>CM021108.1:22016235-23317939 GCA_007115665.2 Sequoiadendron giganteum | reverse complement strand
CTTTGTACTACATCAACTTACTTATATTGGAAAGATTCCTTAGACAATGAATCCAATTCATACTCATTTGAATTGATTTCAGAACTAGCTTGTAGTTGTAAGATTCTCTCAACGATATTCTCTTTTATGTCATCCTTTATTTCTTCTTTGTATCCTAGCCATGTCTTATATTTTTCCTGGAGTGTGAGAGGCTATATTGGTTCTACAATGCCCTCTTTCCTTTTCTTGATAGGTCCTTGTCCTTCATACCCCATATTCTCTTAAAAAAATTTCCCTTTACCATATTGTTTTATTTGGACATTAGAAGTTGATGCTTGTGATTGTTCTTCATCTTTGTACAACCAATTTAAAATTTATTTATCTTCAGATTCATCAGCTTGAGTGCTTGATTTTATAAATCTAATATAAAAGAGTGTGATTGGTTGTGAAGATGTTTTTAATGATTTTGATGGTTTTCTGTAGGATCTTGGTTAAGGTAGTAACTGTGAAAGGCATAAGGACTGCTCAAATGAATATTCGCCCATTCCTTTGTCCTTTAGCTGGATCTTCTTCTCAAACTATTTTGATAACAAATTGAGTTGAATTTCATGATTTAATGGAGTAGAGTCACTAGTTCCTTTATCTTTCGACTGAAACTTTTCCTCAAGCTGATTTGATGAATAATTTGATTGACTTTTGTTACCTGATGAAGTAGAAGCATTA
Organism: Sequoiadendron giganteum; assembly: GCA_007115665.2. Lineage (NCBI taxonomy): Eukaryota > Viridiplantae > Streptophyta > Pinopsida > Cupressales > Cupressaceae > Sequoiadendron > Sequoiadendron giganteum. The sequence continues at coordinate 23,317,237 of CM021108.1, read as the reverse complement.
ATACCCTTATCCTTTGACTGATCCTTTTTCTCAATCCATTTTGACACATAATTTAGTTGTCTTTCACTGTTTGATGAACTACAAGTGTGAGCTTCTTTGTTATGTGCCACAAAAGAATCTTGGACTATTTTAAGTGTTTTGTAATATTGAGGATTATTGGAATCAGTTGAAATGGCCATTTCTTTTCCATTGAAAGGAAATTTCAAGCATTGGTGATACGTTGAAGGTATTTCTGGAATTTCGTGAATCCAAGGACATCCCAAGAGTATATTGTATGTCAAATCCTTATCTAACACCTGATAGATTATATCCTTCACAATCAGCCCCACTTGAATGGATAACACAATAAATCCATGGGAGGATCTCTCTTCATCATAATAGGCTTTTATAGTGATTTTTCTTCTAGCATCAATGGCATTTTCTGAATATCCAAGTGCATGGACAAGCTTTAAAGTACATATATTTAAACTAGATCCTCCATCTATTAGAACACGTTTGACCTGGTGTTTTTGAATTAGAACCTCAATGTGAAGGGAAACATTGTGTGGATGGGTAAGTGATATGTCATCATGTTCAGAAAATGATAGGAAATGAGGTGTGGTCAAGTGTCACACCATAGCTTGTAATTGACAAACTTCTAGATCATTTGGTATTGTGGTGGCTACTAGAGCTTGTTCTAGAATTTCTTTGTGAGATGGTAAAATTTTAAGTAGTTCCAATATGGATATTTGAGATGGGATTTTATGCAATTGGTCTACAATGTTGTATTGAGCTAAAGAGATGGAAACTATATTAGATGTATCTCCATTCAATATTACTTTGGCCTGCCCTCTTGTGATTACATTGAATGTTTGATGGTCTTTTTCTTTTCTCATTTAATGACATTAATCTTATTATTATTTGCAACAACATTTGTGATCAGATTGATTGGTATGATGTCATTAATTTGATATGATTTGGTGTCAATGTCATGAAGATGATTTTCAACTATAAAAATGGTTTGTTCATGCTTAATTGTGATGTCATTAACATGACTCTCAGCTACAATAATGTCTTTTTGTCACTTGATTTTGATATCCTTGGTTTGATCTTCAACTACTTCAATATGGTGAATGGTGGAATCATAAAAATAGTTTACATTTTTACCTTTGGTGTTTGATGAAGAGGAATCCCCTTTTCATAGTTTGTAAGGGATTCTTAAATGCTCCATGATCATCATTTTTTTGGGGTCCTTCTACAAATATTTCTTTTTTATCAATCAAATCTTTAACCATATGTTTTAGTTGCATGTAATAATTTGTATTATGTTCTTTATTTCTATGAAAGTCATAATAATGTGCATCGTTCCACAATGAAGGTTTAACTCTTGTTCCCCAATATCTTTCTTTGGGTAATGTTATAACCTTGGCTGCAGGAAGCTTCTTTAATGCAGATTTGAGTGACTATCCGAAAGGTGTGAAACTTCTTCGATTTCAGGATGTTCGATATGAAAATGGTTTAGACTCAGAATTATTCTGATTATTATTTTGATTGGCATTTTGATTGGTGTTTTGGTTGTTGTTTTGACTGGTCTTGGTGGTATCTTCTATCAAGTTAAATATTGGTTTTATATTTTATGTTTAAGTTGAAGCATCATTGTTACTAGTATTCTTGTTTCTTTTCCAAAAAATTGGTTTATCATTGTTGTTAAAATTATTAGAGGAGTTTGCTAAGTTGTTTTCATTGTAAATTTTCAAGACTCCTATATTGATCAAATCTTCTTTGATTTTGATTCCATTTTCAATTAATTTCTCAAAGGTAGGTGGACATTTCAATTCAAGTCTATAGCTCATATTATTGTTTAGATTGTCAATGAATATTTCCATATTTTCCTTTTTAGGTATGGGATGAGAATATCTTGCAAACAATCTTCTCCATCTTTGCAAAATATGAGAAATGACTCACCTTTTTTATGTTTTGTATTGCAAAGGTCTTTCATGGTAATTTTGTGTTGGATGTTGTAAGATTATTGAGTGATGAAATTATTAACCAACTTTTGAAAGGATCTTATCCAGGTGGAAGTTGTGAAATCCGTTGCATACATTGTCCACCCAGGCTTCATGGGAACAATCTCATCAAGTAAGTCTCCTCATGTGAAAACTCTAAGCTCATTGTTTGAAATTCCCTCACATGATCTATAGGATCAATTTTACTATTATATTTATCATACTTTGGGACTTCACAATGCTTAGGAAAGGGTATCATGTTCATAGCTAGATCAAAAGGATATGGGCAGATGTTTTGTATCAAGTATCTTTTTGTGGTTCCTCTTTGCATGTCAAGAAGTTGTTGTTGCAGATTTTACATTTGATTGGTTAAGGTAGCCACTACATCTATGTTTGGTGGATCAGTTTCAATCTTTTTGGGTGTTCCTTTCAGTTGGGTAACATCAAAGTCATCAGGTAATTTAACACCTTGTTTAGAAAACATTAAAGGGTATTTTTCTCCATCTCTTTCCAAAACTTTCTCCATGAATTTTTGGAAGTTAGGATTTTGTTGTGAAGCTTGGAAATATTCTTTAGTTATTTCATCACCATCAGGTGTGTGTAATCTATGAAATGGATTTTCTTCACCTTCAACCATGGTGTTTTGAATTTCAATTTCCTTTTCATCAAGTTTTTTCTTTTGGGACCTTGTTAAAATGGGCATACAAGTGTTATAATTTGACTAAAATTTGATCTTTGTTTAGAGGAATGCCAAGGATAATAACTAGGTCAAATAGAATGAAAAATTCTATTGATAAGACTAAGTTAAATCTGATTATACAACTTTGTTTCATGATGAAGAATGAAAGATCCCGATGAGGAAAATTAGCTTAATAATTAGAGGTATGACAGATTTTTAGGAACTTTAAGGTGTTAGATATTGGTTTAGTTTGAAGAATTTCACTTGAAAATACCAGTTTCAACAAGTTCAGGACTTTGTTGTATCTGAGGAATGATTCTTGGTTGATAGGGATCCTTAATTCATGTTCAAACTAATCGACAGGAGCTGAATTTAGCTATCTAGTTTTGAATTTACTGGATGCGCTAGAATAGGGTATCGATGTGCTAAAAGACAAAATGGATGTGCTAAAAGATGGCCTAGAAGTGCTAGAACACCCTTCAGATGTGTGAGAAAATGGATTGAATGTGAGAAACAATAGATTAAATGAACTAGAATAGAGACTGAATGTGCTAAAATTTGGGTTATATGTGCCAAAAAATGGGCTATATGCACTAAAGAAAGCTAGTGTTGTGCTAGACTGCCCCCTAAAGGAGATTTTGACTGAATTTATCTATAGGTAAATGTGCTAAATTGATTACTATATGCATCATCAAGTAACATATGTGCTAGAATAGGGGTTGGATGCACTAACACATGGACCTGATGCACTCAAAGGTGACTCAGATGCGCTAGAAAAAGCAATATATGTGCCAGAACAGGGAATGTATGTGCTAATCTGGAAGGGCTCAATGATTTTATTTTTATAGCCTGTTTGGTTATTTTGTTGTTTAAATCAACAAATCTGAATGCTTCCAAGGTATGCTTATGAACACTGAATTTTGCTTGGTTTCCTTGTTTATGAATTATGGAACTAAGTGTTTTGAAATTGATGATTTCCTGAATAATGACTCCAAACACAACAAGAAGTTGTAAAATAGTTGTTTCTGCCTAGGAACTAAATATTGAGTGTGTATTCAGGAATTTTTTATGATTCCTTTGATTTCCATAGGTATAGCATAAGAGAAAATAGATAACAAAATTTTCTAATGTCAAGAATCACTTAAAATACAATAACCCGCATATTAGAACCATGTCAGCTCACACAACTGTGTCACCCCCTAGAGGGCACCCGTGTTTTTTCCTTTCCCAAGTCTTAACCAAAGTCAAATCCTCCTCTTTTGGCTAGTAATACCTAATGGTTATATGGTGAGTATCTTGGGGGAAAATTCTTCCCTTCCATTGCACTATGATATTAGAAGTGTTTGGAGACTACCTCAGTTGGTTTCTACACTAAGGTTTATAATAAGGGTTTTCGTTCAGTGCGGCAATAGATAAACTCCCTCAGGAGACCTCCCAACCTTTAGAAAAAAGTCTTTGGAGATGGTTATCTTGTACACTAGCATCGAATTTTGAGTGTCCTTGATTTCACTTTTGATTATAGTTGGTCGAATAACTTGGCTTTAGTTGTTCCCACTGGGTGATCCCACAAAGCTGGGTTACAATTTCTGAGAGGAACTGATTTTTGCTGAAATCACATATTTTTAGAAAATATAATGATTTAAGCCTTTAAAATTTCCATTTTAAGGATTCCAATTGAAGAGGGTTCGATCAAACCACCTTAGATCATACCCGCTTGGATAGAACCTCGCTATTTTTAAATAATACCTATAAATGAGTCTACTTTACACCTACCAAAATGCTGATAAAAAATCAATTTTGATTTAAATTTTGGGGGGTCAAATTAATTCATTTAAAATTTATTTGAAATGATTATGGTAGTCCTCAAAATGAGTTATCCCACGAATATAATTTTAATATGTTTTGGTTTTATTATGTAAGTGTTTTTTTAGTTTTATTAAACATAGGTTTTTCATCGAAAATCAAGCTCTACATTTTGTACATGTGGAAAAATAGAAAATTATCAAAATAATTTATTTTTAAATATTTTCGTGCTGGGTATTGATGTCCTTGATCCATTAAAAAAAAAAATTGAATTTCGATACATACAAAAAAACTTATGTTGTATACAGTCCGCCTATGTCTGAATTGCAATTGGTTTGACTTCAAAACTCTACTAATGATAAAATATTCAATAAAAAACTATGAGACCAAATGAAAATCCTATCATAGTTACAAATCTAAATTAAAAAAAAATAGAATTTTATCCTTCATATAAATTTTTTTATGTTGTATATGGTGAGCATCACTTTTTAAAAATGTTGTCTTTTGAAAAAAACCAATTTTCGTGGGAGATGGAAAAAAAAGTGCAATATTATTCCAAAAATTTTGAAAAAAATATTTTTAGAATCTATAGACAAAATTTGATGAGACTCTAGTTTGCATCATCTCCAAATTCCTCACGGTTTAGCCGCTATAGGTGCTCGAATGTTAAGATTTAGTTAAAAATAATAATTTCAGTGTCCAATTTGGCCAAAAATTGTAAACCACTATTGTGAGATCACCCCACTTAGGTCATTCCCATAGGGTGAGTACTTTTTCCCACTATGGAAGGCCTTCTAAAGGTTATATCAAAACATAAAATAGTGAGTCTAGCATTTTGGTCACCTAGTAAAGGGGAGAGCATAGGCCTATCACCTTACAAGCACAATAGACAACGGGTTCATTAACCTTCTAACTAAACTAGGTTCCTAATTTAATCAAAAGAAAGGAATAAAAAACTCTAGCCCCTACAAAAATCATCAGTAGTTTGATATAATTTTCTTTGACCAGTGTCTTAAGCACCTGTAAAACAAAAAACATAGATCAGCTCACAAAATTCTGATTTTTTGCAAACTCAACCAAATGTGCTAAAACAAACATTAGATGCACTAAAAGATCACTCCTGTGTGCTAAAATAACTACTAGATGTGCTAGAGAAACTATTGAACTCTCTAAATATATACTAAATGCGATAGAAAACCCCCTATATGCGCTAAAGGATGAGTCATATATGCTGAAAGATTCCTCAAATGTGCCATAACATGAACTGGATGTGTGAAAATATGTTTCGTATGTGCCGAAAGAACTCACGGTTGCGCTAAAAGAATTCATGTCAAAACCTCTAAAAACACTTTCCATAAAATATTAATAAAAATGGGGCTAAGCCCCACGGTGGGTGCCAATTTATGTGTGAGGGAAATATGTGAATGAGTAAATAAAAAAAACACAATCAATGAAACATATTATATTAGAGAATTTAAATCACAAACTAATATAATTAAAACACAACAAGCTCCCTAAAATCATTCCATTATTTCCTATCTTCAGGGATTCATTAAATCATATTGGCTCTCAGATCTTGTGTATGCACTATGACTGATAGAATGGAAAACTGAGGGACAAAATGTTGGAAGATGCAAGAATTTTATCCCTACATGATGATAAACTAAGTGATATGTTGTAAACGATAATGGTGATATGATAATGGATATGATGCTAAAGACTATGATGCAAATGTTGTATAAAAATACTATGGTAATGGAAATGCAACTAATAAACTAAGCAATGATTCTAAATTAATATGCTTCTACAATGCTAAATTCTCTAAATACTATAATGTTCAAATGTTCTAAATGCTCTAAGATAATTTTTGCAAAGTAAGTTTTCTCAAGGATGGGAAATGAAATGCTGGAGAATGAGGTTGTATTTATAGATTTTCAAGGCATATTGTGATGTGGAAGCAACCAATGGTCTAGATTTGATCTCGATAGATGAAGGGTGGAGGATGGAGGAGTTGGATAGAAATAAGGAGAGTGTTCCCTTGAATGGAAACAAGTTGCCAAGTTTAGAGGAGGAGAGATTAAATGGAAGAGCCAAGTGTCTCAAGTTTGTTTTAGCATTTGTTGAGGATAAATATCCAAATTAAATATTTTGAATTTTCATTTTGTTGAGACACATGATGAAGTGGAAAATGGAAAATGTTGTAGACATGTGACTGAAATTAAATTTAGGATTTAATTTTAGTGAGAGGAAATATAATTAAATAAAACAAACTATTGGAATTTGTTTATTTAATTAGAATTAGAGGAAAGTGATTGTAGATAAGAAGAAAATATAAAATGTGAACTATATAAATAAATTCAGAATTTATTTATAAGTAGATGAATTAGAAGGTTTATTAATTAAATAACTTGTATTTAATTAATTAGATTATCCAAACCGATTTTAGGTGTATACAACTATGTTATGACATCATAGAATACTCACTTAGCATGCAATCTTGGAAATGTTTATTGAGTAAAACACAGAGGCTGTTACATCTGGATTTCAGCTAGTTATCCTTTTAGAGCCTTCTCATTTTCATATTCATCTCATGGTGACACCACAATACTTGTTTACAATTTTTGGAAAAACTAGACACTGGACTGATTTTTCTAACTAAATCTTCACTTTCAGGCACCTATAATAGGTAAATCGTGAGGAATTTGAAGATGATGCAAACTAGTGATTTGTGACAATTTTTTTATAGATTCTAAATATATTTTTTTCAAAAATTTTGGAATCAAATTGCACTTCTTTTTCCATCTCCTTCAAAAACTAGTTTTTATTAATAAACATTTTTAAGGAGTGATGCTCACCATATACAACATAAAATTTTTTCCATGAAGGATAAAATTCTTTTTTTGTTTTTAATTTATATTTGTAAATATGATATCTAGTGCTTTCATTTGGTTTCATAGGTGACTTGTATACAACATAACTCTTTTTTTATATATCGAATTTTATTGTTTTTTGTTGGATCAAGGATTTCAATATCTCATGTATTGATAATTTTCAAAAAAAAAATTGATAATCTACCATTTTTCCACACATTTGCAAAACAAAGAGCTTGATTTTTGGTGAAAAACCTACATTCACAAGAAATAAAAAATAAATATAATAATAAAATTAAATTTATTTAAAATTATACTTTTTGGGAAGCTTATAATAAGGACTACATACTTATAAAAATAAAATTTTAAATGAATTCATTTGATCCCTCTAAAAGGTAAATCAAAAAGTGGTTTTTTATCAGCATTTTGATCGGTGTAAAGGATACTCCATTATAGGTATGGTTTAACACTAGTGGGGTTATATCCAAGGGGGTTTGATTTAAGGTGGTTTGATCAAACCCTCTTCAATTGGAATCCTTAAAATGGAACCTTTTAAGGATTAAATCATTATATTTTCTAAAAATATGTGATTTCAGCAAAAATCAGAATCTCCCAGAAATTGTAAACCAACATTGTAGGATCACCCCTCACCCCATCTAACTTTTGATGATATGCTCATTCAATTCTCTCAATTCCTCCTCCACCCTTTCTTTTTCTTGGAAGATATTCTTGATTTTTTTATATTCTAGTCTTTCAGTTTGGTTTCGACATAGCTTAGTTTCTTGCTGATCTTGAATAGATTAGAGTGGTTTCCTACACTAATCTCATTCCACCAACTTGCTATTAGTTCCAATATTTTTTCATCTCTTAGCCACATTTTTTCAAACTTGAATGAATTCCCTTTATGGGGTTCATCTAGCTTAAGAGATAGCTACACTGGAAAGTGGTTTGACCTAGTAAAAGGTAGAATTTTGACCTCATGCAAATTTTCTTGCCCCACCCACTCCCCACAGAGCAAAAATCTATCCAACCTCTTTTCTATGTTGTTAAATCATTTCCTCCTATTTGACCATGTGAACACCCTATTCTTGGCTTGCATGTTCATTATTTGGTTATTTTCAATGAAGTCTAGAAATCCTTTTTGGACATTGGTGGTTCGTCCAATGCCCCCTCTCTATTCTTCATTGTTCAAGGTTACATTGAAATCTTCTACAACTATAATTACAAATTCCATTGGAGATCTGCTACAACAAGTCCCTCTTGTTGATTGTAGATATCGGCCCATACACATTTATGAGAGAACTTCTCATTCCTTTGAAATAATCTACACCTAATCATTACCCAATTTCTACTCTCCACTAAAACCTCCCCTACTATTGTTAGTGGATTCCATATGATGCCTATCCCTCCCAAGGCTCCTTCAAAACCCACAAAATGGCCCTTCTACTACCTCCAATTGCTTAGTCTTTTATCACTTTCCGCCTTGCATAATTTTATCTCTTGCAATAAGAAGATATATTCCCTAGATTGGTCAATTTGGTGTTAGAAAATCAAGAAGATACAACTGAGAGGGGGGGGGTGAATCAGTTGTAACAAAATCAACAACTTTAATCTAACTATTAACGTTTAATTCTAGATCTAATGAATGATAATGAAAGAAAGAATTACACAACACATCAGAAACACATAACACCAATATTATTGCATCAAAACCCTGTTAAGGGAGAAAACCATGGTGGAGGTTAATCCACAATTATACCGTGCTAAAAGTATAATGAAAAATGAATAGGGAATGCACTTGCATTCAAGAAAACTGCCTAGAGCACACTGCTCAAATAGAAGGCTCACTTCCTTACATATAGTAATCATATTAAAACCATTTGAGTGGAACTAACTGAGAAAATAGCTTCTTCAAAATCTCGATAACAGTTCTGGTTAGGCACATATACTCTACTCAATATTCTTTCACTCTCTGCTCTTCTCTTGAATGATTTGACCTTAATTCACACATGTAAATCACTTGTGCACTTGAGCATACACCCACAACTCACATTCATACCATGAAACAACCTTTCTTATATATCTGCTACATAGATTTGCATAAAAAACTTTGTCGGCCACAAATAATAGATGAATTATAACTGTTGGCCTCAATACATGAATAAATATTTATGTGCACCAACACAAGTCAGCCAAAACAAAGATAGAACCCAAACCAACATATTCGAACATGCCAAACAACAAGGAATCAATCCATAAGGATCCGTAACATGCTACCATCATCATCTCGACCAAGAACGTGAAAACCCGAACATACATAAGAAAAATCTTCAACCACGATCACACCAAATAACGCAAACATGAAACAAAGATAGAACATGATCTAGAATCATCCACAAACATCACAAGAACATACACAAAAATTGGAATTACCATAATTCAAACTTCCTCTTCCAAAAACAACTGCTACAGTGCCAAAGTGACTGTAGGAACACCAAAATACTTTACTTGCACAAATATTTGATGTGTATCATTGAGACTTCTAGAAATCATACTAGATAAGTTCAGAAAAAAACAATTCACATGCAACACTTGAATATCAACATACATAACATTTCACCTTTTTGACCTTCTTGGATTCACTGGTTGCCTGAACTATATTTTTAACAATTTTCTCAATCTCCTCGACATATACAACCTTAAGTAGGTTAGAATTATAATAGTGTTGACATCAATGACAACCACAACGTCCAACAATCTCCCCCTTTGGCATTGATGGCAAAACATGATGTGAAAAATAATACCATCAACCCAAACTAACTCTTCCATCTTCTCCTTTGCACTTCTCCCCCTTTGTTCCACAAAGGTTCTTCATTTTTCACTTCTCTCCTATTTGCAATTTTTCACATTGTGCTTCTCTCCCCCTTTGACATCAGTGGAAAAGATTCACATGCTATGAACCACATATTCTAAAACATCTAACTACCCCCTTGAGTAGCAGTCACAACATCAATTCGAAATAAGATATAGTAATGAATTCATGGACTAATGCAAACACCTACATCATCAGTTCTGATCAAGAGAGGAAATCACCCCTAAATTTCCTCTGAGGTACTAAAAATTATCTTTAGGCAATGGTTTTGAAAATATCTACAATTTTCTCTTTAGTAGGTACATATTCCAATTTGACTTCTTTCTCACTCACTATATCTTTCAAGAAGAGATACTTGATGGAGATATGTTTTATCTTCAAATGCATCACCAAATTCTTGGAGATTTTTATGGCACTTGATTCATGATAGAATATGGTAATAGGCTCTTCATACTTGATCTTAACATCACTTAGCATCCACTTAATCCACATTACTTGAGTAAAATTGTTAGCAACAACAATGTATTATACTTCAGCAGTAGATAAGGAAACTGAGTTATTCCTTTTGCTCAACCAAGAAACCAACTTCTTCACTAGGAAGAACACACCACCACTTGTAATTTTCATGTCATTAGTGTCACCTACCCAATCAGCATCAGTATAATAATTCAAAATAATATCATCGTCCTTTGGATACCATATTCCAAAATCAACTGTTCCTTTCAGATATCTAAAAATTATTTTTACAACAACTACATGTGATTATTTTGGATCTACCTAAAATCTAGCAATCATGCATAAAACATTCATTATATTTGGCCTTGTCTGAGTTAAATACATTAATCCACCAATCATTGACCTATATCTTATTTTATTTTCTTTAGGAGTCTCATTCTTTTGTATGATTTTTCATCTGGTCACCATAGGTGTGCCAACTGGCTTTGATTCTTCCATCCCAAACTTTTTCAGCAACTCCTTGATATATTTGGAATGAGATATAAAGATTACATCTTCTAACTAAGTGATTTGTAATCCCAAAAATAATTTTATTTCACCTATCATTGACATCTCAAATTCAATTTTCATTTCATCAGTAAATTTCATACACAAGTCATCATACCTTCAAAAATAATATCATCAACAAAAACTTCAATTATCAGCTCTTTATCCTGATCCAATTTGAAATATATATTACTATCAACAGTACCCTTACTGAATCCAAGCCTCAACAAGTATTTTTCCAATCTAGCATACCAAGCTCTAGGAGCTTTCTTAATTCCATAAAAATCTTTCTTCAATCGCCATACCATGTCCTTTTCATCAATCAATTGAAATCCATTTGGTTGTTCAACATAAACTTCTTCTTGTAGTTCACCATTCAAAAATTTTGACTTTACATCCATCTGTTAAAATTTGTAATTCTTGAAAGTAGCACAAGCAATAAATAATCTCACGACTTCTATTCTAGAAATATGGGAAAAATTTTCATCAAAATCTATACCTTCCATTTGTGAATACCCTTTCCAAACCAATCTTCCTTTATTTCTGACCACTTCACCTTGTTCAATAAGTTTATTTTGGAACACCCATTTGGTTCCAATCACATTCTTGTCTTTAGGTCTAGGAACAAGTTCCCATGTCTCATTTTTCTATTCTTATTTCATGGCTTCCATCCAATATTCATCTTTGCATGCTTCATTGATATTGCTAGGCTTAGCTTTAGAAATTAAAATTTGTTCTTCCAGAATTATCCTTCTAGTTTGTACACCTTTTCTTTTGTCTCCTATGATTTGACTATCAAAATTATTTCTTCTTACATACTTAGGAGTTTTGAAGTTTTCTCTTACCTCTTGTTCTTCTGTTCTTTCTTCTACATTTTTTCTTTCTTCTGCTTCTTGATTTCCTTGGTTCACTGAAACAATTTGCAATTGACTATGTGACTGAAAATTTTGTCCATTATTAGAATTATCATGATCACCATCTAAATCATATCCATTGCATATGGATGGTATATCCATATCTTCATCAACTTTGACATTAGCACTTTCAACCATTTTCTTCAAACTTTTATTAAAACACCGGTAAGATTTGCTCTTAGTAGAGTGACCTAGGAAGATTCCTTCATCACTTCTACCGTCAAACTTGCCTATGTCATCATCTCTCTTGATGTAGAATTTTCTTTCAATTTTTTTGAAATATTTCACTGTAGGGTTATAACCAAACCATAGCTCAAAAGGATTCTTACTAGAATTTTCATTGACATTAACCTGGTTGATAGTGTACACAAAAGTGCTTACTACTTCTCTCTAGTAGAAATGGGGAAAATTTTCTTTCAACATCATGGTTCTAGCAGTTTCTAGAACTATTATGTTCTTTCTTTTAACAACTCCATTCCATTAAGGGGTCCGAGGAGAAAATAATTGTATTTGAATTCCATACTATTCATAGAAAGTATTGAATTCTCTAGAAGTGAATTCTCCACCTCTATCTAATCTCAAACATTTAATCTTTAGACCTATCTCATTCTCTGCCATAAATTTGAAATTTTTGAACTTTTCTAATGATTCATGTTTTTCTCTTAAGAAGGCAACCCATATAATTCTTGAATAATCATCAATAAGCAACATAAAGTACCTTCCACCTTGTAGACTTTTGATTCTAGAGGGACCACATAGATCAATATGTACCAATTCCAATACTCCATTAGAGTTGTGTTATTTACTCTAAAAGGAATTTCTATTTTTCTTTCCCATCTGAAATTCCTTGCACATTATGTTAGTAGGCTTCACTATCTTAGGAAGATCTTTGACCACTTGAGAAGAACTTATCTTTACAATATTATCAAATTTCACATGACACAATCTCCTATGCCATAACCAACTTACATAAATTTGAGAAATCAAGCAACTTCCATTAGTAGTAATCAACTAAAAAATATTGCCTTTTGAATTTGTACCTAAGGCAATTACTTTGCCTGTATTGCCTAGTATCTTGCACTTACTATACTTGAATTGAAGATTGTATCCCTTGTCTACCATCTATCCAACACTCAACAAGTTATGTTTTAGGCCTTCTACATAAATAACATCATCAGTATTATTCTTACCACCAAAATAAATAGTTTCTCTGCTACGAATCACACCAGAAGTGTTGCCTCCAAATCTTACAATGCCACCATCGTAATTCTACAAATTAAAAAAATTATTCTTATCACCAGTCATATGATGTGAGCATCTATTTTCAATCACCCATTCATCCTTTTCTTCAACTTTGGTTGCAAGAGATTTTTCAACATTCACATTACTACAAGATTTAGTGGACACTTGACAATTTTCTTTGATAAAATAAATACCCAATAATCTTCTTTTCCATTGTCTTTATCAAATTCATCATCAGTTATAACTTGTTCACCATAACAACACTTTCTTTGAAATCTAGTGTCTTCAGGCTTGTACTTAGAAACTCTTTCAGGACACCTTGATACAAAATGACCGATTTTACTACAAGAAAAAAATTTAATAGGTAGCTTTCCTTTGTACCTACCCTGGCCTCTGGATTCTCTTCTTACAATTAGTGCTTCCAATTCTTCTAGCTCTCTTTCTTCTTCTTCAATATTTTCCATCTCATATTCATACCTAAATGTCTTCTTGGAACTTTCTCCTGTATCATATTTCTTTTTCCTGGGTACAGTGGCTTTGAATGTAGATTATACTTTAGGAGTAGATTCACCAAATTTGCTCAACTCAAAGGCTAACAGTTTTCCAATTATCATGTCTCTTGTTAATTTAATCATTGTCCTGATTTCATCAATAGCATGAGCTTTCCCTTTGTAGGAAGCAGGCATAGATCTAAGTATCTTAGAAATAGTTTCTTCTTCATCCAAGACACCACCGACAAATCTGATGCTTGTAACCATTTCATTTATTTTTTTAGAGAAAGAGTGGATTTTCTCATCTTCACTCATCTTCATGGGGTGATCCCACAATAGCGGTTTACAATTTTTGGCCAAACTAGACACTAAAATTATTATTTGTAACTAAATCTTCACATTTCGGCACCTATAGCGACAAAACCATGATGAATTTGAAGATTATGCAAACTAGAGTCTTTCCACATTTTTTCTATAGATTCTAAGAATATTTTAAAAAAAATTGGAATCATATTGCACTTCTTTTTCCATCTCTCACAAAAATTGTTTTTTTTTTAAAAAATAACATTTTTAAAAAGTGACGCACACCGTATAATGCATAATTTATTTTCCATGAAGGATAAAATTCTAATTTTTTTGAATTTAGATTTTGTACTCCGATACCTAGTTCTTCTAGACCTGGTTAGATAGTTTTTTATTGAATATTTTTTCTTTAATCAAGTTTTCAAGTCAAACCAATTACAATTCAGATATAGTGCGATCGTATAACGAGTAACTTTTTTTGTACATATCGAAATTCAATTTTATTTTTTTTGTTGGATCAAGGACTTCAATATTTGTTGCACTCATATTTTTCTATTTTTTAATTTTTATAATGTGCTATTTTACACATGTGTAGAACAACACCTTCATTTTCGATGAAAAACCTATGTTTAATAAAACTAAAAAAATAAATACATAATAAAACTAAAACATATTAAAATTATATTTGTTGGATAGCTAGTTCTGAGGACTACCATAATCATTTGAAATGAATTCATTTGATCCCCCAAAAGGTAAATCAAAATTTATTTTTTATCAACATTTTGATAGGTGTAAAGGAGACTCATTTATAGGTATGGTTTATTACTAGCGAGGTTCTATCCAAGGGAGTTTGATATAAGGTGGTTTGATCAAATCCTCTTCAATTGAAATCCTTAAAATGGAACTTTTTAAGGCTTAAATCATTGTATTTTCTAAAAATATGTGATTTTAGAAAAAATCAATTCCTCTAAGAAATTGTAAACCACTATTGTGGCAACACCCCATGTCCTCCCATTTTCCTCTTAGACTTTGTATCTTAGCAACTTTCACAAGTGGATCTCTTTCATATAATACATCCAGCTTTGTCCAAATCTCATGTGTAGTCCTTAGACCCATCACATTTGATATTTCAGAATTTGTCAAGGCACTCACCAATGCTTCAATCGCTCTAGTATTAATTTCAGTTTCTTTGATCTCTTCAATAGTAGAGGAACCATTCTGAGGAATAGTATATTTATATTTTGAAATCTTTCAAAAGGCTTTGCCAATGCACTTCAAATGGCATTCCATTCTGACTTTCCACATAGTGTAGTTTGTACCATCGAATCTCAGACTATCATTTTTGTAAGATGCCATCTTGGATCATCTCAAGCTATTAAGCTTCACCTTCAGAGGAACTAGCTCTGATGCCATTTTTTGGAAAAACAAGAAGATACAACTGAGAGGGGGAGGGGGCGAATCATTTGTAACAGAATCAACAACTTTAATTGAATTATTAACCTTTAATTCTAGATCTAATCAATGATAATGAAAGGAAGAATTACACAATACATGAGAAACACATAACACCAATATTTTTGTGTGGAAACCCTGTTAAGGGAGAAAAACATGGTGGAGGTTAATCCATAATTATATCTTGTTAAAATTATAATGAAAAATTAATAGGGAATGCACTTGCATTCAGGAACACTACCTAGAGCACACTACTCAAAGGGAAGGCTCACTGCCTTACATAAAATAATCAAATTAAAACCATCTTAGTGGAATGAACTGAGAAAATAGTGTTGATGGTGTTTTTATGCACTTCTCAACATAGGTGATGCATAGGTGCATCACCTCTCTTGAAAGACAATCTCCCATAATAATATTGCAAAACACTATCCCAAGGTCTCTCAGATGTTAGGTCTTGAAAATTCTTGGAATATCTTAGTATTTTCATGTGATTTTATGTAATCACAAGGCGATCTTACGTGGAAAAATCTGGAGGAGAATTGGATCTGTGAATAGAGTTCTTTAGATGGGAAATTATTGCACTTTTGTTGTAGGTTCAAACAACAGTCTTGGACCCTATTTCAGTCTTAAGTTTTGGCTTTACAATGTGAAATGAACCTTAGCATAGGTCACTTTTTAAAAAATGGAAAAGGGAAAGGGGTAGAGAGAGTTCCTAGACCTAAAACTACTAGTGAACAATGATCATGGAGGTTTCTAATGTGGACAGTTTCCTTAAAATATAATTTCACTTAATCATAAATTTCACAATGCCATGAAATCTATGATATCTTCTAAGGACTATAGATATTTCATCATTCATTCACTATATATATGTATGAACAAAGATAAAGTTTAAAGAGCACCTTTAAAATAAGAGTCCAGAATAACTTTACACAACCATCTACCAGCAACAAATGACTAAAATTATGGACAAGAAAAGAATACACACAATAGGAATCTTCACAATGAAGGACATCATTACTAAATCTACCAAGGATAGCTAAAAGGAAACTAGAACTTAAAATAAAATCAAACTAAAATCTTAACTTATGAGAGAAGAATCATTAAACATGAGAAGTAATCTAGAAATACACCAAGGTCAATGTATTTCTATTGCATTTTCTGCAGCATGTCTTTACAATAACTCAACTCTCTTTAAATGAGGGGATGGGACCCCTATTTATAGTTCTCAAAAAAAAAAATGAGTGGCCAAGATTTGATCTCATTGTGTGGCCAAGATTCACTTTACACCAGGGTTTCACCTATCCCCAAATGTATTACATTTTAAAATACACTTTTTTCCATATCCCTATTTTATCTTCTAGTGGTGGCAATGCAAATTTTTTGTCCTTTTGCTGATTTCTCTTTGCAACAACTATTCATTTAGGAATTATTCATTAATAACAGGGTTTCCTTCCTGCTTATTCGAAGCTGCATACTCTATGAATTTCAAGATCACCGACTAGAACTTGTCAACCTCAATGATGTCAGATCTCAGCACTTGGTAGCTCCATTCCTTGGAATTGTTAACAAGCTTTTCCTAGTCCTCGTCATACTTGGAAACAGGTTCCCTGAATAGCTTGAACTAGGTGAAAGCTCGAGAAGAAAAGCTCAAAAAATTTATAGTAACCTCAGCTGACATTCCATCCTCCATCCTCTTTCGAAAGTGATGCTTTATGCTTTCTGGATTGATCTTGACATCAGACACCTCATACCTCATCATCAACTTCAAGTATCGAAAATAGTCCCCTCGGGCCTCCTTGGCCCATTCAATATCCAGATTTACCTGCTCAAGGACCTATTCCATCCTCTCCTTCTAGTGATTGAATTCTTGCTGCCACACATCCATTAACCAATGGTCATCATCTTTGAAGGAAAACTCCTTTTCCCAAACCTCACTTGGTAGTGCGAGGATAGCCTCAATTTTCGGGTAGTCAATTCCATACTTCTTTGGGAAGTCAGTGCAAATTTTCCTCATGCCTTCAAGAGATGTTTGTACTTCTAATAACTTGTTCATTGTTTGAACAAACAAATTGATTCTTGTATTCCCAATATTCAAGAACTATCGGAACAATTTTTGCATGGTCTTTTCCAAGTTCCTTCTTCTTTCCATCTTGTTAATTTGTTCTTTGGACAACAATTGTGGCATGGCCGAAGATGTGGTGGGTTGTTCTTCTAGGATGACCATTATTGAATATAGGTTGTCAAATTAGCAACCTATGCCTTAAGCTCTTCCTCTGAAACCTTATCTTGTTGAATGAGGTGCACCACTATGGCGACTGATTCCTGGAGATGGTCAACCTTCTGCTCTATAGTGACCACTCCCAAGTCAATGGTGGAGATGTTGTAGCTTACTCTTTGTTCTCCAGCCACCAACATAGCTATTTGCACAACCCTAGGACCAGAGGCATCCATCATTATCTTTGATTTGATTCTAGGCTTTTTCTCCTTCTTGGTACCAATTTGAGCTCTAGCCAATATTGCCTCTAGTCAGGCTTTTGGATCCTTCAGAGTGGGAGTCCATTTTTCCAACTAGTCAGGCATTGGGGACCATTCCTTGGGTGACTCATGTCGATATTTTTTTTTCTCCACCCTAAGTTCAATGGCCTTTTCATTGAGGGCCTCCGACTCAATTCTTGTATCTTCCTTCTCCTCATCAGAATCTTGCATGAGTATTATGCATTTGATAGGAGATTTTGTAGGTAGTTGTTCATCAGGGTGATCCTACCCTTCAACATTCTTTTCTTCTTCATCTCGGTCATGCCCATGTTCCTTGGGCTTATCTTCTTATCTATCTTCGTGGAAGGATGTTTCTTCATCATGCTCGGGGGTTTGATCATGCCTTTCCACAAGATACCTAATACCCTTAGTATCTGGAGTAGCAACTCTTTCTTCAACAATAGGTTATCTTTCAGCCTCTTTGTCTTTAATTTCCTTGATTTTCTTGGCCCATTTGGCATCAAGCTCCGGTTCAGCCATCTCTTGGATAATTTTTGTGCTTAGACCTTTGCTATCATCATTGGAAGACTCATAGGCCACCTCATTGATCACCCGATGTTCATAAATTGGGTTCTCATGATACTCAAATTCCTCATCTTCCATCCCCTTGGCTTCCTCTAGTTGTTATGGCTCCAGCTCATCAAAGATTTTAATTGTAGCCTCCATACTAGGTGGCTCTATAGGATGAGGAAGATATGGGGTGTTAACCATTTCTTGGGAAATTTCAACCTACACCATTGGATTTGTAAACATTCCCAAAATTCTAGATGACACATTCTGCATATCCTTGACAAAGGATTATAGGAGATCGAGGGAAGACATTGCAATAGTAGTGGCGGCAGCCAAAAGAGAAAAGGAAGGAGACATGGAGGATGAAAAAATGTGAGAGGTAGTGGTAGAGGATAAATCCATCGATATGACCTATGTGATTGGAGTGGAGGTGAGCTGGACAATGATGTCCACCGTGGGCAAAGATGAAGCAAATATTGCATGTGAAATGGGTGGGATGGTGGCAATACTAGCAACAATTGCAGTAGCAAATGAAGTAGGCAAAGATCTTGGTGGATCAGCTTCCATCTCCTTGCCCTCGTGGAGTGTATCTTTAGGTATTACTGGCATCTCCATGACACTACTCATTCTTCTATGCTTCTTAGGAGGCTCACCCTTCGAGGCCTTTCTATCTTACACTTTTGGGTTGGGTTACTACTCGTCAACCTCATTTCTCTTCTTCAACCTGATAGATGGAGGAGACTTGGATGTTTCTCTAGTTCTAGTAGCAGCTTCCCCACCATCAGAACTATTGGGTTCACTTTCGAGCCCCTTGACTGCCAAGGTGAATCCCTGCTTCTTTAGACGAGCGACCTATCCATTGATCCATGCCTTTTTTCGAGCCTCTATGGGCTTGGTGAGAATATCAAGATCATCAACCTCTTGCTCATCCCAATCAATCAAGGGAAGTGGCACATTTTCAATAGCACTATATGTCAGGTCAATCATTGTGCTCTCCTCCTCTTAAAGTTGATCTGGGACCAAACATAGGTTCACCCTTTTCACGAAGTATGTAGTCATACGCATATAATGTTGTACCCGTACTTCAAGGTCATCTTTGTAATTAGCCCAAAAATCCTCAATGTGGTGGAGGTGGGCATACTCTGGTCCAAGTGCTTTCCTGATGTGGTCATATGGGTCCCTTCCTAGTTGAGTTGTATGTGGCCTAAAGTGGTACTCAACTAGCTCCTTCTCTGAATTCCTTGCACATTGGGATGCATAAAGATCATATATCCCATGGCCAAGTGTCAGGGGGTACGGGACTCCCGTTAGATGTTTTATGCTTAGAATATTGTTTACTTGGAATAGCTACCAAGACAACTCCAATAGGTTAATCCAGTCATTAGGGTACTAGGGAAGCTTATTTGGCCTTTCTGATAATCTTTGGGCATGTATGTTTGTATACTTTGGGTGATGAATGAACAGGAAGGCATAGTGCTTGAGGAGGGATCTAACACTATTAGAGATTCTTCTCTCAAGATCACCTCCAAGCAATCTAATGATGTATGTAATGAATGCATCATTTACCCTGCACTGTTCTTTCTTTAAGTTCTTGTATTGCAACTAAGGGTACTTTTTGTATGGTTTCAACTCCCTGACCGACACCACATTGGGCACCGTGAATAACCCATGGTAATTTCATCTATCAGCAAATGAATACAACAGGTACGATGTCATATAAAACTTGGAGGTCTTTTTGACATTGATGAATTGCTCATGGAAGCAGTCATTGATAATGTATCCCCAATAGAATGTGGTGCCTTTTCTGTGGAGGATCTGTTCGATAAATTACATCATCCATTCTTGGAAGAAGGTTGTAGTAGGAAGGCCCATCACTCTAATCAACAAGGTTACCATGTCATGGTAGTCCTCAAAGAAATTTCTACAGTATAGTTCGTGAGGAACCTTGGCATCACTACCACGTTTCTCCTTCAACCAATATTGGTTGATTAGATTTTTGTACCACAAAGGGTCTTTGTCCCACATTTCCTTGAATTCTAGAATGGTGGAAATCTCCATGCTTCCAAAGATAGGTATGTGAAATCTTTTTGTTATTCCTACCCCAAACATATTAGCTAATACATTACCATCCCTATCCACTATGGTTCCTGTATCTATCTAGTATGCCTCCCTACAAGCCATTACTAATTTGGGGTGACCAAGGTAGGAGGGAAGTTGATAGCCTTGGCCAATCCATTGCTTCTGATTAGCCTAGGATTTTCGGTCTTTAGATCCACTCTAACCCTTTGCGTAAAGTCATCAATGTTGAAATGCCTGATGTTTGTGTCTATTATGTCTCTCCATTTGGAGGTGATTTTAGAGTGTAATGGTGCTCCCTAAAATTGATATTTCATTTGGTCTTTATCCTCCTTTCCCCGAGGAGCTTTAGCAATTCGTTTCCCTTTTCCCTTGGCTACCCTAGAGGCTTCTGCACTAGATTCCATAAATCCTACACAGAGAGACAGGAGTTACAAAATTAAACATGAGGATGTAGCCTCAAAAAAATTGCTACAAATCAAGGTTAGATCCATAATTTCCTCTTAAGAAAAGTCTAACACTTGATAATAATATCACTAAAGGGAAAACGGATGACTCGGGCCTCAGGGGCTGAAATTCCCCTAGTAGAATGTTGTTTGGAAGGGAAAACAAGGCAAGGCATCCCAGATGAATTTTCCCGGTCTTGGATTTTCTTAACAAAGGGTGAATGTGGGAGAAGGTCATTTTTAAGTACGGGAGTCAAAATCCATTTTCAATTTGGAGGCCATTTGAGTCATAATTTAGTCATTTGGGCCTTAGCTGTAGGAAGGTTGTCAAGGGTCAATTGTTTGGAACAACAATGGGTGAATGGCATTCCAGGGACTGGGTTTTAGAGTTCGGGTTGTAGGGTTTGGGAAGATGTGTGGGAATAGCCATGTGGAATGGCGACGCATGAACCAAAGTTTGGGATGGGCTTCCCATAGGATCAGGCCCAAGGCGGGTTCATCGAGCTGTCCAAAACTTCAGAGGTGAATTAAGGTTCGAGGCCCATTGTCCGGGAAGGCAGATAGGTTTGGTCATTCAGGGAGGAGGAAGCAAGACGAAGTTCCGGGGAAAAAAATTTGGAGGCCAGAGTTTGACCAAAGTTTGGACGAATCATTTCTCAATTTAAAACATGTAGAGTGAAAGGGTGATCAAGGCCCAAGAGCTAGGAAGATGTCCCACAGTGGCCGTATGAAATGGAGAATTGGAGACGGTGGCCCGAGGACAAAAGTTCAAAGGTCGGGGTCCAAAGGAAACTCCGAAGTTTGATATTTTCATAAGTTTCAGGTGGACTTTGCAAGCCCGATGTCTGAGATCTGTGAGAATGTTAGGGGAAGGCTGAGCGAAATAGAAAAATAGATAGGGAACTCTAGGGTACGAAACCTAGGAGGAGCTTCACCATAGGAGCATTCTTTTGCTAGGTTTATGTCATGTTCAGAGAGAGACTCGAGCCCGAAAGGTGAGGTCGCCTGCCCCGAAGAATAGCAACGGGATGATATCATCCCGATTTTGATTTGGACCTCCTATGGGGTGGTTTTTCAATTTTCAAACTTGTGGGCTTTTGAGGTGAGATTATCTCCTACCAGACTTCTAATTTTTCATTTTATCACTTATTTTTCAATTCATGAAGCCTAGAAAGGGAAATGGCATTTGAATGGCGATCCTACCTCGGGGGCTTGAAGAAGTAGATTAATGAATCCTCAAAGAAAAACAAAGCTGAAATCTAGGCACAAAGTTGGAGATTGTTGGGGTCACACTATGCTTTTCTGTTATTCCTGACATGTGAAAATGATAGGTTGAAGCTCATTTAAATAGCCCATAAGTGCAATTAATACCCCCTAATGAATGTTGGTACGACGACAGTTTGGGTAGGTGAGTTTAAATTTCCAAGACGACGACAGGAGGACCAGGGCCTGAGAGTTGGAAGGAAGTCAGAGGATAGCCACTAGCAACAGTGAAGACCATGAGGAGACCCAAGAGGGGACTCCTAAAGGGTTGGGCCTGGGAGGCTGAGAAGACCCAAGGGTATAACCGTCAAGTTGGACAAGTGATGCAGATGGCTATCACAGCATTGGGGTCTGAAGGGTGGGAGGACATCGATGTCGGCCACATGGAACGACAGAGCCAAAAGGGAAACCCGAGGGTCCAAGCCCGAAGGGTCCCATAGATGCCGAAAACGCAAACCAACAGAGAAAACTCGAAAGGTCTTAAGACTTAGCAATTTTTCAGAGGGGTGAAATATGGTCAACCTTAAATGAGACTTTTGAGAACATTTTGACTATTAAGGACACCTAAATGGTGCACGCAAAATGAGGAAAATAAAAAAGAAACCGACAAGGCAAAAGGAAAGAGAGGGTCCCTGTTTCAAATGGGATGTGTGTGCTATAGGCATAACAAATAGCTTCTTCAAAAGCTTGATGACAATTCTTGTTAGGCACATACACTATGCTCAATTTTCTTTCACTCTCTACTCTGCTCTTGAATTATTTAAGATTTATTTGCACTTGTACATCACTTGTACACTTGAGAATACACCCACTACTCACATTCATACCATGAAAAAACCTTGCTTATATATCCTCTACGTGGATTTACATCAACAACTCTATCGGCCACAAATAATAGATGAATTATAACTGTCAGCCTCAATACATGAATAGATATTTATGTGCACCAACAAAAGTTGGCCACAACAAATATAGAACCCAAACCAAAATATTTGAACATGTGAAACAACAAAAAAGTAATCGATAAGGATCCACAACACACTACCATCATCATGTCGGCCAAGAACATGAAATCCTGAACATACATCAGAAAAATCTTCAACCACGATCACACCAAATAGCGCAGACATGCAACAAAGATAGAGCATAATCTAGAATCATCCACAAACATCATAGGAACATACGCAACAACTATAATTACCATTATTCCAACTTCCTCTTCTAAGAATAAGTGCTACAGTGCAAAAATGACTGTAGGAACACCAAAATACTTTTCTTGCACAAATCTTTGATGCATATCACTGAGACTTTCAGACATCATACTAGATAAGTTCAGAAACAAACCAATTAGCACACAACACCTCAATATCAAAATACATAAAATATCACCTTTCTAACCTTCTAACCTTCTTGGCTTCACTAGTTTCTTGAACTATGCTTTTAACAATTTTCTCAATCTCCTTGACATATACAACCTTAAGCATATTAGAATGCTAATAGTGTTGACATCAATGACAACCACATATCAGCAGCACAACCACAATGTCCAACATTTGTTATTTGACCAAATTCTATTTTTTAGGTGCATTGATGCCCCTAAAATTCCATGTTATGGCCATCATTACCCCTAGGAGAGGATTACATCCTTCCTAGACCTTAGTTTCTTTTTCCCAGCAACATTAGCTACTATTTCCATTTTTTCCTTGTTTGTTTTCGACCCCCTTTTTCTATTTTTCTTGATGTTTTTTTATAATTTTGATTCTATTTTGTCTAGAATTATTTCTTTGAACAACTCACCTTTCCCTAATTCTCCCATATGCTCCTCAGATTCTAGTTACACCTCACTCTCATCTACTTTTGTTTGTGGGGTAATCTACTCTACACTTTCATCTCACTCACCACTTCTTTCACATATTCCTCACCACTATCTATTCCCTTATCAACCTCTATTTCTCCATTTACAATACCATTTTGGGCCTCCCCTGCTTCTTTTAAATCAACCAAAGTCCTTTCAGCTTCCTTAATGAAGGAAATTTGTTCCATCTGCTCACAAATCAACCTAATGCCACTCAACTCTTCAATTGATAAATTAGTGAACTGATCCTCCAAATTTCCAATGACTTGCTTTGTGCTATTTGTTTGATACACCCTCTCCATTGAGATGACTATTGGATCTGGGTCAAGGCTTTAATTGTTGACCCTTGCTAGCTAGGTCCTCATTCATACCCATTAGCTTTATTGAAACTCACCATTGTGTTGCACTAAAAATTTCCATGATATTTGGACTTTCATATCAGACACAGTTTTATTTGATCCTCCCTTTCCACTTTTTGGATCCAAGACCCACTCTCTACACAAATCTCTATCTTCTAGGGAAAAACTTGGCATAGAGTTATCCCTAGACAAATTCTGATGTAAGTACCCAAGCACTTGTCCCCAAAATTTTTCTCAATCGAGATGAGAGAGCCTAAGTTTTCCCAATTTATAATAGTGTTTCATCATCCTAGTATTTAGTCGAGAGGTTGTATAGGTGGAACCACATCAGACCTTCCTTAATTTTTTTGTTCTAGGGGCCAAAATTAGGGTACCAATCTGTCATATGTAGCCTAACACTATCCAGGTAATGCGGACCACTAATCAATGCATTCCATTTATCCAACATGGAAGGGAATTCTACTAGGAATATTTCATTTGGTAGTTCCCCAATCTAGACCCAATTACCCCATTTCTCACAACACCGCCTACCTATTTCTTCTAAGTCACACTAGCCAAACCCCCATTTAAGAAAAATCTCCCTTTCTTTTATTCTATGTACTAAATTTATTATTTGATCCTTATCTACAATGAAAGAATATTTCAACAAGCTTAGAATGGGAGACTTACCAATCAAGTCTTCATATTGATGTGGTGGACCTTCTTCTGTGATCACCTTATCCTTCCCTTTCTAGGGCTTGATCTTGTGCTCCTTTCTCCTAACTATCTTGTCTCACCAATTGGTAGAAGTATCTTCCCTTGGGCTTCTTCTTTCCTACAATCACCCACACCATCTTCCCACTATATTATCCTAATCCAAAGTACTCCAATTGTTGTATCTTGGATTATGAGCTATCTTCCTCTGATCCCTTGCCCTCTTTATTACCATAAATCCTCCCACGAGGTCACATCCATGGGAGAAATTTTTTTCCATCCCACCCCCTTTGTCCACGGTTCAACTCCTGGCCATGGCTTCCCTTGTTGTGGTACTCAATGTTTCTATAGTTTGGGTGGCATCGATCCACCCAATGACCACCTTCAAACACCCATTGTGGAGTTTGATTTCTCTTTTATGTCCACCCTTCCACTATGAATTCACCCTTTGATCATCTATCCTCCTCAATGTCACCCCATACTTTCCCACTCAAGTCACCTTATTTTTTCTCAATCCTCCTCACTCATTTTTCTAGCAAGGTATCTTTCATGATGTTGCATTCTTATATTTAGATCAAATATTCCTTCCAATAGACTCAATGAAACTAGCAGCAATAGACATAGTACATTTTAGTTATTGATCTTTTTTTCTTGGTTTAACAAAAATGCCTAAATTTTTCATTACTTTTCTCATTTTCCACATTCACATCCATTGCATCATTAGTTTACATTAAAATGATATCTTTGTATAATAAAAAAATTCTTTGTATAATCTATTAGCATATGTTCTTATTTGTGTCCCAGAAATTTTACCAGGAATATTAGCCAAAAAATATCTTTTAATTTAAACAAAAAATCATTTTCAACATCACATCCTCGATTTTCATTTTCATCTTCATTTTCATCAACAAAATATCTTTCATTTTCATTTTCAACAAAAGGATTTTTATTTTCAGTTTCAATAACAAAACAATTTTCATTTTCATTTTTAAC
Organism: Sequoiadendron giganteum; assembly: GCA_007115665.2. Taxonomy (NCBI): domain Eukaryota; kingdom Viridiplantae; phylum Streptophyta; class Pinopsida; order Cupressales; family Cupressaceae; genus Sequoiadendron; species Sequoiadendron giganteum. The sequence goes on along the minus strand of CM021108.1, from coordinate 23,290,891 downwards.
AACATAATGATATTCATTTTTATTTTCAAAAACAAACAAAAAATTCATCTTCATTTTCAATAACAAAAAAAAATTATTTTCATTCTCAACAAAAATACATCTAAAATCTTCCTCTCTATGAATATTATCGATATCAACATTGGTAAATCTACCTTCTTTTAAATCTCCTATAGAAAAAGTTTCCATATCATTAAAAGGTGGATTTGAACACATACCTATTAAAGCATTCACCATAGCATTGAAAGGGGGATTTGAAGGCAAACCAGGAGTAGTTTGTATAATCGTATTATTTTTCACATTCACCTCTTGCAAATTGCATCGTCTACATCCATGGTCTCTTCAATTTTTTTTACCTTCAATAGTTATGGAATTTGATGCTTCAAAATTATTCATTCATTTAATCCTCATTCTTCTATCTCTTTTTATTTTTTTCTCCTTCTCTCGCTTTTATTCAATTTTTTTAGGGTTCAATACCTTCCTATCTTTCCTCTTATTACAAGCTTGTGATCCCCTGATTACAAATTTTTGAAGTACAAATGAATGTCAATATTGAAAGTCTTCCTCCTTTGTTCCTCCTTAAAATGCATATCAATGAACAAAATTCCACTCAAAAATTGTCCCAATGATGAATCCTTTCAATAATTTAATTCAAATTGAAAGTTCAAGACACTGTAAAGACAAAAATCAATTGAAAATAGGTGAAATTGTTGTTGTCGCTCTGTACTATCAAGTTCCAGAATTGACAGTAATATTTTTCCAATAGAAATTAAAAAAGTGGTCAAAAAATAAATGGGATCTAATTTTATAATAAAGATCATGTATTAAACGGGATCCCATTTATTAATAGGATCCATTTTTTTCAACGATTAAAATATTAAATGAAGGAAACATGATCCTATTTTGTAAATTGGGATTCCATTTCCTAAAATTAGAATTTGTGGTTGGGTTTTTACCTTCATTTTTGGTTTGGGAAAAGACATGGGGACCAAAACCTAAGTTTTGGACCTATTTTGACTTGCAACTTGAAGGTTATGTTAATGTCACAAGAAAATAGTGACTTTAGACATATGTCTGAAGACCTCTTTTGCAATTTTTTTTAATGAAATTAAAACCCATTATAGATGAGATAGTGTAGATTCAAAATATGTAAGTTCTTTTACAAATTGATTACTTTTTCTATTTTTAGACTAATTTATGATGAACTATTCCATAAACTTGAAATATATGGTTTTTTAGTATTTTAATGACTTTTTATTAATATGATTATTTGTAAAACAAATTGCACAAAACATACTTTAGAAAATTCTTTTCAATTTGAAAAAAAATCAAGAAATTATAAGTTTAGGTCATCTTATGCATGACGTACATGATGATATTTTAGAAGAATAAATATGGCTGGTAAAAAATTAACAAAAAAGAAACATTCAATAAAAAAATATCAAAAACCTGCTTCAATGAGTTACAAATATTTTTTTACAAGGATTAGAAAAATGTGATTATTTAGGTCAAAATGTGGATGACTTACACGTGCATGATATGGTAAAAAAAGGACTTTTGAACAATGGTTTCTAGAATCGCCTATTGAAAATCAATTTGTATCATCTGGCTATAAAAATAATTACATATTTGGAAACTAGACTCTAAGTACTACATGTTATGGTTAGTGACATTTTATAAGATTTCATCTCTAAGTGCTTCAAATTTTAAGCTCAAACATGTTAGATGAACATGAAAACTAAGAGGAGGGTGAATTACTTGTATCTAATCAAAAAATTGAAAACCCTCAATAGTAATCAGATCCACATGCATTCGTTAAACCCTTATTTTGTTATAATGATTAAGCATGAAATAAAGATAACATAAATTGAAATAACAACACCATATGCAAGATAACACCATATTTATGTGGAAAACACAATAAGAGAAAAACCATGGTGAAGATTAGCTCACAATATAAGTAATTGCAAAACTAGTGCAAAAGGGCTCACTACCAAAATAGGACACACTATCCAAAGAGGCTCACAACCAAAGCTCACTACAACAAAAATAACTAGAAGATAGAAGAGAAATTTGGTATAGAGAAAAATTTCTCAATACAAGAAGGAATCCACCACAATGCTCCAACACTTTTGCAGTCTTGTTTGAAGGATTTTAGACACCTTTGGCTCAATGTATTCAAGAATCCAATAATTTGAATTTCACACTGCTCTACTCAAATTTGAATCACACACATCACTTTCATTGATATAACAACTATAAATTCTTCTCTCTTCATTATTTTCCCCAACTAACAACAACTCCATTCTTATTTATTTCAACCTCAACCTTAAACATCTTCTCCAAGGTCAAAATTCTATCTATTTTTTGTTGCAAGTATGGATGTGTTTGGTGGTGTTTTCATTAATTTTCTCATTGATGTAACCATACTTCACATTGAGTACAAATGGTACTTACATAGTTGAGATACTATATAAGTGCATAGAGTACATGGATCTATATTTATGAACTTGTAATTATGATTTTGGCAAGTGCTTCTAACAAAATTTGATAAATAATGAAGGTAGTGTTGAAGTGTGTGTTTTGAGTGTGCTCTAGTATTGTGCTCTACATTTCTTCAATGTTTATCATATTCCCATGTAGATTGATAAGTGTGATCATGAGCTTCAATGCATAATATATCTTAATTTTTAGCCTATGGTTTGGTAGAAAGTAAAAGATATGTTTACCGGTGTGTGAATTGGTATGAAAAAACTATCTATTTGTGGACTGGGAGAAATTTTTTAGCTCCGCAGTCCTCTGGTATTTGGTTTCAGATCTTGTGAATCTGGGAGATGACTCTTTCTTATGGTTTCTGTGTTTGACAAATTTTCTTGTGGTTTGGCACTCCAAAAAATCTGCTTCAGAGCTCCTGTATTTTGCTAGTTGGTCCAGTTGGACTGGAGAAGAGTTCTTTGTGGATGAAGTTTGTTGTAATTTTTGTGGATGTACCTAAGGTATTTTCAGAGGTGGTAAAATTTCTGGTGAATTAGGTTGAGTGATCCACATGTGATCATCTTGCTGGATATGTGTGTACTTCAAAGTTCATTGGTGTTTTCATTAGGTTTGGTTGACCTAGTGTCTACATGCTATATTAAGTTTTTGCATCCAATTAAGGAAGCATGTGCTTGATCCAATATGTTTTTTGGGTCCTAAATTAAATATGTAATTAGTCCTCTCTCATTCTTATCCACCTCAAGAATTTTGAGTAGCTGACCTAGTTAGAATTTTTAAATGAAATTGTATAGTTGACCTTGGAGAATGTTTTTAAGGTTGAAGATGTTATAAAACAAAATCAAGTTGAGAAAAATTTCATATCCATCCATCCACAAATTGAGCAAGTGAGTGAAGTGTGCAAAAAAGAGTTAAAAGAAGAGAGTGGAAGAGTGAATTGAGGCAACACTTTAAGGTGTTAGATTATTGAAAGAAGTGAGCCGATGGTGTCTACAATATTCTCATCAAGTTGCAAATGTGTGGAACCCTAGTGGTGGATCTTCATTTATCTCCTTTTTTTATGTAGGCAGTAGGACTCTTTTCTGGATAGTGAGCCCTTACATCTAGGTAGTGAGCCTATGTATCTAGGTAGTGAGCCCTCTAGCAGTGAGCCTTTGTATCTGATATTGCATTACTACTATATTGTGAGTTAATCCTCACCATGGTTTTTCCCTCATTCGGTTTTGCACGTAAATATGGTGTCTCTAGTGTTTTCTTTCTGTTATTTACATATCATGTTTACACTTAATAATAGATTGAAGTTAAAGTAAAAAGATTAATTTTAGGAGTAAAGTGATTTGATACAACAGATTCACCCCCCCTCTTAGTTGTCTTGTGCATTTCAATAATTGGTAGCAGAACTCTAGTTCCTTGGTGAAAATATTAACTACTTGAGGTAGATCATATGGTGCACAAGTTGTAGATTCCTATTTTTGATGGAATTGACTACAGTGACTGGAAAGAACAAATGAGAATTTATTTTATTTCACTTAGTTTCAATACCTGGAAAGTTGTGGAGATAAATTATGTGATACCAAAAGTTGGTCCTTCCTCTCCTAACGATATTAAAGCTTTTGAGGAGAATGAAAGAGAAAGGTATGCTATGTTCAGTGCTTTATCTAAAACTAAAAGATCAAAATTTATTTCTCTAGCTACTGCTCATGAAGTATGGAAAAAATTGAAAGACATTTATGAAGGGAATGATAGATTAAAGTTGTCAAGAAAGCTAATTGCTAAGCAAAAATTTGAGAACTTGAGAATGGAAGATGGAGAAGAAATTGCAAGCTATTATTAGAGAGTTGAATTTATTGCAACTAAAATCAAGAATCAAGGTGGTACCATGTCAGATGAAGATATAATTGAGAAGATCTTGATGACTCTACCAAAAAATTATAGTGACAAAGTATATACTCTTAAAGAATCATATGATCCAAATACATTTACTAAGGAGCATTTATTTGATGTTCTGACTATATTCGAAATGAGAAAATTTGCAAGATAGAAGGATAAAACTAGAAAATTAAAGAAATGAAGATAGGAGACGATTCAGATGATGATGATTTTGAATATTTGGAAGAAAATTTCAAAAGGAGATTGAAGAAAGGTACTGGTAAATACAAAGGTAAGTTTCCTTTTAAGTGTTTCAGTTGTGGAAATATTGATCACGATGCATCAAGATGTCTTAATAGAGTAACACACAAGAAGAACAAGGAAAATAACAATAATCAAAAGGATAAAAAGGATAGGAAGTTCAAGAAATTGCATTATGTCAAAGAAGATGTAGGAATTTATGATGATGAATCTAACTTTTAGAAAGATAAATATGAATGTTTTTTTCTAGCCCTAGAAAATAAAGTTGTATCTACTAATCATGGAAGATATGTCAAGGAATCCGGTCCAGAGAGCAAGATGGATGAAACAAAAGGTAATCTAGTAACTGATTTTCATGCTAGATAGGATGAAGACTTTTGGGTGATTGACAACAGATGTTCAAATCATATGACTGGAGATAAGAGTAAGCTTACTAAACTTGAGAAGTATGATGGAGAAATAGTTATTTTTGGAGATGACTCTAGTGCTAAGATTGTTGGTAAAGGAACAATTATTTTCTATGGAAAACATAATAAGGGCAATTTTTATTATGTAAAGGGCTTAAGGCATAATCTCTTAAGTATTGGGGAAATTTTTCAACAAAGTTTTTAATCTTATGCTTCAGGATAACACTTGTGACATCAGAAAAGGATCTAGAACTATGATTGCAACTAGAAGAAGAACTCATGGAAACATCTATCAATGTAAGGGTGGTGATGGTCAATGTTGTATTTCTCAAATTAATGAGAGTTGGCTCTGGCACTAGAGGATGGGACATGTGAATTTTTATAATCTGGTGAGGATTAGTTCTAGGGAAGTTGTTAGATATCTTCCTAGAATCATAAAGCCTTCAAATTTAATTTGCAGTAGTTTCTAGTTGGGAAAATAGATAAGGAACAATTTTAAAGGTAATGATCAATCATCTACCGGGATGCTAGAATTAATCCATACAGACCTTTTTGGTCCTACAAGAACAAGAATCCTAAATGGTGATAGGTACTTTATGCTCTTAATTGATGATTACTCTAGGATGACATGGGTTACATTTCATAGAGAAAGGCTTGAACTCTTGATAGATTCAAGGTGTTTAAGATAAAAGTATAAAATAAGGCAAAACTAAGAATCAAATTCTAAGGTCTGATAGAGGTGGAGAATTTACATCTCATGAGTTCAATGCATTATGTGAAGAGCATGGCATAAAAATGCATTATTCTATTCCTAGAACCCCTCAATAGAATGGAGTCATGGAAAGAAATAACCAGATTGTTCAAGAGGTTGCCAAAACTATGATGAAATAAGAAAATGTTCCTGATGTGTATTGGAGAGAAGCAATCCACATTGTTGTTTCATTCTTAATAGAGTTCAGATCAGAGGTAACATCACTAGGATCCCCTATGAATTGTGTACTAGTAAGACTCCCATTGTTAAATTATTTAAGGTACTGGGAAGTAGATGTTACATTAGAAGAGATGATGAAAATATTGGAAATTTTGATGCTATATGTGATGAAGGAATTTTCCTTGGATATTCAAATAACAACAAAGCATATAGATGTTTAAATAAGAAACTGAGGAAAATAATTGAAAGTGTTAATGTAAAGGTTGATGAAGATATTTATAGACCAGTGGAAATAAATAAAGTTGAACCTGATGATCCTATCTATGTAAAAATAAAAGAAGAAGAAAAGGAAGAGAAAGAACAAAATGATGAAAAATAAGAGATTCCAGAACCTGCACCTAAGACTCATAAATATGTTCAAATAAATCATCTAGAGGAACAAATAAATGCAGAAAAAAGTGAAGGAGTGAAGACAAGAAGAAAAGTGGTTCAGGTAAACTTGTGTTTACTTTCTAAGATAGAACCTAAGACTATGAGTGTTCAACATGTAATGATGAAAGTTGGGTTAGAGCAATGAAAGAGGAACTACAACAGATAGAGAATAATGTGACATGGGAGCTAGTCCCTAGACATACAAACAAGAATGTAATTGGTTCAAAATGGGTATTCAGAAATAAGTTAAATGAATATGGTGAAGTGGTAAGGAATAAAGAAATATTGGTAAATAAAGGATATTCACAGGTTGAAGGAATATATTTTGAAGAAAAATTTGCACCTATAGCAAGAATGGAGGCCATTCGAATGTTCTTGGAATTTTTATCTCATAAAGACTTGAAAGTGTATCAGATGGATGTCAAGTCTGCATTTTTGAATGGAGAACTAGAAGAAGTATATATGGAGCAACCAGAAGGTTTTCAATTTTCTTCAAAGCTCTTGTGTTTTGCTGGATGGTCCAATTGGACTGGTGAAGAGTTCTCTGTGAATGAAGTTTGTTGTAATTGCTATGGATGTACCTGAGGTATTCTTAGAGATGGTAAAATTTTTGGTGAAGCATGTTGAGTGATCCACATGTGATTATCTTGATGGAGATGCATGCACTTCAAATATCATTGGTTTCTCATTAGGTTTGGCTAACCTGGTGTCTACACATTGTATGAATTTTTCTCATCGACTTAAGGAAGAGTGTGCTTGATCCAAGATGTTGTTTGGGTCCTAAATTAAATATTTAATTGGTCCTCTCTCATTCTTATCCACCATGAGAATGTTGAGTAGCCAACCTAGTATTTGATGGTGAAAATGACACACACAATGTTAAAACGGAATATTTCTACTCTATTTCTCTTGAAAAATAAAGACAACATATAGTAGCCTAACTCCCAAGGTCCTGGTAGTTGGTTCTCAACTATCTGGTGTCACTCAATCGATTCATGCAACTGTAATGTTCAAGGGGCCTATGCTAGTAACAAAAGATTCAAGCAATGACTCATTTTATCAAAATAATTCTCATAAATAAAGGGGATTTCAAACAAAAGAAAAAGATAGATCAAAGTGATGTAGAGTGGTAGGGGAAGTAACACCTTTTTTTGAAAAGCTTCTCTCAATGCACACATCAGCTTCACTATTCCCCTCAACAATGCAACTTGACCACTCAACTTGACTCACACAACCAGACATCTCAAATTGACTTGGGAATGATTTGAACACTCTTCACACAACTCAACATGACCAAACAAATAGACCTTGCACCCAAAAACATCCATTCTTCCATCATCCCTACACAAGCCCATGCAACTTTGCAACATTAACCAATAGGACAGTCAAAATAAAATCTGATCAAAAGCATTAACTAGACCATAAAACATGGTTTTAGACTCCTAACACCATCCTCCACAAGTTTAGAAAAGCATAGGATCAAACACCCAAAAAAAATGTATCAAAAAATTGATTTACAAGCCATACACAAGGCTTAACTTGGCCTGTACAAGGAAGCTTCCAACTTGTCAAGGCACACCCCAACACCCCTAATGCCTTTAAAAGACTCCAAAAGGCTCCCCAAGACCTATTCCATGATTTCCATCCATTATATTTTCTCAAATACTCAAAAAACAACAAATAATCTATTCAAATGATCACATTTTGGACTGTACAAAGTAAAAACCAAACCTAGGGCATCACATAAATTTTGGAAAACTCCATATTTTATTCTAAAAAAAATTGAAACATGAATAGGATCCCTAAATCTATCATTCCACCAATTTTCATATTTTTCCCATGGTGGAAGTGCGAATTACATCCATTTTGGTGACTAAACCCTTGTTTTGCAAGGTTTCAGACCCACTTTCACTAAAATTGATGTAACTTACTCAATACTTAATGAAAACAATCCAAATCACCACCAAAATAAAGTAGACTTCCCTCTTTCAACCCATTCCAATTGGGGTCCCGTACAATGATGTACCAGACCATACCAAGCATGGGAACAGTGAAAAACGCTGGAAAAAATAGGAAAATTGATTTTTTTATTATATTTAATGCTTCAAAAATTCATCCAACAAATTCCTCGACCAAAAGGAGGCTATTTAAAATTTTCCACGTCATTAACAACGACCCTCAATTGATTTTTGAAGGAGGGAACCATTGGAAAGTGTGATTACATCCTTAATAGTGAAATTACAACACATGTCAACATGGCAATTTTCACAATTTTGCATTTTTGTGACTCCAAAACTTAAAGGCTCATCCTAATTCATTCTTGATGGTCTTTTCAGACCTTATTAAAGAAAAAATAACTCAAAATACTAATACTTACCAACTGACCACCCTATTAATCATTCAAATGATCAAAAATTGATATTGTGGTGTAGGTGCTCCTGCACCACAAAGGGTAAACCAGTAAGTATGAATCAAATTTATCTAGCATCCGAACATATACCTTCAACAATGAATGTTTTCTAATAGATCAAAAAACCAAAGCATGACACAATTTATAGAATAAACTATACCATTGCATGCATCTAAGGTGCTTAATTTAATACCACTATTCGCATATCACAACTATCTCCAAGTTTTCAAAAGAACACACATCCATTCATTGTGAAGGTCATAGATCAACAAACTTTAATAACTTCAATTCAATGATAATCTAACAAGATAATCCTTAAATATGGTTTCTTCTAATGACTTTCATCACATAAGAAACTAGCATGATTCAACACAATCACTGGCATTTAGATAGATTATAACTTATCAGCCTTATCAAGTAGAACTCCATTCTAACACCATATTGCGAGAAAACCTGTAATTTTTATTAACTATAAAGCTTCTAGTAATAATGTATCTCATTAATCATTACAAAATTCTATCTCCTAATATCAGGTAATCCAATTCTATTCTCAATTAGCTAACCTTTTACAATATGATACCCATAGGGTATTTATAGATACACAAAAATTCGAACTCCCCTTCTATTTTAAGCCATCCACCCTTTTAGGAACAAAAATTTCTTGGAAACTCAGATCGATTTGATCTTTAGTTCTTACATTAGACATTTAGTTTAGATTGGAGAATAGAAAAACAAAAGAGAAACATGCCATGTGCCTCAAAAAGTGTCACTGCTACATGCAACATGCAAAGAAGAGGGAAATCACGCATGCGGGAGATTTATGCATGTGAAGTTGGATCTACAATGAACTCATCATAACTGGTGAAGACTTGTTGTAATGTATCTATTTCTGGCCCATCAACCTAGCTATCCTCAAATTTAATTCGCTCCAACTATTTTACAGCAAACCCTCTCATACCTTTTATCTTTGTCAACTCTCTTCTAGCAGCTTTTATTTCTTCTTTAAAATCCATTAATCGATCTATCATCAAATATTCTCCATCATCTCCTTTCTACATGAGTCCTCTAAATATTTCATCCCATTTCTCTTTTATTTGACTCAAAGGCATGCCTTCTTTTTTTAATACATTTACATCTACAATGATAGCAATGACTGCTTCCAGCTCCTCAAACTACTCAATCAGATTATTAACAACCTCTTGAACCTCATTCCTATGTTTACACAAGAATGTTTCTCTAAATCAGAGTATACGAGAGGTTTTTCCAACAAAATATTTATTCTCCTCCTCAAGTATTGACTATTCAAGAAGAGTAGTCAAAGGTAATGTATTAGCTTTGTCCAATTTCTAACTATATTATTTATACTCTTCTTCTTGTTTCTCTGATGCTTCAATGTATTGATGCATTTCTATTATTAACCCTTATGTTCCTTTTGTAAACTTCAAAACCCTCAACCAAAACTTCACCTGCCTCTTGATTCAACTTGTCCATCCACCTGTCTACCATCTCCACTTTGTCCCTTACCTACACCAAATCATCTACCTCCTTTTTACTTAACAAAATAGGAGTCTCAATGGCCATTACCTGTTGTGATCTCAGAGAGGAGACACTTTTCAAGAATGAATGTAATTGATCCAACTGAGCCTTAAGCTCATCCTTCTTTTGTTTATCCTTTATCATTCTTGACTTGGTTGTTGAAGCCACCACATCAATTAGGTTCATCTGTTGATTCCTAGTTGGCCTTCCCAAGTTAACAATACTCAACTAATAATATGTCAGTTGCATTTCCCCTACCTCCTTTTATGTCATTGGCATGGCACACTCAACAACAATCTCTCCTTTGTCTGTGAGTCTGGTAGAATGTAGGATCTTTGCCTTCTTTTTAGGCCTCTCTTGTTCAATCTCCTTCATCATATCCTCCCAATTGAGAGGTTTTGAAGGTGTTACTTCCCTTTTCTATAGATCCAATTTTAATCAAGTGGGAGCACTTGGAGCAGTAGTCATCATAGCAGAAGAGGAAGTAATGGTAGAAGGTGGCTGCATATTTACCTGGGGTTGAGAATCACCCCTTGCTTTCTCTTGTTGTTCTTGCACCACATGCATCTGCACAAGCTTTTCAGCCTCTTCCCTATCTTTCTATTCTTGTATATTTTTATCTTCCTCTTCTTTGTTCAACCTCTCTTCCTCCAACTGATCTCTCTCCACTTTTTCCCTTTCCAATCTTTCTTCTTCTAATTTTTGTTCCTCTAGAGCTTCCTTTTCTAGTTTCTCTTTCTCTAAAGCCTCTAGTCTTTCTACCTCCAAAGCCTTAAGCTTTTCTGCCTTTTCTTCTTCTTCCTGTTGTTTCTTAACCAGCTCCTCAGCCTCTCTTTCCTTTCATAATTTTTCTGCTTCCCCCTCCTTTTGGCGAGCTTCCTCAACAAGTTTTAATTTGGCAACCAAGATTTCTTTCTCCCTTCGCTTTCTTGCCTTCTCTTCTTCAAGGTCATGAATCTTTTGTATTAGTTCCAACTTTTCATTCTCTTCCTTAACCTTAACTTCATATTCTTGTTTCCTTTTTTGTCTCTCTTCTTCATTAGCTGCAGCCTTAGCTTCAATTTGTTTGGCTTTCAATTGTTGCTAGTGCAGTATAGCATCAGCTCATGCCTTGGCATCAATTTCCTTTTTTTTTCTAGGGCTGCAGCCTTTGCATTAGAATCCTTTTTCGCCTCTTCAAAAAATGTCCATTGATCTTCTTGTGTCAAAACCTGCTCAGTATCCTCCTCTAGAGGCATATTTTCTTGCATATCATTTTCTGACTCAGTCTTATCTGAATCTATTCCAACATCATGAACCTCTACCCCTTTTCCCTTTATGGATTCAGCCATATCATAAAGATTTTCCTTTTCCACCTCTTTACCTTGCCTCTTTTCTACTGGGACTTGAGTAGAAGATTCTCCTAAGGATGGTGTTGAAACAATTGATCCTATTTGAGCCTCTTCTTCTTGTGTTTCCAATTCATCACATGTTGGTTCAAGTTCTATCTCTTCGATGTCTGGGGGAAAGAACTCCAAGGGCTCTTTAGGAGGTGTCCTCCTTTTGATCCTTTTGTATCCCTTTCCCTTTTTAGGGGCTGGTCCTTGAGGAGCTTGAGTTCTTAACATCAACCACTGCACACTCATATCAAATACTGTCCTTCCAATCTACTTAATATCAATGGTTTTCTCACTGTCCCAGTCAATTGGATCCAGACTCTTGGTGCCAATGTTCAAAGCTTCATAGGATGAATCCAATACAATTCCATCATCCACCAATGTGTCAAGAATGTTATCTTTAACACCAAGCTCTGACATGACCGAGACAAATAATCTTTCATAATTCTTCTTTCTTAGATTACACTCATCTTGTCGGTCACTCCAAAAGTCTTCTAACAAATTGAAATTCTTGTCAAACACAGAAGGTAACAAGGCATGCATCTTACCCTTTGGTTCAAAATACTTACGGGTTGTGTAGAAACCAAACTTCAACTGTATCAGCTCCCTGCAGACCACCTTTGCTCCTACCAAATTTTGATAGCCATACTCACCCAACTTCATGGAAAACTTGTGACATCCTATTTTATGTTTTATTTCAAGTCGAGCATTAACCCCAAGAGCCTGATATACAAACTCCATCAACACTATCCTGTTACTACAACACCTTGGAAGCAAATTTGGATGGCCTCCAAAACCAGCTAACCTGAAATATGTGAATTTAGGGTATTGAATGTACCAACATCCCCATTCAGGAATGAATGCCATGGCTTCTTGACTCAACCAGTACCCTGCACCCCCATTCAATTGGTTGATGACTACATATATGAATGCATCATTGACTCTTCTGAAATGAGTCTCAGCAACCTGAAGAGACAACTGGTCATAATGATCCCACACTTTCTTTTTTCCATCAAAGGATCCCATTATGCCCACTCTGTTCAAACCTGGGAAAATACCCAACCTTGCTGCTGCATACACAATGTAAGAAGTCATAAAGAAACATTTAGTCTTCTTGACACTATTCAATTGATCATGAATAGAATTTGACACAATCATCGACCAATCAAACAACTAGGATCCATTTAAGATTTTCTAGATGAAAGGAAACATCCACTCCTTGAACTAAAATGTATCTCTCTTCCCAAAAAATCTAGACAGCATCATGATTAAATATGATACCTCCTTATAGAAATCTGCCCTCTTTGGCTATTCTGCAAGCTTGCTTAGAGACTTCTTTTCTATTTTCAACCACTTTTTGTTCAAATGAGACGTATTAGAGTCCTTATACTTACTATATTTATCCTAAGCCTCTGCCTCATCCAATTGCACCAAGCTCTTAGGATTTGGGACATTAAATTTAGTTTGAAATGCCAAAGGAGTGAGATCAATGATCACATTATTTTGGGAATCCATGCACAATCTAGTCACAGGATTGTAGGCACTAGCTCTTGTTAAGATCAACTCTAGGCATTGGATTGACAAAGGAAACAAAGTGATATGAACCAAACCAGACTCAACAATCCTCTTCGTTCTAGGCATCACATCCTCATTGAATGTTTCAGCATATGCCTCCTCAAATTTGCACTGGCCCAATTTTGTATCAGTGATGTTTGACCAGTCAGATTCCACCTTGCTCACCTTCACAACATGACTCCTATGATTATACCTCAAGGTATAAGGTAATTTTTCAGGCTTGATCTTCTTTGGTTTAGGTGCTGCCTTTGATGTTCCTGCAGGCCGATTCCTTTGAACAAGTTCTCCTGATGTTCCTGACATTTTCTAGCTTCCTTGCCACAAAAACCTCTAATTAGATCTTTGAATATCATTATAAAACATGTTCTAAAATCATACCTTTCATGTATACATAAGAGGTGAAACTAGGTAGAAACATATTCTAAACAGTCGTTTTTAACACACTGTCGGGATCTGAGTCAAAATTGGAATGGTAACTCTATTAACAAGAAGCGGGCTCGGAGTCGAAATAAAAAATGTGATCGGAACCGGAACCAGAACCGGAATGGAAACAAACTTGGTTTCACTCAAATTTTTCTATTTCATATTCTTATTTCGTTCTGATTCCGCTTCCGGCTAGGTTATCACTATTTTTAAGGAAGGCTTCTCACTATAAGCGGAGCCGGAGATGGGATGAAAATGAACTTGGTACCTTTTGGAAAACATAATTTTAAGTTCAAAACCAATTCTATTTCTTCCTCCACCTAGGTTGACCATGACACCATAAATGACTTCCTCAATTTAATGCAGAACTTCATGGTTTCAGACTAGGCGATTTTCAAAATGACATGGGGCTAACCTAGAACTCGATAGAACCATCCCCATATGACCAGGGGCGATTTTATTTTAGGGAATAATATTTTAATATTTTAAATGTGATCACAAAAACACATGAAACCCTAATCAATAACATGCGATATAAAAATTAAGGCACTGATTTAACCCTTCCTAATTCACTAGATTGAATGTGCGACAAAAACCCTAAGTAAAAACAAGATTTGACTAACCCTAACTCACTGTAAAAACATGAATTTAATCTATCTCACTATGAAAAACCCTGACTAAATATAGGCATTATAAAACTTAACCCAGCATGATGAAACGTGAAAGCGATCGTGCCCTAACTCACTATAAAACATGAAACGTAAACACAAAAACAAGAACAACAAACAAAAAAAAGAACACAAAGAAAAACAACACGCAAACTTCAAGAAAACGATCCCGTTCAAAGATCACAAACGATTAAACAAATAATACAAACAAAAACACAAAAGCAAAGGAATGAAATAATAGGAAAGAACCCTACCTCAAATGCAAAAACCTAGGTAACCTTCTGAACTGATTCGCAACAATTATCCCCTTCTTCTTCAATCAATTCGCTCAGATGGACTCTGTAACAACTCTATTTCACTCTTCAAGTTTTTAACAATGATAATAATGATAGGCTTAATCCCTAATGAAGGTAAAAAATGAGAATTTCTACCTATGCAGGCAACTGTCATTAATAAATTAAATGTAATTTAGGCGGAGTCGAAACTGATGGAGAACCCACACTTCATTACAGTGCTACTTTATTCAAAAAGTCAATGATCCAAAAAATGGCAAGGACAAAATCGAAATGGAAACTGATCCGAAAACTTAAGAAATCTCCTAACTTCATTCCCATTCCAGGTTCGGGTCCACTAGCAAAGCACAAAATGAAACCCAATAAAAAAGAGTAAAACAAAAAGACTAATATAATAAAACTTAACACAAGGACTTAGACTAAAACCAAAAGTTGAAATAGCAGAGGTAGAGACAAGATGGATTTTGATTTTGCAATTTTCAATAATCACCAACTTAACATCCACTCTGGTTTTGGCTCCGATAAAGACAAAACAAAAGGTCAACAAAGAAATACTGTCGGGATAGGAATCAGAATGAGTTTTGAAAGGAAGTTTCAGAACTTGATTTGGTTCTGGTTCCAATCCCGGTGGACTAAAACAAAAATAAACAAATTTTGCAAGCAAAAAGACTCCAGACTTTGTTTGAAAAACAATAAGAGATAAAAATAACAAAGGGGGACCCATTTTGACCAAGGCAAAATATGGGGTGATTATGCAAGGCATAAAACTAGTTTGAATTTGTAATTGAAATTATATAGTCGACCTTGGAGAATGTTTCTAAGGTTGAATACTATATAAAATAAAATCAAGCTATGAAGAATTTTATATCCATCCATCCACGCATTGAGCAAGTGAGTGAACTATGCAAGAAAGTGCAAAAATCAGAGAGTGGAAGAGAAAATTGAGGCAACAGTACTTTAAGGTCTTAAATTCTTGAAAGCAGTGAGTTGATGGCGTCTATGATCTTCTGATCAAGCTACAAATGTGTGGACCCCTAGTGGTGGATCTTCATTTATCTCCTTTTTCTTGTAGGCAATGAGCCTCTTTTCTGGACAATGAGTCCTTAGAAGGAAGTGATCCCTTGCATCTAGGTTGTGAGCCTTTGTATCTGGGAAGTGAGCCCTCTCGCAGTGAGCCTTTGTATCTGATATTTTATTACTACTATATTGTGAGTTAATCCTCATTGTGGTTTTTACCTCATTGGGTTTTCCACGTGAATCTAATGTCTCTGGTGTTTTCTTTCTATTATTTGCATTTCATGTTTACACTTAATAACAGATTGAAGTTAAAGTGAAAATATTAAGTTTAGGAGTAAAGTTATTTGATACAACCTATTTAACCCCCCTCTTAGTTTTCTTGTGCATTTCAACATTTGTAGCATAGGAAAATGCATATCCTTGCATTTTCACACTTGTTTGGGCCCGCTTAGATTTATTTACCCCTATTTATGTCTTAGTTGGTCCTATTTTGCATCAACAAGGCTAATGAATTATATATTTTTATGACTAATCCCAACAAACACCAATGGGAAAATGATAATTTAATCATTCTAGTTGTGTGTCCCTGATTTTTGGGTTGGGACTAAGACGCCACCTAAGGTGTCTTTGTCCCCAAAAGGCCTTGGGACCTTGATTTCAAGTGTGCCTTAAATGGGTGCCTTTTTAAATTTATGCCCCAAGGTTCATGCTTCGGGACTAAGATGTCGCCTAGGGCATCTTAGTCCCCCTTAAGGTATTTTTGAGATTCAATTTCAAATCTTGGCAAGATTTAGCCTCCTTTAATTAATGAATTCATATGATGGCTTGTTGTGGTGTAAGTTCAGGATATTTAGCATAGATAAGTATAAATACAAGGTTCTTTAACTCATTTTAACCTAATACTCTTGTGAGAGAGTTCATAATAGAAAATTGGAGTTCATAAGAGTATTCAAGAGAAATTCATCAAGCATTTGGAGCCATCATCAAGATTCAAGCATCATATCAAGGATATTGTTCCATAATTTTTTTTTGAGCTAACATTTGTGATGTAGGGTTTTGATTAAAGAAAGCAATTCAAGTCAAGATCTATCATGAATTCATTAGATTCAAGATCTACATTCAAAATAGCCATCTCATAGAAGTTTGTAGAATTCACAACAAGGGTTTGGTGAGTTACAACATAGCATTTTGTTCATTCATTATTTTCCTCCTTTTCATTCTATTTCAAGATTTAATTACCAACAAGGGGTTTGACCAAGGAAAACCCCTATTCACTAGAAATCAACAAGTTTTTTCTCTCTTGCATATTTTTTTTGCAAATTTAGGTTGAAGACTTAAAGATCATTTGAAGTGCAAAGTTTTAAAGTTGCATTGTAAATTTTTCATCTTCACAAAAACTCACTTATAGGCCAGATCCAAAATTTTCAAGACCTGAGATTTGAGAAGAAGAAAGTTCATACATTGAGCCTCAGGATCACACTTAGAGATTTCAAAAATTCTAGATAGGACTAAATCGCCACCAAGGGTGTCTTAGTCCTCCCAAGGGTATTTTTTAGAAATTCTTTCTGATCCAGTTTTGACATCTAAAGATTCTACATCTGCCCCAAAAAATACCAACATGACTAAGACAACAGTAAGGGCATCTTAGTCATCCATAACACTTTTTGACAACATTTTTTCATTTTTGAAATCCCACTGATACATTTTGACCCAACTTTCGACGAAATTTGGTCAGAATTTCGACGGTTGTTCATTGAAAATATTTCATTGAAAAATCGATGAATTTTGAAACGTCAATTTTCCAACCCAGGATCGTCAGCTGGGTCAAAAAATTGATGTTTGAAATTTTGTTGATATTCGACGAACAATCGTCGAAATGCCAATGAACTTTCATCACAAATTGGGTCAAAATGTATCACATTTCTAGACTTTCCGGGTACACACATCCTAACTTTTGGTTGCATAATTTCATCATTCGTGTCCTTCATTTAGCTTGCATTATTAGGTTTTGTGAGTTGAATGTTTACTTGTCTTTTCCAAGATTTTGCTTGTTTGTGAACCCCTCAGAGCTTAAAGAACCCCTCCTGGGTCTTCCTTGTTGAGAATTGACTCACCCTTTGGGTTGATAGTCAATCCAATTTGTAGGAAATTCTTGAATTACCATAGGAAAATAGTGGTGTTCTATGACCTAGGCCATAAAGCACCTATTTTCCTATTATTCATTTTGGCGACCCTGACATTTTTGAACATTCATTTTCTGATTTGGACTTTGTGAATAAAAAATTTCCATGCTCCCTTTAGGTAGTTCTATTTTGCCTAAGTATTGGCCACACCCTCCTCTAAAGAAAAATAAACATTGGAATCCTCTCGCAAAGTCTCATTGCAAATGCTACAACTTTTCAACCAAGCACTCCTCGCAAGGTTTCCTCCTCTCATTTTTCAAAATATTGTTAATAGGGAGGGGTGGAGGAATCATTCCATGATCCCTACTCTAGGTCTTATTTGGAAGACCTCCCTATGGTGTTACACTTCACCACCTTAACCTATAGGACCTACCTCTTGGCTAGGCTCCCCTGGTTCTCCTTGCCAACCCAACTACCAATACATTCTTTTAACCAGGTCAACCTTAGTGCTTCCCTTGCAACACTCCCCTTATCTCTTAATCCACCCTAAAGGCTAACCTACTTCTAACACTAAATCACATATTTGCAGGGGTGTCGAGATGCTTCTAATAGGTTCACACCATCACCTCATGGTTCTAGAGAGTCCACCTTACTTCCTTTGACCATCGCTTCCACCAAACCCTCATCTAGGGTTAGAAAGGCTACTAGCCCTAGGAGCCCCAATAGGACCTCCTTCTCCGAGAGAACACACTAATACTCAAAAGTTTTCCAAATAACATTGAATCTTTCTTTGGGGTTCCTGGTCCTCATGCCTACCACTTGAATATTGTGGTGAGCTTAACCTTCAACTACCCGTACAGAGACTATACCTTCATTTTGGCAAATTAGGCCTCTTGCTTAGGTTTTCCTGACCACACAATAAACTGCCAATTTGTTCTCCCTCCAAATGGATTGGTGGAGCCTCCTCCTTCATGAAAAGTCTTTGCAAGGAAACTACTTATCCTCTCCACACCGTGAGTTGACAGGGAATGATCACCCCTACAAATCAAGTGCCATGCACTCCATGTCTTTCGTAGCCGGACACTATCAGGCTCGCCTAGGAGAAGACTTCCAAAATACTTATTGAACTGTTAGTGACTCCTACACCTACCATATTTAGAATCATGAAGTCTAGTCACAATTCCCAAGAGGTCATATGTTATGTATAGGGGAAATTTCATCTAAACCTCCATTCTTTTCTTTCGGTCTGTCAAATCAGCAACTAGAGGAAAACAAACTATCTACAAATAGAACTTGAAATTGAACTAATCAACTATCTAATGGCACACAGAGCTTAAAATACAATTTCACTACATCCTACACAACTCATAGTGCCATGATCAATCCATTAACACACTAATTCAAAGAAAAACTAGGAAATTCACACTAAAAATCATTATTTTCTTGATTTCAAAACTTTTACACAAACTCGAATACTTCCAACCTTTCTTTCAAGTAAAGGAACACCATATATAGGTTCTCTAATTCAGTTAAGCTCAGACTTAACTACTCCCTTGGATGCTTGTGCCTTCCATTAAGCCTTATTTGTAAAATTTAGAAAATCTAACACCTAAAAATGTCTACTAAGGTCTTAAGCCATACTTGTAGCCAAAACCTCAATCTATCCAATGGTCAACATGACCTTAATCAATTCAACACGTGATCCAAAATTCCATTAAGGCACAAACATGAATGAAAAATATTAATAAGCTAAGTTGTCTTAGACAAATGGGCCAAACATGAACCTCTAGACAACCTTCCTAAGGTGAACTATGGGGTGCTCCAGCACCATTCTCCCCCTCTGCACAGAAATTAAGGAATGTGGGGAGAGATTAGAGATGTATCAATACCATGCTTCTTGAACTGAGCTTCATCCACCCATGTAGCCTCAAATTCAGGTTTGTCCTTCCATTTGATGAAGTGTTCCATGTATTCCTTAGTCCAGGTAGACTTCTTCACCCTTGACTCTAAGATCCTTTCTAATGTAGCTTGTCTTGAGTAGGTAAGGCTATGTTACTCACATCCTTGAAGATATCCCTATTATTTTGATCCATGTCATGGACTGTTCCCTTATATCTGATCAGATCAGCTACATTGAACACTGGTGAAATCCCTAAATCTGCAAGTAACTCCACCTTGTATGCATTCTTCCCATATTTGGCTAATACCTTGCATGGTCCCACTCTCTTCATCTGAAACTTGGCTGATGTTCCCTTGTGCAACCTAGACTTGTTGAGGTGGACCATAACACAGTCCCCTACTATAAATTATAGATCTTTTCTAGACACATTCACCTTATCTTTCAACTTTTGAGTAGCCTCGGTGACTGTCTTCTTCACCTACTCCTAAATCTCCTTCATGGTTTGAGAGAAATCCTCTGCATGTCCAATCCTATTCCCCATAGCTCATAGATCCCTAAGCTCACACATACCTCTTGGGTGCATTCCATTCACTATTTCAAAAGGGCTCTTCCCTATGGTCCGGTTCACACTGTCATTGTAGGCATATTCAGCTTGAGATATAACCAAGTCCCATGTCTGTCCATACTCTTTGGTCAGGAATCTTAGAAGGTTACCTAACACCCTATTAACTACCTCTATTTTTCCATTGGTTTGAGGATGGTAAGCTGAACCAAAAGACAGGTTGGTATCTAATTTGCTCCATAGAGTCTTCCAAAAATGACTCATGAACTTCACATCCCTGTCCGAGACAATGCTCAATGGAAATCCATGGATCCTTACAATTTCTTTGAAGAAAATGTGAGAAATATAGCTAGCATCATGGGTGGTTTTACAAGCGATAAAGTGACTCATCTTACTGAACCTATCCACCACCACATAGACACTATCAAACCCTATCTTAGTCTTAGGGATTCCTACCATAAAGTCCATACTAACACACTCCCATGGTCTGTTAGGAATGGGTAGGAATTGATATAAACCTGCATTACTAGCTACTCCCTTGGCTTTCATACACACTACACACTACTCCACATACCTTGTGACATCCCTTGACAACTCAGGCCAATAGTAGAACCTTTGCACTAGTTCTATTATCTTGTTGATGCCAAAATGTCCACTAAGACTACCATTATTCTTTTCTTGGATGAGATTCTCTCTCATTGATCCTTTAGGAACACATAATTGATTCCCCTTGAATAAAAATCCACTTTGCAATGTATACTCTGAGTGTTGACTATAAAAGTGATTCTCAAATTCATAACATATCTTGTAGGCCTCTGAGAAGTCTTCATCTTCCCCATAGAGATCCTTGAAACTCTCTATTCCAATGCTCTTTATCTGTATTTCTTGCACTGTCAAAAATCTCTTTCTTAGTGCATCTGCTACTTTGTTCAACTACCCCTTCTTGTGCTTGATGGTGAAAGTAAAAGCTTGGATGTATTCCATCCATTTAAAATGTCTATTGCTCAACTTCTCTTGAGTGTTGATATAGCTAAGTGTTTGATAATCAATAAAGACTACAAACTCTTTGGGTAGAAGATAATGCCTCCACTTCCTAAGTGACTGAACTAAAACATAGAGTTCTAGGTCATAGGTAGAATACTTCTTCTTAGATTAATTGAGCTTTTCACTGAAGAAAGCTATAGGCCTACCTTCTTGACTTAGCACTCCTCCTACTACAACTCCACTGGCATCACATTCCATAGTAAACAACTTGTCAAAGCTAGGTAATAAAAGAATAGGTTGAGTTGCCACTTCTTGTTTTAGTTTCTCGAAACCTTTCTCAGCTTCTTTATTCCACTTAAACTTAGTCTTTAAGCCACCTTTGATTGTATCTAGGACTGGTGCACATATGCCACTATAGTTCCTTATGAATTTTCTATAAAATTGAGCCAATCCATGAAAATTTCTTACCTTTGTCCCTGTAGTTTGTGTAGGCCAATTTAGGATAGCTTCCACCTTGCTTGGATCCATCTTCAATGATCCTTGGGATACTACAAACCCCAAATACACAAGCTCTTGTTTGAAGAACTCACACTTCTCTAGGTTGATGGCTAACTTCTCCTCTTGCAATATTCTAAGAACCAACTCCACATGCTTTAGGTGTTCTTCTGCTATCTTGCTAAAGATGAGTATATCATCAAGATATACCACCACAAATATCCCTGTAAAGTCTTTGAGCACTTCATTCATGAGCCTCATGAATGTGCTAGGGGCATTAGAGAGGCCAAATGGCATAACTCTCCACTCATACAACCCATCATTTGTCATAAAGGTTGTCTTCCACTCATCTCCATCCTTAATTCTGATCTGATGGTATCCACTTTTGAGATCCAACTTGGTAAAGTACTGAGCTCCTCCAAGATAATCCATCAAGTCCTCAATCCTAGGAATAGGGAACCTATACCTGATTTTAATTCTATTTATAGCTCTAGAATCAGTGCATAATCTCCACTTTCCTCCTTTTTTGGTTTCTAAGACCACTAGTATTGCACATGGGTTGATGCTCTTCCTAATCAATCCTTGATCCAACAACTCTTGCACTTGTCTGGCTACCTCTAGATTTTGATCCAGTGTAAGCTTATAAGTTGCTTTATTTGACAATGAAGCTCCTGGTATGAAGTCCATCTGATGACTAATGGCTCTCTTTGGAGGTAAGGTTGCAGGTGTACCATCACTAGCTATGTCCTTGAACTATTCTAACAACTTTTGGACTACTCCGGGTATGACTGATTTCTTAGCCTTGTCTTCTTCTTTGGGTTGTAACATAACCACATATCCTTCACCTCCTTGTTGTAGGTTGTTAATGAATTCTTTACCACTGCTCAATAAGACATTAGGTGTCTTTGACTGTCCTTCTTCCTCATCTGACAGTGACTATAATTTAAATTTCTTCCCATCCTTTTTGAAAGAAATAATGTTCTCTTTCCCATCATATATGGCACTTCTGTCATACTGCCAAGGTATGCCCAATAGTAGATGGAATGCATCCATGGGCAACTCATCACATAACAACTTATCTTTGTAACCTCCAATGGAGAACTCAACCATTGTTTGTTCATTGACAAGAACACTCTGCCCTTTGTTCAACCATGTTACTTTGTAAGGGTTAGTGTTGGGTACCTTCTCCAATTTCAACTTCCTTACTTCCTCTTCTGAGATTATGTTATCAGTAGACCTTGAGTCCACTATAACCTTGCATACCTTTCCAACGATTTTGCACCTTACCCTGAATAAGGCTCTCCTTTGTTTTGGCTCTTCCTTGACCGGTTCTCTGATCAAAACTCTTCTAAACATCAGGTTCTCCCCCATTTCTGATTCAATGTGATTAACCTTAGGTTATTTGGTACTCATGGTGTCCTCTTGAGAATATGCCACTCTCTTTTTAGTATTTGATGAAGTTTCTTTCTCTGGGCACCTATAAGCTGGATGTCCTATTTGACCACAATTATAACACTTCGTACTAGCAAAGTATGAGTTGCTTTTGCCTGCTCCTCTTCCTCTATTTGATCCTCCTTGAGATCATCTACCTCTTCCATAACCTCCTTTAGAAGGGGTTTCACTTCCATGCTCTGTGAGTTTGGATTCTCCTTGGTTTCTTTGTTCAGTTCCTCTACCTTGATAGCCACCTCTATGTCCTCTTTGATCTCTGCCTTTGCCTCTACTCTTAGAATCCTGATCTTGTTTCCTCTTGCTTCTTTCCTCAATCTTAATATCCAATTGGTAGCATTGGTGTACTATCTTGGGACTTAAAAGAGTCATGTCCTCTTGAATGTTCCACTTCAAGCCATTAAGATACCTAGCCACCTTGAGACTTTCATCTTCTAAAACATTAGACCTCATAAAAAAATTTGAAACTCCTCTATGTAAGTGTTCACATCTTGGTCTCTTTGCCTCAAGCTTTGTCTCTTCTTATCTAATTGAATCTCATAATCATCTGGCATGTATGCTTCCCTCACTTTTGTAACCATACCCTTCCAAGTTGAGATGGGATTCTTGCCTTCCTTTTCCATCTCTGTCTGGATGAATTTTGACCATGTCAAGGCAGATCCTCTCAATCTTGATTTTTCCACCTTCACCTTCTATGCTTCAGTGACTCCATCACACTCAAAATGGTTTTCCATGCCCTCTATCCAATCCATGACTAGATCAGATTCCAATTTTCCACTGAACAGTGGTATGCCTTCAAGTGATTTCCCACTCAAATCTTTCAATACTTCAAGAAAGGCTCCTCTTGCAGAATAGGGTCAGGTTCAGGGGTCTTGTCTTCCTCTGCAACCTCTTCACTCTTTGGTACCCTACCTTCGAATCTATCACTGACCTCTTCGGCCTTGGTCTATGTAGACACTGAAAAAATCCTAAATTCTACAAGCAACATTTTTCCTTAGTCATCATCCTCTAATAATTAAATAATTTTAATTATTTAATTATTCTTGATCATATTCCTTTATTAATTAAATTATTTTTTAATTATTTAATTAATTCACTTTCTAATATTTATTCTATCTTGATCAATTAAAATAAATTAATTGCATCACTAATACCCCTTTCTTCAATAATTAGATAAATCATTATTTATTTAACTATTTATATTTCATCACATGTCCATAGTTAGATAATAATAATAATTTGTTTGTTTATTCTTTTATAATTAAATAATTGATGAAATTATTTATTTATGTGTCTTTCTTCTCCTTTAAATAATTGATCCAAATCAATTATCCATATTCAATTTCTATTTCTTCCTTTAAGTAAATTTATGAATTTAATTAAATCTCCTTTTTCATTTCCTCCAAATAAATAATTTATTTAAAATTATTTATTTTCCACTTGTCATCCCCTTCTATTTTCGAATAAATTATTTATCCCTCTATTTTGGTCAAAGATCCCCTATCATTATTTCATGTCATAGCTGTCAGGCATCATAGTCGTCGGCGTCATATCTTTTCCATGCATGGCATATTCTAGTTGCATCAATTCCCAACCGTAGATCTTGACATCTTTCTAGAAACTCAACAACAAATCTGATGGCAATATTGACATAAGAAGAAATAGGAGAGACAAGAGAAAGAATCAACTTCAAAGGGGGGTGTTTTATTTCATTTGCTTTCATTTTGATTGCTCTTTTTGTTTGTATTCTCTTGTTTAGATTGGGATTTTAGTTTAGATTTGTGTTGGCTGTCACTTAATCTAATCTAATTTGATTTTACTCATCTTACATTCGTGAACCCGATGTGAATCTTACAACTTTGCAAAGAAATTTGGTTGTTTTCTTGTTTGTTTTTGTTGTTTTGTAGGTTACAACCAAGAATTCATACAAAATCTTGTCATCTTCTTTTGAGCACATAAAAATGGGTGGATAAGTTGTTTAAAAATTATCATCTAGGTTTTGTAAACCTCGTTTTCAACTTTCCGAAACTTCAAACAGTTTAAAATTTTGTTAAGATTTGAGAAAGTTATGGCTGTTTTAGTATTTGCTATTTTTTTAGTTTAGCTGTTAAAACCTGTGTTTTCTTTTGCCAAAAATGTTATTTTCATGGAGAATCTTGGAAAAATAATTTATGGGTTTTGAAGATTTGAGTTTTATCTTTCCATGGATTCAAATTATTTAAAATATCATCAAGTTTTGATAAAGTTATAATTGTTTTAATTTTCTGTTGTCATTAAACTTTTCTTTTGAGTTACTAATCTCTTATTTTTAGCATGTGACACAATTTGGAGGGAGTCTAAAAACTGTTTCTTTAGAAACAAAAAATTGAGTTTTTCATTTCTTTAGACATAATCAATTTTATTTGTTTTCAAAAACTACAACAAATTCCATGCACACTCTTTGGATAAAATGAACATGCATTTTATTTCATGGGATTAAAATGAACACAATTTGCATTCACACTCATTGGTTAAAATAAACAAGCATTTCATGTCATGGGCTTAAAATGAATGCAAATTGCATTCACAATCATTGGTTAAAATGAACATGCATTTCATGTCATGAGATTAACATGAACCCAAATTACATGCACACTCATTGGTTAAAATGAACATGCATTTCATGTCATTGTCTTAAAATGAATGTTGTTTGTTCCACATCAAGTTAAACTTTTAAAATGAACAAAGTGTCTTGTGTGTCATCCTCACATTATCATTTGGTAATTAAATTTTACAAGTGTCTTCAATTTTGTGTTACCCTTTTATGCAATAATTGAAGTATCCTCTCCCCTTGCGCATTTATGCGATCTTGGGTGTAAGAGAAACGATTATTGCCTCTAGAACTTGGGCCTTCCTTGGTGGGAAAAAGTACTCACCCGAAGGTGACTTAGACCGGCAATGGAGCTCTTTGGCTGAGCTACCACCGACCGATATATAAATGTGAATCCTAAGGGAAAGCCTAGGATTACGAGTGTGGATGTGTCATACGGACCAAGTAGTACTCCCCAAAACCTTGTTGAGTGTAACCTCTTCAGGCTGGAGTGCCTCCTAAATGAAGCTTAATCTTGTGCCCCATGTATGGCCACTTGAACGGGGGTCCCGAACTAAAAACCTTTGTGTAGTTACCAAAATCCTTCTATTTACTAGGTCAAGAACGATCATTGTGAAGGCATCCACATTCTTGCAGTTCTTAGTAGAGGTGATCAACTTGCCATGGGAGTTTTATGGGGGTTGGAAGCTTGGTTGGCCTGAGAAGTGAGTGAAATGTAAGGGGGAGCCCGTGGAGCCAAGATTTTGGATCCACATGCTAAGAATAAGTGCGGTTGGGGAAACCCACGTGGAATCTAGTGAATGTTGTCCTTGCTTAACCTAGGGTTGTGCTTGTCTTCATTGTGCATGTTTTCAAATTTTCAAAGACAAGATATTGTGTTTGCCAAGTGTTTTTTTAAGACATTGAGACAAATAAACACCTTTCACAAATCTGGAAACACACACATTCCACTTGAAACAATTCCAAATGTTGTAGTCTAAAACCCAAGACCAAACTTGTCCAATTTGATATCAAACAACCTCTATCGAAAGTAAATAAAAATAAAAAATTGCTCAAATATTCCATTAGTTACATCTTTAGTTTTCATTCACCCATAGGTTCATCGTTTCATATCATATCCTTGGTAATAGGGTCATTATCATTCCACCATTCCTTAATCTTGGTCTTAGGTACATTGGCACTTTGTATCCTTATATCCTTGAAAATCTCAAAAAAAATAAAAAATAGCATAATTTCATATCCATTTTGCATTAGAACCTTGCATTGCCATCCAAAGGTCACAAGTTCTTTTATGGTCCTCACTAAGTTTTCTTTATCCATCATAATCCAAATTCATGACCATGTCTTCACTTTACATTGATCTTCTTCGTAGTCAAGCTAAATACCAATCAATCCTCAATCGTCAATACCAACCACTTACATACCCTTCTTACCAAAAATTCATAAGCTTCAGTCCTTCATTCATCTACCCTCACTATCAAGAGTCACTTGACACAATCCATACCATTAATCCCCCAAAAATGTCCATTAATCATCCTTATCCTAGGCTTGACAAGGGAAACCAACCTTCCACTAGTCCATGTCAATCCTCCACATCCTATCATAACCCATCATCCACTAGTCCATTCCAATGCTCCACATCTTATTCTATTCCATCATCCACTAACCCATTGTCATCCACTCCATCCCAAACTACAATACCATCCAATAAAAACACATTAATTAATACTCTCAAAGGACAACTAGCAAAGGAAATTGTTCAACTCCTAAATGAAAACACACTTAGGAAATCCAATCACATTGGTGATCGTACACCATCCAATCATTTCTCACCATCATGTCCTCCCTTGCCTACCAATACCGAAAAACATCTTGCTATTGAAGCTTCATTATTGCCATGTCAAAATCCTGGATCTATCAAAGAAAATCATATCCTTGAGAAAAATAAAATTCCATTGCCTAAACTTGAGGATACATGTCAAAAGGAAAGTCCAAAGCATGACATCACAACTTCACTTTCATATCAAGATCAAAGCAATTCATCTCATGATCCCATCCTTAAGTACATCCAAGAAGTCCTTCTAGATAATCATGGCATCCAAAATACACCTATCCTTTTTTAAGAGTCTATTCACAACCATGTTCTCCAAGATACACCTATTTTTGACCAAGATCCTACCATTGAACAAGAAATCCATAATGATCCTCTTATTGACATTTATGCCATTCATGATCAAACATTCGAACATGATCCCATCCAAACAAAAAACATCTCCATTTCCCAAAATGAGACACTTGCCTCCTTTGGACACATAGATAATCAAATCAATGATATGGATAACATCAAAGAAGAGCATAAAGAAACTACCATTGATCAAGTCAAAGAAGAAGATACAAAATCTACAACAAATCAAATTGATATCCCAAATGATTGAGAAGAAACAAGCATGACAAATGATAAAGAAAAAACATCCTATCAATTAGGAGCATCCACCTTTGTCAAAGAAGGATTTCTTGTAGATGAGGAGATTCCAAGTAACAATTTTCACATGCAAAATGATGGGTTAGCATCTTGTTTTCAAAATAAAAAATACCTCATCAAAAACAAAATCTATCAGAGCATGTAGTATCAAGGAAGAGGACTAGGTCTACATGAGCAAGGAATTATAGAACCAATAAATTTTTATGCAAATCCTAGACATCAAGGTCTTGGTTATTCTTCAATCAGAGAATAAAATGATGCTAGTGGTACCTCCTTGATATTGGGGGCAACTTTATCTGATATAAACATCAAAATTGGGGCCATGCGTAGTCCTTGTCATAAGGTTGTTGCCAACACTCCTTCCATCCACACCATAAATCATCATTCCAACATGAATAAATCTTCCATTTGGAACCAACAAAATAAAATTATTATAAATCCAAAATTCAAAATCAAATGTCAAAGGCCATTGAATCAAACAAAAATTCAAGTGGACAAATGAAGTTAAAATGGATCCCAAAGAAAAATGGATCTAAAAAAGAAAATATTTCAAATCCAAAAGTAAATCAAAATATGGAGCCACAAGAAAAGAGGACTCCCACATATAGTAAATTTCCACCTCCTTTAAAATGGTCATCAAGAAAGGCATATAAAAATGTTGGTTCCAAACACTATCCTAATCAAAATTCCAAACTCGATCATCCACCATCCCAAGCTTGGAAAATAAAAATTGCTACATCCAAAATAGTGCATCCACACCTACCATCATCCCTCATAATCTTGCTTCTCGCCTAAAGTCTAAAATACTACTTCACAAATCCATTGCATCTTGGCAGCAACCCTTTATCATAAGGACTCCCATGGTACTTTAACACGATGTGCATATTCTGATAAGGCCAACACTAGTATCAGAGAGGATCACAATGACATCGATCAGTTGTATGCAAGTGCTATGATCTTGACAAGACAATTACTCCATAAAGGTCACTATTGGCATATCATGAAACCAATATCTATATCAACACCATCAAAAGATTCAGAACAATCAACAGTCATCCAAAATATCAAATCGATATAAAAAGTCAAAAAATATGTCACCTTGAAGAAAACCTACAAATAGGCATCTTGTGTGACATCATCAAAAAGGAAGAGGAAAAAAAAGAAAAAAGAGAGAAAGAAAGAAAATAGTAAAGAGAAAAATTTCATCCAATAGTGAAAACCATTTTTATGGCGCATTGGATAAGTACCATGATCAAAACTTGGGAAATAGGTGTCATGTGTAAAATAGACTATCTATGTGGACCATTACACTTGGGGGAAAGTTGTCTCATCTCCCATGCATTTTCATAACATTTCCATCTAATCTATTGGCACTATCAAATTTTGCAAATTTGAGGTGCCCATTTCAAGAAATTTGCTTCTGCACTTTCGAAGTGCACTTGAGGGGTCAGTTTGAATGACCCACTTTGGAGAATCAGAATTTGAGGCATGTTGTTTTCCAAGCAAAACCCATTTTCAGACATGTTGACATATTTGAGCGTGTGTGTCAATTTTCAGCTTCCCACGATAGGTTCTGTCAGGGTTTTGAAAAGAGAAGTTGGAGGGTTTTTGCACTGTTATGCTGTTTGCAGAATTGGCAGTTTTGCGAAACGACCTCCTATTTGAGCTTGGATTTCGTAACCAGTTGACTGTTATGTCAAAATGAATGCTGTTATGTGTTCTCCATACCTAAATGACCTCAGATGTCAGTTTGTAGAACTTCATGATCTGATTTGCTATTTTTAGCAAATCGAAACCAAATGTTGTTTGTTCAGTTTCACATCTGCACTCCTGACAACCCTTCTGAGTGGTCAACTTTGATCGTTAATATATTTGATCAAAGATGTTTCATGAAAATTCATTTTACACATGTGCTCGAGGTATCTTAATGCTCCACTGTATCTGATGGCAGCTTGTCAGGGGTTGATTTGCTATTTTTACAAATTGGCAATCAGGTGTGTTTTAAGTGTTTTAGAACAACTGTTGTTTCAGAAAAGTTCAGCTGAGCAACTTTGCCGTTTAATATTTTACTCCTCATGACTTGTTTTTTTGATTCATTTGTTGCATTGCATTCCTTGAATGAATGATTATAGGTTTGCAAGTTTTTATTGCTCAGGGCGGTTGTTTGACAAGTTTTCCAGTTTGATTTCTGTGGCAATTTGACCAGTTTTCACCATTCTACAAAAGTGACAGAAAATAGTTTCTAAAGACAACCCAGTTTACCATTCCACTTCAAATGCATCCAGATGTTGTCTTGGGATGATTTTAGTTTGAAACTTGTTTGAAAACGAATTTTATTTTAGCCATGGCACATGGGACCCAACACGCTTTACACAGTTATGAGCTTGTAAGGGAATTTTACCATTGTTGTAGGAACATTAAGAGTCAAGATAGTATGAGTTCATATTGAATCACTGTCTCTCAGGGTTAAAGGAATGATTTTGTTGGTAACCATATCATAAAGAAGACAATCCTGATGGAGGTTGAAGCAAGTTCAAGAGGACTTTTTGGACAGCTTGAGGGTGTTTTCACACTTGGTGTCACCATGGGACAACGTTATTGCATTTTTTAATCTTGCTGGAATTTTTGAACATCCACATATACTAAAGGAGAATTGTATTTTATGAGGGCTTATGATGTTCAAAAAACAAGGTTTGACAATTTTGATGCAAGTCTCGAATGGATGTATGGGAGTTTTGTAACAGGTGGGAAATGGGGATCAAATTTCTCGTGGGTGCTATGATTTGCATGTTATGCACAAAATGTATTTGTTGAGAAGCATTAGACACTTCAATGGAAATTCCATTGGCAGAGGAACCTACCAATTGTGGAGAAGGCTCATGTATATGGGGTCTTGCTGCTGCAAATGAAGTGCAACTACACCAGTACCAAGCGGTGGTTTCATACGGGAGGGGATAGAGTAAAGCATGGAATATGATTTGAACTAGTATTGGCTCAAACACATGAAGGAACGACCCCAATACATAATGTGGAAATGTATACAAGGAACTCTGGTTGATTAATGAGGTACCCCACTTCAATATGGCCTTATGGATTATTGTGGGTGGAGTAGTTGGTACGCTATCATATCAAGTTAAATATACCATTAGTAGCAGAGGTGTGCAGCTTGGAGAAGTTTTGAACAATCATCAAAACATGGAGCAAAGTGCAAATAACCTCACATCCAACGTACGCACCAAATGAGATCGTTGAGGGGGCTGCAAAAGCTTTTAAGTAAATGTAATTGGCAGATGCATTGTTGTTATTCCTGCTCAAATGCCTAATGTCGATTGGTATTTGTAGTGTATGCTGCAGGAAATTGTATCAAAATTGTTTGGGCAATTTATTTTAATGAGTCTCGAGGGAACCCACGTCAATAGAGAGGTGGAATCTATCCACAAAGCACCAAGGGGAAGCCTGCAACAGAGACAAGGCTCGACCAGGGGTGATTGGTGCAGCCAGGAGGTGAGAGGACAACATACGCATGAGAATATTTGTTGAAAAGGCTTTAGAAACCACCAAGTAGAGAGGAGCTCGCTAGAAGGACAGGCCCACGCACAGTAGTGGAAGGAGCAGAAATTGAATGAAATGCCACACACAGTAGGCAGTATGTGGAGGGTGCACTGGCCACAATAAAGAAGAATCTGCCATGGTTAAAGACCATTGAAAGGTCTTTGGACATTTTCTCACGAATGCAAATGCAGGCCCATGGTCTATGGCATGAGGGGAGCCAAGTGAATCCCACGCCAAACACGGAGGATGGAGGCTCACACATGAAAGTGGAGGTGGGTGCGGCCTGTTTGAGGAGTGTGCCTATGGATGTGGTCTCTGGGAATGTTGTGACTTGCAGGTGTGAGGAGCTCGAGAATGGATTGGCCGCCATTGCAGAGCACGGTGAAGCACAGAGCAAAAGAAGATTAGGGCAACACAAAGCAAATTGGAGATCAACGATGGGAGAGCCCAATGAGGTCTAGCCAAATCTCCACCATTGCCCACCAAATCACAATCGGGAGATGCTCATGTAATATGGATTGTGGGATGGTGGGGAGAGGGCGAGAGGCATAAAATATTTAAAAAATTAAATGTTTTCTCCAAGGTTCTGTCAAAGTAAATTTTAAAATGAAGTGGTGAGGCTGGTATAGCCAAATTTCTACCGTCGCCTGCCATATCGTGATCCGAAATTGCCCACGGGTTATTGATTGCGGGATGGCGGGGAGATGGGAAGAGGAGCAGTTAAAATAAAATTTTAATTGTTTTCTTAATGTTTTGTCAACGTATTAAATGGGCTCCTAAAATTAAAATTCATTTTGTTTGTCCACGGGAAAATAAATTGAAGAGAAATGGGAAGTGGGTCCCAACGTAGAAGTTAAATGTCACGGGTGGTTTTGTTTGCCCGACATTTTATTAAAATGGATTATCATTATAATATAAGGTAAAAAATGAAATATTTTGTATACGACAATTGAGGAAGGTAGAAGCAAATCTAACGATGGAGATTGGGAGGCCAATACAGCATCATCTAAGCCGTTGCCCACCATTTCATGATCTTGAGATGCTTGGTAAATGCTAATTACAGGATGGCGGGGAGAAAGGAGTAAATAAAACATTTAATTAAATTTTTTTCCTATAGTTTGGCCAAATATTTAAAATATGGTGGGCCCCAGGAATTTTTAAAGTGCACGGGTTTTCCAAGATGCCAGGGGTAAAATTTTAATGGGAATTTCTATTTACCTTTGGGGAAAATTTTCAAAAGATATTTTACGTCAAAGGCTAGGGGATAAATTTTAAAATTATTTTTACCAAGGGGGGTTTAAAATGGAAAAATTTAAATCACCCACGTGCTGTTAAAATAATTTTGAATGAAGTATGAGCAAATTTAAGAGCACGGGGAAAAATAATTGACAGAGGCTGCATTTGATTTTAAATTGGAGGAATGTTTTGAATGGGTAAAATATTTATTCATATAAAGTGGTAATTACTTTGCTGGTGGGTAAATTATTTAAAATACTTTGCATTGAAATAAAATGAAATATTTTACTTACTGATGGTAAGTAAAAACAACATTGAGTAAATACATAGAGGTAAAATACAGTAAAAAATAGAAAATAGAGAGCAGAAAATGATTTTCACAGGAGTGGAGTTTTCTTTCAGCTGCAAGTGATGATTACATATGGACAGATGTGCTTTTTTCTATTGAAGAACGAATTGGGCACATGCTTTTTTTGAAACAGAATCAAGTTTGTTACAGGGAAATGGAGAAGATGTTTTGCAGATCACTGTTCAACGGTGAAGATGATTCCAGATGGCTGTTCCTGTTCGGATTTAGGGTTTCTTTTGGAATCTCTTCTCCTCTTCTTATTCTTTTCTTCTCTCATTGTAAAAAGTTAGAAATTTGGCAGGTTAGCAAGTTAGGTTAGCATGTAAGCTAGTCAAAATTATGGTGTGGAGCTGCATATCAAATTGTAAAATCTATAGTTATAGAGGCAAAAGCAAATGGGTTTTGTGTCATTTTGTTGTAGGATTTGAGTTTATTGGGATTTAGTGTTTCATTACAGTGTTGGCATTTGAGTTTAAATGACAAATCTAGGCTCATGTCTCTCCTATGTACAAATGTATTTGAATTTTGAATGAAGTAATCAAGGGTTATTTTGTTCTTCTCACTGTTGTGGTGTGTGCAACTCCGATTTTAGCTTTGGTTCAAAGAATTAATTAAACTTCTTAAATGAGATTGTAGATTGATATGTTTTGTACAAGGATTGGGTAAGAAGTATTGAGCTGAGGTACAAATTGGTAATATTGTTAGGCAGTATCATCAGAGATATTATATGTTATGTATTAAAATCTGATATGAACCATTAGGTGTTGGTGAATTTGACTCCTCCAATGGATATGGCACTGGTCTGATTTGCATTTGTTCTTTGTGATCTAGTGTTTTGTTTGTCTTCACGTAGGGCTTGCTACCATAAATTTTAAATATAATGATTATCCTTCACCATGAAGTTGTATTGTAACCATCTCATGCTCCAAGTGGTTGATATTACTAATGAACAACCAATTCATTTCAGTCTTATCCCATTCTATTGAGCTATTAAGTGAGATTATCTATTTTTTTGAAGTTAATGACTATTTATGATTTTTGTTGCAGAAGTTATAAACTCATTATAGGGATTACCCTCTCGGGTCTTGTAGAGCCCAAAATGTAGGGGGTTTATTATTAAAATCCTTGTCAGTTGGTCAAGGTCCTCCGAGCTGCCCTTGATTAGAAATTGGCAATTCCATAGGTAGATTAGGAGACAAACCTGGTTTACAAGAAAAAACACCAACATAATCCATATTGTTTCCATCCCTTCTCCCACCTACCTTGATCTTGATAAAAAATGGGGCATAAACATAAAACATGCTTTGGGAAAATTCTTGACATGTCTATCCTTTGGTCATACATTACCCATGAAATATCATGTCATTTCCTTCATAGAATTTATCCAAACCCATATCTTGGAAAATAAATTAATCTTGTCTAACATAGTCCTTGGAGATCATATGCTAATTCTTCCACCCAATAATCCTCATGTCTCTTATCCTTTGCCAAAATCAATCCATTATCCTTTCATACCTATTATTGGACCTGGTTTTCCCTTGTTACTGGTTTAAGGATTCTCATCAACTTATCCAAGTTCCCTCCATAATCCCATCTAGTTCTAAGGTTAATCATTCCAAATGCAATGAATCTAATGCACACAATATTGCTATGCAACCTAGCACATCATCCAAAACATTCCTTGGCTTTGTTCCTAGCCCTGCTACAAACCTTGATCCTTTAGTCACATAATCATCATCCTCATGTTGTTTTGGGATGTGTCCTTCCCCTATCAAACAACATTGTCATCATCATCATCACTTATCAATTCATTTTCAGCTTGACTAGGGGCAAGATCATGTTCATCCTTGGGTCCTTGTGCATGCCTTTTTGGTTGATTGTCAGTATCTTTCACATGCATTTTCCATGATCCTTATAGTTATCATCCATAATAAAGTCTCATTCATCCATAATAAAGTGTCATCCTTTCCATAGCCTAAAGACCACCAACATTTAGCATCCTTCATATCCACCTATCGCATTTGCCGCTTCCTCTCATGCATAATAAGTTTTTCCTATACCTAAATGGGGGCAATTCCTTGACTTGCATCTTCATGGGAAATAATACATGATATCACCCCTTTAAAACCTTCAAAATCCATAAAAATCATAAAATGTCATGAAAAAAATAAATAAATAAAAATTAGAAAAAAAAAATCATAAAATGTCTTGAAAAAAGAAAATCCAAAAAACCATAAGATGTCTTGAAAAATTTAAAAAATCATATAATTTCTTGAAAATCCAAAACCATAAAATGTCCTAAATTTTAAAAAATAAAATGTCCTAAAAAACAAAAACCATAAAATGTCCTGAAAAATCCAAAAAAATCAAAACATTTCAAAATCCAAAAAACAATCAAAACATTTCAAAATCCAAAAAGTCATAAAATCCTCAAAATCCAAAAACATCAGAAAAATTCAAAACTCCTGAAAAACATAGTCTGACTCTAGGTTTGAGTATAAATCAGTTTGGTTAGAGTGGTCGAACTACATTGCCTCTGCACGTTTGCTATGTAGGCAAGGCTCATCTTAAATGAGCCCTTGAGGCACTAGGTCAATCCATTTAGGTTGTCCAAATAACATC
This sequence comes from Sequoiadendron giganteum, assembly GCA_007115665.2. Lineage (NCBI taxonomy): Eukaryota > Viridiplantae > Streptophyta > Pinopsida > Cupressales > Cupressaceae > Sequoiadendron > Sequoiadendron giganteum. The sequence continues at coordinate 23,254,859 of CM021108.1, read as the reverse complement.
ATGACGCAGTATTTTGTCGAATAAGACAAAGTCAAGTCGTGTCGAGCTATGAGGTCTCTATGCACTACTACGTAGGCAAGGCCATCTATTGATGAGCCCCCAAGGCCTCCTAGGTCAATTCCTTTAGGGTTCATCGATTTGGGTCGCGTCCTTGGTCTGAAAGCAATCATCATTCAAACTACTTCAAGAAACAACAAACAAATTAAATCTTTCATCAATCAATTATCTTATCATCAACTCAATCAGGTCACTAGTCTTATATCAGAATGGGGCATTATGTCATTTGTCTCATTCAGTCTTATCTCTTGTATTTTATTAGGATACGTCCTTCCTGGGATTAGACTTTCTCAACCTTGTCATTTACCTTAAGCAGGATGTGTCCTTGCAGTTAGATGTCATGTCAAGACTTGTCACTTGGTCAACTTTCTCAGATGTGTCCTTCCTACGGTTGGGTATCATCACATTGCTTGGTCATATTCATCAAATATTTGTCAAAAAATCAAACAATATTATCAACTTTTTTAATCAATCTTTCCTTAATCAAGATGTGTCCTTCCTGAAACCGCGCATTATCATTATCAATCAACTTTGTCACACCACTCAATCTTATCAGCTTGGTCAATCAGTCTTGCCTTCATCAAGATGTGTTCTTCTTGAGGCTAGGCATGGTCAATTAAATCACTTTATCTATCCTTATCAACCTATGAATCAACTCGGTCGTCTTGGTCAACCTAATCAACCAACCAAACAATCATCATTATCACTGGAAAACACTCTCTTTGCAAACACTATGTTGGTCTGGATTTTCTTATCTTTTTGATTGGTTTTGGGTAATGTTACTAGTCTCCTCAAGGATGTCCTATCAATGGATTTAGAGCGATGATGATGGATCGTGGCCTCTTTTCTTTATTTGTTTCCTGTGGTTTGTCTTGGCAAAAAGACTAGGACAATTGAGCCCCTAGTATGAGTTGGGGCATTCCTTGTCTTTTTTGATTGTTTGTCTCTCCCAAATGGTCACCTTGCACACCTTGGTTTATGTCATATCATGGTGTTTGTGTTCCATTTGTGATATTTTTGATGCCCAATGATGATAAATATAAAAATGTAAGCGTGAAAGTTGGTTCCCTTATCATTTAATGTCTATCTTCTTTCCCCTTTTCACGCTAACATCCCATCTCCCTTATTTTTTCCATGCTAACATCCATTTCCTTCATGTGAACATTTCTTCCATCTTTCATCCTCTAGTCTTCTCTTCCATTTCGAGAGCACATTCATATTCTTTGAAACTGCATGTCCTCTCGAGGGGGCATACCATGACCCTATTGGTCACCCTTCCCCTTTCTCTTTACACTAGGGCATATTTCAGAATTAATTTTCTTTGACACAACGCGATGAACTACATTATGTCAAAGAGGAGCAAAATGTAGACACTGAAAAATGTCCTAAAGTCTACAAGCAACAGTTTTTCCTTAGTCATCATCCTCTAATAATTAAATAATTTTAATTATTTAATTATTCTTGATCATATTCCTTTATTAATTACATCATTTTTTAATTATTTAATTAATTCACTTTCTAATATTTATTCTATAATTGCGTCACTAATACCCCTTTCTTCAATAATTAGATAAATCATTATTTATTTAATTATTTATATTTCATCACATTTCCATAGTTAGATAATAATTATTATTTGACCTTTTATTCTTCTATAATTAAATAATTAACGAAATTATTTATTTATGTGTCTTTCTTCTCCTTTAAATAATTGATCCAAATCAATTATCCATATTCAATTTATATTTCTTCCTTTAATTAAATTTATGAAATTACTTTAATCTCCTTTTTCATTTCCTCCAAATAAATTATTTATTTGCCACTTGTCATCCCCTTCCATTTTTGAATAAATAATTTAAAATAAATTATTTATCCCTCTATTTTGGTCAAAGATCCCCTATCATTATTTCATGTCATAGTCTACATGTCCTACATGTCTATCATAGCCACCAGGCATCATAGCCATCAGCGTCATATCTTTTCCATGCATGGCATATTCTAGTTGCATCGATTCTCAACCGTAGATCTTGGCATCTTTCTAGAAACTCGATCTTGGCCATCCATTTCGTAACTTCCCTATCATGAATTCTCATCCATTGATCTTAGAATCTTTCTAGAAGATCAATCTCATCCATCCATTCGAATGGTTGTCTATAAAAGCAACCCTTCCCCTCCATTTTCAATTTAACAGCTAATTATCTCCAACTTTCTTGCTTACTATTTACAAGTATTTGCACAACTTCAACAACAAATCTGAGGGCAATACTGGCATAAGAAGAAATAGGAGAGACAAGAGAAAGAATCAACTTCAAAGGGGAGTTTTTTATTTAATTTTCTTTCATTTTTATTGCTCTCTTTGGTTGTGTTCTCTTGTTTCGATTGGGATTTATTTTAGATTTGAGTTGGCTATCACTTAATCTAATCTAATTTTATTTTCCCCATCTTACAGTCTGCACATTACTCAATGCTTGCTCAAGTTGAGCTAGTCTTTCCCTCAATATCCTATGGCCTTCCTCTTGATCTCTGACCTTCTTTTCCAACTCAATGTTTGTCACCATGGTTGTGGAACCACTAGATTCAAGGTCTGACATACAAAATTCTATCCCAAATCTTTAACTTGCTCTGATACCAATTGATAGGGAGGGTTGGAGGAATCATTCCATGATCCCTGCTCTAGGTCTTATTTGGAAGACCCCCTATGGTGTTACACTTCACCACCTTAACCTATAGGACCTACCTCTTGGCTAGGCTCCCTTGGTTCTCCTTGCTAGCCCAACTACCAATACATTCTTTCAACCAAGTCAACCTTATTGCTTCCCTTGCAACACTCCCCTTGGCCCTTAATGCACCCTAAAGGCTAAACTACTTCCAACACTAAATATCATCTTTGCAAGGGTGTGGATATGCTTCTAATAGGTTCACACCATCACCTCATGGTTCTAGAGAGTTCACCTTACTTCCTTTGACCATCGCTTCCACCAAACCCTCATCTAGGGTTAGAAAGGCTACTAGCCCTAGGAGCCCCAATTAGCCCTCCTTCCTCAAGAGAACAGACTAATACTCCAAAGTCTTCCAAAGAAAATTGAATCTTTCTTTGGGGTTCCTGGTCCTCATTCCTACCACTTGAAGATTGTGGTGGTCTTAACCTTCAACTACCTGTACATAGACTGTAACTTCATTTTGGCAAATTAGGCCTCTTGCTTAGGTTTTCCTGACCACACAGCAAACTGTCAATTTGTTCTCCCTCCAAATGGATTGGTGGAGCCTCCTCATTCATGCCAAGTATTTGCAAGGGAACTACCTGCCCTCTCCACTCCGTGACTTGATAGGGAATTATCACCCCTGCAAATCAAGTGCCATGCACTCCATGTCTTTCCTAGCCGGACACTGTCAAGCTTGCCTAGGAGAAGACTTCCAAAATGCTTCCTGAACTGTTAGTGACTCCTACACCTACCATATTTAGAATCATGGAGTCTAGTCATAATTCCCAAGAGGCCATATGTTCTATACAGGGGAAATGTGATCTAAACCTCCATTCTTCTCTTTCGGTCTGTCAGATCAGCAACTAAAGGGAAACAAACTATCTACAAATAGAACTTGAAATTGAACTAATCAACTATCTAATGGCACAAAGAGCTTAAAATACAATTGCACTACTTCCTACACAACTCATAGTGCCATGATCAATCCATTAACACACTAATTCAAAGCAAAACCAGGAAATTCACACTAAAAATCACTGTTTTCTTAATTTCAAAACTTTTACACAAACTCAAATGCTTCCAACCTTGCTTTCAAGTCAAGGAACACCATATATAGGTCTGCTAATTTAGTTAAGCTCAGTCTGAACTACTCCCTTGGCCGCTTGTGGCTTCCATTAAGCCTTATTTGTAAAATTTAGAAAATCTAACACCTAAAAAGGTCTACTAAGGTCTTAAGCCATACTTGTAGCCAAAACCTCAATCTATCCAATGGTCAACATGACCTTAATCAATTCAACACATGATCCAAAATGCTATTAAGGCACAAACATGAAGGAAAAATATTAAGAAGTTAAGTTGTCCTAGACAAATGGGCCAAACATGAACCTCTAGGCAACCTTCCTAAGGTGAACTATGGGGTGCTCCTACACCACTTGTGTCATGCTTCCATGTGTCGAAAGTTCACAATATTTTGTGCCCCTTTGAATCACTCCCCTTTCGGACCCCGATCAGTTTCCACGTAGTATCTTTCCACGCACCCTCCTTGGTGGGCCTCACCTTCAGCGTAGTATGTTCAAAGGCCTCCATGTGTCTTCACATCATAGTTTTTTCCTCGCTTAAAGGGATGAATGGGCATCAGCCCCGACTATTTTCTTTGTGATATTCTAAAGACTTCCTCGCAAAAGGGAAACTGAGCAAGCGACAACCTATCACCAGCTACCCTATTCTATAACTATCGCCATGATTTAATTCCATGAGTCAACACTTTGGTCTATCAGGACCACTTCCATCATTCGTAGGGGATGCATCCGGCTTTGGGGTGTCCTCGTTCATGGCTCAAATATTTTTGGTTGCAATGGCAAGTGGGGAATCATTGCTAAATGCATCATTTCTCATGATTGGAGGATATTTTTGGTTATTGGCTCACTAAGATGGGCTTCATTATAAATACCGCCTCTTCCACCAAAGCAAGGGTTCAAAATTTAAGAAAAGAAATACTGGTAGAATAACCAAGCCTTTTCTTCTTTTTATATTATTGTAAAGACTTGCAGACTGTGCCAGTATTCGACCTTTCTGTTTTCTTGAAGATTTTGATAAAGATTTACTATACCATTGTGGTGCTGAATATTTCATTTATATAACTTCTATAATTTGAATGCAAGTTTTCTAATTTAGATCATGTCATCTGTTAGAACCCTAATTTTCATCTAAAATCCGAAGATATTTTCTCGCTAAATCCCAATTTTTCCATTCAAACTCTAAAGGATTTTTTTTAATTTTCCTATATTTTCATGAAATTTTTTTTTTCCCCCATCCATCATCATTTAAATACCTTATAATGCTAAATTCTCTCAATAAAACAACTTTTACAACAATACTATGGCCCCTTTCAAGGTAGCTCACGGTATGGAGGTGGTGGTTATTGAAAGCCATCTGAGTTACCATAGCAGTACCGCACGCAATTAAACAATAGACCATAGTGACCGTAGTAGTGGTTGACAAACATCGAAGGGAAAGCCACTATGGTACTGCAGATGGTCTCCGAGTAGACCATGGTGACCACTATGTACAGTTTGTAAATGACGAAGGAAGTAGTTAATGAGGTTACCGCGATACCACAGGGGGCTCCAATGAAGACTGCGATAGCGCAGTAAAACCATTAGCAGTCAACAACATGGACACTGCAATACCGCAACTAGGTAGAACAATGATCATGGTACTATGGTAACAGGAAAGTGAGGAAGAATTAGCATGAAAAGTTAAATACCGCACAACCACCACAATGTAAAATAAAACTGCAGTAATGCGATGGAAGGAAGAAGAGACAGTGATTATTGCATCGTGATACCGCGGCTGGTCAACAGGTTGATCGTGGTAGAGTGGTAAACGTAAAAGAGGACTTCACACTAATAAACAAGGTGGAATATAAAAGCGAGAAGGTGACATAATTAAAATGAAGATTGGTGAAAATATTAAGGGAAAAATTAAAAGCTTGACTATTATAAAATATTTAATTTTTCGAGAGGAAACATCATTAAATATTTTAAGTCTCAATTGTAGAATTTCAAACGATTTGTCAGAACAGTGAAGGGCCATGACTCTTTAGATATGTATAAATGATTGGAAAAATCAGTTGTAATGGGAGGGTTAGGAAATAGTAGGTAGACAGTAAGCCATTTTTTTCCAAAAACTGGATTGGGAATGTAAATAATGAGAGTATCTTTCTTGAAGCAGAACTAATGGAGAAAATGTTTTAAACCGGTGAATTTATTTTTGGTGTTCAATTGTTGTGATAAAATAATTAAAATTCTTTTTTTTTGGTTGTCTCCAACTTGGGATCTTTCTTTCATTTAAATCAGTATATCAAGTATATTTTTGATTTATCAAAGTGCACTCTCATTTTGTGTGATTTAATTAGTTGGTGTTGGCAAGTTAGAATTAAAAGTCTTCTAATAAATCACTATGATTTAAGGATTTCATTTGGATTGTTGAAGTAGAACCTCATAGAGAAACATTCCTGCACTGTTTATGCAATTCATAGACTTAGTAAAATTGTATGCTAGCCATAGAATTTTCAGAGTACCTAACAACTAGAGTTAAGCCAATAAGAGAAAACACATATCATTTTTCACTCCATTGCCCATGTGAATAGAAGGCACTGATATGCCTCAACCCAAAGATAATTTTTTTAATATCAAACAATCTTTTCAAAACCTTTCATTTGTGCAGTAGGAGTAGGATTAGTTGCAGTGGTTTTCATCTATCCACTACCTTTGCCATTGTGGGTAGATTGTTGCATTAGGAAATACATTTAAATCTGCATCATTCATTAGGTTCACCCACCTAGGTCTAGCATAACCTAAAGAGAAGAAGGTTCAATTGCATCAATTGGCCTTGTATGTTGGACAAAAGTGTTGTGAGAGCTTGGCAACCTCTCGTGGTTCAAACTTGCATTTTTGAGACCCAAAAGTTTGGCGACTCTACCGGGGATAAATTCATCAAAAAATTTGGTTCCATCCTTTCTAGTTATAGAGTCAACATAGTTGCAAAATAGGTCTCCAATCAGAGAATCATAATTGTGTAATTTGTACCTCCCCATCCGAGTCACACACACAATAGTTTGGTGACTCCATTGGGGATATATTCTAGAAATTTTTCAGCCTATCCATCTACTAAGTCAGCAAAGTTTCACTTTTTTTTTGGAGATTCCATTGGGGGCAAACCAAAACAATACCACAAACTTTATCATTTTCCTACTTTTTGGAAAAGTAGGTGACGAATCTATTTAACATTGATAAATAATGTATAGATATTGTGGAGCAATAACATTTTGTCAATATGTCAGAAGGAGAAAGAAGACACCGAACAATGAAATAATTGGAAGAAATGGAACAATAAATGTTATACTGGAAACAAAAAAACACTAAAATTGAAACAACGAATGCTGCAATTGGGAGTCAAATATGTTCCAAATACATCATAGAATAGGCCATTCTAAGGTGAGAGTGAAGACACAAATACCAAGAGATCTTGGACACCGCAGGCACCACATGATACAGCTGAGAACTTTGACAATGAATGTAATGTGTTCTAGTCACAACAGAACACTTATGCACCACAACCATCACATCAGATGAATATTCATCAGCCATTTCCTGAAAAAAGATTAATGATCTACCAAAACCCATATGGCCCTCCAAATTTTGTCTCAATTATTGATAAACCATTTAACTTTAGTAATATCCAAGGCTACCTAAATCCTTACCCCTGTGATGAGACAAAACTGTTTATGCAGATCCCTAAATTTCATGGAGAATGGAATGAATCGGCTTCTGAGCATATGGAATGATTTTGGAATGTCATTGTCAACTTTCAATTTTATCGAGAGGATGTCATTATGAATTTTTTTTCAAGATCTATGAGGGATAGTGCAAGGGAATGGTTTAAACATTTTCTTGTGCAAAGTATATCTTCATGGAATTATTTTAAATAAATATTCTTGATCCAGTATGAGGAAAAAGATGATGTACATACTCAAAGCCAAGACTCCATCATAGAGTCAAAATGTGGAATTTCCCCCTTTCATTCATTTTTCGATATAAGGATATATAAGGGAGAATCTAAGAGATATTTAGACAATAGGATGACAGACATCTGTATGCAATTACCTCCTCATTGTAGGCCTACAAAGCCCCTTTTTATTGCACAATTTCTAAGAGCATTGGAGTCTGAATCAGTTTATTGGTCAGAGTCATAAAAATAACATGCCTTGGATGTAGTAAATAAATTTCTTGATTCCATGCTTGGGATAATAAACATGAATACTGGAAATGATGAATCTAATAGTGATATCATGAATGATCAAATAATGCAACCAATGGAGGATAAATCTGTCACTGGGATTTCTAATGACAAATTTTCAGATTTTGAAGGTGATTGCAACATTACTGATATTGGTGGGGACACGTCATTTGGGGAGTAATTCAACACTGCTTCAGAAGCTGAATTAGAAGAAGATATTGTGCCATCTAGAAATGAACATATGGAGAGTCTCCCTTGCATAAAAAATTACAACAAGATGATTGTTGTGGTTCATATGGAGATCAAGAAGTTGGAGAAATAGTAGGAGATCTAGATGAAACATGTTCACTCAGCAGTGAGAAAGTTTCAGATTTATTGACTCTTGAATACCAGAGATGTGCACATGAGGATGATTCCAAAGTTTTGGTTCTAGACTATATATGCTTTGACAGTGAAGGTATTGCAAGTAATAATTCATATGAATCCATGTGTATCTCTCACAATGATGAGGAACTCTTTGAAGCTAATCAAAGATCCATGTGTGTCCAAGAAGAGGTATGTGATTTAAATTATTTGTGTTTGCAAGAAAAAGATACTAGTTTGCATATTATTAATGATGAGTGTCCATCATTTGTTGATTCAAGTAGGTATAAAGAAGACTATATGGATTAGAGGTATGTGTCAATGCCAACTGATGATAGAAAAGAAATGGAAAATGATTTGATTGTTATAGAAAATATTAATGAGATAGAATTTTTTGCTTTCCATAAGGTGTATTCAGATTTTCAAGTCCCAATATAGCTTCTTGAACATTCAACAACATATGACAGTGAGCATGCCTATGAATGTTTTGTTGAATGTGGATACACTTTATATGCTAAAAATGACAAAGATTTTTTATATGATAATAAGAATGATAAAATGCAGAATGATGAGATGAATATGAATTAGATTGATCACAATGATTTATTGAAGGTTTTCAATGATAGTGCATGTTGCAGGGCAGGTGGAATGGATAGTTTCAAGAGAAACCTGATGAGCTCACACTAGAATAAGGTCTATGATAGAGGAAAGTGTAGGTTTTTTCTTTTTGGGTGGCTTGGGGCCATCCTTTAGGGTTTAATTCTTGAACCATAGTAGACATAGAGGATTAAGGATTTTCAGTGCATGGACAATTCCTAAAAAGCCTCTTTAAACATTCTTTTCCATGCATAGTAATGTTTGAAGGGTTTGGGTTTTCCAGTACATGAAAAATCTCAGGAATTCCCTTATTGGAAGCATTGCTTTCTTTCCAAGTACAATAGTGTAGGGTTTCCATTCTCCATCCTCCATTTTTCCATCTCCTTCATGCTCTGATTCATTCCCTCCTTTTTCCATTGCCTTCATTTTCATTTCCTGTCCTTACTCGGTCTGCTCTCCCAAAGATATTTTGGATTCTTGCAGTGATTTGCAAAATCACTCAACCCCAATAGGAGCCATTGTTAGAACCCAAAATTTAATCTAAACTCCTAAGAGTTCTTCTCATTAAAACCCCATTTTTCCATTCAAACTCTAAAGAATTTTTGTTTATTTTCCTATATTTTCATGAAAATTTCATTTTTCCCCATCCATCATCATTTAAATACCTTATAACGCTAAAATTTTCTCAAGACGACACCCTTTACCACTATAGCGCAGCCCATTTTAGGGTAGCTCACGGTATGGTGGTGGTGGTTATTGATAGCCACTCGAGTTTCCACTGTAGTACCGTGCATGTTTAAACCAAAGATTGTGGTGACTGCGGTAGCGATTGGCAGACAACAAAGGGGAAGCCACCGCGGTACCACGAACGGTCTCTGGGTAGACCGCGGTGACCTTGGTGGACGGTTTGTAAATGACGAAGGAAGGAGTTAATGAGGTTACCGTGAGACCGTGGGGGGCTCCAATGAAGACCATGGTAGCATGATAAAACCATTGGTATTTAGCGACATGGACACCATGATATCACAGCTAGGCAGAACAGTGACCGTGGTACTGCGGTAACAGGAAAGCGAGGAGGAGGTAGCATGAAAAATCAAATACCGTGAAAATTCCATAGTGTAAAAGCAAACCGCGGTAATGTGATGGAAGGAAGAAGAGACCGTGATAGTTGCACCGTGATACTACGGCCGGTCAATAGGTTGACCGCGGTAGAGCGGTAAAAGTAAAAGAGGACTTTGAACCAATAAATAAGGTGGAATATAAAAGCGAGAAGGTGATAGAATTAAAATGAAGATCGGTGAAATATTAAGGGAAAAAATAAAAGCTCGGCTATTATTAAATATTTAATTTTATGAGAGGCAACATAATTAAATACTTTAAGTCTCTATTGTAGAATTTCAAATGATTTTACCATAACAATGAAGGGTCATGACTCTTCAGATATGATGTATAAATGATTGGAAAAAATGGTTGTAAAGGGGGGGGTTAGAAAACAGTAGGTAGATAGTAAGTCAGTTTTTACCAAAAAATGGATTGGGAATGTAAATAATGATAGTATATTTCTTGAAGAAGAATCAATGGAGAAAACATTTTAAACTGGTGAATTTATTTTTGGTGTTCAGTTGTGATAAAATAATTAAAATTCTTTATATTTGGTTGTCTCCAACTTGGGATCTTTTTGTCATTTAAATCAATATATCAAGTATATTTTTGATTTAGCAAAGTGCACTCTCATTTTGTGTGATTTAATTAGTTGGTGTTTGCAAGTCAGAATTAAAAGTCTTCTAATAAATCACTATGATTTAAGGATTTCATTTGGATTGTTGAAGCAGAACCTCGTAGAGAAACATTCCATCACTGTTTATGCAATTCATTTGGATTTGCACCTATCGTATGGGCCCCTATCATGGTCTCTGCTCTCTAATCTATTCCAAAGTTCACTGGAGATTGCTCAAGAACACCATCTGAAAATCTACAAGATGTTGTGGATGTTTGTATAGTACATAGAGTCATAGATCATAACATAGCACTGAAACTTCTTGTTGCTTCTTTATGAGGAAATACACTAGATTGGTATCGCACTCTACCAAAAAATGCTATCGGTACTTGGGTTGAGCTCAGGGATCCATTTTCTAAAAGATTTTTTAATGAAAGAGACATTTCTTCGCTATATCACCAGCTATCAACAATGAAGTGAGCCCCATCTAAAGCCATGACCGATTTCAACACCCATTTCCATAAAACTTGGAAGACAATCCATAATGCTATCTGAACACCAATCGAGTTAGCATTCATGTTATACTTAAAATCCATCAACACCGACATCTCCATGATGATCCAGTCACTCAAAAAAACTACATTACCAGATGCATACAACAAATTAGTAAAGACGAAGAACAACCTAATTGATGCTGGGAAGTTGCCACCTCACCCCATTATGTTGATATTCCTTGAAATATTGATTTCTACTCAAGATATTCCATCTACTAGAACACCTGTGCCTCCTCCATCTATGTATACATATCCAAGTACACCACAAAATAGTGCTTCTACATCTAGTGCTTCAAAGGACGAAATTGTAGAAGTTGAGAAATCCAACTTCACACTCCACAAGAATCACCTACATGCAATCACCTATCACGTGCAAGAAATATCCAGAACAAAAAAATATATTTTGTAAACTCTCAAGAAAGAATGTGCAAGAAAAAAAAATATTGGTTATTGAATAAAGTAATAATTACAATGAGATCAATCCTTATGAGGGAGATCATGAAACACTAAATAAAAAATAAAAAATAAAACCCTAGTGTGCACACTTAATAATTAATAAATAAATAATTAATTATTGTGTATGTTAGAATGTGCAAATCAAAATGAATCTAATCTAGTACACCAATGAAACACTCGATTAAAGAAACTAAATTAAAGAAAGCAAAACGCAAACTCTAAACACAGGAATCTTCTTCAAATTTGTCCCATTGTCCTCTATCTCCAAGGATTCATTTCAAGATGCTTGCTCTCAGTTGTTTTAAATAGCAGCTTAGAGAATGGGAGCTTGAGAGAATGAGATTAATGAGAATGCATGTGCATTGCTAATATGATTTAAGCTATGAAATTGAAATTCTAATTAAATGCTAGAAATGCCTGATAAAACTAAAATGCGACTATAATAACGAGGTATGAAAATCTAGGATTTGAAGTCCTTTTCAACTCATAAGAGGGTTGTATTTATAGATTTTTAAAGGCAAGAATTCAATTGGCCAAGATCAACGGTTGAGTTCAAACCTGTTAAAATGAATGGTGAGAGAGCGAGAATTTGAAAAGAAGATGGAAGTTTAAGAGATAGATGGAAAATGAAGAAACAAATGAAAGGTGTCCTCGTAATTTAAATAAATAAATATTTTATTATGTGTGATAGAAATATGAAAAGATCTTTTAATTAAATATTGAAAATATTTAATTATGTGAGAGAAAAAGCTTTTTAATTAAATATTTGAAAATATTTAATTATGTGAGAAGAGTGAAGAATTTAGAAAGTGTTTTAATTAAATATTGAAAATATTTAATTAAATGTGAAATGAAGAATATCATTTAAATTTAGAATTTAAATTTGTGATAATTAATATAAATAAATTGTGAAATCTATTTAATTAATTAAGAGGAAGATAGCATTAATTAAATAAAATTATTTATTTAATTAAACTAGAAGAAATGGAAAATGAACAATATAAATAAATAATTAAATTTATTTATATGTAGATGATTTAATAATATTAATTAAATAATTCATATTTAATTAATTAACAGGTTTGGTTAACCATGGCCTTTTTTAGATGTGTACATTTTGCCCCTCTTTGAAGTGATGTGTTTTACGCATTGCTTCAAAGAATTTTCCCTTGATTTTGAAAAAAATTAACTGATGATGCTATATGCCCCCTCAAGAGATAAATCGCATGATTAGAATGATGATGAGGATGATTTGAAATATTTTCAGATGATTTCGGAGAAAATTTGGCAATTTAGCTCTCGAAATAGCACTTTGCATAGTAAAAATAAAAATAATTTGCCACTTTTACCCCTTTAAAAGGTGAAAAAGGTGAGAAGTCATTTTCATTTGAACAATAACCTTTGAGAATTTTTGAGCTCTGAGAGAGATATTAGCAATGTCGATCCCTTATGAGCGCCACAGATTCGAGTGAGGCCGCCATCATCAGAGACCACCTGTGTATGGACCTTCGTAAGTCGATAAAAACCTCTTTGTCAAATTTTAAATGATTTTCGAATGCATTTTTTTATTTTTTTTATTTTTCAAATTCTGTTTTAGCGCATACAAGCTTTAATTTAGCGCATAGATTAGATAAACTAGTGTATCCAAAGTGGCGCATAGGTGCAAAACAGTCACGCATAGGATAGATCAAACGGCGCTTCCATGAAACTTGCCTGCATAGGATGGTAGATTAGTGCATAGGTGAACTGTTTTAGCGCATTTGTTTGATAAAATAGTGTATTCATGAAATCGTGCATCCATAATCTGTTTTAGTGCATCCATGGAGTAAAGTTGCGCATCCATGTTTTGGCACATCGATTGACTGTTTTGGCGCATCCATTGATTTTTGCTGAATTTCAATTTTTGAAGAAAAATTGATGCATGCTTGACGATTGTTGCTAGATTAGACAACATATTTTATGCTTTTGAATATCATCAATGATTAGATTTGTGTGATTTGATAAATTTTCCTTCATGTTTGAAGAACAAATGGTTCTGATAAATTTCCTTCCATGCGATATGAAAACAAATAGAAATGATAGATTTTCTTTCCCGATTGAAAGTCAAATAGATAGATATTGAGTCATGTTGACTGTTAAATTTGTTTCCATGCGATACGAAAAACAAATAGTAGAAATGATTGATAAATTTTCTTCCATGTAATATGTAAAGAAAATAGAAATTGATTTGAACTTTCTTGATGTATTGATTGATTGATGATATCCATTGTTGATTGATTTGCATGATTGCTTGATGATGTTGTAAAGGAGGTATTTAACCTCCTCTAGATCAGAGAGAGAATTCCTCAAATGTGAGAGATGATTCCTTGACCATCCCATGAGGATTTAGGAGTTATAGATTAGTGTAGTTTGAGAGCTCTGTTGAGTATCCCACAGTATCGGGTCAAGAGGGCATTGTTGACTACTTTAGCAGAGAGGTGGCACAATGAGCACAACACCTTCCATTTGCCGACTGCAGAGATTACGGTGACTCCAAAGGATGTTTACAGGATTTTGGGTATTCCTGTGGTTGGAGAGCTTGTGATTTATGATCATAAGGAGATTGGAAGGACTGATGCTTTGAGATGAGTCTTCCAGGATCCTCATGTCTCTGGATATGAGATTCCCTGGAAGGAGATGATGGAGAGATATGCCCCACGACCTTTGGTTTTAGCAGGTATGATCGGTTGTTTCCTTTGTCCTGATCATAGGTCAAAGGGACTATCATTTGGGTGGGGTAGGATCCTGGAGGACACGCTTCTCCATCGTACTAGATATGCATGGGGGTCATGCATCCTTGCCTATCTATACCATGATCTTCATCATGTTGTGTACACAGATGGGAAGAGTCTCTCCTGCGGGGTGACTCTATTACAGATATTCGCATGGGAGCACTTTGTGATTACATGCCCCATTGTCTGGAGAGATCGCCCTCTTGTATTTTTCATATGTTAATGCATATATAGGGCCCCTTGTCCAACCGAGGCTGGGAAAATTAGAGTACTGGCGGCGTGTACTAGAAATTCTTGATAAAACTAAAATGTGACTATAATAACTACGTATGGAAATTTAGGATTTGAGGTCCTTTTCAACTCATAAGAGGGTTGTATTTATAAATTTTTGAAGGCAAGAATTCAATAGGCCAAGATCAACGGTTGAGTTCAAACCTGTTAAAATGAACGGTGAGAGATCGAGAATTTGAAAAGAAGATGGAAGTTTAAGAGATAGATGGAAAATGAAGAGACAAATGAAAGGTGTCCTCATAATTTAAATAAATAAATATTTTATTATGTGTGAGAGAAATATGAAAAGGTCTTTTAATTAAATATTGAAAATATTTAATTATGTGAGAGAAAAAACTTTTTAATTAAATATTTGAAAAAATATTTAATTATGTGAGAAGAGTGAAGAATTTAGAAAGTGTTTTAATTAAATATTGAAAATATTTAATTAAATGTGAAATGAAGAATATCATTTAAATTTAGAATTTAAATTTGTGATAATTAATATAAATAAATTGTCAAATCTATTTAATTAATTAAGAGGAAGATAGCATTAACTAAATAAACTAGAAGAATTGGAAAATGAACAATATAAATAAATAATTAAATTTATGACTTAAGAATATTAATTAAATAATTCATATTTAATTAATTAACAAGTTTGGTTAATTGTGACCATTTTTAGATGTGTACAATTATTAATGTGCCTAAGTTTAGCTTAAGCAAACCTAAAGTAATAAGTGGCTTAATTAATTAACCAATATGATTTAACTAATTAAGTGAGATTCCTTATTAGTCTAATACTCCCCCTTAAGATGAACATAGGGAGTAGCTAAAACACTATGAAAAAGATGCATGAAAGAAAATATGGGTCCCAAGAACAAAGGCTTAATGAGGTACCCAAGTATAAATGCAATGCAAACTAAACTAAACAGGGTAAAGGAGAAAACCTAGTGGGAACAAAACCCCTCCCCAAAATAGAATGCAAAGAGAAACTAAGTGATGAAATATGGAGGACTCCATAAGACCCCCCAAGGACACCATCCATCACAAAGATACATGAAAGAACCCCCCAGAAGAGAGGAAGAAATAGACCACATAGCCCCCATAATGAAGTAGCTCCAAAAGGACTGAAGAAACCACATCTCCTAAAATAAGTGAGAGGGAAGAGGCCAGATGAATAAAATATTTGAAGGTGAAGCAAGTGTAGCCCAAGATGTCTCCATAGAAGTAGGTGTTACCTCAACCAATGAAGAAGCCAAAGTAGGTGAAGACAGAAGTGAAGCCTCCAAAGATGAATGCTCAAATAGGTCCTTCTGCACTAAAACAAAAGAAACCACATTTGTAGTGATAGAAGTATCAACAACTGAAATAGTAGGTGGAGGAGATGGAGTGGATGGCTCAAGAATTGGATCTAAAGTGAGAACACCAATGTTCAAGAAGCCAAATTTCTCCTCTGAATGATGATTCACACTCGAAGTGTGATGAATAGTTGTAGGAATTCAAGCACCATCAATAGAAAAATCTGCAAAGGAATATAGCCAAGATGAGTGATCCACCACCCTAGTAGCAATAATTACTTACTCTCCAAGTCTCTGATAATGACAGAATCAGGTGTAAACTCCACAAATATCCCATTGCCTCCATGTTTGATCTGATATATAGAAAGAAGGTTGTTCGTCAAATGAGGAACACAAGACATCCTAAAAAAATTTGTTCCCAAAACTAATAGACCACTTCCCTATAACACTCATGTATTTATTTTTCCCATCAAAATAGGAGACATAGTGTGAGACTCAAAGGAAGTGAACATAGACTATCAAGAAGCCATATAATGAGATGCTCCTGAATCTAGAAGCCATCTCCATGATCCAAGACCTGAAGAAGTACAAAGAGCATGTCCCTTTATATTTGATGAAGTATGTAAACTAGTTGTGCCCCTGTCATGCTACTCTGAAGAAGAAGAAGAATGAGGAGAAGGAGATGATGCAAACATCCGAGAAGGAAAATCAATCTTATGTTTCTGAAGAAGATGTTTTAGCTCATCAATGTCCTTCTTGTAGCAACTATGTTCTACATGTCCTCTCTTGCAATATGCACATAGACCCTTCTCCTTCCTAGATGATTTCCCCTTAGAAGAGGAGGATGAATATAAGGACTCCTTATGTTTATCATGAGATTTGGAATCCTTTTAGTTTTGTTTCTTTCCCTTTCCACTGGAAGCCTTCTGAAATGTGGGCCCCTAAGATGTACTGAGTGCATGTGATGAAGAGGGCTTTGAATTTCCCATATTAACCAACTTGGATTTCTCTTGAGTGAGAGAAGATGAAAAATAATCAAAATTAGTCATAGTAAATATAGTACCAAGTGTATCCCTAGTAGCATAAAAGGTAGATACAAAAATTGAATAATTTGGTCCAAGCTTAGAAAGAATGGACAATATCAACTAAGAGTCTTCCTTCTAAACACCACACTATGAAAACTGCAATCTAAGAGACTTGATTTTGGTGAAAAACTCCTAGATGCTATAAAAATCCATAGGATTTAAGCCAATAAGCTCATTATCTAACTAGAACCCTCTCATAGTATCCTACTTCCCAAACAAAGACTAAAAAGTAGTCCAAATCTCATGGGGTGTAGTGCAAGACTCAATATGAAAAATAAGGTCGAATGAAAGAGACAAACATAATGTACCATAAGCTTCATCACATCTATTAAACCACTTTCTCTTTTCAGTAGCACTTGTAGGTTCAATTTTTGTACCCATGGTTACCTTGTCCAACCCTTTGTGTTTCAAGTAAATCTCCATTTTTTTCCAACCAAAATAGTTTAATCGAGTAAGGGGTGAAATATTAAGTGAATCCATGACAAAACATAGTAGAATATACTCTCAAAGAAAAAAACAATGCTTGTTGATCTCAAAAAAATAGCCTGATTGCATGCTTCCCAAGAAAATAATGGAAAAGGTAAAGGTTGAGATCAAATAATAATAACAGATACTTGGTAAAAGTTATAGAAGAAAAAGGTCTTAGATCTATGTAGAGCATTGAACCAGCTTACCAATGCCTATTTGTTTTTGCGAAATGGAGTCAAAATGCAAAACTTACTCCTCTTGGAGTGAAAACAATAACTTTTGACTTTCGCAGGCAAAAAAGACATCAAAACTAAAAAATTAAAAAAAATCCTCCACCACTAGATAGAGGGTTGAACCAGATTTCTGACAATATCTCATTTTTGAAAAAAGGCCTTTGTTTGCAAAAGTTATGAAAAAATGAAAAAAAAAGGCTAGTAAAAGGCACTTTTATGCTAAACAGGTGCAAAATTTTGGCCCCCTGGCTTTCGTCGTCGGTCCCCCACGTGACTATCTTCTAGCGCTTAGAAGTTGGAAGGGGCTACATTAAAGTGCCCTGGTCACCCACGTGACCAGGGCGGGTGTTGCGGGCTGGCAGGGGCTAGCCTGTTGGCTCCTAGTCTTCCAAAGGACCATGCACTTGGAGCTAGAACTAGCCCATGGCGGTTGAAGTCAACAAAGCGATGGATAGAGGTGACAGAGCAGTGGTCGGTGGTGGATGGGTGGCCATCGGGCAGAGCAAGGGCAACGAAGCCCATTTGAACTATCCGTGTTAATATTTTTTAAAAAACTTTGGTTTTTGTGTTGTTTTTTTTATTAAATTGCCTCATTCTGCATGCCCTAGGGTTGTACATCCTTGGGGGAAATTTGTTTCCTTTTGGTTCAATTGTGTCCAAAATGGACAAATTTTATATGAAAAAAGGGGGTTTTGAGCGCTGGGGACTCAATGGCGAGGTCCATTTTTTCCAAAAATGCACAAAAAATTAAACGACCCCTAGATCCTCAAAAAATCAACCTGGCTTGAAACCCTTATAAAGAAAATAATGTTGTGAGAGTATATATTCAAATCAAAAATAGGAAGCCACAGGTCTAGAGCTCTGATACCATGTTGAGGTTGAAAAATCCAGCTTCACAATCCCCAAGAATCGCCTGCATGCAATCACCTATCACATGCAATAGATATCCAGAACAAAAAAGAAGATGTTTTGTAAACTCTCAAGCAAGAATGTGCAAGAAAAAAATAATATGTATTATTTAATAATGTAATAATTACAATGAAATCAATCCTTATGAAGGAGATCACGAAACCCTAAATAAAATATAAAAAGCAAAACCCTAGTGTGCATACTTAATAATTAATAAATAAATAATTAATTATTAATGTGCCTAGGTTTTACTTAAGAAAACCTAAAGTAATAAGTGAATTAACTAATTAACCAATATGATTAAATTAATTAAGTGAGATTCCTTATTACTCTAACATAAATGAGCAACATAAGGGAGATGTTACGAAACATGACAAAAAAAGTGACCACTATCAAGCGTAACCAGGCTGCTCCTCCAAGACCATCCTACCAAGGCTATTAGGGTGGTAGGCCTTCCTACCATCAGAACCAATAGCAAGGAGCCACATGCGCAAATCTGCCAACCTAGACAAATAACCAAATGTTTTCAGTACCGACTCTATTGGGATCCACTCAAACTAGTACAAGAAGACAGCTTACCATAGGACAAAAAAATATTGTTGAAGACTTCAATCCTGGGTGTTATCCCTACGGTGATTCTCATGTGCCTCAAAATTGTCCACGTGGAAATTTATAGTAGAAAGTTGTGGAGCAATGCAACTAAGGAGTAGCGACAAATTTAGGACATACATATGACTCTCACCAAATGGAGAATGTGGTTCTCACAACATAGATATAGGGAATATCCTCAAAACAAGAAATGGCATGGACCCTAACCATGCTCTCCTCTCATTCATGGAAGGAGAGGAAGCAATGTTCACTTATGAAGCATCTACATCGGTGACCCTAAAAGTATAGTCTTACTACAACACTCTCTCAAAGAGGAGATTCATAGGAGAAAAATTCACTCCATAGCCTAGAAACATCTTGAACCAGCCCCTTGGCCCTTCTACAATCGCTCCACAACCACAACTACACAAAGAGATTATTATCACTGAACCCAAGGATTAGAAAGCTCCAAATCCACCACCCTTCAATTTGGTGGAACAATTGAAGAAATCTTCTACTAACGTATCCATTTTGGGATATTTACTCATTCTAGAACATAAGTCATTACTATAGAAGGTCCTGTAGAAGGATGCGACTAAAATATCGAAAGGACAAACTTCTAAAATCACAATGGATGCAACGCCTCCAACCAAAGTTGTTGCTAATACTATGGAGGAGTCCCTTACTAGGGCTAAAGGAGAGAAGATGAAACAAAAGCCTTTCTTCCTGACCCTCATTATAGGGAAGAAAATTTTACACAATTTCATGATTAAGTTTGGTGCTAACACCGCAGTTATGCCCAAGCAAATAGCTAAATCTTTAGGGATCAACTACGAGCCTTTAAAGAGAGGAGTTATGTAGTTGGATGGGAATGAGGTTGAAACTATGGGCCTTACTAAAAAACTTCCTTTAACCTTATTTTCCTGTCCTAGCATCACAATGCTACAAGACACCATGATCATTGATGTTCCTCCCATGTTCGACCTCTACCTATCATGAGAGTTTACAACGGAGATAGGCAGATACCTTTCTTTGAATTGGTCTCACCTAATTCTTAGTGTGATCCTAATAAAATGCTACTCCTAATGTGAGATTCTAGATAAAAACTAATAGTGCAATGAGAATAAGTAAGAAGATAAAAGGGCACCTCAATAAGATTAGCCTAAGAAAATGGTGAAACAAAGGAGTAAGATAAAAAAAAATGATGATTGAAATGTGTTATACCTTTCCTTTGCTGCTCCTTCCTTGGTTGGCCCTTTGATTCTTCAAGAATTGTGTGCTCCTTGGATGGCAATGAAGTTGAATGGATGCAAGTTTAATTGATGCAATATGGATTGATGATGTAAGTGCTATGATGGATGGGAGCTTGAATGGAAATTTTGTAAGAGTTTTGTTGCAAAAGACTTGATCTCCAAAATGAGGGAATTGAAAGGGTATTTATAGGATAAATTGAATTCAATGGTTGGGATTGATCCAACAAAGATCAAGAGGAATGGCTATAGTGAGTTGAGGACTCACAAGCCCTCACATCTTGACATGTGGAAGGTGAGATGTCCTAAGGTGGAGTGATGTGGATATGAGGTGGAAGAGAAGGATAAGAGGTGGAAGGGAAGTACATGAGGTGGATGAAGGACAAGTACCTTTGAGGTACCTTGGGGGATGAGAAGATTTCTTCAAAAAGGAACTTCTTTTCTCCAGATGAGGATGAAAGAGACTTTTGAGGAATTTTAGAATTCCTCAAAAATCTCCATGGGAAAAGGGGAAGTGTGTGGGAAAAATAAATGTAAATTACATTCAATGGAAGGTTTATTGGATAAAAGGAGGTCTCCAAAAAGCTAGAGATTTGTCACATGTGGGAGATGTGACAAGTCCAACGTTCTAGAAGCCTTGGGCACATGTAAAATGACATGTCACATTTGCATAGGGGATGAGGAAGACCTTGGAAAGACAAAAGTGAATTAAAATTTCACATGGGGAAGGGAGTCCAAGCTAAAAATGGTAAGTGGGAAGGTTGACCAGTAAAGGTAAGCTAAATGTGGCTAATGATTTTGATTAAGGTTGTGCAAACACAGGATTAGGATAATTAATAAGAGATTAGAGGAAAGTGGGAGATTATGGAGGATGTGACACTTAATCAAGACTAAGTGGTGCACATCCTAATCACATATTAATTAATTTAATCTGGATTAGAAGAGGGTTATGGAGATTGTGACAAGGAGAGAGAAAAAGGGGAATTAAAAATTGATTTTAATCCAAATGGGTTAAAAGACTAAATTAAATAATTTTTCATATTTATTTAATTTAGAGAAGAATAGGGTGTAAGGTAAAGTATTTAATTTATTTAATTACATACTTTATGAACCTTAGGTAGAAAATGAAATAATGATTAAATAAATTATATAATCACTGTTAATGGAATAGATGGATATAATAGATGATTTTGATCATATGGAAGTGATCAAATTTGGATGTCTACATTTTGCCCCACTTCGAAGTATTGTTAGAATAATCGTGCTTGGAAGAAAAGATAGTGCAGATGACTCTATAGAGGAAGTAATCGGAATATGATGCCCCAGCGTGGGGAGGAGGATCTGAGACAAAATTAGTGGAGTAATAGATGAATATGCCCCAATCCAGGAAAAGGTTGATTACGACCGAGAAAATTGGTAAATGTGAAGGGTATGCCCCCTTGAGAGTGTGACGGGGGAAAAAGAAGGGTCCTAGGCAACATCTTGATAAGAAGAAATGGATGGTATCGTTGGAAAGAGGGCAAAAAATTAGGTAAGTTTTCCTTTTGAATGAAGTTAATTGGACAAATGGGGTGCAAATGGCGTCCCCGAGAAGTGAAGGGATTAGTTAGAGGAATAAAAAGGTAAATAAAAGGTTAAAAGTACCTTTTAAAAGTGACTATAAGGTAATTTTGAAAATTACCTCACCTCATTTGCACTGTAGCAGTTGAGACAAAAAGAGAGAGCAAGCAGACAAGAAGTGAAGATGCCAGGAGATAATGACACCAAGATTGTCCACCGGATAGATGAGGTTTGATGGTCGTACAGGCAACAGGATGGGCCCCGCTAGGTAAGTGACAAAACCCCCCATGCATTAAATATGTCAAGAAAAATGTGAAATATGGGTTTTGTGGGTGGGATAAAATGCAGAAATGGGTAGGAAACAAAATAATTTTTTTTAAAATAAAATGGCGTTTTGATGGGGGGAAGAAAAAGTGTCGTTGAGGGGCAAAAATGCCCCCTGATGGGCGGATCCGCCCCAAAGTCGGTGCAAGTCCACCCCGCTGTGGGGCGAGTTCACCCCAGTCGAGGGTGGAGTCACCCCATTGTGGGGCGACTCCGCCCCCACCGAGGGTAGATCTGCCCCAACCGAGGGCAGATCCGCCCCGCTGTAGGGGTGGGTACGCCCCACGATAGGGTAGACTCACGCTGCCATGTCCAGCGGCGGCGTCGCCCCACCTGGGGCCGCCTTGGCTGAGGGCGGAGTCGCCCCTCTGTGGGGCAACTCCACCACAACCAAGGGCAGAGTCGCTCTGATGTGGGGCAAGTCTGCCCTGGCCAGGGATGGACCGGCATCACCACCCCTTCGGCGGGGGCAGCCCGAATGTGTCGCCCTGGCGAGCTGCAGGTAGGTCAGCCCCACTGCAGGGGGTGGATCCACCCCAACAGGCTGAGGGCGGATCCACCCCACTGCAAGGGGTGGATCCATCCCAACAAGCTGCGAGTGGGTCCGCCTCACTGCAGGGGTGAAAGAAGAGAAACAAGGGAAAGGAAAGAAAGAAGGAGAGAAAATAAAAGAAAGAGAGATGAAAATTAAAAGCGTGGGTGTTTTGAGATGAAAATTTGTGATAAGGGGGATGAAATTTTTTGCAAGATTTTGGTAGATTGCAGACTCATGAGCGGAGGCTAGAGGCGTTGGTGGTGTCAATGTAGGCGATGACTGGAGCAGTTCATGCAGCTTTGGAGCAGGCAGGGTTACTACACTTAGTGCAGTTTCCTAAGATGAGGGCACACCGGACGATGTTGATAGCCCTAATAGAGAGGTAGAGCTCGGCCACGTCGATGTTTCATTTGCTGATAAGGGAGATGACAGTGACCCTGGAGGACATGTGGTGGATCCTGCGGTTATCGATAGCAGGACGGTTAGTGAACGAGGAGGAGTTGAGAGGGGATCAGTTAGATGAGGTCATTCTGGTGTTATTTGGGTGAGATGACTTGTCAGTACAGAGGGGGAGGTTGGATGTGGACAGGTGCCTATCCTTGGGGGTGCCGACATTACCACTGTTCCTTTGTTGCTTGATCAGCAGGATCCTATTGCCAGATCAGAGTAGGTGCTTCTGCAACCTACAGTACATGGGGGTGATTCGGCATATTGTCGAGTGGAGGGATCGGCAGTTTTCATGGGGGTCATGTGTATTGGCCGAGTTGTATCGGGACATGCACATGATTTGTTATCGGGGGTGTAGAGCTTGATGCACCGGACACTACTGCAAGTATGAGGATGGACGCACATCACTGTGACTAGGTCCATAGTGATCAGGGGAGGAGACTTGGATGATAGAGAGATATTGGCATGGTAGTTCGGGGTAGTCAGGGGCTACATCCTACAGTATGAAACACAGGGAGAGGTGGAGTGATGGAGGAGAGCATTTGATGATTTACAGGGGGAGGACATTATACGGCGGTCATACATGTTTTGACAATTTAGAGGATGGAGGATAGAGGAGGAGAGACAGGGAGGATTCTTTATGTGTAGATGTTTTCTGATTCGGAGCCTAGGGCACATAGTGGAGATGCATCGTCCAGACCAAGTGACGCGGCAGTTTGGACTAGTGTAGGATATTCCAGGAGCACCGGTTATGTTTCATTGGCTTACCAAAGAGGTACCTTGGGGGGTGGTGTTGTCAGCAAAAGGTGTGAAGGAGGCATGGTTGATGGTAGCTGGGGTGCCCTATCTAGGGAGGTGGGAGGTTCCAAAGGATGCTAGAGTGACAGTTCGATACAATCGGTGGTTTCACAACCACCGAAGGGAGAGGGTTACACTGGAGATGCTAGCAATGGACGCTGCAGAGAGGGGGCCCAAGGATGAGCAGGAGGAGGGATAGGAGGAGGATGGACATGAGGATGAGGGACATGAGAGTGGTAGTGCAGAGGAGGGTGTTGTAGGAGATCAGCTGGCAAGGAGGCGTAGAGTCAGGAGGAGTCGATAGCCGAGGAGGGTGAGGAGAGTCATGGTAGAGGAGATGGAGGCAAGAGGGACAAGTGGTGGAAGGGAGGAGATAGAGGTGGTGAGATTGGAGAGCGAGCCAGAGGTGGAGATGCTTTGGGTGGTGGAGGGGAGGCCTACTCAGCTAGGGATTGGCATTAGAGTACGATGGAGGCGGGTGCAGGTGAGAGCGGAATAGGAGGAAATGAGAGTCCCAGAGCCGCCGGTGGATGTGAGAGCTAGAGTTCTGTAGGAGGAGGTAGAGAGGGTGATGGATGTTAGAGGACAGCCCATGGAGAGGCCTGAGAGTAGTCAACAAAGGAGGATCCAGCTGGTTGATCAAGATATGGGGGAGAGGTAGGTTGGAGGAGAGCCACGGAGATTAATGAGAGTGGGGAGGAGAGGACAACCATGGAGGATTCGAGTGGCGTGTCAGGCAGAGCAGGTGCAGGAGGAGAGAGAGGGGGAGGTGATGGACCTAGATGTACAGGTGATGGAGCCCTTATCCATAGTACCAGTAGCTATAGCTGATTATTCGGTGGGGTTACTGAGAGGGGCCCAGGCGAGGATATCCATGCTAGAGGAGGAGTTGAGGAGGGCAGAGGCAGAGGTGGAGAGGGTGAAGGAGACAAGAGTTGATAGTAGTTGAGCAGGTTGTAGGCCAACTGATGATAGATATACAGGTGGTGGAGAGGGAGAGGGATGAGATGCGAGTAGGGATGGAGGGAGTACGAGGGGAGCTAGCTTGGGTGACATGGGACCGAGACAGGCTAGAGACATCAATGACAGTTGCGTAGATGCGAGGTTAGTTGGAGTCAGCAGGAGGGGGAGATGGAGGCATTGAGACTTTAGATGGTAGGGTTTCAGGATGAGAGGACAGCATTGCAGGAGAGGGTATCTTCGGCAGTGACTTTCGTAGAGGAGATGAGGGCGAGACTCGAGGTGACAGAGGTCGGACTAGAGATGATGTAGTGGGAGAGAGAGAGTGCACAAGTACAAGTGCAGGCTCTATAGGGGGAGAGAGACAGTGTACAGGTACAGATGCAGGCACTACAGGGGGAGAGGGATAGTTTATAGGTACAGATGCAGGCACTCTAGGGGGAGAGGGATAGTTTATGGAGACAGGTCCAGATCCTATAGTTTCATCGAGACTCAACAGTGGGTCGGGTAGAGAACACTGAGAGGGATATAGCACAAATGCAGGCACATCGAGGGTAGGGTGATGAGATAGTGCTGGAGACTATGTGGGCAAAGAGGGAGAGGTCTGCAGAGCAAATACAACTACTGACAGTGGCACAAGAGGCATGGGAGCAGGAGCGATGGGCCATGAGCAGAGAGTGGGATAGGTACAGTTATGAGCGGAATGCCGCTCGGTACCAGGCTAGTCAGAGAGATGATTATATGCAAGAGGCAGTGTACTGGAGGGGTGCATATGAGCAGGCAGTGCTAGATCTAGCACAACATATAGCACAGTATGTTAGGCAGATACCATAGATGTCGGCATCATCCCAGTCCTTAGGGACACAGACCAAGGGGTTCAGTGACTTCCAGCCAACTCCATCTCAGTTTGGGACCCTAGGGCATGAGTCTTAGGGGACGCCGACACATAGGGGACCAATACCTAAGTCTCCACAGAGGTCATGTGTGGGTAGCTCAGGACATGCAAAGGACAGGTGATAGGATATAGGTGCTTTTGATAGGTACCAGATGGTAGTGTAGTGCATATTGTCAAATGCACCTTATTTTGAGCATGATATGGAGGTGATTATGTGGTGACCATATTTTAGATATGGACATTGTATTATTGTGATGATGATATGTGATGGTACCCATTGATATTATGTGACACATTTTGGTGATGTATGGTATGCATATGGTGTTTTATTGATGTTTCTATGATAGCGAATGTATGGTATGCATATGTATATGATGCTTTTGTGTAGATGTTGTGTTATGTTGTGAATATTTTACATATGCATGTATGATTATGGGAATGTATGGACGAAATGAACCTAATGAATGGATGAATAATGTAAATGGATAAAGGAATGGATGTAAATGGATAAATGGGCTTAATAAATGAATTACTGATCTTAATGAATGGATGAACTTAATGTAAATGGATGTAAATGGATAAATGAATTTATGAATAATCTTAATGAATGGATGAACTTAATGTAAATGGATGGATGTAAATGGATAAATGAATTTAATGAATGGATGAACTTAATGTAAATGGATAGATGTAAATGGATAAATGAATTTAATGAATGGATGAACTTAATGTAAATGAATGGATGACCTTAATGTAAATGGATAAATGAATGGATGATCTTAATGTAAATGGATGGATGTAAATGAATTTAATGAATGGATGAATAATGTTAATGAATAAAGGAATTTAATGAATGTAGTCATAAGTATCAATGGGTAGGTGATATGTGTAGGGTGTGTGGGTGTAGTACCTTTCAAAGATCGTAAGGATCCCGAGAAGAAAAGTTAGTAAGAGTGAATGAGAGTTTGCACAACCAAAATCACAAGTCATAGATGTAGGAGTAGGATAGGATGAGGGGGCAATATGCAATGAGATGAAATGCAACATGAATGTAATTTGCCATCCTTTAGAGCACTGATTTTTTCTATAGCATAAGACACCAGGTGTCAGGGTATGTAAACCAAAATGGATTAATGTCTAATGCATAAAACAAACACGTCAAACAAGAAGGATATCCCAATACCCCAAAGTTGGGATGATTTTGGTCGGGCCAGGTATTGGGATAACCACAAGCACAAATAGATGCCCCCACATAACATGGGATCCGAAAGGAATCCTGGTGGATACCATGTGGGGTATCCCAGTAGATAGCAACAATAGTCAAGAGATGTCCCTATGATAACTAGGCAAAACACACCACAATATGAAGGATCATGGTGATCTTGACTAGTGTTTATAGGGAGCTCAAATGATAAACAAAATCCAAAAGTACCAAAAGATCGTAATCAATTACAAGCATCCTTTGCCATAGGATCCCAAGGATGGATGGGGTTGATGTGGTCTGTTAGGAAGGATGCATCCTATTAAGACCAACGATGGATACTAAGCTAAAGTGACCTAGATGATGCAAGATGATTGTCATTGGGAAGATTTCTTGATACGAGGAGATCTTGTTTGTGAAGAATCAGCGATGATAGGGACATACTTGACAACAAGACAAAAATAGGATGAGACACAACCTAAAGACCTAGGGGCTCGAGGGTTGATGAAAATATCAACATTGCTTACATGAAAGCACAGAGCCCTCGTAGTTTAGGAAAAGACCATGATAAAATAGCGAAAAGTGGACTAATGGAAAATGATGGATGACCAAGAAAAACACAAGCCCCAGGGGCAGATCAAAATATCAACCTTGCCTATGTGCAAGCTCAGGGGCAATGTAGTTCGGACATGAAAAAAGACCGAGGATGGATAAGATCAGAAAGTGGACCATGAGGACAGATGATGAAGGACAAAATGCCTCGGGGGCCAATCCAGAGATTAGCCTTGCCTACGTGCAAGCGCAGAGGCATCATAGTTCAAGAGGGAATGATGATGACAAAAGATGGAGGAAGAAGACATGGAAAAGCCCTGGGGGCAGATCAAAAGATTGACCTTGCCTAGGTGCAAGCGCAGGGGCAACGTAGTTCACAAGGAGACCCAGATGGAGATGACCACGAAGAGTGAGCCTAGATGAAGACAACACATCAATGAGGTGACAAGCTCAGATTAGGATAATAAGCTCAATATTGCGGATAGCAAATGGCGGTCTTCCAATGCTCAACCTGAATATACCAAGCGAATAGGTGATGCGAGCGGATGGGAGAATATGGGGATTGAGGAATCGGCGGGTAAGTCATAGAGTAACTAGGATGCGAGGTAGATAATGGTTCAGCCCTATACGAGAGGCACCTATGGCCAAGTTTTCACCAATCATACGTATCCAAGGTGCCACATAGGGGTGGTTTTCACCATAGGATGAATTATTTCTCTTTACTATTTTTGGATTTTTGGATTTTTTAATTTTTTTGTATTTTTGACTTTTACTAGGAAGGATACCCCAGCTGACCTAAGTGTAGAACTTCTTTAAATGCATGATGTTGATGGGTTCCTCCAAGGGCTCACCTTTAGGGGTGGAGAGCCTGTAGACACCAGAACCATACTTCGAGGTGATGACATAAGGGCCCAACCAGTTTGCTTCAAACTTACCTTTCTTCTCTCGATCTTGCTGATTTCGTTGCTTTTCTTTTAGGACCAAATCACCAACCTCAAATTGGCAAGGGTGGAATTTCTTATTGTAGCTCCTTTTAAGTCAATGTTGATAATCTTACAGATGGTTATAAGCCTTGACCCATTTTTCATCTAGCAATTCCAATTGTGCCAAGCATGCCACTCGGGTGTCTTCATCAATGATGAGATTCTTGAGGGAGATGCAGAGTGAAGGGATTTCAACTTTGATGGGCAAGATGGCTTCAGCACCATAGACAAGAGAATATGGAGTGGCTCTAGTAGGGGTGTAGATGGATGTATGGTAGGCCAAAAGAGCGGGATGGATATGGAGGTTCCAATCGTGGCCAGTTCTATTGACCATCTTCTTAATGATTTTGATCAATGTTTTGTTAGTAGATTCTACTTGCCCATTACCTTGGGGGTAATAGGGAGGGGACCAATGATGTTGGATATGATATGTGTCACAAAGGGATTTCATACACTTATTTTTGAATGGCTTTCCATTGTCGGTGATGATGGCGGAGGGGATACCATACCTACAGAGGATATGGTAGAGGATGAACTTAGAGATCTGAACACCAGTGATTTGAGTGAGTGGAATGGCTTCCACCCACTTGGTGAAGTATTTAGTGGCTGTGAAGATAAAGGTGTGACCATTAGATGATAGAGGGTAAATCTTGCCAATCAAGTCGAAACCCCATTGTGAAAACAGCCAAGGTGTCATGATAGGGTGAAGATCTTGTGCTGGAACGTGAACCAGATCGCCATGTTGTTGACACGGAAGACACTTTTTGACATACTCACAAGCATCATGTTTTATTGTCGGCCAGTAGTATCCTGCTCTGAGAATCCATTTGGCTAGGGCCATACCATTAGAATGGGCCCCACAAATACCACTATGCACTTCTGTTAATGTTGTGCAGGCTTCAGTTTCGTCTAAACAACGAAGGAGAGGTCCATCATACCCAAGTCGATAAAGTGTATCATCGATAATGGTATAGAGGGCCGTGCGTTGGATAAATGATTTACGTTGGTTTCTTGTGAGGTTACGTGGGAGGGTGTTGTCATGAATGTAGGTGTAAATGTCATGGTACCAAGGGGATTCAAGACCTACAATAACACACACCATGTCATTCTCAGGCATATCGTACATTCGGATTAGGATTTGCTCAACTAGGAACTAACAATTTGTGCAATCTTTTGGCATGTCAAGGAGAGAACCAATGGTAGCCATAGCATCTACTGCCTTATTTTGGAGTCTCAGGATCTACTCAAATTGGATGGTAGTGAAATATTTCTTGAAGTCATCCACCATTCATTTGTAAGGCAAAAAATTTTCATCGTTTGTTAGAAACTCATCGTTGACCTATTTTATGACTAACTGGGAGTCACCAAAAACTTGCAAATGAGTGATGTGCCATTGAACTGCAATTCTAAGGCCGGTGAGAAGGGCTTCATATTCAGAGATATTGTTGGTGCAAGGTAAAGCTAGCTTGAATGATTTCGGTATGTAGTCACCTTGGGGGGTGATAAGAAAGATTCCTGCCCCCGATCCATTATGAGTGTGTGATCTATCAAAGTACAATGTCCAGGTGGTGGCTTCTGAGACTGCAAATACTCCTTCATCTAGAAATACAGTTTCTATGGGATAAGCGTCCACTAATGGGGCATCCACCACCTAATCAGCTATTACTTGTCCTTTAATGGCTTTTCTATTCACATATTCTATATCAAACTCACTGAGGAGCATGATCCATTTAGCCATTCGACCAGTCAGGGCTATCTTGGATAGCAAGTACGTGAGGGGGTCAACTTTGATATTAATTTTATAGGATGGCTAAGCATATAGTGGCATAGATTTTGTGTGCTGAAGACCACAACAAGACATGCCTTTTCCATTGGTGAATAGTTGAGTTCATACCTGACCAGTGTGCGACTAATGTAATAGATCACCTGTTCCTTTGAAAATTCATCATGTTGAGCCAATAATGCCCCCAATGCTACTAACGTGGCTGATATGTACAACAAGAGGGGCTTGCCAGGGATAGGAAGCATCAAGATCAATGGGTGGGCCAAATATCCTTTGAGCAAGTCAAAGCCCAACTGACACTGATGGTTCCACTTGAAGCTGGTGTTTTTTTTGAGAAGGTGGGTAAATGACTGAAATTTATCCACAAGTTGGGCTATAAACCGGTGGATGGATTGTACCTTCCCCTGGAGGCTCCTTAATTGTTTCAAGTTTCTTGGTGGAGGCATATCCATGATAGCTTTCACCTTAGATGGGTCAACCTCGATGCCTCTTCGGGACACTATGAAGCCCAACAGTTTTCCTAATGTCACACCGAACACACACTTCTTTGGATTCAGTCACAACTTGTATTGTTCTAAGCGCTCAAAGATCCGTTTCATAATGGCAGGGTGTTCTTTGCTAGTTCCAAATTTTTCCAATATGTCATCAACATAATCTTCCATGATGATGTGAATGAGGTCATGGAATATAACCATCATTCCCCATTGATATGTTGCTCCTGCATTTTTGAGACCAAAGGGCATGACATTGTAACAGAAAGTCCCCCAAGGTGTTGTAAAAGTTGTTTTATGTTGATTGTCGGGGGAAATCCGGATCTGATTGTAGCCAGAGAAGCCATCCATGAGGGATAGCATCTTATGTCTTGCAATGATGTCGACTAACATGTCGATGTTAGGTAAGGGGAAGTCATCTTTTGGGAAATCTTTGTTAAGATCTCATAAATCTGTACAAATCCTTATGTCTCCAATGGGTTTAGCAACAGGTACTATATTGGAGATCCAATCAGAGTAATCAATGGGCCTGATAAAACCAGCATCCAGTAACTTTTCCAGTTCTTTCTTAACCAATAATGCCACCTGCAGATGCATCTTTCAGAGTTTTCGCTTGACAGGTTTAGCCTCTGGATGGACATCCAAATGGTGGACAACAAGGTTGGGATCCTGGTCAGGCATATCAGAGTAAGCCCACACAAAGTTGATAACCCCTTCACAAAGAATTCAGACAATGGTGATGTATTCTGCTTCAAATAAAGATTTGGCCACATAGGTTATCCTTGGAGTTTCTTCTGTCCCTAGGTTCACCTCTTGCGTTTCTTCAATGAGAATCGAAGATTGCTCAGATAGTCGTGTTCCTACAAGGGGAAGATGAACGTCCCCATCTTCGAGTGTCGTATCAAGGTTTTCACTGTCAGATACATCCTTTGTTTTCACTTTTTTGTAGTCAAAAAGGACCTCAATGAGGTTTTCACTTGATGACCCATTTTTCTTTTGTTTCTTTTTGTTTTTGCGATTAGGGCGTTCATCTTTCCCCAATCCCATTAGATGTACGTAGGTATCCTCTGAGGGAAATGTGTTGACTGGTGCGCTACCTTGTAGGTCATGATTGATAAGGTCAGGATGTTTAAGGGATAAAGTTATGGTACAAACAGATAAGCATTCAAACATGGTGGGGAGGTCAATGTCATTTAGATCATCATACGCATGTATGATGGACTCTTCCTCTGGTATGTCGTCAAGGGAACTGTTGTCAACACTAACATTGTTAGAAGTGTTAGTAGATGTTGTAAGACCCTTTTGTTTGGTATCATAGCCCAAGCCCAAATTCCTTGGTCGGATGGTAGTTGCTTCGATGGGCAGATATCTTCCTTGTTCTTCTACACCAAGGCCTCCGCCTTGGTAATGGCAATTTTCAATGAAGTTGGAGGCATGTGGTAGACTTCATGAAAGTATTTAATAAGGGGACATGATGGCTCAGGTTCCTCCCGATAAATCCATTGATTGATATCATCAACCATTTGATCCTGGAGGGATCCCAAATTATTGAATGTTGTGGACCCCACATTCTTGGAAGTGAGTGTGAGTGTCTTTTCTTCTACTTTTGGTAGTGGCAGAATTGGTTGCCCATATGTGTGAGGTGAAGGTGGCATGGTTGCCACATTGAGTGTGGTATGCATTTCATATTTGCCACATCCCTTATCTATGATCTGAACCTTGGTGATGGTGGAAGCAGGTGTGGATGATGGCAAGGATGAAGTGTTTAGGGTATTGGTGGATGGGACAGGATCAGATGTCGGGGGTGCCCCCATTTCGACTCCTGGGCAATAATGCAAATGTGGAAAAGAGGCTTCCAAGGCACGACAATATTCAAAGTGTTGAGAGTCGGCTTGTATGGTGACTTCCATTCCTTGAAATGGGAATTTTAGGCATTGGTGATAGGTGGATGGTACGGCTTGCATAGAATGAATCCACGAATGGCCAAGAAGGATGTTGTATGGGAGTTCAAGGTCCAGAACATGGCACATGGTGTATTGTACAATGGGGCCCACTTGTATAGGGAAGAAAATAATGCCTTCAGAATCTCACTCTACATTATCATAGGCCTTGATGGTGATCACTTGATTTTTCAAATCAGCTTGGGTGTATCCAACCTACTGTATGAATTTTAATGTACTTAGATTTAGGGCTGAACCATTATCTACTAGTACCCTTTTTACTTTTTGACAGTTGACTCCAACCTCGAGATGGAGGCGGTGGTTGTAGTTTGAATCAAGATGTGGCATGTCCTTTTGGCTAAAGGTTAGCTGATAGGTCAATGAAAGATTGCCTACCAATGCTTGAAACTGGGTAGGGTCAATATTATCAGGCACTTGTGTGCTTTAAAAATCCTTAGTTAAGATATCTTGATGTACGAGAGATGAATTAAGCAGATCCAAAATGGATATCTGGGCTGTAGTCTTACCTAGATGGTCTAGGATGTTATATTGGGAATTGGTGGATAGTCGTTGGGTGGATGGAGATGCTTCTAGAACTATGATGCGGGTTCGCCGAGTAGTACCAGCACATTGGGGATCTTTTACCTAGCATGTATCATGGATACATGTGGCTCCACTTTTTCTACATATGAAACCACACCTTGATAATTTTGTGGTACACTTTTGTAGCTGATGTTATTGGTAATGTTTCCTGACTCGTTATTATTGCTAGGTCCAGGATTTGAGTTGGATGTACTAGGACCCTAGTTATGGTTAGGAAAGGCGTTTTGGTATATTTGTAATTGAGCATTGGATGAAGATGTTGTGTTAGCATCCACATGTATTGCACCTCGATCGATGAGACCTTAGATGTAGGTTTTTAAGCCTTGAAATTTGTCTAAGGTATGTCCCTTAATTTTGTGAAATTCATAGTATTCATTGTCTTTAAACCAAGCAAGCTTGGGTTTGGATGTATCGAGGAGTTTGGTGATAGGATATGTTATGGGGTAATTAGCTTGAAGAAGCTTATTAAACATCATGCTAAGGGGTTCTCCCAACTGACTGAACTGTTGTTTATTGCCCCCTTGGTTATTTTGATTGGCTTGTTGTCGTGGTGCCCCTTGGGGGACGGATATGACATTTTGAATGGACGGTTGTTGCAGGAAAGGATATCTTTGCATGGTGGTGGCCACTTGGACATGTTTAGTGTTAGTGAAAACATCATTGACAACATTTTTATTTCTATTCCAATAATGAGGTTTATCCCCAAAGGATTTCTCTCTATCAAAATTGAAATGTTTGACTTGTCCTCTTGCGACAAGGGCTCATTCTAAGATGGGGCCTTTCTCCACAAGTCCCGCAAAGGTAGTGATACAATGGAGTTGGAAATTATGTTCCATATCCGAGTGGGAGTTTTTGATAAAGAATGTTACCATGTCTTTTTCTGTTGGTGGGGATTTCATCCTACTAACCAAGGCACACCATCTTTGCAAGTAGCTTGCAAAGGTCTCTTCGTCGTGTTTTTTTTCTTTGAGGAGATCAAGTGTGTCAATATCCTTCTCTAAGTTAAAAGACAAGTGAGAGACAAACTATTCAGATAGTTGTGCGAAGGTTTTGACAGATCCCTTTTCCAGACCCATAAACCAATTGAGGGCGACCCCTTGTAGACTTTTAGGGAAAAGTCGGATAAGATTGTTATCATTGTGCATGACCTCCTGGAAATGAGCATAAAACTCTTGAAGATGAGCTCAAGGATCCTTGGTTCCTTTGTATTTGTCAAATTTGGGTATCTCAAAATTTTTGGGAAAAGGGATCAAGGAAATGGAGGGATCAAACGGATAAGGGCATATGTCCTCAAATTTGAATGATTGTTTACCCATTCCAGCTTGTAAGTCCTTTAACATGACTTTTACTTCTTCCAAGTCTTTATTGATGGGAGTCATGGGAGTCAAAGTGCATTGAGTGTATGGATAATGTTGTGGGTATGACGAGGATGGCCCTACCATTGTTGGATCATAAATGGGTTGAGTCGGATGTGGATGCATTGGTTGATTGTAAGAGGATTGATGGTTGGATGATTGGTTGTGTTGAGTGGGAACCACTTGTTGTTGATAGTAGGAAACAAGAGAGGGGTCCTGTTGCTCCATAGCATTTTGGTAATGCATAGAGGTAAGGCCTCTTTGTGGATGTGAAGATGATTGTTGGTAATAAGAAGCGTAAGGTGCCACTTGTTGGTGAGTTTGTTGTTGTTGCAAGTAGGGCAAATAAGATTGGTGTTGTTTTGTAAAGGTGGGTTGTTGCGTGGTATATGGGTATGGATTTGATGTTTTTTGGTGGGGATTGTGTTGAGGTTGTGAAAGATTGGTGTAAGATGGTAGTTGGGTATGTGTTTGGTTTTGCACATTTGGGTGAGGATTCGTATGGGATGGAATAGTGTATGTGCTAGAAGGGTGATAGAGGTATTTGGTAAGCGGGTTATGGTGTGTTTGTGTAGGGATGTGCACATGTTGTTTTTGTTGATGAGGTGGGTGAGATAACATTTGTTGTTGTTGAGGTGGATGTTGCACCACTTGATGTGATGGTTGTGTGAGAACAGAAGGGTGTTGTGGATGTTGTTGATGTAAGTGTTGAGATGAAGCTATAATAGTAGCAACATGTTGTGGCGGTGCTGGTAGTTTGGTGGATTGGTGTGGATTATTTGGAGGTTGTTGAAATTTAGGAGGTAGTGCATTGATAAGTGGAGGTGTACCCCCAATATTAGAATATGGGGGAGGAAGGTGGAGCAGATGGGATGTATGATGGCATGCCATAGGCATGGGGATCATTAGGATCAGGTGGTGGAGTGGTAGATGTTATGGTTGGAAGATGGGGATATTCTTGGACTTGATGGATGACAGCATTTCCAAGTTCGGGGTGGTACCAATTTTCAGTGGGTGCACCTTTAGGAACGTAGAAGTTTTCTGGAACATTTTGTGAAGTTTTTGGGTCGAAAAATGGGGGAAGGGCATATTGTGATGTTTTGAAACTAGATGGTGGTTTGACTCCCTTCATGAGTAAGGTGGAAAGGATCTTATCCCCATGTTCACTTAGGAGGTGATCCGTCATTTCGACATTGACTGGATTACTGAGATATTCGTCAATGGTGACTTCGGGTTGATTGACCATGTTTTTGTCACTAGGTGGTGTGATATTCTGGATGTCAGTGTTTGATTGAGATGAGATTCCATTATGAGGATCGTGTGGAATGTTATTAGGATCTTGAGGGATATTTGGTTGGGAACGTTGAGCTTGTTGTTCTGCCATTTTCTTTTTTGTTTGTGAGCGGGTTTGAATGGGCATGAACGTGCAAAACAACTAGGTGATTTCAAGATGCAATTTCTAAGGGGTGACCTAGGTAATGATTTGGATTGACTAATTTAGATTGGATGATGTATCAATTTGATGATTGGATTGATGATTGGATTTGATTGGATCAAATGATGATTTGGATGATGATTGGATGAGGATTGGATTTGATTGGATCAATTGATGACGTATCAATTTGATGATTGGATCGATGATTGGATTGATGATTGGATTTGATTGGATCAAATGCTAACTTGGATGATGATTTGGATGAGGATTGGATTTTATTGGATCAATTGATAATGTATCAATTTGATGATTGGATTTGATTGGATCAATTGATGATGAGTCAATTTGATTATTGGATTGATAATTGGATTTGATTGGATCAAATGATGATGCATCAATTTGATGATTGGATTGATGATTGGATTTGATTGGATCAAATGATGATTTGGATTATGATTTGGATGATGATTTGGATGAGGATTTGATTTGATTGGAGGGGATTTTAAAACCTGATTTGGAAATCACCCTAAGTGACTAATGACGTTGGTTGATTGATTTGAGCTAACTAAATCAATGATCATGACACCGAATCCACCTTGAGATGGAAGGGGATTGATTTGGGCCAATGACTTTGTCTTACAACACAAATATGCCTCAAGATAGAAGTAGATTGATTAGGTTGAAGACAAGGATTCATTAAGTAGGATAATGATCAACTTAACGCTTTGGTCAATTTGGGAAAATAACTCCTAAAACAAGGTTTAAGGGATTTTGTGTTGCGAGATGATGATTAAGGCAAATGGAAGATGTGTTGTTGAAGACTTTTAGATCTTACGATAAGATGGGTATCCCAAATGGTGGAATGATCAATGTGGATGTGATAAATGGATATTTTGGAAACATTAAACGGGGGTTTGGAATGGCTAAATGGAGGTTTGGATTGGTCAAATGAGTGTTTAGGATGATCAAATGGTCAAATGGAGGCTTTGGGGGTTCGAACAGAAGTTTAGAATGGTCAAACGGATGAAATTTTCCATTCAGCGGGGCATATCTACACTTCTGCAGTAAAACTGTCAGAAACATTGAAAAGTAGGGGCGTGTGGGTGTGTCCGCACTTCTGCAAAAAATTGCTGAAATAGGGGGGCAAGTTCACCCCTTTGCAGTTAAGAATGTTGAAATAGTAAGGCAAGTTCGCCCCTCTATAGTGGAAAATATTGAAACAGTGGGGAAAGTTTGCCCCTCTACACTGGAAAATGTAACTTGGTTTCGATGAGGGATTTTGGAAATGACTTAAAATGATTCAATGATAGTTTGACTTATCAAAATTTATTGGTTCTTCATAGAAAGACACTTTGAACAAGCACAATCCTATGATTAGTGTTAAGGGGTATGGCCAACAAAGGTCTTACTCTAGGATGAACAAAGTTTCTAAGGAGTCCTTGATATACACTCGGTACGTGAGGCACAAACTGTGAACACTAGTCTATCACAAGCGTGAGTCGGGAACCCCAACGAGATACTGAAAGGCTCGGACCAACTCTTCACATCTATCTAGGTATCACCCTAGCTTCAACACTTTGCCAATTACGACGCAACTGGATTGGGGTATAGCTTTGGCTCTCCCCCCTTTATATACCCCGCCGGTATGCATGGTTGGGATTGTCCCTTGGGGTGATGAAATCCCCAAGTAGGTCCCTCTAAGAAGAAAACACTAACCATTTCCAACTACCCCCTTCGGATCCGCACAAAAGTGCAAAGGGAGAGGTTGAAAATGAATTAATGCCCCTTTAAGGTAATACAAATAAAACAAACACAGCAAGCAGCCAATATTACTTTCCCCTATTTATGCTAAGTAGATAGATAAAACAGTAAGGAAAGATTTTCAAAGAATAAGACAAAGGCCCTCCAAGCAAATGCTAGTCATTTATCTTTTTTCCTTCATGATTTGCAAAAAAATACGCAAGATATTAGCAATAAAATCTGACTTCACTCACCAACAAACAAGATTAGAGGATTAGAGCACAAAACAACCAAAGAAAGAGAGGAAAACGAAGCTAAAATGCCACTTTTTTACCTTCTCGAACATGTTGTTAAGGGAAAATCTGCCCCTCTACAGTGAAAAACGCTGAACCGGGAGGGTGTGTCTGCACTTCTATAGAAAAATAGTCAAAAATAGTGAAAAACGAGGGCATGTCTGCACTTTTGTAGAAAAATAGTTAAAAACAGTGAACAGCAAGGGCATGTCCGCACTTCTATAGAAAAATAGTTAAAAATAGTGAACAACAAGGGTGTGTCTGCACTTCTACAGAAAAATAGTTAAAAATAGTGAACAGCAAGGGCGTGTCTGTACTTCTGTAAAAAAATAGTTGAAAACAATGAACAAAAAGGGTGTGTCCGCACTTCTGTAGAAAAATAGTTAAAAATAGTGAACAACAAGGGCGTGTCCGCACTTCTGTAGAAAAACAGTTAAAAAATAGTGAACAACAAGGGTGTGTCCGCACTTCTTCAAAAAAATAGTTAAAAATAGTGAACAGCAAGGGCGTGTCCACACTTCTACAGAAAAATAGTTAAAAAACAGTGAAAAGCAAGGGCATGTCTGCCCCTCTGCAGCGCTCGAGAGGGAAAGTCCACCCCTCTACAGCGTTCGATAGGGCAAGTCCGCCCCTTTGCGACCTAAATTTGCAAACAAACTAAACAACAAAAAATGTGAAAGAAAAAAAGACCCCTTTGTGGGTCCCACCGGGCGTGCCAGAAATGTGATCTTAATAAAATGCTACTCCTAATGTGAGATGCTAGATAAAAACTAATAGTGCAATGTGAAGAAGTAACAAGATAAAAGGGAATCTCAATAAGATTAGCCTAAGAAAATGGTGAAACAAAGGAGTAAGATAAAAACAAATGATGATTGAAATGTGTTATACCTTTCCTTTGTTGCTCCTTCCTTGGTTAGCCCTTTGATTCTTCAAGAATTGTGTGTTCCTTGGATGGAAATGAAGTTGAATGGATGCAAGATGAATTGATGCAATATAGATTGATGATGTAAGTGCTATGATGGATGAGAGCTTGAATGGTAATTTTGCAAGATTTTTGTTGCAAAAGACTTGATCCCCAAAATGAGGGAATTGAAGGGGTATTTATAGGCTAAATTGAATTCTCTAGAGAATTCAGCGATTGGGATTGATCCAACAAAGATCAAGATGAAGGGCTATAGTGAGTTGAAGACTCACAAGCCCTCACATCTTAACATGTGGAAGGTGAGATGTCCTAGGGTGGAGTGATGTGGAGATGATGTGGAAGAGAAGGACAAGAGGTTGAAGGGAAGTACATGAGGTGGATGAAGGACAAGTACCTTTGAGGTACCTTGGGGGATGAGAAGATTTCCTCAAAAAAGAACTTCTTGTCTCTAAATGAGGATGAAAGAGACTTTTGAGGAATTTTAGAATTCCTCAAAAATCTCCATGGGAAAAGGGGAAGTGTGTGGGAAAAATAAATGTAAATTAAAAATTTACATTCAATGGAAGTTTTATTGGATAAAATGAGGTCTCCAAAAAGCTAGAGATTTGTCACATGTGGGAGATGTGACAAGTCCAAGGTTCTAGAAGCCTTGGGCACATGTAAAATGACATGTCACATTTGCATGGGGGATGAGGAAGACCTTGGAAAGACAAAAGTGAATTAAAAATTAACATGGGGAAGAGGGGAACCTTGGTTAAATAAATGTGAATTAAAAATTCACATGGGGAAGGGAGTCCTGACTAAAAATGGTAAGTGGGAAGGTTGACCAGAAAAGGTAAGCTAAATGTGGCTAATGATTTTGATTAAGGTTGTGAAAACACAGGATTGAGATAATTAATGAGAGATTAGAGGCAAGTGGGAGATTACGGAGGATGTGACACTTAATCAAGATTAAGTGGTGCACATCCTAATCACAGATTAATTAATTTAATCCGGATTAGAAGAGGGTTATGGAGATTGTGACAAGGAGAGAGAAAAAGGGGAATTAAAAATTGATTTTAATCTAAATGGGTTAAAGACTAAATTAAATAATTTGTCATATTTATTTAATTTAGAGAAGAATAGGGTGTAAGGTAAATTATTTAATTTATTTAATTACATACTTTATGAACCGTAGGCAAAAAATGAAATAATTATTAAATAAATTATTTAATCACTATTAATGGAATAGATGGATATAATAGACGATTTTGATCATATGGAAGTGATCAAATTTGTATGTCTACACTTAGGACCAAGAACAGTTCTAAGATGAAGATAATATTAGAATACCTACATTTATAGCATGTAGATGACAAATTTATGATGAACTATGAAGGAACTCGTCCCTCTATTACCAAAGCAGAAGCCAGTGGCAACAAATTGTTGGAGCATGGGCAAACAACTAAACACAGTTTTGAATTGACAAGAAGTCTTCTAGACTGAGAACGTAGGGATCGGTCCTTTCAAAAATTATCATGCTACCAGATTGGACACCTATGTCATCTACAATGAGGATCAAGAGTTCTCGAGTATATTTAAGGATTCCATTCTCTAGCAAGCTTTAGAGCTTTAGACGTTGCACTTTGATGGTGTGAGATGTAAGGTTGGCATAAGAGTTGGGATATGCCTAGCGTCTCCATCCAATGAGCATATCTTCAGGTCATTCCACTTCTAGTTTTCTTTCTCAAACAATGAACCCGAGTATGAGGGTCTTGTGCAAGGACTAAGTCTCATTGAACGCATGGGTATTGTACAATTAGTGGTATTTGGAGATTCTAAACTTGTAATCAACCAAGTAATAAATGTCTTTGCTGCAAAAAATATTTGTATGTGGTCTTAGAGGCACATGGTATGAGCCGCATCAAAGGTTTTGAAGCTTTTAACATCCATTCTATTCCAAGAGAGAAAAATTCAAATGTGGATCATATGGCAATGATATGATCCCAATTTGATCATGTCTCCGACTTGATAAAATATATACACTCTGTGTGATTGATCATATGAACCTCCATTCTCAACAATGATCAAAGATGGAAAGTGTTTGAAAGTGATGAACACGTTGTCTGATTCATTCAATAGTCAGGAGAGTTTTTTGACAAGTTTCAGCCTAAAATTGAAGAAGCATATGAAGGACAGATCATCTAGTTGAAATCAAACAAGCTTCCAAAAGGGTCGGTCACCCTCAAAAATTTGTTTGACTAAAATAATGTGAGGAATAATAGAATGAAATTTGTAGCAAAATAGGCAGACTACACTGACCTTGAGGTTGGGAATGGAAGAAAACTTAAAGTCGGGAAAGAAGTCCCACAAAATGATAAAGATAGAATAATACACTTCTGTGAAAAATATGAAGGAGTAGTGGCCTAGTTGTATGATGACCTCAAGGGATATGATCCCCATGTCATCCAACATACCATTGAACTGATGGAAGGTGCTAAGCCTATCCGATAAAAGTAGAGGCTTGTCAATCTAAAAATTGAAGCCTTAATGGCACAAGAGCTAGAAAAGTTGATCCAGTCCAAAATTGTCTTCCCAGTCAAGCACAGTACATGGTTATCTAATCTCATTCGAGTTCAAAAGAAAAATGGAGACATTCACCTCTGTGTTGACTTTCATGACCTAAACTGGGCCTCACTAAAGGATCATTACCCATTACCTTCCATGAAATCAATCTTGTAGACTGTAGCAAGTTCAAATATCTTTTCTATGTTGGATGGTTCCTCGGGCTACAACCAGGTACAGGTTAAAGAATAATATTAGTACAATACCATGCTCACCACCAAATGGAGAATATTTGCATATGAAAAAAATCCTTCTAGCCTATCAAACGTGGGGACTACCTTCCAGTGAGAAATGGATATCGCTTTCAACAAATAGATCAACAAAATCATCCTCATCTACTTAGATGATCTGACCATATTTTAAAAATCTAAATATGACCATTTTGATCATCTAGATAAGGTTCTCATAAAATGCCAAGAGTTGGGGGTGTCCCTAAACCTGAAGAAAAAAAAAATCAGAGTACTCCAAGGCAAGTTGTTGGGGCATTTAGTATCCAAAGATGGAATTTCTATTGATTCTACAAGAGTAAAAGCAATCAGAGGACTTCCTCTTCCGGTAAACAAGAAAGGTGTAAAATCATTTTTGGGGAAGGTTAACTTTGTAAGTAAGTTTATCCTTGATTTTTTACGAACAATTAGACTGATCACCCTGACGCTGAAAGAGGACCAATTATTCAAATGGACAAAAGAAGCGAGGGAAGGCTTCAAAAAAGTGAAGGATGTTATTTCTTCAGCTCCTGTGTTGGAAAATCCTGACTTGTCAAAGGATTTTATAATGTATGTTTTTAGCAATGACAAGAATCGCCATTGTTCTGATTCAAAAAGATGATGAAGAAAAGGGAGAACAACCTATAGCATTCCACTCCCGAACTTTGAAGGAATACGAGATGAAC
The DNA here is from genome assembly GCA_007115665.2 of Sequoiadendron giganteum. Lineage (NCBI taxonomy): Eukaryota > Viridiplantae > Streptophyta > Pinopsida > Cupressales > Cupressaceae > Sequoiadendron > Sequoiadendron giganteum. The sequence goes on along the minus strand of CM021108.1, from coordinate 23,211,924 downwards.
TATAACTTCATCGAAAGACAAGCTTTCACAATTGTAAAGGGACTCAAGAAGTTCTGACACATTATAGCTTGCACTAAAGTAATTTTTTACGTCACACATTCCAGTGTACGGGAGTACATCATGGAAGGAGAAATCATCGAAAAAAGGGCCAACTTGATTACTAAGATCCTAGAACATGTCATTGAAGTCAGGCCTATGAACACTGTAAAAGGAAGAGGTTTGTGCAAATATTTTGCACACGATGAAGAGATGGGAATTGAGGAATAGTAAGTGGAAATAGTCCTAATAAATGAGTCTAAACCTTAAGGTTGTTGGCTAGTGGATAGGGTAAAATATATGAATATTGGCAAGTATCCATCAAGACTTTTGTCTCAAAGAAGCAGATTCTATGGATTGTAGAATAGTGGATACTCACTTATTGAAGGAATCATTTTCAAAAGAAATTTCAATGGTGTCCTATTACGTTGTGTCACCATGGAGCAAGCGAAGAAAATTCTTCACTCCCTCCATAGCAGCCCAAAGGGTGGGAATTTCTCTGTAAAGACCACCACTATCAAAATTTTGCATGCTGGATACTTTTGGCCTACATTGTTCAATGACTCCTACAAAATGGTGAGAACCTACAAAGAGTGCCAATTCTATGTAGGGAGAAGAAATAATTTTTCCATGACTCTCAATCCGATAGTAGCGGATGAGTCATTCGCACAATGGGGACTAGATTTCATTAGGATGATCAACCTTGACTCAAGCATTGGTCACAAGTGGATCCTAACAGCCACCGACTACTTCACAAGATGGACCAAAGCCCTACCCCTGAAGAATGCGAAAAAAGCATAGATTGTAGATTTTCTCGAAGGGTTGGTAGCAAGATTTGGTGCACCAAATACTATCATCTCAAACAAGGCCAAATATTTCCTAGGCTCTAGGGTAAGACAGTTTGCGTTAGAAAATGACATATTTTTGAAAACATACTCAAACTACTACCCACAGGGAAATAGCTTGGCTAAGTCAACTAACAAAAATCTGGTCTGAATCATCAAAAGGATCAATTTAGACCCCCATGGATAGAACCTCGCTAGTTTTAAACCATACCTATAAATGAGTCTCCTTTACACCTATATAAATGCTCATAAAAAATCATTTTTGATTTACCTTTTCGGGGATCAAATGAATTCATTTAAAATTTATTTCAAATGATTATGGTAGTCCTCGAAATGAGGTATCCCACAAATATATTTTTAATATGTTTTGGTTTTATTATGTATGTGTTTTTGTAGTTTTATTAAACATAGGTTTTTCATCGAAAATCAAGCTCTATGTTTTGCACACGTGGAAAAATATATAATTATGAAAATAAATTACTTAAAAATATGTTCGTATTGGGTATTGATGTCTTTGATCCATTAAAAAAATAAATTGAATTTTGATACATATAGAAAAAATTTTGTTGTATACACTCCACCTATGTCTGAATTCCAATTGGTTTGACTTAGAAACTCTATTAAGGAAAAAATATTCAATAAAAAACTATGAGACAAAATTAAAGTGCTAGATATCATAGTTACAAATCTAAATTCAAAAAAGAAAGAATTGTATCCTTCACACAAAAAAAGTTATGTTGTATACAGTGAGTGTCTTTTCTCTAAAAATGTTGTTTTCTGAAAAAAACCAATTTTTGTGGGAGATGGAAAAAGAAGTGCAACCTTATTCCAAAAAATTTGAAAAAAATATTTTTAGAATCTACAGAAAAAAATGTGATGAGAGTCTAGTTTGAATCATCTTCAAATTCCTCATGGTTTAGTTACTATAGGTGATAGAATGTGAAGATTAAAAACATTGACAAAATGGCTCTAGGTCCATGCACTCAAAATATGAAATTATATGAGGTTTCCTTATATATATGTGTAGACATCCAAAAATAACATTATGCATTCCACTGTAACTAACATCATGCATTCGTTTCTTCTACTAATCAATTAAAGCAATTTATTGATTTAATCCTAAGGTTCACCAAGCTTAATTAAATAAATCAAATTATTTAATTAAGTTCCTAAGGTTCTTCTTATTTGATTTAATAAATCAAACTGATTTAAAATCAAATATCAAATCCCTAAAATCCCCTAAGTTAATTAATCTAAATTGATTGACTTCTAAGCATGATTATCATTCTCTAGCTTTTGACTCAACTAGAGTCAAATCCAAACTCCTAACTAACCCACCCACTTGCACCAATAAATCATTTATTTGATTTATAATTCCTCTAATTACATTCAAAAGGGCATCAAAATGGAATATTCTTCCAATTTGAATCTTCCCCCCAAAAGGGACTTGTCCCTTCCAACAAGGTTTTAAATGCTATTTGCACAAGTCAACATGGCATTTATTGCACCTTTCATCCCCCCAAAACATGTCAAGTCATCCAAATTTGAATTTCAAATTGGCACATTGGCCAAGACTTGCACATTCCTCACCCTCTCACAACTTGACAAGTGGCACCTTGTCATTGGTTTGTGAATAATCCCACATTCCTCAAAATCTCTCAATCTTTCAATCTTTCAATCTATAAAATGCAAAGCATTTCAACACAAATGGGACACAACACACAACTCATGCTCATTGTAAGGTTACTCTCTTCATAAGAGAACTAATCTTATTCATCACCACACCATTTTCTTAGCAATTACATCTTGAGGCAAGGTTGCTCTCTTCATTTGAGAGTCAATCTTGCTCTTCACCATCTATCATTTGGCATCTTGCTTATCATGGATTGGGAAAGGCCATCCTTTCTACATCACAAGGAGCACCAATCCAATATGGGATAGATATATTTCATGTTTTATATGCTTTTAAGTCATTTGTTTGCATTGTGAATCATGGATTATTATCTCATAAGGATATGCATTTATGTTATGTTGTTTTGTCAAGGTTACTAACATTTGCAGATTTTCATGTCCTACAAAATGTATATACAAGCCCACTTCCAGGTATATATATACAAAAGAGAAAAGGATGTTTTAATCTTCAAGCGGTAGAAGTATGAACATTGTCACCATCTGCATGAGTATTTCCTTCCTCGGTTGGAGCATTGTCAGGGGAAGCAAGAAGGTTATCACTCGTAGTAGAAGGATCTGAAATAGTAGCACCAACACCTAGAACACACGGCGGAGGGAACACAAGGTTTCTAAAGTTGGTGTACCAGTCCACATGATAGAATAGCACCATATTGTAGCAATGCAGCAGGAAGTGGCATGCACGGGTGGCTCTCTCACAATACTCAATTAGAAAATGTAGCCGAAACCGGCAAAGAAATGGTACCCATGGTACCACTGCATCCTCTTAAATATGCCTATGCAGGTTGCTCACTATTGGAAGGCCCAAACCATACACTGGATTAGTTACTGCTTCACCAAGGCCTTTGAAGTGTCACTTTAGGAAACTCTAAAGTGTCAGGTGAAGTATCATGGCTTTCAAATCCTGAATATCAAGAATCAAGGCAACAAAGTGGGATCATATATCAGTGTTCACCCGATATTTATATTTATACTCAATATAATATTTTCCAAAAACCCATTTCATGGCTATGATGGCCAGTGAGTGTTTGTTTTTGGTTATACATTTCAGACGCCTATTGGAGATCTCTCCCAAAAGCATCCATTTGAGAATTGTTACACACTAGCCTAATCAAAGTGTTCATTATGTTAGCCCTTTCTCAAAACACCTAAGTCTAGCACTATGGAAATTTAAACCTACTCAACCGCCTAAGCAATTATGTTATCTAAATTGCCTAGTGCTTTTACTAAATCGCTAAGTATAGTTTCACTGCTATAAAAAGACCCTTTTATAGAAACTCTCGAGGTAGCCTGTATCCAAAGCATGATGGTAAGTGATTTTAGCTTGAGAATCCCACCCAAAGGACCAGCTCAATTTTCCAACCTGGTTGCGTCTATAGGTATGAATTGTTGTGTGTAGGATTAAGGAGCGCTAATCAATTAATGTGAATTGGTGGCAAGCTTAGGTAATGGCGGATACAAATAGGTGCTTAGGTGTTAGCATGCAGGCCTTTTCAAGCTCCATGGTTGAGCATGAATCCTTCTAAAGTACTAATTATGACATTAGCCTAATTGTATTTTCAAAGATATTAATGGCGGGGACAAGCAAGAAGGTGAATAGTGGGGAGATGGCGGCTCAATTTCCCATAAAACTCACCATGAAGGGACGTTTTCTCTAATGCTATTATGAATCCATATCTTTTCAAAAATGGAAAGTAGCTCATTTATCATGGATAGAGGAGTTGGAAATACATGTCAAATTAAATGTAGAAAGGCAACCATTGTCTACCAGTTGAAGGAAGCAAATTAAAGAGAAAAGCTAAGTATCACATGCAAAAATCAAATAGAGTATAATACTTCTTGAAGTAGCGAAAAGACTTAGAAAAATAGAATTATTGAGGATACAGGTGTGATGCAATTTCACAGAAAAGGGTGTCGAACATAAGAGTAATCATTGACAATTCACTGTCTCGGTTTAAATTAAACCTAAAGTTTGTCTGGTTTTAAAAATAGAAACCTTGCATTTTGTTTTAGCTTCCATTTATACCACTTTAGTGTGCTTTCTGGGTAAAATTTGCAAGTTATGGCAACTGCTCAAAGTTCTCAGGTGGAAATGCAAAAGGAAGAGACCCAAAGCTTATTCAATATCATGCATGTGACACCAACCACCGAATTCTTCGAGGATGTCTGTTATGTCTCACCTGGAATTCTAGAGAAGCCAACCTAGGTAAATATGCGAGTTGCAGAGAAGAAAAGCCCTCACAAAGATAAGAAAATAATCAAAGAAGAATGGGGAAATATTCATCACCCCATTCTTGCAAAAAAACCCAAATCACTGAGGGAAGCAGCTTGTGAGAGGATGAGAAAGAATAGCGACCTAGAATCCTTGGCACAAAATTTTTGGTATAGTGGGCTTCCACAATATATAGTTCTTCTCATGCACTATTTCCCTAAATTGGTTGACGAGGCAATCAAGCACTTCAATCCAGACACCAAGGCCATTGAGGGTCAGGAAGTAATTGCCATTATATGCAAGGAGGTTCTATGGAATATGTTGTGTATCCCAAATTGTCACTCCAAAGTGCCTAAAATGGAGAATTTCAACCCAGCAAAAGGAGAAATCTATTGGAGGACAAGAGACCTAGCATTGAATTTCTATAACACAGAGACTCAAAAACTCAAGGAAGCTCCTAATAAGCCAATACAGATCCTAGTGATGCATAAGGGCTTCAAGGATGATATGAAATATTTTTTCACTATGATGGCAATTTTTTTGTGGCCTAGACACTGACAAGGATGTCCAAGAGTTTCAGCTCGGTTTAGGTTTACAATTACGCAAGAAACATTCTTTTTTATTGTATGATTTTTATAAATTACTCATGCAAGAAATGCTCAGCCAGATAGCAGAATACCAGCTTCAAAGGAGATCATGTTTCCCATCCTTTCTTGCACATATGTTTTTACATCAGAATCTTGACTTCTTCTAGAAGCATCCGGGGGTCTTGATTTTTGAGGAAAAATCAGAAAAGGAAGTCAGTTTCCACATGTAATCCCCTTCTCTCTGAGACATTTGATTATTATGTATTTTTAGATTATTTCTTATATCTGTTCTACAATCTTTAAGAGGAGACAATATTGTCTTACGGTTAAACTAAGACCAAAATGGGTTCATGTAGAGCTTCACTCCAAAGTGCGACTAGTTCTTGGGTGAGGATTTAATGTTTGTTTGATTGCAGGGTTTCACTGGTGAGCCTTTTTTACTTCCAAAATTTCTTACAGAATAGGTACTGGCGCTTGAAGTATTCTGCCAGGTATCAATTATGGATGTCACCTTTTGTAGTGGGAAAGCAAAGAAGAAAGGATTTCTCAAATTCCCAAAGCACTACAAAACTATAGTCATGGCTAAGAGAAAATCTCAAAATATACTAGAATAAAATTTGGCTCATTTGGGGTTGGTGTGGATTTGGGATAAACGGAATTACAACCCAGATTATAACTTACCAAGAAAGTATGTCGAAGTGTCACACTCCCCCCGACATTACTGAGAGAAGCGTTAGAACCGGATGTTGGATGTGGATGAGTTTATTGTTGACCTACTGTACATCCCTACTGAAGGTGTTCGGCCCCCTTGGCTTGGTTTCTAACACCCCACTATGTAGTATGATAAGACAATAAAACTAGGGACTACTCTCCGCAACAATCTTCTAAAGAAATACAACTAGAAGGAGTAGAAGATCCATGATTTCTAGATATATTGGTAGGAGACTTGATGCCCCAAGGCCCCATATGATACTGAAGAGATGGATGATAAGTTTCAAAAATTGTGGAATGACAAGAACCCAAATTTTGATAAGAGTGGTGAAAAGGACTCCAATTCAGAGCTGACTGATTCATAGTCAAACAAGGGAGCATAACCAAAAGTAGACACACATGAAATCTTCGCTCAATCAAAGGGAAAGGCCATGAAGAAACTTAGTAAGGCCTCCTCTAATGTGCGAGTTAACATATCATGTGTGAGGTCTTCACTGACTCACACTTGGAAAGAAAGAAGGACCAGGGCAACCTATCCACAACAATCTGAAACCATAGTGGTAGACAAATTTCCATCGGAGAAGTGTCTATGAATTGAGGCATCTTTGGGAGAATGTTCATAGGACCCTAAGGTAAACAAAGAATCAACAAAAGAGAAGCGACAACAATCACATATACCATAGGTATCTTTCACTCCCTCTTCTCTAGTTTCACAAACCTTGGTTGCCCTTGTTGCATCTACAATGCCTCTTGGTTCATGCATCAACCAATTCATTTCAGCCACTATGCCTGTCATCAAAATATTGGAACCATCCTCTCAAGTGACCCCATTTTCCCTTACTCCTCCACAAAACCTCACACCATACGCTTTGACCAATTTCACATCCCAAATCCTCTCATACTCTACCTCCACTACCTTTAGTGATATATATCCTACCATCACAGTGATAGAGAAAATCAAATCTTCCCAGCAGACAGAAGCTACAATGACTCCACTTCCTTTAAGTCTTCCTACTAGTCCACAATTAGATTATTGGAGTATCCCTCCTTTCTCACCTTAGACAATTAGTGTACCAAAGAAAAATTCTCCCAGTACTGCTAGCCTTTCATTCCCTTTCATCCTTTCCCCCGGTACACCTTTCGTAGGTGGAATCATCAGGTCACCCTCTAAATTCTTATCAGAAGGAGATAGGGTTAAGCAAGATTGAGAAATTAGAGCCCAAAGGAAAAAGGCTAAAGTTTCTAAGAAGCTAATAGAACCGATGATATATACAACTTTTAATGAAGCTCAATAGTCACTACACTTTGTGGCTATGTACCCAACTATCATCAAGCCACAAGGAGAAATACAACTAGATGACTACAAAATGTACGTAATCAGACTCGATTTAAGTGTAGCCTAACCTGAAGACAAGGTGGAGCTCATGGAGGAAATGAAACATATGGTGACCACTGGCTTTCTTAAGTTTGATCAGTAGCTGAAGTAAAGGGAAGAAGAATTGAGGAGCATAAGGAGTAGGGTCGAGGTCTTACTCACCAAGGAGAAAGATAGCAAGGCTGAATTTAAGCACCTATCCCAACAAAAGGAGGAGGAGCAAGAAAAATTATGTGAAGAACTAGAAAAATTTTGATCCCTCGATCCTAACTTGATCGCTGAGCTACAATAGAATAACAAGGAGTATCAAGACCGGTTAGCAAAGTTGGAGCAAGAGATACGATAAAATTATGAATAATTTAATCACCAATGTGCTCAACTAGAGCATCAATTACAATAGAAGGATGCAAATTTTGATATCCGTCGAGCTCAATTAGAAGATGAAATTTATGAGTTGAAGTCTTCATTAGAACATGTAGTGGAAAAAAAAGAGTGAGCTGAGGCAAGTTGGGTCGCTGAATCATGAGTCCTATAGGGACAACTCACAAAATCAAACAAAAAGGTTGTGGAGCTAGCACATGATATGGAGCAAAGGAATGCAGAGATTTCCTTGTTAAAGGACTGTACCTCAACCCTTGTCAATCAAATAGACCTTCTTCAGGTAGCTCATCAATTATACGTCTCATATTGGCAAAGGGTGAAGGATTTATGCCTAACTCTACAGCCAACACTCCAATTTATGGTAGAATCAACAGACTTGGGTAGAGATGTTTGTACGACAATCAGGAAACTCCCATAGTCTATCACCAAAAGAGTTTTAGATAACAAAATATTATTGGAGAGGCTATATCAAGTCCCTGACAAAGTCTTGGTAGGTGCAAGGATTGAAGACCAAAAAGCCACAGCTAAAAAATCCAATAGGTTCACCCACTGTCATGAATTTATCCTGCATGCAAATGAGTGTGCCACCCAATTAGATCAATTCATGGGTAGCATGTGGGCTAGGTTTGGTCACCTAACTCAAATGGGCTTACCATCTCCATTTATTGAAGATGATTAAGTGGCCATGGTGGAGAATATGACATCAAATATTGAGGAGATGTAATGGGACCCATCTTCCTTTCAAAGTTTCAGTAAACCCTTTGTTGTAGGATATATTGAGGGGGTCACTCATCCAATTGTGCAACTTATTTTTCAAGTCAAATCCCAGGTCGGTATATTGTTGGCATTTCCTTAGAAATAATTTATCAATCTGTGTGGAGTGCAAGATAATCTACACAACACATTGACTCAATTCAAAGATGAATGGCTACCTCTTCAGACTACCCTCTCTAAGCTCCAATCATGCTACCCAATGGATAAGTCTTTGTTCTACAAGCCAGTAAATATTGGTTCCTTGTTCCATAGGAAAAATGCCCCTATTAAGTCGCCAAGAGCTATGAATAAAAAATTCCTATGCTCCCTTCGGGTAGTTCTATGTTTCCTAAGTATCAGCCATGCCCTCCTCTAAATAAAAAGAAACATCAAACTCCTCCCATGAAGTCTCATTGCAAATTACACCACTTGTCAACCAAGTGATCCTCGTAAGGTTTCCTCTCATTTTTCAAAATCTTGTGTCGTGCTTCCATGTATTGGAAGTTCACAATATTTTGTGCCCATTTGCATTGCTCCCCTTTTAGTTCCTGATCAGCTGCCATGTAGCATATGTCTGTGCACCTTCCTCAGAGGGCCCCACCTCCAATGTTGTATGTTCGGAGGCCTCCACGTTTCTTCACATCATAGGTTTTTCATCGCTTAAAGGGATGAATGAGCATCATCCCCGACCATTTTCCACATGATATTCTAAAGACTTCCTCGCAAAGGGAAACTAAGCAGTCAAAAACCTATCATCAAATGCCCTATTATGTAACTGCTGCCATGATTAAATTAAACGTGTTAGCACTCTGGTCTATTAGGACCACTCCCATCATTCACATGGGATGCATCCAGATTTGGGGTGTCCTTGTTCATGGCTCGAATCTTTTTAGTTGCAACAACAAGGGGGGAATCATTGCTAAATGCATCATTTCTCATGATCGGATGATCTTTTTGATTATTGGCTCACCAAGCTGGGCTTTATTATTGTGAAGCAAATTTTGCCTTTGTGTATTTTTTATATTTTGGCTTTAGTTTTTCTTTAGGAGGATCCTAGGGTGATGAGTGTTTATTTCCAAACACATGCGCAATTCACCATGTGGTGGTTGTGTGTCTCTCAACGAATATTTTCTCTCTTGTCATAAAATGGGCCACATGTCGATCCAATGGGTGTTTTCTTATTTTTACTTTTTGTAGTAAACAAATTGTCCACCCTTTTGACATGCCACTCGTTTGCATTGTAGCTCTACAAAGGAGTGTTCAACTTGGAGTCCGACGGAATGCGCTATACTTTTGGTTAGTAAAGAGATTTGAGTTGGTGCAACTGAATCCACTTGGGTGATCAATAGTACTAATTTTAAGACTATATTTTGGGATCAGAGCAATTACAAGGGCTGATCTTTTTGAAATATCTAAGTGACATAAATATGGTAGCTGAAAAAGATCTAGAGAAAAATATCCCAGCCTATCAAGTTCGAACATCTGGCAGTCATTAACTCTAGAGAAGGTTGGCATTTTCTCTTCTAAGGCAGCTACATATTAGAAGCGGCAAGCATGAAGCAAGGGTTCCAGAACGTTATCCTATTGGAAAAGTTTTTTTTAGTTTTTCTTAGCTAGAAGAAGAATTTATTTTTAAAATTTTATAGAATACTACTTCACTCTGGCATGTTATTTCTATTTTATGATCAAAATATTATTGTATTAGAATCTAATCTTTTTTTTAAAGTTCATTTTAATTTGAAATATATGTTATTTTGAAGAAATACTAGAAATTGTAAATGATATGGTCTTTTTCAATATTTCTTTCATTATATATGTGTCCAGAATAGAACACTGTGTCTTTCTGATCTGAATAGTTTTGGTTATTGGACTTCTATGTTGTTTGTGTATATGAATGAATCATAAAATTTAGAAACTGGACTATCATTGGACTTCTCTATTTTCTTTGTAAGGTTATCATTTATTTCATAATATGTTATATTAGGAGGGAGGGTTTATATTACTTTTGGAACAATTTTCTATTAGGTCTGGAACTTTAATGTTTGATTCGAATCTTAATATGAATTTCCTAAGGGTTGATTGAATGACTACATATGTGCTTGTATTGAACCTCTACCATTCATTCTCTTCTTTTGAATGAATGGAAGTGGTATTCCATGTCTAACATATCACTCATAGAAGGAATTTTGTGATTTTTAAAAGTTGTAAAATCATTGGTGCATCACCATCTCTCATGTTTTTTTGTTTGCATTTCTTTTTCCCTTTTCCCAAACTCAAAGAAGAGTCAGCTTTCTATAAAAATCCCAAGGTTTTAGTGAGACACATATTTTCCCCCACTCACTAAATTTCCCATAATACTATCGAAGAAGCGCAAGATTTTATGATCAATAGTTCTTTTTTCTCGCACATCCACTAGGACAGTTTCCTAAGGCCTGATTAGAAGTCAAAAATATCTCTAGATCAGACCAAAAAAAAGAAACTAAAAGTTTCATGCCCAGGGTTCAGAAAAGAGAATCATCAAAGGGTAATTTTTAGTACTTTGAGTTACCAACTTCGGTACATAGGAGAAGAAGAATGGTAGGTTATGTATCACCTGTGAGAATTAGAAGAGTAAGAAGTAGGAGTCCAAAATTTAGAGCTTTGTCTACTCCGCTTGGAGGCCAAAGTTTCCAGATAAGAATACCAATATATCCAATTCATATGAATCTTTTTTCTATGGCCCATATACCCCCTCCCACTCCTAGAAACTTTGTAACTTGGGACAGTGGTAGTCCATTATAGCCGCCTGCTCCACCTGATGTTTGGGCTACCATACCTACTAACGCACTTAAGGCTATTCCAAATTTTTTTGGAGAGGATTTTAAAACTCCTTATGAACACCTTCAAGGTTTAGTGGAAGTATGTAGGTTGCACAGTATCACCGAGGAGAATATTTCCATGAGATTATTAGCTACTTCTTTCAAAGGGAAGGCTCAAGACTGAAAAAAATATTTGACTTCGGGTTCTATCACTTCGTGGGATGAGCTCAGACAATTTTTTTTTGAATTCTTTTTAGAGAAGGGAGATTGTTCATCTCAATTGCACCAACCGATCACCATCAAGAGATCCCTACAAGAAATCATGAACGACTTTAACACTAGGTTTAAAAAACCCTGGCAGAGGATCCTGATAACTAGACAACCCTTACCTACTATAGCCTTTATATTTTTTCTAAAAGCCATCGATTCAGATATTTCGATCCAAACAAATTCCATGGGAGGACATACTCTACCTTATGCCTATGACCTAGTGGTCCGAGCAGAGAATATTTTTATAGATACAGGAAAACTTCCGCTAGGACCTATGATGCCTATCTTTTTCGAGATCTCAAATGGCTCATTCTGACAAGAGTCTTCTCTGGGTGCTCTAGTGACCCAAACATCAGTCTCAACTTCACCCTAGTGTTTTTACATGTACCCTAATGTGTAGCCAAGTATGTTAGTTTCTTCCTCTGCAATGGAATACCTTAATGACATGAAAAACTTGATGCGATATTTCACTAACAAGCTAGTTCTCATTAAGCAATAGCAAGTGGCAAAATCAAACATACCACGGGGGTAGACCTTTCTATCAAAAAAATCAAAAAAGTACATATCAAGTACCTTCAAGTCAAGGAGGCCAGCAATCCATAGCTACCAATCAAATAGTCATGGTCACAATGCTGTAGAAAATGATTAAAGATAGCCAGGGCAAGGAGTTCATTCCAAACCAAAACAACTTGGTGGATGATGAGAATGGATGGTGTTTTCCTTGCAACAATAGTCACATGCCTTGGGATTTCTCCAAATAAATCTTGTAGTAGAGAATAGCGGAGAAAAGGAACAAAGTCGTATAACCCAGCATAGAGGAGTATGAATCTTGTGAGATGGAAAATGCTCGATTTAGAGCACAAATGCAAGGCATGTCTATGGAGCAAGAGCTGGACATAGTGCTCGATCAGGCACTTTTCTCTTGGATGGAAGAACAAGACATAATTTTTGCAAATGAAGCCCCGACAACCAGTCCTCCAAAGGTACAGTCGGATTACAATACTAGATCCAAGAGAAGAATCATTGGGTAATATGTCTCGCAGCCTCTCCCCCATTCCCAATCTCACCAGCTCCCATCATCTAAAGGATAGTGGTCTAAACCAATCGAATGGTTGACTATTCAACCAAGTTCACAGAGATAGATTCCATCGATACCCATAAAAATGTCGGATAAAAAGTATAATCCATTCACAATGGAACACTTTCCATAGAATCTCAAGGAGATTCAAACCATTTAGACCCAAGGTTCAGCAAATTGGAACGCTTAACATAGTGGAGAAGATGAAGAAAGTGCCTGCTAATTTTTCTCTATGGGATGCGATATCTATCCCTTAGTGAAGGTCATTTCTTGAAGGAGCACTCATAAATGAAGAGCCAAAGTCACATGCAGATAAAATTACACTATGTAATCTAAATGAAGTGGAAATCTCTACGTCAGATCCTAAAAATCTGAAGACGGTAGCCTATACGAATGACACGAAAAAGGTAGAAGGGGGAGAGGTAAGTAAGCCAAATCCAAATCCTTTATTTTTAAAATTAATTGTGGGAGATAAACTTCTACATGACAATATGATTGATTTGAGAGCTAGTACAACAATCATGCTGAAACAAGTGGTTGATTCTTTAATGCTCAAGTATGAACCTTTGGAAAAATGAATCATGCAGTTGGATGGGAAGAAGGTTCCTATAATTGATCAAATAAAATATTTATCTTTAACTCTTTTTTCATGGCTGAGCTAGACAGTCTCACAAGACATAGTAATAGTCGGCATTCCTTCTATCTTCAAAATGTGTCTCTCCAAAGATTTCACCACAAAGCAGGGCATATATCTAGCACTAGCTTGGTCTCACCTGATACTAAGAACTAAGCATAGAGCAAAGATGAAAATTCTTCCAGAATCTCTACATGTCAATCACATAGCAGATAATTTTGTTCTCTGTTTTGAGGCTTCACATACTTTTTTTTCAAAATAAGAAGGGTATTTCTATGATTTTGATCCATTTAGAAATTTCCATGCTTTGAGATTGGGTAATTAAGTCATATTTGATGATGACATGGTCCATCCAAATTCGATGGAAGATAGGGAAAGCTATAATGATCCTATGAATAATCCCTTGTGGACCATGTACTTTGATGGTGCTAAATGAAAATTTTGTCTTGAGTAGGAGTCTGATTGCTATCTTCGACAAGATTCGAGACCCTTAAATCCTATCATTTCCAGTTTCCATGCTCAAATAACGATGCAGAGTATGAAGCCTTGATCCACGACCTTCTCCCTATTGAGCAAATGGGTGTGAAAATATTGGAAGTATTCTGAGACTCCAAGATGATAATAAGTCAAGTATGTGGCCAAGAAGTGGAAAAAAAACACTAGGATGAAGGCCTATAGGCATCGAATATCAGACTTGGTTGAAGGTTTTGAGGCTTTCAATGTACAGGATATTCCTCTATCCTTGAATAATGTAGCAGATTAGATGGCTTATATTGGGTCATAGGTTGATCATTTTCCTGACTCTAAACAAAGTACCATTTGCATTGTTGTCCAACTATGAATTCTCGACAACAAACAAAACTCACAGCTATTTGAGGATGATGCCTAGATAGACATTTTTGTTAAAAAGTCCAAATGACTTTCAAACCATTTGAAATCAAAGTTTCAGCCATCTGAAGGACAGGTCATTCAACTAAAAGGGAATAAATTTCCTTGAGGTTTTATTTCCCTCAAGAATCTTTTTGATTGTGAAGATGTGAGGAATGGAAAGCAATGTTTCACAGCTGACAAAAAGGATTATGAAGATTTAGAGGTCAGAAATGACAATAGGCTGAAAGTCAAGAGAAATGTATAGTGGGAAGACAAAGAAAGATTGGAGAGTTTGCGTTCCAAGTATGAAGGAATTATAGCATGGACTTATGATGATCTCAGAGGATACAATCTTGGTATAATTTAGCATACCATCGACCTAGCAAAGGGGTCAAATCTTGTCCGACAGAAACAAATGCCCGTTAATCCAAAATTTGAAGCACTAATGGCATAAGACTCACCAAATTGATCGATTCCTGAATCATTTATCTGATTAAACACTCAACTTGGGTGTCTAATTTTGTACCGGTTCAGAAGAAGAACAATGAAATTAGGCTTTCTGTTGATTTTTGGGACTTGAATAAAAGTTCGTTGAAGGATCATTACCCTTTTCCATCCATGGAGAATATCTTGCAAACAGTGGCCAGGTCTGAGATGTTCTCATTACTCAACGATTTTTTGGGGTACAATCAGGTACTTGTCAAAGAGATTGATCAACACAAGATGATGTTCACCACTAAGTGGGGCACATTCACATATGCAAAAATTCCCTTTGGACTCTCAAACATTGGTGCAACCTTTCAGCAGGCCATGGACATTGCATTTGCAAGATTGATTAATTCAATCACTCTAATTTACCTGGATGACCTAACCATATTTTCAAAGGTGGAAGTTGATCATTTTGAACATTTAGAGAAGATCTTTCAAAGATGTCAAAAGTTTTGGATTTCCTTAAATCCCAATAAATGTATTTTTGAAGTACCTCAAGGTAAACTTCTTGGTTTTGTGGTGTCTAAGGAGGGGATTGCAATAGACTCCAAGAGATTCAAATCCATTTTGGATTCTCCTTTACCAGTAAACCAAAAGGGGTTACAATATTTCTTAAGGAAGATTAATTTTGTCAGTCGTTTCATCTCTGACTTTCCAGGCATTGCCAAGCCCATCACCTTGATGCTTAAAAAGAATATAATTTTCAAATGGACTTTTGAAGGCAAAGAAGCCTTCAAACAAATAAATAAGGCTATCTCTGCTGCTCCATTATTGGCCAATCTTGAATTCTCTAAGGATTTCTTGCTATATGTATACAACAAACATCATAGCATAGCATCTATGCTCACTCAAAAGGATGAAAAAGAGAATGGAGAGAATCCGATTGATTTTCATTCACAAAATCTTAAAGGATATGAGACCAAGCATAATTTTGTAGAAAAATAGGTATTTTCCATAATCAAGAGTCTCAAAACATTTTGACACCTAGTGTTAGCTAACAAGATCACTGTTTTAGTTTCTCACTCAAGTGTAAGGGAATATATCACAGAGGGAGAGATAGCTAAAAAAAAGAGAAAATTGGATCACCAAAATTCTAGAGTATGATGTGGAAATTAGGCCAACCAAGCTTGTGTGAGGAAGAGGCCTCTGCGAATATATTGCACAGGAGTCAGTTTTAGAACTCGAGAAAGAGGTTGATCTGGTTTTTTTTAACCAGTTTGAATCCGACGAGTCTTGGGTAATGGATCAAACATTATACATGCATAAGGGATATTACCTAATGGTCCTTCCCCCCCACAAATGAAGATACTATCAACTACAAGGTACCAGTTATGTACTGATTGAGGCAATTTTATTCAAAATAAACTATGACGGAGTGTTGCTCCGATGTCTAGATAAAAATTAGTCAGATAAAATTATGAAAGAATTTCATAGCAGCCCTCTAGGAGGACATTTTTCTACTAAAAATACTGCTCTAAAAATTATGCGAGTAGGATATTATTGGCCCTCGATGTTTATTGAAGCGCACTGTTTGGTGCAGAAATGAACCCAGTGCCGATTCTTTGTTGGAAAGAAAAATAATTTTGATTTGCCTTTGAGACCCATTGTAACTGAGGAGCCTTTCACTTTGTGGGTTTTGGACTTTGTCGGGATGATAAATCCTATCTCCAATGCTGGCCACAAGTGGATTCTCATGGTGACCGGTTATTTTACAAGATGAATGTAAGTTGTCCCCTTGATATCCAGTAATGCTAGGGCCTTCGTAGGTTCTAAGGTATTGAATTTTTATATCAGAAATGAGATCTACCTCAAGACCTCTTCAAATTATTACCCATAGGGAAATGGTCTAGCAGAGTCGACAAATAAAAACATAACTAGGTTAATCAAGCATATTGGGTTCGAATGGCAAAGGGAATGGCATGCACATCTATGATCCACCCTATGGGTAGATCGAATTACACCAAAAAAAATCTTGAAAAAATATCCTTACGATTTAGTCTATGGTAAGGAGGTAGTTTTTCCTATTTTTAGGGAGTTACCCACATTGCAATTACTAAAAGCCTTGGAAGTAGAGGAAAATGGTGCAATGGGGGTATAGATAGCCAAACTTATAGAGTTGGAGGAAAACAAAGAGAAATTTTTTGAAGCCATGATTAGCCACCAACAAACAGTCAAGCATTGGTTCGACAAAAATTCCTCCAACCTAGATTTCCAAGAGGGGAGCTTAGTTCTAAAATATGATGAAAGCTTTGCGAAACTAGGAAAACATACCAAATTTGAAGCATTGTGGAAGGGTCCCTTCCAAATCAGTGTGTGCAAATAAAATAATGCCTACGAATTAGAAGATATGGAAAAAAATTATTTGGGGATACTAATGAATGATATTCATCTAAAACCATTCAATTAAAGTATGACATTTTGTTTTAAAATTGTTCACAGACATGTACTATATGTAAATTCTGTAAACATCTTAGGTTTTTTCTTAGTTTGAAGAATAAGTGAGAGAAGTAAAGAAGTATAAAAATTTAAAAATATTTTCATCAAAGTTACAGTGTTGGGTAGCTTGAGGTTCAGATTTTAACAGAAAATTTATATTCGAGAAAAAACCCAAAAGTGGGTATTCGAGCAAAATGCCAAAAAAACAACAAAATGGAGCCATTTTTACAAAAAGTAGCAAAAGAAAGTCTCTATCTATCACTATAAGGGTTTGTTGCCTATATAATTTTATTTTTATTTTCTTTTCTTCTTCTTTTTCTTCAAACAACAGGGATGTAAATCATGAACCCCCACCTCATTTCGTGTGGCCGAAGACGATGAGCTCGAACTACTTTTTGAAGTCATATTGGGTGGGAGCTTCATCGACACCATTCACCCAGAGGAGATAGGTAGCAGAAGGAAGAGACAAGAAATAGTGGCTGGTCAGGTCCATGGTGTGGAATTCACTAAGGAAGGGAAGCCAAGGCACATCCATGCCATGGTCAACGAACCTGCAAAGGTCAATTTTAATGGGAATGTCGAAGCCATGGATAGCAAATTGCACTATTTCACCAAGCCCCTCCAACAGAGAAACGTCAAACATGCGACGAAGAAGCTCAACTATTTTTGGTCTTGGTGATGTTCAGATCAACTAGAAAGGCCACAAACGAGACATGACATTGTTGTTGGTGCACATTTGGTTCTCATCTTCGATAAAGTCCATACCCATGACCCAATGGAAGGAAATTACCCCTAGATGGTCGCATATCTTTACCAAGTGCTTAATTCTCTTGCCTATGACCTCCCCGGTGAAGGCATACTATGGCCTGCATGAGAGAAGGTGAATGGGAGTACCTAGACCAATATTCATGGTTGGAACAGAAAAGAAAAGTGAATATTGAAAATAAAAGAATCTAGCTAAACTCCAAAGTTTTTCATTTTGAATGAATATAGCCTTAAGGTGGTATAGCTATTTATAGAAAAAGGGTGCCAGAAAGACTAAATAGTGGAAGTTCTATTTTTGGATGGATGGTAATGGGAAATTTCAAGGTAGTCGGTGAACAATAGATCCTACGAAAAATCTATCACAAGGTTGAAAATTAATGTTTAGACTTTGGGAGTAAATGTCCGTATGAGCCAATTTTCAACATCTATCCTTAGCCATCATTAGCATCAACCAACTTACATAAGTGAAAGGACATGGGTTAATGTGCTAATGCATGAAAAATTAATGAACAAGTCTTTTTGGTTTCTATGGAGCTAACCGCATTGCAATTACTGAAAGCCCTGGAAGTAGAGGAAAATGGTGCAATGGGGGTACAGATAGTCAAACTTCTAGAGTGGGAGGAAAATAGAGAGAAATATTTTGAAGCCATGATTAGCCGCTAGAAAAAAGTCAAGCGTTGTTTCGACAAAAAATCTTTCAACCCAGATTTCTAAGAGGGTAGCTTAGTTCTAAAATATGACGAGTGCTCCACAAAACTAGGACCACATACCAAATTTGAATCATTGTGGAAGGGTCCCTTCCGAATTAGTGCGTACAAAGAAAATAATTCCTACAAGTTAGAGGATATCAAAGGAAATGCTTTGAGGATACCAGTGAACAGTATTCATCTAAAACCATTCCATTAAAGTATGACATTTTGTTTTAAAATTATTCACAGACATGTACTATATGTAATTTTTGTTAAAAGCTTAGGTTTTTTCTTAGTTTTAAAATAAAGTGAGAGAATAGAAGAAGTACGAAAAGGTATCATATTATATTTTTACCAAATTTATAGCATTGGGTAGCCCGAGACTCAGATTTTAACAGAAAAGATCTATTCAAACAAAATGCAAAAGAAAGGACAAAATGGAGGCATTTTTAGAAAACATAGCAAAACAAAGCCTCTATCTATCGCTATAAGAGCTTTTTTCCCATATATTTTTCTTTTTCTTCTTTTTCTTCAAACAACAAGGATGCAATTCATAAACCCCCACCTCATTCCATCTGGCTGAAGACGACGAGCTCAAACTACTTTTTGAATTCGTACTGGGTGGGAGCTTCGTCAACACCATACTCCTAGAGGAGATACGTAGCAGCAAGCAGAGACAAGGCCTGGTGGTTGGTCAGGTCCATGGTGTAAAGTCACTAAGGAAGGGAAGCCAAGGCATGTCCATGCCATAGTCAACGACCCTGCAAAGGTCCATTACAGTGGAAATGTTGACGCCAGGGATATCGACTTGTACTATTTCACCAAGCCCATCCAATAGAGAAACATTGAACATGTGGTGGTAGAGCTCAAATATTTTGGTCTTGGTGATGTTTAGGTCCAAAAGAGAGGCCACAAACTAAAATAGGACATTTCTTTTGGTGTGCATTTGGTTCTCATCTTCGATAAAGTCCATACCCACGACCCACCAGAAGGTAATTACCCCCAAACGGTCGCATCTCTTTACCGAGTGCTTAATTCTCACCTGTGACCTCCCTGGTGAAGGATTACCTTGGTCTGCATGGGAGAAGGTAGATGGGAGTACCTACACTAGCAGTCATGGTTGGAACAAAAAAGAAAAGCCAATATTGCAAATAAAAGAAGCTAGCTAAACTCCAAAGTTTTTCTTTTTGAATGAATATAGCCTTAAGGTGGTTTAAATTTTTATACAAAAAGGGTGTCAAAATGACTAAACATCGGAAATTCTATTTTTGGCTGAACAATAATAGGAAATGTTGAGGCAGCTGGTGAACGAAGAAATAGATCCTACAAAAAAATTGTCAAAAGGTTGAAAATTAATGTTTAGATGTTGCGATTAAATGTTTGTATGAGCCGATTTTCAACATTTATCCTCAGCCATCATCAACATCGACCAACTTGCATAAGTGAAAGGACATGGATTAATGTGCTAGTTCTTGACAAATTAATGAACAAGTCGTGATTATCAACTCTAGGCAGTGTGTTTGAATGCAAGTGCATTCCTTTTGTAGACACTATTTTGAGTACTCAAATTGTGGACTAATCTCCACCATGTTTTTTCCCCTAACAGGGTTTCCACACAAAAAAAAAATTGTGTCATGTTGTTATGGATGTTTACTTTCAATGCATACATTTTTTCCTTAATGCAATGATTAAATGGTTTCATGTTATGAATGGATGAATTTTGAATATTGTAGAACACTAATTCAGCCCCCTCTTAGTGTTCCCTTGAGTTCAACATAGTGATGAGGAGGTTCACCCCTTTCAAATGGCCCTTGCTCTGATACTAAAAAATGAGCGAGATCAAATGTATTTTGACTCTCCCGATGTCATAGATACCAATATGTTGTTGTAGCTAAAAAATTACTAAGTTGAATATAAATTCAAGTACTCTTCTTTCTTGGTCGATTTGATCCTACATCAAAATTCCAAGTTTTTAGAAAGAAATTTGCCTATATCTAGAGTAGACAAAGAGGGTTTAATTCAGCCAATTTCTGTATGGACTGGTGTCTTGTCAAGGAAAATTATTTTTTATGTGTTTGTGCACATTTTTCTAAGACCATTGTTACAACAGTTATTACCTTGGTCTACTGACCGTTTTTCTCCTAAGGTTTTGTTGTGGATTAGAAATTCATCACCCCAGGTGGATTATTTCTTCAGGGAGGATTTTACATTTATTAGGTATCATGGTTTTTCTAGAGATCCTTTTTGACTCCCTAGGTTTGTAATGGATTGGTTCTTAATGTTGGAGGAATGCCGACAAGAAACTCTTGTTGACAACGTGTGTGATAGAGGAAGGAACAAAACAAGGTTAGTTCCACTTCCTCTTTTTATTGCAAACGGTGGGGTAGTGTTGGAGAAGCATAAAGCGCAAAATTAACTAACCAATTTTTTGGCGGCTCTGGGCTTAGTCCTCATATGTGATGAGTGGGACTATAATCCATTGAGACAAATTCCTTAGAAGCATGAGTTGCGGGTATATATAGAATCTAAAGGAAACTCGACACAGGAAAAACCAGATTTGTATGTCAACCTAACCCTCATACCCATGAAGAGGCTGAAGTGGTTTAGTTTCTATAATCCAAATGCAAGATATTAGAGAGATATTTTGATAAGAAAGACCTTAAAGAACCAAATGAAGTTGTGAGGATGGTCAGAACGTAAAATGGTAAATTTTGGGGGGTTCCGACAAGAAATGGGTAATACCCAAAAGCAACTTGAGGATTTTCAGCCATATGATGAACAATTTGAAGAAATTTATGACAAAGAGGTTGATTCTGACAACAATCCAAACTCCAGCCATGAAGTAACCGAGGAACAAATTTCGTGTGATCCTCCCTACCAACAAGAGTACGATAAGGGAAATATTTCTAAGCAAAGGGACTCGCAGGTTATTTCTTCTACTAGTGTCTAAAGCAAAGGAAAGAGGACCCAAAAGTATCCAAGAGGATAAACCATGGAGCATGAAGTCTAGGCTTCGGTTGGATTTTCAGCAAAAGAATCAGAATGTTCTAGCTTAGTATGGACAAAGTTACGGTGAGTCCAAGATCTGGACACATTTGATGGAGCCATCAAAAATGAAGAAGCAGAGTTTGCTCTCCATAGTGTTCAGACTGTTCCGATTCAGGTAAGTCTTGCTCCCCCTCTTCTCCCTATTTTTGCATCTTTGGTTAATCCTTTACCTCTGCCCACTGAAAGGAACCCTCCACCATTGGACCTAGAGTTATTAGTGTTGAATGAGCCCCCTGCTATTTTTAATGTATCAAGTAATGTGGCACCACATGTTGATCAAGTAGTATCCACTTTGATAGCCATTGAGTTTCTAATCGCCCTATCCAGGGCCACCATAGAGAAAGTTGAGTCACCCATGCTACCTATTACCCCAAGCTCATCCATAGCCATACAAAAATTTCCTACCCCATCTATTGCACTTTTTACTCTAATCGATAGTCCAAGTTCCCAATCTCAATTTTGCATCCCACCATTCTCAATGATTACTCTCCCTTTTTCCTCCCCACATGCCCATACATCTGAAGTTTCCCCATTTGTCACCTTTTTCATTCTCATTCATGGTGTTTGTATGGTAGCATAGAGTATTGGTACCCCGTAGACTCTTTACAATAATTTTGATGAAACTAGGTAGGCCCAATAAAATAGAAAGAAGAAAAGAATGGAGAAGAATGTTGAGCTGCTAGCCTCTAAGAAGATTCAAAGATGTTTTAATAAAGAGAAAAAATATTTATGGATCACCACCATGAAGCCACTCGCACCCTAACCTGAGGGGAAAATGTAGCTAGAGGATTATGATATCCAATTAGTAGGTCTAGATTTGAATGGGATCCACACTTGCGACAAGGTGAGTCTGGAAAAGACCACTTAGAAGATGGTATACAAAGACTACGAACGGCTTGATCGAAAGCTAAGAAAGTATGAGGGAGAACTGGAAAATGTAAAATATATGGTGAACTATCTACAATTGGATCTTAGGGCCCGAAATGAAGAGATGGCCTGCATATTGTAGCTATAGGACCAACAAAATGAAGCAGCAAGATCTGTTGAAGTGCTCCAAGATAAGCGAATCCAGCTCTACGCCGAGATTGATAGATTGACGAGTGGACTTGCAATTGAGCCTCAATCTATTAAGGAACATCAATGTGTTCAGGAAGATGTAAAGAAGGATTAGATGGCATCCAAGCTCAGACTTCCAATGAGATCCAAAAGGCTTGATAGGAGATTTAAAAACTAAGAAGTGATAAGAAGGATGTCAAGGTTGCTTTACATGCTTGGATTCAAGAAACTCAAAATCTAGTTACAAAGCTAGGAGAATCCCTCAAAAAAAGAGACTAGCTGCAGTAGAGATTGAAATCAAAGGAGGCTTGGATATGGGAGGAGATAATCATTGCCAAAAAATTTGTAACCCTTCCTATATAGAAAAAATTGGTGTCTGCTTATTAGGAGTGAATCATTGTTTCACTCGTCGTCCTGAAACCAACTTTACAATTCCTAAGGGATGCCCAAGAAATAAATGAAATAATGGGCCCATTAGTCGATCAAAACCTTCAAGATTACACTCCCCGACTGGTCAAATCCAAAAAATTAATCTCCAAGCTTTGTATGGCAACAAATGAGGCCCTGAAGGGTGTGGGCATAACGGATCGCAGGGTAACCTCTAGTAAAGCAAGTGAATTCAGCTATTTCCATAAGGTGGCATCGAAGACCAAGAATAGCCAAGAAATTATAAATAAGAGGGTCGATGAACTCAAGAAGGATTTTGGGATCATACAATTATGGGTTGCCTCCTTTCTTTTCAGCAAATGGAGATGTACGCACAATCGAGCAGATTACAAAGGAGGTCTAAAACAAGATTCAAAATCCTTTAGATATTCCAAGCCCAAGCTCAACACAAAAAACATATGACATCGAGAGTGAGGTCCTCTAGCTTCCATGCCTCTATAATCACTTGGGTGATGTTTCAGAGAGATGGAGATTTGTTTCTTTCAAGGAGGTCTTCGAGCTACATCAAGCATATAAGACGTTTAGTATCCTTGACCAACCAAGTGATGTAGACTAGGAGACAATGCATTTTTCCTTCCTTAAACTCCAAGAATAGCCAGAGGTCTCAGTTCATGCCTTTGCAAGTGAAGGCCCCCTATGAGTCACCAGAACTGTGAAACAAATTTTTCCTTTGTATATGTTTTATCTTTCGGCTTTATCTTGTCTTCAAGAGGATCCTACCGTGAGGATTTTCTATTTCCAAATAGATGCACAATTCACCACATGGTGGTTGTGCTTCTCTCAGTGAATATTTTCTCTCTTGTTAGAAAATAGACCACATATCGATTCGGCAGGCATTTACTTATTTTCACTTTTTGCAAAAAATAAGTTGTCTGCCCTTTTGACACGTCACCCCTTCGCATTGTAGCTCTACAAAGGAATGTTCAGCTCGGAGTCTGATGGAAAGTGTTGTAATTTTGGTCAGTAAAGAGATATCAGTTGATGCTACCGAATCCACTTGGGTGATCGATAGTACTGATTCTCAGAATATCTTTTGGGATCAAAGCAATGACAAGGGCTGATCCTTTTGAAATATCTAAGTGACATAAATATGGTAGCTGAAAAAGATCTAGAGAAAAAAATCCCAAGCTATCAAGTTGGGATGTCTGGCACTCATTAACTCTAGAGGAGGTTGGATTTTTCTCTTCTGAGGCAGCTATATATTAGAAGCAACAAGCATGAAGCAAGGGTTCCAAAAACATTTTTTGTTGGAAAAGTGTTTTTTAGTTTTTCTTAGCTAGAAGAAGAATTTCTTTTAAAAAATTTATAGAATAATACTTCACTCTGGCATGTTATGTTGATTTTATGATCAAACTATTATAAGATTTGAATTCAGTCTTTGTTTTAAAGTTCATTTGAATTTGAAATACAAGCTATTCTGAAAAAATACTAGAAACTATGCATGATATGGTCTTTTTCAATATTTCTTTTATTATATCTATGTTGAGAATAGAACACTTTGTCTTGTTGATCTGAATAGTTTTGGTTATCAGACTTCTATTTTTTTGTGTATATGAATGAATCATAAACTTTAGAAACTGGACTATTTCATTGGACTTATTTGTTTTCTTTGTAAGGTTATCATTTCTTTCATAATATGCTATATTAAGAGGGAGGGTTTGTATTGCTTTTAGAAAAAAAAATTGTTAGGCCTAGAACTTCTATGTTTGATTTAGATCTTTATATTAATTTCCTTAGGGTTGATTGAATGACTGCATTTGTTCTTGTATCAAGCCTTTTTTGTTCATTCTCTTCCTGCCAATGAAGGGAAGTGGTGTTTTGTGTCTAACATATCATTCATAGAGGGTATTTTGTGATTTTCAAGCGTTGTAAAAGCATTGCCGGATCACCATCTTTCATGTTTTTTTGTTTTCATTTATTTTTCCCTTTTACCAAACTTAGAGAAGAGCCAGATTTCTATAAAAATCCTAGAGGTATTCAATGAGATGCGTATTGTCCCCCACTTGTTGAATTTCCCATAAGACTGTCAGAAAGGCACAAGATTTTATGATTAACAATTATAAATACTACTTCTTCCATCGAAGCAAGGGTACATAATTTAAGAAAAGAAATATTGGTAGAAGAACTAGGCCTTTATCACTTTTTATATTATTGTAAAGACTTGAAGACTCTGCCATTGTTCGGTATTTCTGTTTTCTTGAAGATTTTGATAAATTTTTATTGTGTCATTGTGGTGTTGAACGTTTCATTTACAAAACTTCTATAATTTGAATGAAATTTTTCTGATTTAGATCATGTCTTCGACTCCTCTTATTATTAACTATGTATCAATATTATATTATGTCAGTAAAGTGAATCATTTAGATTTTAATTTGTTTCCTTTCATTTTGGACAATGTGGATTGTTTAATGGGCCCTTAGACCGTATCTACAAGATATTTCTATCATGATTTACATCTATGTCTCGGTGCATCACCCTAGTTAGACACTTTATTTTTATGCATGCTTCCTCTTCCCATTCAAAACCCTAGTTATAAAAGAGCAAAATTCTTTAAAATCTAGAGGTCACTCAGTTTAGTGCAATAGGTCCCCCCTTTAACTGAGTTTCCCACAAAATTTTGTTACCTTGCCAAATTTTGGCATCAACAGAGTTCATTAAAGTCTTGGATCTAGGTTGCATTCATTCTTGCATTGCATCTTGCATTAGTGAAAGTGCATCTAGGGTTTCTCATATTTGCATTAGTGAAAGTGCATATAGGTTAGTTTTTTTTCTTTCTTGCATCATATTATCCCATTGGAAAATTTAAAAGTGCATTTTTATTACATTCAACTTTGCATCCAAATGCTCATCAATAGTTAATTTTTCTTGCAATCATTCTCACAACTTTTTATTTCTAAACATTAGGTCTCTAGGTAGGTAACCTAGGAACACTGTTAACAACTCAATTTTTTTTCTGACAAAACTCTCTACTGGGACTAACACACCCTTCATGACATCTTAGTCCCTCTGTGGATTTTTCATTCAGAAACCTGTCTCAATTGTTTGCTACCTATTCCAATTTTTGAAACCTCCAAATTCCTTTAGTAGTGCCAAGATGCTCTTATTGGTGTGTTAGTCCCTATTGACTTTGACTTTGCATTTTTCAAGGTTTAAATCTTCTTTCCTATGCTTTTGTTTGCTGCAATTACTTTCTTGTTTCAGTTTTCTGATTTGTTGTTTCATCAGATTTAGTGAACCTAGCTTAGTTGGTCTTCATTCACTGCATTTTCAAAATTCAAAATAGAATTTACAACATCTCATTTTCAGTTTATGGCATAGTGTAATTAAAAAATTACCTTGTTTTAGGTCTAAAAATCTAAAAATGTTTAGTTTTATGGAACTTTGTATAACATGGATAAAAGTACTTTTCACTTTTGCATGCATAATGTTTACATTCCTAAAAATTTGCATGAGTTTGATAAAGTTCTTTTCATTTTTGGATACACATTGTTTGCATTCTAAAAAAATTTCATACATTGGATAAACATGATGTTTTTCATCTTTGGATATACATTATTTACATTATTAAAGAATTGCATGATATGGTTAAAAGTTCTTTCCATTTTTGGTCAAACAATGTTAGTCCCTTACCTTTCTAAGCATGCTAAGAAAAATTTCATATCCCCTCCCCATAAGAGTGTCTTAGTGAGAGAGAATAAAACCTTGGACAATCCTAATGATCATATCCATTATTCCCCTGATATCTCTCCTATTTGTGAAGAAGATATTTTTTTGTTAGAAGAAACATTCAATGAGAGTTTTGAGAGTCCTAGTTGTTTCTCTCCTCTTACCTCTCTTAATGAGCAAGACATTGATGAACAACAAGAAAAAACCAAAGTTAATCATGATGACCACATAACACAACAAGAGAGAAATGAAACTTCAACTAGTCTACATTAATTTCCTAACATCTTCACCTCTTGTGATAATTTTCAAGAGGATGAAAGTGTAAGTGAAGATATATTGGTGTTGGATGTGTTGTGTCTCAAAAATGGTGGTTGAATGAACCAAAAGAGGTTTCCACACTCTCACTATGTTTTTTGGTCAACTAACAAGGCCAACCTGTATGGTTGAACCCTCTACTCTTAAGGCTCTACTAGACCGAGGCAGGTGCACCTATATGAGTGACATAGATTTTGAATTATGTTTCCTACTTCATCTAACTATCCAAAAATGGCAATCTGATAGTGGAAAGAATATGATCCTAATTTGGTATGAATTGTATAAAGTATGAATTTATATGTTCAATTAAGAGATGTCAAAACTAATGTAATGTAAATGAGAGAGACCAGTGCCTTATTGGGTAAAATGGAGTCAAGTGAAAGCTTTTAAATGACTGGTTTCTATCTGGCAGGGATTCTAATTATTTGGCATATGATA
Source organism: Sequoiadendron giganteum (assembly GCA_007115665.2). Taxonomy (NCBI): domain Eukaryota; kingdom Viridiplantae; phylum Streptophyta; class Pinopsida; order Cupressales; family Cupressaceae; genus Sequoiadendron; species Sequoiadendron giganteum. Next base: position 23,184,336 of record CM021108.1, on the reverse strand, counting down.
TTTAGTCTATAACTTGTATAAACATGCAGAGATGTAATTATCAAATTCTTCTTAATGATCCAAATGATAATTTCCAGATTACTATGGAGGACTTGAAGGAATTAATCTTTGCTTGACAGAACCAACCAGTCACGTCACACAAATACAACAAATGTGTACTGATAAACTGAGAATATACTTCATATGTCAATTTAAATAACAAAGAAACATCAACCTTGGAGATAACTTGATAATATTTCAATTAACTTCAACAAATAATTACCAGAATAGTGCCAGAACATTAAATTCCATTCATTTGATCCTTCAAAATTTATACATGCATCATAGTCTCCTTGAATATCATTCTGAAAATAATTATAGTGATTTTCATTTGTTTTTTAAAATCTCCCCTTTTTAAAATTTTTTTTAACAAATATTTATACATTTCATCTCAAGGGTCATGACCCTTCAATTTTCTGGTTATGGTCGTTCAAATCCTTTGACAGAGATTAAAATATTAAATTAATCGCCTATCGGCAAACTAAATATTTTAAACTATATTCAGGCTTTTAACTTTACATTGTACCATTTCCCGCCTTTATTTTTCTGTTATCCGCTCCTTATAATTTACTTAAAATGCTAATGCGAGATTTCCTTTGTATTTACCGCTCTACTGTAGGCTTTGACTTTTCTCCCACGCTATGGTGGTGCTCGGCTCCACACTGACCGTTGCAGTCTCCATCGTGGCTTACTGTACTACCGCGGGCTTTGAATTTTATCCTACGATATGGTGGTGCCCAGCTCCACACTGACCAACACAGTCTCCATCGTCGTTTACCGCACTACCGCAGGCTTTGACTTTTCTCCCATGGTATAGCGGTAACTGTTAGCTACTTTCCTCCTTGCCTACCGCTCTACTGCAGTCTTCGTATTAATTGTGTGCAGTATAGCGGTAACTGCTAACTGCTTACCACATCGTTGTGGCTGACTGTTTCGCTAATCGCTTCCTGTTCACTATGGCCACCGTAGGAGGTGGTTTGACCATGTGTGGTGGTACGGTAGACATTTTCTGCGGACTCCTTAGCCACTCCCACTAACTGCTTGCCTTTGATGATTGTTTACCGCAGTCACCGTGGTCTCAGACTTGACCGTCAGCGGTACTGCAGTGATAGTCTATAACTACCACCGCTATACTGCGAGCCCCTGTGTGGGAGGCCGCCATAAAGTGGTAAAGACTTATATAGTAAAAATTAAAGGGGCAATAAGGGTTATAAGTTATTTTGGCACTTTTAAATGGCGGTAAAGCTAAATTTTCCATGAGAAGGTAAAGAAATATAAGAAAATAGATGGGGGAAAAGTGTAGAGGGTGGTTAATTAATTTTATTGGAAAGATAATGAAACTGTAAGGCATGAGTAAATAAAATATCTTAAGGTTTTGATGGATTTTCATAGAAAATAATAAGAAAATCCTAGGAATTCTTGTGGAAAATTCCAGTTCTAACAGTGGCTCCGTCTAGGGATTTATGATTGTGAGATCATTGCAAGGATCTAAATCTCTGGGAGAGTAGACCAAACATTATGATGAGAGCAAGTGGAGATGACAAATGATCCTAAACTACTGCACATGGAAAAAAGATTTAAATAAGGATTTCTAGGATTGTCCATGTACTAGAAATATCATGTATCCTTTACTTCCTAAACTACTGTGCATGAAAAAATTTATGAGAAAATTTTCTTCAAAAGTTGTCCATGCACTGGCAACCCTTGATCTTCTATGAATTTTAAGAGAATTTTTTTTTTAGAAATTGCCCATGTACAGGCAACTCCTATTCTTCACCATTCATATTTTGTAAATAGTATGAATCCTCTCCTTGTTTTCCAATAATAACAAAAGGTCCTAACCACAATGCCTCAAATTTTCCATGTTTTCCCTTCTCTTGGCATCTAGCGTTCCATATCAATACTAGATCATCTTTTTCAAATTTTCTATTTTTTCCTTTTTTGTCAAACAAGTATTTCATTTGTGCTTGCAATTTCATGTTCTGGTTTTGAGCTATTCTCCTTATTTCATCAAGTTCTGCAAGCTACTCCATTCTCTCTTCCATTGGTTCAAGAACATCTATATCTTCTTGAAGAATAAATTTGTAAATTGGCAGTAAATTTTGCAAAGGCATCCTAGATTGTGTTCCATAGACTAATTCATATGGGATTTCCCAATTTCCCTTTTAATAGTGATTTTCTCTACCCATACATCCAATCTTAACTTTGAATCCCAAGATTTTATGTTCTTACCGAGCATCCTTTTTATGATTTTTAAAAGACTCTCGTTGCTAGATTCTTCATGACCATTAGCTTGTGGATGATATGGGGCAGAATAAGAAAAATTGATACCATATGTCTTACAAAACTCTTTGAACTCATCAAACCTAAAACACATGCCATTATTTGTAATCACTCTCAATGGTGTACCGAATCTAGTAATAATGTTATCCATTAGAAATTTTATCACAACTTTACTTGTTGCTTGCTTGGTTGGGATTGCCTCTACCCATTTGGTGAAGTAATCAGTGACCACTAGTATCCACCTATGTCCTCCACTCGACTTCTCTTGAATTTCTCCAATGAAATCAATTCCCCACTAGTGAAAAGAGGCTTCAACCTGCATAGGTCTGAGTGGTAGAGCTCCATCATACTTCATTTTCCCTAAGAAATTTTGGCATGCCTCACACTTCCTTACATATGAAAACGAATCATTAAAAACTTTTGGCCAGTAATAACCTGCCCTGAGGATTTTATGTGCAGTTGTCTTTGCTGAATAATGTCCTCCACAGACTCCTTCGTCCATTTCTTTTAGAACATGATCATCCTATGATTCATCCAAACATAATAGCAATATTCCATCTCTGTTTTTCCAAAATATATCTCCTTCTCTAAATACATATTTCGAAGCCTGAAGTTTTAAAGTTCTTTTTTGGTTATTGCTCAGTCCCTCTAGGCACTTTGTGTTCATAAGGTAATGCATGATGTCTTTGTACCAGGGTGTATGCTCAGTGCTTGCAATTGCATTTTCTTCTCCTTGTAAATTATAGATTTGATTTGCCTCAATGTTTGTCTCTACCATCAATTTGGCCAATTCTTGGCCCCTTACCAATTTAGTAATCTGTATTTCCATATCAAATTCCTGAATTTTGTTAATCTAATTATATATTTTCCCTGTCACTTTTGATTGTGTCAAGATGTCTTTGACTGCTGCATGAGGAACATAAGTAGTTACTTTGGCTCCAACAAGATACGACCTGAAAGATTTTGTGGCCTTTACCAATGCAAAGGCTTGTTTTTCCATTATGTCATACTTCAATTCTGATCCTTGTAAATATTTACTAAAGAAATATATAGGTTGCTCATGACCATCCTCATTTTTCTGTAACATGATAGCAGCTATTGTATGCAAGGAAGCAAATGAAAATATTTGAAAAGGCTTTGTGAAATCAGGAGACTTGAGGACAGGGGCTTCCTTAATGGATTTTTTAATGGATACAAAGGCTTCTAATACTTCTAGGGTCCATTCAATATTTTGTGCTTTCTTTAACATTTTTGATATGGGTTTGACAATCTTAGCAAAGTTGGATACAAATCTCCTAAAAAAATTAATCCGCTCAAAGAATGACTGGATGGATTTCACATTTTTAGGGATAGGAACCTTATCTATAGCCTCAACTCTCTCGGGATCTATCCTAACTCCCTCTTTTGATACAATGTGTCCTAAGAGCCTCCCCTTTGTAATAGAAAAATGGCATTTCTTAGGGTTCAAACTGATACCATATTCTAAAGCTTTAATGAATATTTTTTCAAGATGCCCTATATGATCTTCAGCCCTTTTTGAGTAAGCCGTGAGGTCATCTTGATATACCAACATTATGGCATTGATCAAATCAGAAAATGCTAAGTCCATAGCCCTCTGAAAAGTTTCTCCTGCGTTAGTGAGACCAAAAGGCATTCTCACATATACATATGTCCCCCATGGGGTTGTGAAAGTTGTTTTGTACTACTCACTTTCTTTGACTTTAACCTGGTTGTAACCAAAAAAACCATCTATCATAGATAGAAACTCACACCCAGTTACCTTATGCAGTATAGCTTCCAAGTTAGGCAGTGGGTAGTTATCTTTAAGAGATGCTACATTGAAATTTCTGAAATCTAAACACAACCTTATATCTCCATTTTTCTTTCTAATAGGAAAAAGGTTTGATACCCATGTTGAGTGTCTCACAGGTTTGATAATACCTCCATCTCTAATCTTGGTCAATTCTTCCTGCATTTTTGGTTCCAGAGTGGGGTTAATGGGCCTTTGCTTCTGTCTAAATGGCTATGCATCTGCTTTCAATGGAATTTCATGCTGAAATAAATACTCCCTATATGGCTTGAGGTATTCATAAGATCATGTGAACACATGTTTATACTTTCTTAACAATGAAATCAGCATTCTTCGGATAGTAGGGCTTATCTTTTTTCCAATATATACCTTCCTTGGTGATAGTTCGGTCCCCAAGTTTACTTCTTCAATATCTTCCCTTTTTGCTAGTGTTTGTTTCATAAGGGACCAATCGCTTCCATCGTATACTCTTTCCAAAGCTACCAACCCATTGGGAAGTTTATTAGTCTTAAGTTGCAAGACTTTCTTTCCAAACACTGTGATAGGGAGGTTGGAGGAATCAATCACCGATTCATGCTCTAGGTCTTACTTGGAAGACCCCTTATGGTGACTCACTCCACCACCTTAACCTATAGGACCTATCTCTTGATTAGGCTCCCCTAGTTCTCCTTTCCAACCCAACTACCATCTCAACTCTTCCAACCAAGTCAATCTTGGTGCAATGTTTTCAACTCTTCCATTAGCCCTTAATCCACCCTAAAGGCTAACAAACTCCAAAAACTAGAACTTAGCTTTGCAGGGGTATGGAGATTCTTTTATGAGGTTCAATCCATCCCATCATGAATCATGAGGGTCCACCTAACTTCATTTGCTCATAGCTTCCACGAAACCCTCATTTAGGGTTAAAAAGGCTACTAGCCCTAGGAGCCCCAATTAGCCCTCCTTCTCCGAGAAAAAAAGTTAGTACTCCAAAGTTTTCTAAAGAAAACAGTATCTTTCCTTGGGTTTCTTGGTCCTCATTCCCACCACTCTAAGATTTTAGTGGTCTTAACCCTCAACTATCCGTACATAGGTTGAACCTTCAATTTAGCAAATTTGGCCTTTTTGAGCCTTTCCCTGACCACACAACAGACTGTCATGAGTTTCTCTCACCAAATGGATTGGTCGAGCTTCCTCCTCCATGATATGTCATGGCAGGGTTCATAGCTGCTCTCTCCACACCATGATTTGATAGGAAAAGGACACCCCTACAAATCAAGTGCTATGCACTTGTCTTCCCTAGCCGGACACTTACTAGCTTGCCTAGAAGAAGACTCCCATGGTATCTCCATTACTACCAAAGACTCCTAACTCTACCATATTTACAGTCATGGAGTCTAGTCAGAATTTCCAAGGGTCATACAATATGTGCAATGGGAATGTGAACTAAACCTCCATTTTTCTCTAACAATATGTCAGATCAACAATTGAAAGAAAACTAACTAACTACAAACAATGCTTGAAAACTGGATCAAACTAACAACCTAATGCCACACAAAGCTTGGAAGGAAACTCCTCTACATCCTACACTATCTATTGTATCACATTCGATCCATTAAAGCTCTTATTCCAAGCAAAAACTAGTAACTTTCACTTTAACACAATGGCTCTCACTTGAATTTCAAACTTTCAACTAAACCAAATGCTTTCCAACCTTCCTCTCATCTCGAGAGAACCCTTAAATAGGGTCTCTAAATCAGTTACCTTCCCTTAGGTCACTCCTAGGTCGCTGGTAGCTTTCATTAAGCCTTATTTTCAAAATTTAGAAAATCTAACACCTAAAAAGGTCTACAAAGGTCTTAAGCCATACTTGTAGCCAAAACCTCAACCTAACCAATGGTCAACATGACCTTTATCAACCCAATACATGATATAAAATTCCATTAAAGAAAAAACATGAAGAACATGAAGAAATTGCTAAGGTAGGCCTCAACAAATTGCCAAGTCATGACCTTCTAGGCTACCTAAGGTATCTTATGGGTTCTCTTGCACCATTCTCCCCCTCTGCACAAACACTAAATAATGTGGGGAGGGATCAGTGATAAATCAAGGTCATGCTTCTTGAACTGAGCTTCATCCACCCATGTAGCCTCAAATTCAGGTTTGTTCTTCCATTTGAAGAGATGTTCCTTGGATTCCTTATATCGGGTAGACTTCTTCACCCTTGACTCCAAGATCCTCTCTGCTTGCAGCTTGTCCCTAGTAGGTAGGTCTATGTTACTCACATCCTTTAAGATATCCCTGTTGTTCTGATCCATGTCAGTGACTCTTCCCTTATACCTGATCAAATCAGCCACATTGAACACTGGTGAGATGCCCAAATCTGTAGGTAGCTCCACCTTGTAGGAATTCTTTCCATATTTGGCTAACACCTTACATGGTCCCACTCTCTTCATCTACAAATTTTTTGATGTTCCCTTCTACAACCTACACTTTTTGAGGTGGACCATGACATAGTCTCCTACTGCTAATTGAAGATCCTTCCTAGATAAATCCACCTTAGCTTTCAGCTTGTGAGTAGCCTCTGTAATTGTCTTTTTCACTTGCTCCTGTATCTCTTTCATGGTTTGAGAGAAATCCTCAGCCTGGCTACTCCTATACTCCATAGCTCCCAAATCTCTAAGTGCACATACACCTCTTGGGTGCATTCCATACACTATTTCAAAAGGACTTCTTCCAGTGGTCTGATTCACATTGTCATTGTAGGCATATTTAGCTTGTGAAAGGAGCATGTCCCATGTCTGTCCATTCTCCTTGGTTAGGAATCTTATAAGTTTACCCAACACTCTATTGATCACCTCAGTTTTCCCATCAGTCTGAGGATGGTAGGCTGATCCAAAAGACAATTTGGTACCCAACCTACTCCATAGATTCTTCCAAAAATGCCTCTTGAACTTCACATCCCTATCTAAAACAATGCTCAATGGAAATCCATGGATCCTCACAATCTCTTTGAAGAAAAGGTGAGCAATATAGCTAGCATCATGGGTGGTCTTGCAAGGAACAAAGTGACTCATCTTATTGAACCTATCTACCACCACATAGACACTATCAAACCCTGTCTTAGTCTTAGGGAGTTCTACCACAAAGTCCATGCTAACACATTCCCATGGTCTATTAGGAATGGGTAGGGGTTGATACAAACTTGCATTACTAGCTCCCCCTTTGGCTTTCATACACACTATTGGTTCTCAAAAATTCTGGTTTAAACCATGAGAGGTTGCCAAGCTCTCACAACGCTTTTGGCCAACTAACAAGGCCAACTAATGCAATTGTACCTTCTACTCTTCAGGCTTTGCAAAACCTAGGTGGGTGCACCTATCTATATGTTGTAGACTTAATATGGGTTTCTTGGTTGATCAATCTATCCACAATGGCAAAGGGAAGTGGACAAATAAAATTACTACAACTACTCCTACTCCTACTGCACAATTGAAAGGTTTTTTGAATAAATTGTTTGATATGGATTTTTATCTTTGGGTTGTGGTAGATCAGTACCTTCTATCCACATGGGAAATGGAGTCAAAATGATATGTGTTTGCCCCTATTGGATTGATTCTAACTGTTAGGCACTCTGAAAATTCTATGGCTGGCATAAAAATTCACTAAGTTTATGACTCGCATAAACAGTGCCAGAATGTTTCTCTATCAGGTTCTTCTTTAACTATCCAAAAGAAAACTCAAAACCACTGTGATTTATCAAGAGAATTTAATTATGACTTGCAAACACCAATTTAATTAAATCACACAAAATGATAATGCATTTTGATAAACCAGGTATATACTTGATATGCTGATTTAAATGATTAAAAGATCCCAAGTTGGAGACAACCAAAATAAAGAATATGAATTTTATTTATCACAACAACTGAACACCAAAAGAAAATTACCAATTTAACATATTTTCTCCATTGATTTTGCTTTGAGAAATTCTATCATTATTTACATTCCAGTCCCTTCTCAAGAATTTTTTTAACTCCTACAGTCTAATTACTGCTTTCATCTCTACCTCTTCCTTCAGATTTTTACAAATATTTATACATTACAGATCAAGGGTCACAACCCTTCATTTTCTAGTTATGGTTGTTTGAATTCTTTCACAGAGATAAAAAATATTTAAATAAAATGCCTTTCAGTAAATTAAATATCTAAACTATAGGCGAGCATTTATTTTTCATTTAACACTTTGACCGATCTTCATTATCACTTTATACCATGACCGGTCTTTATACTTTTATTTTCCATGGCTTTTAATGCTTTACCGCGTTACCGTGGGCTTTGAATTTTCTCCCATGATTGCGCAGTGACTAGCCTTTACTACTTCCTCACCATCTATTCCTATCCACCACGGTCACCATGGTTTATGCTCTGGTCGGTTACGGTATGGTGGTAACCGTCACTACTGCCTGCTAATGGTTTACCACACTACCGTAGTCATCGTTTTGGCAGCTATGGTGTGGCGATATCCGCTACCCATCAGCCACCTCGCTGCCTTCATTGTTGACTATTGACTACGCCATCGCGGCTTATTTCCCGTCCACCACAATCACCGCGATCTCGACTTGAACCCCTGGGGTACTGCGGTAGCCACTTCACTGTTTACCGCCCGATTGTTACTGCAGTACCACGGTGTACTCGGAGACTATACGTGGTACCATGGTAAGATCTTGACTACCATCTATGACCGCTCGCCACCACCTTTTCTGGTTATCTCACTGCCACTATGATACCGTTGTCAATGAATTGACTGCACGCGGTGTGGCGGTAAACACATAGTGCCTACTCCTTAGCCGCCACCGCTATACCATGAGCCCATTATGGGAGGCCATGGTAATGCGGTAAATGATATAAAAATGAAATATAAAGGTAGTACTAAAGGTTATAAGCATATTTTAAAAGGTAATGAATGATTTTTTATGAAAAGATATGAAAATGATGGATTAAAATTGAGAAAAACTTAGGATTTTTTATGGAATTTTTTGGTTCTAACACACACTACACACTGCTCCACATACCTCCTGACATCCCTTGGAAACTTAGGCCAGTAGTAGAACCTTTCCACTAGTTCCATTATCTTGTTGATACCAAATGACCACTAAGACTACCATTGTGCTTCTCCTAGATGAGATTCTCTCTCATTGATCCTCTTGGAACACATAATTGATTCCCCTTGAATAACAGTCCACTCTGCAATGTATACTCTAAGTATTGACTATGAAAGTGATTCTCAAATTCAGAACATACCTTGTATACCTCTGAGAAGTCTTCATCTTCCCCATAGAGATCCTTGAAACTCTCTATTCCAATGCTCTTGCACTGTCAGCAATCTCTTGCTTAGTGTATCTTCCACCTTGTTCAACTATCCCTTCTTGTGCTTGATGGTGAAAGTGAAGGCTTGGATGTATTCCATCCATTTCAAATGTCTATTGCTCAACTTCTCTTGAGTGTGTATATAGCTAAGTGCCTGATTGTCAGTGAAGACTACAAACTCTTTAGGTAGAAGATAATGCCTCCACTTCCTAAGTTACTGTACTAGAGCATAGAGTTCTAGGTCATAGGTAGAATACTTCTTCTTAGCTTCATTGATATTTTCACTAAAGAAATCTATAGGCTTGCCTTCTTGGCTTAGCACTCCTCCTACTACAATTCTACTAGCATCACATTCCACAGTAACAACTTATCAAAGCTAGGTAACAAAAGTATGGGTTGAGTTGCCACCTCTTGTTTCAGTTTCTCAAAACCCTTCTCAGCTTCTAGAGTCCACTTGAACTTAGTTTATAGGCCACCTTTGATTGTATCAAGGACTAGTGCACATGTGCCACTAAAGTTCCTTATAAATTTCCTATAAAACTGAGCCAACCCATGAACACTTCTTACCTATGTCCCTGTGGTTGGTGTAGGCCAATTTAGGATAGCTTCTACCTTGCTTGGATCCATCTTCAATGAACCTTGGGACACTACAAACCCCAAATACACAAGCTCATGTTTGAAGAACTCACATTTCTCGAGGTTGATGGCTAACCTCTCCTCTTGCAATATTTTAAGAACCAAATCCACATGCTTTAGATGTTCTTTTTCTGTCTTGCTAAAGATGAGTATATCATCAAGCTATACCACCACAAATATCCATGTAAAGTCTTTGAGTACTTCATTCATGAGCCTCGTGAATGTGCTAGGGGCATTAGAGAGGCCAAATGGCATAACTCTCCACTCATACAACCCATCAGTTGTCTTAAAGGTTGTCTTCCACTCATCCCCATATTTAATTATGATCCGATGGTATCCACTTTTGAGATCCAACTTGGTGAAGTACTGAGCTCCTCCAAGACAATTGATCAAGTCCTCAATCCTAGGAATAGGGAACCTATACCTAATTTTGATTCTATTTATAGCTCTAGATTCAGTGCATAATCTCCACTTGCCTCCTTTCTTGGTTGCTAAGACCACTGGTACTGCACATGGACTAATGCTCTTCCTAATTAATCCTTGACCTAACAACTCCTGCACTTGCCTAGCTACTTCTAGGTTCTGATCCGGTGTAAGCTTGTAAGCTGCTTTGTTTGGTAATGAAGCTCTTGGTATGAAGTCAATCTGATGACTAATGGCTCTCTTTGGAGGTAAGGTTTCTGGTGTACCATCACTAACTATGTCCTTGAACTATTCTAACAAATTTTGGACTACTTCCGGTATGACTTTTTTCTTGGCCTTGTCTTCTTCTTTGAGTTGCACCATAACCACATATCCTTCACCTCCTTGATGTAGGGTGTTAATGAACTCCTTACCATTGCTTAATAAGACACTAGGGATCTTTGACTATATCCTTCTTCCTCACCTGACAGTGATTGCAATTTGAATGTCTTTCCATCCTTCTTGAATGAGATAGTATTTTCCTTTCCATCATAGATGGCACCTCTGTCATACTTCCATGGTTTGCCCAATAGAAGATGGAATACATCCATGGGTAACACATCACAAATCAACTTATACTTGTATCCTCCAATGGAGAACTCCACCATTTTTTTCTCATTGACAAGAACACTCTGCCCTTTGTTCAACCATGTCACCTTGTAAGGGTTAGTGTGGGGTACTTTCTCCAATTTCAACTTCCTAACTGCCTCCTCTGAGATGATGTTATCAGTTGAACCTGAATCCACAATAACTTTGCACAATTTTCCCAGTATTTTGCATCTTACCCTGAATAAGGCTCTCCTTTGTTTTGGCTCTTCCTTGACCGGTTGTCTGATCAAAACTCTTCTAAACATTAGGTTCTCCCCCATTTCTGATTCAATGTGATTAACCTCAAGTGATTTGGTACTCATGGTGTCCTCTTGAGAATATGCCACTCTCTTTTCTGCATTTGATGAAGATGCTTTCTCTGGGCACCTACAAGCTGGATGTCCTACTTGACCACAGTTATAACACTTCATAATAGCAAAGTATGAGTTGCTTCTGCCTACTCCTCTTCCTCTATTTGATCCACCTTGAGGTCCTCTACCTCTTCTATATCCTCCTCTAGAAGGTGTTTCACTTCCATGCTCTGTGAGTTTAGACTCTCCCTGGTTTCTTTGTTTAGTCCCTCTACCTTGGTAACCACCTCTATGTCCTCTTTGATCTCTGCCTTTGCCTCTACTCTTAGAAGCCTAATCTTTTTTTCTCTTGCTTCTTTCCTCAATCTTTATATCCAATTGGTAACATTGGTGCACTGTCTTGGGACTTAAAAGAATCATCTCCTCTTGAATGTTCCACTTCAAGTCATTAAGATATCTAGCCACCTTAAGACTTTCATCCTCTAAAACATTAGACCTCATACAAAGTTATTGAAACTCCTCAGTGTAGGTTTTCACATCTTGGTCTCTTTGTCTCAAGCTCTGTCTCTTATTATGAAACTGAATCTCATAATCATCTGGCATGTATGCTTCTCTTACTTTGGCAACCATACCCTTCCAAGTAGAGATAGGCTTCTTGTCTTCCTTTTCCCTCTCTGTTTGAATGAAATTCCACCATGTCAAGGAATATCCTCTCAATCTTGACTTTCCCACCTTTACCTTTTGTGCTTTAGTGACTCCATCACACTCAAAATGGTTTTCCATACCCTCTATCCAGTCCATGACTAGATCAACTTCCAATTTTCCGCTAAATAGTGGTATGCCTTCAAGGACTTTTCCACTCAAAGCCTTCAATGCCTTCAAGAAAGACTCCTCTTGCAGAACAGGGTCAGGTTCAGGGATCTTGTCTTCCTCTGCAACCTCTTCACTCTTTGGTACCCTTCCTTCCAATCTATCACTAACCTCATCGGTCCTGGATTGTACATTGTTCATTTCTTGCTCAAGTTTAGCTAGTCTTTCCCTCAATATCCTATTGTCTTCCTCTTGATCTTCAACCTTCTTGGCCAACTCAATGTTTTTCACTATGGTTGTAGAACCACTAGATTCAAGTTCTGACATACATCAATCTATCCCAAATCTTTTGTTGCTTTGATACCAATTTGATAGGGAGGTTGGAGGAATCAATCACTGATTCCTACTCTAGGTCTTACTTGGAAGACCCCTTATGGTGACTCACACCACCACCTTAACCTATATGACCTATCTCTTGATTAGGCTCCCCTGGTTCTCCTCGCCAACCCAACTACCATATCAACTCTTCCAACCAAGTCAATCTTGGTGCAATGTTTTCAACTCTTCCATTAGCCCTTAATCCACCCTAAAGGCTAACAAAATCCAAAAACTAGAACCTAGCTTTGCAGGGGTATGGATATTATTTTATGAGGTTCAATCCATCCCATCATGAATCATGAAGGTCCACCTAACTTCATTTTCTCATTGCTTCCACGAAACCCTCATTTAGGGTTAAAAAGGCTACTAGCCCTAGGAGCCCCAACTAGCCCTCCTTCTTCGAGAAAAGAAGTTAGTTTTCCAGAGTTTTCTAAAGAACATAGTATCTTTCCTTGGGGTTCTTGGTCCTCATGCCCACCACTCTGAGATTTTAGTGGTCTTAACCCTCAACTATCCGTACACAGGTTGAACCTTCAATTCAAAAAAATTGGCCTTTTTGAGCCTTTCCTTGACCACACAATAGACTGTCATGAGTTTCTCTCACCAAATTGATTGGTGGAGCTTCCTCCTCCATGCTATGTCATGGAATATTTCATACCCACCCTCTCCACACCATGATTTGATAGGAAAAGGACACCCATGTAAATCAAGTGCTATGCACTTCTTGTCTTCCCTAGTCGTACACTTCATGGCTCGCCTAGAAGAAGACTCCCATGGTATCTCTGTTGCTACCAAAGACTCCTAACTCTACCATATTTACATTCATGGAGTCTAGTCACAATTCCCAAGGGCTATACAATATGTACAGTGGGAATGTGAACTAAACCTCCATTCTTCTCTAACAATCTGTCAGATCAACAATTGAAAGAAAACTATCTAACTAAAAAAAATGCTTGAAAATTGAATCAAACTAACAACCTAATGCCACACAAAGCTTGGAAGGAAACTCCTATACATTCTACACTATCTACTGTATCACATTCAATCCATTAAAGCTCTTATTCAAAGCAAAAATTAGTAACTTTCACTTTAACACAATGGCTCTCACTTGAATTTCAAAATTTCAACTAAACCAAATGCTTTCCAACCTTGCTCTCATATCAAGAGCACCCTTAAATAGGGTCTCTAAATCAGTTACCTTCCCTTAGGTTACTCCTAGGCCGCTGGTAGCTTTCATTAAGCCTTAACTTCAAAAGCTAGAAAATCTAACACCTAAAAAGGTCTACAAAGGTCTTAAGTCATACTTGTAGCCAAAACCTCAACCTAACAAATGGTCAACATGACCTTTATCAACTCAATACATGATCACAAATTACATTAAAGCAAAAACATAAAGAACATGAAGAAATTGCTAAGGTAGGCCTCAACAAATTGCCAAGTCATGACCTTCTAGGCTACCTAAGGTATCTTATGGGTGCTTCTGCACCACACTGTCTCTTCTCCATTTATTTTCTCCAGAAAGGCATTGAAATCAATTTCTTGAACCTCATACTATTCTATACATTGAAGGAACTTCAAAAGGTCAATGTCATCATTGAAAACCTGCCAAGTATATACATTGTCGGGTATTGCAGATCTTGTTTTGAATTCCACTTGGGAAACTCCTGCTAATGTAATATCATCTTGTTTTAATGCTACATTTGCCAAGAAATCTTCCATTATGTTTTTTGATCTATCCACCCAATCAATGGAAAAAGCATCAAATATTTCAATTGTATCCCATATCGCATTTTTGTATTGTTTCCGCCTTTTATTTTTTGCTATATATTTTGATCTAATCTAAGATACAACCAGTTCCAAATCTCCAAAAACTGTCAAGACTTTCATCTTGTGTTTTACTACTAAATTCAATCCAGTCAATAAAGCCTCATATTCTTCTACATTTTTTTTACATTCAAATGCTAACAATATACCAGCTCCATCAAATTACATTTTCCACATTCGTTATTGATTTTCAGAAATATTTCGATCAATTGGATCTTTGATTTCCAACTCAGGTTGAGATGGTTCCACTCGAAAACTTCCCAAATCAACATCACAAAAACAATTTAGTGGCTCTTGAGGAGTGTTTTCAACAATTTGATTCACTCTAGGTTCTCTATACAATTTCACCTCTTCACCATTCACTGGTATGGTGGCATATGATAAGTCAAACTATACATTGCCTCCTACTGCAGAAATCCACTGTCTTGATAGAAGCATCCTGAACTGGGGTGGTGTGTCAATTACAATTATGTCAATAGTGTAAGAGGCTTGTGGGTAATTTTCTAACCTTACTTTCACATTTTTCATGATTCCAACAACTAGGACAGGCCTGCTATCCATGGCGTAGCATTTACCTCCCTCCATATCTATCCATAAACTGAGCTACTTCATTACACCTACTGGCAAGATATTCATAGAAGCACCTGAGTCTATCATGCAATTTCTTACCAGTTTTCTGCTTATGAGTAAGGTGGCAAAAAATGGGTCAATTTGTGGGGTGTTCATTAGGTAGGCTTCTGGGATTTTTACCTCCTTCATTTTATTATTTATCTCAGAAACCTCTTTGTTTCCAAGGCTTATACTTTGATTTCCATTAGAAATTAATTGTATAGTACTTTCCCTATATTCCTTGATTTTCATCATTTCAATTACTAGTACAGACATTTTCAATTGAGATAAAGCTTGTATAAAATCAAAGAGTGTACCTTCAGTTTTGATTGCCCTTTTAAGTTCAGTGCATTCTTCTTTGTTTTCTCCTTTCTCTAGTTTTGATGTTCGATCTGGCTTTTGTTTTTCAACAGAAGGTTTCTTGCTTTCCTCCTTAGGGGATCCTTTTTGTTCTCTACTATCTGATTGTTTATTATCAGTCCCTTTTGATGTCTCATCTGATGCCTTTTTATTTTTTATGAATATCCCCCTTGGGACACCTTGATCTTTATTTATTGTTCTATTTCTCAAACGATATTTGCTTTTGGCATCCTCCACTACTGCAATTGTCAATATTTTAATCTCCTCTTCACTAGGTCTTCTTATATTACATCTGTTAGTCTGGATTGATGCAATAGGGGGGTCTTGATCACTTTCATTTTCCTCATGGTGAGAGAAAAAATGTTGCTCTGCCATGTGAAAATTGTATTTTTTGTGGTCCACATTGTATTCGTATCCTTCCTCTTCTGAAGATGCATATTCCTGCTCCAAAGGGTTAAGAATGTGGGATGTTAAATATATATTCTAGTCTTCACCACCATCATTTTCTGGTATATCTTCCTCTCCTATTGAATGATTTGTTACACAATGTTCAAGGGAATGTGGTGCACAACAAACTGAACACCAGGGACTTTTATCTACCATGTATGCCCCTTTTCTTTTTAATGGATCGGGTGTTTCCTTATTTCTAGGTCTATCATTCACTGGTTTCCCATCTTTCCAATTGGTATTATAAGGCATGTCATGCAACCTTGGTCTTTCATTTCTATATGTGTTCTCTTGTCTATTTGGGGGAACATATTGAGGAATCCTAGGATTTCCCCTCTTAGAAGACATCCTTGTAGCTTTTATGTTATTTTCAATAGTCAAGGCTATCTTTTGGGCCTTAGCCAGATTCCTAGGGTCTCTATTTCTTAATTCATATCCTGTATTAGGATCGAAGGCTTTCAAATAGACACTCAATGCAGTAGGATCAGTCAACTTGGATGCCTGCGGTATTTTATTGTGTAATTTAAAAAACCTCTGGTTAAAATCAAAGGCTGACTCATTTTGATATTTTTGGATAGTCATTAACTCATGTAAGGCAAAGTCCGATGCACACTGATTCCCATATTGCAGAAGAAATAGATCATGAAATACTTGAATAGAATAAATGGATGTTGTCGGTAGACTATTAAACTAGTCCCTGGAATCCTCAACCAATGACATCATAAATAATCCCATTTCTACATCCTCATACTGCATGTCCAAGTCCTGAATGACTTCTTTAAAATTTCTTAGATGTTCCTCAGTTGTAACTGCATTACTTCTTATGAATTTAGGGACTAACTTCCTCCAATTGTTGTCTAGGGGGTAAGGGCAAATCTGAAATCCAGCAAGATCCAATTGTTTAATCATGGTTGTGCATGGTGGGGGGGGATTTCGAAAATAATGGTCCTGGTAATGTGGGTTGTTGTTTGCTATGTATGGTGGGCCTTGTGGGGGTGCATACTATTGATGAGGAGGTGGTTGAATATTTCGGTGTTGTGGTGGAGCATTAGTGTTTCTATATTGATTTCTAGGCTTCATATTGTTAATTTTATCGGCGGGTGTGTATTTGGGTGATTCAGTCACTGATGTTTTAACTCAAGCTTTGCGTAACTTCATCTTTCTCAACTCTTCTATTGCTTGAAGTTGTTGCTCATTCTCTACCCTTAATCTTTCTACATTTTTCCCCATTTTTTCCAACTATGTATCTTCTTCATCTTCTGTCGTGAATTCATGATTTTATTCGAATGTTTCATCATACTCAAGTCCTTGCTCGCGTTCAAACTCTCTCCTCTTTCTAGCTTCAAATTCAGCCATGTGCTCAGTAGCTTTCTCAAGGTCTATTTGGTGAGAAGCATTTGTCTTCCCTTCAAGAGTGTGAAGTTCTTTATGTGGGATTTCTTCATTTACAAGCGTACCATATGAATTGTGTGTTTCTAGAAATAATTTTGATGCTTTGTTTTTAGTTGTTGCATCCAAGTCATTGAACACTTTCTTGCCCTGATTGCTTTTGTTATTTGACTTTCCTTTATCCTTAGAACCATCATCTCTGTACAAAGATCTTATTCCCTGTATGTTGTGAGTCACCATGATAGTCTAAACTCTAGGATGATTTCTTTCTGACCTATAATTTATCTTATTAGTCATAATACTTTTATTCATTCAGAGACGCCACCCACTTTTTCCAAAAGTGAGAAAATGATGATCTTTTACCCAACAGAGTCAAATTTTTAAATCTATTTAACTGTAAATCTTTCTCTAATGACTCTATATGGAAAGGTTGTCTACCACCGAACTTTTCTCGAGTTTCCCCAGCGGAGTGGCCAATTTGTTGAGTCTCAAAAACACTGGTTGAATGAACCACAAGAGGTTTCCACACTCTCACTACGTTTTTTGGTCAACTAACAAGGCCAACTTGTATGGTTGAACCCTCTACTCTTAAGGCTCTACTAGACCGAGGTGGGTGCACCTATATGAGTGACACAAATTTTGAATTATGTTTCCTACTTCATCTAACTATCCACAAATGACAATTTGATAGTGGAAAGAATATGATCCTAATTTGGTATGAATTGTATAAAGTATGAATTAATATGTTCAATTAAGAGATGTCAAAATTAATGTAATGTAAATAAGGGAGACCAGTGCCTTATTGGGTAAAATGGAGTCAAGTGAAAGCTTTTTAATGGCTGGTTTCTATCTGGCAGGGATTCTAATTATTTGGCATGTGATATTTAGTCTATAACTTGTATAAACATGCAGAGATGTAATTATCAAATTCTTCTTAATGATCCAAACGATAATTTCCAGATTACTGTGGATGACTTGAAGGAATTAATCTTTGCTTGAAAGAACCAGCCAATCATGTCACATAAATACAGCAAATGTGTACTGATAAACTGAGAATATACTTGATATGTCAATTTAAATAACAAAGAAACATCAACCTTGGAGATAACTTGATAATATTTCAATTAACTTCAATAAATAACTGATACCAGAATAGTGCTAGAACATTAAATTCCATTCATCTGATCCTTAAAAATTTATACATGCATCATACTCTCCTTGAATATCATTCTGAAAATAGTTATAGTGATTTTCCTTTCTTTTTTAAAATCTCCCTTTTTTTAAAAAACTTTTACAAATATTTATACATTTCAGCTCAAGGGTCATGACCCTTCAATTTTCTGGTTATGGTCGTTCAAATCCTTTGACTGAGATTAAAATATTTAATTAGTCGCCTATCGACAAACTAAATATTTTAAACTATATTCAGACTTTTAACTTTACATTGTACCATTTCCCACCTTTATTTTTCTTTTATCCACTCCTTATAATTTACTTAGAATACTACTACGAGCTTTCCTTTGTATTTACCACTCTACCACGGGCTTTGAATTTTCTCCCACGGTATCACGGTGCCCGGCTCGACATTGACCACCATATTCTCCATCATCGCTTACCGCACTACTGCGAGCTTTGACTTTTCGCACACGGTATGGAGGTGCCCGGCTTCACACTGACCGTCGCAGTCTCCATCATCACTTACCGTGCTACCGCAAGCTTTGAATTTTCTCCCACGATATAGCGGTAACCATTAGCTGCTTCCCTCCTTGCCTACCGCTCTACCATGGTCTTCATATTAACTATGTGTGGTATAGCAGTAACTGCCAACCGCTTACCACATTGTCGATGCTGATTGTTTTGCTAATCACTTTCTGTTCACCATGGCCACCACGGTCTGTGGTTTGACCACGTGCGGTGGCATGGTAGACATTTTCTACTGACTCCTTAGCCACTCCCGCTAACTACTTGCCTTTGATGACCATTTACCATAGTCACCGCGGTCTCAGACTTGACCGTCGGTGGTACTACAGTGACAGTCTATAACCGCCATTGCTATACCGTGAGCCCCTTTGTGGGAGGCCGCGGTAAAGCGGTAAAGACTTATATAATAAAAATTAAAGGGGCGGTAAGGGTTATAAGTTATTTTGGCCCTTTTAAATGGTGGTAAAGCTAAATTTTCCATGGGAAGGTAAAGAAATATAAGAAAAAGATGGGGGCAAAGCATAGAGGGCGGTCAATGACTTTTATGGGAAATATAATGAAAATGTAAGGCATGAGTAAATAAAATATCTTAAGGTTTTGATGGATTTTCATGGAAAATAATAGGAAAATCCTAGGAATTCTTGTGGAAAGTTTTAGTTCTAACAGGATGATCAAAACTTTTAAATCTATAACAATCCTCTTTTGGAAGACATTATAGGAAAAAGGAATGAAACTTTAAATGATCATGATAATCACATTTGTTCTTCTCCTAGTGCATCTCCTAGTTGTGAAGATGATACTTTGATGTTAGAAGATCTAATCAATGAACATCATGGGAATCTTGATTTCCTCTCTTCCCCTAGAAAAATTTTTCTTGAAAAATACAACATAATTGATGAACAAGATAATTCAACCATTGATAACTCCCCTGCGTGCAATGAAGTCATCTTAGAAGAACCAATCCTTGAATTTCAAGAACATCTAGTTTGTAGTTTTCCTATAAACTCTCCTCCTATGGAAGAAAATGAGAACATTGACAATAATAATTCCTTAGATGAAGATGATGAAGTGAAATTAGGCTCCCATTCACTAAGACATCACGAAAATAATGATAAATCTTTTGAGGCTATGCGCATTAGATACCCCTTAGAGTACTCTCTTGAGCCTAAACTTATCATTTATCCACCCTCTCAAAACCAACAAGTTCAAAAAAAACACATCCTTATCCTTGAACCACCCATGAACAATATTTCATAGCAACCGAGTTAAAATACCTTTGCTCATACATACAAAACTAGGAATATTCCACAACCAAAACAAATACCTTCAACAAGCTTACCTTTTCCTAATCTCAATTTTCCTATTGCTCCTCATTTTTCCTTGCATAGTGGGAAGAAGTATGACCATTTTGAACAAATTAAGAATACTCCTACAAATATATCCCTATGGGACCTAATTTAGAATTCACCTAATTATCACACTATTATTTAAACCACTATGCAACAAGTTCCTATCCCTTATAATGTGCAACCGAATGATATAACAACCATTTTTCAAGGACTAAATGCTGACATTCGTTTCCACCAAAGTGAGCTCCCTCCTTTGGAAGTGAAAAAACAATATGATTCTTTCATGATCATAGCTCAATACAGTACCATAAGGATAAAACAAACCCTTGTTGACAATGGCTCAGCCTTAAATGTGTGTAGTGCAAACCTTTTGAATAAACTTGGTGTTGATAAATAAAAAATCCTCCCCACTCCTTATCAATTAATGGATTTGATAACATTTGAAAAAATTTATTGGTGTAATCAATTTACCTATTAAAGTTGGAAATGCCACATTAGAAACATTGATCCATGTTATTCTTGATGATCTTTCATATAATTGTTTTTTGGTAGACAATGGACTCATGTAATGAACGGGGTGCCTTACACTCTTCATATTTAAATGAATTATGTCTACAACAACAAAGTGTACACACTTGAAGTTGAACCTAAACCAAACATTTGTTTGAACACTAAGAAAAACAAAAGAGACTCCTTTCAACACATTGACACCAACTACACAAGTAGAACCCATGCAAGCACAAAAAAAAGATAGATGTCCTAAAACCTTCACAATGATATCACTAGATGATTTGGAATCATTGATTTTCAAACCAACATTCATGGGAGAATACAAGATCATAAACAAAGATCCTGACAAGGGCAAAGAAAAGGCTGTAATTTCAGCATGAAATTCAGAAGACCATTCAAAAGCATCCACCTCAACCACTTTAGAAGAAAAATAAAATTACACAAAAAACTTTGACAAAACTAACTATCAATAACCTCTGAATCCTAAAGAAATGAAAAATATTTATGGAAAATGTTATCACCTTATGAAAAAACTTGGATATAGTGGAAAAGGATGTGGTGCTAGAGAACAAGGCATTTATGTCCCTATAGAGCCTAACACACAAGAAATGACTCATGGTCTTGGTTATTGTACTATGATAGAAATAAAACTATCAAAAAAACCTTCACTCAATATCAACACCCTTACAAAATATTCATCTAAGACGACTTTAACAATAGTGCATCTTGAATTGATAAACACTAGTGCTCTTGATTGTTATCATTTGCAAGAAACAAAGAAATACTCAATTAAGATTACTGTCATCATGCAAAACACTAATGATTTGAATTCAATATATTTTATGTCTTCCTTTAAATATGAGAACAAAATGTCACAATATAAAGAGTCTTGTGTAAGTATGCCATCCTATACTAAGAAGGATATATCTTTGTTGTAAAATAAAGAAAAACTTTCTACTTTTTATCAAGAGAGTATCTTGGTGAGACTCCTCCAAGATCATTTGATATATCTCCTACCAAGGACATAACAAAAATTTTACTACAAACATTAATTTTGTGCATATCATAGAGTTCATGGTCATTCTACTAATGAATGTAAATCTTTGAGTAACAAAAATTCAACATCTTAAGGACTATGGTGCTCTCCCTTGGGTTGAAGCACTTATTTCCTCTAATTGAAACTTATTTTCATCCTATTTGGCTCATACTTATCCTACACTAAGTGGGGGCAAAGGTTTAGATATCCTTTTTCTCATATACTACTTGTTGTTGCCTCTTTTGGCTAGTTGATCACCTTTCATGAACATATAAGAGAAAGCTTGGGATGTGGATGATATTCCTTAAGTTGACTCACTCGTGACATAATTCATCATGATGTAGCTTATCAAAAACATATGACTTGGCATAGGGATTTCCAAATAATCTCTCATGTCTTCTTTTACTTTAAAGAAATTTCTCATAGTAATGGTGTTAGTAACTGCTTTAAAGTGGAGGCATACATCGACACTCATGTTCACTATGTGATTTTATTTAATCTTGTGATGCATCCTTTTCTTGGTGGTTTCATTGGGCTTGATTTCCTTTGAGAGTGTGATATTTCCTTGACTTGTCCTCTCTTGGATACATTAGGCCCAATGTTCCCTAAGAATAGATTGTTGGTAGTTGGTCAGTGCTCCCCTTGAGATTCATGACATGGAATAACTACCTCCTATGTATGGATCCATTAACTCTAGCAGTTGTATCAAGCATTAATAGGTCGATCTTTTGGTGCAATAGTAATCATGGGGCCAAGAATTGGTAATAGAGCCAAAGGTGTTGGGTTCAAATATCCTTAGGTAACGATGAGGGGGAGATTGTTGGTAGTTGGTCAGTGCTCCCCTCGAGAATCAGACATGGAATAACCACCTCTCATGGATCCATTAACTATGGAAGTTGTATTGTGCATTAACAAGTTGATCTTTTGGTGTAATTGCAACCATGGTGCCAATAGGGACCTCACATGAACTAAGAAAAATCTCTTTGAAAACCCCTCTGGCATTTTACTTTTGTACGTTATTAAATTTATCGAGGTATGGCTTGGATATGGTCCACTTGGGGCTCACCTAGTGAACAACTAGCTTCACTAGCCCTTGTGAGCATGTATTTTTTTTGTCCTTATCATAGTCATGGGGGTATGACTTTGATATGGACTTCCTAGGGCTCACCTAGTTGACAATTGGCTTCACTAGCCCTTATGAGCATGAGTTTTGTTTTCATAGTGGATAGCATGTTCCACTTGTAAACCTTTTTGGAAAAACAACCTAGACCCAATCCACAACACGTTCAACAACCAGTTTAAGCTTGATCTATTGAATTTTTCTTTTTCATTTTTCCTTTTTTTATTTTCCTGTCTTTGATGGTGTATTATTTCCATCTAGTTATGGTTTCATATATCATCCACAAGTTTGTTCCTTTGTGCCTATGTTGTTTTTCTATATGATCTTGATCCTAGGGGCTTGACCACCCTCTTGGTCATTGTCATCCTATGTTGTTTTGCTATATGATCTTGATCCTAGGGGCTTGACCACCCTCTTGGTCATTGTCATCCTATCTTACTAATTTTTGTACATTGGAACCCCTCTTGATTGCGTGGTTGGCTACTTTAGTGTGAGTTTGAAGAAAGTTCATCCTCTCACTAAAGTGGGGGATAAATTTAGTGTATGAAAATGCATACCCTTGCATTTTCACACTTGCTTAGGCCGGCCTTACTTTTTTTACCCCTACTTATGTCTTAATTGGTCCTATTTTGTATCCAAAATCCCAATGAATTATATCTTTTTAATGGCTAATCCGGACAAACATTAATGGATAAATGATAATAAAATTATTTTGGCTATGTGTCCCTGATTTTTGGGTCGGGAGTAACACGATACCTAGGGCGTGTTTGTCCCCCAAAGGTCTTGGGACCCTGATTTCAAGTGTGCCTTAAATGGGATTCTTTTTTGGAGTTTGTGCCTCAAGTTTCATGCCTTGGGACTAAGACACCACCTAGGCATCTTAGTCCCCTTAAACTATTTTTGGGATTCAATTTCAAATTTTGGAAGGATTTAACCTCCTTTAATTAATGAATTCATATGTCAACTTATTGTGGTGTAATTTTGGGATATTAATCACATATAAGTATAAATACAAGGTTATTTCACTCATTTTAACCTAAGACTTTTGTGAGAGAATTCATACTAGAAAATTGGAGTTCACAAGAGCATTCGAGAGAAATTCATCAACCATTTGGAGCCATCATCAAGATTCAAGCATCATATCATGGATATTGTTGCATCATGTGTGTTTTTGAGCTAATATTTGTGATGTAGGGTTTTGATTCAAGCAAGCAATTCAAGTCAAGATCTATCAAGAATTCATTGGATTCAAGATCTACATTCAAGCTAGCCATCTCACACAAGTTTTTAGACTTCACAAAAAGGGTTTGTTGAGTTTCAACATATCATTTTTTCATTCATCATTTCCCTCCATTTCATTCTATTTCAAGGTTTAATTACCAACAAGGGGCTTGATGAAGGAAAACCCCCATTCACTAACAATCAAAAAAAAATTCCTCTCTTGAATGTTTGTGTTTTCAAATTTGGGTTGAAGACTTGAAGATCATTTGAAGTGAAAAGTTGTAAAGTTTCATTGCAAAGTTTTCATCTTCATGGAAACTCCTCTACAGGCCAAATTCGAAAGTTTCAAGACCTGAGATTTGAGAAAAATGAAGTGCAGACATTTAGCTTTAGGATCACACTTGGAGATTTCAAAAATTCTAGATGGGACTAAGTCGCCACCAAGGGTGTCTTAGTCATCCCAAGGTTAACTTTTAGAAATTATTTCAAATCCAGTTGCGGCATCTGAAGATTCTGCATATGCCTAGAAAAACAACAATGAGACTAAGACAATAGTAAGGGTGCCTTAGTCCTCTATAACACTTTTTGACAAAAAAATTGCATTTCAAGAATCCTCATCACATTTCCATACTTCCCAAGTACACACATCCTAAGTTTATATTGCATAATTTAATCATTCGCATCCTTCATTTAGCTTGCATTATTAGGTTTTGTGAGTTGAATGTTTACTTGTCTTTTCTAAGCATTTTCTCTGTTTTGAATCCCTAAAAGCCTAAAATAACCCTTCCTAGGTCTTCCTTGTTGAGAATTGACTCACCTTTAATATTTACATTCAATCCAATTAAGGTTCCTAGGACATTATTGAATGATAATAGGAGAAAAGTGGTCTTTTATGACCTCGTTTATAAAGCACCTACTTTCCCTATTTTTTACTACTGTATTTACAAATTGAAACTAGGTCAACACCTAAACATTCTCGCGATGGATAATAATTAAAGGGGACTAAAACAAAAATTAAGTGAGACCAAAAATTAAGTCTCACATACCACACTATACATCCATTAATACTTGAGAATTTCCAAATGTAGTGTAGACATTAGGTCAACCATTACATGTCAAAACACATTAAAAATTAAGTACATGATTCTGAAACTTCTGATACACCTAACCATGAATCCTCTTGACACAAAAAAGAGAACAACACCATTAAATCTCCTTCAAAACACAAGTCCTGAAAATAAATTATGGAGAAAATACAATATCTCCTCGACACCTCTATACAACACTAAAAAACTAGTTCTCATATTGGTAAACATAACTTGTTCTCACTAACAATCCAAAACCCAAGATTCTGAATATAGAAACTTCTAACAACCTTGAGAAACATACTAAATCTACACAAACATAGCATCAATACAAAGGAAATGTGGAGCACGATCTAGAGCACATTATAAACACTTGGATAATACTATTTTCTTGTTTATTTAATTTTATCAAAGCACTTGGAAATCAAGTATGAGAGACATAATCTCAGCTCATTACTTCATTCCAACACATCTCCAGAACCTGAAAAAAAATAGCTCCATGTACTTACAACACTTCCTCAATATCTCAACTATGCATGCACAACTTGCAACAAACTATTCTCCTCTTTTTCATAATTTTCTTAATATCCTTGACATTTTCATCATGCAACAAATTCATTATCACACAGATAACATCAATGAAAAGACCAGTGAGTAGCCATCCTATTGAAATCAATGAAAATACCTTCATACTTACAATAATCTCCCCTTTTTTCATTTATGGCAGGGTATGTACAGGATCATCATGGAAAAATCAAGCCCTTAAGTGGCAATAAAAAGATAAAAAATCAGAGTTAGACAACTTGACGTAAAAATTTGAATAAGTTATCTATATTATTTCAAAAAATGTAAAAATAGAATCTATAGCAAATTGAATGTATTTTCTAAACTACTAGACTTTTATTTATTTATTTTTAAATCTATTTGGTGAAAATTTGAAATTTCAATGCAGTAGTATTTAATTTTCAGGGTAAAAATAAGAAGTAGGTGTCTGTCTAACCACCCTAACCACAATAAAATTATAATATTTTTTTATAAGATTTTAGATATAAGTAGAGGACTCATGTCCCGATGTGATGCATATTTGTTTATAATTTTTTTTCCATGTAAATAATTAATTATGATTTTTTTATTATTACTTTAAAAAAATATAAAAGCTCATTTGCCTAACCACCTTAACTTGGTAAAAAATTAATGAAATTCATTTTTATTTTTTTTAATCCTATAATATGCAAAGCATAGAATGTGATGCATGTTTTGGATTCAAAAAATGTGATACCATTTGAAAGTTAGAGATGTTTTTCAATCAGCCTATCAATTAGGGATTTATTCATAATTCTAATAGAAAATGAATAATAATTATTTATTAAATTCAAAGTAAAGAATAATTTATATTGGTGTAAAGCTGAGAATCTCCTTTAAAAACCCTTTTTGTTTCATCAATTCTAGGTAAAAAAACAGTCATCAACCACATGGGACATCATATGGCTTACATATCGCCACTTTTTGGCCCATGATGATCCCGCACATACCCAAAAACACATGATTTGAAAAATAATCAAAGAAAACATAACAACTTTGAACACACTTTTTTTTCTTCCACTAAATGATTTGAAAATATGTGCTACTTTCTCCACTAATACCTTACACTTTTTCATATGATACTTTCTTCGTCTTTGACATCAATGGCAAAGGAATTTTTTTTTGCATTATTATCCCCCTTTGACACTGAACCAACATACCCACTCTAAATACTCCCCCTTAGGAATGTACCCAATAAAATCAATGACTCAATGACAAAACATGACACTACCTACTCCACCTAAGAGGTAGCCACCAACATCAGTCCAGACAAGGAATAGATACATAGATCCACTGAATTGATGCATTTCCATATGCATCTACTTCAACAAAGGAGGGGTAATAACCCCCAACCTCTCTTGAAGAAACTAAAAGTATCCTTAGGAAGATCCTTAGTAAGTATGTCAATGATTTGATCCTTTGTAGGTACATACTCAGATTTCACCTCATTCTCCATAACCTTCTCTCTCATAAAGTGATACCTAATAGAAATATGTTGTATCCTTGAGTGCATCACTGGACTCTTTGAAATGTTAATTGCACTTGTATTTTCACAAAATATTTGTATAGGCTCATCATATACAAGTAGATATCCTTCAATGTATGTCTCATCCATAAAACCTATGTACAACATGATACTGCAAATGCCAAAAAAAATTTGATAGCTTCCATCCAAGCCACAAAAGAAAATGTCTCATCAAAGTCTATTCCTTCCACTTGTGAGTAACCCTTACACACAAGTCTTTCCTTATTCCTTACCACTTCTCTATTCTCATTCAACTTGTTTCTAAAAACCCACTTAGTTCCAATTATATTCTTGTTAGTCGGTCTAGAAACCAATTCCCAAGTCTGATTTTTTTCAATTTGTATACATTCTTCTTTCATTGTCTTCATCCAATGTCCATCCTTACATGCTTCACTCACTATTTTAGGTTCAAATTTATAAAGTAAACATAGATTTACCTCAACTTCAACATCTTTGCTTCTTGTCAATGCACCTTTCCTTTTGTCTCCAATGATTTTTTCTTTAGAATGATTCTTTTGTGCATACTTAGGGGTCTTCTCCAAAGCTTCTTCCTCTTCATTTTGAACTTCTTCTTCATCAAATTTCTCTTCTCCTAATTCTCTATAATCAGGTTCATCTAACACATATCCATCCAATACAATTAAATTCTACAATTTTCATCAACCTTAAATTTTTTAATTTCAACTATAGTTCTTAGCCTTTTGTTGTAACATCTCTAAGATTTTCTTTTAGTAGAATATCCAAGGAAGATACCTTCATCAGACCTTGTATCAAACTATCCTAAGTGTTCTTCTTCTCTTTTGATATAACATTTTCTTCCAAATACTCTAAAGTTCTTCACAGTAGGAATCATTCCATACCATAACTCATAGGGAGTATGTGTATTGTTAGCTTTGGATTGTAATTTGTTAAGTATGTATATAGAATTATGAATTAGTTCTCTCCATTAGACTTCTGGTAGATATTCCTCTTTCATCATAGTCCTAGTAGCTTCTTGAATCATGTAGTTTTTCCTCTCAACCACTCCATTCTATTGAGGAGTTCTAGGGGAAGAAAAACACCTCTTTATTCCATGAACTTCACCAAAAAATTTGAACTCATTGGAGGTGAATTCACCACCACTATTAGACCTCAAACATTTTATTTTTATATCCATTTCATTCTCAACCATCAATCTTTATATGCCTTGAATTTATCTAGTGCATCATATTTTTCTCTAAGAAAAGTAACCCATGTCATTCTAGAATAATCATCAATCAAAAGAATAAAGTACATGTCACCTTGTAGACTTCTCACTCTTGTAGGACCATAGAGATATGTATGAATTAATTCTAGTAGTTTCGTAGCAAATTGTTCCATTCCCTTAAAACTACTCCTTACTATCTTTCCAAACTAACATTTCTTATAGACATCATTGATTGGCTTTGTGATTCTTGGTAGGTCTCTCACTATATGAACTGAACTTATTCTCACCATATTATCAAAATTTATATGACACATCCTCTAGTTTCATAACCAATTGTCACTAACCTGCAACATAAAACAATGACCATCAACACCCTTAAGTTGATAAATGTTTCCATCTATTCTCTTACCAACAACAATCATAGTTTCGGGCCCTTTTTTAATCTCACATGTTGCATCCTTAAACACAAGATTATATCCCTTTCTACACATTTTTGCAACACTCAAAAAATTATGCCTTAAACCCTTAACATAGTAAACATTATTAGTGTTATGATTTCCATCAAAACTGATTAAACCTATTCCGCAAATCTTATCTCCTGAATCATCTCCAAATTTAACTAGTCCTCCATCATATTTTTCAAGTTTAACAAACTTACTCTTGTCTATGGTCATGTGATTAGAGCAGCTGGTGTCAACAACCTAATAATTATTATCCTCTTTAACATGAAAAGTAGATACCAAAGTACCTTCAACCTTATCCTTCTTCTCCGGAATACATTCCTTCACACAAATTTTAGAGTTAGTAGAACTAGGTTCTTCATTTATAGCCAGGAACAAGCATTCATTTTCATCAAAGTCTCCATAATTAGATTCATCATCAAACATACAAGAATCTTCTCTAATATAGTAAGCTTTCTTAATAATATTTCCTTTATTTTCCTCACTCTTATTGTTTATAGCTCTTTTCAAACATCTAGAATCATAATGACCTATATCACCATAGCTAAAACATTTGAAATATAATTTACCTTTGTACTTATCGATGCCCTTCTTCATTCTTCTTATGAAATTAGCTTCCACATAATCAAGATATTCTTTATCCGAATCTTCAACCTTTTTATGATACTCTAGCTTTGAAAGAAATCTCTACATTTATACCATTTTTCAAACCCTTTTTTCCTCATTTCAAAAGAATTTTGTGTACCAATCATCTAATCTCTAGAATAAGTATCAAGATTTTCAATTTCCTCAATAGCAAATGCCTTTTCACTATAATAATCAAGAATAGATCTGAGAAATTTCTTTACCACTTTAGATTCTTTGACTTGTGTACCAAAATCTCTCATTGCACTCACCAGCTCATCAACTCTCTACATGTAGATTTTGATTGTTTCATCTTTAGACCTATCTAGGGTCTCAAATTATGCCTTTTAATTATGTAGATTTTCTTGTTTGACATTTTGATCTCCTTTATAAATGCTTTCTAGCTTATCCCAAACCTCTTTAGCAGTCTTCAAACTCTTAACTTTTACTAATTCAATATTTGAAAGACTATTGACAATAATAAATCTTTCCTTAGCATTGATTTGATGCACCTTGATCTCTACACTTTTACTTGGACCATTTGCAGGTGGAGTCTATATAGTCTAATAAGCCTTTTCAACCTCAAATCCTTGAGCTAATAGATATCCTTCCATCTTTGTCTTCCAGGATGCATAATTTGTTCCATAAAATCTAGGGCATTCCAAAGAAACCTTGCTTTTCATCCTAGATCTACCTAAAGCAATTAAGCTCTTCTCCAAGGAAACTTTCTCTGATACCGATTATTTAATGAACAAGACAATTGAGAGGGGGTGAATCAGTTGTATCTAATCAAAACATCAAAAAACCTCAACAGTAATCAAATCCAAATGCATTTATTAAACTCGTATTTTGTTATAATGATTATGCATGAAATGCAGATAATATAAACTAAAATACAACACCATACACAAGAGAAAATCAGATTTACATGGAAAACCCAATGAAGGAAAACCACGGTGAGGATTAGATCACAATATAAGTAATTTCAAAATCAGTACAAAAGGGCTCACTGCTAGAATAGGATGCACTGTCCAAAAAGGCTCACAGCCAGGGCTTACTACCACAAAAAGAACAAGAATATAGAGGAGAAATATTACACAAAGATCACTTTCTCAATGCAATAGGGAATCCACCACAATGCTCCAACACTTTTATATTCTTGTTTGAAAGATTTTAGACACCTTCAGTTTACTACATTTAGGAATCCAATACTTTGAATTTCACACTTCTCTGCTCAAATTCACATCACATACATCACTTGAATTGATCTCACATATATATTTCTTTTCTCTTCATTATTTTTCTCAACTCACAACAACTCCACTCTTATTTATATCAGCCTCAACCTTAAACATCTTCTCCAAGGTCAACATTCTATTTATTGTATTTACAAATTCAAATTGGGTCGGCACCTAAACATTCTCAAGATGGATAGGAATGAAAGGGGACCAAAAAAACACTTAATCGAGACCCAAAATTAAGTCTCACACACCACTTTACACATCCATTAATCCTTGCACATTTCTGAATGTAGTGTAGACACTAGGTCAGTCATTACCTATGAAAACACATTAAACATTAAGTACACACTTCTAAAAATTTTGATACAACTAACCATGAATCCTCTTGACACAAACAAGAGAACAACACCATTAAATCTCCTTCAAAACCAAAAGTCCTCAAAAGAAACTATAGAGAAATGTGGAGAAAATACATTTCTCCATGACACCTTTGTACAACACTACAATTTAACCAATTCTCATACTGGTAAACACAACTTCCTCTCACCAATGATCCATAACCCAAGATTCTGAATATAGAAACCTCTGAAAATCTCTAGCATCATACTAAATATGCATAGGCACAACATTAATATGGAGGAAATGTGGGGCACAATCTAGAGAACATTCTAAACACTTGCACAATACTATTTTCTTTGTTTATCAACATTTCTCAAAAACACATGGAAATCAAGTACTAGAGACATCATCTCAGTTCATTACTTCATTCAAACTCATCTTCAGACACCGCAACATAAGGTAGATCTCCATATACTCACAAAAGTTCCTCAATATCTCAAGTACACATGCACAACCTATAACAACCTATTTTATTCTTTTTCACAATTTTCTTAATATTCTCGACATTTTCATCATGCAACAACTTCCTTAACACAAAAATGACATCAATGAGAACACTAGTCAGTAGACATCTTGTTGACATCAATGAAAACACCTTCATACATGCAACAAAATGTGACAAATTCTGAAATTTAGGGAAAACACTTCCACTTTTTTGCAAAAAATTAGACTCAACTTCTTGCACACACCCTAGAGGTGGAAATTGGTTAAGGCCCCACACATGGAAGGGGATGGGACAACCACCTTTGAAACCATATTTAGGTCACCAAATTAATTCATGTTTCAATATATATAGGGCATATTCTCCCTCTATAGCTTCATTGCTACTTCCTCCCCTTTCCCTCTGTTTATCTAGTGAGAGTTAGGAGGCATGTAGTTCCTTCCCAATTTCCAATACAATATTATAAAGGTTCCCTAGGAGTCAACAATCCATAATAATATAAGCACTTGGATCTTCTCAACTTTGTTGATAAAAATTTCTAGGATGACTTCAAATGTCCAGCCTAAAAATTCCCATTACACTTTGTCATGTACAATATATAGTCTAGTACCAATAGAAATGGTTCTTGATGTTCTAGATAGTGGTGTAATATAGACAATATAATAACTTTAATAAATTAGAAGGTAGGAAAACATTGAGAAAACATGTGTTTGTGCAGATAGCTACATGCAGTGTTCTGGGTATTGAATCAAATTTATCTAACAATATAATACTATTAAAGACAAGATGTGGATAGCCTTGAATGGAACTACTAATGAAATATCACTTACATTTACAGATATAGTGATAAATAATAGTCTAATTGCGGTATGGATTGATGCTCCCCTTCATAGTGTGAGAGGATCTCTCCATCAAAGTTCCTCTATATTGTTATTTTCTCCAATTGTTGATGGTCATCTCCAATGAGATAGATGTGTACAAATTATATGACTGCCTACATCTAGATACATGTTCTAACTTTTTTGAATCCTTCTCTATAATTCTACACTATCATCATCCACATAGTTTGGGTTAAATCATCTTACAATTTACTAAAATCCTAGCATGTTGATAAGTAGTAGTACCAAATGGACTATGGTTTAAACATGCACATAGCTTGAATTGAATATTTAAGCTCTCAAATTTGATGAATCTCATAGGCTCGCAAATCTATTGGACAATTTCTCAAATATCGAAGCCTAGTACAAGTAATGAATATTGTATTCATAACACCTAAAGTTTACTCACAAAATAGAACTCAATTTAGATAGAAACAAGAATTCTCTATTTGGTCCAATAAATAAATAAAGTAAAAATGGCATAACAAGACAAAGCCCTCTGAATAGGCCAATTTGGGCCAAATAAAATTTACAACAAAAAAAAATCAACCAAAAGGAGAGATTGCTAGGGGGTTATTCGACCCTTTTCTAATTATTTTAATAAAATTTCTATATAGTATGGCTTCATATAGTACTTCATATAGCACCACATGGTACAATGGATGAAAAATTTATAAAAAATGAAAGCTATTTATTTTTTCCAAATGAAATGTTTTTCTTTGTTTCTGAAGCCTTTCAGACTCAATGGCAATGCCTATTTGGCTCCTTAAACCTCCATTGATAAGGTTGAGGTCTAAGTTCATGAAATTTGGATAGGAACTTGTTATTCATGGCTTTGATACCATGTTGGAACAACCATGATCTAAAAGAAAAGTCAATGATATATTACACAAGTGTACAATGAGCTCAAAAAGTATGTCTATCAAATAAAATAAGTGTGTCAAATGAGAAAGGAGTGTCTTGCATACAAAGACAACATAGAGGAGGTAGAAAAGTAGGAATAAATGCCTAACTACCCCTCCAAATGTGAAAAACATGTTAGCTAAGATGATACAAGTGAGAGAACATGTGTGAATTTGACATAAGGTGAGACAGACAGATAGAAAACCTCTAAGTAAACTTAAGCTAAGTTTGAATGGGTGAACCTAGAAAGGGTGATATGATAACTAATTTGATAATGACCCTATATACACCAAGAATTTACATTGTGATAGATCCATTGTTAATAAAAAACCTAGTGTTGTTAGGTTAACATGCCTAGACTTTGAAGATCATATAGTGCAAGAGAGATACTATCCAA
This sequence comes from Sequoiadendron giganteum, assembly GCA_007115665.2. Taxonomy (NCBI): domain Eukaryota; kingdom Viridiplantae; phylum Streptophyta; class Pinopsida; order Cupressales; family Cupressaceae; genus Sequoiadendron; species Sequoiadendron giganteum. The sequence continues at coordinate 23,150,381 of CM021108.1, read as the reverse complement.
TCTGTCATTCATTGGCCCAAAATCTTCATTATTTTGAGTATAAGGATTTGTAATCTCTTAGATATAACTAATAGCATGTTGGAGAAACTTTACAATTTAATTTTCCAAATCCAATTCATGTTTGAACTGAAAGGTGAATAACTACTTGAACTTATTATATACTACAGACATCACTTGATAAATAGATAGCAATACTCCTAACAAAACCCTTGTGGCTTTCATTTACTTGCATCTCTCTATCAAATGAACAAGGTTTACATTAATATAAAGTAAAACATAGAGAGATCGAGAAAAGGGATAGAAAGAGAGAAAATAGAGAATGAGAGAAAGAGACAAACACACAGAAATGGAGATTGATTGAGAGAGGGAGATGGAGAAAAGACAAAGAGAGACAGTGGGAGAGAGAGGAGAGTACAAAGAGAAAGAGAGAGGTAGGGATAATAGAGGAAGAAGATTGAGAGACACACACACATGATGAAGAGAGGAAAAAAAGAGAACACAAGAAAGATACATACACAAAGGAAATTTCTTGAGAGAGAGGAAGGGAGATAGATAGAGAAAATGAGAGAGAGGGAGTTCATGAGAGACTGATAGAGAAGTGAATAGAGAAAGTTGGATAAAGTGGCAAACAAATATAGAAATAAGAGACATCGGGGCAAAGAGAGATGGAGAAAGAGGTAATAAATTTTGATCACCCATTTCATGCCAACAATCCAAGGTTGACATATGTCTATAAAGAGCTATGCTCAAAGTAGCACATATATCATTTACATAATGACCCAATAATTCACCTTTAAGACCTCTTCAACATACCCATTACACATTGATATGTGATTACTAATTCTACATCAAAAACAAAATACCTTGGAATAAATAATAAATGATAATTTAAAAAACTTATAAATTGTAAGCTTGCTCACTCTTTATGATAGAGCAATTTGAAATCCTCATTCATATTTCCCAGGAAATTAAATATAATATTACATATCTTTAAATTTTTATAATAACATCTAAGCATCCTACACTTCTTACTTCATGGTGGACCGATTTGGGACCTCACTCCTATCTTCCAAGAAATTGAAACTGGTAGTGCGGTGATTAAATTTGTGTACAGCACCCAAACACACTACAGTTAACCATTCAACAATCAAATAGCTTAAATACACTACACATATCACTTATTTACAAGATTAAGTAGCCCAATAGTCAAACGGTTTAGAAACACAAGATTAATTTACAGTTAACCATTCAACAATCAAATAGCTTAAACACAATACACTTATCACTTGCTTTCATCTGAGGCTGCTTCATGGAATCTTCGTCTATTTGGCTTGTTCTCATGCTTGTCATCAAGTTGCAATGATAGTGGCTTGTGTCTCTTGTATGACCTCCTTCCTGCCAGTGAGGTGGGACCCGAGGAGTATGCATTTGATGAAGATGAGATCAACTGGGTAGTTGTGGGGAACATCAATATTTCAGAGGAGACACCAGTACCTGCTGTTGCCTCCAATGATCCGCCCTCAACATGATTAGGGAAGTTGAGAATAGCCCTAGAGCCTCTCATAGTGAATGCAGCTTTGTCATAAGCCATGGCTGCTGCTTCTCCAGAGTGAAATGTTCCAAGCCACACACGGACGCCTTGTCTGTTTGAATCCCTGATCTCTGCTGCATATTTTCCCCATGGCCTCCTCCTCACTCCTCTGTAATGCCTCTCCACAAATTCTTCCTCCTTGTTGGGTTTCTTCAGCTCAATTTCTTCTGGCTCAGCCTCTGCTATATCCTCATGCTTTTGAAAACATAAAGTTTTCATTGTGGGCTCCCAACCAAGACTAATTGAAGCTTCCTTCAAAGATACATCCAAAACCATGTTCTCGGAATCAATCTTATCCAGAGGTAACGAGTTGAACTCCAGAGCAGGGAAAGTCCCACATGTGGATATCTCAGAACCCACATTGCCAAAACGCGCAGAGCTCTGTAAATCCAACAAACCAATGTTTTCCATACCACTTAGGGAATCAGATTCCAACAAAAGGGTATAACTGCTCAGCATCAAGTCCCACATACTGTTAATACTACTGTGGCTTTCCATAATTAGCTAGCTCAATTTTTTCAGTACAGAGAGTAACTTAATTTATAAAACAAACAAATATCTAAGGTATATAGGTCTATTGTTTCCCACACCATCTTCTACGTCACATCAAATCTTTTGCATACCTCATCGAAGTTTCCACATCTATATGTTTGATAAAAGAAATTAAACTCCATGAAGGCACTGGTGACTTCTCTGAAATATTTGATCAAATCTTGAGGAAAGCCCTTACCCGACGTTTCTGTACGGCAAATCAAATAAAATCTTTTGAAACTAAAATCTTGATTTCCCATTTCCTTCCTATCTGTTATACTTAGAAAGATACGAGTCCACTTGAGGAAAGCCCTTACCCCACGTTTCTTTATGGCATACTACTTTATAAACCTCCTCTTATCTATAACGTGGTATAGAGTCAGATACCTTCTGCAGCAGCCACCCGAAAAGTCGATTTCAGCCTTTGTTCATTGTATTTGGGTGAAAGTGATGAATTATAAATCGAAACACTTCGTCTGACTCTTGCTTAATACATTGTACCACAAGAGTCCAACTCTATTAGACATGCGAAGGCCTACGGGAGTGCTACGGTGTACTGCATTGGCTTATGTTCCGTTCTGTTTTTATAAGTCAATAAGTACAATATATATTGTTTATTGTGTGTATTATGTCGTAAGTACTCAGTTATGAAATCTTATCTTTATTAAAAGGTTAAATATAGGTATTTAGATCCCACACTCATTGACTTATTTACTCATAAATAAATAAGGTACATAATCATTATTATATGGGCCTATGGGAGTGTACTGGCTTATGTTCCTTGTGTTTTTATAAGCTAATAAGTACAATATTTACTGTTTATTGTGTGTATTATGTCATAAAAAAATAAGTAGTTAGTTTTGAAATCTTATCTTTATGATAAAGTTAAATATAGATATTTAGGTCCCACACTCATTGACTTATTTACTCATAAATAAATAAGTTACATAATCATTATATATTGGCTATATTGGATTCTATTGTAACATATAGCATACTGTTTTTTCAAGACATTTTAGAGCACTTTATTCACCTTTACTCTCTATCCTTTAACTAGCCTAAGGATTTTATAATGAATAAACTAGGGTCTTAAAGATGATATAGATAATTTTTAAAGTGTGAATGCAAATGAGTTTTAAAGGTTTATATAATGAACTGTATTTCTAGAATATAATGTTATTTTGTTTAGTTATGTTGTAAAAAATGTTTCTAATTAGTATAATGAGGCTAATAGTATCATTATTCATTATGTGCTCATTGTATTTTCTTATTATTCTTTTGGTTCAAGAGTTTTTGGGAGCTCCACAACATTAAGTTGTTGGAAGATCCACCTCAATACATGAGGTTCTATGTTGAGATGGATCCCATCTCTCATCTTAAAGAATCTATAAGGATTTAATTCAAATGATGGCTTCTATTTTTTGCAAAAGGTCACCCATATAAATCTTACTTACACTTGCTTTTGTAGTGTCATATATTATTGTCACTCACAATTTCACACTAGGTTTTGGCTCCCTCTTTGATGCATGTGCTAACATTATGCTTGTGATGTGCTTATTGACGAAACAAATAGTTATACTAAGAGGGGGGTGAATCAATGTAACAAATTTCTTTTACTTTTTGCAACTTAATTAACCACAACAATAATACTTTAAAGCATAATCATTCACAATAGTAACACACTGCAAGATCTAGTAATTAAGAACACATGATTTACATGGAAACCCTTGCGAGAAAAAACTGTAGACAATATTACTTATTATATATTGATCTTATTTTGTAGGCACCAACCCATTAGAGAATTCAATCCACACAACTAAGTACCAACTCAATAAGAGACGCCAATCTCTTCTTTGATAGGCACCAACCTCCAAATTCTTCAATGGATGATATGTATTCACAAGATCTAAATGTAGATATACTTTCCCTCACAAATCTAATCAACAACTCTAACTTTGACTAATGTAAATCTTGTCTTCACAAATTAGATCCACACTCATACACTTTCCTATTAGATGCACAAGATAACTAAGAGGGGGGTGAATCATATGTACATTAAAACATTTAATCCCTCATTATCTTTCAAACCCTTATCAACATTTAAACCCTCATTAAGCATTAGCATAATGTAAACATATGAAAGAATAATGCAAACACAACCAAACATAATAAAACACCAGATTTATGTGGGAAACCCTAATAAGGGAAAAACCATGGTGAGGATTAGCTCACATATATATGAATAGAAATACCAAATACAATTAAGCTCACTGTTAAGGGATCATTTCTCAAAAAAAAAAAAAAGGCTCACTACCGAAAGGACTCACTATTCGAAAGAAAGAAGATAGAAGAAACTATTGCAAAGAGATTCACTATCCTAGAGCAACAAGAAGATCCACCACTACAAATTTATGCCATCCACAACCTTTGGCTCAGTGCCTCCAACAACTTCAAGCACACTAAAATGTAGACACCTTCTGCTCACTACATATCGAAGTCATATAAGTTTTCAAGCTCTCATACTCAGACCACCACACTTAATCACATTCGCATCTCATAACTGCCACACAACTTAACACAAACTCCAACTTGCATTTATACCATCCATGACCTCAAAAAACTCCTTAAGGTCAGCCTCAATGAAATGTATGCACTTCAAATGTGCAACACCAAAATAGGTCAACACCAAACACCTCTGTGGTGGAAATAAGTGAAGTCATACCATGCCAAGGGTTAACTAGGACCCAAATCCACATCGAAATGGTTTACCACACTTCCAAAAACAAAAAAAAGCATTTGTAATTAGCGCTAGCACACCAGGTCATCCAAACCTACACTAACACTAACAAGCAACCACATGCGTGCCTCTCTATGTCTAAAAACAACATACATAACACAAATGAACACTTCACAACATCCACACAACATCTTAGAATATTCCAACATCACTAGAATATTTTCAACACTGCCACAACTACCTGCAACTAAGGACACCATCATTCTATGCAACCAACCACACTGCCACAAAACACATCTTATGAATCTAGACTTAAAGAATAGTCGAACACCAAAAACTTCAAGTGAAGGAAGTTATAGAAAATATCAGCATGTTCTTAAATCCGCAAGATAGGAAACGACAACACAAAGAAATGAGGAGAAATTCCACTTCTCCTAGACAACCTTCTTCACAAGAAAACACACTATCAAACACATCTTCCACTGCCGCACAATCCAAAAACTAAAACATTGGATATAGCACCTCTGAACACCTCTGATCATCACATCCAAAACAAACAAGGATATCTTCAACTATGAATAAATGTGGAATACAACACTAAACACACCTTTGTAACACTAAGCACTCCTTTATTCAAATTTTCTCAAAAGCACTTGGAAACCAAGTGAACTAGTTGCATCAACAATGCCACAAACACCTTCTCAACATATCTACAATATATACAACACCAACAATCTCCCCATCTATAATACCAATAATTTTAAACAATCTCCCCAACTATACTGGAGGTTGGCATTAGTGTCAACACCAAAAATCTTCCAACAATCTCCCCCTTTGTCATTGATGACAACACTAGCTCTGAAAAACCATCAACAACAAAAGAAACTATCATCAACAATAATGGTTCTACATAAAGCAACACTCCCCCTTACTAGGGAATCTCTTACACTTATTTTCCTTGTGTCTTTTAGACAGTATTCTCTCTCCCTTTCTATTCTCTCCCCCTATCTTGAGTATTTGTTCAAGAATCACTCTCCCCATTTGACTACAATGGAAAGGGGCAACATCTTTCCCTGTGAAAACACTTGCACACTTCTCTTTAGGCAACACCAGAAAGCAATTTCTCTCTCTCTACTACTCTTTTGCATAAAATTATCGCTACTATGCACACTATACTACTCATTCTTGATTGCTCTCTCTCGTTTTCTTACTCTTTTCTACACTCTCTTTATAATACCCTTACTTTTCAGATCTCTTCCCCTTAGGGGCACAAGATATGTTCCCCTTGATTGTACCAAACAAGAACACTACTACCTACTCCCCCTGAGAGGTAGTTTTCAACATCATTCCATGACCAAGAATGTATCTTGAAATGCTCCCTAGATAGATGCACACTCTTATGCATCTAGTTGAAAGGAGGGACAATAACCCCTTATGCCAAAGATACTCAAAATTATCTTTTGGAAGAGACTTTGTAAAAATATCTGCAACTTGATCATTTGTAGGCACATACTCCAACCTCACCTCATTCTTTGCAACTTTCTCTATTATAAAGTGATACCAGATAAAGACATGTTTTGTTCTTGAATGCATTACCAAGTTCTTTGAAATATTGATAGCACTTGTATTATCACACAATATAGAAATAGGTTCATCATATGAAACTCTCATATCCTTCAATGTCTACTTCATCCACAACACCTGAGTACAACATGATGCTTCTGCAATATATTCTACCTCTGTAGTAGATAATGACACTGAATCTTGCTTCTTACTCAACCAAGACACCAATCTACTTCCAAGAAAGAAAACACCCCCGCTTGTACTTCTTTTTTTTAGAGTAATAAGTTATTATGCTTAATTAATTATATCATACTGGTTAATTAATTAAGTCACTTATTCCTTTAGTTGCTTAAGCTAAACTTAGGCAACTAATAATTATTTATTAATTATTAAGTGTGCACACTAGGGTTTCATTTAAGGTTTCTCTTTTAGGGTTTCTTGATCTCATTCATAAGGATTGATCTCTTTGTAATAATTTGAGATTCTAATAATGCATTTTACACTTTGAGGTTTACAGAACTTCTTGTTTGTTTCGAATGTCTTTTGCATGTGACAGGTGATTGCATGTAGGTGATCTTGGTTTCTAACATGGTATCAGAGCTCCAGACCTATCGCTGCCTGTTCGTGATTTGAAGATATGGCCTCTCTGTGAGTTTCAAGTGCAAGGGTTTCCACACGCATCTTTTTTGCAAGATCTGGGGGTAGCCAATTTTTTAGCACACTATGGACTCAAACGGACATCGCCATCGTGTTCACAGTGCCCCAAAACCCTAGAAATGCCTATCAAATCATTCATTTTGGTGAAGTTCGTCTGGGAGGCAAATTGTTTTTGCCGAGGCCGTACGGCCTCCCCAGCATGCATTCCAAGGCTCATTTTTCAAAAAAAAAAATCAAAAAACGCATGGTTTCTTGCAAATTTTCTGCACTGCCAGCAAAAATGAAGGGCCCCGCCACCGCGCCACCTGACGGACACCAGGAGCGGCGGCCTCGGGTGACACCACCCCTTCACCACCGCTAGTCCGCCAACCCCTGCGGGCCCTGTCTGCTCAACCGCGATCCTATGGGGGACCAGGCACTATACGCCCAGCCCCCGACCGCCTCCTACAGAAACCCCTTGGTCATATCAGTGACCAAGGGCTCCACGCCCAGTTGCTGGACGACCAAGCCCCCTGCCATGCGCTCCAGTCACATGGGTGATCAGGGGCCGAAATGTTTTTGCAGGGGGGTCGATTTTTTGCGGCGACGACTAGATGGCCGTCATTTTTTTTCCCAAGAAGTGTTGATGTCAGCATGACATCGTCGGCCGTACGACCTATTTGCCCCTCCTAACCTTGATTTTCCCTAAAAGAGCAGTTTTTTTGTTTTTGGCATAACTTGGGCATATGGTAACAAAATTGGGCAAACGAGATATCGCTGGAAAGTTGGTTCCGAGCACTATCCTGTGGTGTAGTTTATTTTACAGTATTTTCTTGTTTTATTGAATTTATTACTGTTTGAAGTCAGATGTACTTTTTATGCTTTCGAGCTCATAACTTTTTTCCATTATCTCTGATTTTCACTATCTTTACGGCGTTGGAAATGTATTGAGGAGCTTTATGTTGCTGGTCATGCAATTTTTTCTCTATCTATCCCAATTTTATCATTATTCTAGATTTGTCCCGATGGGTGCCTTGGAGATTACTTGGATATTTTGACAATTGGGAGAGTGCATCTTGCATCTTTGCACTTCGTTTTCAGTAATATATCTTTCAATAATCGATTGCTACTTCATAGATTCTAGGGTTGTTCCCATTTGGAGTTTTTCGAGTGTTCCAAGGTATCGGGTCTGCTGTTGCTTTTATCATGATTCCTTGAGTCAATTAGTGACTCTCATCCGGTTTCAGTAGTAGACAGAAGTATCTTTCCTTGCTTGTCAGATTTCAGTTCCAGTGTTACTCTACAGAGTTCTTCCAGTGCTTCTTTGCAACATGTCATATCATTGTAGGGGGGTTTTGTCCCACTGGGTTTTCCTCTTTTACCTCATTCTTGCATTTGTAAATGGGTACCTGATCAGACCTAGTTGTTGGGACCCATCTTTTCTTTCATGCATCTTCTTCTAGTGTTTGAGATTCTTCCTAAGTTCATCTTAAGGGGACTGTTAGAGTAATAAGTTATTATGCTTAATTAACTATATCATACTGGTTAATTAATTAAGTCACTTATTCCTTTAGTTGCTTAAGCTAAACTTAGGCACATTAATAATTATTATTAATTATTAAGTGTGCACACTAGGGTTTCATTTAGGGTTTCTTGATCTCCTTCATAAGGATTGATCTCTTTGTAATAATTTGAGATTCTAATAATGCATTTTACACTTTGAGGTTTATAGAACTTCTTGTTTGTTTTGAATGTCTTTTGCATGTGACAAGTGATTGCACGCAAGTGATCTTGGTTTCTAACATGGTATCAGAGCTCAAGACCTATCGCTGCCTATTCGTGATCTAAAGATATGGCCTCTCTGTGAGTTTCAAGTGCAAGGGTTTCCACAGGCATCTTTTTTGCAAGATCTAGGGGTAGCCAATTTTTTGGCACACTATGGGCTCAAATGGACATCGCCATCCTGTTCGCAGCACACCAAAACCTTAGAAATGCCTATCAAATCATCCATTTTGATGAAGTTCGTCTGGGAGGCAAAATTTTTTTGTCATGGCCATACGGCCTCCCCAGCACGCATTTTGAGGCTCATTTTTCAAAAAAAAAAAAAACAATTGAAAAACGCATGGTTTCTTGCAAATTTTCTGCACTGCCAGCAGAAATGAAGGGCACTGCCACCACGCCACCCGACGACCACCAGGAGTGGTAGCCTCGGGCTACGCCACCCCTTCAGCACCGCCAGCCCCCGCAGGCCCTGTCTACTTAGCCGCGGTCCTATGGGGGACCGGGCGCTATGTGCCCAGCCCCCGATTGCCTCCTACAGAAACCCCTTGGTCATATCAATGACCAGGGGCTCCGCGCCCAACTGTCGGATGACCAAGCCCCCTGCCATGTGCCCCGGTCACATGGGTGATCAAGGGCCAAAATGTTTTTGTAGGGGGGCCGATTTTTTGCGGCGATGACCAGATGGCCGTCAATTTTTTTCCCAAGAAGTGCTAACATCAGCATGACATCATCGGCCGTACGACCTCTTTGCCCCTCCTAACCCTGATTTGCCCTAAAAGAGCAGTGTTTTTGTTTTTGGCATAACTTGGGCATATGGTATCGAAATCGGGCAAATGAGCTATTGCCAGAAAGTTGGTTCCGAACACTATCCTGTGATACAGTTTATTTTATAGTATTTTCTTATTTTACTAAATTTATTACTGTTTGAAGTCAGATGTATTTTTTATGCTTCCGAGCTCATAACTTTTTTCCATGATCTCCGATTTTCGCTATCTTTACGGCGTTGGAAAGGTATTGAGGAGCTTTATGTTGCTGGTCATGCAATTTTTTCTATATCTGTCCCAATTTTATCATTATTCCAGATTTGTTCCGATGGGTGTCTTGGAGATTACTTGGATATTTTGACAGTTGGGAAAGTGCATCTTGCATCTTTGCACTTCGTTTTCAGTAATACATCTTTCAATAATCGACTGCTGCTTCATAGATTCCAATGTTGTTCCCGTTTGGAGTTTTTCGAGTGTTCCGAGGCATCAGGTCTGCTATTGCTTTTATCATGATTCCTTGAGTCAATCAGTGACTCTCATCCGGTTTTAGTAGTAGACAAAATTATCTTTCCTTGCTTGCTAGATTTCGGTTCCAGTGTTACTCTACAAAGTTCTTCCAGTGCTTCTTTGCAGCATTTCATATCATTGTAGGGGGGTTTTGTCCCACTAGGTTTTCCTCCTCTACCTCATTCTTGCATTTGTAAATGGGTACCTAATCAGGCCTAGTTGCCGGGACCCATATTTGCTTTCATGCATCTTCTTCTAGTGTTTTAGCTTCTTCCTAAGTTCATCTTAAGGGGGGTGTTAGAGTAATAAGTTATTATGCTTAATTAATTATATCATACTGGTTAATTAATTAAGTCACTTATTCCTTTAGTTGCTTAAGCTAAACTTAGGCACATTAATAATTATTTATTAATTATTAAGTGTGCACACTAGGGTTTCATTTAGGGTTTCCCTTTTAGGGTTTCTTGATCTCCTTCATAAGGATTGATCTCTTTGTAATAATTTGAGATTCTAATAATGCATTATACACTTTGAGGTTTACAGAACGTCTTGTTTGTTTTGAATGTCTTTTGCATGTGACAGGTGATTTCATGCAGGTGATCTTGGTTTCTAACACTTTTGTGATCTATACAATTTTCCCAATATGCATCTATATATGCAAGTTGTAATGTCCCCAACCAAAATAAATGAGAAAATTCAGATCTGAAATTAGATAAATGCAAATATTATTCCAATATCACCCAAAATCACCAAAATTGCTCAACTAATCTTGCATAAAGAGAAAAACAAATTCATGAAACTTCTAAGGAGCACTATTAAAATTATTTTTCTGATATTCAAAAATATATAATCAGTTCTTAGATATGATCTACAACATCAGAAAATTATTTAACTCTTTTCTCCAAAAATCTCAACAAACCCACGAACTATGCTAAAACTAGACTACTCGATTTACTCCAAACTTCACTGAAAGAACACCAAACCAAATTAAACTTCATGGAAAACCAAAATAATTAATTTTATGATATATTTCAGCATACAATAGGTCTGAGAATCATATTTTCATCATCAAACCAAACTTTAGCTTCAAACACCAATTCTCTTCACATATCACCAAACTATGCCAAAATAATGCTACTCGATCTTCTCAGAAATTCACCCAACTGAAAATATATGCTAATCAAATGAAAATAATAGTCAATAGGACTGATTACAGAATCTATAGCAGCATCATACTTCTGTAATACTATCTCAAATTTTTCACAACATAAAATAGAAAAACCATTCTTGTAAAAGCATACAAAACTACATTTAAAGCACACTTGAAACAACACCTACAAAACCCCTGAGACCAAAATAGAAATACCTAGCTTCTCAAATCTGATTTAAACCTCTGAAATATATGAAGCACAACTCCTAAAATTACATGCAATAACATGCAACAAGGAAAACTCCAAAAAGCTCCACAAAAGAAAACTGGACAAAATCTAAAAACTGTTGAAACAACTAAATTCTTTGAGCTCCTTTACAACCTCTAAATGAGATTTCTCCTAGAGACCCCTAGAACCACTACCCTTGAGCCTCAAATTTCCATGGTTTATCAGCCCTGAAGATTGGTCTTCATAGGTTTACCAATCTCTAAAGAAACAAGCTGAAGCTTTATCAAATATGCAATCAAGAATAATCCAACTTGGAGCCAAAACCAATAATATATGAAACCAATTTCAAAACTCAAATTACGCGCCAAAATACCACTACCAAGGAAAATAAAATTTCTTTTTTTCCAAGTGTCCCTAACTTCCACAATTCCCCATGAGTTGCCAACTTTACAAAAACTACCAATTCCACTTAAAGCCAACAAACAGTCCATGTGAAGCTCCCACATATCAACTTGCCAAAATGAGGGAATATATTTAAATTAAATATATTTTTATGTTTAAATAATATTCTAATATCAATCAAATCACCAAATTTATTACTATTTCTCAAACTGTCAACTAATCTTGATTTGTTATTTTGGGATTGTCGACTTACTATTTTTAGTAAGTTTCCATTTTTAGAAAATTTAGAAAAAGGGACATGACATGCACTCAAGGAGAAATTAGTATCCCTAGGATACCACAGAACAAAGTCTAAAGTTCCCTTCAAGTATCTGAATATTCTTTTCACTTTTTCCACATGTGATTCTCTAGGATCTTCTTGAAATCTTGCCACGAGACACATTACATGCATGATATCTGATCTAGTAGTAGTTAGATATAGAAATCCACCAATCATTGATCTGTACTTTCTCTTATCAATATTAGGAGATTCATCAATTTTTATCAACTTACAACTAGTAATCATGGGAGTACATACTGGTTTAGAATCCTCCATTCCAAAATTCTTCAACATTTCCGTAACATACTTTGACTATGAAATGAAAATACCTTTTTCTTGATTGACTAATTTGTAGTCCAAGGAAGAAATTCATCTCCCCAAACATTGACATCTCAAACTCTTTACGTGTCTCTTCTGCAAACTTCTTGCACATGTCTTCATTTCCTCCAAAGATTATATCATCAACATACACAGCCACAATTAGGATCTGATCTCCGTCAACCTTGAAGTAAAGGTTGCTATCTGTAGTACTCTTTTTGAATCCTTGCTACAACAAGTATCTCTCAAATATTGCATACCAAACTCTAGGAGATTTTTTGAGCTCATATAAGGCCTTATTTAACTTGTAGACCATATCAACATCATCTGAAAATGAAAAACCTTTTGGTTGTTCAATTTACACTTCTTCCAACTCACCATTGAAGAATGTAGACTTGACATGCATTTGATATACCTTGAAGTATTTATGTGTACTACAAAATCCAAAAACATCCCGATGGCTTCCATTCTTTCCACCAAATCAAAAGTCTTCAAAATCTATTCCTTCCACTTGTGAGTAGCCCTTACACACAAGTCTAGACTTGTTTTTGACAACTTTTCCACCCTCATTCAATTTATTTTTGAAAACCCATTTAGTTCATATCATATTCTTGTTTTTTTGTCTTGGGAGAAATTTCCATGTCCAATTCTTCTCAATCTATCCCAACTCTTCTTCCATATATTTGATCCAGTTCTCATCTTTGCATGCTTTAGTTATTGTTTTAGGTTCTACCTCTGAAAGTAAAAAAAAATATTACTTGTTCCTTTGTCATGACAACAAACCTTTTCTCTTATGTCCAATGATTTGATCTTCAGAATGATTCTTTTGCATATACTTAGGAGTCTTAGGGATCATTTTAAGAGCTTCTTCCTCTTCAACTGTCATATCTTTTTCTTTCTCTTCTTCTTTTTTCTTCTTCACTAGAAGGGGGTTCATCAAATTCATATCCTTGTATCAACACATAGATTTGATGTGGTTCTTCATCCACTTTGACACTTTCACTTTTAACAATCTTCTTCAGCCTTTTGTTATGAAATTTGTATATCTTTCTCTTTGTAGAGTATTTAGAGAAGATTTTTTCATCAGATCTTGCATCAAACTTTCCTAAGTTTTCCTCATCTCTTTTGATATAGTATTTTCTTCCAAACACTGTAAAATATTTTACAGTAGGAGATTTACCATACCATAGCTCATAAGCAGTCTTTGAACTATTCACTCTTGCTTGCCCTTTGTTAAGAATGTACAATTCTATATGAATTACTTGAACTCTCCAATAGAATTCGAGTAGATTTGCTTCCTTCATCATGGTTCTTGTTGCTTCTTGAACTATCATATTCTTTCTTTCCACAACTCCATTATGCTGAGGAGTCCTAGGAGCTAATAACTATCTCTTTATTCCATGATCTTCACAAAAACTATTAAACTCATTGGAGGTGAACTTACCACATCCATTAGACCTAATGCACTTGATTTTCAAATTTATTTCATTCTCAACCATAGTTTTAAAAGATTTAAACCTATCTAGAGCTTCTGATTTTTCTTTGAGAAATATCACCCAATTCATTCTAAAATAATCATTAATTAGTAACATGAAATACCTATCACCTTGACAGATTCTTATTCTGGTAGGTCCACATAAATCTGTATGCACCAAGGTGATCTGTTAATGGTGTTTTCTGCACAACAACAACTCAGAAAAAATATGGTATCCTATCTCTCTTGAAAGGTAAATCTCTATGGGAAAAGAGATAACTCCAAGGTCTCTAATGTCAGGTCTTGACAATGGAACAAAACAACTCAGTGATAAATGTGAAAATGCTGGTAATCACAAAGGGACCTTACTACGAGTAAATACTGGGCTTCAAATTTATTAGATCTAAACAATAAATTGATACTTTGAAACTTGATTGGAACCTTGATAATAAAGAACCAACAAAAGATAAAGATTTCAAAGATAATTCTAAAACTACTTCTAACCCTAAGATTGAAAATGCCAAAAGATAAAATGCTCAAAAGGGACCGATCTCTCATAAACTACTTTCTACTTGACCCAGATGAATTTGCAATTTCACAAAAATAGTGCAATCTTCTAAGGTATTTAAAGATTTTCAAATCACAAACATTCATTCAGCCAATCCTATTGCAATTGAGATGAACAGACCCTTATAACTGAACTAAGCACAATTTTAAGTCCAAGATAACTTTGCAAAGAAGCTAACAATCAGCTAACTGCAAAAAGTATAGACTAGAGATCACTGCAAACATTCCAAACATGAAACCCTAAGCATTACCAAACCATTTAACCATAAACTTATAAGCAATTTGAAAGATAGAATAACAAGAACCATGCCAAATGAAATTCCACAAGATGGATACCGAACACAATATCTCTCTTATATTAAATCATCTAAAATAGCAACAACTCCAGTTTTTTGTTACAACACTTGCTTGAGAATAAACCCTAAGTCGCTCTAATACCACTTATCTATTTTCTCTCTATCCCTATTCTTCTATGTGCTATGTATATTTTCAAATGAGGCAACATGCCTATTCTATAAAGAATCCCTAAGATAGGTCGGCCCAAAAGATAAATTACAATAAAAATATGACCTACAAGAGGTTGGCCTCAAAAACATCCGAACATAATATGAAATTTTCTATTGGCACCAATTTCATCCAAAACAGCCAAGATACCAAAAAGGGGTCGGACCAATACATGTGAATAATGGGAAGCACAAATTTCAATGTAACCCTATATAGCTACTCCCCATCCTTGTCTTTAGCTCGATCTGCTTCACCATGTACGGACAACAAAACTCTATCCAGCTCAGCAACAGGTGGCACAGGCAAAACCCTAATCCTTCTCTCAAGAGATTTGATGTCATCTCTTGCCTGCCTAACTGTACCATCCCAATCAGTCCTATTAGTCAAATATCTATCCATGACTGCAATATAAGTTGCAACATCATCCAACTAATGTCCAGTAATTGGTCCTTCACCGACTGGAGAATAAACATCTCTCCACCACTCCCTAAGCTGCTCCAAATTGAGATGTTTCGGAGCAAACTTATTCCTTCTAGTCATGACCTCAAAGAATAAAATACATTTATCATAGATACTGGTCAGAGCATCCTCAATCTACCATGCCTACTTATGGATCTTTTTCAAAGCATTTGCAGGATTTCAAAGTATTCCCAAGGTTAAAAAACCCTTGGAAAAGGAAGAATCTGACACTTTACCAATTTATCTTTAGTGAATCACATGATTGTTGTGGCCTTCGGTAGTAGGAGGTCAATATTCACATTATCCTAGGCTAATACAACCTTTAGCCAATCACTGATCTCATTGCATCTCCTCCAGTTGATAAAATGCTCTTAATAGCATCATCCCCCTTTAGTTTGGACACCCTACAACCAGGCAACAGTAGCATGTGTGGTTCCCTTCATCTTTTCAAGCTCAGAGATTGTCTCCTAAGGCAAGAAACCTGCAATAGAGGAGGAAGAACCAATAGCTTGCAAGGGTTTCATCAACTCTTGCAAGTACTTCTTCAGTTTCTCATTCTCCTTCTCTAGCTCATGCCTCATTTGCACAGCCTTCTTCAACCTACCCACAATCACAGCACTGGAGCCTTCATATTATTCAATATCCTACTCCACAGTAGCATGCCCCAAGTCAATAGTTTGCACATGATAGTCCTGGGAAGTCACATTGTCTCTATCTTTATTTAGAACAGGGGTAGCAATATGGGCCACTCTATTACCCAACCCATCTCTTTCAATTCGGGACACAACCTTTGCTTTCTTCTTAGTTTTTTCCTTTTCTACATTAGCCATAAGGACATCCCAATTAGGAGGAGAATCCTCCACTATCACCATTTTTCTCTTCACTTCCTTTTCTAACCATCCTAGAATAGTAGACCCAACAGGCACTGTATGTTGCTTATCTTGCCCCTGTTCCTGCTGATCATCAGTTGCATCCTTCTCAACACTTGGCATTTGAGAAATGTCCATGACTGGATTGTCTTTCTCCTATACTTGTTCTTCCACCACAACTCGTGCTAGTGATGGAACCTTCACTAGTATCTCCTCCTCCTTTTGAGGAGACTTGTTCAATTGCTCTCTCACAAGTGAGTCTTCATATGCCACCAAGGGGGACTATACTACCTTGTCAATCTCTGCCTTTGCATTATAGATGTCTCTTTCCTGAAATTCCTCCTCACCTAAATCTTTAGGATATTCATCCTTCTTTTGTTCCTCCTGTGTGCTATCAGCATCCCGAGGAATGGAGACACTTACTTGTCCAACAACAAGAATACTCACCGAAACATCCTCCTTTACTGCAGTATCCCTTGGGGAAAGAGTCCTTGAGTTGCTCATGTATACTTGTGTTTTCTCCCCTGATATTTCCACCTCTACGACTGGTGGTTCAATCTCCTTACCAGCCTTGGGAACTTCCTCCTGCTTTTGTGATAGCTTTGTAATCCTTCTTCTCTTTATAAATGGAGGAATAGTTTCCACCTCCTCTTCTTCTTCCTTATTCTTTTCAACTTCTTTCTTAGAGGCATGTCTCCTCTTCTTAGCAACAAGCTTCCTCTATTTGCTTACCTCTGCAGCCTTCTCAGCTTGAACCTCCCTTACCTGTATTTTGAAAGGGGAATCCACCTTTTCCTTGCCTTTAGGATCAGGTTCAAGTGACTCCTCGAAAGCAGAGTGAGACTCTAAGTCTCCCATCAGATCATAGGTGCATGGAACACCTTATCCTTCCAACTCTAGCATATTGTGCTTCAACCACATCTTGGTGTATTTGATCAATGAGGTCATAATTTGATCTAACTCAATCTTTTCTTCTTCTAACCAGTCAAAATCTCCCACTGGCTTATCCTTCATTGCCTCATAGACATGACCCTGGATTACATTCCCATCCTCTTCCACTTGGTCGGGGATTACCTTCACATTTTATAGCCTTACCAGATCCACTGGCAATCTAGAGAACTTCTTCTTCCGTACCTCAAACTCATCAGCAAGGTTAACCCAATAATCTTCAATGTGAGCCTTATGGATATATTCCCTACTGGCCTTCTTTTGTGCTTCGGTAGTGATATCAAACATTGCTCTCTTGGAATGGAAAGAGAGACCAAGAGTACTCATCTCCTCCTCACAAGCATGAGCAGACTGAATAGAAGGACAAACCTCTCCCATTCCTATTTTTAAGGGAAATCATTCCCAGAACCTGTTTTGTGCATTTCTCCCTTCACAATATTGTCAAAGTCACAAATCTGTCTAGTGACTTCCAACAATACAACAAGATCAGTAGGGTATCTAGGGAATCTGTAGGGAGCCCTCTGAAAACCATCAATTATGATGTATGAGAAAGTTGGGAACTGGATAAACCATGCCCCATATCTCCTTATCAATTCTTTAGCCTTATCTGAAATTCTCATATGTTCTACACCTTGGAGCAATCTAGTGATCTACATAGTGAACGCATCATTGGATCTCCTGTAGCTCCCTCCAATTAGGTGCAACTGTGGATATACCTCATATATGGCATCCTTCCCAAAGGTACCCCTAGTGCTTAACCCCTTGTATGGATGAAGTCTCGCCAATGCATACACTAGATAAGAGGTCATAGTAAAAGTCTTGGTTTGCAAGACATTGCACAACTACTCATGACTCACAACATTGATGATACCTACCCAGTGGTAGTCAATTCCTTGCTCCATTCTAGCAATTACATTGAACATCCAAGTCTTGAACACACCTGCACTCTTCAATCCCACCAACCCGTTGAGAAAAGTGATGACATTGTAGTACTCTCTCTTGAACTTAAGCCTGAATAGTTGGTTAGGCAACTTGGAGAAATGGGATTTAGGCTTCTCTAGCCAAGAGTTAATCACCTGCTGAGACTTGACTATGTTCTCCTCATAATATTTCCTGGCAACATCTATGTCAAAGGTGACCACATGGGACCTATCAGGAATGTCAAAGGTTGAAGCAATAGATACAGGACAAAATCCAAACAGGATCCTTCCCTGGGGGCCAATTATCTTCTATGTCCCCCTATCATAATTCCTGGCACACTCAAGCACCAGCTCATAACATTGCACTATGGAAGGGAAACTTGCCACATGGGCCAATCTAGAATCCACAACTCTTTTAGCCAACAGAGGAGGACTTGGTGCAGATATCTCAACCTTAAATTCCTCATAGTCCCACATGCCTAAATTTATATCTGTGATTCCTGACCAAATTGAGGTCAACTTGCTCTAAAAAATCTGACTCTTTATGTCTAGTTTTACTTTCTCTGCATCTGAGATGGCAGAAGTCTCTGCCCTTGGATCTGTTGCCTTCCCCTTTCCTCGACCAGCAACATCCTGTCCTGATCCTACCTGCAAACACATAAAGATGACCACAATCAAATCCACAAGAAACAACAAGTGCAAGAAATTATTACCTCAAAGTTCGGGTTTTAGCCCCCCTCGTGGATTCCACCCTGAAGAGGATTTTCGGGAAAATCCGAACCAGGCGGACTCTAGCGAACCAAGCATGCTAATTTCCATAATATCATTTTAATCCACCAAATAACAAAGGAATATCCCAAGAGATACTTAGCATAAGCTCATTTAGTCTATCAAATACACCACCAATAAACAAATCCATCATAACCATGAAATTCAATATTTTCCCAGAAGACTCGGAAGAATCCGCCAGAAACAGATTTTGGTGAAAACAGCCACAATTACAACTAACCCGAGAAAATGGAGGAGACACAGAACATTCGGGAAAATCCGGAGTGAACGAATTTTGGCGAGAATCGGATATACCATCACTAAGCATGAAATCGGCAAAATGAACCAACCACGAACACCGGGAAAATTCAGAAGAAGCAGATTTTGGTGAGACAAATGAAATCCAGGAAAAGGTGGTAAAAAGGAAAGAAAGGGATAAGTGGGAGAAATCTTGAGGAAGCGGATTTCTGTGACAACTTCAAAAACCCAAACCCATCCACATCTTCTTTACTTTCACCAAAATGATTCAAACAACTCAGGATCTAAAGCCTGAATTCCCAAAACAACTTAACCTAGACCTCCAATTAATCAAACACAAATTTAAAACACTCCTCACAACAATTTGAGGAGGATTGGCCATGCCCTAGGTTAAGAACCCTAAAATGTCTGCCATAAAAACACATAGAACTAGGCACGACTTGCTCAAACACCCAAAATAGAGAGTTTAAGACCAATGCAAGCAAACACCCAAACAAGACGCAAAACCAAATCAAGAGTAAACATCAATGACTAACCTAGCGGACTGGTATAGCAACAAAATCCCCAAAATTCCTAGTGATGATGGGAATACCCAAAGAAATCAGGAAACCATGAAGGACCAGAAAGTAAATGAGGTGAAACAATTCAAAATCAATAGAGTAAAGGAGCATTTCTACATACCATGAGAGCGAAAGGGCTAGAACTGGTGACGCCAATAGATAACCGTCAAATGCAAGCAGGATACAATCCACGCACATGAAACTCAAATGAACAGTCAGAACGGCTTTGAAAATCACAATCCAGCAAAAAACAAAAGCTCCAAGACTGAAGCTCAAATGATAGCAAATGAACAAACTCAAATGATCAATTATTTCCCAAAATACAATATATCAAAGCCCCAAAACACCCGCATAAATGCCATTAATGTGGTCGACAAGACAGCCACGACCACAAAAACCTGGGGATTCGACAAGGTGACAGACTTCGGGTAAATCCGGACCATACAGATTTTCCCAAAAATAGGGTCAAAAGCAGTGACCACCGGCCATCGAAATAGAACCGGGAGAATCCGGCCCAGGCAGATTTTCCTGAAAGCAATGAAAACTCCAAAATGCAGTCAGAACTCAAGATTTTCAATAATACTCAAAAGTATGCCACTTCAATTGGTAAGATGGACATTAAAGCATGAACCCAAGCAAGTGAAAACCCTCGAAAAAGAAGGGCCAAAACACCAAAAAGCGAAAAAAGAGGGTCCCCACCTTCCGTGGGGCGTGTGTGCAAAAAACTGCACAACAAATGGCGACTTCGCTGGGGAAATGCTCCAGAGCATTTCAAGAACCCGGAATCTCTAGTTTCAATCCTTTCATCAAGACACCTATGGACAAAGTTTCAGAAACCACAAGCAAGAAGACCTTTTCCTATACCAGGGTCCAAGTATGTGTATTATGCATATATTCCTATCCTATAAGTGCAATGGGAACTAGAGCAAATCTGACCAAGCTACATAAAAGTTCAAACTTCAAAAGAAACCTAGATAGAGCCTCGCTGCCAGTCAAGCGTTCATAGCCCCGATGATGTTATCACTGTGACCCTCCCAAGCATAGCTCTACTTCTAGTCAGGTGTCTATAGCCCCGATAGAGATAATAGGATACTCTTGATAAGGAGAAGCTTATTCAAATTTTCAAAAATTTCCTTTCTCTTCTTTTGTCTTGTTTTATAGAACTTTTCTTCTTCACCTTTGCAAGTAATTAAACTCACACTCAGGGATGAGGAACACAGTGGCACTAAAGCAGAATATAAGATTTTTCACTAGGCCAAATCACCCAAAGACCCCATGAAACTTCAGAATGTTTAAATTTAGTGTGAAAATGTAGGACCCAAATATATTCCAAAGTGTATCTAAAACAAGTGATTCTAATTCCAAGTAAAAAGGACATCAAATAAAAGAAGTCCACCACCTGAATTTGGAAAAATGATTAGAGTTTATAAAAGAAATTTTCAAAACAATCCCAAACAAATAGCCCACTGTACAGTTGCAACAGCCCCAAGGAAATAAGGAACCCAAAGCAAAACACAAAAATGAAAAGCAGAAAAAACCAGAGCAAACCTAAACTACCAGAAAGCAAAGCATAAAGAAAACCTACTCTAGCTATGTACAGGATGAACTGCAAGCAGTTCAAGGTTGAAAATAATGCTTTAGATACTGCCCATTAACAGGCAGTGGGATATCCTCACCAGTGAAGGTTTTCAAATGAAAAGCATTATCTCCCAGAATTTCTGAAATCTGGTAAGGACCAAGCCAAAGTTTATCAAATTTACCATGCTCTCCCTTACGATCATGAGCTTTATCCCAGTAAAGAACTAAGTTATAAATTCTAAAGGCCTTTACCTTAGCTCTTCTATCAAACCATCTTTTTACTACACCCTGATGTTTAGCAAAATTCTCTAGGGCCTCATCTCTTGTCTCTTCCAAGTGTAACAACTCAACCAAACGGGCTTCACGTTTATCTTCTTCATTGTAGTACTCATTAATAAACTGCAAGGTAGGAATTTTCAACTGGATAGGAAACACAAGTTCCAAACCATACACTAGCTGATAGGGAGAGGTTCCTCTGGATGCTTTCTATCTAGTACAGTCAGCCCAAAGAGAAAATCAGAGCTGGGTGTGCCAGTCCTTAGGATTTTGTTCTAACAACTTGCGGATAACTGTCAGTAGGTTCTTATTGGAAGACTCAGCTAAACCATTACCCTGAGGGTAGTAATTGGATGAAAATTTAATAACAATCCCATGATCAAATGCCCAATTAGAAAACTTCAGGGATGCAAATGTAGGACCATTATCACAGACTAAAGACAGTGGACAACCAAAACGATTGATAATTCTTGATTCAAAAAAATTGATTACCACATCCGAGGTACACTGTTTACAAGCAAGAGCTTCTATCCATCTCGTAAAATAATCAGTTATGCTAAGAATATACCTGTGGCCCACAGAAGATGGAGGATTAATTGGAACTATGAAGTCCATACCCCACTGAGCAAATAGTTTTACCTCTATGACAGGCTGGAGTGGAAGAGCTGCATGTTTTTCCTTACTTGCTATAGTATGACATATGTGACAAGTTCTCACATGTTGGTGTGTGTCTTTGAGAAAAATAGGCCAGTAATAGCCTACCCTTAAGATCTGGTTTGCAGTGGATGATGCAGAACCATGGCCTGTGCCATATTTCTCATGAAATTCAATCATTACTTTGGCAGATTCCTCTTTTCCCAAACATCTTAAGTAAACACCCTCATGATTTCTTTTATACAAAATAGCTCCTTTCATCATAAAGCTCCCACTCTTCAGGTGTGAGTCCCACCTCTGAACTGTATTAAGATGATCAAGACACTGCTGATTCAACAGATAGAAAATGATTTCATCATACCAATTTCCTGGAGATACCTCTTGAATGTAATAATGTTGAGCTGTGAGATTAGGACCGGTCTCAACCATTGTCTTTGTAAGTCCTTATCCTCTTACTAATTTCATGGGTTGGATTTCCATATCGTATTCCTGCAACATGGTCACCCATTTGGCCCTTCGTTCACCTAACTCATTCTGCATTAACAACAACTTTACTACAAGATCAGACACTATGGCAAAAACCTTATTCCTCAAGATATAGTGCCAGAACTTCTTGACTGCCCTGAACAAAGCATAGGCCTATTTTTCTACATTATGGTACCTTAATTATGCATCCTTCAAGGGAGTACTCATGAAGGCTATGGGGTGTTCATCACCCTGATCAGAATTTTCAATTAACATTGCGGCATAGGAATGATTAGAAGTGGATGAATATATGTATAAAGGTTTATTATAATCTGGACTCACCAATACAGGAGCCTCAACAATAGCCTTCTTGATCTCTGCAAATGCCTCCTTAGCTTCCACATTCCATTCTATTTTTGCTTCTTGTTTTAACATAGCATTCAGTGGCTTGACTATCTCTACAAATCCAGTGATAAATTTCCTAACAAAGTTAATCTTACCAAAAAAAGATTTCATCTCCTTTTTACTTGCAGGAGGCTGAATCTTCAAGATAGCCTGAATTCTTTTAGGGTCAATAGCAATACCTTGTTCTAAAATAATATGTCCTAATAACTTTCCCTCTGTGACTCCAAAAATACACTTCCTTGAATTAAGTGAAATACCAAACTCTCTACATCTTTGAAAAACCTTACATAAATCTATTATGTGATCACCTCGTTTTTGGAAAAAACAGTCAAATCATCCATGTAAATAATGATGTACCTACCAATTATATCCTTAAAAGCAATGTCCATAGCTCTTTGGAATGTAGCTCCAACATTGATCAAACCGAATGGCATCCTTCTATAAGCGAAGGTTCCCCATTTAGTAGTGAAGGTAGTTTTGTGCCTATCTTCATACTACACCATAACTTGGTTGTATCTAGAGTACCCATCCAAAAAAGGACATCATTTGAGATCCATTAACAATCTAAAGCACCTCATCCAGTGAAGGAACTAGATAATTATCCTTTTCTGATGCTCTATTCAGATTCCTAAAGTCTACACATAGTCTAATTTCTCCATTCTTTTTCCTTACTAGAACCAAATTCACCACCCAAGTAGAGTGTCTTACTACAAATATAATGCGTGTTGAAAGTAGTTTCTGCACCTCCTTCTGAATAATGGGTTCTAGCAAAGCATTGATTGGCCTCTGTCTCTACCTGAATGGTTTGATATCTAATTTCAAAGGGAAGGTGTGTGTAATTATTGAAGTATTATATATCTTCAAATCTTCATAACTCCAAGCTATTACATCATGATATGTATGTAAGGTATCAATAATTCCCCTTCTTTCTTCTGGAGTACATACCTTGCCAATAAAGACATTTTTTTAGTCCTGTGATGTCCCCATATTATATGTTTCACACTGGCTACTGAGAGACTCCCTTTTAGTCTGTTGTTCTTGATCTCTTATCTTATCTAAATCAAAATTTCATTCAAGCTGCACCATACCTGTTGGAATAGTATTAGTCTTTAGATTAATGATTCCTCCAAAATCAATGTCTGCTTCTTGAGGATCTATCTCATCAATAACTTGGCAAGCAAACACATCACAGCTTGTAATGAAGTCCAGAATATGCTTGTCATCTTTAAATACCTGGAAATTAGTAACATTGTTAAGTACTGAAGGCACTAGAGTGATCTCCACTGTAAATTTCTTCAATCCCAAAAGTGACAAAGGTTGCAAGGTACTAGCAGCTTGTGCTAGAGAATCGACAACTTGATTTTTGTTTCAAGGGATCAACTGGATATTAAAAGCATCAAACTCAATGAGATCCCAAACTCTATGCCTATAATCGGTCATTCTTCTGTCACAACATGAATAGTGTTTTCTTACTTGTTTGATTACTAATTTTGAATCTTCGAACACTTGTAACACCTTAACTTTCTTCCTTGATGCCATCAATAAGCCATGAATTAACAATTCATATTCAACGACATTATTAGTGCACTGGAAATGGAGTCTGTGAGCAACAAAGTAATTCTTACCTTTAGGACTAATTAATTCAAATCTTGCTCTAGCACCTTGCTTGGATTTAGATCCATCGAATCTTAGTGTCCAACAACCATCAGGTTCCTTTGGTTTTAATTTACCTTGTTCTTTGTTGGGGATAGGGGGCTCTTCAGGAAGTATTGGATTATGACCTCTATCTTTGTTTAATTCTTCCTGTATTTTAAGTCCAGTAAGTGGAACTGGATTAACATACTTATGTATCTATCAGACAACAGTCTAACACAAATCACATTCCAGTTTAGAATGAGGGGCATCATGGAATCTACACCAATTTGGAAGCAATAATTCCTCAAATGTCATGCTTCCTTTCAGTTGTATCTGATCTTCCATACACTTCTAGATGAAATCCTGAAAGTTGTCCAACAAACTAAATTATCTATCTTCCTAATCACTTATTTCATTCTTCGGTTCAATAAATGTCCCAGGACTACTATTCTCTGGAATGTGTCCATCAATAGAATCTTGTAGCATACAAAATTCTTCATCTATGGTAACTGATGCCGCTAATACATAATTTCCCATACCAACCTCAAACACCAATACTTGATTCGAAACATTCTAATATTTGGTGATTACATACTTCATTCGAGGTTCTCTTTCAATTATGATCTGGTTTGAGACTCCTTTCCATGGTAACCACATATGAGAATGGTTTGTAGATGTATATCCATTTAGTGCCTTAGTGAAATCTCTACCTAAGATCAACCCATAAGTATCAAGAATGTCAACAACTTGGATATTGATCACTTGCCGCACCCTAGGATCTGATGCAAGCTACGTAGGGATCATGTTCAATTCTCCAACTACACTTACCTCTATTTTATCCAATTGAGTAACCTTATTTTGAGAGGCCATAGGAGTAATACCCAATGCTTTACAAATAGAAAAAGGCATAAAATTTGTAGAGGCTCCCGAATCTAGAAGATAATTATGCAAATTCTTTCCGAAGATACGAACAGAAATTAGGAAAGGAGGAGTTTCCATCTTACCTTGAAACAGATTCAGATGAGTGTCAGCTTGTGTAACCTGACCTTTATCCTTATCTCCCCTCTTGTCTACGGGTGGGACCTGACTTCTGGGTGTTTGAGAATTAGAAGACCTGGTAGTAGCCTCATTGGTGGCTACCCCTTGTGATGTTATATTTGAACCAAATGATCAAAAAATTGCATTCCTAATGGCAGGAACCCTTAATAATTCAAAGGCAGAAAAACTTACCTTAACTTTCTTGAACTCTTCAGACACATATTTTCCTATTTGCTCCATATCCAGGTCAGCATGAGATTCCTTGTAGCCACTGACCTGCTTATCTTTGGATATTTCAACATTGTTCCCCTTTGATAGGTACTGTGTTGGCACATGAGGATAAGGTGGATTATTACTAGCTTGTGGATCTGGTGGAGTATTGAAATTTTTAGGAGGGATAGAAGTAGTGAAAGGACCTCCAGCCTGTGGACCCCTGTTAGGTCTATTTCTTAAATCATTTTCTTAGCTAGTTGCTGAAACATCTGAACTTCTTCCTCATCTAAAGGGCCATTAACATTCTCACTCTCCTCATTAAACAACTGGGAAATCTCATCTTTTTTTAACACTTGCTCTGCCTCATCCTCTGTAATAGATACTTCTTCTGGTTCATTTACCTCACCTTTGGGGAATGGGGCATGATTAAGTATTAGTACTGGAGAATCGTATGGATTTGAAGGTACAATTTCTAGTCCAGTAGAATTATTTTCCACTTCATACTGAAAGATGGAAGCTGCAGTCTGAAATTCAACACAGTCTAACTCAGAGTGTTGACTTGTTTTATGGAGCCTGCACCAACCAGACAAAGCTGCTTCTGCTAGGTATACACCATTCGGAGGCTTCTCTTGAGTAGAAGGCTAGTCTAAGGGAGTAGGAATCCCCCCATTATTAGGCCCAATATTCCAAGACCTATTATGCCTAGGCTATTGTCCTCTGTCAAATCTTTGTCCACCTTGCTGATTTCTATCAAAATTATGACCAGAGCCTTGCCTTTTATCAAAATTTTGATTAGAACCTTGTCCTTTATCATAATTTTGATTTCTGTCAAAGTATTGACCTCTTTCAAAGCACCTGTTCTCCCTACCATAATTAGATTGTATATTCTTCTAAGCAGCCTGAAGTTGGCTATTCTAATTTCTCAAATAGGTTACCTATGTATTCAACCTCTTCACTTGTTCATATAATTCATCCATCCTCTCCTTATCCAAATTGTTAGGTGGTGTTGGATTACCTCCTCAAGGATATTCGGGTATGTTTCCAGAACCAATAGCCTGATTCAAAACTTCTGAATTCTGCAAGTATGTGGGGAAACCAGCTTGTTACTGATGTAAGGGTTGATTAGTTTTTTGCTGAGGATAAGAAGCCATAGGTTGAGCTTGATTTAAAGGTGGATCTAGATGGGGAACTAGAGGCAATGACGGTACAGGATTCATGATTGGAGCATGACTAGTCAAAGCCTAGTTAAGGGCTTGAATTTTTCTAGGATGAGCAGTAGGTCCTAAGGATGGCAAAGGTCCTGATAAATGTTGTCTCAAGTCCATGTTGACCTTTACTGCCTCTATATAAGCAATGAGAAAAGTATTCAGAGGATTAGTCCTTTGTTTAAGGAAGGTGGTTGTAAGGCTATCCAAGGCTTCAAGGTAAACTTCCAAAGTAGTATTTTCATTTCCAGCATAAGGTACCTAGAGTCTGGTATATGCTCGATGGAACCTATCATTAAATGATCCTATGGGCTCATTAATTTCTCTTTTTACTCCAATAAATTGCAAGTACAACTCATTAGCACTAATGGGAATCTTGAACTTTTGTAGGAATGCAATTTCTAATTCAGTCCAATTATGGATGGAAGCAGCAGGCAAGTGATTGTACCAATAGAAGGCCTCTTTTCCTAGAGAATAAGGAAAAATCCTACATGCAACATCCTCATGGTTAATTCTTCTATCTCTCAAACAAGTCTAGAAAATCCTAATATGCTCTTTTGTTGTCCTATTGGGATCATGAGTATGAAATTTAGAGCAAAAGTGCTCAAGATTCTTGGGCATAACATTGTAATTATTAAAGATCAATGGGGACAAATTATTACCAGGAAAAGCAATTGGTGGAGGTAGGGGTGGTAATGGATGATTTATGACTGGTTATGGATGTGGGATAGGAATTACCTCAGAGTCAAAAGAAGATGATGGGAGTGGGTGAGTGGATGATGATTCTTCCCCTCTGGTTCTTCTTGACCTAGCAGGGGTTTGTAACTCTTGAAATTCTTCTCATCCTGGGGTAGATCTAGTTCTTCTTCTAAGCCTCTCAGGAGAGATGGCGTTTACGAAACAGTCCAGTTTTCTTGTTCAAAGGCCCTCCTTCTAGCACCAATTTGTTGATGGTGTTTTATGCACGGCAACAACTCAGACAGAATATGATATTCTATCTCTCTTGAAAGGTAAATCTCTATGAGAAAAGAGATAACCCCAAGGTCTCTAATGTCATATCTTGACAATGGAACAAAACAACTTAGTGATAAATGTGAAAATGTTGGTAATCACAAAGGGACCTTACTATGAGCAAATATTGGGCTTCGAATTTATCAGATCTAAACAATAAATTGATACTTTGAAACTTGATTGGAACCCTGATAATAAAGAAACAATAAAAGATAAAGATTTCAGAGATAATTCTAAAACTACTTCTAACCCTAAGATTTAAAATGCCAAAAGATAAAATACTCAAAATGGACCGATCTCTCATAAACTACTTTCTACTTGACCCAAATGAATCTACAATTTCCCAGAAATAGTGCAATCTTCTAAAGTATTTAAAGATTTTCAAATCACAAACATTCATTCAGCCAATCCTATTGCAATTGAGATGAAAAACTCTTATAACTAAACTAAGAACAATTTTAAGTCCAAGCTAACTTTTCAAAGTAGCTAACAATCAACTAACTGCAAAAAGTATGGACTAGAGATCGCTGCAAACATTCCAAACATGAAACCCTAAGCATTACCAAACCATTTAACCATAAACTTATAATCGATTTGAGAGATAGAATAACAAGAACCATGCCAGATGAAATTCCACAAGATGGATACCAAACACAATATATCTCTTATAATAAATCATCTAAAATAGCAAAAAGTCAAGTTTTCTGTTACAACACTTGCTTGAGAATAAACCCTAAGTCGCTCTAATACCACTTATCTATTTTCTCTCTATCCCTATACTTCTATGTGCCTATCTATATTTTCAAATGAGGCAACATGCCTGTTTTATAAAGGATCCCTAAGATAGGTCGGCCCAAAAGATAAATTACCATAAAAATATGACCTACAAGAGGTCAGCCTCAAAAACATCTAAACATAATATGAAATGTGCCATTGGCACCAATTTCATCCAAAACCGCCAAGATACCAAAAAGGGATCGGCCCAATACATGTGAATAATGGGAAGCACAAATCTCAATGTAACCCTATATAGCTACTCCCCATCCTTGTCTTTAGCTCTATCTTCTTCACCATGTACGGCCAACAAAACTCTATCCAACTCAGTAACAGGTGGCACATGCAAAACCCTAATCCTTCTCTCAAGAGATTTGATGTTATCTATTGCCTACCTAACTGTACCATCCTAGTCAGACCTATTAGTCAAATATATGTCCATGACTACAATATAAGTTGCAGCATCATCCAACTGATGTCTAGTAACTGGTCCTTTACCGGCTAGAGAATAAACATCTCTCCGCCACTCCCTAAGCTGCTCCAAATTGAGATGTTTCGGAGCAAACTTCTTCCTTCCAGTCATGACCTCAAAGAATAAAATACATTTATCATAGATACTAGTAAGAGCATCCTCAATCTTCCGCGCCTACTTATGGGTCTTTTTCAAGGCCTTCTACCTCATTTGCAAGATTTTAAACCATTCCCAAGGTTCGGAAACCCTTGGAAAAGGAAGAATCCCACAGTTTACCAATTTATCTTCAGTGAATCACATGATTGTTGTGGCCTTCTGCAGTAGGAGGTCAGTATCCACGTTATCCTAGGCTAATACAACCTTTAGCCAATCCACTGATCTCATTGCATCTCCTCTAGTTGATAAAATTCTCTTAATAGCATCATCCCCTTTAGTTTGGACACCCTCCAACCAGGGAACTGTAGCATGTGTGGTTCCCTTCATATTTTCAAGCTCAAAGATTGTCTCCTAAGGTGAGAAACCTACAGCAGAGGAGGAAGAACCAATAGCTTGCAAGGGTTTCATTAACTCTTGCAAGTACTTCTTTAGTTTCTCATTATCCTTTTCTAGCTCATGCCTCATCTGCACAACCTTCTTCAACCTACCCACAATCAGAACACTGGAGCCTTCATATTCTTCAATATCTTGCTCCATAGTAGCATGCCCCAAGTCAATAGTTTGCACATGATAGTCTTGGTCAGTCACATTGTCTCTATCTTTATTTGGAATAGGGGTAGCAATATGGGCCACTTTGTTGCCCAACCCATCTCTTTCAATTCGGGACACAACCCTTGCTTTCTTCTTAGTTTTCTCCTTTTCTACATTAGCCATAAGGACATCCCAATTTGGAGGATAATCCTCCACTATCACCATTTTTCTCTTCAATTCCTTTTCTAACCATCCTAGAATATTAGACCCAGCAGGCACTGTATTTTGCTTATCTTGCCCTTGTTCCTACAGATCATCAGTTGCATCCTTCTCAACACTTGGCATTTGAGGACATGACTAGATTATCTTTCTCCTATACTCATTTTTCCACCACAACTCATGCTGGTGATGGAACCTTCACTAGTATCTCCTCCTCCTTTTGAGGAGACTTGTTCAATTGCTCCCTCATAGATGAGTTTGCATATGCCACCAAGGGGGACTGTACTACCTTGTCAATCTCTGCCTCTGCATTAGAGAGGTCTCCTTCCTGAAATTACTCCTCGCCTAAATCTTTAGGACCTTCATCCTTCTTTTGTTCCTCCTGTGTGCTATCAGCATCTCGAGGAATGGAGACACTCACTTTTTCAACAACAGGAATACTCACCAAAATTGTTTCCTTCTTCTCTTTATCAATTGAGGAATAGTTTCCACCTCCTCTTCTTCTTCCTTATTCTTTTCAACTTCTTTCTTAGAGGCATGTCTCCTCTTCTTAGCAATAGGATTCCTCTGTTTGCTTACCTCTGAAGCCTTCTTAGCTTGAACCTCCCTTACCTGTATTTTGAAAGGGGAATCCACCTTTTCTTTGCCTTTAGGATCAAGTTCAAGTGACTCCTCGGAAGCAGAGTGAGACTCTAAGTCTCCCATTAGATCATAGGTGCATGGAACACCTTCACCTTCCAACTCTAGCATCTTGTGCTTCAACCACATCGTGGTGTATTTGATCACCAGTGTCATAATTTGATCTAACTCAGACTTTTCTTCTTCTAACCAATCAACTTCTCCCACTGACTTATCCTTCACTACCTCATAGACATGACCCTGGATTACATTCCCATCCTCTTCCACTTGGTCAGGGATGGCCTTTACATTGTATAGTCTTACCAAATCCATTGGCAATCTAGAGAACTTCTTCTTCCTTACCTCAAACGCATTAGCAAGGTTAACCCAATAATCTTCAATGTGAGCGTTATGGCTATATTCTCTACTGGCCTTCTTTTGTACTTCACGAGTGATATCAAACCTTGCTCTCTTGTAATGGAAAGAGAGAACAAGAGTACTCATTTCCTCCTTAGCAGCATGAGAAAACTGAATATAAGGACAAACCTCTCCCATTCCTGTTTTTAAGGGAAAATCATTCCCAAAACCTGTTTTGTGCATTTCTCCCTTCATGATATTGTCAAAGTCACAAATCTGACTAGTGACTTCCAACAATATGATATGATCAGTAGGGTATCTAGGGAGTCTATAGGGAGCCCTTTGAAAACCAACAATTCTTATGTATGAGAAAGTTGGGAACTGGATAAACCATGCCCCATATCTCCTTATCAATTCTTTACCCTTATCTGAAATTCTCATATGTTCTACACCTTGGAGCAATCTAGTGATGTACATAGTGAACACATCATTGGATCTCTTGTAGCTCCCTCCAATTAGGTGAAACTATGGATATACCTCATTTATGGCATCCTTCCCAAAGGTACCCCTAGTGCTTAACCCCTTGTATGGGTGAAGTCTCACTAATGCATACAAGAGCTAAGAGTTCATTGTAAAAGTCTTGGTTTGCAAGACATTGCACAACTGCTCATGAATCACAACACTGATGATACCTGCCCAGTGATAGTCAATTCCTTGCTCCATTCTAGAAATTACGTTGAACATCCAAGTCTCGAACACACCTACACTCTTCAACCCCACCAACCTGCTGAGAAGAGTGATGACATTGTAGTACTTCTTTTTTGAACTTAAGCCTAAATAGTTGCTTAGGCAACTTGGAGAAATGGGATTTAGGCTTCTCTAGCCAAGAGTTAATCACTTGCTGAGACATGACTACGTTCTCCTCATAATATTTCCTGGCAAAATCTATGTCAAAGGCCACGACATGGGACCTATCACGCATGTCAAAGGTTGAAGCAATAGATACAAGACAAAAGCCAACCAGGATCCTTCCCTGGGGGCCAATTATCCTCTGTGTCCCCCTATCATAATTCCTGGCACACTCAAGCACCAGCTCATAACATTGCACTATGGAGGGGAAACCTGGCACATGGGCCAATCTAGAATCCACAACTCTTCTAGCCAACAAAGGAGGACTTGGTGCAGACATCTCAGCCTTAAATTGCAAATAGTCCCACATGCTTACATTTGTATATGTGATTCCTGACCAAATTGAGGTCAGCTTGCTCTCAGGAATCCACCTCTTTATGTCTAGTTGTACGTTCTCTGCATTTGAGATGAAAAAATTCTCTGCCCCTGGATTTGTTGCCTTCCCCTTTCCTCGACCAACAACGTCATGTCTTGATCCTGCCTGCAAACACATAAGGATGACCACAACCAAATCCACAAGAAACAACAAGTGCAGGAAATTATTACCTCAAAGTTTGAGTTTTAGCCCCCCTCGCGGATTCCACCCTAAAGAGGATTTTCGGGAAAATCTGGACCAAGCAGACTCCAGCGAACCAAGCATGCTAATTCCCATAATATCATTTTAATGCATCAACTAAAAAGGGAATATCCTAAGAGATACTTAGCATAAGCTCATTTAGTCTATGAAATACACTACCAATAAACAAATCCATCATAACCATGAAATTCAATATTTTCCCAGCAGACTCGGAAGAATCTGCCAGAAACTAATTTTGGCTAAAATAGCCACAGTTACAACTAACCCGGGAAAATGGAGGAGACACAGAACATTCCGAAAAATCCGGAGTGAATGGATTTTGGCGAGAATTGGATATACCATCACTAAGCATGAAATCGGAAAAACAAACCAATCGCGGACACCGAGAAAATTCAGAAGAAGCGGATTTTGGCGAGACAACCAAAATCCAGGAAAATGTGGTAAAAAGGAAAGAAAGGGATAAGTCGGGGAAATGTGGAGGAAGCGGATTTCCACAAGAACTTCAAAAACTCGAACCCGTCGACATCTTCTTTACTTTGACCAAAACGATTCAAACAACTCTAGATCTAAAGCCTGAACTCCCAAAACAACTTAACCTAGACCTCCAATGAATCAAACATGAATTTAAAACACTCCTCACACCAATTTGAGGAGGATTGGCCATGCCCTAGGTTAAGAACCCTAAAATGTTTGCCATAAAAATACATAGAACCAGGCATGACTTGCTCAAACACCCAAAATGGAGAGTTTAAGACCAATGCAAGCAAACGCCCAAAAAAAGAAGCAAAACCAGATCAAGAGTAAACATCAATGACCAACCTAGCGGACTGGTATAGCAACAAAACCCCTAAAATTCCCGGTGACGACGGGCATACCCAAGGAAATCAGGAAACCATGAAGGACTAGAAAGCAAATGAGGTGAAGCAATTCGAAATCAACAGAGTAAAGGAGCATTTCTACATACCTTTAGAGCAAAAGGACTGGAGCTGGTGATGCCAACAGATAATCGTCAAATGCAAGTAGGATACAATCCACACACGTGAAACTCAAATGCACAATGAAAACGGCTTCGAAAATCATAATCCAACAAAAAACCGAAAGCTTCAAGACTCAAGCTCAAATGATAGCAAATGAACAAACTCAAATGATCAATTACTTCCCAAAATCCAATATATCAAAGCCCCAAAACACCCACACAAACACCATTAATGTGGTTGACAAGATAGCCACAACCACAAAAACTCGGGGATTCGACAAGGTGATAGACTTTGGGTAAATCCGGACCATACGAATTTTCCTGAAAATAGGGTCAAAAGCAGTGACCATTGGCCATCGAATGAAAACCAGGAGAATCCGGCCCAGGCGAATTTTCCCAAAAGGAATGAAAACTCCGAAATGCATTTAGAACTCAAGATTTTCAATAATACTCAAAAGTATGCCACTTCAATTGGAAAGATGGACATTAAAGCACGAACCCAAGCAAGCAAAAACCCCCGAAAAAGAAGGGCCAAAACACCAAAAAGCGAAAAAAGAGGGTCCTCACCTTCAGTGGGGCGTGTGTTCAAAAAACTGCACAACATGATCCTAGAATA
Organism: Sequoiadendron giganteum; assembly: GCA_007115665.2. Lineage (NCBI taxonomy): Eukaryota > Viridiplantae > Streptophyta > Pinopsida > Cupressales > Cupressaceae > Sequoiadendron > Sequoiadendron giganteum. The sequence continues at coordinate 23,115,840 of CM021108.1, read as the reverse complement.
GTGGTTTACACTTTTGCCAAACTTGACATTGAACTGAATTTTTTAACTAAATCTTCACTTTCGGGCACCTATAGCTGCTAAACCATGAAGAATTTGAAGATGATGCAAACTAGTTATTTGTGACATTTTATTTGTAGATTCTAAAGTATATATATATTTTTAAATTGAATTAAATTTCATTTATTTTTCCATCTCCTTCAAAAACTAGTTTTTAATAGTAAACAATACTCTTAAAGAGTGGTGTGTACTTGCTAACACATAACTTTTTTTCTATGAAGGATAATTTTTTTTTTTTTTTCTTAATTTAGATTCGTAACTATGATATGTAGTGCATGCAATTGGTTCCATAGTGTTTTATTGAATATATTTTTCTTAATTAAGTTTTGAAGTCAAACCAGTTACAATTTAGACATAGGTTTACTTGCTAGCACATAACTTGTTGTATGTATTGAAATTCATTTTTTTTGTTGGATCAAGGACATCAATATCAAATGCATAGATATTAAATTTAGATTTTTTTTTATAATCTATTATTTTTTCACATGTGCAGAACAAAGAGCTTGATTTTTAGTGAAAAAACTACTTTCATAAGAAATAAAAAATAGATATAATAATCAAATTAAATATTTTTAAAGTTATACTTTTTGGGAAGCTTATAATAAGGACTACATACTCACAGAATATAAATTTTAAATGGATTCATTTGATCCCCCAAAAGGTAAATCAAAAGTAGTTTTTTATTAGCATTTTGGTAGGTGTAGAGGAGACTCCATTATAGGTATGATTTAAAACTAACAGGGTTCTATCCAAGGGGTTTTAATCAAACCCTCTTCAATTAGAATTATTTAAATGGAACCTTTCAATGCTTAAATCATTATATTTTCTAAAAATATGTGATTTCAACAAAAATTAGGATGTCCCAAAAAGTGTAAACCACAATTGTGGGATCACCCACCAACTCTAAAGGCCCTGCAGTAGAATATTTGTTAGTCTTGAACATCTTCTTTTTCTTCTTTTCAAATTGACATTCTTTGTAGATTGCATTCATAGGCTTTGAATCTTTGACAGATCTCTCACAACATCAGTAGAGCCGATCTTCACTAGGCTATCAAAATTGATGACCCATTATTCCATGCAATAGCCACCTTTGAGCTGATAAACATTACCTTATGTCCTTGTTCCTGCAACAACTAGAGTACCAAAGCTACCTTTTTTTATTTAACAACCATCATCTTAAAACACCAAATTCTATCCTCTGCTACACATTTTTCCTACACTTAGAATATCATGTCAGAGGCACTTGACATAAAGAACATCATCTATTTTATACTTGCCATCAAAACTAATTGAACCTTTTCCACATATCTTAGCAAATGTATCATCACCAAATAAACAAGACCACCATCATACTTCTAAATTTTAAAAAACTTACTCTTATCACCTACCATATGATTCAAGCAACCACTGTCAATTATCCAATGATTTCTTTCCTCTCTTGCATGAAAAACAACCACCATAGTTCTTTCATTGTTATGACCTACTTTTAGAGCACTTTCCTTAATACATCTTTTAGAAGTAGAATTAGTTCCAAAATCTAGAGCCATGAACAAGAATTCATCACTATCATCACCAGATACACCATTGTATTTTTCAACATAATAACTCGTCTTGATAAATTTTCCTTTATGATCCTTATGTGTGTCATTTGCAACTTTGATTGGACAGTTAGAAGCATAATGACCTATCTTCCCATAATTAAAACCCTTAAAGGGTAACTTACCTCTATATTTTCCAATGCCCTTTTTCAATCTCCTCATCAAATTTGCTTCCACCTCATCAACATTATCCATATTTGATTCATCATCCTTCTCTACCTTGCTGACTTTAAAACTAGTTTTTGTCTTCGTAGCATCTTGTGACCAGGTTCTCTCAATTAATAAAAAATTAAAGCACCAAACATCTGATCTCTAGAATATTGATCTAAAGTTTGAGCTTCCTCAATAGCAGACACTTTAGAACTATAAGAATTAGGAAGCGTTCTTAGTACCCTTTTCTCAACTTTGCTTTCTTCCAGTGTACCACCAAGACCATTGATGGAATTGCCCACTTCATCCACTCTGAGCATGTAGGCTATAAAATATTCATCTTTAGACATCCTCAAGGTTTTAAATTTGGCTTTTTAGTTCTATATATTTGCTTGCTTGACCTTATCATCTCCTTTATAAATCCCTCCAACTTTTTCTAGATCTCTTTAGTAGTTTTCAAGCTTATCACCTTTCCAAGTTCAAAATCAGAATGACCAGTCTAGATAACATTCCTTGTTTTTCTATTATTCTCAAAATCCTTGATCTGATCATCACTTTCCAAACCATTACCAGGCAAGGTATATCATTTTTCAGATGATTGTTAGACTCCAAATCCAAGAGAGACAAGAAAGGATTCCATCCTAGCTTTCCAATGAGCATAATTCCTTCCATCAAACATAGGAGCTTTGACACCCTTCTTGTGCACCATTTGGATCTACCTCAAGAGGTTAAGCTTCTTCCAAGGAACCATAGCTCTAATACCAATTATTAGATTCACATGAAAACTAAGAGGGGGTGAATCAATTGTATATTAAAACATTCAATCCTTCATTAACTTTCAAACACTTATCAACATTTAAACCCACATTAAGCATTAGTAGAATGTAAACATATGAAAAAATAATGCAAACACAACCAAACACAATAGAGTTCACCAAATTTATATGGAAAATCTTGATCAAGGAAAAACCACAGTGAGCATTAGCTCACTTATAGAATAGTGACATCAAATACAATTAGGCTCACTTCAAAGGCCTCATTGCCCAAAGGACTTACTGCCTGAAAGAAAGAAGATATAAAAAATATTATAGAGATTCATTATCTCAGAGCAACAAGAATATCCACCACTACAACTTTATACCATCCACAATCTTTGGCTCACTACCTCTAGCAACTTCAAGCACACTAAAATGTAGACACCTTCTATTCACTGCATTTGGTTTTCATAAGTGTTTAAGCTCACAATCAAACCACCAAACTTGATCACATTTTCATCTCACATTTTCCACACAACTCAACACAAAATCCACCTTGCATCTATACCATATGAAACCTAAAACAACTCCTTAAGTTCAACCTCAATGAAACGTATACACCTCAAATGTGCAACACCAAAATAGGTCAGTACCAAACACTTCTCTAGTGAAAAGAAATGAAGTCAAATGGAAATAAGGGTTAACTAGGACCCAAATCTACACCAACACACTTTTCCATTCTTCCACAAACAACAAAAAGCCTCTACAATTAGCTCTAGCATGTCAAGTTGGCCAAACCTACACTAACACTAACAAGCGACCACAAACGATCCTCTTTAGGTCTGAAAATAACATGTGGACCACAAATAAACACTTCATACCATCCAAACAACATTCCAAAATATTCTAGCATCAATAGAATATTCCGCAACATTGCCACAACCCCACATTTCTTTATGGAAAATCAAATCAAATCTTTTGCAACTAAAATCTCGCTTTCCCATTTCCTTTCAATCTGTTATACTTGGAAAGATATGAGTGAACTTGAGGAAATCCCTTACCCCACATTTCTTTATGGCATACTACTTTATAAACTTCCTCTTATCTATAATGTGGTATACAGTCAAATACCTTCTTCAGTAGCTACCCTTCATTCTTCGAAAAGTTGATTTCAACGTTATATTCATTGTATTTCGGTGAAAGTGATGAGTTATAAATTGATACACTTTGTCTGAATCTTTCTTAATACATTGTACCAAAAAGTCCAAATCTTTTAGACATGCAAGGGCCTATGGTAATGCTATGGTGTACTACATTGGCTTATGTTTTGTTCTATTTTTATAGGTCAATAAGTATAATATATATTGTATATTGTGTATATTATGTCATAAGTAGTCAATTATGCTATTAGACATGCCAGGGCCTATGGAATGTTATGGTGTGTTGCATTGGCTTATGTATCATTGTGTTTTTATAATCTAGTCAGTGCAATATATATTGTTTATTGTGTGTATTATGTCATAAGTAGTCAATTATAAAATCTTATCTTTATTAAAAGGTTAAATATAGGTATTTAGATCCCACATGCATTGAATTATTTACTCATAAATAAATAAGTTACAAAATCATTATTATATGGGTCTATGGGAGTGCTATAGTGTACTGCATTTGCTTATGTTCCACTGTGTTTTTATAAGCCAATAAATACAATATATATTGTTTATTGTGTGTATTATGTCATAAATAGTCAGTTATGAAATCCTATCTTTATTAAAAAGTTAAATATAGTATTTAGGTCCCACACTCATTGACTTATTTACTCATAAATAAATAAGTTACATAATCATTATTATATATTGGCTATTGGCTTATATTGTAACATATAACATATTGGTTTTTCAAGGCTTTTTAGAGCACTTAATCCACCTTTACTCTCATCTTTTAGGTAGCCTAAGGTTTTTATAAGGAATAAACTAGGGTCTTAAAGATGATATAGATAATTGTTAAAGTGTGAAGGAAAATAAGTTGTAAATTTTTATATTGAACTTTATTTCTAGAATACTATGTTATTTTGTTTAGTTATGTTGTAAAAATTGTTTCTAATTAGTATGATGAGGCTAATAGTATCATTGTTCATTATGTGAGTTGTATTTTCTTAGAATAATATTTGTTCTTTTGGGTCACTTGAGTTTTTGTGAGCTCCAGAAAATCAAGTTGTTGGGAGATCCACCTCAATACATGAGGGTCTATGTTGAAATGGATCTCATCTCTCATCTTAAAGAATTTATAAGGATTAAATTCAAATGATGGATTCTATCTTTTGCAAAATATCATCCATATAAATTTAACTTACACTTTATTTTGTAGTGTCATATATTGTTTTCACTCAATTTCACACTAGATTTTGGCTCCCTCTTTGATGCATGTGCTAAAATTATGCTTGTGATGTGCTTGTTGACAAAACATATACTTATACTAAGAGGGGGGGTGGATCAATGTAACAAATTTATTTTACTTTTCGTAAGTTAATGAGCCACAAAAATAATACTTTAAAACTTAATCATTCACAATAGTAACACACATGCAAGATTTGGAGATTAAGAACACATGATTTACGTGGAAACCCTTGTGAGAGAAAACTACAAAAAATATTATTTATTATATATTGATCTAATTTTGTAGGCACCAACCCACTAGAGACTTCAATCCCCACAACTAAGCACCAAATCAGCAAGAGACACCAATATCTTCTTTAATAGGCACCAACCTCCAAATTCTTCAATGGTTGATGATACATGTATTCACAAGATCTAGATGTAGATATGCTTTCCCTCACAAGTCTATTCACCAACTCTGACTTTAACTAATGTAAATCTTTCCTTCACAAATTAAATCCACACTCATACACTTTCTTGTTAGATGCACAAGACAATCGAGAGGGGGGTGAATCGGTTGTACACTAAAACATTCAATCCCTCATTAACTTTCAAACCCTTATCAATAGTTAAACCTGATGGCACCTTCAAATTTTTCCTTTGCGCACTCAGAAGTGCACTTGAAAAATCTTCCGAAGTGACCTGCTTTGGAGGGTCACAGTTTAGAGCCATTTGACTTTCATGCTAAAAGCCTTGGTGGACATATTCAGTTGACACATGTGAACATGTATGTCAAGTTTTTGTTAGGAAATATTCGATTGCAGAATTCTTTTTCCTAATGCCAAGACTTAGAGGAGAATAGAGATATGCCTTTTAAAGTTTACAATTATAGTTCATTAAGATGCACATTAAAGAAATAAAAAAATGGAGAAATAACTCAAACACAATTGACACTAGATTTACGTGGGAAAAACCTTACGAGAGAAAAAACCACCACACCAAAGAAAATCACTTGTATTACAGTAAAAGATTTACATACAAGTTTCAGACACTCCTTTCAGATGACAATTTTACAACAACAACATTTATCTAATCAAACTTGTACAAATTTACACTGTTACAATGCTTCCTTACAACATACAATGAAACTCACAAAATTGATCACTCATCGATCATCCAACCATTGAACTACTGAATCACCTAACCTTTCATAGTTCTTGTTCATTGCAAATGTATAGCAACTACCATGACCAATTCATTCTCTATACAATTGATTTAGTTCAACTTCCTCCACATACCAACCATTGAACTTCCCAAGCATTCAAACGACCTCTGTCCAAGTTAGCATTCAACTTCCACGGATGAATGTACACCTCAGTAGTCAACATTTCTAAGCATTTTCCCTTCATACAATGCTACCGATTGCCAGTGAACAAGTCCCCACAGTATGGCAGTCTACCTCACTACCACTAGACAGGTCGATAACGCCCACGGTATAGCGGTAACCGCAAGACCATTTACATACCTCCGTGGTATAGCGGTGACCACCCTGCACTACCACTCCATTGTTCAAATCCACCAATGGTATGGTGGTGTCAATCACTCTACTGCTCCATCATTCTAAGTCACGAGTGGTATGGCGGTGTCCACTGCTCTACCACTCGATAACTGAGATGATCCCACGGTATGGCGGTAAACTACCAAATAGATTGAAAAGGTTCACTGCACAACCGCTCCTTAACCAAAGATCACCTACTGTATGGTGGTAACCACGCCACCGTAGCCCAAGTTAAGAGCTTCTATGGTATGGCGGTAACCACTCTACCACGCCATATCTTGAACACCTTCATGATTTGGCGGTTCCACCGCTTACTACTACGACCGATGAGAGGCTTCGTGGTGTGGCGGTAATTGCGCTACCGCGCCCCAGTATAAGGTCACTCGTGGTATGGCGATAAAAGACTTAAATAGAATATTTAAGAACTTTTCTGCTTAGTGAAAATATTAGGGCTTCATCCAGTGAGTTTGAGGCATGCATTCTCAAAAATCTCCCACTTGACAAAGAACTCACTAAACCCTTTTCAATACTTGAAGTCACTAAATATTCTAGACCCCAAGGCCCAATGAACTTGCACACCATCCGAACTTGTCCATTCTCATTGGCTTTGTCAATGCATCTGCAACATTCTTCCGAGTATCAACCTTATCTAAATTGACCTTTCCATCCTCCACCACATCTTGAACAAAGTGATACTGTACATCGATATGTTTTTTCCTAGCATGGAAAGTTGGAGTTTTCGCCAAACAAATGGCACTCTGACTGTCACAATAAATAATAATCTTCCCTTCATCAAAACCAATATCAGAACACAATCTTCTAAGCCAAATGGCTTCCTTATAGGCATGAGTTGATGCCATGTACTTAGCCTCCATAGTGGACAAAGCGACTACAGCCTGCCACTTGCTCATCCATCTAATTGCACCACCATTGAACATGAAAATATATCCACTAGTGGACCTTCTATTGTCAATGTCCTCTGCCCAATCAAAATCCACATATCGACAAATGTTGAGAGTCTTTGTGATCCATCCAAATTGCCATGGTAACACACAACATATCTCAAAGTGCCCCTCAGATATCTAAACACTATTTTCATAGCATCCCAATGTGTCCTTCCTAGATTCGCCATAAACCGGCTAAGAAATCCCACTACTTGGGCAATGTCTGGCCTTGTACAGACCATTGCATACATTAAACTGCCAACTGCACTAGCATAAAGCACTTTGGTCATGTCCTCCATCTCAGTAGAAGATTTTGGACAATCTTCAATAGATAGCTTCGTTCCCTACAAAATTGGAACAACTAGTTGCTTGCAATCATTCATACCAAATCTCTCCAGAACAGTGTTAATATACTTACTCTGGCTAAGCCAAAGTTTTCTACTTTTTATGTCCCTAGTTATTTCCATCCCAAGAAAATACCTAGCTACATCGAGATCTTTCATTTGGAACTTTGCAGACAACTGAGACTTTAGATAAGAAAACATTAACTTACTATTTCCTATGAACAACATATCATCAACATAAAGGGCAATAATAAGAACTCGGTGATTTTCAGTCTTGTAGTACACACAATGATATGATTTTGATCTTACAAATCCCAATGACAAAACAAATGTGTCAAATTTATGGTACCATATTCTAGGTGATTGTTTCAAACCATACAGAGATTTTTTCAACTTGCAAAATAGATTTTCTTTACCTTTTCTCACAAAGTGCTCAGGCTGGCACATATAAATTTCTTCTTCAAGATCACCATGAAGAAATGTTGTCTTCACATCCATCTTCTCAATCTCCAAATCATATGTTGTTGCAAGTGACAAAAGAAATCTGATAGATGTTAGCTTTGGTATAGGAGAAATTTTTTTCCCATAATCAATTCCCTCTACCTGGGAATAACCTTTCACAACCAACCTTGCTTTATACTTTTCAACACATCCATCAAGACCAATTTTCTTTTTAAACACCCATTTGCAGCCCACAAGATTTCTAAATTCGAGCAATGGAACCAGATCCCAAGTATCATTTTTCCTTAATGATGTCATTTCTTCATTCATGGCTTCCAACCAAGAATCTGAATCAGACATTTCAGTTGCATTTTTCACAGTCCTAGGCTCATTAATGTTAGTAATCAAAGCATAGGCACAACTAGAATCCAACATAGAGAATCCATACCTATTTGGTCGTTTCTTCTCATGTGTAGACCTCCTCATAGGCTAAGACTGAGGTTGTGGTTCTTCTTCTAGTTCAAAACTCTCAGAGCTGATCAAACTCTCCTCAGTTTCAATTACACTTTCAATGTGTTGTTCCTCTTTTTCTGGAGTTAGAGGTATCTCAACAACATCATTCTTCTTTTCCTCTTCTTTCATCCTTGACTGCAGATCTGCTGAAGAAGGTTTCAGTTCTCGGAAGATTACACTTCTATTGTACAATACCTTCTTAGTTACAGGATTCCAAAGCTTGTATCCTTTCACACCAAGGCCATACCCAATGAAGATACATTTTTTCAGCTTTTTTGTCTAATTTAAATCTCTTCACATCTAGCACATAAACATATGCTTCACAACCAAAGACACAAATATGTCTGAGAGAGGGCTTCTTACCAGACCAAGCTTCCATAGGCATTTTATCTACAAGTGCTCAAGAAGGTGATCGATTCAGCAAGTAACATGTTGTAGCCACATCCTCAACCTAGAACTTCTACTCTAGACCAGCATTTCTCAACATACTCCTTGCCTTCTCCATCAACGTGTTGTTCAACCTTTGAGCAACTCCATTTTGTTGCAGAGTGTAAGGTGTTGTTTTATGCCTCTTAATCCCATGGTCTTTGCAATACCTTTCAAACTCATCAGAACAAAACTAACCACCATTGTCAGTCCTTAGACACTTTATTTTTCTTCTAGACTGATTTTCCACAATATTTTTAAATTCCTTAAAACGACTGAACACTTCTGATTTACTTTATAAAAAGTACACAAATGCCCTTCTCGAATAATCATCAATAAAAGAAACATAATACTTAGACTTCAATAATGAAGGAACATCCACTGAACCACACACATCGGAATGAATATAATCTAGAACACCAGAAGATTTATGAGGACTAGAGTAAAATGAAACACAATGTTGTTTTCCATATATTCAATGTTCACATAATTCAAATTCAAGGTTAAAATCATCAATCCCCTCAATCAGGCTTTTATTTTTCAAGGCTTTCAAACCTTTTTCACCAATGTGACTGAGCCTTTGATGCTAGATCATAGTCTTTTCTACTGGAATTTTAACTTCCAAGGAATTTTCCCCAATAGGAACATTGTCATTCTTCTCTTTATGAACAACCTTCTATGACTTTGCAGACACACTATTGCATTGAACAGCCAGTGCATCCAGCTTGAATAGTGTACCAATCCAGGCATCCCTAGCTAGAACCATCGAGCCTCTAGTCATTTTACAACCATTGCTAGAGAATGAGACTTGCACTCCAACATTGTTCAACTTGCTTACAAAAAGTAAATTTTGAGCCAGACTTGGTATATGCATTACGCCATCAATTCCCTTAATTCTTCCATTAGGAAACTGACTTCTCACTCTTCCACAACCAACTATCTCTAGAGATGAATCACTTGCCAGATACACCTTTCCACCATCACATTCTTCATACTTTGAAAACCAATCTCTATGAGATGTCATGTGGAATGATGCTCCAGAATCAATCAGCCAAACATCATCTGTTGCCTAAGTTGCCAAGGATGTAATAAAGGCATCTGCATCACTCTGAGAAGAATCATTGTCAGAAGAATTCCTCTTCCACTTCTTTTTATCCTCTTTGCAATCCTTTCGAACATGACTAGGCTGCCCACAATTCTAGAACTTCACCTTGGACTTCTTTGCAAGAGACTTTGATCTCCCTACTGATCTTGATTTGGAATTGTTGTCCTTCTTCTTTCCTTTTTCTTTCGCTCTACCTCAAACAGCTAGAGCCTCCTTTGCCATCTTAGAGGACTCCCTTCTCATCTCTTCTAATAAAAAAGAAGCAACCACATCTTCCATCTTAAAAGTGGTTGTCATGCTCCCAATCACCATCACCAAGTGATCCCATGCATCCGGCAAAGAACACAACAAGAGCATACAACAATCTTTTTCATCAATCTTCAAACCTACAAATGTTAATTGAGAAATCAACATATTAAAGGTATTCAAATGATCAACAACAGATGTTCCTCCCTCCATTTTCAAAGAGTACAGCTTCTTCCTCAAGAAAAACTTATTCACCAAGGACTTGCCCTAATAAATATGTCCCAGTCTTTTCCATAAAGAAGATGTAGTCTTCTCTTCATGAATATTCAGAAGAATTGAATTTGCCAAACAGAGTCTTATCAACCCTTTTGCTTTTCGATCTTCCAACTCCCAATCTTCTTGCTTCATGCCTATAGGTTTCATTCTAGTCACAGCAACCCAAATCTCACGATCAACTAACAGATCTTCCATTTTGAGTTTCCACAACTCAAAATTGCTGCCATTGAAATTCTCAATTTCAATCCTTCCAGACATACTTGTTGATGCCATCTCAGTTTGTAATTAGAAAAATTTCAAGGTTTCTACAAAACTCCCACTGAACAAAAATTGACACAAAAAACCAACCTACCCACAAGGATAACACAATTGACCAGACTCTGATAGCACTTGTTAGGAAAAATTTGATTGCAGAATAAAATTTCCTAATGCCAAGACTTAGAGGAGAATAGAGATATGCCTTTTAAAGTTTACAATTATAGTTCATTAAGATGCACATGAAAGAAATAACAAAATGGAGAGATAAATCAAACACAATTGACACTAGATTTACATGGGAAAACCCTTAAGGGAGAAAAACCCACCACACCAAAGAAAATCACTTGTATTATAGTAAATGGATTTACATACAAGTTTTTGACTCTCCTTTTAGATGAAAATTTTACAGCAACAACATTTATCTGATCAAACTTGTATAGACTAACACTGTTACAATGCTTGCTTACAACATACAATGAAACTCACAAAACTGATCACTCATCAATCATCCAACCATCGAACTACTGAATCACCTAACCTTTCATAGTTCATGTTCGTTGCAAATGTATAGAAACTGCCATGAATGATTCATTCTATGTACAATCGATTCGGTTCAACTTCCTCCATAGACCAACCATCAAACTTCCCAGGCATTCAAACGACCTCTATCCAGGTCTGCATTCAACTTCCACTGATTGACATACACCTCAGCTATGAACAAGTCTAAGCATTTTCCCTTCATACTATGCTATCGCTTTCCAGTCAACAAGTCCCTGTGGTATGGTGGTTTACCTCACTACCGTTGGACAGGTCAACAATGCCCACTGTATAGCAGTAACCACACTATCGCAAGACCATTCGCATACCTCCACGATATAGCGATGACCACCTCACACTATCACTCCATTGTTCAAAGCCATCAGCAATATGGCAGTGTCAACCTCTCTACCGCTTCGTCGTTCCAAGTCACCAACAGTATGGCTATGTCCATCACTCTACCACTCGACAGCTGAGACGATCTTGTGGTATGGTGGTAAACTGCCAAACAAAATGCAAAGGTTCACTGCACAACCGCTCCTTAACCGATGATCACTTGCGGTATGGCGATAACTGTGCCACCGTAACCCAAGTTAAGAGCTTCCGTGGTATGGTGGTAACCACTCTACCGCATCATATCTTGAACACCTTTGCAGTATGGCGGTTCCACCACAACCAATGAGAGGCTCTGTGGTATGGTGGTAACTGTGCTACCACGCCTCAGTATAAGGTCACCCGCGTTACGACAGTAAAAGACAAACGAAATATTTAAGAACTTTTCTGCTCGGTGAAAATATCGAGGCTTCAACCAGTGAGTTTGAGGCACGTATTCTCAACAGTTTTAGCTTCCCATGATGAGTTTTTACAAGGTTTTGGAATGCAAAGCTAGAGGGTCCTGGGGCTGTTCTACTGTTTGCAAATTCTCTGTCCGCGAAGTGGCCTCCTGTTCAAGTTGATATTTCACATCTGGATGATTTTCAAGACAAAAGGATTGGTGCACTGCATTCTCCCCACATTCATGTACTCCTTGGTCCAATTTCAGAGTATCGAGATCTAATTTTCTATTTTTGTTTAGATCGAAAGGAAATGCAGTTTGTTCTAATTTTACATCTACATTTCTGGAATGTTTCAAGGAGGTCAGCTTTGACCCTCAATATCTTACGATGAATGATGATTGGAGGAAATCCCTCTTGCACACGTTCTCAATGGACCTAAGTGAGCTTATGTTTCTAGTGGTAGCCCCCCAGGAGGTGATTTGATATTTTTTCAAGAAGGTGACTGGGTGAGTTTTAATTGGTTTTGAGCAAGTAAGTTGTAGAAAAGTTTGATTAAGCAACTTTGACATTGAATATCTTTCACCTCGGGATTTTTTTTGTTGAGTCGTTTATTGCATTGTATTATCGAGTCAAATGTCTACATGCTTATGAATTTTCATAGCTTCATGAGGTTGTTTGACTAGTTTTCCAAGGTGATTCTAGAGCCCACCTGGCTAGTTTTCACCACTATGTGAATATGCCAAAAAAGCATATTTTAATGACAACCCACTTCATATTTTCATCTCTAATGCATTCAAAAGTGGTGTCAAGTCAATTGAGCATGAAATTTGTTTGAAAAAGAAAATCAAATTAGCCAGGGCCCACCTGGGGACCCGACATGCTTTACAGAATTGTGACATTGCTAAGGTTGGAAACACCCAATTTTCTTCATTTGGATCAGTTGGGGGAAACATAGGAGAGCTGAAAAGAGATATTGATCATGCATTTTTAGAGTGCACTAATGTGGTGGAAGTTTTGTATGTAAGACAATTGGATGATGGAGGTGAAGTCTATGATTAGTTCATGAATGAGATGTGCTCTTCTCTTGATTTTAGATTAGGTAATACTGAAGAAGAGTGGGACTGTCATGTAGAAGAAGTAGAGAGCTTTGTAATAGGAATGAGTATCCTTTATGATGAGCCTTTAGATACATTGGATGATTTAAAACATGATGCAAGTAATGTCATACATTCAAATGTTGACCACTTTGATCTTGTTGTTAGAAATGAATGTATTTGGAGCTGGCTTTCAAAATAATACAAAACACACCAAATGCTTGATGCAAACACAACAAAAGTTTTAGGCTCAATTGAGATTGCATGGGGAATGCGCGTAAGGTGGATAAAGATTCATCTAAAGTTCTATGTATATAGAGCAACATAGAATATAGGGCTGATGAAGGTCCCGAATGGTGCAACCAAAAAATATGGTGATGCAACATAAAGAGGCTCAGGCATTGTATTGGATAGTTTAGATACCGAATATGGAGTTTTCATGCTAGGACTGGGGAATCTTTGATGCACATTGTGTGAGTAAACTTGGCACTAAAATGGTTTGCACCAGCAGTAAGAAATAAACCAACACAATAAGATTCTAGCACCCGTCCAAGGTAGTATGTATATGAAGTAACAAACTCATGGCTTGGGAAGGCTTGCACACTGCAAGGTAAGGAATTGGCGCCAAGAATTAAAATGTTATTTTTTGTAGATGGCACAACTAGTATGCTTGCAAATAGGAGTCAATGTGATATTGTTGTGGAAATGTGTGCACAAGACCCTCAAGAAATTGTTGAAGGAAACATCTATGCTCCTTAAACAAATATTCCCTTTGCATTTGCTGGATAGATACTGTAATGAAGAAGGAAAATGGTTGGGATGATGTAATCAAAATAGTGAAGACTACACAAACTTGTGCCATGAGTGGAGGAATCAAGAGAATGGACAATGCTCCTACGAAGATCGTTGGTGATGCCAAGTGTGGCAAGCAATCACTTTATGGGCAACGATGAGAGAAAGAATGTACTGCATATTGATGAATGCAGAAGCCTCATTCATTTTTCCATATCCAAAATAGGTGTAGAGCAAGAACAAACACAAGATAGGGAAAACCTAGATTGAACGACAAGGAAAAATGGGAGCGATGCAACCAAATCCCCACTGTTGATCGTTCATCACGGGTTTTGATGGCTTCCTTCCTTTGTAGTTAGCGATGCGTGATGTTTTGAGGAGGGAAAGAATGGTGTGCCCAAGCAAATTTTTGAGGGAATACACAAAAGTATTTAAATATTATAGGAAAGGTTGCCTGACAAGTTTTGAGGCTTTTAAACCATTTAAAACCAAGTTTTTAAAATATAACATGAAAGTGAAATATGAAAGGGGCACGAATAAATGATTTTAAAATGTCCTGATAATATTGTATTTAAAATGTCTCCATTTTAAATAAAATTCTTTAATGAGTGAAGTAAAAATTGGGATGAAAAGGCTTTCACCATTTTTTTAAGAGGGTAAAAGTATGTGAAAAGTGCATGGGAAATTTTTTGGTATGTCCATATAAAATATTTAGAACCTTTTACCATTTAAAAGAAATGATTTTAAATGTAAAGGAATTTTAAAGTTGGTTGCAAAGTAAAAATGGCATGGGCGATATTTTATAAAGTGAATAAAATATTCACTGTGTAAAAGGTTTTCTTTGTTGGAGAATGAAAGTAAAGTGTTGCAGGGTAAAATGGAAGAAATGATAAAGTTTTTTGTCACAAAATGGGGAGATTTTTTGTTGAAAGAACAAAGAGTGAATGAAGGAAAAATGCAGTGGCAATGGTTTTGTTGCAAATGAGGAGAGATGAGGGAAGCTTTCTCCAATTTATAGTTGTTGATCAATGGAGGAGGAAGTTGCCAAGTGTCATCATCAGATTGATTTTTGGGATTCTTTTGTTTCTTCTTATTCTCATTCCTTCTCAAATTGTAAGGGGTTCTGAATTTTTGTATGGGTTGGGTAGATAGAGAAATGTTGAGTCTGAGTCATGAATTGAATATGTAATTGTAATGTTCTAGTTTTGTGAGTAAATGTCAATCAATTTGTGCACACAGAGTATGATTGCCATCAAATTGTCTCCATATTTGTATACTTTAATTCATATGAATTTAATAATACTTGAGCATTTTAGATTTGTCATCTCAATTTTCCTGAGATTGTGTTATTTGTTCATGGTTCTATTTCAAAGAAATGGTTAAATTACTTTGAGAAAAAAATTATGATTTTGAGTGTGCAAGGTGGATCTATAAGAAGAATTTTGATGGGAACAAGATTGGATCTATTAGTGTAAGGAATTAGTTGTTTTGAATCCACTGGTTTAAGTTTGTTTGTTGATGAGATTGGCTTTATAATTCTATATTTGACTCCATGGCCCAGAATTAGGCACTAATTTTTCATTCAGCTAAATGCATTCTTAGAAACAAATTATTAAATCAAAATAATTATAATTTCAGTTGTTGGGTTTAGTTTTAGTGTTGAGTTTTGCTTCCCAATTGTTGTGTGAGTGTTGAGATACCAAAATATAGCCAGATTTAAAGTTGTCAAGACTTTCCTTGGTATAATTTAATTGGGAATTATCTTCTATAAAATGTAATGTCTATGTGTAATTGAATTAAGTGTTTAGGCATTGTGAAGGGAGACCCCCTTGGTCCCATAGAGCCAGAAGTGTAGGAGATTTCATTCATTGACTGAATTTTGTTAGTTGGACAAATCCATCTTTGATTCTAAGCATTAGAAATTGTCTATTCTATAGGACTCATTGGATCTATTGATTTGGGAAACCAACAAAACCCTCAATAAGCATTAGCAGAATGTAAACATATGGAACAAAAATTCAAACAAAACCAAACACAATAGAACACCAAATTCGTGTGGAAATTATTAATCAAGGAAAAACCATGTTGAGGATTAGCTCACATATATATGAAGAACAACACCAGTACAACTAGGCTCACTATCAAGGGCTCGCTGCCCGAAAAAGAAGAAAGGATCATTGCCAAGGGCTCACTGCCCAAAGGAATCACTTTCTAGAAGAAAGAATATATAATAAATAGTTACAAAGAGATTCACCATCTTAGAAAAAAATGAAGATCCACCACTACAACTTTATGCCATGCACAACCTTTGGCTCACTTCCTCCAGCAACTTCAAGCACACTAAATGTTGGAAGATTGAAATCACTAAGGGGGGGTGGGTGAATCAGTGATTGATGAAAGTCACAATATTTTTTCAAAACAAAGAGTTTATGTTTGCTTTTCAATCAAGAGGACAAATTACAGTTTGTGAAGTAGACTTGACTTGTGCATTTAAACATGAGCTAGGCATATGAATTAAAAATTGACATGAATTGAGACATAGACTGAATCAAATGAATCCATTTATACTTTCTCTTGTATCAAAATTCACAATAGTAACAAAACATTTGTGCATGACATTTTTGATTCAAGCATTTGTAGAAATGAGGAAAACCAAAAAGACCAAATGATTGTTTATACAAAAGATGTCACTTGTGCTAAAATAATATTGAATTTTCATAAACCATGAATCAAATAGACATATCATCAACAGAGACTGAAGTTAAGATGTCTTACACATTCACATGTATCAGATCCCACAATAGAACCTTCTATGAATGATATGCTGACTTAAACATTGACAGAGATAAAAGACAAAAACTTAACAACATTTAATGCAATGAGACCATAAGATAAGAAAATTTTGAGTGGAAAAGCCTCTTGGGGTAGAAAAACCACTCCTAAAATGTCTCACTAGCTTAACTTAAAAAAAAACTGTTTACAATGCCTTACTGGAAAAGTTGGAGCACCCACTCTAGGAGCACCAACCCCTTATAAGTTTAGGAACACCCATTCCAAGGAGCACCAACCCCTTATATAAATCTCAGAACAATAATATATTAGAGGTTTTCTCTGTTTCAATACAACTCTCATATCTCTCTCATTCTAATCTATCTAAAATATTAAAGATTCATCCATGAATCTCCAAAATACCAAACACATTAGTTTTATATTTTTTGCATCATGTTTTCAAGATTTTCATTATAGAACATTTCACTAACTCTTCAAAGAATAAACCCAACCCAGAACAATGATTAATCATTGTATTTATATCTTTTACAAAATACACAAGTTTTGTTAAGTACCTTCACCAAAGGTTTTAGATAAGAAAGAATTTCATGACTTTTTTGTTCTCTGAACCCCAAATACAACAAAATCTACACAAATAATATCGTATGTTCCAAGAATACAAAAAATACAATAAAAATATGCACCAATAATAATCATCTATCTTTTTCGAAGAGATTTAAAAAGTACAAAATACCCTTATGATCTGCTTACAAAAACCCTCATAATTAGTGACAGGTGGAAATAAAAATTCACAAGAGCACCTTTTCCCTTCACAACACATTTTATCATTCTAATAGAAAAAAAAGTAACTATCACTGCTAAGGCCTGATATGAATTGAAACTGTTTCCAAATCATCATGAACCCAATAACCAAAATAAACAACTCTTTCAAAATACCCATAAAGGAGAAAAGAAATGTAACCAAATTCTAAGTAGCTATCTTGTCAAAGATACTCAAGTAACCCATTTATTCCTTTTTCTGAATCGAGCAAAGAACCAGTAACTGCCTTTTGTAAAACAAACATAAAATGATGGAAGAGATACCTAATCAAGCACAAAACTTGAAGAAAGAAAAAATGCATGAGAACCTATCACAAAGTTTCTACCAATCCAACAGAGGAAACACCATCGAATCTTCTTCCAGATTCGAGCTCCCAACCAATGAAAAACAACAGACCAAGTAATAAACCATGAAATAGCTCTTACAGTGAGCTTCACCTAATTCCGTTAGAGAGTAGCAAAATGATTTTAGTTACACATTCTCCATGGTGGCGGCTAGGGTTACCAATTGTATTTTCCAAGAAGAGCCAATGAAAGAAAATTTTCCCTAATCAATACTTTCACCATGTATTCGATGACTTTGCCAAGGAAGATAAAAATTTGAAGTCCGAAATGATAAAATCCATAATAAACCACATATAAAATGCTTATGAGTCCACTATCGATTGCAAACGAATTTGAAAACATCATTACCTCCAAATATTTCATACAACCTGTCGATACACTTAAATCATCTAATAAACTTTATGCCATGTCCAGGTTTTTCAAAATGTTGACAAAGTTGGAGATAAATGATGGCTATCGATTGTACATTAATCAGCTAAGAGGTTTATGCAATAGACTTTATACCATGTCAGATTCACTATCACCACTTAATGAAGACTTAAGGAAACTCGATAGGGTTTAATTCCTTTTAGATGCCGACACCTCTATACCTTTAAAAGAAATGACCTTTGATAGTAGACTTTTATGAAAATAGGTAAAGGTGATAATACTTGAATAAGCATTATTCCAATTCAAGACTTAAGGAATGAACCAAGAACAAATAGTGATTGCCAAGTACTTTGTCACTTCCATGTGACATTCAAGCTTTCTTTTGAAATGAGCCAAGATTCATAGAATGCCAATGACCAAGAATTTTAGAATAAAGTGAGTCAATAACCATGATGCCTGAATCCTTAGACAAGATAATTGCATGTTAAAGTAATATATATAAACAATGAACTAGATTCCATATGCCAAATATACCAATCAATGTGTCAAAACCATTGATACCATGGAAATAAAAAAGGCCATGATGATATAGAACCAAATGACTATGTACCGAGTGCCAAACCAAGATCAACCTGAAAAATGATCAGCTGAAACAATATACCTGTCAAGGTGACAATGTCATAAATTTGAAGCTAATGAATGCCCTGTCACAATGAACACCATTTGAATAACCTTTACCATGCCTTATCAACAATCTCCATCCAATATAGTCATAACCATTTGTAAATGAATATCAGGCATAACCAGAAACTAAATCATCAAGATAATGATCAACTTGAATTTGAACAAGCATGAAGATCCTGTAAATGAACCAAACTGAATACCAATCCAACCCTATAATCTTTGAAGTATAATAGACAACAATAATTCAATAATATGCATCAATAATTCAATGAAAGTATATGAGGATATGCCAACCAATCCAAGATACCATCAACCTGAACCTATATTTGTAAATACCATAGCACCATTTATATCTTTGTCATCAAGGAAAAACAACAGAAGGGTGAGAACAACACTAAAATGTAGACACCTTTTGCGCACTGCATCTGAAATTCACAAGTGCTTAAGCTCAAACTCAAACCACCACACTTGATAAAATTCACATATCACAACTTCAACACAACTCAACACAAAATCCACCTTGAATTTACACCATCTATGACCTCAAACAACTCCTTAAGGTCGACCTCAATGAAATGTATGCACCTCAAATGTGCAACACCAAAATAGTTTGACCACAAAAACCTCTGCGATGGAAAGAAGTGAATTTATACCATGCCAAGGGTTAAATAGGACCCAAATCTACACCGAAATTCTTTTCCATGCTTCCACAAAAAAAACCTTTGCAATTAGCACTAGCATGCTAGGTCAGCCAAACCGACACTAACACTAACAAGCGACCACATACACACCTCTTTGGGTCTAAAAACAACATGCAAAACACAAAGAAACACTTCACAACATCTAAAAAACATCCTAGAATATTAAAAAATCACTAGAATATTTTGCAACACTGTCACAACCACCTACAACTAAGAACACCTTCATTCTGTGAAACCAACCACACTGCCACAAAACACAACTTATGAATCCAAACTTATAGAATAGATGAAAACTAGAAACTTCAAGGGAAGGAAGTTACATAAAATATGAGCATGTTCCCAAATCCACAAGATAGTAAACAAAAACATGGAGAAATGAGAAACTCCATTTCTCCTAGACAACCTTCTTCATAGGCAAACACACTATCAAACACATCTTTCACTGTCGCATGATCCAGAACCTAAAACAATGAATATAAAACCTATGAACACCTCTAGCCATCACATCCAAACCAAAAAAGAATATATTCAACCATGGAGAAATGTGGAGTACAAAACTGAACACACCTCTATCACACTATTCATTCTTCATATTTTCTCAAAAGAACTTTTAAACCAAGTGAAATAGCTACATCAACAATACCAAAAACACCTACTCAACATATCTACAACATCTGCAACACCAAAAATATCCCCATCTACAATACCAATATTGTCCAACAATATCCCCAACTATATTGGAGGTTGACATCAATGAAAACACCAACAATCTTCCACCAATCTCCCCTTTGTTATTGATGACAACACTAGCTCTGAAAAACCATCAACAACAAAAGAAACTATCATCAACAATAAAAAATTTGCATGAAGCGACACTCCCCCTTACTGAGGCATCTCTTACACCTATTTTCCTTGTGTCTTTTAGACACTATTCTCTCCCCCTTTCTATTCTCTCCCCCTATCTTGAGGAGCTTTTCAGAAATCACTCTCCTCCTTTGACATCAATGGCAAGGGGAAACATCTTTCCCTTTGACAAGAATTGCACACTTCTCTTCAGGAAAAACTAGCAAGCAATTGCTCTCTCTCCACTACTCTTCTGCATAGAATTCTCACTACTGTACACACTACACTACTCATTCTTCACTGCTCTCTCTCTTCCGTTTAATCTTTTCTACACTCTCTTTATACTACCCTTAATTTTTAGATCTCTTCCCCTTAGGAGCACAATATATACTCCCCCTGACTGTACCAAACAAGAACGCTATTACCTAATCCCCATGAGAGGTAGCTTTCAACATTAGTCTAGGACCAAGAATGTATCTTGAAATGCTCCCTAGACAAATGCACACTCTTATGCATCTACTTGAAGGGAGGGGCAATAACCCCTAATTCATATTAGAGATACTCAAAAGTATCTTTTGGAAGAGCCTTTGTAAAAATATTTGCAACTTGATCCTTGGTAGGCACATACTCCAGCTTCACCTCATTCTTTGCAACTTTCTCTCTTAGAAAGTGATATTGGATAGATATATAATTTGTTCTTGAATGCATTACTAAGTTCTTTGAAATATTGATAGCACTTGTATTATCAAAGAAGATAGAAATAGGTTCATCATATGACACTCTGATATTCTTCAATGTATACTTCATCCATGAAACTTGAGTACAACATGATGCTGCTGCAATATAGTATGCCTCTGCAGTAGATAATGACACAGAATCATGCTTCTTACTCAACCACAACACTAATCTACTTTCAAGAAAGAAAGAACCTCCACTTGTACTTCTTCTATCATTTGTACAACTTTCCTAATTTTCATCTGTATATACACTCAAGGAGAAATAAGTATCCCTAGGATACCATATACCAAATTCTAGAGTGCCCTTCACGTATCTGAGTATTCTTTTCATTTCTACCACATGTGATTTTCTGGGATCTTCTTGAAATCTTTCCACAAGACACACTCCATGCAGATATCTGGTCTAGTAGCAATTAGATATAGCAATCCATCGATCATTGATTTGTAGTTGCTCTGATTAGTCTTAAGAGATTCATATTTTTTGGTCAACTTACAACTAGTAACCATGGGAGTACATACAGCTTTAGAATCCTCCATTCCAAAATTCTTCAGAATTTCCTTAACATACTTTGACTATGAAATGAAAATATCTTTTTTCTGATTGATAGATTTGTAGTTCAAGGAATAAATTCATCTCCCCAAACATTGACATATCAAACTCTTTCTGCATCTCTTCTACAAACTTCTTGCACATGTCATTTCCTCCAAAGATTATATCATCACCATAAACAACCACAATCAGGATTTAATCTCCCTCAACCTTGAAGTAAAGGTTGCTATCTGTAGTACTCTTTTTAAATCCTTGCTAGAACAAGTATCTATCTAATTTTGCATACCAAGCTCTAGGAGCTTGTTTGAGCCCATATAAGGCCTTATTTAACCTATAGACCATATCAACATCATCTGATAATGAAAAACCTTTTGGTTGTTCAATTTACAGTTCTTCAAACTCACCATTCAAGAATACAGACTTGACATCCATTTGATATACCTTGAAGTGTCTATGTGCTGAAAAATCTAAAAACATCCTAATGGCTTCCATTCTTGCCACCAGATCGAAAGTCTCTTCAAAAATTAATTCCTTCCACTTGTGAGTAGCCCTTACACACAAGTCTAGCCTTTTTTTTGACAAATTTTCCATCCTCATTCAATTTTTTTTTGAAAAACCATTTAGTTCCTATCATATTCATGTTTGTTGGTCTTGGGACCAATTCCCAAGTTTAATTTTTCTCAATCTATCCCAACTCTTCTTCCATAGATTTGATCCAATTCTCATCTTTGCATGCTTCAATTATTGTAATAGCTTTGATCCAATGATTTTATCTTTAGAATGATTCTTCAGAATGATATAACATTTGCTTCCAAACACTCTGAAATATTTTACATTATGAGATTTACCATACCACATCTCATAAGTTCTAGTCTTTGAACTATTCACTCTTGCTTGCCCTTTATTAAGAATGTACACTACAGTATGAATTTCTTCTTTATATTAGACTTCAGGTAGATTTTCTTCCTTCATCATGGTTCTTGCTACTTATTGAACTCCTATTCTTTCTTTCCACAACTCCATCACTACTAGAATTTGGAAAATAAATGACTACGTGACTAAAACTTTTAGCCACGACAACTAAAAATGACTAAATTCTACTAATTTTTGGCAGCACAACTATAAATGACTAAATAAATGAATAATTTGATCGTTGGGTAAAAAACACAACTATATAATTAGTCACACAAATAAATAGAATGATTCTTCAGAATGATATAGCATTTGCTTCCAAACACTTTGAAATATTTTACATTATGAGATTTACCATACCATATCTCATAAGTTCTAGTCTTTGAACTATTCACCCTTGCTTGCCCTTTATTAAGAATGTACACTACAATATGAATTGCTTCTTTATATTAGACTTCAGGTAGATTTTCTTCCTTCATCACGGTTCTTGCTACTTATTGAACTATCCTATTCTTTCTTTCCACAACTCCATCACTAATAGAATTTGGAAAATAAATGACTACGTGACTAAAACTTTTAGTCATGACAACTAAAAATGACTAAATTCTACTAATTTCTGGCAGCACAACTATAAATGACTAAATAAATGAATAATTTGATAGTAGGGTAAAAAATACAACTAAATAATTAGTCACACAAATAAAAACTAGACAATATGATATTAAAGTGGGTAATTAAAAAATATATTTTTGAATTGGCAATTTCCATTTTCCCCACCATTTAAAAATGTCATTACAATTAAAAGTAATATGCAAAACATTTGGAAGATTTGAAAGTGTGAAAATTTTTCCCCCCTTTATCCTTTACAGGGAAGGGTTTCTCCTTGCCACTCCAAGGAGCAGAGACCAACACCATACAAAAATAGATCCGAACACTGAAGGAAACCTACAACTATAGCCTAGAAGTCATTTGCACATTAGATCTAGATTGTTCTTATGCCCTATAGCCATGTCTTTTAGGGAATCCTCACAAAATAGAAGTTCAAAGGTATTGCATGGTGAGGCATTTGATGGCTTGGAAGCGGTTTACTAAATCAAGGGAGGAATGTTGGGCTACACTCCATAGTTTGAAGGTAAATATCTTTTGTAAGGAGGAAAAAGGGAAAAAGGAGGTCGTGGCTTCTACTAGGAAAGTCTCGGTGAAGAAGAAGGAATTTATAGCTTCTTCCACGAGGAAAAAGGATGTTGGGGCATCTGTAAGGAAAACAAAGGGGTCAATTTGTATGACAAGCTAGTAGAGGCTGCAGATTCAAGGCTTGTGGGGTTGGTGGTTGGTCTAGTTATAGATTTGATCTTGCACTGGGGAAAGAAAGCTTAAGGAGGCCGATGAATACCAGAAGGTTTTGGCGCTCATTGATAAATGTGTCTTGTGGAAGAGGTAAAATGGTTCTTTGAGTTTTGAATTTTCCATTTTTGGGTTTAAGGCAGAACGAAATAAATTAATTCTGATAAACTCAGATTTTTGGGTTTGTCTTATGGGTGACGATTGTTTCTTGTGCTAAGAATATTTTTATTTGTCAATGTTGAACTTACATAGTTGACTAAATTCGTATGAAGTACAATTGGAATGCCACTTATTGGTAGCCTATCTTTCAAGGCTATTCTATAGTCTCTCTCATCTACATACTATTGTTATCTTTTTGAACTCAATGTTATGGCTGCTTAACATTGTTTACTGCCTTGATGGCACTGTCACTCTACAGTAGTGACTATCATTTCCATGACTTTGGTACAAGTATTCACTCATCTTCACAGAACTTATCATACTATTACAATGATTATTTCTTATAAAATCTCATCAAACCTTAGAATCATGAATATCTCTTCTTATCATTCTCTAGTCTTCTTTGTGCATATTCATTTTCATAGGAATGGCTCTTATTCATTTGAAACTATCACTCATAAATAACAAGGTTATTGTCTTATACCTTCACACAAACCTTATTGAGATCACTACCCCTTATCCATTGGCAGTCAATAGCTCACGATCTTCTGTGAGGTGATAACTGTGATTATCATTTTGTCCTAATTTAGATCCATGACTGTCTTTTAAAATGACAACTTTATTATTACTTCATTCTAACTGTTTCTAGGACTATCCCTTAATATTTTGCAAAGTATATGACTATTACTCTTTTTGACTATTATACTACCTAGATCAGCACTACTCCCTCTTTCCACGCACTATGATACTCATTTGAATTCTCACTTGGAGTGTTCCTTTGTGTGGACTACCCCCTTGGGATAGTATCACTGGTTCCTTCATAAGTAGATGAATCTTTATGACATTCTATTTGTGCTTCACAAAAGCCCCCTTTCTTATGAACTTCAGCATTATAATAGGACTATTATGATTGTCCTTTACAAGATTGTGTTGGTAATTTAAGAAACTATCCTCTTAGACTATGATTTCCGTTGTATCTTCTCCATGTGAGTTATCCAGAATTCCTTTGAGAAAGGATGAATCATATTTGCAAAACATAACTCCAACCCATGCTATGAATATCAACACCAAAATTGTGCCTCATATGCCTTCCTTGATATCTTGCCATTATCACACCATCCTTCATTAAAGGTGATTTTTGTCACTTGTCTTAGAAGGGTCCAATCATTGTCAACAAATTTGAATTCTTCATTATGTCCCATTGTGATCTGTCTTCATAATGAACATCAAGTTCATTACCACCTAGAAATAATCTACTATCACTTACTATTGTGGCCTTCAACTATATTGCATCTCAAGAGAAAATTTTGTATGTACATTGTTTTGGTCATCCTCTAGGGCAATATCAAGATGAGAAGCATGTATTGCTAGAGTCCTTTGCACTATCATTTTTGGTAGTCAATAGTCATTTAAACTTATCTAATTTATGTAGTGAATACTACACCAAGGGACCTACAAAGAGTTTTGTTGGCATATTTCCTTCTTTTCCTCCCAATACCACATTTTATGCTTGATGGTGAACTCATCTCTTGGGTTAGTCATGATATAATCTGAGATAAAAATATTTTATGCAAATGTTACCCTTGAATAGGATGAAGTCATGAGAATTAGAGGACAAGTTCAAAGAATAATAAAAGTAGTAGCCAACAAGTAATTAAGTAGGACCTACTAGACCTAGACTAGTGATAAAGTTGTGTTCCATATATTGATGGCATTGTGCAGAGAAAACACTATTATTGAGCTGAGTTGAAACCAAGCCAAATATTGATAGCATACTTCTATCAAGCTTGTAACAGTGTTTTTATATTTAGGGGAATATATTAGCATTGAATTCCAATATATTGATGGCATTGTGCAGAGAAAACACTATTATTGAGCTGAGCTGAAACCAAGCCAAATATTGATAGCATACTTCTATCAAGCTTGTAACAATGTTTTTATATTTAGGGGAATATGTTAGCGTTGAATTCCATTCATCTAATTCTTTAAGACACGCATGATACTAATCTCGTAAAATTATAATAATTTAATAATGTGTGGTTATATACCATAGTCACTTGGTAACATAGAGGTACATGAAAGGGCACAAGGACACCATTTCATATCAGGGTAAGGGTTCATGAAGAAGTGTACATCTACATATACATACAATCACCACAAGATGTAGGGATAGTGGTGGTACATCTCCTTACACAAAAGTCTCCAGATGAACTATATATCCAATGTTGGTTGTTGTATATATGTGACATTATAGCATCAATAAGGTAACTCTCTTGACCCATTTCAATTTTTCAATCTTTTATCTTCCTTTATTGGATGTAGATTTTTGTTATGGTATTATTGGTAAATAGATTTACTATGTCAAATCTCAATAGTTAGGTATTGAGGTAAACACCCCTTCTTAAGATGGTGAGGCTGCCTTTATTAAAAGCCAATTGTGAATAACAAGAAATTACACATTTAAAAAAATGATGTTTAGTGAAGTTTTGGGAATAAATGAAAATAATTTTGTTTAAGAATACAAGATACACAACTTTTCCAAATAGAAAATAGTTTGACAAGCTTACGTAGTGATAATATTTTGGGGATAATAAAAATTTAGATTTAACAAATAGAAAATAAAGTTTGGTAAACCCACACTGGCAAGCACTAGTGCATGCAATCCTCATGATTTTTCTCTCTTGATGTTGAAGGATGGGCATCAGCTCTAAATTCACTCATAAATGTGATGTTCAAAAGATTAAAACTTGAATCTTTTAAAGCCTTCTTCAAATGATTGTTTGCAAGTCGCACCTCAATATTTGGGTTGTGGTTTTCTACTGCAAATATATTTTCCACCTACAAAACCAATAATTTGGATGTTGATCTCATTGTAAATGGTAAGATCATATATATCTATGAGAAGCTTTCTCCTTGGCAATATCAAGATACCTAAAAAATATGTCAGATTACAGATTCCATTTATAAATGGTTAAAATGAATCCTATTATCATGTATTTCTATGGCCTTCTTTCAATTACAAATGACAATGTGAACCTCATTGACTGCTCCAGATTCATGTGTATTATATTGATAGCCTAGTGAACATCCTTGAATTAATTACTAGCAATCACACCTTCAATATCCACTGTCTAATTCTACAATATTTTCAATTGATAATCTTAAAATAATTTCTATAAAATACCAATGTCTAAGAAAAATAAAGATTGAAATACTTGATTAATACAAACAATTAATGGATACAACTTGTCATATTCTAATTAAATATTGGAAACTTAAATGGATAAGTGCAAGTTTAGTAAATAGTGGCAACACTTACAATTAGTTTCTCATTAATATTTTTTTGTAAACAACATTATTGCATAGGTGTCAAAAAATTGAAAGCTTGATGGAAGGAAAACATGGCAATACAATTGCTTTCTATGAAAATCTATATTGCAATTTAGAATGAATTTATATAATGATTTCCTAAACTAGAGGTACACATAAATTCACTAGAGTGTGATAAAGAATTCCAAATGAAACAACGAGAAACCAAGAAGAAAACATAGGCCTGCTCAGTAGAAACAATGATTTTTAGAATGTTGACTTCATTTTCCCACATCATTGCAATGCCGAGCAACAAACCATGTGGTGTTGCGATGGAGGCTTTTGTGCATCATTCAAAAGAGAATTTGTGAATAAATTATTCATTATTAAATTTTGTGATAAATTTTTTGTGAAGGCTTTGGTCATCCGAAATGGAACTTGCAGCTACAATATCTGATAAAATTCCACTTCCAAATATGCTTTTGATGGATGTTCATATCCTCATCCAAAGCTCCAATTCACACACAAGCAGGAAGGACGCTTTCAAAGGTTGAGGAGTTTGGATTTTACACCCACTCATTGCATTTTCTTAAATTAGGCCAAGTTCCACCGCAACACTACATGGTTTGTTGATGGCCTTCACGGTGATGCAAGAAAAGTATGTTGAGGCACCCGCTCTCCCACAAACTCTTCAAAAGCAAGAAATCAATTGTTAGAAGGTATTATGTATAATTGACAAGAAGAATATGTAATTAGTGATTGTTTACAGAGTTCTCTAACGTATTACAGATTATTGTTTGATCTAGTGAAGTTGTGAGGTCTGTCATGTTGCAGTATTGTTCTCCATCTACCTATGAGATGCATTTTAAGATAATACAGTCGATTCTCTCATGATTTCCATGGGCTTTCGTTCATTGGAAAACCAAAACCAATAAAAAAAATTCCTTTTAATATCGAAGATCACGTTCCTTCTCGTCACATTGAAATTACTATCCTAATGATCCAATAACATCTTGCTAAAACAATAGAAATTTTTTGGAAAATGTGTGCCCAATCATAATACTCGTGTACTTATTTAGGTCTGAGTTATCCCACAACTTATGCATAGAATGGAAAAAATTGTGACTAAAAGGTGAGAAAATTCAACCAATGGCTTTACAATGGAGAAGATGAGATTATTCGAGACTTGAAGATGCAAGACAAAGAATTACAGTTTGCACAAGCACTACAAAAAAGTTTAGAACTATAAATTGTTGTCTGTGTGGTTGTGTTCTTAATTTCTCAACTTGTATGACTATTCCTAGCTTTGAAAACCTTGAATGGAAAGAAATGTCAGTAATGTTCAGGTTCTTACACCATGCCTGAAATTGCATTATGTTTATTTTTAAGTATGAAAAAACAACTAAAAAAACATAATACAATGAGGCCTTCTCATATTGGTCATCATTGTGTGATCTAGACATATGTTGAAGTGTTGCAACAAAAACACCTAGAGATTTAATTACTCTTAAGTATAAAGTATGTACTTAATTGAGTTTGTAACCAAGGCAAGGTGCAAGTCCCATTCACCTTGAACACTCACAGTCATAGAATTTCTCAATAAGACAAGGTCAGTTGCAAGCCCTAGGTACATCTGAAAAAAATAGATTCCCACTGGTAAATTCGAGAGTAATTAAATTGTTAGTGGCAGACACAAGGTACCTTTAATGGGAAATGAGCAGCATAAAAAGGGCAACATTTTAGGATACCCTTATATGGAAACATTTTAGTTTATTTTGTATTTTTTTTCCTTGTCTATTATACTTATGTCTAATGTTTTTTATTATTTTAAATGTAGATATTCAAAGAGAGTGGAAAGTGAATATTTGGGTTATAATTTTGGATTTTTTGAATCTAATTAGGTAAGCTAGGGTTTTATCAAAAGATTTCTGGATTCAAATTATATGTCAATTTTTACATCAACATGTTAGATCATACTCCATGATCCAACATCATGAACTTAAGCTAGAGTTCACAAAGAAACAGGCGGATCTATTTTTTCCACCGGATTTTGTAGATGATTTTGTAGTATCCATGCAAGTAAAATTTTCATTGATAGAATTTTGTACATGAAAATGATTTTCTAATGACTATGTTGTAGGGACAAATTGACATATTGGTCTCCTAACGTGATTCTCTAGTTTGAACAGACATCACACAAGTATAGTCTGATATGTCATTACAAATTTGGGACTTCTGTTTGTTTATGATTTAGAAATAGCAACAACAGTTTGTTGGAATTGGATTAGTGTTGATCCAATATTTTTAACATCTGAAGCAACTATAGTTTGTGGGTTCTTTTCTATCAATCAGAGGGGGCAAGTGTTGCTTGCAACTATCAATGAAGCTACAATTGTTCCTTTTGTTAGTGGATAGGTGGTTTTTATATCCTTATATATGTATTTGACTGAATCTTTTATGTTTTCAATTTAAATCTCTCCATGTATTAACAAATGTGCTTGTTGCATTTCTCAAGCTCAACCTTGAGCTTGTTGTGAATCTTGCTAAAAGAGGAAACCTTCCTCGGGTAGAAAATCCGATAAGTGTTCGTGACTATGATTTCACATATTTTAGTCCCTACCTAAAATGTATGCTTTGGCATACATGAGGATCAAGTCCCAAAATATTTATGTACTATTGCAGTTTAAGAAACTTCATTATCAAATTATAAATATTCTTGAGAACTCTAGTATGATCATACACTTGAAACTTATTCTAGTAATACTTGACATATGTTTGAAGTTGAGTACTTAGACTGAAACCTCAAATGGGAAATTGAGGGGAATTTTCAATGAACAGTTTCTTGGCACTTTTATTTTTAGTGTTTTGGGTCATTTTTTGCATTTTTTTGATTAACTAAATGGAATTAATGCATAATTGAACCTAATGGACTCCTCACTAGCATACATTCAATTGGCAAGGGAAAGAGTATATTTTTGACAAATTGAATTTATAATCTTTTTGTTAGTATTATGTAGAAAGAATTATATTTTTATGATTGTAACTAGCAATATAAATTGGTATCATTATGTATTTTCAACTTGAAGAAATAGATGTTGTAATTGAATATAAGTGTTTTCTATGTAGGTTGTCAAACGATTCCAAGAGTTGTTTTCTCAGATGTAGTATAAAGAAGTGGCAGAACTTGCTACTAAATCTCCTCAAGGCATTCATCGTACAACATACATTGTAGCAAAGTTCCAGGTAGTTTTGGATTTCATCAAAGTTATATCTACTGGTAGTAGGTCCAATAAATCACACTTTACAAATATTTTTATTTGAAAAAGAAAGAAAAATGTCATACTCAGAATTATTATTAAATAAGTTGCCAATATTATTGTAGAGTGTTCCAGTACAACTAGGGCAAACACCTCCTCTTCTCCAGTATTTTGGTACTCTATTGACGAAAGGAAAGTTGAATGCATAAATTGAGTCTCTTGAACTTTCACGATTAGTTGTAAATCAGAATTAAAAAAACTTTTGGAGAATAAGTTTGTCGAGGATAAGTTAGAGTGTAGCGAGGAATTGGGGGATCTTGTGAAGGTTAGATTTGATGCTTTTAGTGTGTAACCAGAGAGTCAAACTTCTATGATGCTAAAAAGAAAAAGTTATTATAGAAGCAAGACTTCTAGATGCTCATCCATTGATAAATGTTTGTGATCAGTTTGGATTTCTAACTCAATTTTCTTAGTTACAACACTGAGAAACACACTTTGTAACACATTTTTCAAAGAAAAGACACATATTTAAGTCTTTTATCTTTTGTAAGAGCACCTTTTCTCAATAAAATTTTAGTATTTTTCCTTCTTAATAGTTGTTTCATTATGTGTAAATGAATGATTGATTGTGTTTTTCTGTGTTTTATGTTTAAACCTCAAAAGCATTGTCTCATTTTTAACACTTTTAGGTAAAAATCGGTGAACAAAAACAATTAAATAAACTACCAATTGACAGAGCAGTGAATAAATATGACTAAATATATGACTAAGTATAATGATTATGTAGTGCCCCTCCGTATTGGCCTTTCTAGGCATTTGAGTAAGTGTTTGTTTGTGATTTCATTATTTGACAATGTTGTTCATCAGTATTCTATTTTGTTTGGTATCGTTTTGTTTTGTGTCATTCATTTTAAGTGTTGATTTTTAATGTGTTAATTGTTTGATTCTAATGCATTATCATTATTGTTAAATAGTTGATTTAATTTAATGATGGTTATTATTATTGTGAAAATTAATTTAATTAAGCATTAAATTTAATTAGTAAAGTGATTTGTGAAATTACCAAGGATTTAATTAAATATTAAATTAGGTTGAAAATTTAAAATTATGTTTGTAAAATAAAAATAAATAAATTGCAGCTTTGTAAATTTTTAATTGACAATTAAATAATATTGTTTATTTAATTAAGTAATATTGTTCATTTAATTAAATAATATTATTTATTTATTTGTTATTAAGGATTTATTCAAAAATAAATAATTTTATTAATAACTATATTTGGTATATATATATCTAAAATAATTCTCGATTAAGTTTAATTTAATTTAATTTAATATATTAATGTATTCACGGGTAAAATTTTAATTTAAGGATGAAATTTTTACCCGTAGATGAAATTAAACCTTAGTGGAGGGTAGATTTCTAAATTCTCTAAATTCCTCCAGGTGGTTAAACAGGGTAAATAAGTAAAAAGAGTTTTCTGCAAAGAGAATTTGAGATTTTCCCTTCAATTTTAAATTTATTTCTGTACATTTACATAGCCTCTCCTTCCTCTCCTATGTGCTACCTTTTTATTTCCCTTTGTTGTTCAATTTTCAACATGATATGAATATAGTGCAGCCTCAAATCTTTACACAATTCTCTAACCTCCACACTCCCTTCCACTATTTGGAAAATGTGTGACCTCCCCAATTGCAGCCCCCTTCCTCTCATATGTTTTTTTTTAATATACATATTTATATATTTAGTATGGTTCCAACAAAAATTTCTTAATGGATATTTAGTTTTGGGTAAGTAAAATTAGAGAAATATATTGAGAAGAAAAGAAAGTAGCTCTATTTATTTATTTCTAGTTAAGTATTTATGAAAGAGTTAATAAATGGAATTTCTTATATATATTAAAGAAAATTACTATTTTGAATAATTAGTTTGAGAAAAATGTATAGATTAGATATCAAAGATCATGACTACACAGTTTCTTCATTATTTAAATCAAGTTATTAAGGATTTATTGATAAAATATATAATTAGATATTCATAGTTTGTTTTAATTAAATTGATTTATATGTATAATGTATTCTTACTTAGATTTATTTATTTACACGTGTAAAATGTATAATTAGTTATTTTGATGATTCTTACTTAGGTTTGTTTATTTACGTGTGTAACAAATATGTAATCGATATTTTTTTATATTAAAGATAAGGATGTCAAAAAATTACAAAGAGAGTTTCTCGAGATTTACAGAAGCATGAGGCCAGGCCTCATAGCAGCAGTAGCAAGGAGACTACAAAAAATTACCATTGGGTAATCACAAGCCTAATTTAAAATGTCATCATGGCTATCCACCCAAGCCGTCCACCCCATAGAGCCCTCCATCCACACAATCTTTTTGTTTTCCTGGATCTGAGCAAGCATGAGGAACTGGTCTTTCTTTGCGTTCTTTTGGTTCTTAAGCTCTTTGATGAACATGTTGCAGGTTCTCTCGAAGTTCTGTAGATTATCCAAGTTCCTCCTCCATTGGTATCCATTCTTCATCTCATAGATGAAGAAGGTGGCATGTCCCATTTTTAGGAACCTTTTCAGCTTCTTCCTATCCATCATCATGGTGGTGTGAACCTACAAGAAGATTTTAAAATATGTGAGTTTTCGAAAAGACTCAGTGAGAACCCTGGGGGTGTTCTGAAACCTTTCTTCGTTTCTGCATTTCCAAATATGCCAAAGGATATTAGAGGAGAGGATGTTCCAAAATAGATTAGTATCCTTATTAAGCCCATCAATATGCCTAGTGATGATTTCAAAAGTGTTAATAAACAAAGGATAATTGATGCCAAACATTTTCCATATTTCTTTAGCAAAAGAGTAGTTGAAAATAATGTGTCTTCTAGAATCAGGCATTTGGCATAAGTTACAGTAGTCGGTAGCAGTGCTGTCTTTTCTGATAGGGAGTCTGTCAAGAATCGACAACCATTTAAAACATTTTATTTTAGGTTCAATAGAACCTTTCCAAAGAATATTAAAGTAGTTCTTCCAGGAGCAGATATCCATGGTGGTATACTAGATAGTATTGACATGATCAATGATGGCATCATTATATCCAATCACCTTGTAGATGTTTTTGGCTTTGATTCTAGATATAATGGTCCCATCCAGCCATTTGCAGTTTAAGTATCTTTGAGAGTCCACGTGATAGAAAGAAGGTAAGTCCTTTGTAGCTTTAATAATCATATTATAAGTTTTCTTCTGGGAGGTTGGGATATTATACTTGCTTCTGAGATCCTCCCAATCCATAAGTCTATCCTACTCAAAGAGGTCAGCCAATTGAGAGACGCCCCTATTATTCTAGTATCTAGTAGAGCAGCCCTGGGAAAGGGCGAGGGGTTTGCTAGAGATTTGAAGGTTCCACCAGATGGATCTTTCACCATGAAGAAGACAATCATCATGGAAGGCCTTGTTAGTGAGAGAGCTCTTAACATGATTTCAGGCTTTCCATATGGATTTAAAAATTGTAGAGCCTTGCATAGTAATAGGAAAGTTTCCGATGAGCAGATCATTGAAGGGCAGATTCTTCCAATGTTTTGTATTTTTGGGGAAGCCTCTTTCAATATTGTTTCTGATAAGGACTTTCCAAGGATCATTACCTTCCATAGAGTGAAAGATCCATTTGGTAGCAAGGGCAATCCCTTGGAGTTTAAGGTCCTTTAGGCCCAAGCCCCCTAGGAGTTTGTCAGTATGACACCACTCCCATTTAACAACGTGCATTTTCTTATTGCCTTTGCCATCCGACCAGAGAAATTTCTTGATGGCTTTTTGAATCTCCAAGATTTGGTAGTTACTAAACATCCAAGCAGAGGAATAGTAGATATTGTAGGAGGTGAAATTTTTTTGACAGACCTAAACTCTGCCAGCCAAGGATAAGGATCTATTGTGCCACTTTTCCAGCTTGTTGGTGATCTTCTCTTTCACCCAAGACCACATATCTTTAAGGGAGGGGTCAACAGAGAAAGGTATGCCAATATATCTCACAATGTTCTGCAGGCCTCCCCACTGAAAGTCATAGTTTTTAAACCAGTCAGGGGGCTGATCAACCCATCCCAAGCATATAGACTTGGGGTGAGAAATACGAGCACCAGAGATAGTGCAAAAGAGACTGAGCTTGTTTTGCAGGGCTTCAAAGTTGTGGGCAGTGGTTTCAAAGAAGATAGCAGTGTCATTAGCAAATTGGGAGTTTATGAGCTCTTCATTATTAGGGAGAGTTATGCCTTTAATATCAGGGGAAAGAGACTTATCTTTGAGAATGTAAGAAAGGGCTTGAGAGGCAATAACAAAGAGGGCAGGGGCTAGGGGGCACCCTTGTCTGATGGATCTACCTAAGGGGAAGGGGTCGGAGAGGGAACCATTGATATCAATATGAGCAACAACATCAGTAAGTAACGTTTTTACAGAATTACATAATGCACTAGGAAATCCAAAAGCCTCAAGCATCATGAATATGAAGTTCCATTCAACCCTATCATAGGCCTTTTCAAAGTCCAGGAGAAACATGGTGGAGTTTTGCTGAGAGAAGTTGGCCCAATTCATCGCTTCCCAGCTGGTGATCAAGTTTTCAAGTATATATCTTCCTTTAATAAATCTAGTTTGGGTAGAGCAGATAAACTTCGGCAGGATTTTCTCAAGTCTAGAGGCCAGGATCTTGGCAAAGATTTTATAAGAGACATTAAGGAGGGTGATAGGTCTCCTATTTTTAATGAGAGCTTTGTCTCCATCCTTGGGAATTAATTTAATAATACAACTGTTAATGGAGATACCCAGGGATCCCCTATCAAGGGCTTCTGAGTAGAGATCAAGAAGATCTTTGCAAATCCAGTCAGAGTTGGCCTTGTAGAACTCCATAGGGAGACCATCAGGCCCAAGGGCCTTATCATTGTTAAGGGAGTTAATGGCCTTATTAATTTCCTCCAGAGAGATGTCATTAGCAAGTAGGCTAGCATCCATAGAGGAGATCTTTTTAGGTATAAGAGCTCTACATTGGTTCCTAAGGGAGGTAGCCTCTATCGAGTCCTCAGAGGTAAAGAGGTCTTTGTAAAAGTTTGCAAAGGCCTTTTTTATACTGTTAGGGTCAGCAATTTCCTGATTGTTAACAATAATTCTCTCAATGTTTTCATTGGCCTGTTTGTGTTTGAGAAGGTTGAAGAAGAATTTTGAGCCTCTATCCGCAAATAGGAGACAGTGGGCACGAGACCTAATTTTAGCTCCTCTAGTTTTAATTTGCTGGTGCTGCTTAAGGGCAGTTTTGGTATTAATCACATGGTAGATGAGATCAATATCAGAAGGGTTGGCTTGGATGTTAGCTTCAGCTCTCAGAAGGTCAGAGGAGAGCTATTTTTCGGTGAATCTATAGTCTTTGGCCTTTTTTTGGCCTATGGTTTTTAAAAGGTTCTGCCAAGTGAGAATGTTCAAGCTCCAATTCTCGATGTGAGAGTTAGAGGGGAAGTTTTTCTTATTGAGAATACTAGTGTTCAGGAAAAACTTAGGATTGGAGGCGTTTGTGAGAATCGGGGAGGAGATAGTTTTAAAATGAATGGAGATAGGGTGATGATCAGAGAGGGGAGTGGGGGTAATGAGGATAGAGTTGCCAAGATTATCAAGAAGGATAGAGAAAGCATTTTTATTTACATAGAACGGTCTAGTCTAGAATATATTCT
Source organism: Sequoiadendron giganteum (assembly GCA_007115665.2). Lineage (NCBI taxonomy): Eukaryota > Viridiplantae > Streptophyta > Pinopsida > Cupressales > Cupressaceae > Sequoiadendron > Sequoiadendron giganteum. Next base: position 23,079,071 of record CM021108.1, on the reverse strand, counting down.
AGAGTGACCCTGTTGAAAGTTGCACCAAGTATGCCATAGGCCTGAATTTATGTCTTTATTTCCGATTAAGGGGTCAAAGAGATTTTTGTTCTTTTTCATTGTATTCCAGTGAAATCTTTCAAGGTCTTTCCAGGCAAAGGGAGTACCGCCAACTTTATGTTCCTGGGATTCAATCATATTGAAGTCCCCTCCCATGAACCAAGGGATGTTAGGGAGCACCTCCAGCCAGTCCCAGAGGCCCACTCTCTCCCTATAATCGTTTGAGGCATAAATTGAGCATAAGCCAAAAGTATTGTTATTGTAGTTGATAGTAATCCAGACAGCTCTGTTACAAGGGGAGATCCCATTACCAGTGATAAACTTCTCCCATCTTGGGTTGATCATCAGCACAACCCCACCCTTGCCCCTAGGGTGATTAGTGTGGAATTTGATAGCATCTTTCCATATAAAATTTAGGTTGCATTCAAGAACAAATCTAGTAGCTTTAATTTCTTGCAACATTAAGAAATCCATAGAATTATTTAAGACACGCTTCATGACAAACTTCCTGTTCGGGGACTCAAGACCCCTTATATTCCAAGAGATGCAGTTCATGAGGAAACCTGCGGGGGGGGAGAGCACTGGTCTATCGATCCCAAGATCGGGGATTTAGCAACAGGAGGGGTATTCCCTTGTTTTTTCTTAGAGGGGTTTTTATTTTTGGAACCCAGAGGTCTTCCCTGTCGTTTAGCTAAGGGAAGATCTTCAGAGAATTCAATATCATTCTCAAAGTCATTGGGAGAGAGGATATCCACATCCATTGATTGCTTGGTGCTAGGATTAGCAGTATTAGCAGAGTGGTTATGGGCTGGGATGACCTTTAATAAGCAGTCATCACCAAGCTCTCTAAATAGTTTGTGAGGGAAATTCAGTGGGGGGGCTGTTCCAGTGAATTTTCTAGGAGGTTCCTTTTTGCTTGAGCTTGAGGGGGGGGGACCTGGTAAGGTATTCCTGTGAGGCGGACTGGAAAAGGTTGTCCAAGATGGTGATAGGAGGGAGGTCTAAGGGTTGGGAGATCACAGTGGAGGAGTTAACTTGTTTATTGGTTCTCTACCTGCGTTTATTGGAGTTTTTGGTTACGGTTTGAAATCCTTCATCTTGACTTTCAATTTGTGGGGATAGGGTAACAACCGAGAGCAAGGGAGGGTGAGGGGTGGAAGGGAAAGATGGAGAGCTAGAGGCCATGGTCGGGATGGGGTTGGGAGTTTCAGCAGAATGAGCGGTATTGACCATAAAGGGTTCCGAGTTGGGTTTAGCAGGAGCGAAGGGTTTCAGGTGAGGCGAGGGTTTAGACTGTAAGGGTTTCTTTTTAATAATGGGGCAGTCCCTTCTCAGATGCCCTTCTCTTCTACATAAGAAGCAGGCGTTCAGACCTCCAAGAATTTCAATAGGGTAGGAATAATTGTCCTCAGAAATGTTGATATTAATATCGGTCAGAATCTCTTTACCAAGAAGCAAGGAAACAAGAACCCTAACATCCATATGAGGAACCAGCCTAACAGTGTCATCCATCTGAATGACCTTACCGAGTGGTTCAATCAGTTGGGGAATAAATCTCCATAGAAATGGCGGGATACGTTTGACTAATATCCACCGCGGGGCAGAGAGGGCAATGACTTCCTCAAGAATAGCCTCAGGAGACCATGCCAGGGCATGAAAGGAGGTAGACCCGATGGTCCAGTACTATTTTTTAAGCACTTCGACTTGGGAATCCTGATTAGCAAAGAAAATTATGAATAAACCTTTTTGAATTTGTCTGCAAAATGAGATATGAAGCCCTAGCTTTAAGTTCCAATAGTTATGGAACCAGTCATCTAGAAATTTTCTAGGAGAGCATTTATCGATTTCAATAGCAGAGAAAAAGATTGTTGAGTTCCTTAACCTATTCTTTTCCTTCCCAATTTCAATTAGCATTTATGGATTAGGAGAAATGGAGAAGGGTAGGGGAATATCCCCAGCGTTCTTACCGGTTTCGCAGGCGCCATGACCACTGGATGGGTTAAACTTCACGCTCGCGTCAATGGCAACCCCGGAGTTGGCCACTGCTTCAGAAAAGGACATGGGTTTAGGTTTGGCGAGGGATTCCAAGTTATGCATATCTGCAACTTTAGAGGCCCTAGGTAAACTCGAGGGGGAGATAGGAGGTACGACCTCTGTCGATCGACAGAGGGGAGAGGGAGATGTCTCCATCAGACAGTCATAATTAAATAAGCATGAAACAGACACACCTGTATGCTCATCGTCGCTGGGAAAGCATCGCTATCCTTCCGCTTGGATTGCCACCTTTGCTAGCATCCGCCGAAAAACTTGCCCGAGGAGATAGCAAAATAGTCAAAAAAACACCAAAAAAAAGCAGAGTCAAAGCTTCACCAAATATTCTTACTTTGTATTTTATGTATTAGAGAAATAGATGTATTCTGTAACCCATATTTCAATTAAAAGAAATTAGTTTATCTAAATATGGCATTGTTAAATTTTTAGATTGTTTTATTTTAAATTTATATATAAATCTTAGTCACTATTTAATTCGAGATTGTGTTATGTTAAAAGGAAATATATATATACATATGTTGTAATTTAGAGGGGATAAATATGGCAATTTAGTGGGGTTAAATATATTAATTAAAAAGAGACAAATATAATAAAATTAAGAATTGGTTTATTCTTTATTTAATTTATTTATTTACTATCCTATTTACTCTTAAAACTAAAATTAGGAATTGATTTAGTCTTGTTAATGTGTTTTATTTATTTATTAATTAATTTATGTGTTATATTTATTTATTTAGAAAGAGGGAATTAATATTCAATTAAAAAATTATAATGTTCAATGTATATACGAGTATGTAAATATTTACACAAATGAAATAAAATAAATGGTTATGGACATTAAAATTATGTGAGAATGAAATGGAAAGACTAATATTAATATTATTATTGGGTCTTTCCTTGTAAATTTGTATATTAAAATAGTGTTAATGTAGTTCTCTAATGGTTTTAAATGATCTCTTCATGAATGAAAAGGTAAAGAGTAAAATTAAATTTTGTGCTTTAATCATTTATTATTTTTCTGTGAGAATTAATTACTCAAGAATATTAGGAATATAGTTCTTTAAATATTTTAATGATCTTTTAATGAGCAAAAGATTAAAATGTAAATACGTGTTGCGTTTATTGGACAGGTACAGTTAAAATTTGAATTATTTTCCTATACATTCAAATCAGATTTATTTTCTAGTACGTTTGAAATTAGAAATATTCTCAAGTGCATTTAAAATTAGGTTTAATTGCAAGTTTACTTTACAAATGAGTTTAATATTAGATTTGTGATTTGCAGATAAATTGTTTATGTTAGATTTTAATTAAAATTATTTAGTTTATAATAATCAAAGGTATACTGCTTTAGGTTTTCATAAGCTCCTTATTTAATTAAATAATTTCAATATAGTCATAAAATATGTGATTCTTGAATATCTAATAATCTGAAGTTTCTAGGAGAAATTTGATTCATTTGAGTATTATAATTAAAGAAGTAAAAATTGGAGTTAGATTATTATCAAATGGTTAATCCTTTCATGTTTCTATTAAGTTGGTTTATTTATAAATTTGAAAAGGAATGTTTAAACAAGTAGAGTATGCAATATGCTTGTAAGTTTTGTTGCGTTCTCTTGATTGATTGAATTCTACATTGATTTATTTTCCGTTTTGATGAGTTTATAAGCCAAGCCTTAATGTGAGTTATTCGGGAACCCGAGTATTTGCATACCCTCTGGTTGGGAGTATATGAATGTTGGTGTTACAATATCCCTTGCTTTTCCCTTTGTATGCCTTTGGAAGTAGACACCTCAAAAGTAGTCATGGATATTGTTGTCTATTATGTTTTGGTTGATCTTGTGGTTTGGTCCTGTGATCGTTCTGCTTGTTTGTCTTGGTCGTGGGTCTTTCTTGTCAACTCTTAGCATGGGGGGTAGGCCTTTGGGTCCACATGGTCGGGTGGAATGTGCTATGCACACCATTGGGTTCCCAGGTTGTGTTCATGATACGAAAGCGGATGCAGAGTTTCCAGAGCTTCACTCTATTGAAGACTATTTCTCATCTTTTACCTTATTCTTCATTGATGTATCATTCTTGTATTCATTGTACTCTTCCCATTGATTTAAGGGAAGCATTTTGTATTGTACTATCGTATCCATGATGTGTTGTATCTGTTGAAATATGCCCCACAATTGTATATTGGAACTATGAATTGAATTGTATAAAATGTTGCATCTTTTTCCCCTCTTTTGATCATGGATGATTGTATGTTATCATTATGTAATCTTGGATTTAATTCAATTTCATTTTGATAAAAGTTTGGGTTTCATAATGATTGTTTTGTGTACCCCAGAGGACATAGATAACTTTGTAAATGCGCAGTTGCTCTTCATGTAATGTCTATACATATTCATCTTATGCAATGTTTCCCTGTCAAAAAAAAATTAGTGCGGTATTTTGTTGTCCTTTTGGGTTCACACGGTGAGGCATTACATCATTTGGTATTAGAGCCTAGGTTCATACACTAGGCACTTTGGTTTCATCTAAACCCATTATGTTGTCCTAGTGAATTTGTTAAGTGAAGTTGATAAGTGATCACGATGATCAAGACATTGACATTTAGCATCATGTGATCTATTGAAAAAAAATAGAGTGAAAGAAGAATTGATAAAGAGTTGTGGAAAGGATGTAAAGTTATGAACCACACCGTGATGGAAATAGGTGTACTTATGAAATTGTGTATGTAATTTTTTTCTCCTATAAATGTGACAAACCAGTAACTGTGCATTGGTTGAGTGTTGTGAATACCCTATACTTGTTTTGTGGGCCTATAACCCACAGGGCCCATGGGATGATGATACGGTGTACCATCCATTTAGAATATGTTGTATTTGGTGTGGGATTAACCATACCATTATGTGTGTTTGTATGTTTATTACCTGATTGAGGGCCAATCCACATGTGGTTGAAAATCTATATATATATATGAGTAGCCAAAAGGTAGTTTCATAGATTCTTTTCTTTTGGTTCTCTAGCCCCTCAATCTGTGGAGGGGTAGTAGTAGTCACAAAGTTTCTTGGGTAGAGTGCACAACGTACACACATTGCGATGTAGAGCAGTCTTAGCTCAACCGATCCCAAGGAAACATACTCACTACTTCCCCTTACGATGGATTAGGGTACTTGATCCACATGTGCTAGCCTAAGGGTGATCACACAATAGTGGTTTACAATTTTTGGTCAAACTAGACACTGAAATTATTATTTTTAACTAAATCTTCACATTTGTGCACCTATAGCGGCTAAACCGTGACGAATTTGAAGATGATAAAAAATAGAGTCTCATCAAATTTTGTCTATAGATTCTAAAAATATTTTTTTCAAATTTTTTGGAATAAGATTGCACTTCTTTTCCATCTCCCACGAAGAATGGTTTTTTTCAGAAAACAACATTTTTAAAAAGTGACGCTCACCGTATACAACATAACTTTTTTTGTATGAAGGATAAAATTCTATATTTTTAGAATTTAGATGTGTAACTACGATATATAGCACTTCCATTTGGTCTCATATTTTTTAATTGAATATTTTTTTGTTAATAGAGTTTTGAAGTCAAACTAATTGTAATTCAGACATCGGCGGATTGTATATAGCATAAATTTTTATGTATGTATCGAAAGTCAATTTTTTTTTTTTAATGGATCAAGGACATCAATATCCAGCACAAACATATTTTTTAAAAAATTATTTTGATAATTTTCTATTTTTCCACATGTGCAAAACAAAGAGCTTGATTTTCAGTGAAAAACCTATGTTTAATAAAACTAAAAAAATACATACATAATAAAACCAAAACATATTAAAATTATATTCGTGGGATACCTCATTTCGAGGAATAAAATAATAATTTGAAATTAATTTTAAATGAATTCATTTGATCACCCAAAAGGTAAATCAAAAGTGAATTTTTATCAGCATTTTGATAGGTGTAAAGGAGACTCATTTATAGGTATGGTTTAAAACTAAAAAGTTTCTATCCGAGGGGGTTTGATCAAACCACCTCAATTGGAATCCTTAAAATAGAAATTTTTAAGGCTTAAATCATGATATTTTCTAAAAATATGTGATTTCAGCAAAAATATGTTCCTCTCAGAAATTCTAAACCAACTTTGTGGGATCACCCCTAAACCCCACAGTTTTGAGTACAACAACATTGATTTGTTAGTTTATGCCTAGCTATCCATAGGGACATTGAGTTGACATTAGCGAGTCAACCTCATCCATATGAGAGGTGAAGCTTGAGTAGACCCATATTGATATATTGTATACACCATATCCACACGTGTTCTGACATGATGTAATGGATACAATGCCACACCTCACTGATGTTTTGACACAGTGTTGGTGATGATGTCATGTTGCTGATGGTAGGAAGTTGGGCTCGAGGAAATGATGCCACATGCATAGACACATGAAGGTGAACTATGAGATTGTCTTATGATAGCCTACTTTTTCGATGAGCGTAATGGGGCCTCACACACTTGTAGAGGGATACTCATGTTTTCTTTCGACAGTGTTTGGGTCGGTTAGCATATGGGTATGTCCTAGCCATTTATACCTCTGGCGATAGCGAGTACCTATGTGTGCCTTCTCCATGAGGTATCGCTATGTGGGGTATGTTTGTGCATTCCTATTTCCACGGAGCCACAGACACATTGCCATGAGGCATACGACCAGTGCGTTCCTTCTCCGACTGGTGTATGACCATGTCACATGATGACGCGAGGCAGGGTGTAGCCGAGGAGCACACTTTGGGTCATGTGGATGGAGTTCTCACTTTACACCACATGAGGGCTACTGTTATAGCCTAACAATGTTTCCTCCTTCCTCATTTGGTGGCTAGTATCTATTCATGCAGTGTTGTATTGTGCAATTTTGAAAATTGAGGACTTCATATATGGTTTTTGATTGACATTGAAGGCCGAAATTTGTTTATGTTTGATTGTAATGGTTTAGCCACACTTTGTGATCTTATTCTCTCGTAGCCCTAATGGTTACATTTGATTTAGTGTTGACATTGTGCACATTTCTTGCTTTATTGCTGAAATTGAATCTTATTTGATGTTTATTTTATGACTATGGTGGCTAAACTAGTTTATCTTTATTGTTTTCGAGGTTGGCCATGTGTCGTATTGTGATTCCTCTCCAAGGACGTATGAGGAAGACTTGGTGAGTGTATATGAGGAAGCAGATACAGGGAACCTTGAGGATGGGGGTATGTGAGGCTATTTTATAGCTAGGACCCACTACCCACCTATGTGTGATGACTATCTCTTGGAGGCTAACCACCTTATACAACAAGAGATTGGTCATTGTGGTCTTGCTTGGATGGTCTCTCCATGTGTGTGTGGCCTAACACCATAAAGCCACTGAGTGTGAGGTATGGATTATGTAAGATGGATATTGGCTCTTGGCTCATGGATTTTGTATCATGGATTAACATTCTACTTTCCGGTGTCCAGATGGACCCTTGTGTAGCCTTGTGATGTGATTCTCGGTGATGTGAGTTTGTGTGTATGTGAAGAATGTATGTTAAATTATAGAAATAGTAACTATGAAATGATAAACTTGGGATTTTATGTTGGGGAGTGATACATCATGTTTTCTTGAATCTGTGAAGATGTAAAATTATGGTCTTTTGCTGAAATTGTTGTGTGATTTGGTGATGAATGGTGACTAAAGTAGATTTCCTTGTGTGAAATGATGATGTTTAACAAAAAATATGTGCCTATGTGGATCATTATGTTGCGTTCTTTTGGAAATGTAGCATTTTGAGGTAAAGAATCAACTTGAATAACTAATACTAATGGGTTTTGTTTCCACCTTAGTCTGTGATTTCTAGGTAGTTGGCTTTGGAAAATTAGTGATGAAGGTAACATAATGGGGATCTATAGAGATAGGTACTTATGATGTCAAGCAGTAATCCATTTCTAATTTAGTACATGATACAAATTCATGGTTATTATCATTATGTGATTAATTTTCTGACTATTAAGTAGCAGATTGGTTATGAGTTGAATTGATTATTAGAGTTGTTCTAGTTGATGTAATTACTGTTGTGGTTTGGTGAGAGGGACAGGGTAGTATCACTCGCTCGTGCATGCCCTACTACACTGCAATTTCCTCTCATGGTGTGTTTGTTTTTGGATATATATATGTTGTACACAACATTTTCTTTTATGCAGGATTGCAAGTACCAAGCCTCGACTCCACCTGCACTATCAGGAGTGGGCAAGCCTCATAAATCCCAATGGGTATGATGTGGCAACATAGAGTTGACACGAAGGGTCCCCAACCTTGCCATCATCCTCGATGAGGATGAGTACCCCCCACCTTGAAACCCTTCGAAATGTTTTTTATGTTTTAACAATTGTTTTGTTTGGTGTCTCCCGTTATTTGAGTATGTCCTGATATTATTGTTTGAGATGATGTGTATGTTTTATTTTGTTTTGACTTCTAAGAGTAAGTCGAAGCCTAGGGGGGGGGGGGATGTAGTGCCCCTCCATATTGGCCTTTCTAGGCATTTGAGTAAGAGCTTTTTTGTGATTTCGTTGTTTGACGATGTTGTTCATCAGTATTCCGTTTTGTTTGGTTATTTTATGTCATTCGTTTTAAGTGTTGATTTTTAATGTGTTAATTGTTTGATTGTAATGCATTATCATTATTGTTAATTAGTTAATTTAATTTAATGATGGTTATTATTATTGTGAAAATTAATTTAATTAAGTATTAAATTTAATCAGTAAAGTGATTTATGAAATTACCAAGGATTTAATTAGACATTTAATTAGGTTCAAAATTTAAAATTATGTTTGTAAAATTAAAATAAAATAAAATAATATATTAATTGCAGCTTTGTAAATTTTCAATTGACAATTAAATAATATTGTTTATTTAATTAACTAATATTATTTATTTATTTGTTATTAAGGATTTATTCAAAAATAAATAATTTTATTAATAACTATATTTGGTAAATATAAATATATATATATATATTTATCTAAGAGAATTCTCGAATAATTTTGTAATGGGATAATATATTACCCAATAAAATGTTAAATAGGTTTAAGTTTAATTTAATTTAATCTAATATATTAATGTATTCAGTTAGTGTTGTTTAATTATCAACATGTTATGAATATAGTGCAGCCTCAAATCTGTATGCAACTCTCTAATCTCCACACTCCCTTCCACTATTTGGAAAATGCGTGAACTCCCCAATTGCAGCCCCCTTCCTCTCATATGTTTTTTTTTTATGTACATATTTATATATTTAGTATGGTTGCAACAAAAAATGTTTAATGTATATTTAGTTTTGGGTAAGTAAAATTAGAGAAATATATTGGAAAGAAAAGAAAGTAGCTCTATTTATTTATTTTTAGTTAAGTAAGTATTTATGAAAGAGTTAATAAATGGAATTTCTTATATATATTAGAAAAATAGGAATTGATTTAGTCTTGTTAATGTGTTTTATTTATTTATTAATTAATTTATGTGTTATATTTATTTATTTAGAAAGAGGGAATTAATATTCAATTAAAAATTTATAATGTTCAATGTGTATACAAGTATGTAAATATTTACACAAATGAAATAAAATAAATGGTAGAACAAATAGAACAATATTAACATTAAGGAAAATTGGAGTACTTCCTTGTAAATTTGTATATTAAAATAGTGTTAATGTAGTTCTCTAATGGTTTTAAATGATCTCTTCATGAATGAATAGGTAAAGAGTAAAATTGAATTTTGTGCTTTTATCATTTATTATTTTTTGGTGAGAATTAATTACTCAAGAATATTAGGAATATAGTTCTTTAAATATTTTAATGATCTATTTATGAGAAAAAGGTTAAAACGTAAATAAGTGTTGTGTATATTGGATAGGTACATTTAAAATTTGAATTATTTTCCCTTACATTCAAATCAGATTTATTTTCTAGTACATTTGAAATTAGAATTATTCTCAAGTGCATTTAAAATTAGGTTTAATTGCAAGTTTACTTAAAGTTAAATTTATTTACAAATGAGTTTAATATTAGATTTGTGATTTGCAAATAAATTGTTTATGTTAGCTTTTAATTAAAATTATTTAGTTTATAATAATCAAAGGTATGTATTACATTTTAATTAAATCTATTATTTTGAAGTAACAAATGTATATGCTAAGAATTTTTATTTATTTTGATGGTATATTGCGGTAGGTTTTCATAAGCTCCTTATTTAATTAAATAAATTTAATACAATCATAAAATATATGGTTCTTGAATATCTAATAATCTGAAGTTTCTAGGAGAAATTTGATTCATTTGAGTATTATAATTAAAGAAGTAAAAATTGGAGTTGGAGTTAGATTATTATCAAATGGTTAATCCTTTCATGTTCTTATTAAGTTGGTTTATTTATCAATTTGAAAAGGAATGTTTAAACAAGTAGAGTATGCAATATGCTTGTAAGTTTTGTCGCGTTCTCTTGATTGATTGAATTCTACATTGATTTATTTTCCGTTTTGACGAGTTTATAAGCCAAGCCTTAATGTGAGTTCTTTGGGAACCATGTATTTGCATACCCTCTGTTTGGGAGTATATGAATATTGGTGTTACAATATCCCTTACTTTTCCCTTTGTATGCCTCTGGAAGTTGTCATCTCATAAGTAGTCATGGATATTGTTGTATATTATGTTTTGGTTGATCTTGTGGTTTGGTCTTGTGATCATTCTTCTTGTTTGTCTTGGTTGTGGGTCTTTCTTGTCAACTCTTAGCATGGGGGGTGGGCCTTCAGGTCCACATGATCGGGTGGAACGTGATATGCACCCCATTGGGTTCCCCAGGTTGTGTTCGTGATACAAAAGCGGATGCAAAGTTTCCAGAACTTCACTTTATTGAAGACTATTCCTCATATTTTACCTTATTCTTCATTGATGTGTCATTCTTTTACTCGATGTACTCTTCCCGTTGATTTAAGGGAAGCATTTTGTATTGTTCTATCTTATCCATGATGTGTTGTATCTATGAAAATATTCCCCATAATTGTATATTGGAAAGTTATGAATTGAATTATAATAAAATGTTGCATCTTTTTCCCCTCTTTTGGTCATGGATGATTGTATGTTATCATTATGTAATCTTGGATTTCATTCACTTTCATTTTGATAAAATTTTGGGTTTCGTAATGAGCATTCTGTGTACCCCAGAGGACATAGATAACTTTGTAAATGTACAGTTGCTCTTCATTTAATGTATGTACATATTCTTCTTATGCAATGTTTCCCTGTCAAAAAAAAAATTAGTGCGGTATTTTGTTGTCCTTTGGGGTTCACACGGTGGGGCATTAAAGATTATGCAATTAATAAACAATGTATCAATATACTACCAATTGAAAGAAATCAGTGAAAAAAAAAATTAAATAAACTACCAAATTGATCAAAATGACATGATTAAAATTAATTACTAAATACACTACCAACGGATGAAAATTAGTGAATAAAAATGACTAAATAAGTGACTAGTTAACAACTATCAATACTAAATTAATGACTAAATATATCAGTGAATAAAAAATGACTAAATAAGTTACCAATTTACAATAGTTAATGACTAAATTAACGACTAAATATACCACCAAATCAATCAATCGAAACAACCAATAAATGACTAAAAATGCTTTAATCATCAATTTGGTCATGTTATAAATGATTGGAAATAAAATACTAATGGTTACGTGACCATGTTTAGTCATTTATAAGCAGTTTTTAGTAGTTTTTTTAGTCATATATTGTTATTTCTATACTAGTGCATTTTGTTGAGGAGTCATAAGAGTTGATAGTTTTCTCATTATTCTATGATGTTCATAAAAACTATTAAATTCATTGGAGGTGAACTTACCACCTATGTCAAACCTCAAGCACTTCATTTTCAAATTTATTTCATTCTCAACCATAGATTTAAAAGATTTAAACTTATCTAGAGCTTCTGATTTTTCTTTGAGAAATGTCACCCAAGTCATTCTAGAATAATCATCAACTAATAACATGAAATAATTGTCACCTTGAGAGCTTCTTATTCTAGTAGGTTCACATAGATTTGTATGCACCAACTCCAAAGGACCTATAGTAGAATAATCTCTAGTCTTGAACCTCTTCTTTGTATTCTTTTCAAACTATCATTCTTTGCAGATTGCATTGATAGGATTTGTAATATTTGACAAATCTCTCACAACATTAATAGAGCTGATCTTCACTAGGTTATCAAAATTTATGACCCATTCTTCTATGCCATAACCAACTTTAATTGATTTGATATATAAAGCACTTAACACAACCAACTTTGAGCTAATAAACATTACCTTCCTTCCTTGTACTTGCAACAACCAGAGTACCAGAGCTACCTTTCCTAATTTCACAGCCATCATCTTGGAACACCAAATTGTATACTTTTCTACACATTTTTTCTACACTTAGAAGATTATATTGGAGACCCTTGACATAAAGAACATAATATATTTTATGATTTTCATCAAAACTAATTGAACCTTTTCCATAGATCTTATCAAATGTATGATCACCAAACTTAACAAGACCACCATAATACTTCTAAAGTTTAACAAACTTACTCTTATCACCTATCATATGATTTGAGCAATCACTATCAATTATCCAATAATTTATTACCTCTCTTGCATGAAAAGTAGTCACCATAGTTCCTTCAATGTTATGACATATTTCTGGAGCACCTTCCTTCATACATCTTTCAGAAGTAGAATTAGTTCCAACATTTAGAGCCATGAAAAATAATTCATCACTATCATCATCATACACACCATTGTATTTTTCAACATAATAACTCTTCTTGAAAAATTTTCCTTTATGATCCTTATGCTTGTCATTTGCAACTTTGATTGGACATTTAGAAGCATAATAACCTATCTTCCAACAATTAAAAAACTTAAAGGGTAACTTACTGGTGCAGGAGCACCCAATAGGTCATCATAGGAAGGATGTCTAGAAGGTCATGTTTGACCAATTTGTCTAGGCCAATTTATCTCCCTATTCTCATTCCTTCATGTTTGTGCCTTAGTGGCATGTGTGATCAGGTGTTGAGGTGGTAAAGGTCATGTTGACCATTGGATAGGTTTGAGGTTTTGGCTACAAGGAAGGCTTAAGACCTTTTTAGACCTTTTTAGGTGTTAGTCTTTCTAAATTTTGCAAATAAGGCATAATGGAAGCCACAAGTGGCCAAGGAGTATTTAAGACCGAGCCTAACTATTTTTGTGACCTATTTATGGTGTGCCTCGACCTGAGAGCAAGGTTGGAAGCATTTAGATTGTTTTGAGTTTTTGAATTCAAGGAAGACAGTGGTGTTTTTAGTGTGAATTTGTGTTTTTGTCTAAAAGTAGAGCTTAAATGGATTGAATTTGATACTATAGTGTAAGTAGGATGTAGTGTACTAGTTGGTTAAGCACTGTGTGGTAGTGGTCTAGTTTATTAGTTCAGTTTTCAAGCACTATGGTAGATAGTTGTTTCCTTTCACTTGCTGATCTGACAGGTTGTTTGTAGAAAATGGAGGGTTAGTTCACATTCCCACTATACATAACATACGTCCCCTTGGGAATTGTGACTAGACTCCATGCCTATACATAATGTAGAGTTAGGAGGTCTTGACAGTTCTGCAAGCACCATGGAAGTCTTCCCCTAGGCGAGCCAGGAAGTGTCCGGCTAGGGAACACCAAAGTGCTAAGCACTAAACATTGCAGAGGTGTTAAATTAGATCAATTTTTCTTTTGGAGAGGGGTGATGTGAGGCTTGCAAAGCTATGGTAACAAGGAGGAGACTCCACCGGTCCATCTGGTGAGGGAAAGTCTTGACAGTCTGTTGTGTGGTTAGGAAAAGGCTTAAAACAAAAGGCCTAGTTTAGTCCACTTCCAGGTTAGGGCTTTGTACAGCCAGTTGAGGCCCAAGGCTCCAATATCTTTGAGTGGTGGATATAAGGACCAGGAATTCCAAGAAACATTTAGGGGTTACTCAGAGGAACTTTGTGGAAATCCCTGATCTCTCGGAGAAGAAACCCTAGGTTCTAGGCCTAAAAATGAGGGTTTGGTGAAAGCGACTAGGGAATGAAGCTAGGTGGATCCCAAAGTACCTTGCTAGGATGGAATGAAGCCTATGAAATCACCTCCTCACCTCTGCAAAGTCAAATTCAGCACATTGGAGGTTTGTAGCCTTTAGGGAAGATTAAGGGCTAAGGATAGAATTGCAAGATTGCACCAAGGTGAACTTGGTAGGAAGAATTGGATTGGTAGGTGGGGTTGGCAAGGAAGGACTAGGGGAACCTATCCAGGAGAAGGTACTAAAGGTTGAAGTGGTGGAGTGAGACACCTTAGAGGTCTTCCAAACAAGACCTAGAGCATGAAACAGTGATTGTTTCATCCAACCTCCCTATCAGTTACCTCTGTATTTTTTAATGCCCTTTTTTCAATATCCTCATGAAATTTGCTTCCACCTCATCAACATCATCCCAATTTGATTCATAATCCTTCTCTACCTTGCTGACTTTAAAACCGATTTCTTTCTTTGTAGCATCTTGACCAAATTCTCTCAATTCATAAGAAATTAAAGCACCAAACATCTAACCTCTAGAATATTGATCTAAATTTCAAGCTTCCCCAATATTAGACACTTTAGAACTATAAGAATTTGGAAAAGTTCTTAGTACCTTTTTCACAACTTCGCTTTCTTTTAACTTACCACCAAGACCATTGATGGCATTGACCACTTCATCCACTCTATGAATGTAGGCTATAAAATATTCATCTTTAGACATCCTAAAGGTTTCAAATTTGGCTTTGTAGTTCTACATCTTTCTTGATTGACCTAATCATCTCCTTCATAAATAGTTTCCAACATTTTCTAGATCTCTTTAATAGGTTTCAAGCTTATCACCTTTCCAAGTTCAGAATTAGAAAGATCACTTGGGATAGCATTCCTTTTCTTTCCATTATTCTCATAATCCTTGATCTGATCATCACTTTCCAAACTATTAGTAGGTAAGGTATATCATTTTTCAACTAATTGTCAAACTTGAAATCCAAGAGAGACAAGAAATGATTCCATCCTAGCTTTCCAATGAGCATAATTTGTTCCATCAAACATAGGAGCTTTGAAACCCTTCCTATAAACCATCTAGATCTACCTCAAGTGATAAAACTTCTTTCAAGGAACCACAACTCTGATATAAATTGTTAGATGCACATGACGACTAAGAGGGGGGATGAATTAGTTGTACATTAAAATATTCAATCCCTCATTACCTTTCAAACCCTTATCAACATTTAAACCCACATTAAGCATTAACAAAATGTAAAATTATGAAAAAACAATGCAAACATAACCCAACACAATAGAGCTCACCAAATTTACATGGAAAACCCTAATCAAGGAAAAACTATAGTGAGGATTATCTCACATATATATGAATAGTATTGAGAAAGGGTGTCTAAAAATTTCTAGCTTAGAAGGCATCGGCTTCAAGTTCATCAGAATGACAAGTTAATATTAGTGGGTCAGAATGTGTAGTCCCCTCAATGTCCCAATAAGCTCTTCATGGGTTGGCATTAAGTGCATCATCAGGTTGATAGTCACATGTCGACGAGACTTAGAAATGAGTCTCCTCGAAATCTTGATGGACACTTGGCTTATTGGTAAGTGTGTTTGGAGTTTATGTTGGCTAAAGATTCATTGATGAGACAAGTGAATGTCAATGGGACTGAATGAGAAGTCTCTTCAACATACTGATGAACTGAAAGAAGTGCTTTGTCAGAAGGACAATTTGATGTCAGACAGAGTCACTTGGAAGTCCCTTTGACATTTTGATGAACGGTGGGAAGGAAATTTTTAGGGAGACAAAAGGATATCGTCGGGGCCTTGAGTCTTGTCTCTTCAATATCCCGATGGAAGGTTGGGTATCTTCATCAAAGGGATTGATGGTTTTTTCCAAGACTTTGGTAATAGTCCCTTCTACATGCCGATAAGGTGGGACTGAACTATGTGAAGGATAATGTCATATGTACGATGATGACATGGGTGACACATAGGTGGTGGGGACCACTTGTTCAAGGCTATAGGGTTCATCAGTGAGACTTCACCATATTAGAAGAATCTACTACGTGGTCTCTTCAACATCTTGATAGGATGGAAATTTTGATGTATCGAATTGATAGTGATATTTTAGAGAAAAAGTTTGAAGTCTCTTCAATGTTTCGATATGACTTCGATGGGGCAGAAGTTAATGACAGTTATGTCATTTGTGACCGTTCATCGGTTATGGAAGTTGGAGCAATGATTTCTTGGAACACCTAAGGTGTATATATGAATTCCATAGTGCATTGTAACAGTGTGAAGTGTTGATTAGAGTGAATGGAATTGAATTGCTGCTAGATTCATTCTGTGAATTAACACCTGAAAGAGCATAGCTCTATGACTTGTATATAATTTGTGTTTTATTGTAATATAGGAGATATTTACTTTGGTGTGTGGGTTTTTTCCTGTAAGATTTTTCCCACGTAAATTTGGTATTCACTCTTTAATATTGTCTATTATGTTATTCATGTATGTGTATCTTAAATGGACTATAATTGCAATTTTTTGTAAAAAAAATTGCATCTATCTCCTGAAGATTAGTATTTGGAAGGTGTTTTCCGCACTCTTCTCTCCTTTTAGTTGGTATTAGAGCTTGGCCAAATTTTTTCCTTGTTGGTAAGATGGGTTTTGTGTGTGGATCTTGTTCAGTGGGAGTTTTGAAGAGAAATCTAGTTTATAACTTATCACAAATTTAAGATGGTGAGAACATCTGGAAGAATATAGATTGAGAAGTTAAACAGTGGCAATTTTGAGTTGTGGAAACTCAAAATGGAAGATTTTCTCATGGATCGAGAGTTATGGGTTGTAGTATCCTCTAAAAACCATCAACAATCCTGCAAGATGACTCGGATGCAATGGTCCAGAAAGCCAAGGGTCTATTAAAATGTGCTTGGCTGATTCAGTTCTATTGAATGTACATAAAGAGAAGACAACAAAAAATTTGTGGAAGAAGCTTGGTGACATTTATCAGGGGAAATATCTAGTAAATAAGTTATTTCTGAGGAATAAGTTGTATTCTTTGAAGATCGAGGAAGGAGCATCTGTTGTAGATCATTTTAATGTGTTTAAAATGATCATTGCTTAGTTGGGGTCTGTTGGTGTGAAAATAGATGATGAGGATTGTTGCATGCTCCTATTATGTTCTTTTTCTGACACATGGGATCACCTAGTAATGGATATCGAGAGTACAACAACCACTTTCAAGATGGAAGATGTGGTTTCTTCACTACTATCAGAAGAAATAAAAAGAAAATATTATGAGATAGCCAAGGAAGCTCTTGTTGTTCGAGGTAGATCAAAGGAGAAATGAAAGAAGAAAGATAAGAAGTCTAAATCCAAGTCAGAGGGGAGATCAAAGTCTCCTGGTAAAAATTCAAAGGTGAAATGCTGGAACTGTGGGAGAACTAGACACATCTAAAAATATTGTGAGGAGAAGAAGAAGTAAAAGAAAAATAATTCTTCTGATAATGAATCTTCTTAGAGTGATGCAAATTCCTTCAGAGAATCCTTGGTGATTTAGGCATCAGAATATGTTTGGATGATTGACTCAGGTGTTTCCTTGCACATGACCTCTCATAGAGGTTGTTTCTCAAAGTATGAAAAGTATGTTGGTGCAAGAATGTATCTAGGTGACAATTCTCACTTGGAGATTGTTTGTTGTGAAAGAGTTAGAATTTAGTTTCCTGATGGAAGAGTAAAGGGAATCGATGATGTGATGCATATACCAAGCCTGGCTCAAAATATACTTTTTGTAAGTAAGCTTAATAATGGTGGTGTGTAATTCTCTTTCTAAAATTGTGTTTGTAGAATGAATAGAGGCTCTATGGTGTTGGATAAGGGCACACAAATTGGCACTCTGTATAAGCTGGATGAATGTGCAGTACATTGTAGTAGTGTTTCTACAAAGTCAAGTAAATTTGATCATGTAGAGAAAGGAGGTGTTGCTCCTGAGGGCACAAACTCTTTGGAGATGAAGCTCCCAACAGAGAAAACAAAGTTGTGGCATCAAAGGCTCGACCACATTGGTGAAAAAGGCTTAAAATCCTGGTTGAAGGGCTTGATGATTTTAATCTTGAGTTTTATTTTTGTGAACATTGCATATATGAAAAGAAAAACCATGTTTCATTTTATTCTAGTACTCATAAATCTTCTAGAATTCTAGATTATATTCATGATGATGTGTTTGGTCCAGTTAATGTTCCTTCATTATCAAAATTTGTGTATTTATTTTCATTCATAGATGATTATTTGAGGACATTTTTTTATTTTCTCAAAAGTAAAACTAAAGTTTTCAGTCAGTTTAAGGAATTTAAAACCTTGGTTAAAAATCAGACTGGTAGAAAGATTAAATATTTGAGGATGGATAATTGTGGTGAGTTTTGTTCAGTAGATTTTGATAAGTTTTGCAAGGACCATAGAATTAAAAGGCATAAAACAACTCCTTACACTTCATATCAAAATGGAGTTGCAGAAAGGATGAATAGAATGTTGATGGAAAGGGCGAGAAGTATGCTGAGTAGTGCTAGTTTGGAACAAAAGTTTTCGAGTGAGGTTGTAGCTACAACATGTAATCTGATTAACAAATCTCCCACTTTGGAGCTTTTGGATAAGACACCTATAGAAGTGTGATATGGAAAGAAACCCTGGTTAAGACACATTAGAGTCTTTAGTTGTGAGGAATATGCATATGTACCCAGTGAAAAAAGATCTAAACTGGAGAACAAGGTAGTAAAGTGTATCTTCATCGGTTATGGAATTGTTGTGAAAGGGTACAAGCTTTGGAACCCAGTTACAAAGAAGGTGTTGTATAACATATGTTTGATCTTCTATGAGATGAAACCTTCTATAGTTGATCTACAACCAATGGTGAAAGAAGAAAAAAAGGAGGTAGTTGAATTTTCTCTTATTCTAGATAAAGATAAACTACATACTCCTGGTGGACCTATTAGTGACGAGAGCTCAAGCATATCTAAAAGTTCTAAACAAGATGAAGAACCTCAACTTCAGCTTCTAAGGAGGTCTATGTGTGCTAAGTGACAAATTGAAAGGTTTGGATATTCTATGTTAGATTCCAGTTGTTCATATGCTTTGATTGCTAACATTGATGAGCCTAGGACTATTAGAGAGACTATGAATATTTTTGAATTAAATTCTTGGTTGGTGTGTATGTTAGAAAAGCGTAAATCAAAATGAATCTAAAATAATACACCAATGAAACATTAGATTAAAGAAACTAAATTAGAAAGCATAATGTAAACTCTAAAACACAAGAAGCTCCTTCAAATTTGTCCCATTGTCCTCTATCTCCAAGGATTCATTTCAAGATGCTTGTTCTCAGTTGTTTTAAACAACATGCTTGTAGAATGGTAGCTTGAGAGAATGAGATTAATAAAAATGCATGTGCATTGCTAATATGCTTTAAGCTATGATATTGAAATGCTAATTAAAATACTAGAAATGCTAAAATACGACTATAATAACTATGCATGAAAATCTAGGATTCGAGGTCCTTGTCAACCCACAAGAGGGCTATATTTATAGATTTTTGAAGGTTGAAATTCAATTGGCCAAGATCGACGGTTGAGTTCAAACCTGTTAAAATGAATGGTGAGAGACCAAGAATTCGAAAAGAAGATGGAAGTTTAAGAGACGAATGGAAAATGAAGAGACAAATGAAAGGTGTCTCTCATAATTTAAATAAATAAATATTTAATTATGTGAGGGAAATGAAAGCCTTTAATTAAATATTTAAAAATATTTAATTATGTGAGAAGAGAAAAAACTTTTTAATTAAATATTCAAAAATATTTAATTATTGAGAAGAGTGAAGAATTTAGAAAGTGTTTTAATTAAATATTGAAAATATTTAATTAAATGAAGAATATCATTTAAATTTAAAATTTAAACTTGTGATAATTAATATAAATAAATTGTGAAATCTATTTAATTAATTAAGAGGAAGATAGCATTAATTAAATAAACTTATTTATTTAATTAAATTAGAAGAATTGGAAAATGAACAATATAAATAAATAATTAAATTTATTTATATGTAGATGACTTAAGAATATTAATTAAATAATTCATATTTAATTAATTAATAGGTTTGGTTAACTGTGACCATGTTTAGATGTGTACATTTTGCCACTCTTTGAAGTGATGTGCTTTACGCATTGCTTCAAAGAATTTGCCCCTGATTTTGAAAAAATTAACTGATGATTCTATATGCCCCCTCGAGAGATAAATCATGTGATGAGAATGGTTATGAGGCTGAGTTGGAAGATTTTCAGATGATTTCAAAGAAAATTTGCGATTTATCTCTCGAAATAGCACTTTGCATAGTAAAAATGTCATTTTTACCCCTTTAAAAGGTGAAAAAGGTGAGAAGTCACTTTCATTTGAACAGTAACCTTTGAGAATTTTGGAGCTCTAAGAGAGATATTAGCGATACTGATCCATTATGAGCACCACTGATTCGAGCGAGCCCACTGATATCAGAGACCAGTAGCATATGGACCTCCGGTGAGTGAATCCAATCCTCTTTTTTTGAATTTTGAATGAAATTATTGATGGCTTTTCGTAATTTTTGATTTTTAATTTTCTGTTTTAGCGCATAGAAAATTTAGTTTAGTGCATACGAGTCAAACTTTAGCGCATCGATGAAATAGATTAGCGCATACAAACTCGCGCATAGGTTGAAAACAGTCACGCATAGGGTTGCAAATTAGCGCATAGGATCACTATTTTAGCGCATCCAGCTAGCCGGGGCTGGGTTAGATGCTAGTTTAGTGGATGGGGTAAATTAGCGCATTGGATAACTATTTTAGCGCATAGGTTAGATAAAACAACGCATACATGATTTAGTGCATCCAGGGAGTAAAGTTGCGCATACATGACTTAACGCATTGATGACCTGTTTTAGTACATACAAGGATTTTTGCTGAATTTCAATTTTTGAAGAAAAATTGACATGTGTTTGATGATTGTTGCTAAATTAGACAACTGATTTTATGCTTTTGAAAATATCAAGATGAGATATGATAATTTTTTCTTCGTGCTTGAAAACAAATAGTAGAGATGATTGATTTGCTTTCTTGATCGAAAGGCTGATAAATTTGCTTTCCTGATTGAAAGGCTTGATAGATTTGCTTTCCTGATTGAAAGGATTGATAGATATGCTTTCCTTGCGATAAGAAAAAAAACAAAGAGATGGATAGATTGATGATTTTGATATGATTTAGTTGATTTGACATGATTTTCTTGATGTTTACTTTTGATAATCCTTGTTGATTGATTGAATCTTGATGTGCTTGGTATGATTGTAAAGAAAGAATTTAACCTCCTCCAGCTTAGGGAGAAATTCCCTCGGATGTGGGAAATGATTCCACAGTTGTCCCAGGATGATTTAGGGATCATTCATCAGATTGGGTTAGGTCCGTTGCTGGCGATGCTGCAATATCGGGTCAACAAGGCACTGTTGACTGCATTGGTTGAGAGATGGCATAGTGAGCATAACACGTTTCACTTGCCGACAAGAGAGATCATGGTGACTCCTGAAGATGTTTATAGAATTTTGGGTATCCTTGTGGTTGGAAAGCTTGTGATCTATGATCACAAGGAGATTGGAGGGACCAAAGCTTTGAGGCGAGTTTTCCAAGATCCCCATGCCGGTGGGTATGAGATTTCCTAGAAGGATATGATATCGGGATATGCCCCATTGCCGTCAGTTCTAGCAAGTATGATCAGTGGTTTCCTTTGTCCTGATTGTAGGGCACAGGGACTATTAGTTGGTTGGGGAAGGATTTTGGAGGATATGCTTCTCCACGAGACCAGTTATGCATGGGGCTCATGTATGCTTGCCCATCTATACCATGATCTTCATCAGGTCATATACACAGATGAGAAGAGTCTCTTCTGCAGAGTCACTCTTCTTCAGATTTTTGCATGGGAGCATTTTGCCATTACGCATCCCATTGTTCAGAGGGATCATCCCCTAGGGTTCCCATATGCCTATGCATACATTGAACCTCTTGTCTAGTCTAGGCTGGGCAAGTTGGAGTATTGGCGGTGCGTATTAGATGATTTGGATACGGTTATCTGGAGACCGTATGTAAATTGCGATCCATGGCATGCAGATGACATAGAGTTGTTGTATGTGATGAGGTCTAGATACTTGATTGGACGCACCCCATTTATCATTGAGTGATTTCTATGTCGAAGGGTTCTGAGGTAGTTTGGATGGGTACACATGATGCCACAGGGGGCGGCATACTATGCCAGGCGTCGGGAGGATATACCAGAGTGGGGTCCTATTTTAACCATTCAGGTAGCCAAAGAGGAGTATTTTGAGTTACAGCCGAAGGATTGGACTATACAGCTAGAGGTCATAGATGCAGGGATGACAGATGACTATGTTGCATACTTCTACACACATCCCTATCCTAGGTTTACCAGTCCATAGGATCCTGCCCCATTGATGGGAGGTCCAGTTATTTGGGCAGGGTGACAATAACCATAGGGACATCCAACAGCAGGGCAGCCATAGGGTCAGGGACAAGTACCAGCACAGGCAGGGATACAGGGACAAGTACCGGCAGAGCAGGCTGCAAATATGGGTGGGGTGGCCATCGATGTGGATGAGGAGGATTTAGAGGATGAGGAGATAGATTCAGATGACTCCGGAGATAGTGATGGGGATGATGGAGGTGGTGGGAGACATAGATTTTTCCTTGATGTGCCCTTCAGTATGAGGCCACAGACATCCCGAGTGGTAGGTCAGGTCAGTTCTTCCGCTCCACGAATTACTATCAGGGCTCTGTCACAAGGACAGGTGGATGCTTTGTAGGCTGAGGTTTAGACTCTTCGGAGTTAGTTAGCACAAGCACAGGTGACTATTAGTTAGATGCAGGCACAGATCGCACAAGCACTACCTCCTGAACCACAGATAGCTCAGCTTGCAGCTGAGAGAGATAACTTCAGAGAGTGATGCATATAGGCTGAGGGGGTAGCTGAGAGATTGTTGAGATCAGTTGAGAGCACCTCTATTGGAGAGGTTGTAGCAGAGGGGCTAGAGACTGCTCGAGAGGCCGAGTACTATAGGATGAGGTATTTTGAGGTAGTGCCACATGAGTGGCGGATAGCATTTACATAGTCAGGTACTCGGACCCGAACCCATTCACGCAGTCACTCTAGGAATGCGACCAAGAGTGTGGGTCAGCCAACCAGACAAGAGATCAAAGCTTTTGAGAGTAGAGATCCATCAAGACCTACTACCTCCGGAGGCAGCAATAGTCATGTTCCATGGCCAGATGCCCCTCAGTGATGAGAATTTTTGTACACATTTATGCCATTGTATTCGATATATCTTTTTGAAACATTTGATATCCTTGTATTCCTGGATATTTATTTTGATGAGATCTATGATATGCAGTGGTGATTTGATTATGCACGTGTTATGGATGATTTATGCACATGTTATGAATGATTTATGCACATGTTTTTATTTTTATATGCTATGTCGTGTATGATGATGCAATGATGATATGATCTAAATGATTTTTTCTTCATGATGTATGTAATGAATGTATGATGCAGGATGTAAATGAACATGATAATAATGATGATGCAAAAAGGATGAAATGGATGCAATTTTATTTATGAAGGTGTGTGTGAAATATGCAAATGTATATGTTAATGAATGATTAATGAATGATTAAAATAACGACCATGTATATGATGTGTAATAATGGATAATGATCATATTGAATAAAATGAGATGATAATGAATATGATAATGAAATGAAATGATGATGCAAGTATGTAAGTGTAATGATAATGATAATGAAAAATGATGTGAAATGGAAGATAATGAAAATGAGATGTAACAAATGTCCAGTCATACTCCACCGTTGTCTGAAAAAGATATTCAAGAATGTGATCAAACCTCAAAAATATATTTAAAAAGGCCCTTGAAATGCAAATGAATTATGCAGTCCTAATAATGAATTATGCAATCTTAAATGAAATAATGAACCATTCTCCTTGTTTCCATTTCCTGTTGTGTTTAGTTGTCATCATTGAGCCTTTTGATATGTTGAAAGTTAGTACAAGCATCAAAGGGTATGTTAGCACCAATGATGACCTGAGTATTGCTTTCATGATGTTTGATATAGCAAGTTAATACAAGCATCGAGGTATAATTGAACCAAGATGACCTGAGTATTGCTTGCATAAACAGACAAAAGTTAACCATTTTCCTATGCAAATTCTGAAATGTCATCAATGATATGTTGTAGAGCATGTCCCATGACCTATTTGCACAATACTAATGATTAGCTTATAGACAGCAAGCAAAGAAAAATCATACTTCTTCCTCATGATTCTAGTTCAATACATCATTGAACCACTCCAAAGATATGATTTCATCAAATATCAAAACAACAATTTGCAACTTATGCTTTTAAGTTTGTCATTAATTTCATTCAGATTAAGATCATCCAATTTGTTTTAAATCGTCTATCAAAATAGTCATGTTAGCTCATTTTAATTGAACAAGACTGTTGCTTCAGATACTCTGATTTTAGACACATGCTAATGACTACCTGCTAGAAAACCTCCAAGAAGTGAACTACCCCCTAGTGACCTTGTACTCTGACTCTTGCTAGACACAACTACTGCTAAGGATAACCCTCAAATCATCAAGCCATGATGAGATCCTTGTTGTTCCAAGGAGATGATGCGATGTGAATGCGATGGTGAGGTGTATGTGTAATGCCGATGAAAAGAAGGATATGCAAGATGAATCCTAATATATGAGAGAGCCAAAAGAAATCACAAACAATGCCTATTTGCCAGGTTTTCACCGTTCATTTTTATTGTACTTTTCCTATTTTTATGCTTTTTTTTTTTTAGGACTTTTTGTATTGTTTTTGATTTTTTCTCAGGCATAGAACCTCTTCAGATGAATGTTGTTGGTTGGATCTTCAAATAGGTCCCCTTCTGCTGTTGATAACTGATATGCCCCTGATCCGTATGCTGCAATGATAACGAACGGGCCCAACCAATTAGGTTCGAACTTACCTTTCTTTTCTCGATCTTGTTGATTTCGAGGGTTTTCTTTGAGAACCAAATCACCCACTTGAAAATTTTGTGGTTTGACTCTGTGATTGTAGTTGCGGGACATAATTTGTTGATATCCCTTCAAGTGATTAACCGCATTTTGATGCCATTCATCAAGCAGTTCTAGTTCTTGAAATCTTGATACTCGATAATCTTCATCATTGATTAACCCTTTGAGCGATACTCGAAGTGAAGGAATCTCAACTTCCAAAGGTAGAATAGCTTCTGCTCCATAGACCAAAGCATAAGGAGTAGCTCCTGTTGGTGTGGAAATGCTTGTTCTATAGGCCCATAATGCTGGATTCAATTGAACATGCCAATCATGACCTACTTCATTCACCGTTTTCTTCAAAATTTTTAGAATTGTTTTGTTTGAAGCTTCCGCTTGACCATTTCCTTGCAGGTAATAAGGTGTAGAAAACTGGTGTTGGATGCGAAATCTCTCACATAGTTCCTCAACATCCTTATTTTTAAAGGGTCTACTATTGTCTGTGATAATGGAGTTAGGAATGTCATATCTGCAAATGATATAATTCAAGATGAATGAAGAGATTTGTTTGCCCGTAACAGTTGTCAAAGGAACAACTTCAATCCACTTCATGAAATACTCAGTGGCTATAATGATAAATTTATATCCATTTGAAGATGATGGATGTATTTTTCCAACCAAGTCCAATCACCACTGAGCAAAAGGCCATGTTGTGGTGAAGGGTTGTAATTCCTGAGCAGGAGCGTGAATGAGATTCGCATGAATTTGACATTTTGTGCATTTCTTCACAAAGGTGAATGATTCTTTCTCCATGGTTGGCCAATAGTACCCTAATCTTACAAGTTTCTTTGCTAAGGTTAGTCCACTTGAATGTGTCCCACAAATTCCACCATGGACCTCTTGTAAGGCCTTTTCTGATTCATCGCGTTCAAGACATCTAAGGAGGGTACCATCCAGACCATGCTGGTATAAGACGTCGACAATTAAGGTGTAACGGGATGATTGACGAATGAAATTTTGTTTTTGATTCCTAGACAAACCTAAGGGTAAAGTAGTATCTTTTAGGTAAGTGTAAATTTGGCCATATAAGGAAGAGTCAGAACTCAGCAGATGGCAAATGATTTGAGTTTTAGGATTGTCATGGGCGGGAGAAAACAATTGTTCCACCAGGAAATCGTACCATTTTTGATTCTCTGTCAACTGGAGTAGAGAGGCGATTGTAGCCATAGCGTCTACTGTTTTATTATCAATGCGTGAAATTTGTATGAAATTGATATTAAAAAAAGTATTTCTTGAGATCTTCCACCATTCTTTTGTAAGGTATTAACTTGTCATCTTCAGTGTGATATTCATCATTGATTTGGTTTATAACAAGTTGTGAATCACCAAAAACTTGAAGTTCTGCAATTTTCCAGTCTACTACAATTCTTATGCCGATTATCAATGCCTCATACTCAGCTATGTTGTTTGTGCAAGGAAAAATTAGCCGGTAGGATTTTGGGATTGTATGTCCTTGAGGTGTAATAAAAAGAATTCCTACTCCTAAACCGTGTTGAGTGTAAGAACCATCAAAGTAGAGTGACCATGAATGTTGGATATCTGTTGTGAATACGTCGACATTCGGAAAATCAACATGTATTGGGTATTTTTCTGGTATTGGTGCTTCTTCTAATTGATCCGCAATTACTTGTCCCTTTATAGCTTTTCAATCCACATAATGAATATCAAATTCGCTTAGGATCATAACCCATTTAGCCAACCTGCCACTTAAGGTTGCCTTACTTAAAAGATATTTGAGTGGGTCAATCTTAGCCACAAGCTTTATTGTATGAGTTAGCATATAGTGTCGTAACTTTTGAGAAGTGAACACCACTACTAAACAAGCTTTTTCAATGAAGGTATAATTTAGCTCGTGACTTGTTAGGGTTTAGCTGATGTAATAAATAGCTCATTCTTTCCCTGAGTTATCTTCTTGTGCCAATAATGCTCCTAAAGATACTTCCATGGTAGCAATATATAATATGAGAGGTGCACCTTGCACTAGTGGAATCAATACTGGTGGATTCATGAGATACTTCTTTATCTGATCAAATGGTGCCTCACATTTATACTCCCACTTGAATGGAACATTTTTGTGTAAGAGATGTGTAAATGGTAAACTTATATCTACCAGTTGAGCAATGAATCTTCGAATAGATTGTAACCGTTCCTATAAAGAGCGTAGTTGACTAATGTTCCTTGGTGGTGGCATATCAAGAATTGCTTGTACCTTAGCTAGATCCACTTCAATTCCCTTTTCTGATACAATGTATCCTAATAGCTTTCCAGATTTTACTCCAAAAACACATTTCTTAGGGTTAAGTCTCACTTCGAATTTTTCCATTCTTTTGAAGATTTTTGATAAGATATCGATGTGTCCTTCTCTAGTGTTAGATTTGGTGAGGAGATCATCAACATAATCTTCCATGAATGTATGCATCATATTATGAAATTTTTTTGTCATTGCTCGTTGGTATGTAGCTCTTGTGTTTTTCAATCCAAAAGGCATTATGTTCCGGCAATAGGTACCCCAAGGACATGTGAATGTTGTTTTATCTTGATCTTCTGGTGCAATCTTGATCTAGTTGTATCCTAAAAATCCATCCATTAATGAATACATCGCATGTCTAATGGTTAAATCAACAATCATATCTATGTTTGGTAAGGGAAATTCATCTTTAGGACATGCTTTGTTCAAATCCCTGAAATCTATACAAATTCTAATCCTTCCATCTGGCTTTGAAACAGGCATGATATTAGAGATCCATTCCACATAATCCATGGATCGGATGAATCCAACATCTAAAAGATTTTTTAATTCTTCTTTAACCAATAATGCAACATGTGGATGCATTTTTTTGAGTTTCTGTTTTACAGGTTTTGCCCCTGGCATAATAAATAGATGATGCATGATGAGATATGGATCCAATCCAGGCATATCTACATAGGACCATGCAAAATTGATTTGATTATCTTTGAGAAATTCTATGAATCTAGGTACTTCTTTATCTGTTAGAGATGCAGCCAATTGCAAAATTTTGGGCTTTTCTACAGTACCTATATTGAGTGCCTCTGTTGGTTCGATTAGAATGGAAGACCTTTCCTGATCATGCTTTGGAAGAGTTTCAAGTTTCCCATCCTCTGGCGCCTTTGGAAGGTTTTCACCATTGGATACGCTTTTTATTTTTCTCTTTTCTTGATCTAATACTGCCTTTGTTAGGTTTTCACCATTAGATATTTCTTTCATTTTTCATTTTTCTTGATCTAATACTTCCTTTGTTAGGTTTTCACCATTAGATATTTCTTTTATATTATTTATTTCGTAGCTGAGAAACTTGGCACTTTCCTGTCGAAAACTCTGATCTTGTGATTCCCCGGTGGAACTTGTTTCGGGATGGGATGAACAAAGAAATTTTATTATGGTTTCGTCATTTGGAAAAGTTGGAACATCAATGGGTGCTATTTGTTCCCAATCAATGAGTTCGGGAAATACCAAAGGTAATGGATCATTAGGATGAGTAAGGTCATTGGCCATCAGGGTCATGATGTTATTGTCAACGTTATTATGGGAGAAGTCTAAGATGGTATCTTCCTCAAAATGATCTATCTCACTTTGAATCAAATTGGTCTCACTTGAGTCATGGTTGCTTTGCAGAATGTCATCAAATGGAGACCTTGAGATTTCTCCTTGTAAGAATGTCAGTGAGAATTTGTGTATGAAATCCACCTATTTATCCCTCCAGAATTGATCATCAAAGATGGTGTCCCATTCATATTCATTGGAGTCAGTGTTAGAATTGTTTTCTTGAATTCGCAGAAAAATTTTCAGCTAACTCCTCATTTGATGATATTTGCACTACTTCTTCCTTAGTATCTTCACCATATCCTAACCTAGTTTTATCCTTTGGGTGCATTGTTTTTAATTGGACAGGTTCAACAATACCCTCTTTCCTTTTACCTATAGGGCCATTTCCTTCATAACCCATTTGTTGCATGATAGCATAACCCTTTCCATATTGTTTTGTGGGTAACTTAATATGTTGTACGGATTCCTCTTCATCTTTATAGAGCCTATCAAGAATAGCCCTGTCTTCTACTTCAGTTTCTTTGATAAATATCCCATTGAATTTGGTAATGGGAGCTAAAGTCAAGGCTAAAGCTGTTGCAACCTTTTGTGTAGATGTTGACGCTTGACCATGGGATCTTGGAGATAGGGGTAGATTAGAGAGAGATAAAGAATATTCTCCCACCCCATTATCTTTCAATTTTAACTTGGTGCCAAAATTGCTTATCATTTCTTGCACTTGTTCTTTGTTTTTGTAGGTAGAGATGGCCAAATCCTCTCTATTATGTGGGATGAATGTGTCCTAAGTTGCTCTTAGGTTAGAACAAGTTTGACTACTAATGTGATCAGCGAGTATTGTTACTTCCTGTCCATTGTATGGAAACTTCAAACATTGATGATAAGTAGACATAATAGCTTGCATATCATGGATCTATGGAGGACCCAATAGTATGTTATAGGTTAGATCCTGATCAAGAACCTGACAAAAGGTATTCTTCACAATAGGTCCCACTCTAATTGGTAACATGATGAGACCTTTTGAAGTTCTTTCTTCATCATCATATGCCTTGATTGTAATTTTCCCCCATGGATCTATAGAGTCTGCTAAATATCCTAAATCTAGGACCAATTTTAAAGTAAAAATGTTTAATCTGGCTCCCCCATCTATGAGAACACGTCTAATGTGGGCTTTGTGAACCATGACTTCTAAATAGAGTGATGAATTATGCGGATGGGTTATGGATGAATCATCTTTTTTAGAAAAAGATAAACATGTGTAGAAGGAAAAGTGTCCCACCATGGCTTGAAATTTATCGATATCCAGATCAGGAGATACAGTTGTATCAACAAGGGCCTTTTCCAGAATGTCCTTATGTGCAGGTGATAACTTTAAAAGTTCCAAGATAGAAATTTGGGCTGATGTTTTTCGCAGTTGATCAACCAAATTGTATTGACTTGGAGGGAGAATTGCTGCTTTAGATCAGCTGCCTTTAACAATGATCTTGGCTTGTCCCCTTGTCATAACATTGACCTCTCGATATTCTTGCTTACCTTTAATTTGGATAGCATTGATTTGAGCATCGTCAATATAGATATGATTGATAATGACATCGTGGATGTTATTAACATTCTTGCCCTTGTCACCCGACGATTCCACTTTCTGATAATTAGGGAGCGGATTCTTGAATGCTTGATGGTCATTATTAACATTATGTCCCTCAATCATGATGGTATGGTTATCAATCAAATCTTGAACAATATTCTTCAACCCTTGGAAATTGTTCATTTTATGACCTTTGCACCTATGATAATCACATAAATGTGAGTCATTCCACGATGGTGGTTTAACTCGAGGCTCATAGTCTCTTTGTGGTGGCAATGTAATAGCATTTTGATTCAATAATTATTTGAGAATGGATTCCAAAGATTGGCCCAAGGGAGTGAAACTCCGTTGATTCAAAAAATATGATGATCTGGGTGCATTTGAATTTTTATTATTGCCAAAATTATTTCCACGATTGTTAGTTGTGTTTCCTTGATTGGAAACATTGCCTTGGGTGCTAGAATTTCCAATATTATTGTTACGTTGAACACCTGACACATTAAGGACGGTGGGCTTTGTATTCACATTGTTAGCATCTACGACCCCATCATTCACAACATTTTTATTTCGAGTCCAAAATTGTGACTTGTCATTGTTATTATTATGGTTGTTGTTGTACGAATTTGAACCCTCTTTATCAATTTTTAGAACTCAACGCTTGATCAATGCACCTTCAATAGTAATTGCGTTCTCAATCAATTTTTCAAATGATTGAGGACAGTGAAGGTTTAGTCTGTAACTCATTTCTTGATTAAGACTATCGATGAAGATCTCCATCTTTTCCTTTTCAGGAACAGGATGAGAGTATCTAGCAAACACCCTTCTCCACCTTTGTAAAAATGTAGAGAAATATTCCCCTACTTTTTGTTTTATCTTACAAAGATTAAGCATGGTTATCTGGTGTTGGATGTTGCAAGAGAATTGTGATATAAACTTATTTATCAACTCTTCAAAGGTTTTGATGGGGGGAGTGATCTTTGAAAGAAACTCCATGGATTGTCCACCCAGACTTCATGGAAACAACTGCATTAAGTAGGTATCGTTATGAGCAAATTGTAAGCTCATATTTTGGAAATCCCTTACATGCTCAATGGGGTCAGTTTTCCCATTATACCTATCAAACTTAGGGATTTTGCAATGTTTTAGAAAAGGAATCATTCGAAGACTCCTATCGAATGGATAAGGACATATTTCATCCAAAACATACTTCTTTGTTGCTCCCCCTTGCATTTCTTTTATTTGTCCTTGTAATTCCTTTATCTGTTGAGTAAGGGCACCAAAATCATCGAGAGGAATTTTAGGATCCTCTTTAATCCCTTCTCTATTAAAATCAGCGGGTAACTTAGCTCCTTGATTAGCTAATGAAAGGAAATATCTTTCCTTGTTTCGTTCTAAAATCCTTTCCATAAGAGTATGGAATTGGGGATCCTGTTCCGCTTCTTGAAGTTTTTCTTCTGTTAACTCTTCAACACTTGAATTGTTAAAGAGGTTTTCCTCCCTCTCACTATTATCACCCATTTTTCTCACTATACCTTCATCTTTTTCTATATGTTTTCGAGATCTCGTGATAATAGACATATGCTTTACTCAAATCTTACTAGCTTTGATCAAAGAAATGAAATAGTGCAATGGTGATGGATATGAAAGTCAGGATAGAATGAAGATTCTATGACTTAAAAGATTTTTAATCTTTAGCTCGTGATTCCCTAATCGAAAGGATGAAAATTCTGTTTGCGGGAATTAAACCAAAGATCGAATATAAAGATGATTTTGCACTTTGTGAAGTTTGATCTTAGCTTTGTAGAAAGATGAATTTAATGGATGCCTAATGCATTTGAGTTCTCTACTGCAGAATTTGATTTGGACGAGTAGCATATGTGATTGTAGGTTGGGGAATATAAGAGGAATGAATACGCTGACTGTGGTTATGCCTTTGAGAAAGGGCTCTTCTTTGAAAGAAAGCTCTTGAGTATAAGGGTTCTACAGCATAATCATTAGTGAAACCTCTAACATAGTCATGATATCGATGAATAAAGGTTCTATTTTCAAGCAGGACCTTTCGACTTTGATATAGAAATTTCCTCTTCTTCAATACTTTCTTATAATTGAGAGACTTCTTGGGCTTTCTAATATTTCTTTCTAAGGACTTCTTAGCAAAAGTTGTAGACTTCCAAACTCTGAGCATGGGAAAGACTAGATCGATAAGACTTGATTTTCTGAAAGTCAGAAAATCACCTAGGCTCGGAAAACAAATGAGCCAAAACAAAGACTAAATGCACCAAAACAAAGCACAAATGCACCGAAATAGAGCACAAATGTGCCAAAACAGAGCACAGATGCGTCGAAATAGAGTACAGATGTGCTAAAACATAGCATAGATACGCCGAAACAGAGCACAAATACACTAAAACATAGCACACATGCGCTAAAATAGAGCACAGATGCACTAAAACAGAGCACAAATGCACTAAAACAGAGCACAAATGCGCCAAAATAGACCCAGGATGTGCTAAATTACTCTTAAGACCGACATGTTTTGATAGTTTGATAAAAAAAAATTGTTTTGGATGATCTTAATCTAATTTAAATGTGAAAAACATAGCATAGAAGTAGACAATTGTTTTGTTAATCCTAAAATCTAAAAAAAGAGTGTATGTTCTTGAGATTTCCACAGGTTTTAAACAAGATAAGCACTTTAGTCAGACTCGGTCTTAATTTGTCAAATAGGTCATCATAGTAATCATAGCCCACAACTTAAAATCAAGTCGACTCACACAGCCTTGTCATCCCCTAGAGGGCGCCTCTGATTTTTTCTTTTCCAGGTGCATACTCAAAGTGACGGAAATGGATACCGAATCCCTTGAGAAAACAATCCATGGCGAATATATGGTGAGTGTCTTGGGGACAAATTCTTCCCTCCCCTTGCACCGTGATTAAGATGATGTTTGGATACTGACACGGCTGGCTTTCTACACTATGGTTCGTAGTAAGAGTATCCGTTCAGTGTGGCAAATAGATATACTCCCTCGAGAGACCTCCCAACCTTTAGAACAAAGGTTTTGGGGATGGTTATCCTGCACACTACTGTCAAGTTAGATTTTCGTCAATAGTTTGCTTTTGATTAAAGTGGGTTGGAAACCTTGGCTTTAGGTGTTCCCACTTAGGTCATTCCTCTTGGGTGAGTATTTTTTCCCACAAGAGCAATCCTTCTAAAGGATGTAATAAAGCATTAAATTGCAGAAAATAAAAGGTAAGTCTGGTGTTCAGATCACCTAGTTAAGGGGAGAGCATAAACCTATTACCCACAATCACAACAAACAATAATGGTTCAATTTTAAATCCCCAAATTGAAAAATTCTCTATACTAAGTAAAGATGTTGCTTCACTAAAAACATGGGATTCATTTTAACCAAAATAAAATTTATGTTTGGTGACTATCCTAGGATTGGTTAATTCATATTTAAATGTCTACCCTAGGATTGCTTCATTCTGTTAAAAATAAAATTTGAAAAATCCTGTCCGCAGATTGCGTCGGAATTAGAATTTAAAATTTTTACAATTGTATGCACCGAAACAAGCCGTCTATGCGCCGAAACAGGCCATGTATGTGCCGAAAGATCTCATAGGAATGCGCCGAAACACAGAGTGTCTATGCGCCGAAACAGGGCGTCTATGCGCCGAAACAGGTCATGTATGCATCGAAACAGGTCATCTATGTGCCGAAACAGTGGTCGTATGTGCCAAAATGCAATTTTAGTCTGTCACCTGCCAGAAAAAATTGCAAAAAGAAATGTTAAGATGCGGGGCTTGGCCCCATGGTGGGCACCAAAAATGTGTATGTTAGAAAAGCGTAAATCAAAATGAATCTAAACTAATACACCAATGAAACATTAGATTAAAGAAACTAAATTAGAAAGCATAATGCAAACTCTAAAACACAAGCAGCTCCTTCAAATTCATCCCATTGTCCTCTATCTCCAAGGATTTGTTTCAAGATGCTTGCTCTCAATTGTTTTAAACAACAAGCTTGTAGAATGGCAGCTTGAGAGAATGAGATTAATAAAAATGCATGTGCATTGCTAATATGCTTTAAGCTATGAAATTGAAATGCTAATTAAAATGCTAGAAAAGCTAAAATACGACTATAATAACTACGCATGAAAATCTAGGATTCGAGGTCCTTTTCAACCCACAAGAGCGCAGTATTTATAGATTTTTGAAGGCTGGAATTCAATTGGCCAAGATCGATGGTTGAGTTCAAACTTGTTAAAATGAACGGTGAGAGATCGAGAATTTGAAAAGAAGATGGAAGTTTAAGAGACGGATGGAAAATGAAGAGACAAATGAAAGGTGTCTCTCATAATTTAAATAAATAAATATTTAATTATGTGAGAGAAATGAAAAGCCTTTAATTAAATATTTAAAAATATTTAATTATGTGAGAAGAGAAAAAGCTTTTTAATTAAATATTTGAAAATATTTAATTATTGAGAAGAGTGAAGAATTTAGAAAGTGTTTTAATTAAATATTGAAAATATTTAATTAAATGAAGAATATCATTTAAATTTAGAATTTAAACTTGTGATAATTAATATAAATAAATTGTGAAATCTATTTAATTAATTAAGAGGAAGATAGCATTAATTGAATAAACTTATTTATTTAATTAAATTAGAAGAATTGGAAAATGACCAATATAAATAAATAATTAAATTTATTTATATGTAGATGACTTAAGAATATTAATTAAATAATTCATATTTAATTAATTAACAGGTTTGGTTAACCGTGGCTATTTTTAGATGTGTACAGTTGGAAGCCATGAATGAAGAAATGGCATCATTAATGAAGAATGAAACGTGGGATCTGGTACCTTTTCCTAAAGGATGAAAGCTTGTTGGATGTAAATGGGTGTTCAAGAAGAAGATTGGTCTAGATGGTAGTGTTGGGAAGCATAAAGCAAGGTTAGTCACAAAAGGATATTCCTAGGTGGAGGGGATTGATTATGGAGAAATATTTTCTCTTGTGGCTAAGCTGATATCTATCAAATTCTCGTTATCACTTTTAGTTGCATATGAATTAGAAATCAAGTTGATGGATGTGAAGAAAACATTTCTTCATGGTGATTTGAAGGAAGAGATTTACATTTCCCATCCAGAGCACTTCATTGAAAAAGGTAAATAAAAACCTAGTTTGCAAATTAAAGAAATCTCTGTATGGTTTGAAGTGGACACCTAGAATGTGGTACTAGAATTTTGATACCTATGTGTTGTATTTGGGGTTTGTGAGATCAAATTCTGACCATTATGTTTATTTTAATATTGAAAATGGTCATCTTATTATCACCCTGTATGTGGATGACATGTTGTTCATTAGAAATAATGAGGGTATGATTTCTGAATTAAAATCTTAATTGTTAGCATAATTTGAAATGAAGGATCTAGGTTTAGATAGGTATATTTTGGGGATGGAAATTAGAAGGGATAGGGGAGATAAAAAACTTTGGCTCAACTAGAGCAAGTATATAAATATTTTCCTAGAGAGGTAAATAATATGATAGATTGTAAGCAGTTAGTTGTTCCAGTGTTGCAGGGAATAAAACTTTTTTCATGAAGATTGTTCAAAATCTCCTACTGAGATGGAGAACATGACTAGGGTACCTAATGCAAGTGCAATTCGTAGTTTAATGTATGCAATGTTCTATACCATGCCAAAAAATTCTCAAGCAGTGGGAGTGCTTATTCAATTTATGGCTAATCTAGGAAGGCCACACTAGGATATTGTGAAGAGATGTTTTAGGTATTTGAAGGGTACTTTTGAGTAGGCCTTATGTTATCATGGTTACTCTATTGGATTTTAGAGTTTAATTAGCATTCATAGATATGTGGATTCTGATTAGGCAGGGGACATTGACAAGAGAAGATCCACCAATGGATATGCATTCACATTGTTTGGTGGTGTAGTTAGCTCGATGAGCAAGCAATAGGATGTAGTCGCTTTATCCACTATTGAGGTTGAGTACATGGCAGCAACTGACGCCTGTAAGGAATCCATTTGGATTAGAATATTGTGATATGATTTTTTTTTTATGCAATGCCAATTTTTATTTGTTATGACAGTTAGAGTGCCATTTTTTTGGCAAAAAATACAACTTTCCAAGCTAGAACAAAACACATTGACATGTAGTACCACTTTGTTCGTGATATGGTGGAGGATGGAAAGGTTAGTTTGGAAAAGTTTGATACTCTAGTGAATGTTGTTGATGCATTGATGAAGCCTATGAGAATGGTTAAGTTCAAATGGTGCACCAATTCAATGGGCATTGAGGCCTAGAATATTCAATGGCTTCAAGTGTTGGAAGGATCTAGTAAGTTCTTCGTCAAGTGGGAGAATATTGAGAAAGGGTGTCTCAAAATTGCTGGAATAGAAGGCATCAACTTCGGGTTCATCAGACTGACAAGTTAGTGTCAAGGGGATGAAATGTCTAGTCCCCTTGATGTCCCAGTAAGCTCTTCACTAGTTGGAATTAAGTGCATCATCAGGTTGAAAATGACATGTCAATGAGACTTAGAAATGAGTCTCCTCAAAATCCCGATGGATGCTTGGCTTATCGCTAAGTATTTTTGTAGTTTGCATCATCCAAAGGTTCATTGATGTGACAAGTGAATGTCGGGGGGACTGAATGAGCAGGCTCGTCAACATACCGATGAACTGCAAGAAGTGCTTTGTCAGAGGTACATGTTGATGTCAGAGGGAGTCACTTGGAATTCCCTTCGAAATTTCAATGAATAGTGAGAAGGAAGTCTTTGGGGAGACAAAAATATATCATCGGGACCTTGAGTCTTGTCTCTTCGATATCTCGATGGAAGGCTAGGTCTCTTCATCAGAGGGATTGATGGTTTTTGCCAAGAATTTGGTAATAGTCCCTTTGACATGTCAATAAGGTGGGACAAAACTATGTGAAGGATAATATCAGCTATACAATGATGACATGGTTGACACATGTTGTAGGGTTCGTCGGTGAGACTTCACCATATCAGAAGAAGCTGCTACATGGTCTCTTTGACATCCCGATAGGATGGAACATTTGACATATCAAAGTGACAGTGAGATTTCAGAGAGAAAGTTTGAAGTCTCTTCGATGTTTCGATATGACTTCAATGAGGACAAAGGTAATGATGGTTATGTCATTTGTGACCATTCATCTATTATGGAAATTGGAGTGATGGTTTCCTGGAACACCTGAGATGTATGTATGAATGCCATAGTGCATTGTAATAGTGTGAAATGTTGATTAGAGTGAATGTAATTGAATTATTATCAGATTCATTCTGTGAATTAACACCTGAAAGAGAATAGCTCCGTGACTTGTATGTAATTTGCATTTTACTGTAATACAAGAGATCTCTGCTTTAGTGTGTAGGTTTTCTCCCGTATGGGTTTTCCCACGTAAATCTAGTATTCATTCTTTATTGTCTATTCTATTATTCATGTATGTGTATCTTAAATGGACAATAATTAAAAACTTTTGTAAAAAAAACATATCTCTCTCCTGAAGATTAGTATTAGAAAGGCGTTTTCTACACTCTACTTTCCTTTCAAGTAGTAACACCAAATATAATTAGGCTCACTACCCATAAAATAAGAAAGGTTCACTACCATGGGCTCACTATCTGAAGGACTTACTATTTGAAAGAAAGAAGATAGAAAAAATATTATAGAGAGATTCACTATCTTAGAGCAATAGCAAGATCCACCAATACAACTTTATGTGATCCACAACCTTTGGCTCACTACATCTAGCAACTTCAAGCACACTGAAATGTAGACACCTTCTACTCACCACATCTAGTTTTCATAAGAATTTAAGCTCACACTCAGACCACCAAAATTGATCTCATTCACATCTCACAATTTCTACACAACTCAACACAAACTCCACCTTGCATCTATACCATCTGTGACCTCAAACAACTCCTTAAGTTTGGATTTAATAAAATGTATGCACCTCAAACATGCAACACCAAAATAGGTCGGAACCAAACACTACTCTGGTGGAAATAAGTGAAGGAAAACCACACAAAGGATTAAATAGGACCCAAATCTACACCGACACACTTCACCACACTTCCACAAACAACAAACAACCTCTACAATTAGCACTAGCACACCAAGTTGGCCAAACCTACACTAACACTAACAAGAGACCACATACGCACCTCTCTAGGTCTGAAAATAAAATTTGGACCACAACTAAACATTTCACATCATCCACATAACATTATAGAGTATTATATCATCACTAGAATATTCTACAACATTGTCATAACCACTTGCAACTAAGAACACCATCATTTTATGTAACCGACCACACTAGCATAGAACATAATTTACGAATCCAAA
Organism: Sequoiadendron giganteum; assembly: GCA_007115665.2. Taxonomy (NCBI): domain Eukaryota; kingdom Viridiplantae; phylum Streptophyta; class Pinopsida; order Cupressales; family Cupressaceae; genus Sequoiadendron; species Sequoiadendron giganteum. The sequence continues at coordinate 23,040,085 of CM021108.1, read as the reverse complement.
CTTGTGGAACAAATGAACACCAAAAACTTTAAGGGAAGGAAGTTACAAATAATATGAGTGTGTTCCCAAATCTGCAAGACAATAAACAACAACATGGAGAAATATGGAGCAATTCCATTTCTCCCAGACAACCTTCTTCATAGGAAAACACATTTTCAAACACATCTTCCACTGTCACATGGTCTGAAACTTGAAACTCTGGATATAGCACCTCTGAACACCTCTGATCACCACATTCAAACTGCACAAGAATACTTCAACCATGAAGAAATGTAGAGTACAAAACTAAACATATGTCTATCACACTACACGCTCCTTTATTCAAATTTTCTCAAAATCACTTGGAAACCAAGTGAACTAGCTATAGTAGCAAAAAAAAAAACCTTCTCAACATATCTACAACATCTGGAACACCAACAATCTCCCCATCTACAATACCTAAAATCTCCAACAATCTCCCCAATTATACAAGAGGTTGACATCAATGAAAACACCATCAATCTTCCAATATTTCATTCACAAATTGATTCAAATTTTGCACACTCTTCTTTCAAAAATTTGATCCAATCTATGGCAATGTATTCCTTCAAATATGATTTTCAAATCGACACTTGTTATCCTCTCAAATTTGTACTTATTGTAGCATTGTAAATTTTCACTCTTCAAATTTTCATAATAGATTTTTCTCCCTCCTATGTGGTTGGACCTAATTATGCACCTAATTTCCTAAATTATGCATTGGGTGATCCCACAATACTGGCTTACAATTTATGGCCAAACTAGACACTGGAATAATTTTTCTAACTAAATCTTCACTTTCGAGCACCTATAGTGACTAAACCGTGAGGACTTTGAAGATGATGCAAACTAGTGATTTGTTGTATTTTGTCTGTAGATTCTAAATATATATTTTTTAAAAATTTTGAAATCTGATTGCACTTCTTTTTTCATCTCCTTCGAAAACTAGTTTTTTTCAGCAAACATAATTTTTAAGGAGTGACGCTCATTGTATACAACATAACTTTTTTTCCATGAAGGATAAAATTCTAATTATTTTGAACTTAGATTTGTAACTCCGATATCTAGCGCTTCTAATTGGTCTCATAGTGTTTTATTGAATATTTTTTCCTTAATTACGTTTCAAAGTCAAACCAATTACAATTTAGACATAGGCAGACCGTATACAACGTAACTTTTTTTGTATGTATCGAAATTCAATTTTTTTTTGTTGGATCAAAGACTTCAATATCTAGTGCACTCATATTTTTCAATTTTTTTTTGATAATCTATTATTTTTCCACATGTGCAAAATAGAGAGCTTGATTTTAGATGAAAAACCTATGTTTAATAAAACTAAAATAACAAATACATAATAAATAAAAAAACCTATTAAAATTATATTCGTTGGATAGCTCGTTCCGAGGACTACCATCATCGAGTTGGGTCTATGAAGTCCACTCCATTTTCATCCTCAACCCAAGCTTCAAAACATAAAATTATAGACTTTTTTGGTGCGTGAGGGGCCAACATTTAATGGGTTCACTCGAACCCTAGTTTGAGCAAACCCATTTTTGGTTCGCTCAAACCAAATAGTTCGTTCGAACCCCAAAAACAATTTTTTTTGCATGGGGTCATTTTTTGCAACTTTTCCTTCCTCACTCGAATTGTTAATCACTTTTGTGGGTCCACCCCATTCCATGGCCCATTTTAACATTTATTGGAAAATCAAATGTGAAATATCAAAGTATGCATTTAATATTTTTCCTCAACACTTTAGATCCCAAAAAAAGAGGTATTTGGTCTGTGGTGCCCTATACCCTAGACCTCTTAAGTTGGCCCCAAATTTAAATATGTCAGTGCTAGTAATTTATTATTTGAAATTAAAATTCATATTGTTGGCCATCATGATTTAATTTTTAGGAAATTAGAAGAATTGCGTATAAGTACCTAGTCATTTTCACCATTTCAATCTTGAGAGAAATTATTAAGAAAATTGAAGATCCTTAAATCAGTCAAGGACAATGAAGGAAAAAATTATCAAGATTATTGTAGAATTTTGCTATTCAAGCATCATGTCAAGTTTAATGTTAATTTCATTAATGTTTTGCATGTATTTTTTTTTTTAGTACTAACACTTGTAGGTCTCCCAATGAAATCAATTCAAGAAACAATTGATCCTTGAAGGTGATGAGTGTGACTTCTATAACACTACTTTTCCTCCAAAGTTATTTAAGTGTTAGCAATGGATTTAGTGGATTAAATATTAGAATAAAGATAATTTAAAAGATACAATATTATTAAAAAGGATGTGAATAACCAATGTAAAAGATAATATGTGAGAGTTTATTAAGAAATTCCAAAATACGTAGTTAACCTTATAAACGGAATACACATCCATATAATTCATATACATTAACACCAAAATCATATATACTATTCTCAATATAATTTAGAATCAATGGTTTAATACTTATTTGAATAATAACATTTTGGAAAGGCCTCTCTCACTCTAGGAAGATGTCAGTGGTATTGGCTCTTTCCCTTGAGCAACCGAGGAGGAACAGGTTCTTATCCATAACCAAAATAGATGCTTCTCAAGCATCTACACAACATGCACAACAACCCTGGCTAGGACAATCTTGGGTGCACTCTATACCTCGAGTAGGAGACACTCTGTGTGCTCCCTTCTCTAATGCCCATATCTCACCAAACCACTTTCTTCTTCCTAGAATGTTCTCCATCCAAGTGAATTCCTTTCCAGGTCTCACATAAATACTTATATAAGCCTTAAGGGGTGGTTTCCAAACCATCACACCCTTTCACAAAGGTTGCCTCTAATAGTTATTCTTCCCCCTTTTTTAAAAGGTATTTATATATATTCTTTATTAATATCTCTTTAAATAAACGATCATAATATCCTTTATTTCCCATCTCCCTTTTAAATTCTAAAGGGTTATTTCATAGTTTTTTCTTCTTTTGGGGAAAAAATCACATAACAACTACCCCCCTGTAAATTAGCTACTATCCTCAGTAGCATGCAATACATCTACATCACAACTCAAAAACACATAATCATTAATTGAAGAATTGATATTGAATACATTCATTCTTCACACACACACATATAGATATATATATATACATCTTTTCCTTCTTTCAATTTATAGATCTTTTTCTTTTATTATTTCAAGAGGATTATTTTTTCCAATCAAAATTATGACAAGAACTGTACATACATCCATTTAACAAATTTACAATTGAATAAATAAGGCTATTGTATATGTTTAATCACATATATTTCAATTTAATCAATTGTCTCTCATTTAAGTCTTTCAAAATATTACAATGTGATCACATAATAATTACTATGCATATCCAATACTATGTGGCCACTCATAACTTATAAAATTATAATCTATAACTTCAACATACATTCCAAGGTGATATTCATGCATTTCAGACTACATGGATATCATCTTTTCAAGTAGAATCTTAGTCCCATACAATAAGGAAAATGTATAGGGTTATTGGGTTGATCAAGTCCACTAACAATGTACAATTAAAGAAAAAGATGATACAAATAATATCATAATACATCTTATATAGCAATAGAATAATAGTAAATTATTACCACCTAGAGGGGTGATCCCACAAAGCTGGTTTACAATTTCTAAGAGATTATGATTTTTGCTGAAATCACATTTTTTTAGAAAATATAATGATTTAAGCTTTAAAAAATTCCATTTTAAGGATTTCAATTGAAGAGGGTTTGATCAAACCACCTTAGATCAAACCCCCTTGGATAGAACCCCACTAGTTTTAAACCATATCTACAACAAAATCTCCTTTACACCTATCAAAATGCTGATAAAAAATCACTTTTGATTTACCTTTTGGGGATCAAATGAATTCATTTAAAATTTATTTCAAATGATCATGGTATCCTCATAACGAGCTATCCAATGAATACAATTTTAATATGTTTTGGCTTTATTATGTATGTGTTTTTTTAGTTTTATTAAACATAGGGTTTTCACTAAAAATCAAGCTCTATGTTCTACACATGTGGAAAATAACATATTATAAAAATAAAATTTTAAAAAATATGTTCAGGCTAGGTATTGATGTCCTTGATACATTAAAAAAAATGAATTTCGATACATACAAAAAAAGTTATGTTGTATACAGTCCACCTATGCTTCAATTGTAATTGGTTTGACTTCGAAACTTCATTAAGTAGAAAATATTTAATAAAACACTATGAAACCAAATGAAAATGCTAGATATTGTAGTCACAAATCTAAATTCGAAAAAATTAGAATTTTATCCTTCATACAAAAAAAGCTATGTTGTATACGGTGAGTGTCACTCCTTAAAAATATTATTTTTTAAGAAGCTAGTTTTCGAAGGAGATGAAAAAGGAAGTGCAATCTGATTCCAAATTTTTTGAAAAAAATATATTTAGAATCTATAGACAAAACTTCACAAATCACTAGTTTTCATCATCTTCAAATTCCTCACAGTTTAGCTGCTATAGGAGCCCGAAAGTGAAGATTTAGTTAAAAAAAATTAGTTCAGTGTCCAGTTTGCCCAAAAATTGTAAACCAGTATTGTGGGATCACCCAGAGAGTAACTCACAAGTAAATACTAGTTTTAATCTTCCTTTAAGAAACTAGGTTAAATATATTGCAATATACTTCTTGGATGAAGATTTGTTTAATTATAATTTTTGATGAAGTTTTGGCTTATAAAAATGAGGATACCTCACGTTGACAACCATGATGTAAACCTAATAGTAAAGTGGAGCACAAATTTTTATTGGTGATCTCATCATAAAATTAAAAACTAAGTAATGGTACATAGGGAGAGGAAATATTATGTCATTCCATAAATACATCCCTAGGCTTGGACACCTATTGATATATGATATTTATTAGATTGTTTATGACAAAATAGTTAGTACAATTTTATAATTTTAATTTTCTTAGAGGTTGTCTCTCCCTTGTAAAATTCAACATGCCCCCATGTCTCATCCTAAGAAGCATTATTTCATTCTAGCCAATGTATTTAAAAAACCTGATATTTTCAAGGTTTAAGATGTAGAAATAGCTTGCTCCTATGGGTTTGTATCCTATAAATATGTTATTATCAACAATGCATTCCAAGGGTTAGATTGTGTATGAAAATATAATTAGTATAATTTTATAATTTTAATTTTTTTAGAGGTTGTCTCCCCCCTTGTAAAATTTAACATGCCTCCATGTCTCATCCTAAGAAGCATTATTTCATTCTAGTCAATGTATTTAAACAACCCAATATTTTCAAGGTTTAAGATGCAGAAATAGATTGCTCCCATGGGCTTATTTCAAGGTCGAGATGGAGAGGAGAGGGAAGAGGAGAGGAGGGGAAAATTTGAATTCTAGAGATGATGTAGGCAGAGAAGGAGATGATTTAGAGGACGTAGATGGATCACTAGTGGGAGGCGACTTGTAGCTGGATAGGTTGTCACTATTGAGTTGTTGGGTTGCGATGATTTCGTGCTGGTTGTTTCCTTCTTCTAGTCGGGTGGTGGTGGTGTAGAGCAAGTTGTTGTCATCCAGTTGGGAGGTAAAAATTTTTATTCTTCGTCAGGACAAGGTGGAGGTTGTGGGTGATCCTCTAGTTTCTAACTGCTTTTTGGCTTGCCCTTCACATTTCTTCTTGAGGGTTTTGGTTGTGGCCTTTGTGGGGAGTGCTTGTTTTTCCTTGCAGCTGGTGAGTGTGTGCTTTGGGTTTTTTGAGGAGGTTTGGTTGGAGGATGGGCTTATTTTTGGTCCTATTGGGTGTAATGGGATGGATTGGGTGCTTTTTTTGCTAGCTTTCTCTCTTTTTGGTTTCTTCTTGGCTTCCCTCAACCCCTCTTTGTTGTTTGTTTGGTGGCACCTATTTAGTGGCTCTTGCCCTGGGTGTTTTGTTGTTGTTATTGGTTTCCCTCTTGTGGTTTGGTGGTTCTTCCCATTTTTTGGTTCTATGGAGTTTTGGCCTATCTTTGGCTCTGACTGGCATGTTTGGGTTGCTTCATTGTTTTATGGTTTTCTCTCAGTTTCCTTCTTATGTGGGTTGTTCCCCTTTCCCTCTTGGGTCTTATTTGCTTCTACTCTCTTTGGGCTCAGATCTTATGAGTAGCTAGTTGTTTGGTTCTTTGTATGGGTTGTTTCCAAATTGTGTTCTCTTGGTTGGGTGTTTTTCTAGCATTTTTCCCAGATCCCAGATGTTGTTTCCTCTTGGTGTTGTTTATTGACTAATGGCTAGGCTATTTTTTGAAAGCTTTTATTGAAAATCCAAATGAGTTTTAGCCTAAAATTTGTTATGGTGGCTCTATGGCTATTATTTGATCTTCTTCTTTTGGTCCATAGTATGGTCCTAGTGTTGCATTTACATAAGGATGCTACAATCGCTTGTTTTGTTGTTGTGTTGGTTTTCTCCTCGGATCCTATGGAGGTGGATTCCTCTCCTTTTGAGGTGGAGATGGGGGTGATGGTTTTTTATTTACTCAGTTGCTTATCCTATTAGGTTGGATGCTTCTCCTATGGAGGTGGAGGTTGAGGGGGTTGGAGATCCCATTTGGTGGAGGATTAGCTAGTTGTGAAATCCTCTCCATTAGAGGGGAGCTCTCTCCTTTAGTGGTGGAGAATGAGTTTCTTTTCTGGTACTGAGTGAGTTTGTGTTGTAGGGAAGTTGAGTTCTTGCTGTTTTTTGCTATGTATCCCAAAGCCCCTATTGAGGTGGGGTGGGAATTTTTTGGTTTTGTTGAGAAATAGGGTCTGGTTGGTGTTTTACACCATTTTGTTCTCTATTTTTTCTAGGGTTTGAAATAGATATTATGAGCATTTAGTTTGGTGATGCTTGGCTGATTCAAGCAATACTATCTATTTTTTTGGGATAAAAAATGGATGTTCTAGAGCAGTTGGTTTGTTGACGCTTAGCTGACTGAGGTGGGGCTCAAGTTTATCTATGGGTTTAAGGCTCCTATCAAGACCTACCTATGAAAGGGTTTAAAGCCCCTTTTGATCCTGTTTCATGTAGCTCATTTTTTCTTGTCTCTCTCTTTATGGTTGATGTTGTTTTGGTTGTTGTTTGTCTGTGCCTTATTTTTTAGGCAACCCTCTCTTTGTTTGGGTTTTAGGTCTGTGTAAAACCTATCTGTACTAGGTTTTGGGGACACATCAAAACATCTTTTACCCTTAATAAAAAAGCATTGCATTCCAAAGATATTATGATTTTTCTGAGTTTAAAATGTGAATCCAAGGAATTTTGGGTTATGGGCCCATAATGTAACTTAAAATAGACATATCAAACATGATAAAAGTATTTTCTCAAAATAGACACAAAGCTAAACAAAAAAAAGTTGACATGACACTATCTTAATATGAAGAGAAATTCCTTGTATAAGAGGATTCTAGCTAAATGGAAGATTGGTTTTATATTGCTAAATCTATTCTTGAGTTTATTTGAGATTGTATGATGTATAAATTGATATGTCTAGAGCTTCATCAACCATCTTATAGTTGGAATTATGTGAGTGAATTATCAAGGTTACCCTTGTAAGAACAATTTAAATTATCACTCTTGGTATCATATTTTGAATTTTCATGATATAACCTAATTTGTATATTGTAACATATGGTTCAAATTTTATATTTCAATGAAAAATAAATTTTTATATATAATTTATATAAAAAAGCATTAACGTTAACATATTATTTTATTAAAATATACTTTTAAATAATAATTAGAGTTCTAATTAAATTTTTCTTATTCCACATTAATATTAAAATAAAAAGTTCCTTTATAGGAACAAAATGTATTACCTTTACTTTAAAAAACTCTTTAATAAAAGTTAGGCCACTTTTTAAAGAAGGGATGTGAATTAGGTATTAGGCATTAGGCTTATTATTATTAGTAGTAAGAAATAGGAATAAATTTGTATATGTTTCGACCTTTTATTAAGGTAAGTTCAGATTTTGTTTGTGTAATATCACTTTGACTTTGTGAGGACTATAATCTCACATACTTCACATTTATTTCAAATGGACAATTTAATCTGCCAATAGGAAGGTGCACGAATGGTACATAAGGGTAGAAATTTTGTTTTTTGTTAAATGCCTATAGATTGTCGGAGCTGACTAACTCCTAGAAAAAAATCACCTATGACCATACAAAAACACATAAAACATACATAAGAACATACATAGAAACATACATTATAGTATGGAGCCCAATGCAAATTGCAAGTGTTCATCATGGGAGGAAAGCGGAGGTAAACGAACGTTATTTCTATAGGCAAAAATGGACGAAGGATAGATGTCTGGAAAGTTTTAAAAAAATGCGTTAGTTTTTCAAATGCCACTGCCCATGCCAGCTGCATCCATTTCAATCTGCAACTCCATACCATGGCAATTCAATTATCAGTCTTTTCAATCCTGCAACTTTCAAAAAATTCAATGCTCTGCAACTCCATAATCATGAATAGCTCTAGATGATGGTGATGTGCAAGGCTATGCAATGATTTCAACCCTTCCTAATCATGTGTAGTAAACACTTGAAGCCCTGTTATATTCATCTGTTAGAATATTTAATATTCTGAAGTTAGCAGAACTGTCAACTCAGCCCCCCACGTAAGAAGAAGATTTTCAAGTTGCAACCAATGTATGCCCCCAACAATTAATATGGTAGATATTTTTGAATTCAAATTGGAGCTCTCATTTTTAAGCTTGATGCAGTCAACGAATACATGTAGCAATTAATGTGCTAGGTTAATTTGAAATTTGAAAGAAGCGCTCATTCTCATGAACCAAAAAAACAAGTAAGACAAAAAAGAATGTATTGGTTGGAGAAATAGAACAAGAAGTTAGTTTTGAAGAAAAGTCTGCAGCAGCAACAAGAAGAATGTTCAACACAGAAGAAGGAATGTTTTGTTGAGACAAAAACAACATAGAAGGAATGTTAGCAGACACAACGCACTGAGAGCTACAGCTACAGGATTGTAGCAACTTTATGTTCTAGGTGTGAGGGCAGCACCATATGTATTGGGCATATGTCCAAAGTAGTTTAGTTTTATTTTGTGATTAAAGAACAGAAAATATCCTTTGAGTTTTTGTATTTTGTGAAGCAAACAAGGAATATAATTAAATATTTTTTGTCTTTAGTTCTGCTGTCAAAGTGTGTTTTTTGTGTTTGTTTATGCATCAGTCCATACAGTCACAACACTGTTTCTATCTTTTATTGCACCCCTACCTCCCATCAATTGGTATCAGAGGCCTGTTTTTATGGGCAGTCAGTCAACTAGTCAAGTTTTTTATTTGTGGGTGTATTGGGTAAAGCCCTAGGTTATCTAGGCATTAGTTTATTTTCTCAAATTTGAGAAATATTGCAGGTGGTGATAGCAAAGGTTGGAAGGAGCCACCAAATTTTGATGGAAAAAATTATGACATATGGGCTAAGAAGATGAGAACCATCTTAGTTGCAAATGAACTGTGGCAGTTGGTCATAAATGGGTTCAATGATATCATAGACCCAAATGCATTTGCAGCCCTTTCAAATGCACAAAAGAATCAATTGAAGGAGATTCAAATGAAGGATGCAAAATCCCTTAGTTTGATTGAGGCAACATTGAGTGAGGCTATTTTCCCTTGTATTGCAGCATCAGAATATGCAAAGCAAGCTTGGGATATATTGCAAAATAGCTATAAAGGGACTGAAAAAGTGAGGTCAGCTAAATTGCAACTTTCAATAAGAAATTTTGAGACTCTACTAATGAAAGATAATGAGTCCATTTCAGATTATCACACTAAGATTTCATCCCTAGTAAATCAGTTGAGAATGAATGGAGAAACAATGGAAGAGCAAAGGATTGTTGAGAAAATCCTAAGAAGTCTACCTACTAAGTTTGACTATGTAGTTGTTGCCATTGAAGAGGAAAATGATTTGTCTCAGATGACTTTAGATGAGTTGATGGGTTCACTACAAACCCATGAGTAGCGGTTGAACAGATCCACTCCTTCCCTAGAGCAAGCATTCAAAGCTCAGACCAATGGAAGAGGTCGGGGAAGAGGAAGAAACAATAGAAGTAGAGGTCAAAGAGGTAGAGGTAGAAGTAATTTTGGAAGAGGAGTTTATGACAACACAGAGGAGCCGAGCAGCTCACAGTCAACAAACCAGTACCAGAGGAAGAATAATAGTTCAAACCAGAGGAAAGAGAAAAGCAATGTATAGTCTTATTACTACCACAAATATGGCCATTATGCTAGTGAATGCAAGAAGAAGCAACGTGACCATGGAGGCGAAAATGCTAATGTAGCTAATGAGAACAAAGTTGAAAATGATAAGCAGTCAAATGTTTTCATTGTATGCAACCTTGTTGAACGTAGCAATGATGAAGTATGGTACTTAGACAGTGGATGCAGCAGCCACATGAGTGGTAACAATTTTTTTTTCCTCCATTGACAGCAATGTAAAAATATATATCAGAATGGGAAATGATGAGAAGGTTCTTGTGATGGGAAGAGGTGTAGTCAGCATCCAATAAAAGAATGGCGAAAGACAATAAATCCAAGACATCTATTATGCCCTCGACATGAAGCATAATTTATTGAGCATTGGACAAATGGTCCAAAATGGCTATAAAATATTGATGGAGAATGGAGAATGCAAGATATTTGACAGAGGAGGTAGCAAGAAAGTGATGGTTGCAGTGTAGATAATGAGAAACATAATGTTTCCTCTTAGGATGCACATAATTTATGTGACAGGAATAGCAGATGGTTAGCAACAGCATTGTTTGTCGGCACTCACAGTAGTATCGCAGCAATCGGTGATCGAACAATAGTCTGCATTCAGGATAGTCATCAAAGACCCATCCAAACTATGACACTTAAGCTTTTCAATTTTGAGTTTATTATCTAGGAAAGGAATGGTTAGGGGTTTACCATCTATTGTAGAACCTGATGGCAAGTGTGAGGCTTGCATTTTAGGAAAAAAACATAGGCAACCATTTCAATCCGGGTATTCTAGGAGAGAAAAAGCACCACTAGAATTAGTGCACTCAGATTTATGTGGACCCATGAAAACCCCCACTTTAGCTGGAAATACATATTTCATGACTTTTATAGATGACTATAGCGAAAAAATATGGGTCTATTTCTTGAAAAACAAATCGGAAGCCTTTGATAAGTTTAAATGGTTTAAGGCAACAGTTGAGAAGGAGAGTGGTCACTATATCAAAGCCCTTAGGATAGATAGAGGGGGAGAGTACATCTCCAATGAATTTCTGAATTTTTGTAGGAATGAGGGCATTCACAACTAGGTATACTCCACAACAAAACGGAGTGGTCGAGAGGAAAATTAGGACCATTCAAGAAATGGCAGCAAGTATGCTGAAAGCCAAAGGGCTGTCACACATATTTTGGGGAGAAGCTGTAGCAACAATAGTCTATATACTTAATAGGTGCCCCACAAAGGCTGTCTATGATAGGATTCCACAAGAGGCATGGACTGACAACAAATGGAGTGTTGAACACCTAAGGATCTTTGGGTGTGTGGCATACGCATTCGTGCCAAAAGAGAAGAGGCAGAAATTTGATGACAAAGGAAAGAAATGTATCTTCATAGGCTATAGTGAGGAGTCAAAAGCCTACAAATTGTACAATCCCATCACCAAAAAGGTTGTGATAAGTATAGATGTTATTTTTATTGAGAATGAAGCATGGGATGGATTAGTGGATGACACCATGGGTATTTCAGTTACAATACCTTTAGATGATGAAGAAGCTCTAGATGATAGCAACATAGGGGGAGCTCAAGAGAGCAGTAGCTTAGAGAGAAACTACCGTAGAGCATTGGAAAATAGCAGCTCCAATGATGTGCAGTAGAGCAGTAACAATTATGGCAGTGTTCAACAGAACAATAGTTCTAGACAGAGACAACAATCTGTTAGCTCCAGAATTTAGTAGAGCAATAGCTCCGATAGTCAGCAGTACAAAAAATCTAGGAATTAGAGTAGCAACAGCTCAGAAGCAAACTTAGACCCTACACTCACATCATTGATGCCAAGAAAAAAAAAATGTGTAAGGGAGATTTATGACAGCACAAGGTATGTTGATTTTCATGAAAATTTGGATTTTGCACTATTCTCCTATAGTGATCCAACACACTTTGAGGAAGCAGTGAAAGAAGAGAAGTGGTGTAAGGCCATGGATGAAGAGTTGGATGCTATAGAGAGGAATCAAACGTGGGAGTTCATCAATTTACCCAAGGGTAAACAAGTGATTGGAGTGAAGTGGATCTACAAGACCAAGTGTACAGTTGAAGGCAAGATTGAAAGACATGAGGCAAGGTTAGTTGTGAAAGGGTACAAACAACAACCTGGTATTGATTATGATGAGACATATGCACCAGTTGCAAGGCTAGAAATAGTGTGTACAGTCATAGCAGTTGAAGCACAACATCAGTGGAAAGTGTATCAGATGGATGTAAAGTCAACCTTCTTAAATAGAGTGCTAAAGGAGGAGGTATATGTGGAGCAGCCACCTGGATATGAAGTCCTAGGTCAAGAAGACAAAGTGTATAGGCTCCGAAAATCTCTTTATGGGCTAAAACAAGCACCTTGGGCGTGGTACAATAGAATAGATGCCTATTTGTTTAGTAATGGGTTTAGCAAGAGCAACAGCAAACCCACACTCTACATCAAAGCAATACAAAGGTGACATTTTTATTATAGTTTTGTATGTAGATGATCTGATTTTTACTGGTAACATTGACAGTAGAATTGTTGATTTTAAAGAAGTGATGAAAAATGAATTTGAGATGACAGATCTAGGTTTGTTGAAGTATTTTCTTGGGATAGAAGTTCAACAAACACAACATGGCATTTTTATTTCACAATCTAACTATGCCAAACAGATTTTAAGGAGGTTCAAAATGCATAACAGAAAACCTGCCCCCACACCAACAGCAACAAGTCTGAAACTGCGTAAGATTGACAACAGTAAGGATGTGAACCAAATCCTCTACAAGAGTATGGTTGGAATTTTGATGTATTTGACATCAACTAGGCCTGATCTAATGTATGTAGTAAGTTTGATATCTAGGTTCATGGAGGAACCTAAGGATACACATTGGCAAGAAGGAAAGAGTATTTTGAGGTATGTCAATGGAACAACCAGTTATGGCATTTTGTATGCAGCACCTAATGAGTTCAAGTTGGATGGTTTCACAGATAGTGATTGGGTAGGAAATGTGGATGATAGGAAGAGCACATCGGGATATTTCTTCAACATGGGACCGGGTGCAATCTCATGGGCATCGAAGAAGCAACTGATTGTCTCTCTCAGCACAGCAAAAGCAGAATACATAGCGAAAAAATGCAGTAGATTGTCAGGCTATTTGGTTGAGGAGGATCCTTGCAAATTTACAACAACAACAAGATGACAACACAGTCATTCATTGTGACAATGTGTCCTCCATAGCACTGACGAAGAATCCGGTCTTCCACGGACGAAGCAAACACATTGAGATTCATTATCATTTCATAAGGGAGTTGGTAGAACAAGGTGAGATAGAATTACAGTATTGCAGATTCGAGCAACAACTCGCCAACATCTTCACCAAGGCATTGCCTAAGGATAGTTTTGAACACCTAAGAGATAGGCTTGGCATTATAGATAGCTTCAGAGATCAGCTCCGAAAAGAAACATCAATGTGATAGCTAACTTGCAGATTAAGGGGGAGTGTTAGAATATTTAATATTCTGCAGTCAGTAAAACTATCAGCTCAGCCCCCATGTAAGAAGAAGATTTTCAAGTTGCAGCCAACGTATGCCCCCAACAATTAATATGGTAGATATTTTTGAATTCAAATTGGAGCGCTCATTTTTGAGCTTGATGTAGCCAATGAATACCTACAACAATTAATGTGGTAGGTTAATTTGAAATTTGAAAGAAGCGCTCATTCTCATGAGCCAAAAAAATAAGTAAGACAAAAAAAATGTATTGGTTGGAGAAATAGAACAAGAAGTTAGTTTTGAAGAAAAGTATGCATCAGCTGCAAGAAGAATGTTCAACACAGAAGAAGGAATGTTTTGTTGAGACAACAGCAGCACAAAAGGAATGTTAGCAGACACAGTGCACTGACAGCTACAGCTACAGGATTGTAGCAGCTTTATGTTTTAGTTGTGAGGGCAGCACCATATGTATTGGACATCTGTCCAAAGTAGTTTAGTTTTATTTTGTGATTGAAGAACAAAGAATATCCTCTGAGTTTTTATATTTTGTGAAGGAAACAAGGAATATAATTAAATCTTTTATGTGTCTTTAGTTTTGCTGTCGGAGTGCGTTTTCTATGTTTGTTTATGCATCTATCCATACAATCATAGCACTGTTTCTATCTTTTATTGCACCCCTTCCTCCCAACACCATAAAGGAGCAGTGAAACCAGTAATTGAGAAACCTATTCCATTTGATCTAGTGTCGCCTATTCTGTAGCCAAGTGTGCACCAATCCAAGCTTGTGGATTTAAGATAAATTTTAGTACTTTGTGGGTATTCTCACATTCTCCAACTCATTTTTCCCCAGAAATCTCTCGGGTTTGAACTCGTCAGGCTCTTTCCACACCTCTGGATCATTGGACACAATGTGCAGATTAAAAAGCACTCCTGAGTTTATAGGTATGGTGATGCCCATCACCTTACACTCCTCCTCTGTCTAGTGAATCATCCCAAGTGGTGCAATCGATTATTTTCTTAGTGTTTCCTTCACCACACTTTGCATGTATGGTAGCTTCCTCAAATCCTCTAACCGAACAACCCATCTTTTCCTTCCTGGGCTCCTGGCCTTATCTCTTGGTAAGCCCTCTCTTGTATATGAGGATTCATTATGAGATAAGCTATAGCCCATTCTATGGCCATCGACATGTTTTCTACTACAAGAAGGAACAACTCATACAAGTTGAAAACTAATTCTTCATAGGATAACTTTGACTTATCTTCACCTTCCTCCCCTTCGTCAATTGACAACAAACAATTCAAGAAAGTGTTGGGAGAACTTTGCTTCAAGTATTCTCTATAACTATGAGAAAATTGAATAAAAGGCAACATGAGGCATAGAATATCAGCTCAAAAAACTAATATCTTTTTCCATGTCATCACAGTTAACTGTTAAGTTTGATCATTTGTAAAATTGCCAATAGCTCTAAAAATCTTCTATATAAGATGTGTAGGAAATTGGAACTTCCTCATCAGTTACTATAGTAGAAACCAAATTGGAGTAGTAACAATCAAAGCACACACCATTTCTTCCAACTGGTTAACATGTTTAGTCAAAGTGTTAGTGGGATCTATGGGTGTAGTGTATAAAAAATAAATCTTCAAAATTTAGGTTTTACTACTACCTTATGTTATTTCTACAATTGTGAATATTTTAAATGGATTTGGATATTCTAAATATACTTATATTTAGTCTTGTATATATTTCTAAAGATACTTCTCTTGTGTATTAGTTCTTTATCGATACCACCATTGTTTAACAAAACTCTTTCCATGATCAATGACTTTCCTCTCTCTAAATTATTTATTGGGATTTATCATTTGCTTGACTCTTCATAAGCATTGTAACTCTTGTGCAACCTTTATGTCTTCTACCAATACTCCATTTTCTTTAGAAACATTCAAATACTCTATGTCTTATTCCACATCTAAAATAAGATCATATGAAGGATGTTTCACTACATCTACCATATCATCCTCCATCTATCTAATATTCATCTATTCTTTTATTTCATTATGAACTAGTACTGTCTCTTTCTTCAAGTTCTTCATTATAAGGTCTTTCAACACCATTTTTATGTCTCTCTTTGGATTAATCCATCATCATCATTGCATTAATCCATTAGGTTAAACCTTAGACCCTAAACTTAACATCCATCACCATTGCATTTATCCATTAGGTTTAGTTTAAGCTAATACAAATTTATCAATCTAAGCATCTTTCGTCCATCACAATCCTTTCATTATCCATGCATCTTTTCATCCTAATCATTACATATCTCCCATCCCATTAACCAAATAATCTTGAATACAAAAGCTTTATTTTGGATGGAAATAATACTTGTACCTATTTTACCATATTATTTTGATCTACATACATTTCCACAAGGAACCAAAGGTATTTTATTATCTTTTGGGGATCACTACCATAAATAAATATTCATTCATTTTTCTAGTCTAATGAAAAGAAAATGAAATAAGGAAATAAACATAAAGATAAAGAAAATAGATAATACCTTTTACTTTAAATAACCTTGCTCCTTAGATAGAGTTAAAATGGAGTGCACCCTTCCTCTATTTGATATGGTCTCTCAGATGCTTGATTGAATACTACTAATGGGATTTGGATTTCTCTTTAAATCAACATAATCTTGGTATAGTTGGATTATTTTTAATAGAAAAATGGTGGCACACACCTACTAGAAAATGTATTGATGATAATGAAGGGTAAAGTATTATATTTGTATACTCTTGTTTTGAGGAATGGTATAATTCAAAGATCAAGGGATCACAATATATGAGAGTTATCAAGAAAGAGGAAATAACCAAGTGTCAAGAGGAGGTTTATTTGAAAGGGTGGCTAATGATATGGATTGGACAAAGAAAGGGTAGACCTTTGCAAGATTTCCAAGAGAGGAAATATTTAACTTTTTTACTACTCCAAGGGAGGTGGGAGATTTAAAATTAGGACTAATTGGAAAGAGGAAAATTGTCTCATGTGAAATTATATGTCCATATGGATTTTTCGTAAGCTTATATGACTTTCTTTTATATATGCTATACTTTAATTGAAATATGATGATGTATGCTATATGGATTTTTAGTTAATACATTTTTTTACGAATGTCGTCTATATTTGCACTATAAATGATTAATGTTATCCATATTTGTAGACTATAATTGATTAATTGAAAAATTGAAGAAGGCTCAATTTTACCATGCAATTGATGCAATCATCATAATTTTCCCTAAATGTGTTAATAAGGCATGTGGATGAGAGTTTCAAATATTCAAATTCCTTATAGAAGCTATGAATTATTAAAGAAGAAAGTGATAGAACAACTAGAGTTTTTTTTTTAAAATGATGGTATTGATAAAGAACTAGTACAAAGGAGAAGTCTCTTTAGAAATATATACAAGACTAAATATAAGTGCTATAATTTCATCATAAACAATGGTAGTAAATATATTTTAGCGTCAAAAGAGATGGTTGATAATTTAAAAATGAAAAGGTTAGAATATCCAAGTCCATATAAAATTTCACAATTGTAAAAATAACATAAGGTACTAGTCAATGAGTGAGGGAGGGGGAGATAGTTTTGAAAAGTAGTTATCACTAGACCAAAATAGAGGGAGGGAGATATGGAGAGGGGGAGGGAGAGAGAAGGGGAAGGAGGGAGATAGGAAGTGGTATCGTGGGAGGGATAGAGTGAGGGAGAGAAAGAGGGAAGGAGTGGGATAGGGAGTTGTAGGTTGGGAGGGATAAAGGAAGAGAAAGAGGGAAGGAGGGAGATAGGGAGTGGTAGGGTGGGAGGGATAGAGGGAGGGAGACAAAGCAGGAAGGATGGAGATAGAGAGGTAGGTATAGAGAGAGTTAGGGAGGGAGGGAGGTGTAGGTGGAGAGAGGTTGTGTGTATGTGTGAGGGAGAGAAGGATGAATTTTTTTCTCCACCCAATTGATTCTCTCATTGGGCCTCATATCTTACCTATCTACATGTCCTCCTTGGGTTGCCAAATATGAAATATATTTTCAATTTTTTGATTCAATTGATTTTATTTTGTGTCAAAGAAAGATATGAAGATCCCTACCACTCCAAACTAACTCATGGGATAAACTTATAACTATATGTAAATTTTTAATATTGGAGATATAATTAGATCTTTTAGTTTTGATAAAATTACCACAAATATGTTACAAACAATAGGGTAGAATTAGAATTTTAATCCTACAAAAAAATATTAAGAAAATTTGATATAAACATGATGAAAAGTCATGTAGTAACAATTATAATATATACATGGGTTGTATTCAATAAGAATCCCTCTCTCTACCTACCCACACACACTTCCTCTCTCGCCCTACCCCTCCCTCCCTCCCTCCCTCAACAAGAACTCAAGAATCAACAACCAAATTGGTTGAAGGGGAGATTTTCATATATATGATCTCCAAGCGTAACTCTTGAAGGGAAAATTTTTCAACCAAGTGGTCTTGTTACAGGTGGAAGTCACAAGGGAGGAGCTATGTTGTTAAGGAAGCTTCATGCATTGTCAAAGGTAGAGTATCAACTTCTTATTATCAAAACAAGCTACCAAGAATTGAAGTAGAAATTGCAATATTGTCGCCATTGCAAAAGAAGTTTTCATATTTGAAATATCAAGTAGAGTTGAAGTCTAAGATCTTTCTCTTTTTTAAAATAAAGTGTAGTAGAATGAGCACCATATGTTGAAATGCAATTTTTACTCCAAGTAAAAATTGTGCTAAATTTTTAAGGTGCCTTTCATTACATTCATACTCTCTAAATAATAGAAGGTTTTCATTAAACTAATTGCAGGTTGGAAAACACTAGGTGTTATGAAATTTGCAATCCACATAGTGTTGTAAAACCCTCTACATGTAACAACCCAATTGGTTAGATACCCCTCAGGTGAATTTGATTAGTTTTATGTATCCACCACCTGCAACTCCTCCCTAATCTCTCCACCCTTGAGCTTAGAACAAGAACAACCATTTCATTCTCAACCAACTGTGTTTTCCAACCTGCAATTATTTTGTACATTTATTTTTCCATCATATGAGGAAATTGAAATGCAATTTTTACTCTATGTAATAGTTGTGGTAATTTTTGAGGCTTTCTTTCATTACATTCATAGTTTCTAAATAAGAAAAAGGTTTTCATTACAATAATTGCAGGTTGGAAAACACTAGGTGTTATAAAATCTATAACCCACATAGTGTTGTAAAACCCTCTACACATAACAACCGAAATGTTTAGACACACCTCAAGTTGATTTGATTAGTTCTATGTATCCCCCACCTGCAACACCTCCTCAATCTCTCCTCAATCTCACCTCCCTATCTCTACCCACCTCTATTATTTTTACCTTACCTCTCTCTACCTAACTCTCCATATCTCCCTCCTTCTCCCTCTCTTTCCCTCCTTCCCACACAACCTCTCTCCACCTACCCTTCCCTCCCTCCCTCCCTACTTCCCTCTCTCACTCTCTCTATACCTACATCTCCCACCTTACCTACCCCTCTCTCTCTCTCTCCCATTTACACACACAACCTCTCTAGACCTGTCGTTCACATTATCCCTCCCTTCCTCCTTCCCTCTCTCACTCTCTCTATACATAGCTCTCCCACCCTACCACTTCCTATAAGAAATAATTTTAGAGAACATCTAGATCAAATAGAAAATATAAACTAATACTTCCTCTTTCTTCAATTTCTTCATTATAAGGTCTTTCAACACCACCTTTGTGTCTATCATGTGAATGATGTTTCACTACCTCTCCCTATATTCCTTCAACCTTACCTTCCTCAACTTCTCAAGAGTAGGAAGAATATCGGTAGTCATTAAACTAAAACTAATCAAATTGACCTAGTTTCTCTATCACTTTCTTCTATAATATTTCATAGCTTCTATTTCATCTTGATGTTTTCTAAAATTATTTCTTATAGGAAGTGGTAGGGTGGGAGAGCTATGTATAGAGAGAGTGAGAGAGGGAAGGAGGGAGGGAGGGTGGGAGAGCTATGTATTTGATTTATATTCCAAATCTCTCTCAACAACACAAAACTCCTTTTCTTTTGAAGATCAAATATTCTTCTTGTCTTTTACACCCTTTTCTACGTGGTAAATTTTAGTCTTCTATTGTTTTTCTATAGTTTCAACACTTCCAACTATTTCTTTTTTTGCACTTATATCTGAATTTTCCTTTTCCTTATCATTTATTTCCAATTGTATTTGTTCCATGAAATTCTTAAGTTCAAGAATCTTTGACTTCATTTTTTCAACTCCACTTATACAATTATCTCTCTCTTTGTTTTCTTGCACAAATTTATATGCAATACAAAACCTGAGTTTATCCACTTTTGCATTTCCATTTTCCCATTGCATATAGTACACACACCTTCCTCAACTTGTCAAGAATGAGAAGAATCTCTTCGGTCCATGCATTATCTATCTGAGCATTCACTTTGGTCTACTTCTTTTCATGTGTTTTTAGAGCATATTCCTTTTTCATTTTATACATTCTAGTACATGTTGCCTCCAATTGCACATTTCCATTTTCCCATTGCACATAGTAAACATGCTCCTCTCCATGTCTCCCTTATTTCCTCTCTCTCCCTTTATCCCTCTCTCTACCTACCTCTCTATATTTTTTCACCTTACCTTTCTCTAAATACCTCTCCCTATCTCCCTCCTTCCCTCTCTCTCTCTCTCTCTCCTTCCCACACAACCTCTCTCTACCTATACCTCTCTCTCTATCCCTCCCTCCATGATTCCCTCTCTCGCTCTCTCTATGCCTAAATGTTACACCATACTTTATTTGCTTGCACAAATTCATATGCAATACAAAACCTCTTGAGTTTATCCACTTTGGAATTTTCATTCTCCCATTACATATACTACACACACACCTTCCTCAACTTCTAAAGAATGAGAAAAATATCTCTACTCAATAAATTATCTATCTCATTCACTTTGTTCTACTTATTTTCATGTGTTTTTAGAGCATATTCCTTTTTCATTTTATACATTCTAGTACTTGTTTCCTCCAATTATACATTTCCATTTTCTCATTGCACATAGTGAACATGCTCCTCTCCATGTCTCCCCTATTTTCTCTCTCTCTCCCTTTATCCCTCCCATGCTACCGCACTATACCTCTCCCTCCCCCCATTCCTCTATACTTCTCTCTGTCACTACTCTCTCACCATACCTCCTAGCCTTCCTCTCCCTCCCATTGTCCATCTTCCCCCTCTCTCTCTTTCCACCTATCCCTCCCTTTATCACTCACTCCCTCTGTCCCTTTCTTTATACCTATCTCCCCCAACCTACCACTCCATATCTCCCTCCTTCCCTCCTCTCCCTCCTTGTATCCCTCGCACCCTACCACCCCCTATCTCCTCCTTCCCTCTTTCTCTCCCTCTCTTTGTCCCTCCCACTCTACCACTTCCTATCTCCCTCATTCCCCCTCTCTCATTCCCTCTCTCTCTCTCTCTCACACACACAACGCCTCTCCACCTACCCCTCCCTCCATCCCTCCCTAACTCTCTCTATACCTATCTATCCCTCTAGAGAAGTGGGGATAAGGAAATATGTGTCGATGATCAACTTGTAGATGCAAAATAAATAGTTGGAAGTGTTGAAATTGTAGAAAAATAATAGAAGACTAAAATTAACCACTTACAAAAGAAGTAAAAGATAAGAAGACAATTTTATCACCAAAAGAAAAGGAGGTTACTATTGTTGAGAGATCTGAAATATAATTTAAGACATGAAGTTGAGAAAATAAAGACAACAATAAAAGGTGTTACTTATGAAGAATGGCACATGGAGACATTAGAAAAAGAGTGTTTTAAAGAATCTAAGGAAGTTCAAAAGTTGAAGGCTGATATCAAGCACCTCAAGGCTCAATTAGGAAGTGTTCAATTTACCTATAATGATCTTGGGTATGTGCAGGATCATGATGGGCCAAACAGTGGTGATATCTAAGTGATATGATGACCCATGTGGCTGATGACTTTTTACTTACCCAAAATTGATGAAACAAAAAGGGTTTTTAAAGGATATTCTCAGCTTTCCACCAATATATTATTCTTTACTTTTAATTTAATAAATAATTATTATTCATTTTCCATTTGAATTATGACTAAAGTCCTAATTGATACGCTGATTGAAAAACATCTATAACTTTCAAACGGTATCACATTTTTTGAATCTGAAACATCTGTCACATTCTATGCTTTGCATACTCTAGGATTAAAAAAATAAAATTGAATTTCATGATTATTTTACCAAGTTAAGGTGGTTAGACATACCAGTTTTTATATTTTTTTAAATTTATAATAAAAAATTCATAATTAATTATTTACTTGGAAACAAATTACAAAAAAATATGCATCACATCGGGACATGAGTCCCCTACTTATATCTAAAATATTATCATTTTATTGTGGTTAGGGTGGTTAGACAGACACCTACTTCTTATTTTTTCCCTGAAATTTAAGTACTATTGCATTGAAATTTCAAATTTTCACCAAATAGATTTTTTTTTTTTAAAAACCTAGTAGTTTAGAAACTACATTCAATTTGCTACAGATTCTATTCTTACATATTTTTGAAATAATATAGATAACTTATTCAAATTTTTACGTCAAGTTGCTTAACTCTGATTTTCTAAATTTTATTGCCACTTAAGGGCCTGTTTTTTCCATGATGATCCTGCACATACCCTCTTGTAAATCATTTTGATATATTTAAAGTCAAAGGCGTTGTTGCACATCTTATAAAATTTTAAACTACATTAATGGTAAATTTTGAGGTTCCTTTCATTATACTCAGGTTGTGTAAATAGCATTAAAGGTCTTAATTACATTAATATTGTTTTCTAAAATTGGAGGTTGGTAAACACTAGGTGTTATGAAACTTGTAACCCACATAGTGTAATAAAACCCTCTACACATAACACTCCAGTTGATTAGTCACCCCTCAAGTCAATTTGTTTAGTTTCATGTATCCCCCACCGACAACTCATCCTCAAGCACTCCACCATTGAGCTTTGAACAAGCACAATGAAATAAATTACAACCAACTATTTTTTCTTACCTATCTACATGTGTTCCTTGGGTTGCCAACTATGCAACTTATGTTTTTTTGTACAAGTTCGTTACAAGATTTGTCTACCTTCTTAGATAAGAATTTCATGTCTCCACCCAATTGAATCTCTTTTTTTTTCACTTAAATCTAATTTTTCCTTTTCCTTATCATCTATTTTTAAGTGCTTTTAGAGTAGATTCCTTTTTTATTTCATACATTCTAGTACCTTCCATGAAGGATACCCTATGAAATCCCTACTAATTATATTAAACAATTTCTTATATTAAGCAGCACACACATTGGTCTTCTTCTATATAATGAGAAAATTTTGGTTGTTGACATTGAGCAATTTCTTATATGAAGCAATATGTACAATGTGAAGTGTGTACTATGAAGGATACCCTATGAAATCCCTAAGTTAATTATTTTCTATAAAATATTAGTCTCGTGAAATCCATTTTTGGTGCCTATTTTGCACAATCCACCATCGCATCTCTGATGAACTTGTCTTTTGGTATTTGTCCTTGATGTCAAAATAGTGTTTTAGATTGGCATCTTGGTGATTGATTATCAGTTGCATAGTTTACATTCAGATGGTTGGCTCTCTTGTTTATATTCTGTCTTGGCATACTTGGTTTTGGCTTCAACATTGTGATGATGTTTTTGATGGTACTAATCTCTTGACTCCATGTGCAGATTTCAAGGCATCTTGTTTACATGATTATGATTCTATGTACAGGTGGTATAGTTCTAGTTTGATAGGTTTGAAATTTTGAGCTATTCTATGCTAAGGTGATCTACAGGTTTAT
This sequence comes from Sequoiadendron giganteum, assembly GCA_007115665.2. Lineage (NCBI taxonomy): Eukaryota > Viridiplantae > Streptophyta > Pinopsida > Cupressales > Cupressaceae > Sequoiadendron > Sequoiadendron giganteum. Next base: position 23,016,374 of record CM021108.1, on the reverse strand, counting down.
ATGGTTTTGGCATGTTTGGATTTTTTCTGTTACATGGCGTTGATAAAGTTTTGAACATCATAGTTGTGTTTTTATTTTCAACCTCATACAAGTAATGCTTATAGGAAACTGGGTTTTGGAATCATAATTGGAGTTGGCATTTAATATTAAGAAAACCCTATCAGGTTTCCTTAAGCATTTGATAGAATTGATATCACTCTCATCGGGTTTCTTTCAAGGTTCATTGAATTGGAAAATGACTTAGTATAAAGTCATATTTGTCTCGGGCCTCTCTTTTAGTTTTTGATTTGTCTAAGTTCATTGTGAATCAGTTTAGCTTTAATCAGGCCTTGTATGGTTATCATGGAAAGGTCAATGAATTGAACCTCTCATAGCATGGAATCGGGCTTTATCACATAACAAAAGGCTTTGAATAAAATTCATATATGAATCAGGTCTTATAATTGATATTTCATTAGGCCTTAAGGCCAATAGCAGGTATGAGGAAATAATTGTTAAGTCACTTGGAAAGTGACTGGCATTGACCCTTAGTAATAATGCCTTGGTTGTTAAGGTAGTCGACATGTTGGAAAGTCAAGGAAATTGCATGGTAATGACTTAAATCATTATGTCAGTCTTTTGCTTGGATGAATTTGATTATGTCAAAATGCTTGAAGCCACGGACTTGAAAAAATAGTAGTTAATTGATAACTATTAATTGTTTCCTATCAGACTTGAAATGGTATTATGATTTGAAAAAGTCAGTAAATGCAAATAGGCTCGAAAGGAAGTTAGGGCATTATTTTTAGCATTTCATAAACTTGAGGGTCTGAAACCCTAGTCTTTGCCGCAAGCCATGGATGTTGAGTCAAAGACGTTACTCTGTCTTTTTTCTCTTTTTGCATTTAATCTGACAATCATCTCTGCCTTATGTGAGAGCTATGAAAAAGTTTGTAAGTAGATGGAACGAGCATGGAAGAAGGTTCAAAGTTTCTCTCTAGCTAAGTTCCTTTCAAACTCATCTGGTATTTTCAGTTGCCACATTATATGCTCGAACAGGTATTATCATTCCATTTTTGAAGAAAGCTTTCGTTTTAATAATGTATGGTAGTTACTATTTTTTTGTTTCAAAATTAAAATTCTTTATTGGTTTTCATGCAAGGCATGACAAGATTTTGGTTGGTGGGTAATCATGCATTCTAAAAATTATATCATTCTTTTTCATGGATTCTGTGGTAGTTTTTCTTGATCACTGGATGCACAATAATGAGGGTTCAGTTACATTTTGTTTTAGTGGTATTCAAAGATATTTTTTATGGTGCATGCATTATATTGTTTATTTTTCAGACAGTATTGCTTGTGCAAGCTCCTTGAGTGGTTAGGGTTCAGATTCTTCTTTCTCAAATTACACTTTCTTGGATACTTCTCTGAATCTCTGAATATACTTGGCACAAAAATTTGACAGAAGTTTGACATATTGAAAATACCTCATTTGATAAAATATACACACATGTTTTAGTTGGATTTTCTGGAAAATTTTAGTGATATTATGTAGAAGAAAAAGAGAGTTTTAATCATTGTTTTTTGTACTATGAGAAATGACTGAGAAAATGTGTGAGTGAAACACAACCATTGTATTGTCTATATGGGAAAACATGTATCATTATGAGATTGTATACATGAAACAAAAAGAGATCAATACAAGTTGTCTTAAGATGAGACAGTGACTAGAATTCTGAAGGCTCAACTCTGAACCTTGAGGATTGTAGGTATTGTCTGTTGAGAGGCACTTGTGAGAAAAGAGAAACAAAGAGACCCTCTGTATCATTGTAATTTCTATAAATAGAAAAGGAGTTGGTGCTCCTTGAAATTGGTGTTTCAAAATGAGGGGTTGATGCTCCTTGATTTGGTGCTCAAAAATCAGCCTATAAGGCATTGTTAAAAGTGGTTGTTTTAATATAAGCCTAAAAAGGTGGTAGTTTAGGAGTGGTTTTTCTACCCAAGGAGGGTTTTCCACTCGGCATATCTTGTGTCACTTTGCTTATCTGTGGTTCCTCTAATTTATTGTGTGAATTCTTTATTATGTAATGTTTCACTGTCATACTTCTCATTTCTGTTATATGTGATTTCATTCAATATATGGATGAGTTAATCATTGATAAATGAGATCATAAATCTGTTATGTTTTAGTTTTAGTAAAATTTGTCAAATCAGTTCATGACACTGATTCACCCCCCCTCTCAGTTTCTTTTTCTCTCCAACAATTGGTATCAGAGCCTAGGGTCCTCAGATAGGTCTTTCCAACCTAGGATTGATTCTGGTCTTGGAGTCTATTTAAAATTTCTCAAGCTCACGAAGGAACATCTATGACTAGAGCTTCATTATTTGATGGAATAGATTATGTATTCTAGAAAATTAGAATGGAGACTTATGTAACTTCTATTGATCTCGATGTGTGGAACATAGTGCTAACCGGGTACACTGTACCAACTACATTTCCCACAACTTTTGATGAAAAGAAAAGATATGAAACTAATGCAAGAGAAAAACATGCTCTCTTGTGTGCATTGACTAAAGATGTATTTATCAAAGTCATGCATTGTAGTTCTGCTAGGGAAATCTGGGTTAAACTTGAAACCATTTATCAAGGAAATAAAAAATTTAAACACTCAAAAGTCCTTACTCTAAAACATCAATTTGAGGAATAAAAATGAGGGATGATGAAAAAGTAGTTGATTACTTCTTGAGAGTTGATGAAATTGTCAATTCTATGAAAGGTCTAGGAGAAGAAGTAAAAGAATTTGATGCTGTAACTAAGGTCATCAAAACCTTACCAGCTATATTTGAAACTAAGGTCTCTACTCTAGAAGAGAAGAAACACTTCAACTAGCTTACCCTAGACAACCTACAAGGCACTCTAACTGCCTATGAAATGAGAATCAGTCAAAACAATTCCTCTGCAAAATAATTTTCCTTTAATACTGAAAGGAAAGAAAAAGATGAGGCTGCTGAATCAGAATTTTTTGATTCTAAAGAATCCCACTTTGTTAGAAAGCTCAAAAAGGGGTCTAGAAAATTTAAGGGAAAAATTCCCTTCAAATATTTTAACTGTGGAAAAATAGGCCACTTTGCTGCAAAGTGGTGCAGGAGCACCTACACCTCAACCTTCATTTTGGATCATTTGATGGTGAATAGGTTAGGAAGAGTATTTTTGAGTCTTTTGAGTGATTTTATCTTCAATAAGGTCTAACAAGACCATTGAGTAAGATCTAGGGTGAATCTTTAAGTTTTGGAGTCAAAATGTAGAAAATTGCAATCTTGCAAAAATGTAGTCATGTAGCCTTGAGAAGGCAAAATCCTAAATTTGTAATTGGATATGCAAGATTGAGGTCTTAAGGATGTAATAAGGATATTTTTAGTCCATTAGAATGGTTTTAGAAGTCATAGGTCTTTAGGATTAAAAAGTTACTTCAAAATTGCATAATTGCCATAATGTGATTTAATGTAATTTCAACATTAAGGATGTAATCACACTTTCCAACGGTTCCCTCCTTCAAAAATCAGTTGAGGGTCATTGCTAATGAGGTGGAAAAGTTTAAATAGCCTCCTTTTGGTCGAGGCAGGTGGTTGGATGAAGTTTTGAAGCATTAAATATAATAAAAAACTCAGTTTTCCTGTTTTTTCCAGCGTTTTTCACTGTTCCCGTGCTTGGTACGGTCTGGTACAGAATTGTACGGACTCCCAATTGGAATGGTTTGAAAGAGGGCAGAGTATACTTTATTTTGGTGGTGATTTGGATCATTTTCATTAAGTATTGAGTAAGTTACATCAATTTTAGTGAAAGTGGGTCTGAAACCTTGCAAAACAAGGGTTTGGTCACCAAAATGGATGTAATTCCCATTTCCACCATGGGAAAAATCTGAAAATTGGTGGAATGATAGATTTAGGGATCATATTCATGTTTCAATTTATTTTAGAATAAAATATGGAGTTTTGCAAAATTTATGTGATGCCCTAGGTCTGGTTTTTGCTTTGTACAGTCCAAAATGTGATCATTTGAATAGAGTATTTGTTGTTTTTTGAGTATTTGAGAAAATATAATGGATGGAAAGCATGTAACAGGTCTTGGGGAACCTGTTGGATTCTTTTAAAGTCATTAGGAATGTTGGGGCGTGCCTTGACAAGTTGGAAGCTTCCTTGTACAGGCCAAGTTAAGCCTTGTGTATGGCTTGTAAATCAATTTTCTGATACATTTGTTTTGGGTGTTTGATCCTATGCTTTTGGGAACTTGTGGAGGATGGTGTTAGGAGTCTAAAACCATGTTTTATGGTATGGTTAATGATTTTAATCAGATTTTATTTTGACTGTCCTATTGGTGAATGTTACAAAGTTGCATGGGCTTGTGTAGGAGCAATGGAAGAATGGATGTTTTTGGGTGCAAGGTCTGTTTGTTTGGTTATGTTGTGCTGTGTGAAGAGTATTTACATCATCTCCAAGTCTTTTTGAGATGTCTGGTTGTGTGAGTCAAGTTGAGTGGTCAAGTTGCTTGTTGGAAGGAATAGTGAAGTTCATGTGTGCATTGAGAGAAGCTTTTCAAAAAAAGGTGTTGCTTCCCCTGCCACTCTGCATCATAGTGGTATCAGAGCATCAGGAAGTAGATCTATTTTCATTTTGCAGGTTGAAGAAGAGGCAAGGTTGACAAGATGCCTCCAAAGAAGAATGATATGGCTAAAGAGATGAAGGAGATGAAAGATAGGCATGCAAGAGAACTCAGAGAGTTGGAAGAGAGAGTCATAGCCTTGGAGACAAACAAAAGAAGGGAAGTGGAAGAGACTGAGACTGAAGAAGAGGAAGATGAGGAGTTTGAAGATGTGGAAGAAGAGCTTACTCCAGAGGATCAAAGAATTGCAAGGTTGCTGAAGGCAATAAAGAATGACAAGCCTAAGGTAAAACTTGATGTTCCTAAGTATGGTGGTAGTTTAAATGATGAAGAACTATTGGATTGGATTGCTGCAATTGATAACCATTTTGAATGTGATGAGGTTCCTGAAGAACAAAGGGTCAAGATTGCAAAAACTAAGTTGCAGGGTCATGCTTTGGTATGGTGGGATTACCTTCAATCTGAGAGGAGGAAGCAAGGAAAGTCTAAGATCACATCATGGGATAAGATGATATCAAAGCTTAAAGGTAAATTCTTACCCAAGGATCACCAAGTTCAATTGTTTAAGAGATTGCAAAACTTAAGACAAAGGGAAATGGATATTAAGTCTTATACTGAGGAGTTTTATAAATTGAGTTTAAGATCTGGTCATCATGAGAATGAAGATGAAAAGATTGCTAGATATGCTGGTGGTTTAAGGCTTAATATACAGGATGAATTGGTTTTGGCTAACCCTAGGAGTGTAGAGGATTGTTATCAAATGGCTATCAGGGTGGAGGAGAAAATGAAGAGAAGGCAAGACAAAGCAGCAAGAGGAAGAGGCAACACTTCTAGAGGAAGAGGATTCAATCCTAGTTCAAAGACAAACAATGAGGGCCAAGGAGAAGACAAGAAGGATCAAGAGAAATCTGATTCAAGAGGTGGATGGAGAGGTTCAAGAGGTAGATTTGATGGAGGAAGAGGTTCCTATCAATTCTCAGGAAGATGCTACAATTGTAACCAGCCTGGACACCCAGCCTTCAAGTGTCCTGAAAAGCAAGCCTCAAGTTCTTATGGTGGAGAAAGGAGGAATCAATTAGTGCATGAAGATGAGGAGAGTGTGACTTCACCTGTTATTAATCTCACATCAGAAGTTGGAGAGAGTTTGATGATTAGGAGAACATTGCTCAAGGCCCCAATCTCTGAAGAATCCCCACAAAGGAAATCACTTTTTAGAATCAATTGCAAGGTACAAGGTAAGGTATGTAGAATGGTAGTGGATTCAGGTTCAACTGAAAACATGGTTTCTTGTGAAATGGTGAATAAACTGAATTTGAAAAGAGTTCCTCATGAATTACCTTATAAAGTATCTTGGTTAAGTAATGGTCAATCTTTGGTAGTAAATGAGCAAGCTATTGTAGATTTCCAGATTGGTGAGTACAGGGATAGTGTTATTTGTGACATTCTTCCAATGGACTGTTGTCACATACTCCTTGGAAGACCATGGCAATATGATAGATGTGCTTTGCATGATGGGAGAGTAAACATATATACAATCATGAAAGGTGGTCAAAGGTTTGTTTTAACTCCTTGGGTAGAAGATGAAAAGGGTAAGGCAAAGGTTATTATGTGTGGAAGGAAAGAACCTATTAATGTTGTGAAAGAGATCAAAAATTCTGATGTTGTGAATAAGTATAGGTCTGATAATGCAGCAGATCTAAAGGAAAGTACAAGGGTAAAGTCTGATTTGACAATGAGTTTGCATGATAGTGTGATGGTAGGAAGCATTGAATGCCCTGTAGTTAAGACCAGGCCTGAGAAACAAACAAATTTTGCAGGAAATACAGTACCTAAGTCTGATTTGACAGTGATAAAACAACTTCATGAGGCAGTGAGTGAAAGACAAGAAAAACAGGGCATAAAAGATAGTTGCAAACATGAAGGTGACAAAGGAAAGAAGAAAGATCATAGAGTTACTAATCCTTGTTTGTATGCAGGTTCAAAACATAGTAAACAATCCAATCTTGGCCAGGGAAAAGATAAAAGACTGTTTGCAGGTCTGAGAACAGAGGAGATGAAAAATGCTTATGTGAACACATTCCAAGGTGATAGAAGTGCAGGGCAGATTGCACAACCAGTGTACATGAACCAGTGGAGTGGATTGGTGAACCAATGGAGTCTTCATGAAGCTTGGAGACAGTGGATTCAAGGACAACTCATGAGGCATGAGTCTTTTCTAGGGGGGGTGTATGGTGCAGGAGCACCTACACCTCAACCTTCATTTTGGATCATTTGATGGTGAATAGGTTAGGAAGAGTATTTTTGAGTCTTTTGAGTGATTTTATCTTCAATAAGGTCTAACAAGACCATTGAGTAAGATCTAGGGTGAATCTTTAAGTTTTGGAGTCAAAATGTAGAAAATTGCAATCTTGCAAAAATGTAGTCATGTAGCCTTGAGAAGGCAAAATCCTAAATTTGTAATTGGATATGCAAGATTGAGGTCTTAAGGATGTAATAAGGATATTTTTAGTCCATTAGAATGGTTTTAGAAGTCATAGGTCTTTAGGATTAAAAAGTTACTTCAAAATTGCATAATTGCCATAATGTGATTTAATGTAATTTCAACATTAAGGATGTAATCACACTTTCCAACGGTTCCCTCCTTCAAAAATCAGTTGAGGGTCATTGCTAATGAGGTGGAAAAGTTTAAATAGCCTCCTTTTGGTCGAGGCAGGTGGTTGGATGAAGTTTTGAAGCATTAAATATAATAAAAAACTCAGTTTTCCTGTTTTTTCCAGCGTTTTTCACTGTTCCCGTGCTTGGTACGGTCTGGTACAGAATTGTACGGACTCCCAATTGGAATGGTTTGAAAGAGGGCAGAGTATACTTTATTTTGGTGGTGATTTGGATCATTTTCATTAAGTATTGAGTAAGTTACATCAATTTTAGTGAAAGTGGGTCTGAAACCTTGCAAAACAAGGGTTTGGTCACCAAAATGGATGTAATTCCCATTTCCACCATGGGAAAAATCTGAAAATTGGTGGAATGATAGATTTAGGGATCATATTCATGTTTCAATTTATTTTAGAATAAAATATGGAGTTTTGCAAAATTTATGTGATGCCCTAGGTCTGGTTTTTGCTTTGTACAGTCCAAAATGTGATCATTTGAATAGAGTATTTGTTGTTTTTTGAGTATTTGAGAAAATATAATGGATGGAAAGCATGGAACAGGTCTTGGGGAACCTGTTGGATTCTTTTAAAGTCATTAGGAGTGTTGGGGCGTGCCTTGACAAGTTGGAAGCTTCCTTGTACAGGCCAAGTTAAGCCTTGTGTATGGCTTGTAAATCAATTTTCTGATACATTTGTTTTGGGTGTTTGATCCTATGCTTTTGGGAACTTGTGGAGGATGGTGTTAGGAGTCTAAAACCATGTTTTATGGTATGGTTAATGATTTTAATCAGATTTTATTTTGACTGTCCTATTGGTGAATGTTACAAAGTTGCATGGGCTTGTGTAGGAGCAATGGAAGAATGGATGTTTTTGGGTGCAAGGTCTGTTTGTTTGGTTATGTTGTGCTGTGTGAAGAGTATTTACATCATCTCCAAGTCTTTTTGAGATGTCTGGTTGTGTGAGTCAAGTTGAGTGGTCAAGTTGCTTGTTGGAAGGAATAGTGAAGTTCATGTGTGCATTGAGAGAAGCTTTTCAAAAAAAAGGTGTTGCTTCCCCTGCCACTCTGCATCACAAAGTGCCCCTATGGTGATTTGAATAGTGAAAATGAGAAATCTGAAAAAATTGCCTAAGAAAAAGGCCTATAGACCTAAACAAAAATTCAACTTCAAAAATAAGAAAAGTTTGTGCAGTAAAAATGAAACAGACACTGAATCTGAAGATTCTTTAGATGAAGAAGATGAAAACCTATTCATGGCTGAAATCATTCAATAAGAAGATACTAACAACAATGATGCTAAAGATGGAAAAGTAGATCTAGAAGGTGAACTGAAATGTTCTTTAAAAGAGCTTAGAAAACTCAAAAAACAAATGCTTGCTCAAGATCTTTCTCAAGAGCAACTCACAAATCAAGAAATAGTCTCCTTGAAGACTCAACTTGAAGAAGTCAAGAGAGTTGAGGATTTTCTTTGTATTGGTATAAATCACAAAGATCAAGAAATTCAAAAACTTGAACATGAAATTGTTGATCTTAGGAAGACCATTGAGAAGTATGAGAGTACTCTAAAACTGAATGACTTGCTCAGTTAGAAAAAATTGAACAAGGACAAAACTGGTATTGGGTTCTTGAAGGGTGAATGTTCAAATGATGGTGCAAAGAAAAATGATATTGCTACAAATGAATGTTCTGAATCTAATCATCTTGATTCTGATAAGAATCATTTTTATTCTTTTAGGAATAATAGAACATTATATAATCTCAACCCTTTCTTTTATGGGTACTATTTTTTTTGCAAAATATTTTTATCCACAAAGTGAGCTCTTATAGGTTTATGAATCCTAGAACATCTAGATTTGGTCATAAGAAACACCTTGGTTTTTCTAGATAGATCAGATGCTTTAAATGCAATACCATGGGTCATTCTGCTAAGTAGTGCAAAGTTGATTTGCAAATTAAACAATAGAAAACCAAAAAGGTTTGGAAACCTAAAAATGTCAAAAACATAGAGCAAACTATGTTAGTTCACACAAATTTTCATTCAAAGAAAAAGGACTTATGGGTCCTGGATAGTGGTTGTTCTAACCACATGATTGGTGACAAAGAAAAATTCATAAATCTTGAAGATTATGTAGGCGGGTATGTGAAGTTTGGTGACAATTTTGGTATACAAATCAAAGGAAGAGGTTCACTTCTTCTGAATTAGGATACTCCTATCTACAATGTGTATTATGTAGAAGGTCTAAAGAACAATCTTCTAAGTGTCAATCAAATTTGTGGCAGTTCCTTTCATGTTTTGTTCACTTCACAGGGATGTGAGATTAAAAATAAGCTTGGAAAGGCTATTGCTGCTAGAAGAAGGACTAAGGGAAATGTTTAAAATCTTCTTGACACATTTGGTAATGAAAATAATCAAGGTATGTGTTTAATGAGTCAAGTTGAATAAATTTAGCTATGGCACAAAAGACTAGGTCATATTAATTTTGACAATATAGTTAGGATCGACAAAAACCAGAATGTAAGAGGTTTGCCTATCTTAAGAAAACCTAGAAATGCAGTTTGTAAAGAATGTCTCAAAGGAAAGCAAACAAAGGTGAGCTTTAAATCTAAAGAACATTCTTCTACTAGGCCTCTACAACTTGTTCATACAGATTTATGTGGTCCTACAAGGACTAGATCTATCAATGGTGAGAAATATTTCATGTTATTTGTGTATGATTTCTCTCATATGGTATGGGTTACTTTTCTCAAGCATAAATCTGAAGCTTTTGAATGTTTTAAAGTCTTTAGAAAAATGGTTGAAAGGGAGTCAGATTTAAAATTGAAATGTCTGAGATATGACAAAGGTGGTGAATTCACCTCACAAGAATTCAGTTACTATTGTGAAAGACATGGCATAAAAAGAAAATATGTTGCTGCCAGATTACCTCAACATAATGGGGTTGTTGAGAGAAAGAACATAACAGTAAAAGAGATGGAAAGGACTATGCTAGATGAAGCAAAACTGCCAAACATGTATTGGAAAGAAGTTCATACAAGTGTTTACATCTTGAATAGAGTACAAATCAGAGTGAAATCGAATTTCACTCCATATGAACTATGGTATGGTAAATCTTCCTCTATTAAATACTTTAGAATATTTGGTTGTAAGTGTTTTATCAAGAGATATGATGATAATTTAGGTAGCTTTCAATCAAAATCTGATGAAGGTATCTTTTTAGGATACTCCACTCATAGCAAAGCCTATAAATGCTTTAATAATAGGCTGAATAAGATTATAGAATATTTCAATGTCAAATTTGATGAAAATATGCTTTTAGATGCTAAACCTATGCAGGATGATGAGGAAGAAGAATTTGAACTTGAAATAAATTCATAAGGCTTTGAAACAAAAAAGCCTGAAGTTGAATCAACAAGTCCTAAACTTGCTGAAGCAAATTCTAAAAATGTTGAAACAAGTCCTGAAAATTGTGTGACAAAAGCTCCTTCAAAATCTCTTGCTAGAAACCATCCTAAAGATCTGATTATTGGGGATAAATACGCAAGAGTTCAAACAAGAAGAAGAACTATTAAATCTGATGAAAAATCTCACATAGCTGAGCTTATAGCTTTTTGTTTGGTTACTCAGTTTGAGCCAAAAAAAATTGATGAAGCTCTAACTGATGAATGCTGGCTTAATGCAATGCAAGAAGAAATTGATCAAATTGAGAAAAATCATACTTGGGAGTTAGTACCAAGACCAGATGACAAAAATGTCATAGGGGGTAAATGGATATTCATAAATAAACATGATGAAAATGGCCATGTTGTTTGCAACAAGGCTAGGTATGTCTACAAAGGATATGCTCAGCAAGAAGGTATTGAATTTGGTGAAACCTTTGCACCTATAGCTAGAATTGAATGTATTAGAATATTCTTGGCTTATTCTATTTTGAAGAACTTTACTGTGTATCAAATGGATGTCAAAACTGCTTTTTTGAATGGTTATTTGGATGAAGAAGTTTATATAGAACAACCTGAAGGGTTCATTTGCAAAAACAAGCCTAATCATGTTTATAGGCTGAAAAAGGCTCTATATGGACTAAAACAAGCTCCTAGAGCTTGGTACTCTAGACTAGATAATCATCTAATTTCAAAAGGTTTTATTAGAGGAGGTGTAGACAACAATATTTATGTTAAAATTGAAGGTTCTAATATTATGGTTGTTGAAATCTATGTAGATGATACTATCTTTGGCTGCAACAATACTGCCTTGAGTAAAAAATTCTCTTAGATTATGGAATCTGAGTATGAAATGTCAATGTTGGGAGAATTAACTTTCTTTTTAGGTCTTCAAGTTTCTCAACTTGAAACTGGTATTTTTTGCTCTCAAACAAAGTATGCAAGAGAGATGCTCAAGAAATTTCAAATGGATGAATTTCATCCAGTTAGCACTCCAATGGTTACAGGCTGCAAACTTAGCAAGGTTGATGATTCTCCTAATGTAAATCCAACCGACTATAATTCAATGATTGGAAACTTGTTATATCTAACAACTTCTAGACTTGACATAATGCAGGAAGTTTGCATGGTTGCAAGATTTCAGTCATCTCCTAAGGAATCTCATATTGATGTTAGAAGGATTCTTAAATATGTTCATGGTACTCTTAATTATGGTCTTTGGTATCCTAGAAGCAATTATTTTTCATTAATTGCATATACTGATGCTGACTGGGCTGGTTGTCTGGATGATACGAAAAGCACCAGTGGTGCTGCTTTCTTTCTTGGTGATTGATTAGTGGCATGGAAAAGCAAAAAACAAGAATCTATTTCACTCTCCACTGCTGAAGCAGAATATATTGCTGCCACCTCTTGTTGTACTCAAGTAATCTAGATGTCACAAAGTCTATCTGACATGATTATTGAAGTTCCTAAACCTATTTCTATTATGTGTGATAATACTAGTGTGATTAATATCTCCAAATATCATGCTATGCACTCTCGCACTAAACACATTTCTATTAAATTTCACTTTCTTCATAAAAAGGTGCTGGCTAATGAGGTTTTTGTGCAATATGTTCCTACACAAGCATAGGTAGCTAACATCTTCACTAATCCTTTGGCTAAAGAGGCATTTGAAAGACTTTGGTCTAGATTGGGAGTTGTCTCTCAATATTTTCTCTCTTAATTCTTTATCTTGGTGTTAGAGGGAGCTTGTTAGCTCTCTTAGCAGCTTGTTGCTGCTTCATATGGTTTTCTATTTTCTGCCCCATTGCTATATTTGCAGCTTTTTCTATTCAACTTCTTGGCATTTCACTCTCTTTGTCCCTTTGTCCTTTAGACAAAAAGGGGGAGAATTATGAGCTCTTGGTTCTGGTTCAGTGTTTCAGTTTGATGGATCATTTTTTTTGCCATCAAGGACAAAGGGGGAGTTTTTTGTACTTCTCTTTTGGTATTTTTCCTTAATGTCAAAATTGTGTTTCAGATTGGCATCTTGGTGATTGATTATAAGTTGCATAGTTTACATTCAGATGGTTGGCTCTCTTGTTTATATTCTATCTTGGCATACTTGGTTTTGGCTTCGACATTGTGATAATGTTTTTGATGGTACTGATCTCTTGAATCCATGTGCAGATTTCAAGGCTTGTTTATAGGATTATGATTCTATGTTCAGGTGGTATAGTTCTAGTTTGACAAGTTTGACATTTTGAGCTATTTTGTGCTAAGGTGATCTATAGGTTTATATGGTTCTGGCATGTTCAGATTTATGTGGTTACATGGCGTTGATAAGGTTTTAAACATCATAGTTGTACTTTTCTTTTCAGCCTCATATAGGTAATGCTTATAGGAAACTTGGTTTTGGAATCATAATTGGAGTTGGCATTTAATATTAAGAAAACCCTATCGGGTTTCCTTAAGCTTTTGATAGAATTGATACCACTCTCATCGGGTTTCTTTCGGGGTTCATTGAATTGGAAAATGACTTAGTATAAAGTCATATTTGTCTTGGGCCTCTCTTTTAGTTTTTGACTCGTCTAAAGTCATTATGAATTATGTTTGGCTTTAATTGGGCCTTGTATGGTTATCATGGAAAGGTCAATGAATTGAACCTCTCATAGCATGGAATCAGGCTTTATCACATACAAAAAGGCTTTGAATAAAAGTCATATATGAATCAGGTCTTATAATTGATATTTCATTAGGCCGTAAGGGCAATAGCAGGTATGAGGAAATAATTGTTAAGTCACTTGGAAGGTGACTGGCATCGACCCTTAGTAATAATTCCTTGGTTGTTAAGGTAGTCAGCATATTGGAAAGTCAAGGAAATTGCATGGTAATGAATTAAATCATTATGTCAGTCTTTTGCTTGGATGAATTTGATTATGTCAAAATGCTTGAAGCCACGGACTTGAAAAAAAAGTAGTTAATTGATAACTATTAATGGTTTCCTATCAAAATTCAAATGGTATTATAATTTGAAAAAGTCAACGAATGCAAATAGGCTCAAAAGGAAGTTAGGGCATTATTTTTAGCATTTCATAAACTTGAGGGTCTGAAACCCTAGTCTCTGTCGCTGCCATCAATGTTGAGTCAGATCCGTTACTCTGTCTTTTTTCTCTTCATGCATTTAATTTGACAAATGTCTTTGCCTTATGTGAGAGCTAGGACAAATTTTTTAAGGAGATGGCATGAGAATGGAAGAAGGTTCAAATTTTTTCTCCAGCTAAGTTCCTTTCAAATTCATCTAGTATTTTCAGTTGCAGCATTATATGCTTGAACAGGTATTTATCATTCCATTTTTGAAGAAAGCTTTTAGTTTAATAATGTATGACAATTACTATTTTTTTGTTTCAAAATTAAAATGCTTTATTGGTTTTCATGCAAGGCATGACAAGATTTCAGTTGGTGGGTAATCATTCATTCTGAAAATTATATCATTCTTTTTCATGGATTTTGTGGTAGTTGCTCTTGGTGACTGGATGCACAATAATGAGGGTTTGGTTACATTTTGTTGCAGTGGTATTCAAAGATATTTTTTACAGTGCATGCATTATATTTTTTCTTTTTTAGACAGTATTGCCTATGTAGGATCCTTGAGTGGTCAAGGATCAAAGTCTTCTTTCTCAGATTACACTTTCTTGGCCAGTCTATCAGAAGCAAGCTTTTCTTGGATACTTCTCTGAATCTTTGAATATACCTAGCACAAAAATTCGACAACAGTTTGACATATTGAAAATATCTCATTTGATAAAATATACACACATGTTTTAGTTGGATTTGCTAGAAATTTTTAGTGATATTATGTAGAAGAAAAAGAGAGTTTTAATCACTAGTTTTTGTACTATGAGAAATGATCAAGAAAATGTGTGAGTGAAACACAACCATTGTATTGTCTATACGGGAAAACATGTATCATTTTGAGACTGTATACCTGAAACAAAAAGAGATCAATACAAGTTGTCTTAAGATGAGGCTGTTAGCAATCAGATATGCCCCTCGTCAGGATTTGGAAAAAATCAGACTATCTGTTGCAACATTGAAACTCTTTCCAGACGTGGGTGATCTATAAGGAAAGAGAATCTCCAGAGTGAGCTGGTTCTTTGTATGATGATCCTATTCTAAAATCTTCTTGGGAAAAGGATAGAGAGAGAACAGAAACTTAAAACCTATGATTTTGAAATGATTTTTTAATATGGATGATGAACTAATGACTATTCTGGATTTTTCTCACAAATAGTGCTAAAAAACCAGCAAAGATTTCACAACCCCTCAAGAACACTTTTACATAAGTACTTTGCATGAAGGTCTATTCAAAATATGACATGCAACCTATATCTTTGCACTTTTCTGCATCAAACTACAACCTAGGACATAACAAGGACTTCTTAAACTGAAATCACAAGATAAACATCAAACTATAACTGTAAATGGACACAAAATGATAGGTAGGAATGCTTTTTTTTATTCACGATAGGAGTATTCCAAAAATAATCTCCCCTGAGTACAAAACAATTTCAAGCTCAAAAATGTGTAAGAGCAAAAAACATACTGAACTAGAAAACCCTAAGTTTTTTCCAAAGATATATGTCTCAAACCCTAATCCGAGCTCTTGAAAAAAGCACAAGGAAAAGGTCCCAAAAACTGTGCAATAAGTCAGCATAAAAGTGGAAAGTCACACTTTTTGCATGCAACAATTATCAGGCTTCTAAAAAAAGAAAAAAATTGCTTTTAAAGCCAAAAAAACACCTTATCTCTCCAACTGAAAACTCCAATCCGACCAAGGAGAAAGTCAATGCTTAACTGCTAAAAATAGCAAGAAAACAAAGCAATTTATAAAGCATTACTTTGCTTCTGCTTTACATGATGCAGTTTTCTATTACTCCCTTTTACAATTAAAGATTTTAAAAAATCTTTTGTGTATAATACCTTATATCCCCTTCACAAGTTTTGATTTTTCTATAAAAAATCATAAAATTACAATACTCCTTACATATTTTCATTGTTTTCTCCAAAAACAATAAAAAACAAAATAAACCCTAGGTCTATTCTTAATCCTAAGGAAAATTGACCTAATGACCCTTCATAAAATTCATTTGATTTATATCCCTAAGGAAAAACAGTTTAATTAATTTCTAAAAAATTAATCAAAAATATGACTAAGGCATGACCATAGAACAAAATGCCTTAGCCTTCACTAGTCAACCATCATAGCATATTATTTCAATATTCATAAATTTTAAAAAAATCCACCCTAAAGTCGACCTAGGGACTTGGGAAACCCTAAAGATCAAAACTCCAAACAAGCCCTAGTATTTCACATCATTTCACCTTATGTTTTTTGAGAGAAACTCTCTGCTGAGCCGCCACCATGAACTAGGGTTTGACAGCTTGGAGTGCTTGGAGACTTCGGCTTTTATCTTCAGCTTGGTCGACTCATCCATATACAGGCTTGGTAAGTTTCTTTCCTTGTATTTTGATGGCTTCTCCATTGTTTTGAAAGCTAAGGTAGGTCATAAAGGATGCGGCCTCTCCTCCATTCTTCTCTGAATTTCCTTGCACCATTTATCTCTGTGCTTTTCTATCTCCACCTTGGGTGCCAATGGTGAAGTTGACCCATGCATTGTGAGCTCCAAAATGAGTCGGATGCGGCCTGTGAGTTCTTGAACAGCGAACACAATGGTAAGTTCCTCCTTTCAAAACTCCTTCTCTATATTTTTATCTCTCACACTAAAGCTCGCGAGCTTTATCTTCTGCAAAACAATTGTGATTTCTTAGAAAAATGTAGGCCCATTGAGTGGTCGTTCCATGAGTTCTTTAAGCTAGAGCTTATCTTTTGTGAAATTTTGTGTATTATCTCCTTAACAGGCCACAACATGCCATAGTTGACTGATGACCTCCCAAATGAAGAAAGTCAAACTCCAAGCATACTGTGCTTTGATTCCATTCTCCCATGAAAAAACTCGAAAGTGAATCTCCTTGTTTGATGAAACAGTCACTACAACACCCACTGGGCTCGACCCACGCATTTTCAAGCATTTCAGTTTTAAGATGTAGAAACCCATGTGGGTATTCTGGAAACTACACTTTTTTTGCTTTATTTTTAAAACCCCCATATGGGTGAACTACAAAATGATGGTAAATCTGCATTCCTTGTGAAAACCCCATGTGGGTATCTCTATATATGAATAAAATCTATTTTTTAGCAAAAAATTGTATGTGGGTTTTTTGTTATTTGTGAAGAAAATACCTTTCTGAACGTATTTTCCTTTATATATCAACTCGACCATGGAAACACTGTGTAAATTCCGTTTTTTGCAAAAAAACCCACCTGGGTATATAATATTATGAGAGCACATATTTACCTTTTGTGTAACTATTGAAAGCCCTCACACAGGTTCATGAGATTCTGAAAATGTATCCTTTGTTTATATTTTCAATTGTCGTATCCATGTTTCTTCCTTGCACACATAAATCTTCTTGATCTAAACTATAAATTACTTGTTCACCTTGTCTCTTATGTACTCCAAACCCTCATTCATACCATGTCCAAGTATACATGATGTTTGTTCTGAAGATAATCCTCATGTATATGAATCCTCGAAAACCTGCCTGATAATTGTAAATTTTTGAAGATAAAGTTTGAGTGACAAAAACAATTAACTGATAGAATAGCACAAATATCCAAAAAAGTAAATTT
Organism: Sequoiadendron giganteum; assembly: GCA_007115665.2. NCBI lineage: Eukaryota > Viridiplantae > Streptophyta > Pinopsida > Cupressales > Cupressaceae > Sequoiadendron > Sequoiadendron giganteum. The sequence goes on along the minus strand of CM021108.1, from coordinate 22,998,912 downwards.
TGATGGTCCTCTTTTCAAAATAGTGAGGCATTTTACATTCTCAGCCAAACTGAAATTGATTGTTTTGTTAGTCATTTGCTTCACTTAATTAGACAACTGGTGACTGGTCACTGTATTGATCTTTGTAATCCTTCATTCTAATGGGAAAATGAGACTCTTCACATCTCTCCATGCTTGATTGCCCTTTACAGGTATGCTCTTCTACCTGGCACTCTTCATGTATTTACCTGTTATATTTATTCTGGCAACAAAATCTTCATGTATTTACCTGTTCTTGACATAACCTCCATAACTTGCACTGTTCATTATCATTGTTAAAAGATAGGACACTGCTGATCCAAAACAAAAAATATGAAACAACACTACAAAGTGAACAATCTTAAAGACAACAAAACAGTATTTAAAACAACAGCTTGAAAACATGAGAGATTGATAGTTTGAGCTAAAACAAGCTGTCCAATTAGCATTCATTTGCAATTTTCACTTCTATATGTTGATTTGATTGTTATAAATACATGGTAGTTCAATCACTTGTTCAGTTGTAAAGCTCAAAAGAGCATGATGATTGCATCTTCCTTTCTCGTCCCTCTTGTAACATATAAGGGTAGCATGTCAGGCTCTACCCTTGTGGGAGCCCATTTTTTCCCACATGCTTGGTCTTCAAAAGATAAACAACTACATGGCTTTTCCTATACCTGCACAAGGAAACAAACAGTGTTAGAAAAAATAAAAATATATCATGATCGTGTTGATGTTTCTCCTTTAGCTCATGTCTCTGCACTTTCCTTGATGTTTCAGTGCATGATTAGTAGCATACTACATTATCATTGATGGTTTATATAGGTATATTCATAGTCGGAGCCTCTAACATCCCTCTCTTCCTTCCTACAGGTCAACGGAGCTTGAAGAAGACAAATGGTGCACCACTTCTGCATCAGTCATCAATCAATCATGAAATGATGATTATGTTTGTACTTATGGTATTTTTCCCTTTATGAATCTTCCATAGTGTAGTGTGTTGTTTATGATGCACTGTGACAGTCACCTCCATGGCTTGTGTGGATATTTGATTTCATTCTTTCTGGTTTTCATTTGGAAAAGAAAACTGCATCTCAATGCAAATTTGTACAAGTAATTGTATTCTCACAATCAAATGACTTATGTTGTAAATATGAACCACTTTGTGAAATAAATGAAAGAATTTGAAAAGCTTTATTGTTTAACACTCAATCCTATACTTCATTTGACTGTAAAGCATTGAATAGAAAGTTTTCAAACTCTGATTCCTCTTTTCAAAGCATAACTGTCGCTTAATGAACTAAAACAAAGTGCAAAACAACACTCAAGCATATTCAGAAATAACTGCATTTTAACTTTTAAATATAACATTTAAATCAGCTTCACCATTTGAGCTGTAGCGAAAAATTGGTAACAGAGACAATGACTAGAATTATGAAGGCTCAACTCTGAACCTTGAGGATTGTAGGTATTGTCTATTGAGAGGCACTTGTGAGAAAAGAGAAGTAGAGAGACCCTCTATATCATTGTAATTTTTGTAAATAGAAAAGGGGTTGGTGCTCCTTGAAATTGGTGTTTCAAAATGAGGGGTTGGTGCTCCTTGAGTTGGTTCTCAAAAATCAGTCTATAAGGCATTGTTAAAAGTGGTTGTTTTAATATAAGCCTACAAAGGCAATAGTTTAGGAGTGGTTTTTCTACCCGAGGAGGGTTTTCCACTCGGCATATCTTGTGTCACTTTTCTCATTTGTGGTTCCTCTAATTTATTGTGTGAATGCTTTATTATGCAATGTTTCACTGTCATACTTGTCATTTCCATTATATGTGATTGCATTCAATATATGGATGAGTTAATCAATTATAAATGAGAGCATAAATCTGTTTTGTTTCAGTTTTAGTAAAATTTGTCAAATCAGTTCATGACACTAATTCACCCCCCTCTCAGTGTCTTTTTCACTCCAACAATATCTCCCTCCTACTAAATCCATTTTGGGTCCTTCTATCCCTCCCACCCTACCAATTCCTATCTCCCTCCTTCCCTCTTTCTCTCCCTCCCTCTATCCCTCCCATCCTACCACTTCTTATCTCCATCCTCCCCCATCTCTCTCCCTCACACACACACACAACCTCTCTCCACCTACCCCTTCTTCCCTCTTTCTCTCCCTCCCTCTATCCCTCCCATCCTACCACTTCTTATCTCCATCCTCCCCCCTCTCTCGACCTAACCCTCCTTCCCTCTTTCTCTCCCTCCCTTTATCTCTCCCACTCTACCACTTCTTATCTCCATCCTCCCCCCTCTCTCTCCCTCATACACACACACAACCCTCTCCAGCTACCCCTCCTTTCCTCCCTCCCTAACTCTCTCTATACCTATCCCTCCCACCCTAACACTCCCTATCTCCTCCTTCCCTCTATTCCTCCCACCCTACCACTCTCTATACCTATCCCTATCTCTCTCCTTCCCTCTTCCTCTCCCTCCTATCACTAGCACCCTACCACTTCCTATCTTCCTCCTTCCCTCTCTCTCTACCTCTCTCTATTATTATCTAGTGATAACTACTTTCAAATCTAGATCTTGGTAAAATAGTTTATGCCATTCAAATAGTTTATCAAATCATCCATCCTAGAGTATGTTTCTTTATGTCCTTCATCATAGTGTAAGTATTATCTTTATACAAATGTATGAGTTTATTCTCATACTACCATGGCCAAGATTCCAAAAAATAAATGACATATATCCTTTAACATGATGCAATACTTCCTCATAATATGTACCTATGTTAAATTTTAACAAACATTGGTCACTTACTAGTACCTTATGTTATTTCTACAATTGTGCTCATTTTTATATTGATTTGGATATTCTAAAGATATTTATATTTACTCTTTTATATATTTCTAATATACAACTCCTTTCTACTAGTTCTTTATTGATACCATCACTGTTTAACAAAATTATTTTCATGATCAATGACTTACCTCTCTCTAATTTATTTATTGGGATTTATCATCTGCTTAACTCTTCATAAGCATTGTAACTCTTGTGCAACCTTTATGTCTTCTACCAATACTCCATTTTCTTTGGAAACATTAAAATAATCTATGTCCTCCTATTCCACATCTAAAATACGATCATATGAAGGTTGTTTCACTACATCTACCATATCATCCTCCATCTATCTAATATTAATCTATTCTTTTATTTCATTATGAACTACTACTTCCTCTTTGTTCAATTTATTCACTATAATATCTTTAAGCACCATCTTTATGTCTCTCTTTGGGTTAATCCATCATCATTGTTGCTTTAATCCATTAGGTTAAACCTTAAATCCTAATCCATTTGTTTTATTATCTACAAATGAAATCCTATAGACTAATTCCTTTATGTATTTAACATGGTCTGCAATGTCTACCAAAATTAAAAAATTCATGGATCATAGTCATGAATTATGGATGTTGGTAAGCCAAAATGGACCCAAAAATTAGTGAAGAAAAGATACAATCATTTATCATGGTGATATTTTTATGAATGTGATATGATTCTCTTTTTTTGCATTTAGATCTAATTTTTTCCTTTTCTTTATCATTTATTTCCAATTGTATTTGTTCCATGGAATTCTTAAGTTCAAGAATCTTTGAATTCATTTTTTCAACTTCACTTACACAATCATCTCAATTTATTTGCTTGCACAAATTCATGCAAAATACAAAACCTTATATCTACTTATCTCTCCCCTTCCCTCTCTACTTTCCCTATCTCCCTCCTTCCCCCTCTCTCCCTCACACACATACAACTTCTCTTCACTATCTCTCTCTACCTACCCCTCCCTCTCTCCCCAACTCTCTGTATACCTTCCTCACCTACCCTACCTCTCTGTATCTCCATCCTTGCCTCTTTCTCTTCCCCGCTCTATCATCTCCAAGGTTATATAATAATCAATAAATTATATAAGTCTCAAATAGGGAATTTATATCTATCTCCCCCTCCCTCTCTCTCTAATTTTCTCTATCTCCTCCTCTCTCTCCTTCCCTTTCTACTTCTCTTTGTCTCACCTCTCTCTCTCTCTCTCCCTCCACACTCTCTCTCTCTCCTCCTTTTAACCACCTTCTCTCTCTACTTCTCACTATCTAACCTATCACTCTATACGTCTTTCTCTCTCCCTCCCTCCTTCCCTCTCTCAATCTCTCCACCTTCCTCACCTCTTTGCTTCTCTCTCTATCTCATATATTTATCACCTCTCTCACTCCCCTTCCCTCTCTACTCTCTTTCTCTCGATCTCACCTCTCTCTCCCTCCCTCTCTCCCTCCCTCCATCCCTCTCTCTTACTCTCTCTATGTTTACTTCTCCCATCCCCTCTCTCTATATGTACCTCTATCCCTTAAACCTTAACACTACATATCTCTCTTCTTCCCCTATTTCTGTCTCCATTAGGTTAAACCTTAAACCATAAACCCTAAACCTAACATCTATAATCATTGCATTAATTAATTAGTTTAATTTTAGGCTAATATAAATTTATTTTTCTAAGGGAAAGAGAGAGGGAAATGTAGGGAGATAGGAAGTGGTATGGTGGGAGGGATAAAGGGAGGGAGAGAAATATGGAAGAAGGAAGATAGGGAGTGGTAGAGTCAAATATTCTTGAACTTAAGAACTCCATGGAACAAATACAATTGGAAATATATGATAAGGAAAAGGAAAAGTCAACCTTTTTCTAAAAAGGTAGAAAAGTCTTGTAAATAACATATAATGACATGTATGCCTATATAAATGTTTTTCTACAATCCTAAAATTTTATGACTTTCTTGTATATATGTTATACTTTTATGGACATATAATGATGTATGCCGATATGGATTTTTAGTTTTATACATTTTTTTTTATCAATGTTGTCCATACTTGCATTATACATGATAAATTTAATAAATTGAATAATGAACTAATGAAACTATAAATGATTAATGTTATCCATATTTAAACTATAATTTATTAATTAAACAATTGAAGAAGGCTATTTTTTACCATGTAATTTATGCAATCATCGTAATTAATCATTCATATTTTTTGTCAAATGTGTTTATAAGGCATGTGGATGAGAGTTTGAAATGTTCAAATGCCTTATAGAAGCTATGAATTATTAAAGAATAAAGTGATAGAGCAACTAGAGTTTTTTAAAACAATGATGGTATTGATAAAGATCTAGTAAAAAGGAGAAGTCTCTTTATAAATATATACAAGAATAAATATAAGTGCTATAAATTCATCATAAACAATGGTAGAAAAGAGAAGGAGATAAAGATCAAGAAAGTGGAGAGGGAAGGGGAAAGAGAATTAGATAGAGGGGGGAATTTGGGAAGGAGGGAGATGTAGGTAGAAAGAGAGGTTGGATGGGATGGATTAAGGGAAAGGTAGATAGAGAGGGAGAGGGAGAGGGTGAGTGGCTATAGAGATAGGGAGGGAGGGAGGGAGAGCCCGAAAGAAGGAGGTGTAGGAAGAGAGTTAAGGGTGTGTGTGAGGGAGAGAGGGAGGGAGGGAGATAGGGGGTGGTAGGGTGGGAGGGATAGAAAGACCCCAAATAGACTTAGTAGGAGGGGGAGATGTTATGGTGGATTATGGGACATAGGCACCCAAATTGGATTTATAGCTTCAAGGAGGGATAGGGATAATGTTTTTTGGATAGGGATATGGATAATGTTTTTGGGATGGTATAATTGAGGGGTATGGTGACAAATGGTTTGGAAACATAAAGTATTGACTTAAGAGATTCTTCCTTCTCTTGAGAAGTTGAAATGGAAATGGAATCTGAAGTAGACCAAAGTGAATGAGATAGATAGTGTATTGACTAAAGAGATTATTCCCACTCTTGAGAAGTTGAGGAAGGTGCATGTGTAGTATGTGCAATAGGGAAATGGAAATGTAGAAGTGGATAAAGTCAAGAAGTTTTGTATTGCATATGAAATTGTGCAAGTAAATAATGTGAGAGATGATGTTATAAGTGGATTTAAACAAATGAACTCAATGATTCTTGAACTTAAGAATTCCATGGAACAAATACAATTGGAAATAGATAACAAGGAAAACGAAAAATCAGATCTAAGTGCTAAAAAAGAGAATTAGTTGGGTGGAGACATGAAAGGATTATCTAAAAAGGTAGACAAGTCTTGTAAAGAACTTGTTAAAAGAAACATCTACATTATCTAATCGTAAAGACACTCTCAAAGCTGAGAAAAAAGTGGCTACAAAGCTACATAAAAGTATTCGACATTGAAAAATGTATCCAAGAAAGGGATGTTTCTATCCTAAGAGATGATGAGGGAGCAAATGATCTAAAGATTCTAGTAAAAGATATGAAAAAATGTTAGAAGATCATGACAATGAATAGTAGGGGGTGTTAATAGGTAAGATCAATGGAGATGAGGAAAAATTTGTGTTGCATCTTTTCCTCACTCTCTCTACCTACCTCTCCCTCTATTCCTTCAACCTTACCTCTCTCTACCTACCTCTTCATGTCTCCCTTATTTTAGGCTAATATGCATCTAAGAATGAAGAAAATGTTATACTAAATTCCAAATACAACAATCTCTTATTACATAAGCCACAATCTCTCCTTCCCTCTTTCTCTCCCTCATATCCTTCCCACCCTACCACTTCCTATCTCCCTCTCAAGTCTCTCTCTCGCACTCTCCATCTCCCTTTCAGGTCTTTCTCTCTCTCCCTCTCAGGTATCTCTATCTCACTCTCCATCTTCATCTTAGGTCTCTCTCTCACTCACTCTCCATCTCCCTCCCAGGTCTCTCTGTCTCTCACTCTCCATCTACAACTATTTGGTATAGTAAAACTGGAATTTCACTTTCTTCATTTGATCGGAACAAAAAATGCTCACATTATTAATAGTTTTGGAAAACACATTGTCCCTTGTCAATAATTTCCTTATGAATTTGCAGTGTTGGAAAACACACTATCCCTTGTCAGTTATGTAATGAAGTCCACCTTCAAATTTTAGAACAACTCTTTGGTTATAGTAAAAATGACATTTCCAACTGTCCCTTAACAGGGGACAATGTTTTTTCACTTTCTTTATATGTTTGGAACAAAAAAATACTCACATTATTTGTAGTATTGGAAAACACACTATCCCTTGTCAATTATTTCCTTATGAGTTTGCAGTGTTGGAAAAAACATTGTCCCTTGTCAGTTATGTAATTAAGTTCACCTTCAAATTTTAGAATAACATTGGAAATAACTAACATGGGACAATGTGTTTTCCAATAGGGTACAATGTATTTTCCAATAGGGAACAAAAAATGCTCACATTATTTGTAGTGTTGGAAAACACACTGTCCCTTGTCAATTATTTCCTTATGAATTTGCAATGTTGGAAAACACAATGTCTCCTATGTAGGAAAAATACTCACATTATTTGTAGTGTTGGAAAACACACTATCCCCTGTGTAGAAAAAGTGGAAAAGGGACATCAATAGAATGTAAGATGTCTAGAAATAACTAACAGGGGATAGTGTGTTTTCCAACATTGGAAATAACTAATAGGGGACAGTGTGTTTTCCAATAGGGGAAAGTATGTTTTCCAATAGGGAACAAAACAATGACACTGTGTATTTTCCAACAGGGGACAGTGTGTTTCCCAACAAGGAAATAACTAATTGGAAATAACTAACAAAGGACAGTGTGTTTTCCAACATTATTTGCAGCGTTGGAAAACACACTTTCCCTTGTCAATTATTTCCACAAGGGATAGTGTGTTTTCCATAACTGCAAATAATGTTGGAAAACACATTGTCCCCTGTTGGAAAACACATTTTCATTTTTTTGTTCCTTGTTGGAAAACACATTGTCCCCTGTTGGAAAATGCACTATTGGAAAAAACATTATCCCTAACAATAGGGGATAGTGTGTTTTCCAACATTGGAAATAACTAAGAGGGGACAATGTGTTTTCCATCAGGGAACAAAAAAAGACACTGTGTGTTTTCCAATAGGGAAATAATTAACAAAGGACAATGTCTTTTTCAAACTTTATTTGCAGTGTTGGAAAACACACTGTTTGTTGTCAATTATTTTCACAAGGGACAGTTTGTTTTCCAACACTACAAATAATGTTGGAAAACACACTATCCCCTATTAGTTATTTCCAATTAGTTATTTCCATGTTGGAAAACACACTATAATTTTTTTGTTCCCTATTGGAAAACACAGTGTCCCTTGTTGGAAAACACACTATTGGAAAAAATATTGTCCCTTTTTAGTTATTTAATGAAGTGCACCTTCAAATTTTAGAACAACTCTTTGGTTACTGTAAAAATGACATTTCACTTTCTTGATATGATTGGAAAAAAAAATGTTCACATTGTTTGTAGTGTTGGAAAACACACTATCCCTTGTGTGAGAAAAGTGGACAGGGGATTTCATGTCTAGAAATAACTAATAGGGGGCAGTGTGTTTTCCAACATTAGAAATAATTAATAGGGGACAGTGTGTTTTCCAACATTGGAAATAACTAACAAGGAACAATGTGTTTTCCAACATTGGAAATAACTAATAGGGGACAGTGTGTTTTCCAATAGAAAACAAAAAATGCTCACATTATTTGCAGTGTTGGAAAACACACTATCCCTTGTCAATTATTTCCTTATGAATTTGTAGTGTTGGAAAACAAACTATCCCTCATCAGTTATGTAATGAAGTCCACCTTCAAATTTTAGAACAACTCTTTGGTTACAATAAAAATGACATTTCACTTTATTAATATGACTGGAATAAAAAAATGCTCACATTGTCCCCTGTATAGGAAAAGGTTGAATAAAAGGCTTTGAATCAAAGATTCATAATTGTAACCATAAGCTTTGAAAATTGAAATATATAACATCTCCTTTGGTCACATAGATCACTTTATGAAGTGTCTTCTCTGATCATGCTACTCACTTTCTATTTATAAGTCTTCTCTTTATACCATTAAAAGAAACACAACATCAAAAGGCTTGAATAAATGTGAATTCTCATTTTAGCATTTGCTAAAGCCAAGATATAATATGCATATATTGCAACCAAGAATTGGACAAAAGTTTCAATAATATTAAATTTTAAGCATTAGTTTGAACTCATTAGATTGAGGACCAAGTGTGTAAGGCTTCATGGAGCATGAACTTGTAAAAGAGCCTAATAAATAACTTTAGATTCATAAGACAACGAATATAGCCTGCCTTAAACACATGGGCATATAACCTATCTTATGACAATATCTTCTGTATAGATGTGATGTGTTCTGTGAAATATTGGCTTGAATAAATCAAACATACATAACCAATGGTTCACATACAACATTAGATTGGACTTGAAAAGATTTCTTGAAGTCAACTTAATAATATTGTGCTCAATAGTAAGAAACATGAGCCTTAATCAACAAATCTTACAAAACAAGACTCCCAAGGCCTTCTCATCAACATAAAATTTTGATGATGAACCAATCTATGACATAAACAGGAGCTTTCATTAACTCCAACCCAAATTCTATAATGAATTTAACACACAGAACAGGGACACAACAAACTCAAAAGAATCCTGCAACAACATCAATGACCAGAAAAGCCAACATTAGAAAAACAATAAAGTTCTCATAAGAATACATTTATGAAGCTTTTAATTGAACCTGGTAATTTTATATTCAACATTACAATATGCCCACATGTAATAATGAAAAGTCTATTGCAAATATTAAACCACTATTACAAAGATTTAATTCCATTTATCTTATTCAAAAATAATAAAGAAATGAATCACTATCCATGTCTTCATAGTAAAAGAGAAACTATGTCTTAATCCACATAATTGACAACAACAAGATTCATTTGCAATGATATATTGTTAAAAAAAGAAGTTAAAAACTATTATTTTTATGTTTAGAATATCATTGTGAGAAGCCACCCAAGCCTTAAACACAAGTAGGCAACAAAAGAAAAAATAGATTGAGATACATACCCAAGCATCCATATTATAACACCCACAAGTGAAATCACCAGTCATTTTGTAACAAATGGCCATACACCTAGCAGCCGAAAGTGCTCATGTATACATACCAAAAGAAAAACAAAGAATGGTCATACATTTAAGCTTTAAAATGCCCAACCTGATGTATGATTTTCCAAAAAAAGTAAAACACAACTCCTTATCTATTTTCCCACTTTAAACTTGTTGAAATATATACATGAAAATATATACTTTTTGAAATATATAAAATTTCGTACATGAAAATTTTATCTAATGATAACATCAATTTTACATAGATGAGATGTAAAAAGATGCTACATATACGGGCTGTCATCCCCAAAGATGTTATACAATTCAAGATCATAGAAATGAGGAAGATATTCCTCTAATAGGGAAAAAATGCCCAAATGATAGTGATTCATTCTCTAGTTCAATGTTTTTGGAGCTCTCATTTTTGTCCCAAATCTAAGGCTTCCTTTATATTTTGAATTCTTTCAAGTGCAAAGTCTGCTTCCTTTATAAACAACAAACACCACAAAATTGTCCTTGCCTTGTCATAACCTGCAAAGCTTGAAAAATGAAAAAGTCAGAAAACATATTATTGTAGAAAAAAGGTAGAACTTATTAAATCTCTATAGGAGAATGAAAACCTATTTCTCACAAGATAAATATCAAGCCTAAACTCTAATATAGAGAAAGAAAGAAAAATTACTCTAAATTGTTCTAAAATGTTTTTAAGGTCAGAAGACAAGTACTAGTTTGGAGCTTTGAATCCATTTTTTAGCACATGTTAGAAGATTCTTTTAACTTTTTTTCTCCTCCATTACTGTAATAGGTTGGAAGATATTTACTTCCAATCTCTTAGTGTGCTTTACAGTGCAAGATGATCAATGGTACTTACAATGCATGTGTTTTTTTATATTATGATTATTAAAGATAATTTTTGAGATCAATCATATATATTTTTATGAATGTTTCAGATCATATTCAGTGATCTATTGACAAAAAGAGAATAGTTATCACTAAATGTGAGCTCAAACATTGATTAAAAAAAAAAAATTATACCAGAAAGACAAAACTAATGCCAATTATATTATGATTATAGTTCAAGCCTTTTAGATTACTCTAATACTTCAATTTATGAAAATTGTATAACCTATGGTCAAAAAGAAATATGAATAAAACTTCAACTTTTCTATGCATCAGAGCTTAATGCAGGAGGCCCACTCTACTAGTCATAGAGTACCAAATCCACACGACCATTCACAACCAATGACAAAAGAAAAAAAAGGCAGTTATTTTCTCAACGCTCTGATGGTATCAAGCAAAGGGGTCTCAGTTCAGCATTCAATACATTTACATAGGCTTAGATAACTCACCGTATGTGGCTTACACTGGTCATCAAACAAACCAAACTCACCAAGACTCCATACCCGAGCAATCTATCAAAAATTTGGAGGAGGTTCAAGTCTGATTTTTGGATACATGAGATTAGAACTATGTTCATTCATATTCAAAGACAAGAAAATAAAAAATGGAATACTTTATTTAACAATGACCTGATGGTCTTAATCAGCGTGCCATTCTTACAACAATGGCATTAGATTACACATCAAAAGGCCTCCAAATTTTGGCTTCTACACATCCCCTGCTGAGACAAATAAAAAAAAACCAAGAAAAAAAACCAAAAATGCGAAGGAAGAACAATGGCCTGCATCATATACCTTTAATTTTGGCGAGAGTTCTAACCTCTAGTACAGGCGTTTTCCTAGCAGGCATTTTCTTGAGCTTGAGATGGCCCATATCAAGCCTTTGGAGACCATATTTGCTTGTGTCTCCCAGCACAAATGTTGTAGCAGGTGGTGGAGAATCGCTGGTAGCCATCAATACATAATCGGAACATAAAATCGCCACAAATTCCTCCCTTGTTTTATGACCCCTTTCATGAAAAATGCGGTGCAATTTTGCAGATTTGGAGTTTAAGCATAGACAGACTCATTTCAAATCTCCCGCTTTTAAAATACCACTCTTTTTAAAAACAATTGAAATTTCCACGTCTGTTTCGGTCATCGTTACCGTCCGTCTCTATTTCTTTCCATTGTTACCATCTGTCTCTGTTTCTGTCAGTAGTTACCGCCACTTCATTTTTTCTCAAGTGTGGCATCAGATGGAGTCTTATGTTATAATGTTACATACATAGGTGAATTTTGTCTAGGAGTTAGCTTTCTTTTAGATTGTGTGGAGTACATTGTACTAGAAGTGTGATTAGGATTGATTTTCATACTACGATTGGGTTATGTATCATTTTCAAGAGAGGAGCATGTTTAAGATGATTGGTCATGCATTTTTTAAAAGATAGAAATTTAAGAGCAAGAGGTGTAAAGTATATTTAGTAAGAAATGATTCGAAAATATATAAGAAATATATTGTGTAAAGTATTTAAGTATTTAAAATAGAAATAAGATTATAAATAAAAATGATTTAAAAAATAATAATATGTGTATAAATAATTGATTCTAGATATTCATTTTTATAAATTTTATAAAAAAGTTGACAATTTATTATAAATTATAGGAAGGAACAAAATGACTTTAAAAAAATCATAGATCTTAATATAATTGAGGTGTAGATGTCAACAAGTAATCTCATAATCATAAGACACAAACACTTGTTTATGATCATTAGGCTTTGATACCAAATGTAACGCTACTTTTCCTCCAAAGTTACTTAAGTGTTAGCAGTGGATTTAGTGGATTAAATATTAGAATAAAGATAATTTAAAAGCTACAATATTATTAAAATGGATGTAAATAACCAATGCAAAAGATAATGTGTGAGATTTTATTAAGAAATTCCAAAATAGATAGTTAACTTGATAAATGGAATACACATCCATATAATTCATATACATTAACACCAAAATCATATATATATTATTCTCAATATAATTTAGAATCAATGGTTTTAATAATTATCTGAATAATAACATTTGGAAAAGTCAGTCACTCTAGGAAGATGTCAGTGGTACTGGCTCTTTCCCTTGAGCAATCAAGAAGGAATAGGTTCTTATCTAGAACCAAAATAGATGCTTCTTAAGCATATACATAACATTCTCCAGCGTACAAGTACTCTACATGCACAACAACCCTGGCCAGGACAATCCTAGGTGCACTCTGTACCCCGAGTTGGACACACTCTATGTGCCCCCTTCTCTAATGCCCATAGCTCACCAAACCACTTTCTTCTCCTAGAATGTTCTCCATCCTTGAATTTTTTCCTTCCTTGAATGTTCTCTATGCTTGAATTCCTTTCCAAGTCTCACATAAATACTTATATAAGCCTTAAGGGGTGGTTTCCAAACCATCACACCCTTTCACAAAGGTTGCCTCTAATAATTATTTAAATAAACAATTATTCTTCCCCATTTTTAAAAGGTATATATATATTCTTTATTAATATCTCTTTTAACCAAAGGATCACAATATCCTTTATTTTTCATATCCCTTTTAATTCTAAAGGGTTATTTCATATATTTTTCTTCTTTTGGGGAAAAGGTCACATAACAACTTCAGTACATCAAAGAGATCATATATGAGTGGTGAGTTGCAACAAATTGTTAATTCATTACTTGTTATCATTTAGTCTTTATCCCTCAAAAGAATACACTCTTTTTATCATCAAATTTGCTATTATGGAGGTAGAAATACCAACACAAGGTTTGACTGATGCAAGACCCTATATGGCACAACCCTTCCGCTCATTTCATGTGTGCATATTATAGATCTAAAGAGGATTGGATGAAGATTGAAGATCATTTTATCATTCATGCATCCTTAGCCCTACAAGTTTAGAAGATATGCAATCTACATTATCTTAGCAAAAAAAAAAATTTGACAACTTGAACCCTGAAGAAAGAAGCTATAAACTAGGGACCTTAGGCCTATGAAAGTAATTTCTAGATCTAGGTCCTCAATCTAGGGAATCAGTGCACCCTAGTCCACCTAGATCTTGCTCAAATTTGAACCCCAAGTGCATCATTGTATACCTTCTCCTATTTTGGGGCCCAATTTTTTTTGTGTGTTTTCAATTTGTTAGAATTCATCTCAAAATGTTGCAATTTCATAGTTTACATAGTCATATCATTGCATCACATCAAAAATCATTTTTCCAACCTTCAAGGAATCAGATCCAAGGTTTATTGAATCACCTTTTAGGTTGCAAGTCAACCTCACGCCCTTTCCAATCTTAATTTCAATGTTGAGTAAGTCAAAAGTAACTAATCGTAGTTAGATCTATGATCACTTTTCCTACAAAACATTTTGGTGAGCCCAACATATCTTACACTTGCAATTTTTTTTATTTTCATTGCGTAAAATCTAAAATTTGAATTTAAAACCTAGGTCAAGTTTGAAAATCTTATTGATAATTTACATTTATTTTAAAAAATTGTCCATTTTCATTAATTTTTCATCATAAAAATTGAAAAATAATTTGAAAAAAATTACAAAAGTATTTTAGATCTGATTTTCCTTATCTAGGGCTTAGATCTGAGTTATTGATGCAGAGCAAGAGGATTCACAACTCATCATGACATTTACTTCACAACTTTCATAAAATTATTCATCTCAAAGAATGATTAAGTGCATTCTGGACCACATCAGAAACATAACCATGGTAGCCCACAATTTAATGCAATGAATAGTCATTAATATCTTCTACAAAAAAAATAATAAATCCAATCGCTTTGGTGATATTTACAATAACATAATTACAGACCTCCCTGCCAATTTTTATGAAGATCCAATGGTCGAAACTAAAGTTATTGCATTTTTTCCAAAACTGCAAACCCTAGGCAGTGTTCAAACCTGCCCTCACCAAAATAGTCATATCTTCCACAAAAATCAATAACATTCAATGAGACAAAAATAATTGGAAACTAGAAATAGATATATTTCCATCCATATATGATAATCTATTATTTGAATGCATACCAGTCCGTACAAATTACAACTTCAACCTGAAAACAATCTAAAAATCAGAAAATGCATACAAAACTTGAGGTTGTCATTCTTCAAACTTCAAAAGTAATGTCTCCAACCTCAATGAAAAAACACCAAACTAATTGCAAATGAAAGCTAGTTCATTATTCTATCAATAAAAATCAATTTTAGGTCTGTAAAACTTCATACAAAGCCGTACCATGTAAAATAACAGGGCAGAACATTGGAAATTGCAGAAAACTTCATGCCTTCCTTTTAAATTCTTGTTCAAAACTACATTCCACCCCCCATTTCAACTTGGAGGCCCATTTTTATACTTGAACAATCAAGTTATTCTCCAACCAACCTAAACTACCATTTAACAACTTTTAACAAACTTTTTAAAAAGTTGTCATTTAACAAGAAAAGTTGTTATGACAACATTTGACAACTTTTGACAACTTTTGACAATGATTTCATTTTTTCAACCAAATGACATTAAACCTTCATCAATGACTCCAAATGACTTAAAACATATATAAAATGGATCATTCAACCTTATTACAATATTAAAACACCTAATTTAATTAATTTATACAATATGGCCTCATGGAGGCTTGAAAGAAAATAGGTGCTCCTGCACCAGTTATTTTCATTGAGAAAATCAATTAAACAAATTATTCTACCATTTATGCATGTATATTTTGGTGATTTTTTTTTTTAAAAATGATAAAATTAGATAGTATTTTCATTACAAAAGATCAAAAAGAATTTTTTCCCTATATTTTTTTAGAAAAAATAGTCAATTAAAAAATTCAATTATTGATATTTGTCATTGATGTCATAATTTAGTCTGATACACCTATCTCCGGTATTTTTATCTCTGACTTATCTATTGATCCGGTAGTGTTGTTATTGGAACAAGTTTTGGTCTATGCAATGTTTTAACAAAGTTTTCTTTTTAATCCTATAGTATACAAAGCATAGAATGTGACGCATATTTTGGATTCAAAAGATTTGATATCGTTTGAAAGCTATAGATGTTTTTAAATCAACCTATCAATTAGCACTTCAATCATAATTCAAATAGAAATTAAATAATAATTATTTATTAAATTCAAAGTAAAGAATAATTTATATTGTGGAAATTTGAGAATCTCCTTTAAAAACCCTTTTCGTTTCATCAATTTTGGGTTAAAAAAAAGTCATCAGCAATATGGGTCATCATATCACTTACATATCACCACTTTTTGGCCCATCATGATCCTGCACATACCCTAGAGGAAAATTAATTCATCACTCCCCTATCAGTATTTCAGATGTTCAACAATTGGTATCAGAGCTAGATCCTTTAGAAGAGTCTAAGAACTCAAAAGAGATCCGAAAGGTTGAACATATGGTACCCAGATCTACCATGGATTAGAAAGAACTCGTGTCCATCCTTGAAGATCTTGAAGCTATTGAAGATGAAAATAAGGAACTCTCAAAAAATCATCATATGGAAAACGATTGCATCAGTAAGCTGAAAGATAAGATCCAAAAATTCAAGCTAAGACATAAGGAGGTCACTAATGAACTCAATTTGGAAAATATTACTATCCTTGATTTGAAAGCTAAGAGTGAATATGATGAAAAGACCAAGGAACATCTAAATAATGTAATCAAGGACAAATCTAATGAATAAAAGAAGATGGAACAAGAGGTTGTATCTCTCAAATCAGATTTAGAAGAATCAAAGAAGCAAGAGGTCAAATACGAAGCAAGTTTGAAAAAGCTTGATGAAATTCTAGCAGCTCAAAGATCACCGACAAAAAATAAAGGATTAGGCTATGAAATTAGCGAATGCTTACACAATAAACCCAATGAAAAGAAGGAACCTGAACTGGTCAAAGAAGTTAAAACCAAATCCGATAAAGAAGACAAAGGTAAGTCTTTGGCTAGGCAACAGGTAAGTAGGAAACCATTCTCTTTTAATGGTCATTGTTTTAAGTATAATAAATTAGGTCATAAAGCATTTAATTGCAGGAATATTATGAATCAGAAAGCCAGTTCTTACTTTGGTAGATGTTATAATTGCAATGGTTATGGTCATAAAGCTAATCAATGTAGGAAACCAAATAGAAACAATCATTTCACTGGTTATTGTTATACATGTTATGCATATGGACATAAGGCTAACTAGTGTAGGTCAAGGCAAGAGAAGAAAACCAACAAGTGTTATAATTACAATAAAATTGGATACATTGCAAGACTCTACAAAATAGATATAGTCAAGCCAATCGAACCAACAAAAAAAATTAATAAGGAAGAAGTTAAGGCCAAAATGAAGAAGATCTGGAGAAAGAAAGAAGATAATAGATCTAGCTCTATTGCAGACATATGCTTCGGTAACTAGCATCTCTTTGACTCTTGCTCGGGGGAGGAAAATTTTAGAGTCCACCTCTTCCTCCTTCAAGAGTAAAATATATTGCAAGCATGTCAAATCTACTCGATCAAGGAGTCTCCAATAGACAGGAATTATGAACAAGAAATTTGTGAACTATTTGCCAAAAAAGATAGACAATTGAGAGGGGGGAGTGAATCAATTGTTTCCAAAATCAAACTTATACAACATTAATCAACCTTAGATCACATATCTGATAATTAATAGTGCAAAAATTTAAATCAACAACACATCAAAGACACATGAACACCAAGATTTTATACGTGGAAACCCTATTAGGGGAAAAACTACGGTGGATGTTAGTCCATGAGATTATACCATGTTAGAAGTATAATGAAGAATAAAAAGGAATGCACTTGCATTCAGGCACACTACCTAGAACACACTAATCAAAGGGAAGGCTCACTTCCTTACATACAGTAATAATATTAAATCAATCCGATGAGTTTGAACTGAGAAATTAGGTTCTAAAAAAGCCTGATTACAGTTCCAGTTGGGTGCACAAAAGCTTCTACACACTCTTCCACACTTTACTCAATCTCTTCCACACTCTACTCTGCTCTTGAATGATCTAGCCTTTATTCGCACATGTACATCACTTGTACACTTGATCACCTTCCTCTAAATGAGGAAAACAATCATATATATATATATATATATATATTTGCTACATAGATTTACATCCACTATTCAGTCAGCCACAAATAAAGAATAAAGTACAACTGTCGGCCTCAATACATGAACAAATTTCAATGCACATCAACACAAGTCAGTCACAACATAGTGAGGACCCAACGAAACACCTCCAAACATGATAAATAATAAAATATTAATCCTCATGGATTCACAACATGCTAACACCATCATGTTGGCCAAGAACATGAAAACTCGGGCACACACCAGAAAAATCTCCGATCACAAACACTCCAAACAATGCAGATGTATAGCAAGGATAGAGCATGATCTAGAATCATCCATGAACATCACAGGTACATGCGCAAACATGAAATTACCAAAATTTCATCTGCCTCATTCAAGAACACCATCTACAGAAATTGAATAACTGTAGGAACACATATCTTCATAACCTCAACAAATCTTGATGCGAGCCTCTGAAACTTTTGAACAACATACTAGAAAGGTTCAGCAGAAAGCCCTTTGAAGTGCACCTTCATATGAGAAACTTAAATCTCCTTCTACCATTCTGACCTTCTCAGCCTCACTAGCTTCCTGCACTATATTTTTTACAATTTTCTCAATCTCCTTGACATATACAACCTTAAGCATCATTAATTCTAATAATTTTGGCATCAAGGACAAACACATATCAACAACAAAACCACAACATCCAAAAATCTCCCCCTTTGGCATTGATGGCAACACATGATGTGAAAAATAATACCATCAACCCAACTAACTCTTCTCCAACAATCTCCCCTTGAGATTGTGCACTCTTTCCTGTTTCTTTCATTTCACTTCTTTTCCAAATTTTTCACATTGTTTCTATCCCCCTTTAACATCAATGACAAAGGTACACATTCTCTTATCACAAATTTGAATCATCTGACTACTCCCCCTGAGTAGTAGCCACCACAATATCAATCTGCAATAAGATATGGCTATTAATTCACAGAATGATGGAAAT
Organism: Sequoiadendron giganteum; assembly: GCA_007115665.2. Lineage (NCBI taxonomy): Eukaryota > Viridiplantae > Streptophyta > Pinopsida > Cupressales > Cupressaceae > Sequoiadendron > Sequoiadendron giganteum. The sequence continues at coordinate 22,979,828 of CM021108.1, read as the reverse complement.
ACCTACATCTTAGTTTTGATTAGGAGGGGAAATCACCCCTAGCTTGCCTCTGAGGTATTCAAAATTATCCTTAGGAAACAACTTGGTAAAGATATGTGCAATTTTCTCTTTGGTAGGTATGTACTCCAATCTAACTTCTTTGTCACTTACTTTATCTCTCAAGAAGTGATACTTGATGGATATATGCTTTGTCTTTGAATGCAACATTGGATTCTTGGAAATGTTAATGGCACTTGAATTGTCACAGAATATGGCAATGGGTTCTTCATACTCGATTCTAAAACCTCTCAACATTTGCTTCATCCACAATAATTGGGTATAACTGTTTGCAGTAGCAATATATTATGCTTTAGTAGTGGATAATGAAACTGAGTTCTTCTTTTTGCTTAGCCAAGATACCAACTTCTTTCCTAAGAAGAATGCACCACCACTAGTACTCTTCCTATCATCTACATCTCCTACCTAATCAACATCAGTAAAAGCATTTAGAATAAGATCACCATCCTTAGGATACCAAAGACCAAGATTAATTGTCCCTTTCAGGTATCTAGAAATTCTTTTCACAGCAGTCATATGAGATTCTTTAGGATCAGCTTGAAATCGACCAACCATGCATACAACATTCATTATATTTGGCCTGGTCTAAGTCAAATAGAGTAATCCACCAATCATTGACCTATATCTTGTCTAATTTGTTGTAGGAGAATCATCATTATATGTAAGTTTGCATCAATTCATCATAGGTGTACCAATTGGCTTTGAATCTTCCATGCCAAACTTTTTTAGTAACTCTTTCACATAATTAGATTGAGATACAAAGATTCCATCATCTAATTGAGTGATTTTCAATCCTAAAAAGAATTGTAGCTCTTCTATCATTGAATTTCAAATTCACTTTTCATTTCATCAGCAAATTTCATACACAAATCATCATCACCTTCAAAAATAATATCATCAACAAAGACTTCAATGATCAGTTCTTTGTTCTGATCCAACTTGAAATAAAGATTGTTGTTAGCAGTACCTTTTTTGAATCCAAGTTTCAACAAGGATTTATCCAATCTAGCATACCAAGCTCTAGGAGCTTGCTTAAGTCCATATAGATTTGTCTTCAATCGGCATACCATGTCCTTTTCATCAGTCAATTGAAACCCATCCGGTTGTTCAACACAAACTTCTTCTTCTAGTTCACCATTCAAAAATGTTGACTTTACATCCATCTGATAAACTTTTTAATTCTTGAAAGTAGCATAGGTAGTAAATAATCTTACAGCTTCAATTCTAGCAACAGGAGCAAAAGTTTCTTCAAAATCAATACCTTTCATATGTGAGTATCCTTTACAAACCAATCTTGCTTTGTTTCTAACCACATCTCCTTGTTCATTCAACTTATTCCAGAACACCCACTTGGTTACAATCACTTTTTTTTTCTGAGGTCTCGGAACAAGATCCCATGTATCATTTTTCTATATCTGCATTAGTTCTTCTTTCATGGCTTCCATCCAATGTTCATCCTTGCATGCTTCACTAATATTTCTAGGCTCAACTTCAGAGATTAGACAATACTCTTCCATAATTCTTCTTCTAGTTTGCACACCTTTGATTTTGTCTCCTATGATCTGACTATCAGAATGATTTCTCCTTACATACTTAGGATTTTTGAAATTTTCTCTTACCTCTTGTTCTTGTTTTCTTTCTTCTACACTTTTGCTAGTTTTTGCTTCTTGATTCCCTTGGTTCAATGGAACGAATTGAAATTGATTATGTGCCTGAACATTACTTCCATTGTTAGCATTATCATATTGATCATCTAAATCATAACCACTAGATCTGGATGGTTTACCAATATCTTCATCAATTTTGGCATTTGCACTTTCAACCATTTTCTTCAACCTTTTATTAAAGCACCAGTAAGCTTTTCTTTTAGTAGAGTATCCTAGAAATATTCCTTCATCACTTCTAGCTTCAAACTTACCTATATCATCATCTCTCTTGATGTAGCATTTGCTTCCAAAAAAATTGAAATTTTTAACTATAGGCTTATAACCAAACCATAGCTCAAAAGGTGTCTTACAAAATTATTGTTGACATTCACCCTATTAATGGTGTACACAGTAGTACTTACAACTTATCTCTAGTAGAAATAAGTAACATTTGCTTCCAACATCATGGTTCTAACAATGTCTAGAATGGTTATGTTCTTTCTTTCAACAACTCCATTTTGTTGAGGGGTCCGAGGAGCAGACATCTATCTTTGGATTCCATGCTCTTCACAAAAATAATTGAATTCCCATGAAGTGAATTCACCACCTCTGTCTAACCTTAGAAATTTGATATTTTGATGTATCTCATTCTCTGCCATAGCTTTGACACTTTTGAAATTTTCTAATGCTTCATGTTTTTCTCCTAAGAAAGCAACCCATATCATTCTAGAATAATCGTCAATGAGCAACATAAAATACATTTCACCTTGTAGGATTTTGATTCTGGATGGACCACATAGATCAGTATGTATCAAATCTAGTACTCTATTAGAGCTATACTATTTTCTTTGGAAATAATTTCTTGTTTTCTTTCCCATCTGACATTCCTTGCACATAGTGTTAGTAGGCTTCACTAACTTAGGCAGATCTCTAACTGCTTGAGTAAAACTTATCTTGATAATGTTATCAAATTTCACATGACACAACCTCCTATTCCATAACCAGCTTACATTAATTTGAGAAATCAAACAACTTTCATTAGTAGTTTTCAAATGAAAGATATTACCTTTTGTCTTTGTACCTGAAGCAATCATATTTTCAGAACTTCCCTTTATTCTGCACTTACCATCCTTGAACTATAGATTGTAACCCTTATCTACCATCTTTCCAACACTCAAAAAGTTATGCTTTAAGCCCTCTACATAAAGAACATCATCAATATTATTCTTACCATCAAAAGAAATAGTGCCTCTACCATGAATCACACCAGAAGTGTTGTCTCCAAATCATACAACACCACCATCATAGTTTTCCAAACATACAAACTTACTTTTTTCACCAGTCATATGATGTGAGCATCCTCTGTCAATTACCCACTCATCTTTTTATTCAATTTTTGTTGCAAGAGATTTCTCAACATTCACATTACTAGCAGATTCAGTGGACACCTAATCATTTTCTTTTGATTTAGTGGACACTTGACCATTTTCTTTTATAGCAATAAATACCCATTCATCTTCATTTCAAGTTTCTTTATCAAATTCTTCATCAGTTACACCTTCTTTAGCATAATAACACTTCCTTTGAAATCTAGTGTTCTAAGGTTTGTACTTTGAAACTATTTCAGGACATCTAGATGCAAACTGACCTATCTTACTGCAAGAAAAACATTTAATAGGTAACTTTCCTTTGTACTTACCATGACCTCTTGATTCTCTTTTCACAATCAGTGCTTCCAATTGTTTCATTTCCTTTTCTTCATCTTCAATCTGCTTCATCTCATCTTCATACTTGTATGTTCTCTGGTAATTTTTTCCTGAATCATATATATGCTTGCTTTTCCTAGATACAGTAGCCTTGAAGGAAGATTCAGTCTTAGGAGCAGACTCACCAAATTCACTCAATTCAAATGCAACAAATTTTCCAATCAGCATGTCTCTTGTAATATTTTTCACTATCCTGATTTCATCAATAGCATGAGATTTTGTCTTGTAGGAAGGGGACACAAATCTAAGTATCTTAGCCATAATTTCATCTTCATCCAAGGTTGCACCGGCACATCTAATGTCCATCACTAATTAATTTATCTTTTGTGAGAAGGAAAATATGTTTTCATCTTCACTCATCTTCAAGCTCTCCCATTTTTCTTTTAGACTTTGTAGCTTAGCACTTTTCACTAGTGCATCTCCTTCATACAATGTTTCCAACTTTTTCCAGATCTGGTATGCAGTCTTCAATCCTATCACATTTTTCATCTCTGAATCTGTCAAAGCACTCACCAATGTTTCTACTGCCTCGGTATTAATTTTTTCTTGCTTGATCTCATCTTCAGATGAAGGACCATTCTGAGGAATAGTATATGCACTTTGTGTTATCTTCCAGAAGGGTTCAACAATGTACTTCAAGTGACACTCCATCCTAACTTTCCATAGAGAGTAATTTGTACCATCGAATCTAGGACTATCCTCCTTGTATGATGCCATCTTGGATAACCTCAAGCTATTAAGGTTCTTTCAGAGGAACTAGCTCTGATACCAATTGTTGGAAAAACAAGGATAGACAACTGAGAGGGGGGGGTGAATTAGTTGTCTCCAAAATCAAACTTATACAAAAATAATCAACCTTAGATTAGAGATCTAATAATTAACATTGCAAGAATTTAAATCAAAAACACATCAGAGACACATGAACACCAAGATTTTATACATGGAAATCCTATTAGGGGAAAAACCACGATGGATGTTAGTCCACAAGATTATACCCTATTAGAAGTATAATGAAGAATAAAAAGGAATGCACTTGCATTTAGGTGCATTGCCTAGAGCACACTGATCAAAGGGAAGGCTCACTTCCTTACATACAGTAATCATATTAAATCCATTTGATGAAGTTGAATTGAGAAATTAGCTTCTAAAAAAGCCTGTTTACAGTTCCAATTGGGTGCACAAAAACTTCTACACACTCTTCCACACTCTACTCAATCTCTTCCTCACTTTGCTCTTCTCTTGAATGATCTGACCTTTATTCGCACATGTACATCACTTGTACACTTGAGCACCTTCCTCTAAATGAAGGAAACCATATTATATATATATATATATATATATATCCGCTACATGGATTTACATCCACTCTTTAGTCAGCCACAAATAAAGAATAAATTACAACTGTCAGCCTCAATACATGAATAAATTTTAATGCGCATCAACACAAGTCAGTCACAACATAGTGAGGACCCAAACAAACACCTCCAAACAAGCTAAAAAATAAAATATTAATCCTCATGGATCCACATCATGCTAACACCATCATGTCAACCAAGAACATGAAAACTCGGGCACACATCAGAAAAATCTCCGATCACAAACACTCCAAATAATGTGGACTTACAACAAGGATAGAGCACGGTCTAGACTCATCCATGATCACAGGTACATGCACAACACATGAAATTACTATAATTTCATCCACCTCATTCAAGAACACCATCTATAGAAACTAAATAACTGTAAGAACACAAATCTTCATAACTTCCACAAATCTTGATGTGAACCTCTGAAACTTTCAGACAACATACTAGAAAGGTTCAGCAACAAACTCTTTGAAGTGAACCTTCAGATTAGCAACTTAAATCTCCTTGTACCATTCTAACCTTCTCAACCTCACTAGCTACCTGCATTATATTTTTTATAATTTTCTCAATCTCCTCAACATATACAACCTTAAGCATCATTAATGCTAATAGTGTTGACATCAATGAAAACCACATATCAGCAACATAACCACAATATCCAACATGGACATCTGGTAGTCACTTTCGTTCGATGAAAAAGGAACCACAAAAGGAGTTACGGCGCATTTAATGCAAATTGGTGCATTTATTGTAAACTAGCTTAAAAGAAAAATCAAAAAGTCATTTTCATCACTCAAGCAAAAGGATTACAAGGAGCTAAGGAAAAAGGAGCCGACTTGTGTCCTAGAGTTCGTGAATCAGCAAGAGGTATTTGTCTTGAGTTCTATTATTTCTCTGCACTTACAGTTATGACTACTACCACTCTGGTCAATGTGACATCTCGACTTCATCCTGAATTCAAGTATTTGGATATATTAATGGAAAATGATATGGCTAGTTTTTTGTCAAAAATCCCTCACGGATTTATTCTTGCACAATATGTTAGGGCTTACATTCATTCAAAGCTTGAGAAATTTAACCATAGTAGATTAGCTAATGTGTGGATAAATGAGATCATTGGTGATGACTTCAATGTCAAACTTGAATATAGGGTTCTTGTTGAAAATAAGTTGCATGTCTATAACAATTTCCCCTATTTTTGCTTTGATGATAAATGGATATGAATGGCTATGAGTAGGTTCCATGACACATTCCTACAGTTAGATGAAGCTCATCCTACCAACAAAGACGTAATTAAGGTTTTTACTAGGGTGAATGACATTGGCATTCTTTTGACACCGAAGGCAGTCAAAAACAAGGAAGTCAAAAATGTAACTTAGGTTATTTTTGACGGTAGGTCTCTGGCGATTCACATAGTTTCAAATATAGCTATGAAATATGTTACCCAAGTTATTGTAAATAAAATATACTACTCCAATAGAGATAACTCCATCTTTGCTACTATGGTCTACACTGCATATGATATGGTGGTTAATAGAGTGGACTATGACCTATGTGAGCTCATCAGAGAGAAATTCCTTGAGAATTTGAACCAGTGTAAACAAAGCAAGAAGGTCACATTCTGGTTTGGAACCCTTGCTCTCTGTTTGCTATTCTACTTCATGTGTGATATGCCCGGTCTTGGTCCAGTAGTGTGGTCATTTGAAGAACCAGTTTCTCACCAAATTGCTGAGCGAATGAGAAGGTATGCTAACACTACTACAAAAGAAATGGAATTTACTTCATTTTTCTCTTTATTACAATATAATATGCACAACTAGGAGAGAATCCCTAAATATGTAGTCACCAAATATAAGGATTATATCACATTCATAGTCACAGTTGACAAATGTATAATGAAAGTTTTTTTACCAAGAACTCAGTGGATACCTGAATTGGGATACAAAGTGGCAGAAGAACATGTAGAACAACTTGCAAAAGTTCTATTAGAGAGTCTGGTAGATACCTCTCAGAAGAAGTTTGGCATAGCAGAAGAAAATTCCAAATAAATTTGCAAAGAGCAGATCTCAAAGGAAATCAATAAGAGAGTACAAAAGACTCTGAAAGAGATTAGGGAAAAAGAGGGTATGAAAGAAGAAGCTCTTGCAACACTCAAAATAATTAATCGGAGTACAACCGGTAGCTCATCCGGTATCTCCACAAAAGTAGTTGAACCTTTGGTAGAAATGGAAAGTTCATCCATTAAGAGGAAGAAAGGTCTTCCTCTGCCTACTACAAGAAAGAAGGTGAAATAAGTGAAAGCTTGTAAGGCTGATATTGTTCATGTAGAATCTGAAGTAGAATTAGACCCAGACAAGTTCCAAATTAAGTTCTGGAAAAACAAATCCAAAGACGTAACTTGTGATCCTCCTGATGTAGATACTTTATTTGAACTACTTGTAGAAGGTAACACTAAAGAGGTTGGTGATTTGTACAATTCTTCTACTTCCAAGGGAAAATAAAATATAACAAAGGAATTTGTTTAGTACTATTCAAGATTATATGGAAATATAGAAAATTTAAAAGAGGATATTCTTGATAGTCTCTGGATTGGTCTAAACGTAATTTAAGCAAATGCTAGGGAAATAGATAAGGATATCATCAATGAAGCTATTTATATTATTTCTAAACTCATAAAAAGGGAAGACTTAGCAATTTTTAAGGAACTCAGTCGGTTAGCATTGAGAACAAAGAAAATGGAAAATACTCTTATGGAGAACAAAGAAGTTGCAGATAAATTGAAAGAAGAAGTCATTGGTAGGCTTACAAGCATGATAGGAAAACTTGGGATGCTATCCAGTGATGGCTCAACTCCATCATCTGTTGCCCCCTCATGATCTCATGATGAATTGGATGTTGAAAACATCTCAAATATTGTACCAAAATATACTGATACAGAAGTATATAATCTTGATATGAATCCTCTTGAAATTGTAAATATTTTGCTCCAATGAATGCAAAAAAAGAAAAATAAAAAGAATTTGAAAGAGAAGAAGAGAGAATTGAAAAGGAAGGAGAGGAAACTGGAAGAAAAGGAGAAGAGATAAATGTAGAGGAAATTGATATCGAAAATCAGGAAGGGAACACTGAGAAAGAAAAAGATGAAGTACCGGTAGCAGGGACAGCTGAAAAAAGAGAAGAAATTGCTAGCAACTCCACCGATACCTGCTCCAATGAAACTTTGAAGAACTTACTCACTTCACCACTTATTTTCTGACACATCACCTCTTCCAAGCTAATTCTTGACTTTGAGAAGATTAATCCTTTTCATCAATTTCAAATCGGTGAGTGCATCAGGCTTCGGCCAAATTTGAAATGTTTAAGGAGTTAGAGGAAAATGATAATTTAATTAAAGAGATTATTGTTTCTCTCCAAATTACTATTCCTAAATGTAATATAGATCAGTCCAGAAGCAATATAAATAAATGTAGAGCACTTGTTAATGTTGTGTAGGACTTCTCTACTTGTATGAATGAAAAGATCCATAGGGAAAAGGAAGCCAAAAGGAATAATATCTTGCAGGAATTAAAAGATCGATGTGAAAATGTCTTCTCCATTATTCATCAACCAATCAAGCAAGGTTAAGACCTTCTCGATGAAGGCAATTCTTTGTATTTGTACAAAATGAAATGGCCAGATGCCACAACCAACATCAGAAAAGAGCTTGACTAAATTCAGTCAACAATCCAGAAGGTATACCATTCTTTTAAGGTATCTAAAGATTTATCCAGATTCGAGAGATCCTCAATTGAGGAACTGTACAATTAGTATTTTGAACTGCAATAGCAATGTGACAACATTTTTCCCTTAGGAAATCTCCGAGAGAGGTGTGTAGACAACTTTTCACTGATGAATCATGCCCTCCTAAAGGAACAACAAGAAAATCTCTCCAATCCTTGCTCCATTGTAGAAGGAGAATCTCTACTTGCATCCATTCAAGTTTATGCATAACTTCTAACTGAAGCAATTTTACAATGGAATGATAATAAGGGTAAGTGGGTCACCCATATTCAGAAAATCAAGTAGTCTTTCTCTGGTGGTGCATCATAATTCTTTCACCCTATACCCCTTGCTCATTGATTTCAAAAGGGGGAGAAACAATAAGGAAAAAAATGGTTTTTGAAAATTAGAGATAGTCATCTTAGGGGGAGTTCTGGAGTGTTTTTGGAACCTTTGGCATTTCAAAATTTTGAAGTTTGTTTGCCATCAATGAGAAAGGGGGAGATTGTTGATATATTTCATTGATGTCATTGTTCGGTCCAATACTTCTATCTCTAGTGTTCTTATCTCTAGCTTATCTATTGATCTGATAACATTGTTACTAGCACAAGTTTTGGTCTATGCAATGTTGTACCGAACTTAAATTTTTGTCTGAATCCATTTTGGTATAGTGTGGGATATTATTTTTTCCTCTATGCCAACATCTCCAGCACTTTGTGTAATGTGCTCACCAGACTCTATCTCTAATACAAGCCGACTACTAGAAAGGTAGATTTGTTATATATACATATATGAAGCGGCATAATAAGTAGTTGTATGATATGTGATGTATAGCGATCTATTCATATTATCTTGCGAACTAGTATATGTGTTGTAGTAGCCTATTGTAGTGTTTGTACATAAGAACTTTGTGCTTCAGTGAGAAATATATTCATGCATATGCAAATGCCATTATAGCAGTTAAGTTTTGTAACATATACTCCATAAGTAAGCTTTCTCTCAACTGTAATAGCTTGTTTTTTATTTTGGGCAGTGAGCCCACCAAAAGTGAGCCAACTAATAGTGAGCCACCCGATAGTGAGCCAACCAGTAGTGAGCCACCTGACAATGAGCCACCAGGTAGTGATCCACCCGACAGTGAGCCAACCCAGTAGTGAGCCACCTATGTATTTTGTAACCAATTAATTAATACTTGAGAGTTAACCCTCTCTATGGTTTTTCCCATCTTGGATTTCAATGATAAAAATATCACTGTTATGTGGTGTTGTCGTGTATTGCTTATTGTTTATTAATTTCAATTATGTTTTGTGGATAGCTATCTAAAGTTTTTAATATTTTTAGAGGAATACTGATTCACCCCTCCCCTCTCAGTATTCCATATGTTCAACATTAATTTCTAAATATTGTCATTTGAACATATTCAATTGCCTTACAAGTATCCAAAATTACATGCATACAATATACTTCATATAGAGAAATTAGGTTTTGGTACATTTCTAGAAATATGTTCACTTCTAGACCTAAACCTCTAAGACACAAGATCTTTAGACACCATTAATGATATGTAGATTTTTTATTTTTTTAAAATAGTTGCTTGGTCTAGGGTGTCCTTGCACCTTACACCAACTAATTCAGGGTGAAAATTTTTGTGCACATCTCTATCAATGTCCTTTTTCCAAATCTAGTTCTTGTTTTTTCATTCTATTCTACAAAGTGTCTAATTTTTTTGTACATCACTAGTTTGATCCATAAAGAAATAACAAGATGCTTCCTTTTCAAAGATGTAGTTTTGATATGGTAATGCATGGCTTGTATAACTATAATTTTTCTACCTATGAGAACATTATAAGAAAGAGAATGAAATAATTGAAAATCATGACAATCATGTTTGTTCTTCTCCCAATATCTCTCTTACTTGTGAGAGTATCTTGGTGCAAGAGGATCCAATCATTGACAATCATGAGAATCATATTTTTTTCCCTCCCAATGCCTCTCCTACTTGGGAGGATATTGTGGCACAAGAGAATGAAATCATTAACACATTTATTAATCACTTTACTAATATTCATCCATATCCCAATATCTCCCCCACTTGTGAGAATTTTTTGGTGCAAGAGGATACAATCATTTACAATCATGACAATCATGTTTGTTCTTCTCTTGATGACTCACCTACCTATGAAGAAGGTATCTTGGTGTCAGAGGATTCAATCATTGAGCTTCATGAGAATCTTATTTATTTCTCTCCCAATACCTCTCCTAATTGGGAAGATATTATTTCACAAGAGGATTGAAAATCGTTGATACATTTCTTCCAAAAGATGGTAAGATTGATTGCATAGATGAAGAGGCTAAAGTGAAATTAGATCCCCCATCAATAGAAGATCGTCAAAAATCAGTAAACTTAGCTGAGGTTATGAATGCACAATTGACTATTAGATCTCCTTTAATTATTGGATAGCCTAAATATCCACTTTGTCATGTCACCTTTCCCGGATAGGTAGTTATAGAGTGAGACTAGGTCATCCTGCCACATTTCACCATAAAAGAGTTTAGGAATGTGTGGTTTGGAACATAATCTCTTAAGTGTCCAATGCACCCCACATCCAAAATTTAGGCAAAGAGGATCCATATCTAAAGAAATATTTATGACAAAAGATTTCTCTATGCAACAATCTAGCCTCTTCCTATCTGGTCTGATTGGTAGATCATGTTGCATCTTAATGCAAGAGGACATTTCAGGCTATAGTTTAGAACACACAATCAATAGGGCCATATGTACCACATATTATTAGATTCAGAAGAACAAAGAAATTCACAGTGAGAACTCAATGTAAGAATATTCCCGCACTCGGTTCCTATTATTAAACTCCATAGGTGAATGGGATGAGTGTTCTCCAAAGCGTGGGTATGTGCAGGATCATCATGGAAAAAATAGGCCCTTAAGTGGCAATGAAAATTCATAAAATCAGAGTTAGGAAAATTGATGTAAAAATTTGAATAAGTTATCTATATTATTTTAGAAATATGTAACAATAGAATCTTTAGAAAATTTAATTTAGTTTCTAAAATACTAGGTTTATTTAAAAAAAATAAAAATCTATTTGGTGAAAATTTGAAATTTCAATGTAGTAGTACTTAAATTTCAGGGAAAAAAGAAGAAGTAGGTGTTTGTCTGACCACCCTAACTACAATAAAATGATAATATTTTTTTATAAGATTTTAGATATAAGTAGAGGACTCATGTCCCAATGTGATGCATATTTTTCTATAATTTGTTTCCAAGTAAATAATTAATTATGATTTTTTTATTACAACTTTCAAAAAATATAAAAACTTGTATGTCTAACCACCTTAACTTGGTCAAAACTTCATGAAATTCTTTTTTTTTTTGTATTAATCCTATAGTATGTGAAGCATAAAATGTGATGCATGTTTTGGATTCAAAAAATATGATACCATTTTAAAGCTATAGATTTTTTTCAATCAGCCTATCAATCAGGAAATTTGTCGTAATTTAAATAGAAAATGAATAATAATTATTTATTGAACTCAAAGTAAAGCATAATTTATATTGGTGGAAAGCTGAGAATATCCTTTAAAAACCCTTTTTTTTCATCAATTTTGGGTAAAAAAAAGTCGTTAGCCACATGGGCCATCATATCACTTACATATTGCCACTTTTTGGCCCATCATGATCCTGCACATACCCACGTACAAAAATAATTGCATAAAAAGAGGATACAAGAGGAGATCTAGGGAGTGTGTGGATAGATCTGTAGTAGGATATGTTGGTCCTAAGTGGGAATTTCCTTGAGGACTTAAGGCCAACCTAAGTGTAGCATGTAGATATTTGAATTTGAGCTTTGGTGCCACTTTGGCTCAAGTTGACCTATTCCTTTGAGGGAATTAGTAGCATATATATGTATAGGTAGATGAATTATATATTGGGCATCAAATTATTATGTTTCTTTCTTTGATACAATTGGAACATTATGTTCTAAACCCTTCTATAGAAAAAAACCCATAGGAGTTGTAGTCATTGGATGAAACTCAAGTGATTACATGGATCAGAGGATGGAACACCTTTGGTTCTTGAGAGCTTTCAAACCTCAAAGATCACATTGTTCTTCAAAGAAGTTATATAAGAAGTTTCTATTTGATTTGAATATATTTGCATCAATTGGGTTATTTAATTAGCTTGTCAATCCTTGACTTCAAGTGTTTATGTTTGGTATATAATTGTTCATTGAATTCAAATATGTAAATAAGTATTTTGTGTTAAATTATATGTCTGCGACATTACAATCGTATCAAAGCATGATTCTATAGACCTATAGGGTTTAGGGTTTTACTAATGTTGATGTTGAGTGATAGGGAAATTAGATATCAAAAGAGATTGCGGAAGTTAAATCAGGATCTAGGTCCTAAGGAAGGAGAAATGGCAAAGGAAGAAGAAATAATTAAAGAAACAATCACTGAAATTCATGAGATCACAAGAGGATTAAAGGATATCCCCACAACCTTAGTAGAAACAAGGGATGTTTTGAATATATTTGTGGGAAAAATATTGAGAGGAAACATGAATCAAAATGGTCCAAGAGGAAAAGCATCATCCAAAAATGGTGGAGGTGATGGTAGAACCAATAGTACTCCTACAGGGCCCTCAAAGAATCTATTCCTTTTGAAAATTGAACAAGATAGAGGTGAACCTATAGATACTAGTGGTTTCAATCCAAAAAAATCCATAAGTGGCATGGAGAATATCAATCTCTACTAGATGAAATCAAATCAAATTTGTCTTAGGTAGAATACATGGAAGCCGCAAGGAAGAGCGAACCACAAAAGAAAGGACTATACAAGAGAAAGGATCTGAAGCACAAGTTGGGGATGCTTGTAGCTGCTTGTTTTGATGAGAGTAATAAGATCTTAGTAAAATGCATGGCTAAAAAAGATGGAAAGCTATTTCATGCTCAACTTTATGACTCAAAAAGATGTAGTTCAAGTTCCCCCCCTACATCTGGAAGGAGAAGCATATGAATGGTGGTTTCATGGGTGCACTACTATAGGCCATGATTAGATACAAATATTTTATGAATTCAAGAAAAGGATACTTGATAGATTTGAACTGAAGGATGAACTAGAAGAGTATTTCAGCAAGTTGCCCATGATCAAACAGAAAAATTTAGTTGGTGATTACATTATTGAATTTAAAAAGGTATTGGTGATGGTTCCAGAACTATTAAAGAAGAGGATAGTGCATATTTTTATCTTAGGATTCCTTGAACCTCTTAGGGGTTTTATAAAATATTTTGCATCTTTCTCTCTTTCGGAGGCTATAAAAAGGGCTCTAATCCTTAAACCATCAATTCCCAAGAACCCGTTTCCTCAAAAAACAAAAACTAACACATGGTATTAGAAGGGATTTAAAAAGAGATGACAACCTAAACCAACACCTACAACTAGGAATGCAACTTCTAATATGGTCAAGAAGGTAGATGAAGAGATAAGGAATGAGCTCTGAAGGAAGAAGCTTTCCTTCTCCTATAGAGAACCATGGGTTCTGGGACATAGATGTCTTAGAAAGAGACAAGTTCACTACATAGAGGTAACCTATGATAAAGACTCTGATTTAGATGAATCTATTGAATTTCATGATTTCAGAAACTCTGCTCTCAGAGAAGAAGACAAGGAGAAAGAAGGTGGAGCTGTTTTGGCATCTCTATCATGTGCACATAGATATCACTCTTTCAAAGTTTGAGGGGTTATTTCTAGACAAAGAGTAACTATTATGATTGATGGAGGAGCTACTCACAGCTTCATTGATGAAGGGATAGTGAGAAGTAGATTTGATGTGGAATTTGAAGGTTTCATTGTCACTTTGGCTGATGGATATAACCTACCCTACAAGAAGAAGATCTAGATGCTAGAAATAAATTTTGGAGATCATAAGGTATGTGATGACTTACATATTATTTGATTAGGTGATATTGATGTAATCTTGGGTGTATAATGGTTACACTCCTTGGGAGAGTACACTACAAAATATTAGACCATGGAACTCAAGTTAAAAGACAATGGGAGGAATGTAATCCTAAAGGAATGAGAAATGGAGGTCCACAATTATTCTCAGCTAGGAGAATGGAGAAATTATTCTAAAGAAGACAAGTTGCTTGGGTTTCCAGCTATTTAGTGATCTCAAAAGAATCTAGCACCAGTAAGAATGAGAAAGTTCATGTTGATGTATATTTTATTTTGGATAAGAATAGTTTGGTTTTTTGTGATATGCCTCTCGGATTACCACCGGATTGAGGATTGTAGCACATCATAGAGCTTGATCAGAATCCAAGCTAGTCATGAACACTCATTAATTCCATCCTTGGATGTAAAAGGAGAAGATAGAGAAGAAAATCAAGGAACTTTTGGATAAAGGATACATGAAGCCAATCTCCGATCCATTTTCATCTTCTATTGTGTTGATGAAGAAGAAGGATGGAACTTTGAGGATGTGTATAGACTATGGGGTATTAAATAATAAGAACATCAATAACTAGTACCATAAACCCTAGATAGATGAGTTGATTAATGAAATTCATGGATCAGTGTACTTTTCGAATATTTATCTGAGATTTGGATACCATCAGATCCACATGAGAGAAGATGTGAAAAATAATTCCTTTCGATGTCACTATGAGCATTTTGAGTTATTGGTTATGCTTTTTGGTTTGACCAATGATTTGACAACCTTACAGTCATGCGTGGACCATTTTTTTGGTGTTCTTTGATGACATTTTGATCTATAGAAGAGCATGTGAGGAGCACTTCCAACACCTAGACACAATTCTAGGAATCCTAGAGCAACATCATCTTTTTGCAAAGTTGTCCCAAGTGTGAATTTGGATTGAACGAGATACTGTATTTGGGTCATGTCATCAACACTAAGGGAGTTCAAGTTGATTAGTAGAAGATATAATCCATCCTAGATTGGCCCCCTCCTAGAAATCTATCATAGTTGAGAAGTTTCTTTGGACATTGTAGTTACTACCAAAGGTTTTTCAGAGGTTTTTCTCAAAAAAAACACCTCTAACCAATCTAACTAAGGTAGGGGATTTTGCATTTATAGAAGGAGCACAAGAAACATTTGAAAAGATGGAGGTAATGAGTTCTTTCCTAGTACTTGCAATTCCTTATTTTTCACTTCCTTTTGTGGTTGAATGTGATGCATCCGGTGAAGGAATAGGATTTGTCCTCTCGTAGAAGGGACATCCTATGGTTTTTGAGAGTAGGTAGTTGAGAGACATTAAAAGAGTTATTCCATATGTGATAAAGATATGTTGGTAATATTGCATGCCTTGGATAAGTTTCGATGATATCTAGTATATGGAAGATATTTGGTCAAGTCATATCATAACAGTTTGAAGTTCTTTTTGAGTCAGCAGAACCTGAATGATAGAAAAAAAGTGGGTGAGAAAACTTAAGGCATATGATTTTTACATTGTATATGTCAAATGGAAGAAGAATGTAGTGGCCGATGCACTCTCAAGGAGACCCATGCTATCTCATGTGACCATTACATCAACTGACTAGAAGGACTCCATCATGAAGGAGTATGCTGAAGATCCCTTAGCCACTAGAATCCTAGAAGGTGTGGAGAAGGATGAAAGGTATTCTAATGGCATGAATTTGCACCCCTTGAAAATTCCCCATTTACACCCCTTACCTTAGAAAAATCAAACCCGATGATGCTATTCCACATCCTTCGTTCACTCTCCATCCATTTGGTAGCTATTTGTAGTTTCGGTGGGGGAATTTCTGTTGAGGATGCGAGCACATTTCATGAATGTCTATGCAACACACTTTTGTCCTGATAGGATTCCTGCCTCTAGAATCTTTAGAGTTGTTACACTTCTTCATTAGTGATGAAATGCAATGCCTCCATCCCTTCGATTGACCTTGATTGGCTCCTTTGGCCTCCCTTTAATCTTCAAAACACTATCTCATTCATTTGATTCACCTTCTTCTACATAGGTCTACACACTTCTTGATCTTCTTGAGCATTCTACACACTTTATTCACAACTGTTGTGCCTATAGCACACACGCCCTGTTCAAAATGAGGACCCTCTTTCTTTTGCCCTATTGGGTCATTTTGTTTCCACCTCATTTTGCGTGCCCCCATTTTGGTGTCCTTGATGGTCAACATGCTTCCCAAGTCTCATCTTAGGTTGACCATGTGTTACCCCTCAAATTTTGTTGAGTCTAAAAGCTTCCTTGACATTTCACCCTTTGTTTCCGTCTGTGTGGCCTCCTAGGCCTGGACTGTCGGAATTTCCCTCTCAGGTTTCCCTATCTATTTTTCCTTTTCTAACGGCTTTCGGCCAGTGCCTTTTTGGCTTCCGAGTCTCGGCTTCCTATTTTCTATCTAGTGACTTGCGTTAAATCTGACATTTTGTTACGCCTTCCGGACCGAGCCCTTTGGGTTTCCTTCAGGTTTTCACTATTTTGGACAGCCATCGGCCAACATCCTTCTGATCTTCAGACCCCAGTGCTTGCTCGGCCACTGGATTCTCACTTGGCGTGTTTTTGGATGGCCGTGACCTCACATCATTCTGGACCTCAGGTTCCAGTTTTCCTGCCATTGTCCTTAATTTGAATCCACCAAGCCCACCAGCTATCATACCTGCATTTATTAAGGACATGAATTATGATTAGCAGTATAAATATTAGGTCTGACTTGTAGTTTTCACATGTCAAGAATTCCAGAGAAGTGCAAGCCTCCCCAGCCATTTCCGTCCTCCCACCCGAGTTTCCAATTCGTCGTTCTTCATGAATTCAGGGTCCATCTTCATCAGGTCTTCGAGGTACGCTTGCCGCCCAACAACCTACTCTTTCTTTTCTTGATTTCATGCTTAAACAATGGACAATAAGGGATACTTTAATATGAACCTAATAGAGGGGACACCATGCCACAAAACCCATGTGTTGTATTTCAAAAACATCCCTTAGAGACTTCACAAATTGAATTCAGAGCCTTGTTGTCCCGTCGCTGTTTTTCAGGCAGGCGACGGTGCCCTCTGGGGCTGGGACACCCCAATCCCATGACCTTTTAACATGCAAAATTGATGAACTTACCTCGACGGAAAAGCTCCTCAGGGTTCCAGACTCTAGAACTCCGCCTTCGGATGGCCGCTCCTTTTTTGGTTTTTCAAACGGCATTTCCCTCATGTCTATCCAGACCTCGAACCCCAGAAGGAAAATTAACACGAAACCTATGATAAAAGCAATGCCTCCTTGCACCCATTGGGTCTCGGTCTGTGGACTTCCGTCCCCGGATCGCCACTTCTAGTTCATCGTTTTCAATGGCTATCAAGGGACTGTCCTCCGACACACGAACTCCAAACTCATGAATGCCATCCGAACAAAATAGTTGAAAAATCAAGAAAATCCCTAAGTACCTAGCAGTCCCCAAGTCTCGGCCTCTAGACTTCCATCCGCAGGCCACCGTTATTGTTCTGTTGTTTTAGATGACTAATGAGCGACTGCCTCCCGACTTTCGGGTTCTGAGTGCTTCCCCGTCGAAACAATTTTAACAAAAATATTCAAGTCCTTGCCTCTGTCGGACCCCACCCATCAGAATTTCACCATCGGGCTTCGCTCCTGTCTCGATCATCCCAAACAACAAACCCAGACCATCTTTCCGGCTCCCAGGCCCCAAAATCCCGATCTCCGTGAAGTTTTGACAAGCAAAGTGTGGGGAAAAAATTCTCCTCAGATCCAGTCCGCCAAGATATAGGCTCTGTACTTCCATCCTTGCTTCGTTGTTTCATGTGGCCTCCATGGCTTGGGCTCTCGAATGACTAAACAATTGAAAAGGTTGTCCCACGACCTTCCACCTCCTAGGTTCTAGCTTCTGAAACTCTGCCTCTAAGATGTTGTCCTCTCAATGTTATTCCAAATAGCTAACACTTGACAGCCTTCCCTTAGTTTAATCCTAGATGCAATAATAATGACCGAAATGATCTCCAACCTGAAAAAAAATGATGACCCATGTGCTAAAATGTGATCACCTTCCTCATAAACACTTCATTATCCAAATTCAAGATTGAGAGAAATCATTTGGGCCTCCCTAGCCTGTTCGCCCTTCGGAACAACATTCTGACTGGGGAAGTCCGGTCTCTGGGGCCTAGGTCATCCAATTTCCCTCCACTGAACCTTTAATGACAAATTCAACTAAGTGTTAGATGTTTGAATGATAGATTATTCAATCTAACCATGCTTTCTAGGGATTGGGCTAACCGTTTATGTCATCATGCTAGATAGTACTTAACCTCACCTCTATGTGCAGGATATATGGAATTAGGCGTAGAAGCCTCGAGGGTAGCCAAATACAAAGGAAAGAGAACTTCCAAAGCTCCTCAAGGCAAGGAGGACAAAGATTAGATGAAATAACAATTCTAGGAAGTGTCGTTGCACTCTAAGGTCATGGCCAGGTTGAAGGACATCACTGACACGAATATTGGGCATGTCAACATTCATGAGTTCATACAAAGGGTTAGAATAAGCCCCAAAATAGATAATGTGAGACTCATCAGGAGTAGTGGAGTAGCCAAGGCTGTGGGTTTCCCTCTCACCTTGATTGCCCCTAAGCTGGTAATGGCCTGCAGAGAGGCATATCACCCAGAAGTGGGAACTATTGTCGACAAAGATGGAAACATCCTGGCCGACATGTCACTATCAGAAATAACAAAAACCTTCCACATTCCTATCTTTGGAAAGATGGAGCAGCCTACTATCCAAGAATGAAAATAAATGTGGGATGAAGACCCCATAAGATGCAAGAAACTCATATATCAGTATTGGCTAAAGGACAAATGGGGTAGAGTTGCAAAGGTTCCCCAATAACTCTTTCACAATGAATTTTTTGAAGAATACCATGATTTGGTCACCTTGCTAAGAAAAGTGATGGGCTTCCCTTATGCGGCATATTTTCAAGAATGGATGGTTTATTTCATCAAGCACTTTCTCCATGGGAAGGACACCACGTTCTCTGGGGAGGAATAATGAGTGAGCGCTTTCATGATCAATTCATGAACATCAAAAATACCTCCAAGTTCTATATGACCTCTTACTTGGTATACTCATTGGCTGATAGGAGGCATTATAATGGGTTCTTCCGAGTTCCAAACAAAGTGCTTGGTAGAGAACTCAAGGATTTCGACAAGTACCCTCAGCTACAGTTTAGGAACTTCAAGAATGATTATTGGAGAGTGAACAATGCATTCATCCCTTATATCATCACGCTGCTCGGGGGTGATTTTGAGAGAAGAGTTTCCTATAGTGCTCATGATTTTCTAAAAATTTATGCTTTCCTATTCATCCAATATCCAAAGTTTGTTATTTTTGGGCACTACCCATGTGACTTTTGGGGTGTTCCTTTTTACCACCCTCCGTTTTTTTTATGAATATGTACTCTTATCTTTAAATTAATATAGATAGCTTCCTATTCATAAAATAAAAATTTCACCTACATTCAAGTGAAGGGATTCTCAGATTATCTAAACAAGCTGCCCCAGTACCCTAATGACTGGATAATATTGTTGGAGCTCTCTTGGAAGCTACACCATATTCACACCATTCTGAGTAGCAATAATCTAGTAGGGATCCCTTATCCCCTTACACTCGACCAAGGAATGTATGAGCTTAATATTTCCCAATGTGCAAGAAATTTAGAGAAGGAACTAGCAGAATATCACTTCAAATCTCACATGGCTAGGCCACGAATGGACCCATACAGTTATGTTAGAAAGGAAATTGGACAGGAATATGCCCACCTCCACAATGTTGAAAATTTTTGGGCCAATTGCAAGGATGAATTTGAAGTGCGGCTAATGCACTATATGCAAATGATCACATACTTTGTAAAAGGGTGAACCTGTTCCTAGTGCCCGATCAACTGGGGGAAGATGAAAGCACTGTAATCGACCTCCGGTACAAAGATGTTGCAAACATGCCACTACTAATAATTGATTGGAATGAGCCAAAGTTTGATGACCTCAACATACTTACCAAGCCTATTGAGGCCCAAACAAAGGCATGGATTGATTAGCTGGTTGCTCAATTAAAATAATAAGGGGTCGTCTTGACATTTAAGGGGCTCAAAAGCAAGCCAAGTGGTTCTGATGGTGGGGCAACTGCTACATCAACTAGAAAAACATATGAATCTCCCCATCTCTTCATTCAAAAAAGAGAAAGGAGAGTGATGAGCACTAGTTTGACCCAAAGGTGTATGCTAGAAAGGCCTCGGAGGGTGAACCTACCAAGAAGCATAAGCGAATGGGCAAGGTCACCAAAATGCCAATAATCCAAGAAGACCCACTCCATGAGGGAGAGGAGATGGAGGCTGATCAACCAAAGTCTCTACCTATTTCATCTATTGTCACAACTACTACTATTACCACCACTCCACCTATCCCACACATAGTAGTTGCATCCTCTCTGCCTGCGGTGGAAATTTTAGTCCATCTTGCTTCTACTTCTCCCATCATGCAAGTAATATCGGTTGAATCATCCTCTACCACTACCTCACCCATTTCTTCATCCTCCATGTCTCCTTCCCTTTCTCTTTTAGCTGCCAGTGCTGCAACAACAATTCCTACACTTACCCTTCCAGAATCCTTCGTGAAATAGAGGCAAAATATGCCCTTTGAGCTCTCAGGAATGTTTGCAAATCTGGTGGTACAAGCTGCAATAGCTCAGGCAATAATTAGCACTCCAGTTCTCCCTCCTCCTACCGAGCCACCAACAATGGAAGCCACCATGCAATTTTTTTAGGAATTGGACCGTCGACAAAAAATAGAATCAGCTAAGAGATTGGAAGAGGAGGCATATGACTATTATGAGCACCCAATATATGAGCATTGAGTAATCGATGAGGTCACCTATGAGTCTTCCATTGATGAGAACGAAGACGCAAATATAATTGAAGAGATAGCTAATCCTGATCTCAATGTTAAGTGGGCTAAGAAATTCAAGGAAATTGAAGATAAGGAGGCTGAAAAATAGCTTATTAGTGAAGAAGAGGTTGCTGTCACAAGGACGAAGGATGATAAGTCTCCAATGGAAGAATGTGACCATACCCTTAGGCATGATGAATAGGTGTTCCCTCATGAAGAGTGAGAAGATAAGGGAGAAGATAAGCCTAAAGGAGGGACTAAGAATTATAAGAATTTAGAGATTGAGCAACCCAAGGAGCACGGGTATGATAAAGAAAATGATGTTGAAGGGGAAGGCAACCCTAATGAGTGCTTGCCTACCAAATCCCCTATCAAGAACATAGTGTTCATCCAAGACTCCGATGAGGAGAAGGAGGATATGAAGATGGAGCAGGAGGCCCTCAATGATGAGGCAATTGAGGTCAGGGAAGAGAAAATGCAGACCAACAAGACTCACCTAAAGAAAAGTCCTCAATGCCTGATTGGTTGGAGAGACAGATAGAAAAGAAGGCTCCCAATCTAAAAGACCTAAGGGCAAGGTTGGAATCTATATTGGCTCGAGCCCATATTGGCACCAGGAATGAGAAGAAGCCAAAGATCAAGTCAAAGGTAATGATGGATGCCTTTAGATCCAGAGTAGTAGAAATAGCTACGGCTATGGTGGGGGAACAAGGAATAAGTTATAAGATATCCACCATTGACTTGGGAGTGGCCATCAGGGAGCAAAAGGTTGATCATCTCGAAGAATTAGTCACCATAGTGGTGCATCTCATTCAGTAGGACAAAGTTTCCAAAGAGGAGCTTAAGGCATAGGTGGCTGATTTGATAGCCTATATCCAACGGTGGTCATCCACAAAGGAACAACCAACCACATCCTCAACCCCGCCACTATTGTTGTCAAAAGAGCAGATTGACAAGCTATGGAAGAGAAAGAACTTGGACAAGACCACCAAAAATTGGTTTCAACAGGTGTTGGATGTTGGGAACACAGGTATCAATCTTGTTGTTCAGACAACAAACAAGCTCTTGGAGGTGTAAACGTCTCTTGAAGGTACAAGGAAAACCTGCATTGAGTTCCCAAAGAAATATGGGGCTTCTTACCCAAAAATTGAGGCTATCCTCAAGCTGCCGAGTGAAATTTGGGGAAAGGTTTTTTCCTTCAAAGATGAGGATCATTGGCTGATGGATGTGTAGAAATGAGACTTTGATCATTGAAAGGAAAGGCTGGAACAAGTACTCGAAAGGGTAAATCTAGATTTTGAGTGGACCAAGGAAGCTAGAGAATATTTCTTTCGACATCTAAAGCTAATGACAGGATATGAAATGCCCGTTGTCTAGATCAATCCAGAAAATATAAAGCCTCACTTCCAAAAGAGGATGGAAGACGGGATGTCATCCGAAATTACTACAAATTTCATGAGATTTGTTGCCTGAGCTTTCAGCCAATCCGAGTTGTTCAAAGATCACACTACCAAGTATGAGGAGGACTGGGAGAAGCTTGTTAATTATTCCAAGAGTGGAGCTACCAAGTACTGAGATCTGACATCATAGAGGTTGACAAGCTCCAACTGGTGATCTTGAAATTCATAGAGTATGCAGCTTCGAAGAAGCAAGAAGGAAACCCTATTATTGATGAAGAATTTCTAAAGGAATAGCTATAGCAAAGAGAAATCAACAAGAGGACAAAACACTACAGTCCTGCCACTAGAAGACAAAATAGGGATATGGAGAAAATGTGTTTTAAAAATGTAGTATATTAGGGTGTAGATAGAGCCCTAGTTTATAGTGATTTATGGCCACAAAATTTAAATCAATATTGGCCACATGTTCTACTTTTGGGAAACTATAAATAGGGGGTCTCCTCTCATTTTCAAAGCGAGTTGAGTTGTTGTAAAGACATGCTGCAAAAATTGCAATAGAAATACATCGACTTTGGTGCATTTTTTGATTTCTTCTCATTTTTCATGATTCTTCTCTTATAGTTAGATGATTTAGTTAAATTTACTTTGTTGTTTTAGTTTCCTTTCAGTTACCTTTCGTAGATTTAGTAATGTTCATGGTTATGAATATGTTTGCTGTGTAGATGCTTTTCTTGTCCATACTTTTGGTTGTTTACTGCTGGTAAATAGTTGTGCAAAGTTAGTTTGGACCTAGATTTGAAGCTTCTTTTAAATATTTATTTTATTCATGCATATGTATGGTGAATAAATGATAAAGCAACTGCAGTCCTTAGAAGATAGCATAGATTTCATGAAACTGTGAGATTTCTGGTTAAGTGGAATTTTGTTTTAAGGAAACTGTCCATAGTAGAAACCTCCATGATCACTATTCATTGGTAGTTGCAAGTCCGGAAACCCTCTCTCTTACCTTCCCCCTTTTTCCCTTTTTTTAAGAAGTGACCTATGCTAAGGTTCGTTGCACATTGTAAAGTCAAATCTTAAAATAGAAATGGATTTCAAGATTTTTGTTTGAACCTACAACAAACATACAATAACTTCGTCACCTCAGAAACTCCATTTGCAGATTTGATTCCCCTTCTAGCTAAGCTCATGTAAGTCTGCCTTATGATTACCAAAAAAATCACATCAAACATCAACTGAGATATTTCATGCAAGTCATGACTTAACACCTGAGAGACCTTGGGGTGATTTTCAGAAACTTTGTGGATATTTCCTTTCAAGAGAGGTAATGCACTTATGCATTACCTGTGTTGAGAAGTGCATAAAAAAAACATCAACAAAATTGATGCTAGAAGGAGGGATTTTTGCAAGCTAAGCTGGATCAAATTGGGTACTTCTCCCCTAAAGTTTTTCATAGAATACTAAGGTCTACACCAAAAAGAGGGGAGTTCGAAGAGCTACCACCCCCTACCCAAGCTAAGAGAGCTAAGAAAGGTGAAGCTTCCACCTCCAACACATCCGACCAACCCATTTCACTTTCAACTTCATCCTCTTCTTCTACTCATTCATCGTTGTCTTCTCCCTCATTCTTGGAAACATGTTCTCCTACTCACCCTCTTCAAGCAACCTTCCAAGCTGCCACTTCCCAAGGGCTAGATGCTACCTTCTAGCCTAACGCAGCCCCATTTTTGGGAGTTGTTTCATCAACTGACGTTGCGCCTTTGTAGCCACAAGTCAATCGGGCATAGCCACCTCTACCGCCCCCTCCCATGGCGTGGTTGGGAAATAAGCCATCTCCTTTGGCCTTTAACCTCTATCATGACATGCCAAAGAATCCTGAGAGCTTTTGCATGAATTTCAATCCCCAAGATCCATAGAGGACAACCGAGGAGCATGTCAAGTTCTTTGAAATTGTTTTGAAGACTATGCAAATCATACATGAGGATGTGGATTTCTTGCTCTTTCCCTACTCCTTGCAGGAGGAAGCCTTCTATTGGTATGTCAAATTGCCAACGGGAACTATCAACATGTGGGACCTTCTGAAGAATGCTTTTCTATAGAAGTTCAAGACCCCAATCAACCCTGCAAAGTCGTATCGGCATTTTATGTTAGTTCAAGGAGAGATTAATGAACCGATCAGCTCCTTTAATGATCGATTCCATAGGGCATATACTTGACTGCAGGACCCATACATGTTCAATGATGTTGTTGTTTTAGCTATCTATTATGCAGAACTAGACAATCTTACTATAGTATTAGTAAAGAGGATGCGACCACTGCCTATCAGATTGGTAGATGTGTATGCGAAGGTCGTCATTGCTAGCACCGACCTAGGATAAAACATTTCTGGTCAACTACCCTCTTTGGGGTAGGTTGCTCATCCTTCACAGATGCAAGGACTTATGCAAGCTCTGCAACATCAAATGACTCCCATGAATCCGATACCGCAACTATCCATAGTACCGCACCTCTGACAACTAATCAATCAAGCACCCTCGATTCCTCACTATTTGTTGCCCCAATAGTAGCAAGTCCATTATCAGCCACCCAAAGTGTTAGCATATCTCCAAGCATCTGAATTTCCACCCACCCACCAAAATCAGTTGGTGTTCCTCCAAAATTTAGCTCCATAGCTGAACAACACAGAAAAGGATCATATCGACAAACTCACAGAAATGATCAAGAAATTTTTTATGAAGATGACGCATTTGAGAAACCAAAAAAATCAGCTGGAGGCTTCACAAAAATGCATCCAGGCCAACCTCAATCATGATAGTCACAAAATCCATGAGAACCAGGATAATTGTGATGCCAGCACAATGTCTGGGTAGAACTATGATAGGAATTAGAATTTGAGGCATAACTTTGATAGAAGGCCTTTCTCGAGGCAGAACCAAACATGGAACACGAGGCCCAACAACGGTGGTGTTCCCACTCCCATCGATTAGCCCAGTAGCAATGATAAGACTACAAGTGGATTCTACTTGGCTAAGGCTGCTTTATCTGGTTGGTGCCGCATACACAAAACATGACAACATTCTGAATTGGATTGTCCAGAATTCAAGACGGCTGCTGAAATTTTTTAGGTTGAAGTCCAAAATGTTGTGGATAGCTCGGGATGCAGAGACATCATTCCTTCTGAACCATACAATTCCCCTGTGTTGGTGGTAAACCAAGCTCCTTTCCCGAAGGTTGAATGCAATGTGCTAGAGAAAGAAGGTGCCAATACAAGAAACAACGATAAGGTAGAAGAGGTAAGTTCTAAAAGCCCTTTGCCTCAGCTTTTTGATTCAGTAGACAATGGTCCTAAGGATGAGGAAGAGCCTAGGGAAGATGAAGTCCAAATGTTTCACCAAAGGACTAACCCTTACAACCTCAAGAATAGACAAGTTGGTGGTCCTTTTATGACCTCTACTCTACCTAATAATGTCAGTACCCCTCTTGACCCAAATGCTAGCAAAAATCTGAGATATCCTCATGTTCCTACATGGTAATTTTAAAGGAATAGACAACAAAACCAAAACGAAATCTAGCCCACTAGCTCCTTCCAGAATACCACTAGGTCCTCCCAAAATATTCTTATGATGAAGAAGTTGAACAAATGGGAGAATATATTACAAAAGAATTTAAGAAGGTTAAGCTAAGTGTGCACTTTTGAGCTACTCAAGGTCCCAACTATGAGAAATGTCTTCTTTAGAATGATAAATGGGACTCCATCAGCTAGGTTAACTCAAGAAGTGCCTTCAAAGAAGGTTTCCTTTGAGGACCAGCAAAATGAACCAGTTGTGTGACAAATTTCCAATAAAAGGGTTGATCTACCTCCAAATCAACAACCAAATAGGCAACCCACCAAAGAAACTGATTAGACACAAGCCCAAAACAAGGGTAATGATAAGGATACGGGCCAAGTCACCCAAGTGGATGTTTCTGGAGGACTATTTCAAGGAATATTTGAAACTCCTCCCTTCCTAATCACTATCTGGGTGCTTGGGAAGATCTTCCATAATTGCCTGCTGGATTCGAGAGCTTCCGCTAATGTCATGCCCCTAAGAATATGCAAGGCCTTGGGGATAGTTCCAACTCCATCCTGACGTAAAGTAAAACAACTTGATAAGATAGAGATCAACATAGTTGTCAAGATTAATAGAATACGGATGGAGATTGCTGCTGATCCCAAGATTCAACAAACCATTGATATTCAAGTTGATGATATCCCAGACACTTATGGCATAATTTTAGGAAGGGATTTCATGAGGACACTGAATGGATATGCTACCACTGACTACTCCCACCTTTGGCTGCTATGGAAGGGAATGCCAAATCAGATTTGAGTAGATCGGGAGCCACACATGAGGTTCATGATCATGAAATACAACAATACAAATGAGGTATTGTTTGTTGAAACTGAATTGGGGAATTATTCTCTGGTGTCATATTCAGATGAACAAGAATGCCTTGGAGAGGAAGAAATGAGAGAGGTTCTTCTTGTATTGTGTAGTCCACCTGCTGACCTAGCCCGTATCCCTTAGAACACGAAAATGCTGATAGAGTCAAATGATGAAGGATTTTGTGAGGGTGACAATCTCGGATTGTTGGATGGTTTCCGAGA
Organism: Sequoiadendron giganteum; assembly: GCA_007115665.2. Classification (NCBI taxonomy): domain Eukaryota; kingdom Viridiplantae; phylum Streptophyta; class Pinopsida; order Cupressales; family Cupressaceae; genus Sequoiadendron; species Sequoiadendron giganteum. Next base: position 22,952,233 of record CM021108.1, on the reverse strand, counting down.
TTTTATGAAAAAATGTGTACAGGACTAGCTCAGTTTGGGAGCCAGAATGAATTTTTAGGAACTCTTGCTTCCAAGCTAGTGCAGGGTACATAATATTGCCCATTCAGAATTTCAATGCTGTTTGTGTCAAACAACAATCACACATATCAAAAGACAAATCACTCCAGAAGAGGAGGTTTGGTCGACACCGCCATAATAGACACATTCAGCCCTTGCACCTCCTCAAAAGGTTGCTAAAATGAGGACCCCATCAAAATAAAAAATCAGGCTTGTCAATTCTAAGGTCAAGGATTCTCCGGGGTTCTGGATGTTGCGCTTCAGTGGATCCAAATCCAAGCATGGGGCTAGAGATGGCTTTGAACTAATCAGTCCCAGAGGTAAGTCATATTTTATTGCTCATAGGCTTCACTAATAATGTAGCAGAATATGAGGTGTTGGTCTTGTGACTCCTTATGGCATTAAGGAAAGGTGTCAAAATGTTGCAAGTCTTTGGGGATTCAAAATTGGTCATAAAACAAGTAAGAAAACTCTATTCCTATTATGATTGGAGAGTCACCAATTACAGAAATAGGGTATGGGACGTATTGGAAGGTTTGGATGCATTTAATATACAATTGATCCCTCATGCTCAAAATTATACCGCTAATTCCCTAGCACAAGCTGCTAGCACTTTGCAGCCATTGTCATTGTCTAGCCTTAAATGGTTCACGGTTGAGCTCACCTCCATTCCATTTGTACCAGACAATGCAGCCAATTTTCAGGTGTTTAATGATGACAAACACATCCTGGATTTCATTACCAATTCTGATCTATTCGCTACCCAGATAATTGATGAGGCTGAGCCTGAGCTTGAGGAGGTCAAACTTGATATAGAAGGGGTCATCAATCTCAAGACCAACACTATCCCAAGAGGGATGGTCCAACTCAAATGCATATTTGATCTAGATCAGATCAGAGATCAAGATCAACAGGCCAAGAAAGACACCATCAGTGGCTAGTGTGACTTACAACCTCGAAACAGCTAACGAAGTGAGGAATATATTCATTGGCTAGGTGTGTAGACCCAAATAAAGAAAGGGTATAGTGGATGCTTTATGAAAGTACCACAATGTCATTTCTTGGAGCTACGAGGATTTGAAAATATATGACACCTCAATAATTATGCACACCATTCCCCTTAGACGAGATGCAAGGCCATTTCGACAGTGATAGCGCCCTGTCAATGCTTTATTGGAGCCAATCATATATAAGGAGGTGTAGAAATTGTTGTCTACCAAGATTATCTTTCCAGTTCAGCATTCTACATGGGTTTCCAATTTGGTTCTAGTTAGAAAAAATAATGGAGAAATGAGATTGTGTGTGGATTTCCACAACCTGAATAGAACTTCAGATAAGGACAACTATCTCATGTCGTCATTGGAAGAGGTACTGCAAATAGTGAATGGTTCTCAGATGATGTCCTTCTTGGATGGGTATTTAGGGTACAACCAAGTCATGGTGCAATATGAAGACCTACACAAAGCGGAATTCACCACCAAGTGGGGCACATTTCCCTATAGACGGATGCCTTTTGGGCTCATCAACGTTGGCACCACCTTTCAATGTGTGATGGATATTGCATTCAAGGATCTGATCAGAAAGTGCATAATCATATACATGGATGATTTAATGGTATTCTCAAAATAGCGAGGTGATCATGTTGCCGACTTATGTAGAGTTTCTCAAAGGTGTTGTGAGTTTGGGGTTTCCCTCAATCCGAAGAAATACATCTTTGGGGTGATTGAGAGAAAGTTGCTTGGGAATTTCTTATTAGAAAAGGGGATCTCCATTGATCTTGAACGTATTCAAGCCACCATGAAGATTCAGTTGCTAGGCAACAAGAAGGAGTTAAAATCTTTCTTTGGAAAGATCAACCTTGCCCCTAAGTTTATAATAGGCTTTGCTGAAATTGTCAAACTGATCAATGCTATGTTAAAGCAAGATGCCAAGATCAAGTGGAATCCTAAGGCGAGGCAAGCCTTTGAAGAAATTAAACAAGAAATTGTGGAAGCATTGATGTTAGTCAGTCTGAACTATCTGAAGCATTTCTACATCTATTCATTCACTTCAGATCATTCATGTGCCAGCATACTGACACAAAAGGATGATGAGGGGAACAGGCATCCAATTGCCCTCATGAGTACCCCTTTGAAAGACACTGAGCTGCATTACCACAACATAGAAAAACAAGCCTATGCCCTTGTTACAGGAGTAAAGAAGTTCAGGCATTATATCTTGCGCAAAAAAGTATTCACCATAGTTCCTGACACAGCGGTAAAGACGTTGCTTATGCAAAATGAGCTGGGAGAATGAAGGCCAAAGTGGATTATGTTGCTGTAGGAATACGATATGGAAATCCAACCAATTAGATTGGTGAGAGGACAAGCGCTCACCTGAACGATTGCCGAAGTGGCAACAAATGTAGGGCCTAAACTCACAGTGCAATAATACCAGCTGGAGGATGTCTCCCCAGGAGAATTGTACGATGACATAGTGTATTATCTGTTGAATCACAAATGTCTGCCCCACTTATAGGGAGTCCAAAAGCATGCACTTAGATTAAAGAGTAGAAATTATATGTTGCAAGGGGCCATATTGTACAAGAGGAATTATGAAGGTATCTACTTGAGATGTCTTGGCAAGGAAGAAGTAGATCCTGAAGGAGTTCCACGATAAGTTCGGGACTGGTCACGGATCTGAATTGTCTACAACACGTCAACTAGTGAGAGAAGGATACTATTGGCCTATGGTTTTCAAAGATGCCCACAACCATGTTTGCACCTGCCATGTATGCCAGACCACAACAACCAGAGAAAGGCATGCAACTGTCTCATTACAACTAGTGCTGGAGGTAAGACCATTTGCACAATGGGGTCTTGAATTCATTGGTCTGGTAAGCCCTCAATCATCTATAGGATATAGGTATGTTCTAACCACTTCTGATTATTGCACTAGATGGACATAAGAAATTGTAAGTAGGCACTGAACAATGGAGGTAGTAACTAATTTTTTGGAAAGTTTTATTTTGAACCATTTTGCTTGTCCTTATGCATTGGTATGTGATAATGGTCTCGCATTTAGCTCGTTAAAATTTGTTGGTTGGGCTTTTGACTATGGAAGTGCACTCAAATTCTCTTCCAACTATTATCCCCAAGGCAATGGTCTTGCTGAATCCACCAACAAGAACCTGATTACCGTGATAAAAATATTGCTTGATAGGAATCCCAAGGACTGGCACACCCAGCTCTGTTTTTCCCTTTGGGCACATTATACCCACCATAAGGCTACCCTTAGAGATTCCCCTCACCACATCGTTTATGGCTTAGAGCCTATTTTCTCGATACACTTGAAAATCCCTACTCTCCAACTCATCAATGATTTTTACAAAGGAGGGGATCGTAGAGAAGCTTGCCTGGCTAAGTTGTTACATTTCGAAGAGGTACGAGACCGTGCAATAAAAAACTTCACCAAACATTAGGGCGTAGTCAAAAGATGGTTCAACCACCGAGCCAAAATCAAGGCCTTCTGAATTTCTGATCTAGTCCTATATTGGGACAAGGCCCATCAAAGAAAAGGGGGTCATAACAAATTTGAAAAACTTTGGCTTGACCCCTTTTAGATTGTCGAAATTCTTGCAGATAATGCCTTTCACTTAAAGACCTTAACTGGTGAGGACCTCTCATTTCCTATCAATGGGTAGCATCTTAAGCATTACTTCCAAGCCTGAGCTCTCCTAGAGTTGTTCATGCAAATACTTGTATATAGGTTAGGGTAGGTTTCCTTGATTTTCTTTCCTACTTTGTTTTGTTTTGCTCGCTTCCCAATATTTTTGTTTTGACCTTGATGAGTCTTTCCTTGTTTCTGCTACGGTGGTCATGCTTGAATTGATGAATGATTCTCTATGCACACCACTCTTATTTTGTTCTCTAGATAAGCCTTCATTCCCCACTATCGATCTCTAAAAGGCCCTAAGCATTGGTTTCCTCTTTTGAACAATGGTCTAATTTAGGATTGTATCCTTGTTTGAATCTCCTGTGCTTGTTATGGATCATGCAAACAATACACCTTAAAGGTTTTCGAAGAATTGTGTGGTGATTGCTAGGAGGGCTGGACAAGTGAAAAATCTAAAGTCTGCTCTAGTGACCATTGTGATTCCCAAACCCAAAGTGAGCTTCAATGCTTGCACGGTTGAGAAAAAGAAAAGAAAAACACTACAAAAAAATATCAGAGAAGAAAAGAAAATACAAAATAATGTAACTGTATGGGTGTACGAATATCTCTACCGGGGTTATGGATGCCTGGTTGGTAGTAGAGATATGTTTGTGGGGTCATAGTGACAACTCCGTCAAGGCTATAGATTCCTAACTGGTAATGAAGCAATGTCCAGGTTACTTTTCGGGTCTAGAGAATTACATAGCTTGTCCCTCTTGATTAGTAGTTATTCGTGTGATTTCTAAGGAAAGGGAAATGAACTCACCATGAACACACATCCATGATGATGTCATGGTATGATTCAACCTGGGTTTTCCTCCTAAACTTGATCTTAGTTCAGCCTTGGAAACTGGCTTCTAGTTTGCACAACCACAAATTTTGGGTTTGAAATGAATATTTATCTTTAGAATTCTAGGAGAATTCTCCCCAACGGAGTCACCTTTTATTGTGCCTATAGCACACATGCCCCATTCAGAATGGGGACCCTCTCTCTTTTTCCTTGTCGGGTCATTTTGTTTTTGCCTCATTTTGCGTGCCCCCATTTTCATGTCCTTGATGATCAACATGAATCCCAAGTCTCATCATCGGTTGAACATGTGTTTCCCCTCAAATTTTTCTGAGTCCTAAAGCTTCCTTGACATTTCACACTTTGTTTGCATCCGTAGGGCCTCCTGAGCCCAGATCGTTAGAATTCCCCTCTCAGGTTTCCCTATTTGTTTTTCCTTTTCTAATGGCTTTTAGTTTGTGCCTTTTTGGCTTCTAAGTCCCATCTTCCTATTTTCCATCTGGTAACTTGCATTAAATCTGACATTTTGTCGCACCTTCCGAACATAACCCTTTGGGTTTCCCTGCCCGGGTTTCCTTTAGGTTTTCGCCATTTTGGACGCCCATCGGCCAACGTCCTTCCAGTCTTCAGACCCCGATGCCTACTCGACCGTCAGATTCTCACTTGGTGAGTTTTTGGATGGTCATTACCTCACATCATTCCAGACCTTGGGCTCTAGGTCTTCCCACTGCCATCCTTAATTTGAATCCACCAACCCCACCTACCGCCATACCTGCATCTATTAAGGACATTAATTGTTATTAGGAGTATAAATATTGGGTCTGACCTATCATTTTCACATGTCAAGAATTCCAGACAAGTGTAGTGCCTCCCCAGCCATCACCATCCTCACACCCGAGCTTCCACTTCGCTGTTCTTAACAAATTCGACGTCCATCATCATCGGGTCTTCGAGGTACGCTTGTCACCCAAAAAAATACTCCATGTTTTCATGATTTCATGCTTAAACAATAGACAATAAGGGATAATTTAATATGAACCTGATAGAGGGGACACCATGCCACAAAACCCATATGTTGTATTTCCAAAACAACCCTTAGAGACTTCAAAAATCGAATACGGAGCCTTGCTGTCCCATCATTGTTCTTTAGGGTAGGCGTCGGTGCCCTCCGGTCCCAAGACTCCCCAATGCCATGACCATTTAACATGCAAAATTGATGAACCTACCTCGGTGCCCAAGATCCTCTCAGGTTTCGGACTCTGGAACTCTACCTCTGCATGGTTGCTCCTTTTTTGTTGTTTCAAACAAAATTTCCCTCACATCTCTCCAACCCTCAGACCCTAAATGGCACATTGATGTGAAACTTTTGATAAAAGCAATGCCTTCAGGTGCCCATCGAGTCTTGGTATGTGGACTTCCATCCCTGGACCGCTGCTCCTAGTTTGTCATTTTCAACGGCTATCAAGGGACTGCTCTCTGGCACCCGAACCCCGAATTTGTGAATGCCATCCAAACAAACTAGTTAAAAAATAAGGAAAATCCCTAAGTACCTAGTGGTCCCTGGGTCTCAGCCTTCGGACTTCTGTCTGCGGGCTTCCGTTTTAAATGGTTGTCGAGTGACTGCCTCCCAGCTTTCGTGTTCTGAGTGCTTCCCCGCCAAAACAATTTTAATGAAAATCTTCAAGTCCTTGCCTTCGTCGAACCCCGCCCACCAGACTTTCGACATCGGGCTGTCGTCCCATCTCGGCCATCCCGAACAACAAACCCAAACCGTCTTTTCGGCTCCCGGGCCCTGAAATCCCGATCTCTACCAAGTTTTGACAAGCAAAGTGTGGGGCGAAACTTCTCCTTGGATCCGGTCCACTGGGATATAAGCTCCAGACTTCCATCCTTGCTTTGTCATTTCACATGGCTATCATGCACCAGCCTTTTGGCCTCCACGACTCAAGCTCTTAGATGACTAAAAAATTGTAAAGGTTGTCCCACGACCTTCCACCTCTAGGATGTCATTTTCTCAAAGTTGTTCCAAATTTCTAGCACTTGACAACCTTCCCTTAGTTTATTCTCAGATGCCTTAATAATGACCTAAATGACCTCCAACCTAAATACAAATGATGACTGACATGCTAAAATGTGATCACCTTCCTCATAAACACTTCATTATCCAAATCCAAGATCGGGAGAAATTGTCCAAGCCTCCCTAGCTTGTTCACCCTTCAGAACAACATTCTCACCAAGGAAGTCTGGCCTCTACGACCCGAGTCATCCAATTTCCCTCCAGTGAACATTCAATGACAAATTCAACTAGGTGTTAGACATTTGAATGATAGATTATTTGATCTAACCATGTTTTACAGGGATTTGGCTAATCGTTTATGTCATCATGTTAGATTGTACTTAACCCTGCCTCTATGTGTAGGATATATATAATCAGCTGCAGAAGCCTCAGGGGCAGCCAAAGACAAAGGGAAGAGAAATTTCAAAGCTCCTCGAGGTAAGGAGGATATAGATCAGATGAAATACAAATTCTAGGGAGTATCATTGCACTCCAAGGTCATGACCAAGTGGAAGGACATCACTGACACAAATATTGGGCATGTCAACATTGATGAGTTCATAGAAAGGGTTATAATAAGCCCCAAAATAGATAATGCAAGACTCATCAGGAGCGATGGAGTAGCCAAGGCTGTGGGTTTCCCTCCCGCCTTGATTTCCCCTGAGCTGGTAATGGCTTGCAAAGAGGCATATTAGGCAGAAATGAAAACTATTGTCGACAGAGGTGGAAACATCCTAGCCAACATGTCACCATCAAGAATAAAAAAACCTTCCACATTCCTGTCTTCAGAAAGATGGAGCTGCCTACTATCCAGGAATGCAATTAAATTTGGAATGAAGACCCCATAAGATTCAATAAAATCATAAATCAGTATTGGCTAAAGGACAAACGGGGTAGCACTACAAAGGTTCCCCAAGAACTCTTTCGCAAAGAATTTTTCGAAGACTATCATGATTTGGTCACCCTACTAAGTAGAGTAATGGGCCTCCCTTATGCGATATTTTCAAGAATGGATGGTTTATTTCATCGAGCACATTCTTCATGGGAAGGACACCACATTCTACTGGGGAGGAATAATCAGTGACCGCTTTCATGATCAATTCATGAAAGTCAAAAAGACCTCCAAGTTCTATATGACCTCTTACTTGGTATACTCACTCACTGATAGGAGGCATTATAATGGGTTATTTTGAGTTCCAAACAAAGTTTCTGGTAGAGAACTCAATTCATTGCTTATATCATTAGGTTGCTCGAGGGTGATTTTGAGAGAAGAGTCTCCCACAGTGCTTGTGCTTTTCTAAAAAATTATGCTTTCCGATTCATCCAATATCCAAATTTCACCTACACTCAAGCCCAAGGATTCTCAAAAAATCCAAACAAGCTGCCCTGGTACCCTAATGACTGGATAATATTGTTGGAACTCTCTTGGTAGCTGTGCCACATTCAAACCATTCTAAGTAGCAAGCATCTAGTAGGGATCCCTTATCCCCTTACACTCGGAAAAGGAATGTATGAGCTTAATACTTCCCAATGTGCGGGAAATTCAGAGAAGGAACTAGTAGAATATCACTTCAAATCTCACACGGCCAGGCCACGAATGGACCCATACGGTCATGTCAGAAAGGCAATTGGACAGGAGTATGCCCACATCCACAATGTTTAAGATTTTTGGGCCAATTGCAAGGATGAATTTGAAGTGCGGCTAAGGCACTATATGCAGATTATTGGATACTTTGTAAAAGGGTGAACCTGTTCCCAGTGCCCAATCAACTAGGGGAAGATGAAAGCACTATAATCGACCCCAGGTATAATGTCATTGCAAACATGCCACTACCACTAGTTGATTGGAATGAGCTGGAGGTTGATGACCTTGACATACTTACCAAGCCTATTGAGGCCCGAAGAAAGGCATGGTTTGATGAGCGGGCTGCTCAATTAAAATAGTAAGGGGTCTTCCTGACATTTAAGGGGCTCAAAAGTGAGCCAAGTGGTTTTGATGGTGGGGAAACTGCTACATCAACTAGAGAAACATCTAAATCCCCCTCATCTATTCATTTAAAAAATAGAAAGGAGATTGACGAGCAGCAGTCCGACCCAAAGTTGTATGCTAGAAAGGCCTCAAAGGGTGAACCTCCCAAGAATCACAAGCGAATGGGAAACATCACCAAAATGCCAGTAATCTAAGAAGACCTGCTCAATGAGGGAGAGGAGATGGAGGCTGGTCAGCCAAAGTCTCTGCCTATTTCATCTGCTACCACAACTACTGCTATTACCACTACTTCGCCTATCCCACACATAGTAGTTTCATCATGTCCACCTGCGATGGAAATTTTCATCCATCTTGCTTCTACTTCTTCCATCACACAAGTAATATTCATTGATTCATCCTCCATGTCTTCTTCCTTTTCTCTTCCAAACTACCACTGTTGCAACCACAATGCCTGAACTTACCCTTCCATAATCCTTCATGAAATACATGAAAAATGTGCCCTCCGAGCTCTTAGGAATGTTTGTAAATTTGGTGGTACAAGTTATGATAGCTCAGGCAATAATTAGCACTCCAGTTCCTCCTCCTCCTATAGAGCCATCAAAAATGGAAGCCACTATGGAAATTTATGAGGAACTGGACTGTTGCCAACAAATAGAATCAGCTAAGAGATTGGAAGAGGAGGCATATGACTATCATGAGGTCACCTCTAAGTCTTTCAATGATGAGACCGAAGACACAAAGATAATTGAAGAGATAGTTGATCCCGAGATCGATGCTGAGTGTGCTAAGAAACTCAAGGAAATTGAAGACAATGAGGCTGAAAAACAACTTATTAGTGAAGAGGTTGCTGTCACAGGGATGAAGGATGGTAAGTCTCCAATGGAAGAACAAGACCATACCCTTAGGAATGATGAAGAGGTGTTCCCTCATGAAGAGCAAGAAGATAAGGGAGAAGATAAGCCTGAAGGAGGAACTAAGAATTATAAGAATCTAGAGATTGAGTAGCCCGGGGAGCACAGGCATAATAAAGAAAAAGATGTTGAAGGGGAAGGAAACCCTGATGAGTGCTTGCTTTCCAAATCCCCTATCAAGGGCATAGTGTTTTTCCAAGACTCTGATGAGGAGGAAGATACAAAGAGGGAGTAGGAGGTCCTCAATGATAGGGCAATTAAGGTTAGGGAAGAAGAAAAGGGGGATCAACAGGACTCACCTAAAGAAAAGTCCTCAATGCCTAATTGGTTGGAGAGATAGGTAGAAAAGAAGGCTCCCACTCCAAAAGACCCAAGGGCAAGGCTGGAAGCTATATTGGTCCCGGATCAGCACCAAGAAGGAGAAGAATCCAAATATCAGGTCAAAGGTACTGATGGATGCCTTTGGATCCAGAGCAGTACAAATAGCTATGATGGTGGTGGGAGAACAAGGAATAAGTTATAAAATATCCACCATCGACTTGGGAGTGGCCACCAGGGAGAAGAAGATTGATGATCTCCAAGAATCAGTCACCACAGTGGTGCATCTCATTCAGCAGGACAAATTTTTGAAAGAGGAGCTTAAGGCACAGGTGGCTGATTTGACAGCCTATATCCAATGGTGGTCATCCACAGAGGAACAACCAATCACATTCTCGGCCTCACCATAGTTGTTGTCAAAAGAGTATATTGACGAGCTAGAGAAGAGAAAGAACCTTGATAAGACCACGAAAAATTGGTTCCGACAGGTATCAATCGTGATGTTTGGAAAACAAACAAGTTCTTGGAAGTGCAAACATCTCTTGAAGGTATGAGGAAAATCTTCATTGAGTTCCCAAAGAAATATGGGGCTTCTTACCCAAAAATTGAGGCTATCCTCAAGCTGCCAAGTGAAATTCGGGAAAATGAATTTTCCTTCAAATATGAGGATCATTGGCTGATGAAGTGTCGAAACGAGACTTCGATCATCAGAAGGAAAGGCTTGAACAAGTACTTTAAAGGGTAAATCTAGATGTTGAGTGGGCCAAGGAAGCCAGAGAAGAGTTATTCCAATATCTAAATCTAATTGTAGGATATGAAATGCCCGTTGTCCAGATCAATCTGAAAAATATAAAGCCTCACTTCCAAAAGAGGATGGAAGACAGGATGTCAGCTAAAATTACACTACCAAGTATGAGGAGGATTGGGAGAAGCTTGTTAATAATTCCAAAGAGTGGAGCTACCAAGTGCTGAGATCTGACATCATAGAGGTTGATAAGCTCCAACCAGTGATCTTGAAATTCATGGAGTATGCAACTTCGAAGAAGAAAGAAGGCAACCCTATTATTGATGAAGAATTTCTAAAGGAATAGCTGCAACAAAGATCAATAAGGAAGAGGACAAAACGCTATAGTGTTGCCAGTATAAGATAAAACAAGGATATGGACAAAATGTATTTTAAAAATGTAGTATATTGGGGGGTAGGTAGAGCCCTAGTTTATAGTGATTTGTGGCCACACAAATGTAAATCAATCTTGGCCACATCTTCTAATTTTGGGACACTATAAATAGGGGGTCTCCTCTCATTTTCAAAGGGAGTTGAGTTGTTGTAAAGACATGCTACAAAAATTGCAATAGAAATACATTGAATTTGGTGAATTTTTGGATTTCTTCTCATGTTTCATGATTCTTCTCTCATAGTTAGATGATTTAGTTAAATTTACTTTGCTGTTTAAGTTTCCTTTCAGTTAGCTTTGGTGGATTTAGTAATTTTTTTCATGGCTATAAAGATTTCTGTTGTGTAGATTATTTCCTTGTCCTTACTTTTGGTTGTTTACTGTTGGTAAATAGCTGTGCAAAGTTAGTCTGGACCTAGATTTGAAGCTGCTTTTAAATCTTTATCTTTATTCATGCATATGTATGGTGAATTAATGATAAAACATCTACAGTCCTTAGAAGATAGCACAGATTTCATGAAACTATGAAATTTCTAGTTAAGTGGAATTTTGTGTTAAGGAAACTATCCATAGTAGAAACCTCCATGATCACTATTCATTGGTAGTTGTAGGTCTGGGAACCCTCTCTCTTCCTTGCCCCCCTTTTCCCTTTTTTTAAGAAGTGACATATGCTAAGGTTCGTTGCACATTGTAAAGTCAAATCTTAAAACATAAATGGAGTTCAAGATTGTTGTTTGAACCTACAACAAACATACAATAACTTCCTCACCTCAGAAACTTCATTTGCAGATCCATTTCCCCTTCCAGTTGAACTCACATAAGTCAGCCCTATGATTTCTAGAAAAATCACATCAAACATCAATTGAGATATTTCACGCAACTCATGACCTGACACCCACGAGACCTTGGGGTGATTTTTCAGCAACTTGCTAGATATTTCCTTTCAAGAGAGGCAATTTGACTTATGCATTACCTATGTTGAGAAGTGCATAAAAAACAAATCAACAACAATATTTTTCACCATCTTTGAAGCTTCGAGTTGAGACTCTTTTGGTTTTACTTCTCTCATTGTTGTAGCAATATTAGCATTCACAAGCTTGCGAGCTCACATCTTCCTTCACGTTCCTTGAGAGCATCTTGTTGGGAAGGTGATATCCATTCACTTAGCATCATCGTATCATTTTAGTAGCATATTTTTGTTAGCATAGCACATAGTACTTATACTTGAATATATTTCTTTATCGTACTTTCTCTATCATTGCTATTTTGGTTGTCTATGGAGGTGGAAACACCAAAATGGGGGTCTAAATGTGGCAAGCCTTGAAACAACCCCAAAAAAATTCCTTGTTCTTTTGTGTGTAGGTATTTCATTCATGTGGAGCTTGTGAGAGGCTGAATTGGTCATAAGTTGTATTTATACCACCTTCACTCTTGTCAAACTCTAGTTTAGCATTATTAAAGTATTCTTCTTTTTGTTTCAATCATTTATCTATTTTATTCTTTTTATCATTGTATTAAATTGTAATGGTCAAGTCATTAGTAAGTTCTTTCCAAGTTTTGGTTGTACTTTACACTTTGTGTTCGTACAGATGCTAGCACCCGATTGGGATGCTAGTGTGCCACGTTGTCATTCTCTTCTATGGTGGAGTCCTTTGGCAAAGAGTTGCCTAAGTTACAATCTAGATTCAATAATTTTCTTGAGTGACTTCCTAAACCTCTCAAGTGGATAGAAGGAGAGAGATAGATCAATTTCCCTTCCTTTTCACCCTCTTAATACATCAAACCTACCTTAAACAATCCCTTAGTGTGAGGTAGATCATGGAAGCTGATTGTTCTAGACCCTCTCATGACCTAGGGTCTTGAGCAATCGGCCCCCCTCCTCTACAGGTATGCAATGGTGGAAGGTTTGATTATATTCAAGAACAAAGTGTTCCTGGACTCTAGATCCAAGGTGAAAGAAAAGGTTTTGGAAGCTTTCGACAATGCACCAACAATAGGGCATCCTAGATACTATAAGACCTATTGGCAAATCAGAGAGAGGTTTTCTTGGAAAAACCTCAAAGATGATGTTCTCTCATACATTATGGAATGTCTCACATGTCAAAAAAATAAGGGGGAACAATAATTTATCATCGGATTGTTGTAGCCTCTTCCCATTCTAGAGTACAAGTTAGAGAGTATATCCATGGACTTCATTATCGGATTTCTTAGACTGCAAGGAAAATATTGTATCTATGTTGTAGTTGACTGGATGACTAAGTATGCTCATTTATTTGCAATCCCTAGGGATTTCAAAGCTCCAAAAGTTGTACAACTATTCTTCAAAGAGGTTTTTCAGTTGCATGGCCTACCCAAAAACATTATAAGTAATAGGGAAAATCAGTTTCTCAATGATTTTTGGAAAGATTTATTTCAACTGACTGGTACTAAGCTCACCCCTAGCACTATCTATCATCTAGAAACTAATGGACAAACTGAGATTGTGAATAAATGGGTAGAGGGATACTTGCGGAACTATGTCTCATGTCAAAAATCAGTGTGGATCAAGTGGATTGATTTGGGGGAGTACTGCTACAATAACAATCACCACATGTCGATTGGAATGTATCCTTTCAAGGAACTCTATTGTCATTTTCAGAATTGGTTCTTACTAATAGTAGAGTTGTGGAAGCTAGTGACCTGATAAATCAGAGCCAAGAGGTATTGAGGACACTCAAAGAACATCTACAACAAGCTCATGACTAGAAAAGATATATGTAGACAAGAAGTGAACTGAAAGGTTATTCGAAATATGGGATATGGTCTTCATTAGACTACAACCCTATAGATTATATTCCCTCAAAAAAGGTGGAGTAGAGAAACTCAAACCAAGGTTTTATGGGCCATACAAGGTGATTCAGAGGATTGGAGAATTTTCTTATGAGGTCAAGATTTCAAAGGGCAGCAAAATCCATAATGTTTTCCATGTGTCATGTCTGAAGAAAGTTTTGGGATTGCACATAGCTCCAACAACTAAGCTACCACCACTTGATGATGAGGGGAAGCTCGCTCACATCCCAAAAACAGTGTTTGACACCCTGATCAAGAAGTTAAGGAATAGGAGCATAACTGAATACCTTGTCTGATGGAATAATTTTCCTATTGAAGATGCCACATGGGAATGTCCTACAATTATTGAGCATCCAAGTCTAAATTTCTTGAGGGTAAGCAATTTTGAGAGGGGATGACTTGTCATGTCCTCTTTCTTGGATAGGTAATTACAGAGTGAGACCACACCATCCTACCACATTTCACCATAAAAGAGTTCTTGCACTTGAGGTTTGGAAAATAATCTCTTCAGTATCTAGTGCACCCCATATCCAAAATTCAAGCAAACAAGATCCATATCTAGAGAAATATTATTGAAAAAAGATCACTTTGTACAGTAGTCTAACTTCTCCCTACTCAGCCTAATCAGGAGATCATGCCACATCTTACTACAAGAGGACATTTTAGGCTATGATTCAAAACACACAATCTATAGGGCCATATCTACCACATATTCAGAGATTCAAATGAAGAAAGAAATTCCCAATGAGAACTCAATGCCATAATATGCCTACACTGGGTTCCCAACAACAAAATCCATAGTTGAATGGGATGAGTGTTCTTTGGAGTGTGCACAGATAATTGCAGAATGGGAGGATATGAGAGGAGATCCATGGAGTGCATGTGGATAGGTCTGTAGTAGGATATGTTGTTCTTAAGTGGTAATTTCCTTCAAGACTTAAGGCCAACCTAAGTGTAGCATGTAGATATTTGAATTTGGGCTTTGGAACCACTTTGGCTCAAGCCAACCTATTCCTTTGAAGAAATTAGTAGCATATATGTATAGGTAGATGAATTATGTATTGGGCATCAAATTATTATGTTTCCTTCTTTCATACAATTTTAACATTATGTTCTAAACCCTTTTGTGGACAAACAACCATAGGACTTGTAGTCATTGGACAAAACCCTAGTGATTACTTGGATCACAAGATGAAACTCCTTTGGTTCTTGAGATCTTTGTCACCTCAAAGATCACATTTTGCTTCAAATAAGTTCTATAACAAGTTGACATTTTATCTTAATATATTTGCATTAGTTGGATGATTTAATTAGCTTATCAATCTGCAACTTCAAGTGTTTATTTTTGGTATATTTTTGTTCATTGAATTCAAATATGAAAATAAGTATTTTGTGTTAAATTATATGTCTGGTATATTACACACTCATCTAAATGTCTTCCATCAACCCATCCATTATCCCAACATCTATTATCCACCCTTCCATCCTTATTATCTACTCCTTTGCATAAATCTATATCTCCCTCCATCTTCCAATCCATTTTATACTCCTTACCATCATTCTACCAACATCTATGAGCATACATCGAACTACCATGGTCCATTATAGCACAATCAAGGGATACCACCTATGGAACTAGATGCTTGATTCCTTCCTCCATATCCCTAGCATCCATCAACTCATCCTCTTGCACTCTATACTTGGGGGAAAGATTCATCCATACCACATCTTATCCACATCCTCCAATATAATTCATCATTTATCCATCATCATATATGAATCCATCCTCCCCTTTTTCTCCTTTGATCTTTACAAGGTTAAGGATCTACATGAGCATCACATATCCTATCTCCCTTATGCTATCCATATCATTCATCACACATCCCCTCATCATATCCAAATCCATATTACATTCCCATATTTGATCTTAATAAGGAGCCTAGGGGTCAAATATCCATACATACATATCTTATCCATTTTATGTTGTTCATCCTATCCATATCCTTCATCCCATATCCCATATCCTATCTCCATCTCACTATCCTAGTCAATCCATTCTCTCTCTTCACCCTTGGTCTTTATAGAAAGCTAGGAGAAAAATATCCATGCATGCTTTGGACAAGGAAATCCTCCCTCTACTTCCATCCATGTTCTTTATGCACTACCCTTCCATATAATGCTACCATTGTTCCACCCATGATTACATTACCTCTAGTGTGAGGCATCTTAGTCCTTTACAAATAGTTCTTGGATCTCCCTTCCTCTTGTCTCCCAACCCATCCATCACCCAAATCCATCTCTCATACCCACTTCCATACTTTACCATTCCTTGGTTCTCCCTTGTCATTGGATCCCATCCATTCATCTATCCAATCCTATCATCCTTCCAATCCAATCCATTTATAATCCTTCCCATCTTACCAATCCAACAATCCCCATCCAATCCCATCCAAATGCAATCAATCATAAATCATGTAATCCAATATTGCAATGTAGCCCATCATCCAAAAGCAATCCATGATCTTAATCTAAATCAATCTAAAATCCATTGATCCACTATCAAGTTATGATCATAGGGACCTATCCTTCCCAATCCATGTGTTCTTATTATCATTAAAAACACAATAATTGGGGTACACATTGTTCTTATTGTCAAATTTTCTATCCTTATCATCATTACCAATCCATCAATCCACCCATCAATCAATTTTCAGCTTGAATTGGAGCATAGTCCTTGTTTTCTTTTGGTTTATGTGCATGATTGCTTGTTTCTTATGTGTGTTATCATTGTTTGTATTTATCATGGTATTTTTCACTATATTTCCACAAGGGAATCATGGTCTTCCATATCATGGTGTTATAAGGCATATGCTTACACTTGACCTTTCTGATCACATACTTGGCACATTGTCATCCTAGTTCCTTATACCTTGGTGCATAATGTCAAGTACAATATCAAATATAGGTTTCTCTTATCATTGCAACATGATGATCATTCATTTTCCCACTCCATCCATATCTTCATCATCCTTATGTATTTTCCTATATCCTTTTATCCTCCATCCTTTAGTCCTCGCATCCATTTAGAGAGCACACTCATGTTCTTTAAACCCACATGCCCTCTTGAGGGGGCATACCACTACATCCCCATCATCTTTCCTCATCCTTGCTAGTGACTAGGACATCATGCAACTAGTCCTTATCCCTTGCTTACCTACTATGTTTTATTCTTCTTTGAAATGATGTTACTTCTCTTATTCACAACATCATCTCAAAGAGGAGAAAACTGTAGACACCTAAAATAATATTTAATTAAATAAATACTTGTTATTTAATTAATTTAACCTACTTCCTTTATCGTAATAATTAATTAAAGAAATATTCATTATTTATTTAATTAGTTTCTCCATTACCTTAATCCAACACCTTTAATTAAATAAATCATTTATTTAATTAAAGCTAACCTTTTTCCCACATTCCTCTAAAGTCTCCTAATCCCACTTAAGTTAATGAATCCTTGATTAATTAACCTTATCCACTTCCTAATACTCATTTATCCATTCTCCAAAATTTAAATCCACCCAAGTTTATAAACCCTTGGTTTATTAACTCAACCTAGACTTATTACATCAATTAATCATCAATTAATTGGTCTAACCCTCATTCCTAATCACCATAACCATTATTTCTTAATTTTAAATTCCTATACCTCCCCCCTAAGCCTCTCTCCTCTCCTCTCACACATGTGTGAGAAACCACCTACCACTACTATCTCTTACACAAATCCACTATCTCCTTACACAATCCCACTAATTCTTCTTGTGAATTGATCCAAACCATATTTCTCATTGAATACTAGCCATTCATCACCAATGCATCTTGACCCTTGATTTCTCTCATGGAATTTCTATAAATGAGAGGCCTCCCATCCCATTTTCATGAATCCACTTGATGCTAATGTTATGCTACTAAAATTTATATTGATCCCATCATCATGCTATTCGATTAGGAGCAACCACATCCAAGCTAACACATCAATGTAATACTCTTACTCTTTGAGGTTTGCATTGCACTTGGTTTGATTTAAGCTATTTTTATGCATATTTCATTTATATATCATTTGTATATATTCACTTGTTATGGGGGATAACTCATATCACAAATAAATAGATGAGACAAGTATATTTGTAAATAGATAGGACAAGATAACCCAACAATAGAGCACTAACAATAATTTGTGGCTCCCAGTTGGCTTGATAGACAAGATTTTGTACATTTGTAAAAGAGCCTTGGCTATTGATGAGACATGAATCTGGCAAAGCTTCATTGTGGAAAATAGATGTAAAAGAGAAGATAGTGAGAGAGAAATTTTGAGTGCAAAATGGTAAGAGTGAATGAGAATGCGAGTGAAATGAAGAGTTTTGTGAGCTTGCATGGGTAGGAAGAGCTATTACACCTATGATTATCCCACGATGATGCATGCCA
The DNA here is from genome assembly GCA_007115665.2 of Sequoiadendron giganteum. Classification (NCBI taxonomy): domain Eukaryota; kingdom Viridiplantae; phylum Streptophyta; class Pinopsida; order Cupressales; family Cupressaceae; genus Sequoiadendron; species Sequoiadendron giganteum. The sequence goes on along the minus strand of CM021108.1, from coordinate 22,933,932 downwards.
TGGGAAACATTTGTGAGATTCCCTCATTTGAACTCGGAAAGTACGAGGATGCTAGCACACCATGCATATGCCTACGTGTCGTGCAGGTGTCCAACTCACAACTTTACAAGAAACAAGGTGGCAGCCTGCTAACACTTCATCAATGTCCCTTTTGCCTTTGAAACAATTAAATTCTGACTCATAAGGATTTTTTCATAAATGTAGCTAGGCTCCATAAATGTAGTGGGCTAAATGCACAAGTGTGAAATTTCCATGTGGTGTAATTTTATGACACTACACATGCATATATTTTTACATAAATCCCTTTTGTGTAGACATCATCCATAACCAAAATAATTGATACCTTAGTGCATACAATATGTGGCAAAGATGAAGTTTATGTGGTGAATGAGCCCAAATAATCCAAAATAATTTGAGAACAATCTCTACTATAGAGGTTCTTTTTAAGTACATGAAACACATTTAATCCTATGCATATAAACCCATAAGTATTCAATAAACACTTAAGAACTAGTAGATCTATACAATTTGTAAATAGCAACACTTTTAAAAAATCAAAAAACTAATCCACAAATGAACTTGTCACATAAATCAATCTCCACTGTATAAAACTAGTTATAGTAATGGAGCCAAAACATTAGCCAAATGTATTTTACATGTACTAGAACTTTATTGGTTAGCATTAGTTTTAGCCTATGCATGAACCTAAATACAAAGATAAAACTCAAAAGGTTGTCTCGCCATAAGTGCAGAAGGCCCCAAAAACTAGTTTGTTTTATCATAGAAACCCCACACACATATATAGATGCAAACATCAAGAACATGTAAAGATGTCACATAATAATTAGAAGCTTTCATTCTCACATCACAATATTTGAATGAATAACTAAACTAGGGATAGATAAAACTCATTGTTTATGTACCTCCCTATTCTTCCTAAATACTCACTACATAATAATGTATCGTTCCTCTCAATGAAATGCTCATAGATGAATATAAGGCTTGTTTATCAGAGTATTCATGGCCCCCTTTACAACAAATATTAAATGTGCAAGCATTATTTACATATGCATCTATAACAACTAACCATACAACTAAACTAAATAATTACATTTTACATTGTTAAATATTTGATTTTACTAATGAAATAATTATGGTGCTAAAATTTCCACTCTAGCTTTATACCACTTTGGGTAACCATCTTGGATGCACGAGTCTAGTACATGATTTGACTATTTTTGTGCACACATTAACTTAAGACATTATCCATCACTCAAATGTGCTATTTTTCTATTTAAGAAACCCTCTAGACAAGATTATAGGTGTGATATTATCCTCTAATTTTAAATTTCTACATTCGAAGGCCAACATTTCCAAGATTTAAACATTTTCCCTTTGATGTGTCACCAAAATTTCAAATTTATGTGTCTAAGGTTATGTATTTAAAGATACAGTCCAAGGTAATTTAAATATGATGATGGAATGAAAGGAAAAGGAATGTTTTGACAACAAAATATCGAAGGCACTCTTCTCCTTTCAAGTTATGATAGATTAATTTGTCACCCATTTTCATACATCAACAAAACACTAAACTTTATATCACATTCAAATTACACTCTCAAATACATTAACACATAATATGCATCATCAAATTCATTTATTGACTTAGTAATTATCACTAGCATCCACACATGAACACTCATTGCCATCCTTTTCTCTCTTTTGTCTTTACTATTAATTTATTCAAAAGGATTGGTTGAGGTGCAAAGAAGTCCTAGACTACAATCATTTCATAGAAAGTGTTGCAATGCTCTTTAGCACCACCATTTGTTTCCTTACTTCAAATACCACTTGGCAAAAATTATTTGTAGATAGAAAAGACCCACTTTTCTTTGAATAAGATCATCGGCCTAGAAACTATGTAAAGTTTTAAGACGATATTGCTAGTGTAATTCTATCCCAAACATTAAAACTCGCGTTTCATCAATTCTTTGATCCATAATCTAATAATAGATCTCAATCATTGATCTTCTATATACAATGTTTCATCAAAAAATTCATCCTAAAATATGCAAAGCTTGATCCTCGTATTTCAAATTAAACACAATTATCTATATTTTTTAACTTATATTAATCAATTAATCAATTGAATTATTGTTATTTAACTCTTTAAAAATTGAATAGATATTTATAACTTCTTCAAAACATCAAAATATATTAGAAATACCCTCACAAGACATACATGTTATAGGAAAAAGGTTGGATGACAACCTAATCTTTCTAGAACTCAAATTTTATGCTTGATTTGTTCTACAAGTTACTTATTTTGTGACGGTTGTCAAATCAAACTTTCATTCAAATGTAAATACGACGGAGGAAAATATGACATTTTTGGATCGTAAGCTAGCAATCTTGGAAATCAGATCCTGACTCAAATATTTGATGCGTCAATGAACAAATCTGATTGTATTCGGTGCCATAAATAGATATGCTAATATAAAAGGAAGCACATGAAATATAAAATAGCCACTTATGTCAGTAGCTTGTCTATACTCATCATCCACCCATTGAATAAATCAAACTTTTGTAGTAGGATAGAATAATACTATTTATGGAGGTTGGAATATTTTTTTCATCAATCCAAATTATTTTGAAGGGTAAGAGATTGATAGAACTGAAGCTAGTTGGTCTATAATCTGTTTTGGATATTGTATTTAATTATTAGTGGTTTACTTATAGATTTTTATTGGGATATGGAAGATGTTTTGGATGTTTGTTTTGTAAATTTATATAAAGTTGAAAGGCAATAGAATATTTAGCATATTTGATGTATTTAGTTTTGAGAGTCAAAGTAATATTGATAGTATGCGAACTTTAGTTAGCAATACAATTGTATATGAGAATTTAGTATTTAAAGTGATACAATAATTCTTAGTTTTTAAGATTTTGAGAGAGTTGAATGTTTGAACAATATGAATTTTATGATTTTATTTGAATAACATTTATTTATTTTGTTAGTTTTCTTTCAAAGAGTTGAATTTCTTATTTCTTGATGAGATTGATTAGAGATTATGTTTCTTTGTGTGTCTTTCAAGGATCTAACTACACTTGGCTACTTAGCATTCATTATGAGAATTATAAATTATGGTGAGAAAAATAAAAAATCACAAATATAACCATAAAAACAAAACAAAAGGTAGAAGAAGCTTGAGAAACAAAAATTGATGATGCAGAAGTAGTACAAAGGAGTGAGGAGGATAAAAAGGATGAAGACATTGCAATTTATGCTCAATTACAATAGGTATCGAGGTGATAGTTCCCAGTCTCTTACAATTATAATGAGAATGTCTTTTTCTTTGAATTTTTTTCTTGAGTGAATTAATAATCATATCCATCATGACAACAATGGAGGTTGGTGTTGGAACTGTGAAATTTTGATAACCTCATTAACCCTTCATGCTTATTAGTTTCCCAAGAAGTTCATATTACAGACATAAAATTTCCTCACATAGCATTTTTTCACCAAAGTCCAGGTTAAATTTTGTCATATAGCCCCATAAAATTCATCAGACATTAAATCTTTAACATTTGAAAATATCGGCATAAGTTGATGCAGGTCTGACCGATAATAGTATACATTCCTTCAATATATCGGCAAGACATTAAAAGTATCATAACGATGAGGATATATCCCAAGAGAATGCGGGTTTACATTTCCTATCAGCAAGACAAAAGGTATCGGCGTGATGATAAGAGGTCATATCGAGCTTAATTGCTTTTCACTGATTGGAGTATAATAAAGTGTATCAGCCAGATTATGGACATCAAGGTGAGATTTCAAAGGACTGCACGAAGTGTTCGATGGTCTTGCCGATAAAGCAAAAAGAGTACTCATTTGGTAAGACAATGATGTTGGGGAGAGTTCGAGGAGTCTTACCGACCCCTCGGGTTATACCGACAAAACTAAACATATGGAGATAAAGGTTGTTGAGAAGAAAATGTGCGAGGTCTCGCCAAAGAAAAGGTGTATCGGTGAGATAAGTCTCAGTGGGGAGATCTAAGAGACATCACGGCGAATAATATTCTGTTGGTAGGAAAATTTCTTAGTCTCAATGACTTAAGTTGACAAAGTGAATACTTCGGTGAGACAAAGAGCCTTCAGAGTGAAGTGAAGAATCGTTGGCCTGATTCGTTAAGTCTGGGTGATAGTTTGCTTTGGTGAAGGTCATGGCGATATAAAAAGAAAAAAGAAAAAACTATCAGGGAGACTTGTGACGTTGGGGGAAGTACAAGACATCTTAGCGGATGGGTGAACATTGAACAGACGGATCAGCCAGAGATTTGAAATGTCTTGCCAATATGATCCCTGATGTGACAATGAGAATTTTGAAAAACTTGCTACATTCATGTCTCAGTGAAGACATTAATGGTGCCACGAAGCGTAAAAGATTTTGCAAATCAGGATGAGCTTAATTGAAATCATTTTTTCATAGAATTGGCAGTGAAGGAGAGTAGGGGAATGAGCAGAACAATTAAGGTGTTTGTTTAACTCGGATTTGCAAGCAAAATACAATAAGTTTCTCATCCTCTGAAAGTTTGTCAATTTTGAAAATGGAAGGCACTAGTTCAAGAAAATAAAAGGAAGAAAACCTGGGGGTAGTCAACTGAAGGGAAAAAAGAAAAAAACAGAAATATGACCAGAGGGCACCGAAAGAAAATTAAACCAAGATCTCATAGACCAGCTACCTAGTTCAAGACTTAAAGCTAGGCATTCCTCACAGCTTAAGGTGGAAGTAGATAAATTGGATGGCGAATGCAAGTTCATAGGGGATATTTGGAACCCAATTAGAGGATATGAATTGTTCAGTTTCCACTACCATAGAAGAAATTGCTTCGATCTAGTATGTAACCCGTGGAGGCTTAATTTGGGAAAACTGGTGTTCCCTAATGTTTTTATTGATGTCAAATTGGTGAAATTGTTGGCTGGTCATTATAATCTGAAAAATAAAGCTATATGTGATTTATCAGGGAATCCATTGATACATGTATTTGAGAATGCAATAAGTGAGGTTTTCAAATTAGAAGGAATATGCAGTGAAAAGATAATAAGTGAGGAGCTCGAGAGTGAATTTGGAAGAATGGATACCATTTACAAGGGTTGGAGGTTACCCCTACATAGGATTAGGTGTCATGGCAAACCAACTCTGATGGAAGACAGTGAGGGACCCCAATTTTGTGTGGATCTTTTCAAACCCTACCTAAAGTACACTTATTTTTCAATGGGACAGGTATTGGGGATGGAAGTCCTAGAGCATATGAAAATTGTACCCATGGTGATTGTTGTAGATGTTCAATATCATAATTCTAGGTCTTTTGATTATGCCTCACATGTGTTTAGAGAGTTGGATGCAGGGTTGATAACAATAAAGAATGGAGCCTCTGTCCTACACCTAAGGAATTATTCATTGTTGATGCACTTGGTGCTATATTTTGGACAAGAATTAGGATTGTGGCCCTAGGAGCTGAGGATTTCACAATTTGATAAGGAAGGCAATCCATTGCCTATTCAGCTCTCGACTGCTGTTTAGGACAACAGGTTTGCTAATTCTAATTTCTTGTATTTTGAAGAGTACTTTGTGAAGCCTTTGTATAGGTTTCATAGTCATCCTTGTGACCACTCCTTGTCTGATGAAATAAAGAGGTATCTCAGGCCTAAGGATTATAATGGACCAATCAGCCACAACTGGGGGGATTGGTATTGTTTAGAAAATGCCACTATGATTAGGGTTTATGATTTTGAAGATACTCCATTTATTTTGCCTAGGACAGTTCGAGATAGAATTGCATACTTGGAGATTGTTAGGCAAATGGATTTCTCCAGTGTCATGAACTTAAGTTCCTATGGCAAGCAAGCTTTTATGCCAAGTACACTATGTTTTGGTGACTTTACTGTATAAGCAAAGGAGGGCTACAATTTAAATTATGGATAAGTTATTGCATTATAACATGAGAAAAGCATCATCAAGGAAAAAATTTGATCCAGAAGGATATATCCATTCTGCCAGATAGAGGATAAACTTTGGAGAGTATCAGCATGTGCCCTATCACTCTGATGACATAATCAGAAACTTGGAAGCAAAAGAAGCAGAAATGGTGATTGAGAAGCATGATCAAGAATTGATAGATGTTGAGTTGTTGTCTTCCATTAAAGAAGTATTGGAGGTTGATAGGCCACAATGCCCATCCGGGAAGGTATCAAGGGTAAGGACTCAGGATTACACCTATTCTGCTAGAGAGATAAATATTGAGGAAACTATGGATGTGGATACAATACATGAAGAATATAGATCCTTTATAACAGATGATGAATTTGTGAGAACCCCAGAATTCAAAACATTTTTATGCAAACAAAAAGGAAAAGAAATAAGAGGACTGGCTGACAATGTCGCACCAAGAAATGAGGAACAATTGTTAAAATCCTTGAGGGATGAGGTGGATAAAGAGATGAAAAACATGACCCCTGAGAAAGGGAGAGAGATGTTAGAAAAGGATAGTGTCATGATTTTCCCAGGGCTAGATCTCAATTTCGCATTGGTTTTTGACAGTTTCCTTAAAGAGAACAATGCTACACACAAGCTTAGCATAAAGAAGGTGACAAAAGTGTATAGAGGATCAAGATACAATCCTAATGAAGAGACATTGATGGTTTGGGCTTTATATCCCCCTCACAAGAAGTCAGTTGTCATTGATACTAAGAAGACATCTGGACATGTCATGACTTTGAAGGCTGGAGAGGCTGATCCTATTGCAACTGTAGAAATTGGGATCAATATACAAAAATTGAATAAAGCCTAGATACAAGCATTGATCAGAGAGCGAGAAATGTACAAAACCAATAATGAGAGAATGCTAAGAGAGAATGAACGTTTAAAGGACTTGGTAGGTGCTGTAACAGGGCCAACAAAGATGCTCACCCAAGGTGAAAGTTCACAGGTGAAGGACCATTGGGAAGGGTCAAGTGCATGCTCTCAAGGGAAAATGGACACACTTACTGCAATAATCAAAAGGAGGCAGGTCATTTTAAACACTTGGTTAAATAAACTTTGGGGAAAACACTCACAATACTTGGATGCAATAAAATAACATAGAAGAGTGGATGATAAAATCCAAGAGAGAATTGAGGAGATGAAAAAGGATACTCCTAATGCTGCAAGAATTGAAAATTCTAATCGTATCATGGATAAGCACAGGGAATTCTTTGAGGAATTACAAGGGGATGCATAGGGATTGATAGAAGCCATCAAAGACAGATTGAATAAGTTCTATGATGATGAAGGAAAATTGAAATAAATGACTACATGGAAAAGCAAATGTGAATCAATACTCGAAGAGATATTGAAGACAACCACTACGAAAGATATAACGTTGGATGAAGCATGTGAGCAGAACGAACGAATGATGATGATGGAGATTGTGATCCATGATGTGTTAGGAGATGCAAATACACATAAGCGCAAAGATTACATAGAGCACATGTCTAGAGTTCATTTGTGGCTAAACAAAACCTAGTTAATGGTAATCTTGTTAGCATTTTATGCTTTGAACTTTTTGAAAAGACACGTCCTTCCACCTACTAAATGTATAAATATTTGTTGTTTAAGGTAGAAGAAAAGGTAGAATTAGAATAGGATAGACTGCTGTAAGCACAATATTTTCAGAATGATGTCATTCAAGAAGACTATGTTGCATGTATGAATTTTGAGGAAGATAATGAATGATTGTTGATTTAGTGGCTTTATTCTGGTATCAATTGTTTGTTGGATTCCTTTGATGATTTGATTGTCTCCAATCTAATGTTTCTTGATTGTTTAAATTGAAGTATCAAGTATACATTCAATCTATCAGTGCACATATGTTGTTTCTGTGATTTGATTTATTGGGTTCTTTAATGAAGAATTAAATTCCTTTCAATCAATTATAGTAATCTGGGAATGTTATTTGGATCAATAAGAAGAAACATATAATTAGATTTGATATTATGCCTCAAGTAGGGTTTATCAATTACATCCTTGCATGTTTATACCAGTTATAAATTCATAATTGTATGCCAAACGATTAGAGAACTTGCTAGATAGAAACCACTCATCAAAGGCTTCCATTTGACTCCATTTTACCCAATAAGGCACTGGTCTCCCTTATTTTCATTACATTAGTTTTATTCATCTCATTTGACATCTCTTAATTGAACATATTAATTCATACCTTGATATTACATATACAATTCATACCAAATTAGGATCATATCTTTCCACTATCAAATTGCCATTTGTGGATAGTTAGGTCAAGTAGGAAACATAATTCAAAATTTGTATCATTCATATAGGTGCACCTGCCTAGGTTTAGCAGAGCCTTAAGAGTAGAGGGTTCAACCATATTGGTTGGCCTTATTAGTTGGCCAATAACGTACTGAGAGTGTGGCAACTTCTCGTGGTTCATTCAAACCAACTTTTTTAAGACCCAACAAATTGACGACTCCACTGGGGAAAACTAGAGAGTAGTTTGGTGGTAGACAACCTTTCCATATAGAGTCATTAAAAGAAAACTACAACTAAAATTTGAAAATTGACTTTGTTGAGTAAAATAATAACAAAATATTTTCTCACTTTTGGAAAAAGTGGATGATGACTCTAAATGAACAAAAGCATTGAGGCTGATACAATAAGATACAAATCAGAAAGGAATCGACCTAGAGTTCAGACCATCATAGTTTCTCATAACATGCAAGGAAGGAGATCTTTGTACAAGGAGGGATATGGTTCTAATGAAAAGGGTAAATGAACTTATAAAAATGATCAAGGCAAGAAGGTATTCAATGACCTAGATCCAACCAAAAAAAATAGAATATCAAAACCACCAATGGAAACACACAACTCATACAAGGCATTAACAATTGAAAATAGCCCATCTAAAGAGCTTCATACTCTTGAAGAGAAGAGAAATCCTTTCCATCGAATGAGCCATGATAAAGATGAAGAATTCATGGCTGAATTTGAAGTTGAGAAGAGAGAATTTGAATGTGATCAGAGAGCTGTACTTTTTGAGGAAGGACTTGAATGTGAGGCAACATCTAAAGAAAACCATAAACTCATGACCCAAGATGGGACAAATGCACAATGGGAACGTATGAGGCAAGAAACAGAAAGGTCGAGGATAGAATATGAACAAAGGCTTCAAGCCATGAAGGAATTTGAAAAATTGAAGTTATAGAAGGCTCACGTCAAAACATCAATGGTCGATTCACCCAAATATATGCCCCCTCATAAGAACAACAATATGAAGCCATCAAATTCCCCACAAGCCCACCAAAATCAGCCTAGGAATCAATATAGAAACACAAACGCTCCACTACAACACCGAAATATTTAGCCACCTCCTCATCAATAGTATATACTCCCACAAGGTCCACAATATGTGGTAAATACCAACCCACTATACCAGGATCAATGTAGTGCCCCACCAAGTAACCTTAAAGGAAGTTGCAATTAACGTCTTAAGTGAACCAATTTTTTTTTTATAAAATGCATTTAACATACACATTCGCTTACTACTCAACAACAACCTCTAAGGCTACAAGGTTAGGATTACTTAAACCCACACAAACATATTACATATAACCATAGCATTATGAATTTTATGAAATAAACATCATACATCATAAGAATACCACATAACCTAATAGGATAATCAACCAAGATACAATCTCATAAACATTATCTTAATCCAATAGTTACATCACTCATTCCCAGAATGAGACAATAGTACAAATGTATTACAATTACATAACTCCACCTCATAACAAAAGAGGGGTAGATAACTTATACAAAATGAAATATTACAATACAAGGCAATAAAACAAGAACCGCAAGCTGTCCATCTGGATGTTTCACCACCAAGTACTGCAAACAGATGGGGACCCAACGGTTTTGGTGCATGTTCCACCCTACCAATGTGGTACCCGAAGGCCCACCCCCCATGCTAGGAGATAGTAACAAAGTAACATGGACAAAGATTCTAATACTTCTAACCAAAGGTAGACTCATATTGACTCAAACGGACATAACCAAATAAATGCCATCAATAAGTACAAATCTAGCTCAACTCAAATACAACACAAGTACAAATCAAACATCACTGACATAGGTCACATTGCTTTCATACATAAAGTAGATCAAGTATGTTCACAGAACCATACATATAAAACAATTAACAATAGTTGTCCTAGATAAAGTATCATCACAAGGTTTGTCATGAGATCTCCTCTGGGCATTCTTCATAGGCTCCGGCACTCATACTCACTCATGCGGAATCAACTATCTCTCGTACGGATAAGATAGTTGATCTTGCCATTCCAGTCCTTCTCACTCATCCCAAGTCTAAACAAGCCCTTATGTCTATGAGTGATGATTAAATTATCTTGATTAGTATGAGCTGCGTCCTAATCATCTAAGTACATTAATTTAATTATCACTTGATTAACTCACTTCTGAAGGTTACCCGGTTTACCACTTTGGGCTCCGGCCCCTAACAAAAGCCACTCTTCTATTCAACAACACACACCCAAACAATCCACCAAGGGAACCACAAGTGCATACCAACTAGGCATCATAATCCACTCCAACACAAGGAGGATACAAATAATAGAAACTCACTCCAAACATCTTGGAGGAAACAATCACATAGTCCACTCCTTTCATAGGAGGAAACAAATAAAAGAACTCACTCCAAACATCTTGGAGGCAACAACACATAGTCCACTCCTTTTATAGGAGGCAACAAGATGAAACCACATCACAAGGTCACTCCATACAAGGAGACACGGATCCCATAATCCACTCCTAAACCAAAGAGGTGCAAACATCCCGTTCATGAAAATCGGGTAAAACTGAAAAGACGCCATGCACTACCCAAGAGAAAACAACTGGATGGCATAAATATTCAACAACCCTTAACATCTAAGTTCTTCTAGAAGACTTATAATTTAAGACTAACACTAAATCCCAAAACCAACAATGCAACTTGATGACATAGCAACAAAAGCATTCAAATCATTAATCAAATATAATATTTGGATTTCCTAAATCCATATTCATTCAATAGGTAGTGTTGGCAAAGTGAAAAACACGATAACTAGATCATCCAAAATAATCATAACCCCTATTTCCCTTTTCATTATTAGAAATCTAAAACAATTAAACTTACTTCCCTTTACTGAATACAAAGAATTAAATCCTTTAAGATAAGCATGAGGAAGATACTACTTTTGGATATACTAAATCCATATCTCTTTCATAATCCAATCATAATGATTCAATTAATCTAAATAGAAATTAATAAATCACATAATTGATTGCCTCATCAATAAAACAACTTCTCAATTTACTTTTAAACCGACACAAATCCATGCAAGTAGCTCTTTCCATTTCTTAACCAAATCTTACATCTCATTCAATTTTCTATTTAAAACATTCAATCACTTTAATATAATAACATATTGTTTCTCTATCCATTTTCCATATATACTAATCAATCCATTTTTAAATCTCTATTCAATAATATATAGCATGCATCTCATTAAAATAAAATACGATAATGAATTTTACACTTAATATATATATATGCTCCATATTATATAGACACCAAATATATATATTAATAAATTTAATTACATATATTCTTTAATATTCCATTCACAATGACTAGATTACTCTATGTAACTAAATAAAACATAATAACTATTTGCCTTTTTCAATATAGTTAGTTCCTAAAATTTACTTCTAATGCAACCTAGCACTATTGCAAACAATCTTTTCAATTTTCTATCCAGAGTCTATGTTTCTTCAACTATCCATTTAAAAACATGCAATTTCATCAATGTATAAAAATATCTTTTGGCTTATCTATTTGACTACGCATTCAAAACTTATCTTTTAAATTCTTCATGCAAAGTTAAATTACACGCACTTAAATAAAACAAGGTAAATACTGATTGAAAATACTCGTGGATATATATATGCATTTCAATATATTTTTTTCAATCATATTAACAAAATAAATATTTCCTTTTAAATCAAGTAATTACTTCTATTAAAAAATATATCTTTCTCTATACATTTTCTACACATACTAATCATTTCTTGTAGAACACTAATTATACCCAATTTGCAAACAACAGAATAAAATAAGATAAAATATTATTTATTCTCTCAAATGGATATATACCTTCAATATATATATATACTAAATATTAATATATTTAAATATATTTAATCATTAACATATCTTCTATTCTTTATAGAATATCAAATTGTTTAATTCAAAATAAAATATCCCTTATCATTAATTTTTCCAAAATATAAATATATTTTTCCAATTAAATCAAATTAATAATTAGACCTTTTACACATGAATTTAAATTCCACAATTAAATTTTAAATTATGCATTCTTTAAATCAAATATATACCTCCTTCAATTAAACTTTAACATGTTATTTTAAAATAAACAATAATTTCCCCATACATTTATAATTTTAATTCCACTAATCTAATATACAAATTTTATTTAAAATAATATAAATAAATATAATACTTTAGTATTATAAATTATAATATAAAATATTATTAAATAATATTTTAATATTATAATAACAATACATAACTCAAAAACTGCGATCTGGGTATTTGCGATTTTTGGACAAGGATAAGAAAATTTCAAAATGCAAAAACCCTTTAAATTTCCTGACAACCCAGTTTGTGTAAGTGAAGTTATAGGTGACGCAATCAGACTATTTTACCATGAAAAATATAACTATACTGTGGATTTTAAAATCCGTTTTTTAATAATAAATAGAAGGTTTCATTTTCTAAAAATATTCTAAATGCATTGTTCAATCTCTATGTTTGATTTCAATAACAACATAATCGATTTCCCCAAATAATTTAAATTCAACTAAGGTTTTCACAATTTTCACTCAAGAATTTTCACAAGCAAAGGCTATAAATTTATCTAATTCTTTTCTTCTAATATCAAATTTATTTTCTAAAACAGATTTAACAAACAAATATTTAATCACTACTATTTTAAAGAAAAACAATCAAGAGCAATAAAACACAAAGAGGAAAACCTGGTACAAGAAGCTATAGGAAGAGATGAATTTCTGATGCAAGCCTCCTCCAAAGATTTCCTGAATTTTCTTTAATCCTACAATGAATTCAATCCAAAATCCAACAAATGCAAACAATCTTTCCTTCAATCAATTCTACAATTAAACTTTCTTCAAACCCTTGTGCAAATTTTCCAAAATTTCTCCCCTGTTGTAAAAATGTATTTTTTCCTAAAACTCTTTCTGGTACCTTAAACTTAAAACATGTATTCTTTATAAATCAAAAATACCTAATACAACCCTAATTCACATTACATGCAAATTAAATATTTCAATTTCAATATTTACAACCCTAATTCACATTACATGCAAATTAGATATTTCAATTTCAATTTCAAATAATAAATTAATTTCCAAAGTTACAACTAATTTCCCAAATAAACATTTAATTACAATTTCCAATTTAATTCCCACACGTTGAAATTATTTCCAAATTTAATTTTAATTCTTTTATTTCCTTTCATTCTCTTGCATCACGTTTAATTAATTAATTAAATTATTTAATAACTATATTCAACCCCTTGGATCAAATTTAATTAATTAAATAAACTAAATATAATTAATTAATTTAAATATAAAATTTTATCCACATTGCATTATTTAAATTAAATAACCATCAACATGATTTAAATGTAATTATTCTAAGTATCTATTTCCAAATCAATAATCCTTCAGAATTAAATAACATTAAAACAAGACAGACAATGACTCGACACACACGACTGACAACACACTAAGGCTAGGGTGTAAACTTGACACATGTTACCTAGCTACTATCTCCCATTCAACTTAACCGTTGAATCGACACGCTCAAACTTGTGAAACCAGGTGGAGTCGATGTCATGTACCTGCAATCCTGCAACCAAGTAAACAACATCATACAACATATCCAGCATATAATACACACCGTGAAGAAGGAATTATGGATTCACAGGGCACTCGCAAGCGAGTGATGCGAACTCGTCTTCTTCACTAATACACTCATCGAAACTGACACTTCCATCATAATCCAATAATCTCATAATAACATCTCATGTTAATTTTACATCATTAATGCATAATGCATGTGAAACAATAATTAGGTAACCACATCCCACAATAATAGTTGTCACTCAATAGTAACGATCAAAACATCATAACAAAATGTATCCAGTATCAAAGTAACTACAACCAAAAATAGCATAAAGCAAACCGAACAAGAAGCAAAACGGAGGGGTATTACAATCAACATTTTCAAAATCCCCCTCCACAATACACAACCATGATTAGACAATTTGATCTTGTTGGATTTCAGATATACCCTTACCCTCTGGACAACAATTGGAGGAACCTAGTCCCTAAGTTCATAGGAAGTAATGCAGTTACAACCGAAGAGCACCTGAGAAACTTTAAAGCAGTCATTCAAGACTTAGATATGCAGTATGAGGATGTACATATGAGATTGTTTATGATGTCACTGATTAAGGATGCTAGGGACTAGTTTAATAGTCTACCAACAACATCCATTTATTCCATTCATGTATTTCATGAACAGTTTCTTTAGTAGTATGGGAATCAGTGTGCGTCATATTTTGCTTTGCATGAGTTATTGACTATCCAAAAGCATCAAAACGAGTCAGCCTTTGATTTTAACCAAAGGTTTGTTAAATTACATAATAAAATACCTTAGGGATCCAAGTTGGCTAATCCTGCTATGTTAAGTATCTATTTGAAAGCTTTTGATCCCAAGATAGGATTTTAATTGAGAAACAGAGGTCCTAGGAATCTAGCTGAGGCCCAAAAGATAGCATTAACTATTGAAAATAATAGGAAAGTTGTAGGGATGTTTTCTAAAAGGGAAAACCCTAGAGTTCCCTAATATGTTCCCCCAAACAAATAAGAGAACACATATAGGAATGAAAGACCAAGGTTGCATGACATGCCTTATAATACAAACTGGAAAGATGGGAAGCCGGTAAATGATAGACCAAGAAATAAAGAAACACCAAATCCATTAAAAAGTAAGGGAGCATATATGGTGGATAAGAGTCCCTGGTGCTCAGTCTATTATGCACCACATTCCCCAGAGCATTGTGTTACAACTCAGTCAATACCGGAAGAAGATACACTGGAGAATGATGGTGGTGAAGACTAGACTGTCTATCTAACTTCCCACACAATTAACTCTTTGGAGCGGGAATATGCATCATCAGAGGAGGAGGGATATGAGTATAATGTTGATCACCAAAAATACAGTATTCACATGGCAGAGAAACATGTTTTTTTTTATCATGAAGAAAGTGATAATGAGCAAAATCCCCATGTTGCCTCAAGTCAGACTAATAGATGTAGTATAAGGAGACCGAGTGAAGAGGAGATTAAAAGATTGACAATTGCAGCAATGGAGGAAGCTAGAAACAAATATCATTTGAGAAACAGAACAGTGAATAGAGATGAGGGTGTCCCAAGGGGAATATTTATAAAAGATAAAAAAGTATCAAATGAGACATCAAAATGGACAGATGATAAACAACCAGACAAAAGGGGACAAAAGGGATCTCCTAAGGAGGAAAGTAAAGAAATTCCCATTGAGAAGAAAAAGCCAGATCAAACATCCAAAAGGGAAAAGGAAGAGAACAAAAGAGAATTGATAGAACCTAAAAAGGTAATAAGAACTGAAGGTACATCCTTTGATTTCATACAAGCCTTATCTCAATTGAAGACGTCTATCCCATTAATTGAAATGATGAAGATCAAGGAATATAGGGAAGGTGACATACAATTAATGTCCAATGGGAATCAAAATATGAACCCTGAAAATAAAGAAGTTTCTGAAATGAATAATAAAAGGAAGGAGGTAAAAATTCCAAAGGCCTGCCTAATGAACACACCACAGATTGACCCATTCTTCATGACTTTACTCATAAGCGGAAAAATAGTAAGAAATTACATGATAGACTCAGGTGCCTCCATGAATATAATTCCAGTAGGGGTAATGAAGTAGCTTGGTATGTGGATACATGTGGAAGGAGGTAAATTCTAGGCCATGGATAGTAGGCATGTTCCAGTTGTGGGAATAATGAAGAATGTGGAAGTAAGATTAACAACTTACCCACAAGCTTCTTACACTATTGACATAACCGTAATTGACATGCCTCCTAGTTTGGAATGCTTTTGTCAAGACAGTGGACTGCAGTAGTAGGATGCAATGTATAGTTTAACTTATCATATGCCACCATACCAGTGAATGGAGAAGAGGTCAAATTATATAGGGAACCCAGAATGAATCAAATTGTTGAATGTGTTCCTTAGGAACAACTTAATTGCTTCTATGATGTTGATTTGGGGAGTTTTAGAGTAGAACTATCTCAACCTGAGTTGGTAAATAAAGATCCAATTGATAAAAATATTTTTGAAAATCAGCAAGGGGTATGGAAAATATACTTTGATGGGGCCTACAGCCAAGAAGGTAATGGAGTTGGGATAGTTTTTATATCGACTGATGGTTCAACTTTCAAATATTCATTTTTGTTAGCATTTGAATGCACAAATAATGTGGCGGAATATGAAGCTTTGTGGATTGGATTGAATTTAGTTGTTAAACACAAGATTAAAATCTTAACAGTTTTTGGAGACTCGAAGCTGGTTGTGTCTTAGATCAGATCAAAATATGTAGCAAAAAATAAAAGGCTGAAACAATACAGGAATGCAATATGGGATACAATCGAACTATTTGATGCTTTCTCCATTGATTGGGTGGACAAGTCAAAAAATATAATGGCAGACTTCCTAGCAAATGTAGCACTAAAACAAGATGACATCACGCTAGCAAGAATATCCAAAGTTGAGTACAAAGCAAGACATGGTGTGCCTAACAATGTATACAGTTGGCAGGTTTTTAATGATGACACTCATCTTTTAAAATTCCTTCACTGTATAGACCATTATGAGGCTCAAGAAATCGATTTCAATGCCTTTGTGGAAGAAATAGACGGAGAATAGACAGTATTCGGAAAGAAATTCTTACAACTTAAGACTAATAAACTTCCCAAGGGGTTAATGGCATTGGAAAGAGTATACGATGGAAGTGATTGATCCCTTATGAAGAAATAAACTTAGGGACTGAACTAGCTCCAAGGAAAGTGTATATTGGGAAGAAAATAAGCCCGACTGTCCGAAGAATGCTGATTTCATTGTTAAGAAAATATAAACATGTGTTTGCATGGTCTTATGAGGATCTCAAGGCATATAGAGAGGATTTATTTCAACATGAAATTCCGTTGAAAGCAGATGCAAAACCATTTAGACAAAAACA
The DNA here is from genome assembly GCA_007115665.2 of Sequoiadendron giganteum. Lineage (NCBI taxonomy): Eukaryota > Viridiplantae > Streptophyta > Pinopsida > Cupressales > Cupressaceae > Sequoiadendron > Sequoiadendron giganteum. The sequence goes on along the minus strand of CM021108.1, from coordinate 22,916,418 downwards.
AAGGCCTATTAATCCCACATTGGAATCGAAAATGTAGGAGGAATTGGCCAAACTTAGAGATGGAGGAATCATTAAACCTATCAGGCATTCAACATGGGTGTCAAACCTTGTTCCTGTTAGAAAGAAAAATGGAAATATCAGACTGTGTGTGGATTTTAGAAATCTGAATGTAGCATCCCTCAAATATAACTACCCTCTACCTAACATGGAAGTCATACTACATAAGTTAACCAGGTGTGAGCTATTGTCTATGATGGATGGCTTTTCTGGTTATAATCAGGGAATCTGAGCAGTACAAAACAGCCTTCACAACTCCATGGGGAACATATGCATATGTGAGAATGCCTTTTGGTCTCACAAATGTGGGAGTGACCTTCCAAAGAGATATGGACTTAGCATTTGCATATTTTATTAATTTTATAATGGTGGTGTATCAAGATGACCTTACTGCATACTCAAAAAGAGTTGAAGATCATGTAGAACATCTTGAAAAAATATTCATTAAAGATTTAAAATATTGCATTAGTTTGAACCCTAAGAAATATCATTTTTCTGTTACAGAGGGAAAACTCTTAGGACACATTGTGTCAAAAGAGTGAGTTAGGATAGATCCTAAGAGAGTTGAGGCTATGGATAAGGTCCCTATCCCTAAAACTATAAAAAATATCCAATCATTTTTTGGGCAGATTAACTTTGTTAGGAGGTTTGTGTCCAACTTTGCTGAAATTGTCAAGCCCATATCAAAGATGCTAATGAAAGGACAAAAAATTGAATGGACCCCAAAAGTGTTAGAAGCCTTTGTATCCATTAAAAGATCCATTAAGGAAGCCCCTATCCTCAAGTCTCCTAATTTCACAAAACCTTTTCAAATATTTTCATTCGCTTCCTTGCATACAATAGCCGTTGTTATGTTATAGAAAAATGAGGATGGCCATGAGCAACCTATGTCCTTCTTTAGTAAATATTTGCAAGGATTGGAGTTGAAGTATGACATAATGGAAAAACAAGCCTTTGCACTGGTAAAGGCCACAAAAGACTTTAGACCGTATCTTGTTGGAGCCAAAGTGATTGCTTATGTCCCTCACGCAACAGTCAAGGAAATTTTGACATAGTCGGAAGTAACAAGGAAGAGGTGCAAGTGGATTAATAAAATTTAGGAATATGATATGGAAATACAAATTACTAAATTGATAAGAGGCCAAGGATTGGCCAAGTTAATGGCAGAAGAAAATATTAAGGCAAATCAAATTTGCAGTGTAGAAGAAGAAGGAAATGCAATTGCAAGCATTGAGCATACACCCTGGTATACAAACATCATGTATTACCTCAAAAACATAAAGTGCTCTGAAGGATTTAATGATAACCAAAAAGGAACCTTGAAACTACAGGCCTCTAAGTATGTGTTCATAGAGGGTGATTTATTTTGGAAAAACAGAGATAGAATACTACTGTTATGTTTAGATGAGTCACAAGCTGATCATGTTCTGAAAGAAATGCATGAAGGGGTCTCTGGAGGCCATTATTCCACAAAGACAACTGCACATGAAATCCTTAGGGCAAGTTATTACTGACCAAAATTTTTTAATGACTCATTTTCATATGTAAGGAAATGTGAAGCATGTCAAAAGTTTTCACGTAAAATGAAATATCAGGGAGCTTTACCACTTAGACCTATGCAGGTTGAAGACCCTTTTCATCAGTGGGGGATTGATTTCATTGGGGAGATACAAGAGAAATCAAGTGGAGGACATAGGTGGATACTAGTGGCCACTGATTACTTCACAAATAGGTGGAGGCAATCCCAACCAAGCAAGCAACAAGTAAAGTTGTAATCAACTTTTTAATGGATAACATTATTACTAGATTTGGTAAACCATTGAGAGTGCTTACAGATAATGTGATGTGTTTTAGATTTGATGAGTTCAAAGATTTTTGTAGAACATATGGCATTAATGTTTCTTATTCTACCCCATATCATCCACAAGCCAATGGTCAAGCTGAATCTAGCAACAAGAGTCTTTTGAAAATCATTAAGAGAATGCTCGGTAAAAATAAAAAATCTTGGGATTAAAAGTTTAGATTGGTTGTATGGGAAGATAGGATTACTATAAAAAAGGCAATTGGAAAATCCCCATATGAATTAGTGTATAGAACACAAGCTAGGATGCCTTTACAAATTTTTTTGCTAGTTTACAAATTTATCCTTCAAGAAGATATAGGTGTTCTAGAACCAATGGAGGAGAGAATGGAGCAACTTGTAGAACTTGATGAAATGAGAAGAATAGATCAAAACTAGAACATTAAATTGCAAGCACAAATGAAGTATTTGTTTGATAAAAAGGCAAAGGATAGAAAATTTGAAAAGGATGATCTGGTATTGATGTGGAATGCTAGGTGCCAGGAGAAAGGAAAACATGGAAAATTTGAGGCCTTGTGGTTAGGACCTTTTGTTATTATTGGAAAGCAAGGAGAGGATTCATATTATTTGCAAAATATGAGTGGTGAAGAACAGGAGTTGCCTGTACATGGGCAATTTCTAAAGAGCTTTTTCTCTTGAAAATTACAGAGGATCAAGGGTTGCCAGTGCATGGACAACTCTTGAGAAAACTTCTCATAAACTTTCCATGCACAGTAGTATAAGAAGTAAAGGATACATGAAATTTCTAGTACATGGACAATCCTAGAAATCCTTATTTGATCTTTTTTCCATGTATAGTAGTTCAGGATCATATTTTCACTTGCTTTCATCCATAATGTTTGGTCTACTCACCCAAAGATTTGGATCCTTGCAATGATCTCACAATCATTCATCCTCAGACGGAGCCACTATTGGAACTATGAAATTTTGATAACCTCATTAACCCTTCATACTTATTAGTTTCCCAAGAAGTTCATATTACAAACATAAAATTTCCTCACATAAAATTTTTTCACCAAAGTCCGGGTTAAATTTTGTCATATAGCCCCATAAAATTCATCTGACATTAAGTATTTAACATTTGAAAATATCGGCATAAGTTGATGTAGGTCTCATCGATAATAGTATACATTCCTTCAATATATCAACAAGACATCCAAAGTATCATACTGATGAGTGTATATCCCAAGAGAATGCGGGTTTACATTTCCTATCGGCAAGACAAAAGGTATTAGCATGACGATGAGAGGTCATATCGAGCTTAATTGCTTTTCACTGATTGGAGTATAATAAAGTGTATCAGCCAGACTATGGTCATCGGGGTGAGATTTCAAAGGACTGCCTAAAGCGTTCAATGGTCTTGTCGATAAAGCAAAAAGAGTACTCATTCGATAAGATAATGATGTCCGGGAGAGTTCGGGGAGTCTTACAAACCCCTCAGGTTATACTGACAGAACTAAGCATACAGAGATAAAGGTTGTCGAGAAGACAATGTGCGTGGTCTCGCCAAATAAAAGGTGTATCAGTGAGATAATTCTCAGCGGGGAGATCTAAAAGACATCATGGTGAGATTTATTCCTATCGACAGGAACATTTCTTGGTCTTGACGACTTAAGTTGACAAAGTGAATACTTCAGTGAGACAAAGAGCCTTCAGAGTGAAGTGAAGAAAAGTTGGCTCGATTCGTTAAGTCTGGGTGATAGTTTGCTTTGGTGAAGGTCATGGCGATATAAAAAGAAAAAAAAAAACTATTGGGGAAACATGTGATGTTGGGGGAACTACAAGACGTCTTAGCGGATGGGTGAACGTTGAACAGACGGATTGACCAGAGATTTGAAATGTCTTTCCGATATGATCCCTGATGTGACAATGAGAATTTTGAAAAACTTGTTGCATTCATGTCTCAGTGAAGACATTAATGGCGCCACGAAGCGTAAAAGATTTTGCAAATCAGGGTGAGCTCAATTGAAATCATTTTTTCGTAGACTTGGAAGTGAAGGAGAGTAGGGGAACGAGTAGAACAATTAAGGAGTTCATCTAGCTTAGATTTGCAGGTGAAATACAGTAAGTTTCTCATCCTCTGAAAGCTTGTGAATTTTGAAAATGGAAGGCACTAGTTCAAAAAAAATAAAAGGAAGAAAACCTGGGGAGGGTAGTCAACCGAAGGGAAAAAAGAAAAAAATAGAAATATGACCAAAGGGCACCGAAAGAAAATTAAACCAAGATCTCATAGACTAGCTACCTAGTTCAGTACCTAAAGCTAGGTGTTCTACATAGCTTAAGGTGGAAGTAGATAAATTGGATGACAAATGCAAGTTCATAGGATATATTTGGACCCCAATTAGAGGATACAAATTTTTCAGTTTCCACTACCATAGAAGAAATCGCTTCGAGCTAGTATGTAACCCGTGGAGGCTTAATTTGGGAAAACTGGTGTGCCCTAATGTTTTTGTTCATGTCAAATTGGTGAAATTGTTGGCTGGTCATTATAATCAAAAAAATAAAGCTATATGTGATTTATCAGGAAATCCATTGATGCATGTATCTGAGAATGCAATAATTGAGTTTTTCAAATTAGAAGGAATATGCAGTGAAAAGATAATAACTGAGGAGCTCGAGAGTGAATTCAGAAAAATGGATACCATTTACAAGGGCTGGAGGTTACCCCTGCATAGAATTAGGTGTCCTGGAAAACTGACTCCGATGGAAGATAGTGAGGGACCCCCATTTCATGTGGATCTTTTCAAACCCTACCTAAAGTACACTTATTTTTTAGTAGGATAGGTATTGGGGATGGAAGTCCCAGAGCATATGACAATTGTACTCATGGTGATTGTTGTGGATGTTCAATATCATTATTCCATGTCTTTTGATTATGCCTCACATGTGTTTAAAGAGGTGGATGCAGGGTTGATAGCAATATACAATGGAGCCTCTGTCCTGCACCTCAGGAATTATTCATTGTTGATGCACTTGGTGCTATATTTTGGATAGGAATTAGGATTGTGGCCCTAGGAGCTGATGATTTCTCAATTTGATAAGGAAGGCAAGACATTGCCTATTGAGTTGTGGACTGTTGTTTGGGATAGCAGGTTTGCTAATTCTAATTTCTTGCATTTTGAAGAGTACTTTGTGAAGCCTTTGTATAGGTTTTATAGTCATCCTTGTGACCACTCCTTGTCTGATGAAATAAAGAGGTTTCTTAGGCCTAAGGATTATAATGGACCAATCAACCACAACTAGGGGGATTGGTATTGTTTAGAAAATGGCACTATGATTAGGGTTTATGGTTTTGAAGATACTCCATTTATTTTGCCTAGGAAAGTTCTAGATAGAATTGCATACTTGGAGACTGTTAGGAAAATGGATTTCTCCAGTGTCATGAAATTAAGTTCCTATGGGAAGAAAGCTTTTATGCCAAGTACACTCTGTTTTGGTGACTTTACTGTATTAGCAAAGGAGGGCTACAATTTAAATTCTTGATAAGTTATTGCATTAAAACATGAGAAAAGCGCCACCAAGGAAAAACTTTGATCCAGAAGGATATATCCATTCTGCCAGATAGAGGATAAGCTTTGGAGGGTATCAGCATGTGCCCTATCAATCTGATGACATAATCAGAAAGTTGGAAGCACAAGAAGCAAAAATGGTGATGGAGAAGCATGATCAAGAATTGATAGATGTTGAGCTGTTGTCTTCTAGTAAAGAAGTATTGGAGGCTGATAGGCCACAAGGCCCATCTAGGAAGGTATCAAGGGCAAGGACTCAGGATTACACCTATTCTGCTAGAGAGATAAATATTGAGGAAACTATGAATGTGGATACAAGACATGAAGAATATAGATCCTTTATAATAGATGATGAATTTGTGAAAACCCTAGAATTCAAAACATTTTTATGCAAACAAAAAGGAAAAGAAATAAGAGGACTGGCTGACAATGTCACACCAGGAAATGAGGAACAGTTGTTAAAAAACTCGAGGGATGAGGTGGATAAAGAGATGACAAACATGACCCTTGAGAAAGGGAGAGAGATGTTAGAAAAGGCTGATGTCATTATTTTCCCAGGGCTAGATCTCAATTCCGCATTGGTTTTTAACAGTTTCCTGAAAGACAACAATGCTACACACAAGCTCAACATAGAGAAGGTGACAAAAGTGTATATAGGATCAAGATACAATCCTGATGAAGAGACATTGATTATTTGGGCTTTATATCCCCCTCACAAGAAGTCAGTTATCATTGATACTTAGAAGGCATTTGGACATGTCATGACTTTGAAGGCTGGAGAGGCTGATCCGGTTTTAACTGCAGAAATTGGGATCAATATAGCAAAATTGAATAAAGCCTAGATACAAGCATTGATCAGAGAGAGATAAATGTACAAAACCAATAATGAGAGAATGCTGAGAGAGAATGAACATTTAAAGGACTTGGTAGGTGTTGTAACGGGGCCAACAAAGATGCTCACCCAAGGTGAAATTTCACAGGTGAAGGACCATTGGGAAGGGTCAAGTGCATACTCTCAAGGGAAAATGGACACACTTACTGCAATAATCAGAAGGAGGCAGGTCATTTTAAACACTTGGTTAAATAAACTTTGGGGAAAAGACTCACAATACATGGATGCAATAAAAGAACATAGAAGAGTGGATGATAGAATCCAAGAGAGAATTGAGGAGATGAAAAAGGATACTCCTGATGCTACATGAATTTAAAATGCTAATCGTATCATGGATAAGCATAGGGAATTCTTTGAGGAATTACAAGGGGATGCGCAGGGATTGATAGAAGCTGCCGAAGACAAATTGACTAAGTTCTATGATGATGAAGGAAAATTGAAAGAAATGAATACATGGAAGAGCAAATGCGAATCAATACCTCAAGAGATATTGAAGACAGCCACTGCGAAAGATATAATGTTGGATGAAGCATTTGAGTAGAACGAAAAAATGATGATGATGGAGATCATGATCCGCAATATGTTAGGAGATGCAAATACACATAAGCGCCAAGATTACATAGAGCACATGTCTAGAGTTCATTTGTGGCTAAATAGAGCTTAGTTAATGCTAATCTTGTTATCATTTTATGCTTTGAACTTTTTGAAAAGACACATCCTTCCACCTGCTAAATGTATAAATATGTGTTGTTTAAGGTAGAAGAAAAGGTAGAATTAGAATAGGATAGATTGTTGTAAGCACAATATTTTCAGAATGATGGCATTCAAGAAGACTATGTTGCATGTATGAATTTTGAGGAAGATAATGAAAGACTGTTGATTTAGTGGCTCTGTTGTACTATCAATTGTTTGTTGGATTCCTACAATTATTTGATTGTCTCCAATCTGATGTTTCTTGATTGTTTAAATTCAATTATCAAGTATACATTCAATCTATCAGTGCACATTTGTTGTTTCTATGATTTGATTTATTGGGTTCTTTAAGGAAGAATTAAATTCCTTTCAATCAATTATAGTAATTTGGGAATGTTATTTGGATCAATAAGAAGAATCAGATAATTAGATTTGATATTCTACCTCAAGTAGGGTTTATCAATTACATCCTTGCATGTTTATAACAGTTATAAACTCATAATTGTATGCCAAATGATTAGAGAACTTTTTAGATAGAAACCACTCATCAAAGGCTTCTATTTGACTCCATTTTACCCAATAAGGCACTGGTCTCCCTTATTTTCATTACATTAGTTTTATTCATCTCATTTCACATCTCTTAATTGAACATATTAATTCATACCTTGATATTTCATATACAATTCATACCAAATTAGGATCATATCTTTCCACTATCAAATTTCCATTTGTGGATAGTTAGGTCAAGTAGGAAACATAATTCAAAATCTGTATCATTCATATAGGTGCAACCACCTAGGTTTAGCAGAGCCTTAATAGTAGAGGGATCAACCATATTGGTTGGCCTTGTTAGTTGTCCAATAACATAGTGAGAGTGTGGAAACCTCTCTTGGTTCATTCAAACCAGCGTTTTTGAGACCCAATAGTTGGGAAGGAATTATTGGCGCCAACCTTGTGAAGTGTTGTCAAAGGATCCAACATTAATGTAAATAATTAAGGATTTCACCAATACTAAATAAAAAGGAAAATTGTAGCAATACCAAATCTCATAAACCAATACATCCCAACAACATGTTAAACATAGTAACCAAACTAGGTTTAGGCTATCCATTCAATAGAATACTAACAAAAATTCCTTGGAATATCCATTATTAATACATAGAAAATGTTGTATTGTATGACATCACATCTTAGACCAACTTCTACATCAATACAAGATAATTGTGTAGCCACCAAAGATAGGTGCAAAAATTGAAGGTCTTGTAGTTCTTTCAATTTAAGTTGTCGTGCAATAGTATTTGATACAAGAAATGTTATAATCCACTAACATGCATGTACAAAATATAATAAGAAGCACATACTATACACCCAATTCATTTATCAATTTGATGCATGAATGGCTATATAGGAATATTCTACTAGCACGCACACACACACACACACACACACACACACACACACATATATAAATTTATAAATAATATATATATATATATATATATGTTGAGAGATATCCTTCTCAAGGCATCTATTTTTTATCAATTAGTCACATGAAAGTGCAATAGATGCCTTGAGAAGGATATCTCTTAGAATTTTTATATATATTATTTACAAATTAATATATATATCCTAGTAGCATTCACAATGCAACATGGAAGAAAAAATTATTAGGGTTATAATCAGGGTTAGGGTATGGTGCAAGGGCACCATATGAGTCCCATTTTCAAGTTTTGTCAATTTTGGTTATGTAATTGGTTTTAGGTGTGTTTTAAGTTTTTTAATTTAAATAAGGTCATATGATACCACTTTATGATGTAATATGGCTATTAACTCATTTAGAGTCCTTGGTATTGAAATTGCATAATGATGTAAAAGTTGTCAAATTGTGTAATTACAAAAGTGCAAAAAAAATCCAAATGTAGAAGTCCAACAGTCATGGGGTAGATTGAATTAGTTTCTTTCATTGGGGAAGTTGAAAAGCCTTCAAAAAGGAATTGTACATCATTGAAAAGTAGATGGGAGGTTTGGATATCAAGTAAATCAATGAGAAACACCTATTACATACTGAAAACTCTGCATTTTATATGTTTTTGACTAGTAAACCTCTATTACAGGCCCTTGTACGGCCCTATATAGGAAAAAGTTCACTTCTAAATGATTGTATTTGAAAGTAATTTAAATATCCTTTCTCTTAAAGTTGGTTTCATGTGGATTGGTTTAAAATTAAGCAAGATATAGTGATTTATACTAGAGAGCCTGAAACCCTCCACTAGGGTAAATAGTGGAAAACAAAATTATGTTTATCTCATTTTGACTAATGAAAACTCCTAGTTTTTGGTGAAATAACTCCTTTTTGTGTGTACTTTCAAATTCTAAAAGTTGTAGACTAAAAGAACAAGGTTAGCAGGTGAATGGTCAATGCCCTAAGATTAAAATTATGTGTAAAGGACTGGTAAAGCAGAGAACAATGAATTTTGAGCATTTGATTGTAGATGGAACATACTTCTTGGGTAATGTTTTTTTGAAAAGGTTGCTAAATGTAATTGGATTCTGTAGACACGAAAAATATACAGATTGATCCTATACACTTGATCCTGATTTTACTAACACTAGTTTGTCCTGAATCATCTCCTCTTCTAGTCATTTAATTAAATAAACTTTATTTAATTAAAACTCATCATATTTCATCTCTTAATTAAATAAATCATTTTGTTTAGTTAATCCTATAGTCCCTCTTTTAATTAAATAATTCATTTTATTTAATTAATCTCTAAAGTCATCTCATTTAAATTAATAAATTTATCTTTATTTGATTTAAAACTAACACCATTCTCTTTAATTAAATAAATTAAACTTTATTTAATTAATTCTAAATTCATATTCCTCTCAATTTTGATTTAAATCAATCCAAAAATCTAAATCAAATTGTCACATCAGCTAATCTCCCTTTTAAATTAATCAAATCCTAATTAATCTTAATCTTAATCCATCAAATCATCTAGCTTTTGCAACTTGCACAAGTAAATCATTTTATTTGATTTATTAAATCTCCTATTTTCTCTCAACATGGCATCAAGGAGGGAATATTCTTCAAATTCAAATAACCCCTCCAAAAGGGTGTGTACATCCAACAAGGCATTAAAATCCTCTTACATGTCCTTTGGCTTGAGCCAAGTGGCATTAACTCCATTTATTTCTCCCTCCAACTTGTCATTTCATCAATTTCAAATATCCACCTAATAGCATTTATGTGCACATTCATCAAAATGTGCTCCACCTTTGTCCACTCACATGCTTACAAGTGGCCTTTTGCTATTGGTTGGTCTTTTGTCCCATATTCATCCCTTTTGCCTCTTTCTCCATCATTCTCTTCTATTTATAGAAGGCTCTCATTTGGATTTTGGATACACAATCTTAGGAATTTTGATCCACAACTTCATGCAACATTATTATCTTCAAATTTTGATCAATCTCCATCCATCCTTATCCATTTTGATCCATTTTTCATATTGTCATAGCTAGGGTATGGAGAAATTTCACCAAGGAGATCAAATATTCACCATTGATCATCAAGCTTGCAAGGAATTGGGAAAGGGCCATTTTCCACATCAAAATGGCACCAACTCCCCCATGGGATTGAGCATTTGATCATTTAAATAGGATTTAATAGCTTTTCTTATTGTGTTCTTCATATTATTTCTTGTTTTCATCTTTCAAATGGATTTCATGGGGAATATTGTTTCTAACTTGCATATTGGAATAATTATGTGTTTGTTCTTTGTGTTTGTGTAGGTCTAGGATCACCATTCACATATTCCTTTTTCAGATGGGATTTGGTGAAACTATAAGTGTTTGAGCCAAATTTTTGATTGTCCTATTAAGGCTGACTTGTGACAGTTATGTTTGAGTCAAAAATAGAGTTTTAAGATAGGAGATTGATGAAATAACTTGAAATAAGCATGGGGAATTCTTTATTTAGTTTGTGCAGGTATATTTGAACATGTTAGAATCTTTGGCAAAGTGATTGAGGGATTGGAATGCACATTTTCAATAAACCCTCAAGATACAAGCATGAAATTTGGCATAGACCAGTGTTTAAAGTTTTGTTACATGAATGAGTGTTATTATTGATGAAGTTTGTTGTTTTTGGCATTTTGTCACCTGTTGAGTGTGTTTGAATGGAGTTTGAGAGTTTGAGTGAAGAAGTTCTTGGAGTTTCTTTGTTAATGTGGCCTAATTGGGTCTAGTTGTTGTAGGAAAAACTATTTTGAAGGGTGTTGTTACAAAACAACCCTTTTTGAAATTTTGAATTGTTTGAGGGAAAAATAAAAGGTATTCAGATTGTGAAGGGTGTACCAAAGGTCATTTAGAGTGTTAAGTTGTTGGTTTCCTATGCAGGATGTTTCCAAGAGTGCTTCAAAGATTTCAATGAATTTGAATTGTGAGATTACTGCTTTAAGTTACTTGTAGAATTGAGAAATTTGTATATTGAACCCCTTAGCTCTGGATCAATTAGTATCAGATCTTAGAAGGTCTAGGAAAGAGATTTTGGTGTTTTTGTGTTTGTGTTTGTGTTTGTGTTTGTGCAAGTTGAAGAGAGAACCTGGTTGCCAAAAGACTAGATAGAGGAAAAGAGAAGAGACCTAGGTGAGGCAAAGACGAGATGAATAAAGCTTAAAGGAAATTGCTTGAAGAGAAGATGGATTTGTTGAGAAGGTACCAGGAGGTTGAGGGTTCACAAAAGAAGAAGCAAGAAGGAAAAGAGAGGAAGAGGAAAGAGAAAAAGATGAGGCAAGTAGAGGTTGAGAAAGCTATAAGAGAAATAAAGAAAGCTATGGAAGAGATGATAAGAAGGCATGAAGATGAGATGGAGAAGTTGCTCAAAAGAGAACTCGGTTGGCACTTGACAATGAAGAATAAATTTGTATGGCCCATTAAGAAAATTGTCCAAAGAAGAAGAAGACAAGCATGGACAACATAAAGAAGGCAAGAAAAAGAGGAGGTGCATATAGTAAGGAATGATTCAAAGTTGAAGGGAGAAGATGATATGTTGATATTAAGGTCTGAGACAAAGAAATTCAAGGATGAGGGTATGTGGAGGATCATCATGGAAAAAATAGGCCCTTAAGTGGCAAGGAAAATTCAAAAAATCAGAGTTAGGCAACTTGACATAAAAATTTGAATAAGCTATCTATATTATTTCAAAAGTATGTAAGAATACAATATATAGAAAATTTAATGTAGTTTCTAAAATACTAGGTTTATTTAAAAAAGAAAAAATTCTATTTGGTGAAAATTTGAAATCTCAATGTAGTAGTACTTAAATTTTAGGAAAAAAATAAGTAGGTTTATGTCTGATCACCCTAACTACAATAAAATGATAATATTCTTTTATAAGATTTTATATATAAGTAGAGGACTCATGTCCTGATGCGATGCATATTTTTTTGTAATTTTTTTCCAAGTAAATAATTAATTATGAATTTTTTATTACAACTTTTAAAAAATATAAAAACTCGTATGTCTGACCACCTTAACTTGGTCAAAACTTCATGAAATTCAATTCTTTTTTTTTAATCCTATTGTATATTAATCATAGAATGTGACGCATGTTTTGGATTCAAAAAATGTGATATAGTTTGAAAGCTATAGATGTTTTTCAATCAGCCTATCAATCAAGACTTTAGTCGTAATTCAAATAGAAAATGAATAATAATTATTTATTAAATTCAAAGTAATGAATAATTTATATTGGTGGAAAGCTAAGAATTTCCTTTAAAAACCCTTTTCGTTTCATCAATTTTGGGTAGAAAAAAGTCGTCATCCATATGGGCCATCATATCACTTACATATCGCCACTTTTTGGCCCATCATGATCCTAGACATACCCATGAATTCCTTGGGAAGCCATGAAATGGGCTAGAAAAGACTGGTGAAATCATAGTAGGGGTAGTGGTTTGTTCTTTGGTGAAAAAGAGGTCAGTAGGCAGTCTCATATTGTCACAAAAAAGGTTTGTAAGATTGATCAGATAGAGATAATTGGAGTAGAGAGCTTGAGAAAAGACATGGAGATCCAGGATGAAGAAACCATTCTTACTTGGCAAAGGAAAAACGTTACGGAGATCATCTATCAATTCCTTGTTATGATAGAAATATTGATGGGAAACAAACCAAAGTTCAAAATGAAGGAAAGAGAACAAAGTGCTGAGGTGAAAATTGGGATACATCAAAGCATGAAGAATCAAATCCAAGGAGATAAGATAAATGGAAGACAAGTTTGTGTTGACAAGCTGAACCCAAAGGTGAAGATGAAGACTATATAATTTCAAGAAGACAAAGGGAAGAATAGAGAAGACTACAAGCACAAACAATCAGTGATGAAGACCTGTTACTACCCTCAATCAAAGAGGGCTTGGGATTTATTTTGGCCGAGAGTTTGGTGTAGGGGCACCATAGGAGTAAGATTTTCAAGTTTTATCAATTTTGGTTATGTAATTGGTTTAGGTGTGTTCTAAGTTTTATAATTTAAATAAGTTCATATGAGACCAATTGATGATGTAATAGGGCTATTAATTCATTTAGAGTCCATGGGATTGAAATTGCATAATGATGTAAAAGTTATCAAATTGTGTAATTGCAAAAGTGCAAAAAAAGATGCAAATGTGGAAGTCCAATAGTCATGGGGTAGTTTGAATTAGTTTCTTTTGTTGGGGAAGTTGAAAAGAATTCAAAAAGAAATTGTACATAATTGAAAAGTAGAGGGGAGATTTGGATATCAAGTAAATCAATGAGAAACCCTTGTTACATACTGAAAACTCTATATTTTATGTGTTTTGGACTGGTAAACCTCTATTACAGGCCCTTGTACGGCCCTGCACAGAAAGAAGTTCATTTCTAAATGATTGTATGTGAAAGTAATTTCAATATCCTTTCTCTTAAAGCTGGTTTCATATGGATTGGTTAAAAATTAAGAAAGATATGGTGATTTATTCTAGACATCTTGAAACCCTCCACTAGGGTAAATAGTGGCAAACAAAATTATGTTTCTCTCATTTTGGCTAATGAAAATTCCTAGTTTCTGGTGAAATAACTCCTTTTTGTATGTACATTCATATTATAGAAGTTGCAAACTAAAAGAACAAGGTTAGCAGGTGAATGGTCAATGCCCTAGGATTAAAATTCTATGTAAAGGACTTGTTAAGCAGAGAATAGTGAAGTTTGGGCATTTGATTGTAGAGGGAACATACTTCTTGGGTAATGTTGTTTTGAAAAGGTTGCTAAATTTTATTGGATTCCTTTTTAAAATAGATTTTGTGAAACTATATGTGTTTGATCCAAATTGTTTACTGTCCTGTTAAAGCTGACTTGTGATAGCTATGTATGAGTCAAAAAAGGAGGTTTAAGACAAGAGATTGATGAAATAACCTGGAATAAGCATGGCGAATGATTTATTTAGTTTGTGCAGGTATATTTGAACATGTTAGAAGCTTTGGAAAAGTGATTGAGGAGTTGGAATGCGCATTTTCAATAAACCCTCAAGATACAAGCACATAATTTGGCATAAACTAGTGTTTAGAGTTTTGTTACATGAATGAGTGTTATTGTAAGTATGAATAAGTAAACAAGATTAAAACACTTCTTAATACGACATTATATCAAAGATTAATCAAATTGAATCAATTCAAGACAATAATCAATTGAAAGTGTCATATTGCTCTCTATCTCCAAAGATTTATTAAATCAAAATTGCTCTTAGATTGTTAAGCACTATGATTGTTAAAATGACTATTTGAAGAATGAGATGATACTAATGCAATGATATGGAGCTAAAAGAAAATACTAGATGATAAATGAATTAAACTAGCATGACATGGACATGAAACAGATAATTGCAGCTACAGGAGGTAGCCATTGATGCGAAAGCTTGATGCTTTGATGCTTGAATTCTTGCAGAGTAAGAGTGCAAAAGTTACATTATCTGGATCCTTTTCTTGGTTCAATGAGGCTTCATTTATAGATTTCCTGGCTATAGAAATGCACAGGGAAAGCTTTGAGAGGCTTGGATTCAATCTGGAGGATTGAATGGTGAGAGATGGAGGAGATTGAGAGAAAGATGGAGATTGTCTCTACCCATGAAAACACCAGGCAAGAGAAGAGGAAGGATTGATGGAAGAGGATTGAGAGAAGATTTTGGAATTTGTCTCCAATTTGTCTCCAAAACTTCCCATGAAGTTTCAATCAATAAATTTTGACATATTTTAGACATGGTTTAGACAGAGGAAATCTAATTCATTTTTGAGGAAATGTAGATTGGAATATTCCTTGTGCTTTTATTCAAATATTTTGATTTATTTAAATTAGAAAAAGAGGGATAAATAATTTAATAAAACGAACTATAGGATAGTTGTTTATTAAATTAAACAGAGGAATATGGCAATTAATAAATAAAGTGTTTTGATCTTTATTTAATTAATTTAGAATTGATGTGATAAAATAAAATAGGGATTTGATAATTAAATTGAACAAAGTATTTAATTTTGTTTATTTAATTAAGATGAGATATTAGAAGAATTTAAATGCGGTGTGAATGTGAACTATTTAAATAAATATTTCTATTTATTCAAATAGTAGAGGAAATTAGGATAATTAATCAAATAAATTGTATTTAATTAATAGGATGCTCCAGACCAATTTTAGGTGTATACAGTTATTACTAATGAAGTTTGTTGTTTTTGGTATTTTTTCACATGTTGAGTGTGTTTGAATGGAGTTTATGAGTCTGAATGAAGAATTTATTGCAGTTTCTTTGTTAATTTGGCCTAATTGGGCCTAGCTACTATAGGACAATCTATTTTGAAGGGTGCTATTATAAAACAATCCTTTTTGAGATTTTGAATTGTTTGAGGGAAAAATCAAATTTATTCAGATTGTGAAGGGTGCACCAAAGGTCAGTTAGAGTATTAAATTGTTGGTTTCCTATGTGGGATGTTGCCAAGAGTGCTTCAAAGATGTCAATGAATTTGAATTGTGAGATTACTGCCTTGAGTTACTTGTGGAATTGAGAAATTTGTATTTTCAACCCCTTAGCTGTACATCAGGGTAAGCATAAGGGTTAGGGTTATGATTAGGATTAGGATTAGTGTTATCATTATGAATAGGATTGGGGATATGGTTAGGGATAGGAATAGGGTTAGGGTTAGAGTTAAAATTGAGATTAGGGTTGGGTTAGCATTATTAGTAAGATTAGGGTTAGGGTTAAGGTTAGGGTTATGAATATGATTAGAGTCAGAATTAGAATTTGGGTTGGTGTTATCATCACAATTAAGGTTAGGGTAAGCATTTTTTTAGAATTAGTGTTAAGGTTAGGTTTAGTGCTATGGTTGAGGGTTAGGGTTAGGGTGAAGGATTAATGAGGGATTCATCGCCCAAAACCCACACAAAAAACAATAGTAGATACCAACACAGAAGATGCGAGACAAAAAATAAATCACTTTCAATTATTTTTAGAAAATAGAATTACAAATTCAAAACTTACATCCTACAGCCTCATGGGCTTGATTCACTACAAGAAAATCAATTTTGAAAGAAAAATCTATTATTCAGAGCCACAATCTGCACTAATGGGGCCACCTTCTACAACCCCCTCATATTGCTTTTTATTTAACCCAATAACTGCCCTAGAATGTTCTAGAAAGTATAACTTTCCCTTTTATTTTGGTGCCAAAAGTCTCGCTATTTGATTTCTAGCCTAGGAAGAAATTTTAATGAAATTCACTTTTTAGAGGGGCAACTTTGCAGGCCATAACTTTTGATCTGGGTGTCTGATTTTATATTATTGAATATTGCTAGAAATATCTCAAAGAGATCTACAATGTGTGAACCTATCGTAGGTCAGTTCATCCACTTTTCGAGTTGTTTTGGGGCCTCTAAAGTTGTATATCTGAATTTGAAGATGCATTGGAGAAATTTATCAAGATGAAAACTTTAATTTATCCCAAACCATGTAGGGTATTAAGGCGATTCTTTCATGATCGAAAATTATTTTTAGCTCTTCTCCTTAGGGTAAAGTTTTAGGTCCATATGAGCCTATTTAGGCCAACTTACTAAAAATAGTACGTGACCATTTTTCGCTATTTTTGACTTTTGACTATCTTACACCCCTTAAGTGCCATCATGGGACAAAAAAAAAGTAAAGAAAATAAGGAAAATTTTTTTTTGGGTGATGCAAGATTGCCCTACACCATTGGATGCTTCTGCATCAGACACCCAAGGTAATTTGAAAAGTGACCTTGTCACTTCTGAGGAGTTAGAGGGAAACCAAGATGGTTAACCTCAACGTCAGATAACCATAATGAATCTTCAACAAGACTTCCTCTCCACTTCACCAAGTACTCTTCATATTGCTTGTTTCTTGTGCTTCTACCCACACGACTGTCCAAAATTTCTTCTATCTCCTCCATTTATGAAGTAGGTGTTGGGATATTCGACTATGCTTCTATTATTTCTTCATAATTCCTCCTTCATGATATTCTATTAAATCTGAAATATTAAACATAGGTGAAATATGAAGTCCATCAAGCAACTCTACTTCATACGCATTTCTTGAATCATGCTTCTTCAAGGTCTTGCATGGTCCAAAATTCATCTTTAACTTGTTGTATATACCAACTAGAAACCTCTCCTTTTACAAATGAACCATGAATCCATCTCCTACCTGGAATTCCTTATACCTTCTATTCTAATCTACCTTAGTCTTACATTGTGAGTTCATCTTATTGATATGTTTCTTCACCTCTTCATGCAATGTTTTTAGGTGCTTAACAATATCTTCAGCCTCAACACTACTCTTCTCCCCCTTATCCATATTTCTTAGTTTAGAAGTAGTTCTTGGACTACTCCCATACATAATTTGGAATGGTGATTTACCGATGCTCCTGTTGACATAATTATTGTAAGCTAATTATGCCTACAGTATAATAAAATCCCATACCTTAGGCTTATCTCCTACTAAGCATCTTAACAAGTTAACCAAACTCCTATTAACATCCTTCATTTTTCCATAAGTCTATGGATGGTGTGTAGTACTAAACTTCAAATCTATTATCAACTTCATCCATAATGTCCTCTAGAAATAACCAACAAATTTGGTATCTCTGTCTGAAACTATACTCTTCAATAGACCATGCAATCTCACCACCCCTCTGAAAAATAACTCCACAATATGAACAACATCACTTGTTTTATGACATGGAATGAAATGTGCCATCTTTGAATATTGATCCACCACCACAAATATAGAATCATGCCCTCTTTGTGTCCTTGTCAAGACGAGAACAAAATCCATGCTAATGTCCTCCCATGGCCTCTCAGATATAGGTAATGGCTGACACAATCTAGTATTCTGAATTTTTCCTTCACCATCTAATATACTCTACAAATTTGTAAAAAAATCTTTAGATCCTGTTGTAACTGTGGCCAGTAGTAATTCTCACTAACAAGAGCAATGGTCTTATCTCAACTAAAATTTCTAGCAAATCCTTCAGTATGCTTCTCCTTGATTAGATTATCTCTCATAGAACTCCTTGGATTACACAATTGGCTTCCTCTAAACAACATCCTATCTTGGATTAAGAAATCCAATCATCTTATCCTATCCAATGTAACAAGTTCCAAACAAGTCTTCCAAGCTTATGCAAAGTCTAGATCTTCAAGATACAAACTCTTGAGTTCATTGAACCCAACAACCTTTATATTCATCTCTACCAAAAAAATTTACATTCTAATTAAGGCATCTTCAACTCTATTTGATCTTCCACTCCTATGCTTCAAAACAAAAGTATAACTCTACAAAAATTCAACCCATTTTAAGTGCCTTTGATTTAACTTTCCTTGGCTATTGAGATATTGCAAAGACTAGTGATCAATATATAAAAAAAATCTTTTGGAAACAAATAGTATCTCCATTTCTTCAAAGCCTAAACTATAGCATAAAAATCCTGATTATAGTCATAATATTTCTTCTTGGCATCATTTAACTTCTCACTAAAATAGGAAACAAGCTTACCTTCTTGACTCAAATCAACTTCTATGACAATACCACTAGCATCACAATCTACCTTAAAGACCTTTATTGATATATGGAAGTGCCAAAACATGTTGTTTTGTAACTTTATTCTTCAACATATCAGAACTTTTGGCTGATCCTGTAGTCCACTTAAACTCTTTTCTATCCCCTCTCATTGCTTCAATTAGACATGCACAAATACTATTGAAATTATTAATTAACTTTTTGTAAAAACTTGCTAGAACATGAAATTATCTTACTTTTGTAACACTCCTTGGGGTAGGCCATTCAATGATAGCTCCCACCTTCTTTGGATCTATTTTAAGACCCTCTGTTGAGACAAAAAATCCTAGATACACCAACTCTCTCTTCACAAAACTACATTTCTTCAAATTAATCAACAACTTCTCCTCCCTTAGCTTCTCAAAAACTCTTTGGATATGCATCAAGTGCTCCTCCAATGTCTTACTGAAAATCAAAATATCATCCAAATAAACAATAACATTTTTTCCTAAAAAATATTTCAATACCTTATTCATAAGCTACATAAATGTGCTCGGTGCATTGGTTAGCAAAAAAGGCATGACTAACCACTCGTACAGGCCATCCTTAGTTTTAAAGGCTATCTTCCATTCATCTCCTTTAATCCAGATTTAGTTATATCCGTTCTTCAAATATATCTTTGTGAAGTACTCAACTCCACTCAAATAATCCATAATGTCATCCATTCTTGGCAAGGGAGATATACTTATACAAGGGAGAGACATGAACTCGAAATGAATCATTCTCATTCAAATGCTAGTACTATCATGAAACATCAAACCCTCATAAATTCAAAGTCCTACAACAAAATGACACAAAAACCTAAATTGTATTTACACTAAACCAACAGGCTTTACAACTTGCTCTGCAACTATGCTTAGACTTGACCAAAAAATATCCAACTTGCTAACCTGTATTTCTGGCCTTGAAATCCTTCTTATAGAGAATGAAGGAGAAAACAAGCATCGGGCCAGAAATACACTTGTCACTGATCACTTGGACCACCTTGTGATATTTTTTTTTTTTTTTACAACAGTTGAGTCCCTGGAGAATCTTCTTGTTTATCCCATCCATTGGAAAAATAGCTGCTACATTAGCCACACTTCAAGAAACCTGTGCCAAAACTGCCATCAAGACATAACCAAAATTTGTTATAACTATAACAAATGAACTATTAACCATCAGTAGTCAACAGTCTTACTCCTCCTTGGTTAAATATTTATCCACCCATCTTTGATATTCTTCATCCATTGGCCAATCAAAATTTACCACCTCATTCACCTTGGTATTGTAAGGTGTATATTTCACTGCTACCTGATTGGACTCTCTTTCAAAAGATGCAAAAAATGTGCTGGTGTTAATTATATTATCCATGCTACTCACCAACAAATCATATTTTGAATCATAAAAAATCAACTTGATTTGTGCATTGATGACTTCATCCGCTCTATCTTACCACTGTTGCAGTGATTTAACATTTCCTTGTGCATCAATTATATCTAGCAAAAATGTATCAATCCAATCATCAAAAATCTTTACCAGTTCCTTAATCGTCCTACGCAAATCATATGGCAAGGCTTGAAAACCCTTCAGTGATTTCACAAAAAAATGAGTAGGCCTTAATGATTGGGGCTTGTTATCTGCATCAAATCTAGAGGCCTTATACATAATATTCAGATCATTGGCCCTAGGGATCCACTTCTCAGCCAAGAGAAAAACTATTTCCCGATCCCTATTAATAGTTCTTATTTCATCCAAGAATAAAGAATATAAAGAATATACTAATGGTAATCTACCATCAACCTTCTCATTCAGGTGCCTCAAAACTGTATCAACAACCCCATTTTGTTTGGCAACTGCTCCCTCCTCACTTTATTTCAAAGCAGCCTATAACTTTGTGATGTTATTTAACATCTGCTTCTTAGTAAGATCCATAGAGTATTCAACCTCTTCTTCAACTGGCCCTAATGTAGGACTAAGAGCGGGCATCTGGATGGGGGATCCTAGAGTAGAAACAATTGGAGAAGTAGGGGGTATTGATCTTGATGTAGATGATAATGCCATGATACTAGGAGCACTGGAGGATTCTCCCACCTACCTATATTTCAACCTATCTATCTCAGATTGCAGCTCAACATTCCTTTGTTACATCCTAGTATACTCTCCAATTATGATGTTATATTTCTCAATCAAACTCTTATTCTCATCTTCTTCTCTTACAACTATCTTCTAGGCCAATTTGGCCACATTTACAGTCAGACTTGTAGCTTTTGTAGTTCAAGTTTTAGAAGCTCTCTTGATTATTAACCCTCCCCTTAAGTTTGGGCTAATATTAGTCACATTTGGATTTCTACCCTAGGGTGCCAATGCCCAAATTGTCAGAGTTTCATATTCCTCACTAAAGGCAGATTCTTGCAAAGCTACGTTAACCTCTTCCTCACTATTTTGTATGAGATGCTTGGAATTTAAAATAGCATTGAATGCTATTGCATCACCTATGTCCCGTTCAAGAAAAAATAGGACACCAGTTTGAGTCACCAGTTTCCTTCCTCCCTCAGGAGTGATGCTTTTGAATTCTTCCATCACTTCGGCCTTCACATCATCATCATTCTCTTTTTCAGACCTATTAGGCCTTGATTCTCTCATCTTCTTTCATTTGTCTTGGTATTCATCTAACCTCATTCTCCACACCAGTTGCAAGAATACTGGAGTCCTCACAAATGGATCATCATCCAAGAATGCCTTGTAGGCCTCCATTTTGGCATCTTGTACACATTGTCCTTTCACATCCATATCAGATAGCACCAACTGTGTTGATCTAGGAGGGGAATGAATACCAACCTGCATGTCTTGATCTATAAAAATTATCTTATCCATTAGAGTCTCTTGTATTTCCTCAACTCTCTGCCTCTTAGGGCTTGGCTCTGATGGTAGTAATGTAGGATCACTCTCCTGTGGTGAATCCAAATCAATAATTTTTATCCCTCCAGGTGCTTTGATCTTTGGACCTAGTTGTGATGATGTCTTCATTATCTATTTTCCTTTCTTATCCCCCTCCTCCTTATCACTACTCTTTCTCTTGTAAAAAGGCCAATTCACTGAGGGTTGATAAGTTGGGCTTGTTTCCATAGGCCTCACCTCTAGTCTTTGTATACCAAAATCTAATTCCAAATTGACCTTCTTGGTCATGAAGGTGCACATGATCTCTTTGAATTTACCCATCAAGAAGTCAATTTTCTTGAGAAATGGAGTGAACTCCATTAATGGATCATACTTTGGATCCATTTTATGCACCATAGCCAACTGATTCTCGTATGCAATCCACTTTTCCTTGTTCAATTCCTATTTGTTCAAATCAAATTCATTCCTGATTAGGTCCTCAGGAAAATTGAACTCATGTGCAAACCTGCCACCTTTAATTCATTGCCTAAACAAGGAAAAGAAACCCTCGGGGTCATGCTGCCTCCTAGGACCACTCCTCAAATGAAATTCATCAAAATATCTTCCAAAGTGGACCCATCCTCCCTTGGAAAAAACAAAATTAGATATAACAGTGTAGTCAGGGAACAAAGTTCCTTTTCCCCTCACTGTCAGGCTATCCTCATGAATACAACCTATTTGCCACATGACCTCAGAAAACCCCATTCTTGATGGTACATTAAATGGGAGGATATGTGGGGCTCCTTGGAAACCATATACATTTAGAACAATACTTATAAGGTACAAGATGATGTCACCCCAATTATGGAAAAGTTTCAAATTAGGCTTCCTCACCCTTGGTCTGAGGAAGTCATGTAGGTCTTCATGGACTCTAGGCACATTCACTACCAACCAAGCCTTGAGTCTGGAGGCAAAGCAATTGTCAAATTGTACAAAACTTGCACCTCCCGAGTTGTATGATAAATCAACACTCCAAACCTGTACTGGTAATCTTTATCCATTTACATCTTGCCTCAACTCTATCTTCTCTGAGAAGAAGTCAACATTCTTATACAAGAACATGTGCATTAACAGGGAATACCAAAATAAAGGAGTGCCAGTATCCCCCACTTGCATCTTCAACAATCCCTCATGTATCTTTTTTGCCAGAAAATATGCAAAGTCATACACCACAGAGAAATTGTGATGCTAAATTTGGGCCCCCATGAACATGTATGCAATTGGCATTACAGTATTAGGGCTAAATCCCAAAATCTTGCATAGTCAATAAAATGTAGCCAAAAAGTGATTGGTAAAGCAACTCAGCCTGAAAGGCTCCTAGTCACTTGGGCTGATATGAATTGTTGAACTGTTTGCACTAGCCAGATGAGGAGGAAGCATCTTCAATATGAAAAGAGGCATCGATCTTGCATACTCTTGCTTCATCTCCTCAAGATCAATTGGAACCAAAAATGAGATAGATTCACTCAAATCAAACACCCGTTGAATTTCATCCATGCTTATACTCAGCAAAATCCCACCATCATTATCCCTTATTACTCTTGTAACAGGGTCATATCGTGCTACCACCGCTTTGAGTAGGTCCACATCAGGGAACACATTTGGCACTACTAGCTTCCCTA
The DNA here is from genome assembly GCA_007115665.2 of Sequoiadendron giganteum. Taxonomy (NCBI): domain Eukaryota; kingdom Viridiplantae; phylum Streptophyta; class Pinopsida; order Cupressales; family Cupressaceae; genus Sequoiadendron; species Sequoiadendron giganteum. Next base: position 22,892,738 of record CM021108.1, on the reverse strand, counting down.
TGTCATATCTCCAGCCATTAGATAGAGGTGAGGTAAGTTTTTTTGTCCATACCATAGGCTAAACATTTCCAAACCAGTCATAGGAACCCTAACATTTGCAATGTTATAACTCTTGCACACTAGTCCTTCGCCTAGGGTTCTACCATTCATCAAAACTAAACCCCTCCTCCTGTCAGTTGTTGATAATGGGAGTTGATCCAAAAAAATTTCATACAAATTCCTCTGTAAATAATCAATATGGCTGGAATGCAACTTTGGTGGTGCCATCTCAAATGAACTAGGGTTTCTTTAAAAACTTCAAATTCTTGAACAAACTAGGGCTACCCAAAAAATGAAATTACAACAAACCCTTGCAATTTCCCCCAATTAAACAAACCAGTGACCCTACAACAACAATTAACAAGCCCTCTAACAAGAACACCAAAATTCATTCACAAAATCACAGTCAATTTAACCAAGAAGTACAAAAAACAACTCATCGATTTTGCGCCTTGTAGAAGACCAAACTCCTGCTTTGATTACTTGAAACTTTGTCTCTGGGTCTGAAACTACTTTGCCAAGGTGCTTGAATGATTTTTGGTAAAATAGAACAAAGGAAAATACTTTATGTCGATTGAATTGAGCCAATAAACATCTTATCCACCATTAAAACTCACTCACATACTGCGCCAACGACGCCAATGGCATTTGATGCAAATTCAAATTCTAACTATTGATCTTTTGTTTTTGTCCGATCATTGAATGAATGACTTCAAAAAATATTACGCAACCTCCATCTAAACACCAAGGAAGTACACATGGCACCTTCCCGTCATGTCACAATCAGTAAACACCTTGCATCTTTGGATCACGTGATGGCTTAATGTTGTTCTTAAAAATGGGGCACGGGCCAACCTAAACTTAGGAGATAATAAAATTAGGCAAAAATATTTAACGTTGTCTATAAAAGGGACCCTGGCCTAGATGAATCAATGGAACATAAGTCATTTTAAAACCCTCTTCAAAAAGGTAATGACCGAATAGATCCTACCCAAGGTATTACATAGAACATTAGGATTTTTATGAAGGCAAAAATAAAACCCCCAACCTTAGGTTTCTTCCAAATAGTACGACAGACCAGTACAAAAGCAAGATAATAATGGAACTCAAAGAACAAAATTTGAAGCTCCATCAGTGGCTCTAGTTGGGGACGTTCATTCCATTGGAATGAAGCGAGAATAACTGAATCTTAGGTAGACCAGACCAGTTGCAAAGCCAACCAAAAAGGATTGTCCAGACAAAACAATCCAACAAGAAGGAAACCTACAACTAACATATATACAAACCTAAATTACTTCTTGTTGATGGTTTTTTTATGCACTTCTCAACATAGGTAATGCATAGGTGAATCACCTCTCTTGAAAGACAAATTTCCACAATCAGATTGCAAAACACTATCCCAAGGTCTCTCGGATGTCAGGTCTTGATGATGCTTGGGATAAATCAGTTGTTTGATGTGATTTTGCTGGAATCACAAGGCGGTCTTACGTGGTCAAAGCTATAGGAGAATTGGGTCGATGAATGGAATTTGGTGGATATGGAATTAATATACCTTGTTGCAGGTTCAGGCAGTAGTCTAGGACTCCATTCTTTTGTAAGATTTGGCTTTACAATGTGCAATGAACCTTAACACAAATTGTTTCTAAAAAAAGGGAAAAAGGGCGAGGAAGAAGGATGGTTCCTGGACCTGCAACTACTGATGAACAGTGATCATGGAGGTCCCTTCTGTGGACAATTTCACTTAATCTGAATTCCCACAATATCATGAAATTTATGCTATCTTCTAAGGACTGCAGATATTCATCATTCATTCACCATGGAAATATGAATAAAGATAAAGTTTAATGAGCAGAAATGAAATTAAAGTCCAGGCTAACTTTACATAGTCATCTACCAGCAATAAATGACCAAAAGTATGGACAAGAAAGCATACACACAACTGCAATCTTCACAACCAAAGACATCATACTAAGTCTACCAAAGCTAACTAAGGAAACTAAAGCATCCAAGTAACTTGAAGCAAAGTTTTAACTAAAGGGAGAAGAATCATGAAACATGTGGAGATACCCAGAAATACACAAGAAAATGACTGTATTTTCTATTATAATTTCAGCAGCATGTCTTTACAACAACTCAACTCTCTTAAAATGACAGGAGGAGAGCCCTATTTATAGTTTTCAAAAAGCAAAATAAGTGGCCAAGATTCGATTCTATTGTGTGGCCAAGATTCACTTTACACTAGGGTTTCACCTACCCCCAAATACATTTCATTTATAAGACACATTCTTGTCTTTTCCCTATTTCGTCATCCAGTGACAGCACTGTAGCAATTTCGTCATGTAGCTATTTGCCCTCTAATGTAGCTATTCTTTAAGGAATTATTCATCGATGACAGGGTTGCCTTTATGCTTCTTCGACGCTGCATACTCCAGAAAGCTCAAGATTAGTGCTTGGAGCTTATCCATCTCCATGATATCTGATCACAACACTTGGTAGCTCCATTCTTGGGAATTTTTGCTGAGCTTCTTCTAGTCATCATCATATTTAGTAGCATTATCTCTGAAGAGTTTCGACTATGTGAAGGACCGGGTAGCGAAGCTCATGAATTCAGTGGTGACCTCAGCTGACATCCCATCTTCCATGATCTTCAAAAAGTGGGGCTTCATACTCTCAAGATTGATCTCAACCGCAGTCAGCTCGTACCCCGTCATTAACTTGAGGTACCGCGAGCACTCATCCCTGGTTTCCCTGGCCCATTTGATATCTAGAACTATATGCTCTAGGATCTGCTCCAACCTTCTCTTTCGGTGATCAAAATTTTGCCTCCATGTATCCACTAGCTAGTGATCATCATCCTTGAAAGCAAGGTCCTTTTCCCAGACCTCACTCGGTAAAGCAAGTATGGCCTCAATTTTTGGGTAGGCCACCTCATACTTCCTTAGGAACTCCTCACAGATCTGCTTTGTACCATCGAGAGTTCTCTAAACTTCCAAGAACTTATTTTCTGTCCGAATAGCCAAATTGATACCTATATTCCCCATGTCCAAGACCTACCGAAACCAATTTTCCATAGTCTTGTCCAAGTTTCTTCTTTTCTCCAATTTTCTGATCTGCTCATGGGACAAGAGTTGAAGGAGGGCCGATGACATGGCGGGTTGCTCATTCGGGGATGACCACTACTGAATATAGGCTGTTAGATCAGCCACTTGTGCTTTGAGTTCTTCCTTGGAGATCTTATCCTACTAGATAAGATGCACCACTGTGGCGACAGACTCCTGGAGGTGATTAACCTTCTGCTCCCTTGTGGCCACTCCCAAGTCAATGGTGGAGACATTATAAGTTATCCCCTACTCTCCCACTATTGGCATCGCTATTTGTATTGCCCTAGATCTCGAGGCATCCATAGTTACCTTTGATCTGATCTTTGGTTTCTTCTCTTTCCTGGTGCTTACTTGGGCTCTGGCCAAAATGGCCTCTAGCCTTGCATTAGGATCTTTCAAGGTGGGAGTCTTTTGTTTCAATTTCCCTTCTAGCTAGTTGGGAATTTGAGGCTCTTTCCGGGGTGGTTCACCTTAATTTCTGCTATCCTCCCTTTCAAGTTCAATGTCTTAGACAACAAGAGCCTTCTCTTTAGTTTCTGTATTTCCCTTCTCCTCATCAGAGTCCTGCTCAAGCAAGATATACTTAGGGGGAGACTCGGTGTGTATCTGCTCGTCAGAGGAATCTTTCCTATCAGTATCCCTTTCTCTTTCATCCTGGCCCTGTTCATGTTCCTCAGGCTTCCCTTCCTACTCAGCTCCATGGAGGGATTCCTCCTCATTGTGCTCTAGGGTCTGACCATGCCCCTCAGTTGGAGATTTTTTGCCCTCAATCTCTGGGGCAGCAGTTTCTTCTTCACGCGCAAGCCTATCCTCAGCCTCCTTATCTTCAATCTCTTTGAGCTGCTTGCTCCACTCCTCATTGAGTTCAGGATCATTTGTTTCTTTTATCAGTTTAGCGTCCAACTCGTCACTGCTCTCACTAGAGGACTCATAGGCTACCTCATCAATTTTCCGGTGTTCAAACAATGGATGCTCCTAGTAGACAAATTCTTCGTATTCCAGTGCCTTTGCATCCTCTAGTTTCTGTCACTCAAGTTCATCTGATATTTGTATTGTTGCCTCCATCTTCAGTGGTTCGGTAGAGGGAAGGGGAGCTAGAGCGTGGGCCATAGCCTGAGCTATTGCAGCTTACACCATGGGATTAGTGAGCATGCCCGAAAGCTCAGATGGGACATTCTGCATGTATTTTACAAAAGACTTCAGGAGGCTGAGGGTAGGCACTGTAGCAGCAAAAACGGAGGGTAAGGAAGGAGACATAGAAGAAGAGGAGCCTAGCGAAGTCATGGCAGAGGAAGAATCCACGGGAATGATTTGCATGATTAGAGAGGTGGAAGCAAGGTGGACAGAGATGTCCACTGTAGGTGGGGAAGAACCAGAGAGGGAAAGAAAAGCATGTGAGACCAGGGTAGTAGTAGCAGCAGTGGTAATCATAGTAGATAGGGACCCCGATGAGTTAGCCTCTTCTTCCCTACTCTCGAGGGGTGGATTTTCAGCTATGACTGGCATCTTGACAACCCCTTTCACTTTCCTTTTCTTTCGGGAAGGTTCACCCTTCGATGCCTTGCGGGCATAAACCTTTGGTTTGGGGAGCTACTCGCTGGCCTCCTTTCTCTTCTTAGTTCTAATAGATGGTGGGGATTTGGAGGTTTCCCCAGTTGTTGTGGCGAGCATACCACCACCAGAGCCACCAAGCTCACTTTTGAGTCCCTTAAATGTTAAGGCAACTCCCTCTTGTTTTAATCGGGCCACCTGTTGGTCGATCCATGCTTGTGTTCAGATTTTGATGGGTCATGTGAGCACATCGATGTCATCAAGTTCCTGCTCATCCCAATCAATTGCAGGCAGTAGTAGATTGGCGATGAAATCATATCTCGGATCTATCACTGTGTCCTCATCCTCCTCAAGCTGGTCGAGAACCAGGCATAGATTTATCCTTCCCACGTACATGGTAGTCATGTGCATGTAGTGCCACACCCGCTCCTCAAGGTCATCCTTACAGTTGGCCCAGAAATCCTCGATATTGTGGAGGTGGGCGTACTCACATCCCAGTGCCTTTCTAATATGACCATAATGGTCCATTCTCGATCGAGCGGTGTACTACTTTAAATGGTATTTAGCCAGCTCCTTCTTCGAATAACCTACACATTGGGAGGTGTGGATCTTGTACATTGCCTGACCAAGGCCAATAGGATAAGGTGTTCTCGCTAAGTGCTTGTCGCTCAGGATATTATGAATATGTCAGAACTACCGGTTCAGCTCCAAAAGTAAGATCCAGTCATTGAGGCAGCTTGTTCAGCCTCTCCATGAATCCTTGAGCGTGCATGTAAGTAAACTTAGGGAACTGTATGTACAAAAAGGCATGATGCTTGAGGAGGGCCCTAGCACTATGGGATACTCTTTTATGAAAATCCCCTCCAAGTAGCTGGATGATGTAGGCAATGAAGGCATCATTTACCTTGTAGTAGTCCTTCTTAAAGTTTCGGTATTGTAGTTGGGGGTATCGGTCATAAGGCTTGAGTTCCCTTCCTGACAGTACATTGGGTATCATGTTCAATCCATGGTAATTTCGCTGATTAGCAAGCGAGTATATCAGGTAGGACATCATATAAAATTGTGATGTCTTCTTCACATTGATCAATTGCTCGTGGAAGCAATTGCTGATTATTTCTCCCCAATCGAAGGTGGCATTGCCATGGAAGATATGCTCTATGAAGTAAAACATTCATTCCTAGAAGAAAACCACAGCCAAGAGACCCATTACTCTGCTCAACAAGGTCACGAGGTCGTGGTAATCTTCAAAGAAATCACTACGATAAAGCTCTTGTGGGACCTTGCCAACACTAGCTCGCTTATCTTTCAACCAGTATTGATTGATTAGTTTTTTGCATCCTATCGGATCTTGCTCCCACACCACCTTGCACTCCTTTATGGTCAGTGTTTCCATGGTCTCGAAGGCGGGGATGTGGAAGGTTGTATCTATCCCAGGAGGGGACATGTCTGCAAGAATATTTCCATCTCTATCCACTATGGTTCTAGTTTCAGCTTGATATGCCTCTCGGTATGCCAATACCAATTCGAGGGCTGCCAATGCCAGCGGGAAGCCTACAGCCTTAGTGAGTCCACTTCCTTCGATTAATTTTGCATTCCCTATCTTTGGGTCCACTCTAACCCGCCGAGTAAACTCATCAATGTCAACCTATCTGATGTTTGTATCTATGATGTCTCTCCATAGAGTGGTGATCCTTGATTGTAGTGGTACTCCTTGGAATTGGAACTTCATCTGATCTTTATCCTCCTTGCCTTGAGGCATCTTGGCAATTCCCTTTCCCTTCCCCTTGGAAGCATCAGAAGCTTCTATGTCGAATTCCATAAATCCTGCACAAAATACATGAATCAGTAACTTTAAACATGATAAAATAGTCCTAGATGAGTTCCTACACATCAAAGTTAGCACTACAATCATTACTCATACTCAATAGTAACAAACATTGGATAGAGCATTACTAGAGAGCAAGGCAGGCAATCCAGGTTCCTAGGGCCATAATTCCCTTCGCAGAATGTCATTTGGAAGGGAAAATTAGCCATGGAGCTCCCAGAGGTGTTTCCTAATGTTGGATTTGCTCAAATGAGGGTTGGTGTGAAGGAAGACCTAATTTTAGCAAGTGGGTCGAAATCCATTTCTGATTTGGAGGTCATTTGATCCTTCATTCGGGAGTTCGGGCATCAACTATGAGACTGCCATTGGAAACAGCACAGAGGACACGGAATTCCAGACACTGAAATCTGGAGCTCGGAATGCCGTTTTGGGAAGTCATTACGGACTAGGCATTGGAAACGGTGAAATAGAGGCAGCAACCTAGGTGTGGAAATTCAGAAGGCAATCCCCGGAAGCAAAATCGTAGGAGTTCTGGGAGCGTTTCGGCAAACAGGCGGTCGGGCTCCAGAGATCGGGAAGCCATCCCGAATTTGTTGTATAAGACGGTGATAGTGGAATAGAATTCTGGGAGAAAAATTATGGGGGGTGGGATCTGAATGAGGCTTAGACCTCAAATGTTTGCTTGGATTTTGGCTTTGGCAAAAAGCGAACCGAGGTCCGGGACTTGGAAAGACGCCCCGGGACGGCAGTGTAGAATGGCAAAAGTGACACGGAATTCTAGGAACAGAATCTCAGAGGTCGGGGTCTGGAGTGATTTTGGATTTTATTGGTTTCGGTTGGAAATTGGAACGGACTTTGCATGGTCAGGACCCGAGGTCCAGAAAGCCGCTCGGGGAAGGCCGTTGGAAATGGCGAAATCAACACGGAATTGTAGGAACAAAATTTTGAGGATAGTATCTCGGGACTGTTTTGATCTTTTATTGGTCTTCAACTTTTTCCAAGTCTTCACACGGACTTCATGTGTCCGGGGTCTGGGGGCCGAGAAGACACTTAGGCGAGGCCGTTCAGAATGGTGAGGATGCAACAAAATCTTGCGAGAAGAAATCCGGAGGCCAGGGTCTAAGGTGAGTTCAGCCACATGAATTTCCTTTTGAAGTTTGCTTTCGAGTTCACGATGGCCGCAGGAATGCCGAGGCCTGGGATATGTCAGCGACTATTCTGAAGAATGACTGTGGAAAGGTTAAGTTTCAGTTTCAAATATGAGGGGTCAGTCGATCGATTTTTCACCTTTTATCTTGTGGGTTTTTAGGGGAGGGCGTTTTCCGACCATATTTCATCCTTGTTTTGCATTTTACATTGCTTAAGGCTAGGAATTTCACAAAATAAAGGATGAGGCACGCGGGCGGCGGGGGTACCTCAAGATCCTGAAGACGATTGCTATTGGCTGCATGGAGGATGTCGGGAAAATAGCTCAGAATCTGGGGCCGAAAATGCCGAATGCCTCAGAGCTCTCTAAATTCGTATAACTTCAGTCGGTTGGATGAAAATGACAACCGAAAAATCCAAATTTATAGCCTAGTTTTCCATTAACACAACATTTATTTCCTCATACTATGACAAGGAAGTTGGTGGGTTCAAATTTGCAAACGACGGCGGGAAGCCCAGAGTCCGGCGGCTGGGAAAACGCCCAGCCACGGCCGAATAAAATGGAAAAGCATAAGTGGATTTTCGGAAGGGGAAATCTGGGTTTCGGGGTCTAGGTCTTGGAAATATGTCAGGTAGTAGACGCCATTAACAACAAACCTACAATAGAAACTTGGAGCCGAAAACCCGAGGGTCTGGGCCCGGGAGGGGCCGCGGATATAAAAAAGGGCATTCTGGCAAGGGAAACCCGAACTGACACTAGACTTAGCATTTTTCAAAGGGGGTCAAGTTTGGTCAAACCTAGTATATGATTTTGAAGGGTGATTCAACCAATTAGGGCACACAAAACGAGGTAACACAAAAGAGGCCCGGTGATCAAAAGAGAGAAGAGAGGGTCTCCGTTCTGAAAGGGGCGTGTGTGGAAAAGGCACAACACTTCAATTGAAGTATACCTTCAAGAATTGTCCATGAACTAGAAATTCAAGAATATCACCTATCATTTCTTAGAGGAAATATGAATCTTCCCCCCACTTACTATTTACCAAGAATGGACCAAACTAGATTGCATCAAATTTACCATGTTTTCCTTTATCTTCCAACCTAGCATTCCACATCAAGACCATATCTCCATCTTGGAAACTCCTTGTAGTTGTGTTTTTGTCATACAAATTGTTTATTTGTAACTGCAATTTGGCATATTTTATTTGAGATTCCCTCCTGGTTTAATCCAATTCTATGAGAGCTTCCACTCTCAACTGTATTTCATCTTCTATTTCATTATCATACATTTGGACAAACTTATACATCTTCATCAGGTTATTCTGGGGAAACCTTGCATTTATCCCATAAACTAAGTCAAATGGGGCGCAACCTATTGCCTTCTTCACAGTCACCCTATTTGCCCAAACTACTAATCTCAATTTAGAATCCCATGCCTTCTTATTTTGTTCTAGGATTCTCTAAATGATCTTCATCAAGCTTTTATTGCTTGATTCTACTTGTCCGTTTCCTTGTGGGTGGTAAGGTGATGACTAAGAAACTTGGATGCCATGCTTCTCATAGAACTCCATGTATTCTTCAAACTTGAAACACATTGCATTGTCTGACACAATCTTCTCTAGATATCCAAATCTAGTCACTATATTACTCATTAAGAAATCAATTACCACCTTACTAGTTGATTTCTTCATTGGGATTGCTTCCACCCATTTGGTAAAGTAATCAGTGGACACCAATATCCATGAATGGCATCCACTTGATTTACATGTTATATCTCCTACAAAATCAATACCCCATTGTTGGAATGGAGATTGCACTGCAACCGGTTTTAGAGGTAAGTTACCAAAAAAATTCAACTTACCAGAGAAACGCTGACAAGAATCACATGTCTTCACCAATTGGTGTGCATCTTTAAAAATAGTAGGCCACAAAAATCCAACCCTCATCACTTTGTGTGTAGTTTTTTTGGCCATATAATGCCCTCCACAAACTCCACTATGCATTTCATTTAAGAGTTCTTGTGCTTGATTTTGGTCCACACTCTTCAACATAACACCTTCTCCATTTCTCCACTAGAGCCTTCCTGCTATGATAACATATTTGATAGCATGTAACTTCAATTTCCTCTCTTCATTTTCATTTAAACTATCAGGACATTTTATCTTTTGTAAATAATAGATCACACCTTTGTAACCATCAGAATGTTCCATGTCACATATGTGTGATCTGTTCTCTTCTTTCAGAAAATTTATTTGAATTGCTTCCAGATTACTTTGGTCCATAAGCTTGGCCAGTCCTTGTCCTCTCACCAACTTAGTAATCTGGATTTCAATGTTGAATTCCTCGATCCTGTTGATCCATCTACATCTTCTTCCTCACACTTCCTGCTATGTAAAATTGTCCTCCATAGCAACACTGGGTACATAGGCAATTACAGTAGCTCCCATCAAATATGTCCTGAAAGCTTTTACTACCTTTACTAATGCATATGCCTATTTTTCATTTATGTCATATTTGAGTTTTGTAGCCAGCAAGGACTTACTGAAAAAGCCTATAGGTTGTTTAAAACCCTCAACACTTCTTTGGGTTTAAGGAAATACCATATTCCAATGTCCTACCAAATACTTTCTCTAAATGTTCACAATGGTCATCTTCTTTCTTGGAATATGTTGTTAGATCATCTTGATAAATCACCAAAAACTAGTTAATGAAATTTGAGAATGCCACATCCATGGCTCTCTGGAAAGAAGCCCCTGCATTTGTTAGACAAAAAGGCATTCTCACATAGACATAGGTTCCCCAAGGTGTAGTGAAAGTTGTCTTAAACTATTCAGATTCCTTAACCATGACTTTGTTGTAGCTAGAAAACCCATCCATCATAGACATTAACTCATAGTTTGTCACTCCCTGCAACATGACTTCCATATTTGGTAATGGGTATTTATCCTTCAATGAAGAAACATTCAAATTTATGAAATCCACACATAACCTAATGTCTCTATTTTTCTTTCTCACAGGCACCAAATTTGATGATCCTTGCATCTCTTAACTTCATTAGTTCTTCTTGCATTTTTGGGGCCAAGGTAGGATTAATAGGTCTTTTCTTTTTCCTAAATGGCTTAGCACCATCACTCAAAGGAATTTCATGTTGAAATAAATCCTCCCTATAAGCCTTAAGATCATCATAAGACCAAGCAAACACATGTCTGAATTTTCTTAACAAATCAATTAACATCCTTCTCACTGTTGGTGATAATTTATTTCCAATATACACCTTTTTCAGTGATGCCTCTATTCCAAGGTTTATTTCCTCCAAATCATTAGGATGGGAAGCAACACAATTAGCCTTCATCCTATCCTGGTTGTCAAACACTCTTTCAAGAACAACTAAAAATTTAGGAATTGTATTAGTCGTTAATTGAATAACTTCATTCCCAAACACAATATCGTTACCATCAATTTTTTCAACAAAAGCTCCAAAGTCAATTTCTTGACTTTCATACTCATCCACACAATTTAAGAACCTAAAAATATCATCATCACTGTCAAAAAATTGCCAGTTTTTGATATTATCAGAAATAGATCATCTAGTTTTCACTTCAACCTTTGAAATTCTAGCATAAGTCATGTAATCTGATTTCAATGCAATATTTTCTAGCAAATCTGCCACCTTATTGTGGCCTTTCTCCATCTAATTTATACTAAAAGCATCAAAGTTTTCCAATTCATCCCAAATATAATTTCTATATTGTTTCAGTCTTTTATTCTTTGACACATATCTAGACCTAACTTGGGAAATCCCAAGCTCGAAATCTCCAATCACTTTGAGCTTCTCGATCCCATATTTTTGAGCCAATCTCAGTCCCAATAACAAGGCTTCATATTCGGCCACATTGTTGGTGCAGTCAAATAATAGAGTGAAAGAGAACCTGAATGTATTTCCACTTGGAGACCTTAACAACACACCTACAATAGATCCTTCCTTTGAACTCACACCATCAAAATACATAGTACACAAGTCATTAGACTCTGACAAATGTTTCACTTCTATATCAATCAGTGTGATAGGTTTATCACAATTACTAGGGGGTTCGTCAACCTTGAATTCATTTATGCCACTGTCAATAAAACATGTCAAATTCTCAGTCGGATCATGCTTAATCATATGAGGCACTTTAGACTCTCTTTCAATCTTGAAATCTTTTCCATCAATGTAAAAGGTAGAAAATAATAAATCACATTGCATGTTACCTCCCATTGATGCACTCCACTTCCCTGACAAAAGTATCCCAATATGAGGTGGGATATCTACAACTAAAACAATCATGGCCAAAACCTTATCAGGGAATTGGGTAGATTTATAAGGGAATTCTTTAATAGTCACAATAACTGGCACTTCTCTCGAATCTAATGCATCGAATTTACCCTAAGTAGTGTCTACTATTAAGCCCATTGCTTCCATGATCTTGAATGGAATAACATTATTTGACGCCCCTGAGTCTATCATACAATTTCTCAAAGTCTTCTCATTTATATCAACACTAAGGAAAAAGGGGGTTATATTCTCAAGGCACATATTGATAGAATTCCCTAGATACAGAGGGGGAATTTGTGACACAATTCCCTCCACTTCTTTCTCATTTATTTCTTCTTTGTCCTTTTCTTCTTTACAATTGCCCTATTCAATCTTATTACTACTAGAAACACCTATAATCAAGGCTATTGTTTTTTCCTTGTGCTCATCTATTCTCATCATTTCCAGCAAAGGTACAGTAACTTTAACCTAGGACAGTACTTGAAACATGTCTAATGGTGTATATTTAGGTACGTCAGAGATCATACCTTCATTATTTTCTTTCTTCTCTAACTGGTGATTTCCTTCAAGTTTCTTTTGCTTCTCTTCTAGAGCAGATTCAACAGACTTGGTGATCATTTTGGTCTTTACCAATAATGGAGTAACATCTTCATGAAAATTTGGGGTTTCAGTATTTTTTTCCCAAATCTTGTCATTCTTGACCTCCTTGATTATTACAGCATCATTTTTGCTGTCCACTTGAACACCCTTGTTTTTATCATTTTGTTCTTTAATAAAAAGACCAGTAGGTTTACCCTATTCACCACCAATAGTTCTATTTCTTAGATGAAGTGTACTTCTCATCTGAGAAGCCATCTCCTCATTCAACTAGGCAATCTCATCTATTTATGGTCTCCTTAGAGACACTGAATCTTCATCTTGCTCATCATTGTAAGCATGATGGTCAAAATCAGCTTCCTCATCAGAAAAGACCTATTGATGATACATTCACTTCTCTATCATTGATTATCCACAATAGCTTCTTGTAACTCATCATCAAAAGAACATTCAGCCTCATCAATATTTGACTAGGCCATACAAACATTTACATCACTTTGCTCAAAATCAGGAGTCTTCTCATGAGTATCCTCTTCTTTTCCATATCGGATCGAGATTCTTGATTCTTAGGGGAATTTTGGTCAACTTTGTGGGGACTCATGGACACCAAGCTAAAGAAGAGTACAGCCTTCCATCCGCAGACCGACAGGCAGACAGAGGTTGTAAACAGGACAGTTGTGCATCTACTCAGAGGTTACTGCAGTAAGCATCCTAAGTTGTGGGATGAGAGTCTTCATTATGTGCAGCATGCCTACAACCATGCAGCACACTCTTCTACTAAGAGGTCAACTTTTGAGACTTGCTTTGGTTATGTGCCCAAGACACCGATGGATTTTGTTTTTGGCAAAGATGATGTTGAAGATGGACACCATGATTCAGAGAAGGCTTTGAAGTTCATCCAAAAATTCCAAGCAATTCATCAGGCAGTGGAAGCACGGTTGGAACAGAGCCAAGCAAAATACAAGGTTCGCCATGACAAGCATCGCACTGATCATCATTTTCAGGTTGGAGACAGAGTTTGGTTACATATCAGCAAGGAAAGGATGCAAGGTGAAGGTAAAAAGCTTAAGCCAATTAGATATGGTCCTTTTGAGATCCTTGAGAAGATTGGTACTAACGCCTTCCGCCTCAATCTTCCTCCATACATGCATATTTACTCGGTTGTCAATGTTGAGAATTTGAAACTGTATGAGCCTCCAATGATCCTAGATGAGGTCACGGACATTCAGGTTCCATCAGTTGATGACCTTTCACCAGAGTACATGTCAGAGTTGCCAGAAGATGTTATTCTCGACAGGAATGTCAGAACTTCACGAAGAGGAAATGTTGAGTACCTCAGAGTGGGCCTGAAGGGAATGCATCCAAGCAAAGCAAGATGGATGGAGATTGGTAAAGTGAGGGAACTTTACCCTCACTTACTTTCCAAGTAATCAAGCTTTCGGAGGTCCTAAAGCTCTCCAGTGGGGAGGCCTGATCCTGAGGACAATTTTTCAGTGAAAATTGAAGTGTTTCCAATGCTCCAGATATCAGCTTCATCAGAAAGAGAATGACGTCCTAGTTCCAACGCAACTTGAACGGGGCGAAAAGGACTCCGTTCGTGCAAGTTACGGCCAGTCAAACTGGCTTCAGGGGCGTCCAGAAGGCGAAAAAAATAATCATCTCGGAAATCGATGGAAGCAACATCATCGCGAAGAGTTCGTGGAGACGATTCTGACGGTGTTCGTTTCATCGAAATCCGACATCGAATGCTCAAGATACAAGCAGTCAAAGTTTTGAGTTGACTTTCTAGCTGATTGTATGGATGATGACGTCAGCATACCGTCCGTACTGTACGGAATCCATATGGACGAATTCGGCCGAGGCACGAGGCAAGTGACTCATCTGTATGGACCAATCATATGTTGACACGTGACATCCGTACGGATGACGTGGCATCAGACGTGGCAAATTCTGGCGAATGGTGTTTTGACACGTGGCATTATGCAGTCACGCTGCTTTGACCGGCGAATAAGTTTGTTTTAACAAAAAAATATGTGACGGGTTTGAACCCGTGATCTTCGGCCACCGAGCGCAGGGCTTAACCATTGCGCTCGGAACGACTATCAATTATAGTGTGGGTGGGTTTTGCTTTATTGTTTATATTTGTTGGATATGGGTGGTAAAACATGGCCAGCGGGATTGGAACCGCCGACCACCCTTCTAACAAAACTTGTTATCACCGGTAGGCCACGTGATAAGTCTTAGACGTATACCAGCCATGTTCTATTTGTTATGGTACTGTTGGCCGAGCCATATCAAAATGGCTTAATCAAGCCAAAACAAACAAAACGCCCAAAACAACCTATAACCAAAAGATTGCAGAGAGCAAAATAGACCTGATACGAGTTGATCAGGGAGGATATGCAATTAATTTTATGGTTAAGCCATATTAGGCAAGTTTTTTGTATAAAAGGAGGGGTATAGACCTTGTTTTGACAAGTCTAGGTGGAGATAGCAGGAGAATGCTCGAGAGTTCTTGAAGACAATTCTGCATATCAGAGTACTGTCATGCTGCTGAATGCTTGAAGGAGATAGTCTTGAAGCCATTGTAATTGAATTTGGAGCTAATCGGATCGGTCCTCCATTGGAGAGGGACCCGGAGACGTAGTCCTTAGGGACGAACTCCGTTATGAACTTTGGTTTCGTCTCTCTATTTCTTCTATCTTTTCTTTCTCAGTTTATCTTGGCATTTATTTAATTATGTTATGTTCATTATTCATTTCAGCATTTAATTTGTAATCACTTAAGTTAAACGTTGTAATAATTGATCTTTTACGTTTAAGCATTTTGTAAGCAACTAGTCCTAGATCCTTAAATAGATCAATGATACTAGGAGCACTGGATGATTCTCCCACCTGCCTATATTTCAACCTATCTAACTCAGATTTCAACTCAACATTCCTTTTCTGCATCCTACTATACTCTCCAATTACGATGTTATATTTCTCCATCAAACTCTTCTTTTCAGCGTCTTCTCTTTTAGCTATCTTCTGGGCCAATTTGGCCACATTTACAGTCAAGCTTTAGCTTTTGTCGTTGAAGTTTTAGAATACCTCTTGATTATTAACCCTCCCCTTAGGTTTGGGCTAATATTAGTCACATTTGGATTTCTGCCCTAGGGTGCCAATGCCCAAATTGCTAGAGTTTCATATTCCTCACTAAACACAGAGTCCTGCAGAGCTGCCTTAACCTCTTCATCACTATTTTGTATGGGATTCTTCGACTTTAAAATAGCATTGAATGCTACTACATTAGCTATATCTCATTCAGGAAAAATTAGGACACCAGTTTGAGTCACTAGTTTCTTTCCTTCCTCAGGAGTGATGATTTTGAATTCTTCCATCAGTTCATCCTTCACCTCATCATCATTCTCCTAATCAGACGTTTCAGGCCTTGATTCTCTCCTCTTCTTGCCTTTGTCTTGGTATTATTATAACTCCATCCTCCACACCAGTTGTAAGAATACTAGAGTCCTCAAAAATTCATCATCATCCAAGAATTCATTGTAGGCCTCCATTCTGGCATCTTGTACACATTGTCCTTTCACATCCATACCAGATAGCACCAACTGTGTTGATCTAGGAGGGGAAGGAATACCAACCTGAATGCCTTGATCTATAACAATTATCTTATCTGTTAGAGTCTCCTTTTCTTCCTCAACTCTCTGCCTCTTAGGGCTTGGCTCTGATGGTAGTAAAGCAGAATCACTCTCTGGTGGTGAATCCAAATCAATAATTTTTATCCCTCTAGGTGCTCTAATCTTTGGACATGGTTGTGATGATGTCTTCATTATCTATTTTCCTTTCTTATCCCCCTCCTCCTCATCACTACTATCATTCCTCTTTTTCTTGTAAAGAGGCCAATTCACTGAGGGTTGATAAGTTGGCCTTGTTTCCAAAGACCTCACCTCTGGTCCTTGTATACCAAAATCTAATTCCAAATTGACCTTCTTGGTCATCAAGGTGCCCATGATCTCTTTGAATTTATCCATCAAGAAGTCAATTTTCTTGTGGAATGGAGTGAACTCCATTAATGGATCATACTTTGGATCCATTTTATGCAACATAGCCAACAACTTCTCATATAAAATCCACTTTTCCTTGTTCAATTCCGTCTGTTCAAATCAAATTCATTCCTAATTAGGTCCTCAGGAAAATTGAACTCATGTACAAACCTGTCACCTTTAATTGGTTGCCTAAATAAGCTAGAGAAACCCTCAGGGTCATGCTGTCTCCTAGGACCACTCCTCAAATGAAAGTCGTCAAAATATCTTCCAAAGTGGACCCATCCTCCCTTGGAGAAAACAAAAGCAGATATAACAGTGTAGTCAGCGAACAAAGTTCCTTTTCCCCTCCCCGTCAGGTTGTCCTCATGAATACAATCTATTTTCCACATGACCTCGGAAATCCCCATTCTTGATGGTACAATAAATGGGAGGATATGTGGGGCTCCCTTGAAACCATATACTCTTAGAACAATACTTATAGGGTTCAAGATGATGTCAGCCCAATTTTGGAGAATTTTCAAATTAGGCTTCCTCACCCTTGGTCTGTGGAAGTCATGTAGGTCTTCATGGACTCTAGGCACATTCACTACCAACCGAGCCCTAAGTCTGGAGGCAAAGAAATTTTCAAATTATACAAAACTAGCACCTCCCCTATTGTATGATAAATCAGCACTCCAAACCTATAGCGGTAATCTTTCTCCATTTAAATCTTGCCTCAACTCCATCTTCTCTAAGAAGAAGTCGGCATTCTTATACAAGAACATGTGCATAAATAGGGAATACAAAAAGAAAGGATTGCTAGTATCCCCCACCTGCAACTTCATCAATCCCTCATGTATCTTTTCTGCTAGAAAAGATGCAAAGTCATACAACATAGACAAATTGGGATGCTAAATTTGGGCCCCCATGAACTTGTATGCAATTGGCATTACAGTATTAGGGTTGAATCCCAAAATCTGACATAGTCAATAAAATCTAGCCAAAAAGTTATTGGCAAAGCAACTCAGCCGAAAAGGCTCTTGGTCACTTGGGTTGATATGAATTGTTGAACTGCTTGCCCTAGCCAGATGAGGAGGAAGCAACTTTAATCTGAAAAGAGGCTTCGATCTTGCATACTCTTGCTTCATCTTATCAAGATCAATTGAAACCAAAAATGAACTACCACCACTCTGAGTAGGTCCACATCAGGGAACACATTTGGCAGTGCTAGCTTCCCCATGTCCTATCTCCAGCCGCTAGAAAAGGGGTGAGGTAAGTTTCACTATCCATACCATAGGCTAAACATATCCAAACCAATCATAGGAACCCTAGCATCTGCAATGTTATAACTCTTGCACACTAGTGCTTCGTCTAGGGTTCTGCCATTCATCAAAACTAAACCCCTCCTCTTGTCATTTGTTGATAATGGGAGATGATCTAGAAAATTTTCATACAAATTCCTCTATAAATAATCAATATGGCAGGAATGTTGCTTTGGTGGTGCCATCTCAAATTAACTAGGGCTTCTTTAAAAAATTAAAATTCTTGAACAAATGAGGGCTACCCAGAAAAGGAAATTACAGCAACACCTTGTAATTTCCCCCAATTAAACAAACCAGTGACCCTACGACAACAATTAACAAACCTTCTAACAAGCACACCATAATTCCTTCATGAAATCACAGTCAAATTAACCAAGCAGTACAAAAAAAAACTCGTGGGTTTTGCACCTTGTAGAAGACCAAACTCCTACTTTGACTACTCAAAACTTTGTCTCTAGCTTTGAAACTACTTTTCCAAGGTGCTTGAATGCTTTGTGGTAAAAGAGAATGAAGGAATATACTTTATGTTGATTGAATTGAGCTAGTAAACATCTCATCCACCATTAAATCTCACTCACATACCGCGCCAATGGCTCCAATCGTATTTGATGCGAATTCAAATTTCAACTGTCGATCTTTTTTTTTTGTCACATCATCAAACAACTAACCTCAAAAAAGCTTGTGCAACCTCCATCTAAGCACCAAGGGCCCACCACACTTTTCATCACCAAGGAAGTACATGTGGCATTTTCCCATGATGTCGTAATCAGTAAACACCTTGCATCTTTGGATCACACGATGGCAAGAAACCGTTGATATTCACCATCAACAATCGTGTTCATTCACAACAGTCACCAGCACTGAACATAACCTTCGAGCAAATTTGCATCAATATTATAACATCACCATTGATATCGAGCATGTGCATCTCATAGCTATTTTAGTAACCCATTATATAACGTATTAAAGCCCAATAGAAAAATTGAAGCACTTTGTTAATCTTTTCGCCATCAGCAGGTCGGCCACGTGGCGCTCGCCTGTGATATCACAATCTGTTGAAGCTCAGTGGTGAGGCCATCATGGGATCACGGGGAATAGTCAAGATCAATTGTTGAATGATCGACGGTCACTAAAAAACATTCCCTGCAAAATATAAAACAATTATTAAAGGGACAAGGGGACATAGCCTAGGCCAACAAAAATCAATGGCTTAATGTTGTTCTTAAAAATGGGGCATGGGCCAACCTAAATTTAGGAGATAATAAAATTAGGGAAAAATATTTAACGTTGTTTATAAAAGGGACCCCAGCCTAGATGAATCAATGGCACATAAGTCATTTTAAAACCCTCTTCAAAAGGGTAACAACCGAATAGATCCTACCCAAGGTATTAGATAGAACATTAGAATTTTTATGAAGGAAAAAATAAAATCCCCAACCTTAGGTTTCTTCCAAATAGTATGATAGACCAATCTAGAGGCAAGATAATAATGGAACTCAAAGAACAAAATTTGAATCTCCATCAGTGGCTCTAGTTGGCGACATTCATTCCACTGGAATGAAGCAAGAATAACATAGTCTTAGGTAGAGCAGACCAGTTCCAGAGACAACCAAAAAGGATTGTCTGGACAAAACAATCCAACAAGAAGAAAACCTAAAACTAACATATATACAAACCTAAGCTACTGCTCATGGAAAATAATACTTCAACTAAAGTATAACTTCAAGAATTGTCCATGAACTGGCAGTTCAAGAATATCACCTGTCATTTCTTGGAGGAAATAGGAATCTTCCCCCCACTTACTATTTACCAGGAATGGACCCAACTAGATTGCATCAAATTTACCATGTTTTCCTTTATCTTCCAACTTGCCATTCCACATCAAGACCATATCTCAATCTTGGAAACTCCTTGTAGTTGTCTTTTTTTCATACAATTTTTTTACTTGTAACCACAATTTGGCATTTTTCATTTGAGATTCCCTCTTGGTTTCATCCAATTCTATGAGAGCTTCCACTCTCAATTGCATTTCATCTTCTATTTCATTAGCATAAATCTAGACAAACTTATACATCTCCATCAGGTTATTCTGGGGCGACCTTTCATTTATCCCATAAACTAAGTCAAATGGGGCACAACCTATTGCCTTCTTCATAGTCACCCTATCTGCCCAGACTGCTAATCTCAATTTAGAATCCCATGCCTTCTTATTTTGGTCTAGGATTCTCTTAATGATCTTCATCAAGATTTTATTGCTTGATTCTAATTGTTCGTTTCCTTGTGGGTGGTAAGGTGATGAGTAAGAAACTTGGATGTCACACTTCTCATAGAAATTATTTAGACCTGAAACACATTGTATTGTCTAACACAATCTTCACTGGACATCTGAATCTAGTCACTATATTACTCATTAAAAAATCAATTCCCACCTTACTAGTTGCTTTCTTCATTGGGATTGCTTCCACCCATTTGGTAAAGTAATTAGTGGCCACCAATATCCATGAAATTCCTCTACTTGATTTACATGCTATATCTCCTATAAAATCAATACCCCATTGCTAGAATGGAGATTGCACTGCAACTGGTTTTAGAGGTAAGTTACCAAAAAATTTCAACTTACCAGAGAAACGTTGATAGGCATCACATGTCTTCACCAATTGGTGTGCATCTTTAAAAATAGTAGGCCACAAAAATCCAACCCTCATCACTTTGTGTGCAATTGTTTTGGCCATATAATTCCCTCCACAAACTCCACTATGCATTTCATTTAAGAGTTATTGTGCTTGATTTTGGTCCACACACTTCAACATAACACCTTCTCCATGTCTCCACTAGAGCTTTCCTGCTATGATAACATATTTGATAGCATGTAACTTCAATGTCCTCTTTTCATTTTCATTTAAATTATCAGGACATTTCATAATTTGTAAATAATAGTTCACACCTTTGTACCTATCAAAATGTTACATGTCACATATGTATGATTGGTTCTCTTTGTCAAGAAAATTTATTTGATTTGCTTCCAGATTACTTTGGGCCATAAGCTTGGCCAATCCTTGTCCTCTCACCAGCTTAGTAATTTGGATTTCAATGTTGAATTCCTGGATCCTATTGATCCATCTAAATCTTCCAGACACTTCCTACAGTGTAAAAATGTCCTTCAGAGCAGCATTGGGTACATAGGAAATTACAGTAGCTGCCATCAAATATGTCCTAAAATATTTTACTTCCTTTACTAATGCATATTCCTGTTTTTCATTTATGTCATATTTTAGTTCTGCAGCCTGCAAGGACTTGCTGAAAAAGGCTATAGACTGTTCAAAACCCTCAACATTCTTTTGTAATAACATAGCTACAATTGTATGGAATGAAGCAAATGAAAAAATCTGGTGGGGCTTGGAAAAATTAGGTGTCCTTAACATAGGAGCTTCATTTACAGCTTCCTTAATGGCTTGGAAATACTATACCGACTCTTCTTCTCATTCAACCTTGGCCCCTTACTTAAGCATCTTAGAAATAGGGCGAACTATCTCAGCAAATTTTTTTATGAATCTCCTTAGGAAATTAATCTGTTCAAAGAAATATTGTATTCCCTTGACATTTCGGGGTTGTGGGACCTTATCTATTGCAATTACCCTTTTTGGATCAATTTTGACCCCATCCTTAGAAACAATATGTCCCAACAACTTTCCTTCCTTTACTCCAAAATCACACTTCTTTGGGTTTAAGGAAATACCATATTCCAATGCCCTATTGAATACTTTCACTAAATGTTCACAATGGTCATCTTCTTTCTTGGAATATGCTGTTAGATAATCCTAATAAATCACCAAAAACAAGTTAATGAAATCTCAGAATGCCAAATCCATGGCTCTCTGGAAAGTAGCCCCTGCATTTGATAGACCAAAAGGCATTCTGACATAGACATAGGTTTCCCAAGGTGTAGTGAAAGTTGTCTTAAACTGTTCAATTCCTTAACCATGACTTGGTTGTAGCCAGAAAAAACCATCCATCATAGACATTAACTCATAGCCTGCAACTCTCTACAACATAGCTTCCATATTTGGTAATGGGTAGTTATCCTTCAATGAAGACACATTCAAATTTCTGAAATCCACACATAACCTAATGTCTCTATTTTTCTTTCTCATAGGCACCAAATTTGATACCCAAGATGAATGTCTAATTGGTTTGATGATCCCTGCATCTCTTAACTTCATTAGTTCTTCTTACAATTTTGGGGCCAAGGTAGGATTAATAGGTCTTTGCTTTTGCCTAAATGGCTTAGCACCATCACTCAAAGGAATTTCATGTTGAAACAAATCCTCCCTATAAGCCTTAAGATCATCATAAGACCAAACAAAAATATGTCTGAATTTCCTTAACAAATCAATTAACATCCTTCTCACCCTTGGTGATAATTTCTTTCCAATATACACCTTTTTTGGTGATGCCTCTATTGCAAGGTTTATTTCCTCCAAGTCATTAGGATGGGAAGCAACACAATTAGCCTTCATCCTATCCTCGTTGTCAAACACTCTTCCAAGAACAACTAAACATTTAGGAATTGTATTAGTCTTTAACTGAATAACTTCATTCCCAAACACAGTATCCTTACCATCAATTTTTTCAACAAAAGCTCCAAAGTCAATTTCTTGACTTTCATACTCATCCACACAATTTAAGAACCTCAATATATCATCATCACTATCAAAAACTTGCTAGTTTTTGATATTATCAGGAACAGATGGTCTAGTTTGCACTTCAACCTTTGAAATTTTAGCATAAGTCATGTAATCTAGTTTCAATGCAATATTTGCTAGCAAATCTACCACCTTATTGTGGCCTCTCTGCATATAATTTATACCAAAAGCATCAAAGTTTTGCAATTCATCCCAAACAACATTTCTATACTATTTCAACCTTTTATTCTTTGACACAGTTCTAGACTTGACTTGGGAAATCACAAGCTCAGAATCTCCAATCACTTTGAGCTTCTTGATCCCATGTTTTTGAGCTAATCTCAGCCCCAATAAGAATACTTCATATTCGACCACATTGTTGGTGCATTCAGATAACAGAGAGAATTGGTGCATTCAAATAACAGAGTGAAAGAGAACCTGAATGTCTTTCCACTTAGAGACCTTAACAACACACCTGCATCAGATCCTTCCTTTGACCTTGCACCATCAAGATACACAGTCCACAAGTCATTAGACTCTGAAAAATATTTCACTTCTATATCAATCGATTCCACAGGTTTATCACAATTACTAGGGGGTTCCTCATCCTTGAATTCATTTATGCCATTGTCAGTAAAACATGTCAAATTCTCAGTCAGATCATGCTTAATCATATGAGGCACTTTAGACTCTCTTTCAATCTTGACATCTTTTCAATCAATGTAAAAAGTAGAAAATGATAAATCACATTGCATGTTACCTCCCATTGATGCACTCCAATTCCTTGACAAAAGCATCCCAAAATGAGGTGGGATATCTACAACTAAGGCAGTCATGGCCAAAAACTTCTCATGGTATTTGGTCAATTTATAAGGGAATTATTTAATAGACATAATAACTGGCACTTCTCTCGAATCTAATGCATAGCATTTACCTTGAGTAGTGTCTACTATTAAGCCCATTTCTTCCATGATCTTGACTAGCATAACATTATTTGATGCCCCTAAGTCTATCATACAATTTCTCAGAGTCTTCCCATTTATATCAACACTCAAGAAAAAGGGGCTTATATTCTCAAGGCATAGAATTCTCTAGATACACAGGGGGAATTTGTGACACAATTACCTCCACTTGTTTCTCATTTATTTCTTCTTTTTCCTTTGCTTCTTTACAATTGCCCTATTCAATCTTATTACTACTAGCAACACTTGTAATCAAGGCTATTGTTTTTTCCTTGTGCTCATCTATTCTCATCATTTCCAACAAAGGTATAGTAACTTTAACCTAGGACAGTACTTGAAACATGTCTAAGGGTGTATATTTAGGTGCGTCAGGAATCATACCTTCATTATTTTGTTTCTTCTCTAATTGTTAATTTCCTTCAAGTTTCTTTTGCTTCCCTTCTAGAATAGATTCAATAGAATTGGTGATCATTTTGGTCTTTACCAATAATGGAGTAACATCTTCTTGAAACTTTGGGGTTTTAGTATTTTTTGCCCAAATCTTGTCATTCTTGACCTCCTTGATTTTTACAGCATCATTTTTATTGTCCACTTGAACACCCTTATTTTTATCATTTTGTTCTTTAATAAAAAGACCAGTAGGTCTACCCTATT
This sequence comes from Sequoiadendron giganteum, assembly GCA_007115665.2. Taxonomy (NCBI): domain Eukaryota; kingdom Viridiplantae; phylum Streptophyta; class Pinopsida; order Cupressales; family Cupressaceae; genus Sequoiadendron; species Sequoiadendron giganteum. The sequence goes on along the minus strand of CM021108.1, from coordinate 22,868,523 downwards.
CACCACCCATAGCTTTATTTCTTAGCTGAAGTGTACTTCTCATTTGAGAAGCCATCTCCTCATTCAACCAGACAATCTCATCTTCGGATGGTCTCCTTAGAGACACTGAATCTTCATCTTCCTCCACATTGCAAGCATGGTGGTCAAAATCACTTTCCAAATCAGAAAAGACCTATTGATGATACATTTCACTTCTCTGTCATTGATTATCCACATCAGCTTCTTGTAACTCATCATGAAAATAACATTTAGCCTCATCAATATTTGACTAGGCCATACAAACATTTACATCACTCTGCTCAAAATCAAGAGTCTTCTCATGAGTATCCTCTTCTTTTCCTTCAACAACAAGCAGTTAGGTAATGCCACAATAATTCTAATCATGTGGATGTTCACACACCTCACACAATGGTCTATCTTGTACTAGATTTATAGAATGCTTTAGCAAAGGATCTGGTGTGTGCTGATTCATTTTGGGCTTTTGGGCTGGTAGTATTGGTTTTCCATCCTTCCAATTTGTATTGTAAGGATAATTTTGCAGTCTAGGAGGTCTGTCATTTTTATTATACTACTTCTTATCATTTCCAAGACCCTTCTCTTGCTTAGCAACATTATATTTTATGTCCTTCAAAGTGCTGAATACCTTATCCCACTTCTCATTATCCTTAGGGCTTGCAGTAGAGACCTCAGTTTTATCTGTATGATTTTTCAAAAGAGTAGGTTCCTCCCTCCTACCATATTTTCCAGAGGCTTTCCTATTACTTTCAATATTAATGGCTGCTTTGAAAGCATCCCTCATGGTCTGAGGGTCCTTTCTAAGGAGATATGCCATTTTAGCATCATAAGAATTAACATAGGTAGTTAAACAAAAATTTTAATCAAGCCTTTTGAAATCTAAGGTTACATTTTGTCAGAAGCTTGTTCACTGACTTCTTGATGTTGTTGAATTCATTTAACATGAAACTAGCATTAGTCTGATCACCATAATGTTCTTTGAAGCATTTTTAAATATCTTCCCATGAACCAATACTAGCATTCGATAGACCTCTATACCAATCCCTTGCATCTTCTATCAAATATTGGACAAACAAATTCATTACTACATCTTCATGTTCTACCTCATAGTCATTTAACATATCCATGAAGGCTTTCAAATGTTCCTTTGCTGAGAAAGCATTGTTTCCAACAAACTTATTCATCTTTTCTCTTAGCTCATCAGGGACAGGATTTGGGTAACTTGAAATACCATCAAAAAACAATTTCCTATACCTTTCCAATTGTATAGGTCTCCTTTGAAATAGTCCATCAGTCCTGTGAGATTCCTCACTAGACCGTGTATTTTGAGTCTTAGGACCATCTTGATGTAGATTTATAAACTTGGTTGCCTGAATATTTAGGCCAGAGTTATTTGTGGTATTCTCCAGACTAGTTTTAGGACCATTTTTCACAACGTCTTGATGAATTTTCAGCTTGTGTAACCTCACCCACACTTGACATTTTTAGAAAACTTATTTTCCTTCTCTTTTATGCATTTTTAGCCTCAATTTCAGTCATCTCTAGCTCTTCTGCTAGAGCTTCCCCTTCCCTCGTAACCTTTTCCAAGGTATTCTCTACTTGTTATGACACATGTGGAAGGGGATCTTTTTTAGGATGGTGGGAAGCCACCCTCTCATTTATCTTGATCCCTTTAGCCTTCTATTTTTCCTTTTCCAAAACTGGTTTAGGATCGGGATTACTTGGTTGGGGCTGAACAAGGTTCAAGGGTTTTGGGTCTATAGGCTTTGCCTGGACACCGGCTTGACCTACAAGACTCATTTTAGACACTGGATTTACCCCTTATCAAAAATTTCCCATACAACAAGAACTTCCTCTTCTGGCTCAAGTCTACTTTGGTTCAGGAGTTTCATTGTTGCCAACTGTCTAATTAATCTATCCCTCTCAATTACAACATGCATCAATTTTGTTTCCTTCTCCTTGTCCTTTTTCATCCTAAGCTCAACTTTCTTTTGGATCTCTCGTCTTAAAGAATCAATATCTCGAAAAACATCATTAGGGTCAGGCAAGGTCACATCAGAACTTGATGTATCACTTAGGTGTATCAGGTTTACTTCTTCAAGTACATGCCTAGATAATAAAGGAGTTCCATCATCTTTAGCAGGAGGAGGAGGCACATCACTAGTGCATTATTTGTGATGGCTTCAACTTATACTCCTACTTCTTCTTTTTTAATCATATTGGACACTAATAGGCCCTTTATTATGACATGCCACATCCTCTTGAACAGGTATATTAAATAATGCATCAAAAAATCCACAACTATCTAATTCTGAATGTCTAGACACTTGTTCAAAAGTGTCAGGGATAGGATGTAGAGGCTTACTTGTACCTTGGTGTACAATATTTTGTGATGCGGGAGCAACATTGCTAGTTTCTGGTTTCTTCTTTATCTAGTCCTTCTTCTTCATCTTAGGAAGTTCACCTTCCAATTTCTATTTCGGGTGATTCTTTATGAATGACCTGGTGTTCTTCATTCTCCATCCTTGTCCAAAGATATTTTAATTGGTATTAAATCTTTAAATAAAATGCACACTGGTGTAGAGACTTCAAATCTACCACCCAATTATCTTGGGAAAACCAACTATTCAGAAACACTTTGTAGAATTTTAAAAGATCTTTATAACTCTCGTACTAACAATGTACGAATTTTTTTTTATGAGATACTGGCAACTTTTGAACAACAGATGACTTAGATAAAAGAAACACAAAAACATGGGCTCGACCTTCAAATCACATAAATACTATGATAACTCTATGCAAAATGGATAACTTACCCACTGTCAAGAAATATTCAAACTAAGTCCCTAGCAGAGTCGCCATTTTGTTGGTTGTTTTTACTCTAACCAGGTTGATCTCCTAATCTACATATGAAATTCCGAATTCCAATCGGGGGCAGCTCAAAGGACTTGGACCAACTGACAAGGATTTTAACAAAAACCTCCTACACTAAAATCTCTACACCAAACTTATAAACAATCATTAACAATAATAGATAATATCATTTAATAGCTCAACAGAACAGGATAATATTTTCATTGATAGTATCAACTACTTGGAGCATGAGATGATTACAAAAATACTTCACAACTTAAGATAGTCATTGATTTGTAATTTGTAGCAAGCTCTAAGCAAAGACAAGAAAATATAGAACCTCACAAACAAATACAATTTAGACTAGTGCCATATACCATTGGGGAGTAGATATCACAAGCATTTAAGTATCCATGATAGATTCAAACACATGGAATATAAGATCTCTGAAAATATCACCTTATAATACCATCAATTTATATCCTAACCCAATACTTCTTATCAAATCCCTTCATAAACATATCCACCTATAACTCCATTCAAGAATTTTAATTAATTCTTTGAATTAAAGCCAAAATGAGAATCCTACACACCACAACAGTGAGATGAACACAATAACCCTTGATTATATTATTCAATATTATGATATGCTTATACAAGGGAGAGACATGAACTCAAAATGAATCATTCTCATTCAGATGCTAGTACTGTCATGAAACATCAAACCCTCATAAATTCAAAAGCCTACTATAGAATGACACAAAAACCTAAATTGCATTTACACTAAACCAATAGGCTTTAAAAATTTCTCTACAAATATGCTTAGACTCAACCAAAAAATATCTAACTTGCTAACCCGTATGCCTTGAAATCCTTCTTAGAGAGAATGAAGGAGAAAACAAGCATTAGTCCAGAAATGCACCTGTCACTGATCACTTAGACCACCTTGTGATATTTCAAAAATTTGTTACAACAACTGAGTCCCTGGAGAATCTTTTTTTTAACTTCTTGTTATAATCCGCTCCTAAACCAAGGAGTTACAAATGTCCCCGTTCGTGAAAATTGGGTACTAACATAGACACAATCCTCATGCACTATCCAAGAGAATTCATGTAGGTTGACATCACAAATGACAACCACAGAACTGAAAATCTCATCTGGAAGACTTATGATAACACACCCTTTAATCCATTTCTCAAACAAGAGCACGAAGGGAATATTCACTTAAGGCATGAAATAAACTACCTTTGGATATTCTAAATCCATTCCTCATTAACGTTCAATAATCTATTGCATCGATAAAATTGAATTAAAATTCATCTTTTTAGATAAGGGAGAAATTACACTAATATTTAATTCCCTATTTGCTCATAATAAAATAGGCATTTCCAACTATAACAAAGGACATTTCGTTTTAAAATAAGTAACTGATTGCCCTTGAGTCATGATTTGTTTTTTGTATTATTCACAAGCTTCTCAAAAGACACACAGTTTGCAACAAACATCTAGAAAGAAATGCCCAGAGAAGGGTTTCTTAATGTGTGCCAGAAAGGAGAAGAGATCCGCACAGAAAATAACCTTCAAATCCACACCCAAAAAACCCTCGAACTTGTTTCCTTAGAACCAACGAATATTTCCTCAGAAAAGCCCTCGAAAATTTGTAGAAATCAACTTCAAAATTTCTTCGATCACCATGAAATCTAGAACACAGAACCCACGTGAAAGAAATTATGAAACCCTCCCAAAATCTTGAGCCATCCCATGAGGGAGACTCAAACCCGCTTTGATACCATGTTATTAGAATAAATATAAGATATATTATTGAATAATCAGATTGTCTACAACATAGAGCAAAGCTATATTTAAAGAGGTTTACACACCCTCAAAATTAGGGAGTAGCATGAGTTAACTGAAAAATAGACAAACAATTAACTAATGCAAACTAAAGGTTAAAAAGTAGAAAGATGCTAAAAGTAGACTAAGCTAACAACAAGCTAACTTACGACTAACTAAAGACTAAATAAAGCTAAGATGACCATTAATATTACATTTAATATTTAAATATATACCTAGAAGTGTTGAGTCAGCATGTGTGGATCTTTTGAGTCAGCCAAATAACATGTAAGTTTGTTCTTTATGCCTTGTCTGAATTGAAGTCAATGTGCTAAGTCAAGTGTGTTTTGTCTGGGGTCCACCTTATTGGTCAAGGCACAAATTCTTCTTTCCGAATGAGGCGGCTTGTGTAATGCCTCTAACCTACCTCTTTATAAGGAATTTTTTGACGTTCTTGTGTGAGGTGGCTCCATTATTAGTGTAGGGGGCAGCTTCAGTGTGTGATGTGGCAACGATAATTCCTGGCCTTTGTGGCTCTCAATAATTTCATCAAACATTCATCATTGAATTTATTTTTGTATGGAGTCAATTAAACATGTAATGTGTATGGTGATTTTAAGACAAAGTCTTTATGGATGCATCTATTTTCTCTAATGCCTTGTTTAGCATGAGTATCTATGCTAATTTCCCATCCATTGGAAAAATAGCTGCTGCATTAGCCACACTTCAAGAAACCTACACCAAAACTGCCATCACGTCATAACCAAAATATTTATAACTATAACAGATGAACTGTTAACCGTTAGCAATCAAGATTGTCCTACTCCTCCTCAATTAAATATTTTTCCACCCATATCTGATATTCTTCATCCATTGGTGAATCAAAATTTACCACCTCATTCACCTTGGTATTGTAAGGTGTGTATTTCACTATTACCTAACTGGCCTCTCTTTCAAAAGATTCCAAAAATGTGTTGGTGTTAATTATCTTATCCATGCTACTCACCAAAAAATCAGAGTCTGAATCATCACAAATCAACTTGATTTGTGCGTTGATGACTTCATGCGCTCTATCTTGCCACTCTTGCAGTGATTCATCCTTTCCTTGTGCATCAATTATATCTTGAAAAAATGCATCACTTCAATCATCAAAACTCTTTACCAGTTCATTAATCCTCCTACTCAAATCATCTGGCAAGGCTTGAAAACCCTTTAGTGATTTCACAAAAAATCGAGTAGGCCTCAATGGTTGGGGCCTATTATTTGCATCAAATCTAGAGGCCTTATATATAATATCTAGATCATTGGCCCTAGGGATCCACTTCTCAACCAAGGAAAAAAATATTTCCTGATCCCTATTAATATTTATTATTTCATCCAAGAATAAATAATATAAATAATATATTGATGGTAATCTACCATCAACCTTCTGATTCAGGTGCCTCAAAACTGCATCAACAACCTCATTCTATTTGTCAACTCCTCCCTCCTCAGTTGCTTTTAAAGCAGCCTGTAACTCTGTGATCTTATTTAACATCTGCTTCTTAGTGGGATCCATAGAGTATTCAATCTTTTCTTCAACAGGACCTAATGTAGGACTGAGAGCAGGCATCTGTATGGGGGATCCTGGAGTAGAAACAATTGGAGAAATAGGGGGTAATAATCTTGATGTAGATGGTAATGCCATGATACTAGGAGGACTAGAGGATTCTCCCACCTACCTATATTTCAACCTATCTACCTTAAATTGCAGCTCAACATTCCTTTGTTGCATCCTACTATACTCTCCAATTATGATGTTATATTTCTCCATGAAACTCTTCTTTTCAACTTCTTCTCTTTCAGCTATCTTCTAGGCCAGTTTGGCCACATTTACAGTCAAGCTTGTAGCTTCTGTAGTTGAAGTTTCATAAGCTCTCTTGATTATTAACCCTCCCCTTAGTTTTGGGCTAATATCAATCACATTTGGCTTTCTACCCTGGGGTGCCAATGCCCAAATTGCCAGAGTTTCATATTCCTCACTAAATGTAGAGTCCTGCAGAGGTACCTTAACTCATTGTTCTGTATGGGATACTTGGACTTTAAAATAACATTGAATTCTACTCCATCAGCTATGTCTTATTTAGGAAAAATTAGGACACTAGATTGATTCACTAGTTTCCTTCCTTCCTCGGGAGTGATGCTTTTGAATTCTTCCATCAGTTCGGCCTTCACCTCATCATCATTCTCCTGATCAGACCTATCAGGCCATGATTATCTCCTTTTCTTGCATTTGTCTTCGTATTATTCTAACTTCATCCTCCACACTAGTTGCAAGAATACTGGATTCTTAAAAAATGCATCATCATCCAAGAATTCCTTGCAAGCCTCCATTCTGGCATCTTGTAAACATTGTCCTTTCACATCCATATCAGATAGCATCAACTATGTTGATCTAGGAGGGAAAGGAATACCAACCTGCATGTCTTGATCTGTAACAATTATCTCATCCGTTAGAGTCTCTTGTTCTTCCTCAACACTCTACCTCTTAGGGCTTGGCTCTGATGGTAGTAATGCAAGATCACTCTCTGGTGGTGAATTCAAATCAATAATTTTTATCCCTCTAGGTGCTCTAATCTTTGGAACTGGCTATGATGATGTCTTCATTATCTTTTTTCCTTTCTTATCCCCCTCCTCCTCATCACTACTGTCATCCCTCTTTCTCTTGTAAAGAGGCCAATTCACTGAGGGTTGATAATTTGGCCTTGTTTCCATAGGCCTCACCTCTGGTCTTTGTATACCAAAATCTAATTCCAAATTGACCTTCTTGGTCATCAAGGTTCCCATGATCTCTTTGAATTTATCTATCAAGAAGTCAATTTTCTTGTGGAATGGAGTGAACTCCATTAATGGATCATACTTTGGATCCATTTTATGCACCATAGCCAACAAATTATCATATGAAATCAAATTTTCCTTGTTCAATACATGTCTGTTCAAATCAAATTCATTCTTGATTAGGTCCTCAGGAAAATTGAATGCATGTACAAACCTACCACCTTTAATTTGTTGCCTAAACAAGGAAAAGAAACCCTCACAGTCATGTTTCCTGCTAGGACCAGTCCTCAAATTAAAGTCATCAAAATATCTTCCAAAGTGGACCCATCCTCCCTTGGAGAAAACAAAATCAGATATAACAGTGTATTTAGGGAACAAAGTTCTTTTTCCCCTCCTTGTTAGGTTGTCCTTGTGAATACAACCTATTTGCCACATGACCTAGGCAAACCCCATTCTTGATGTTACATTAAATGGGAGGATATGTGGGGCTCCCTAGAAACCATATACTCTTAGAACAATATTAATAGGGTACAAGATGGTGTCACCCCAATTGTGGAAAATTTTCAAATCAAGCTTCCTCACCCTTGGTCTAAGGAAGTCATGTAGGTTTTCAAGGACTCTAGGCACATTCACAACTAGCTGAGCCCTATGTCTAGAGGAAAAGCAATTATCAAATTGTACAAAATTGGCACCTCCCCTATTGTATGATAAATCAAAATTCCAAACCTATACTGGTAATTTTTCTCCATTTACATCTTGCCTCAACTCCTTCTTCTCTGAGAAGAAGTCGGCATTCTTATAAAAGAACATGTGCATTACCAGGGAATACCAAAAGAAAGGAGTGCCAGTATCCCCCACCTACAACTTGAGCAATCCCTCATGTATCTTTTCTGCCAGAAAAGATGCAAAGTCATACACCACAGAGAAATCAGGATGCTGAATTTGGGCCCCCATGAACATGTATGCAATTGGCATTAGAGTATTAGCGATGAATCTAAAAATCTGGAAAAGTCAATAAAATGTAGCCAAAAATTGATTGGCAAAGCAACTCAGCCTGAAAGGCTCCTGGTCACTTGGGCTGATATGAATTGTTGAACTTCCTGCCCTAGCCAGATGAGGAGGAAGCAGCTTAAATCTGAAAAGAGGCCTCGATCTTGCATACTCCTGCTTCATCTCCTCAAGATCAAATGGAACAAAAAATGAGTTAGATTCACTACAATCAAACACATGTTGAATTTCATCCATGCTTATACTAAGCAAAATCCCACCATCATTATCCCTTATTACTCTTGTAACAGGGTCATATCATGTTCCCACTGCTCTAAGCAGGTCCACATCAGGGAACACATTTGGCATTGCTAGCTTCCCCATGTCGTATCTCCAACCATTAGAAAAGGGGTGAGGCAAGTTTCACTATCCATACCATAGCCTAAACATTTCCAAACCATTCATAGGAACCCTAGCATCTGCAATGTTATAACTCTTGCACACTAGTCCTTCGCCTAGGGTTCTTCCAATCATAAAAACTAAACCCCTCCTCCTGTCATTTGTTGATAATGGGAGTTGATCCAGAAAATCATCATAAAAATTCCTTTGTAAATAATCAATATGGCTAGAATGCTGGTTTGGTGGTGCCATCTCAAATGAACTAGGGCTTCTTTAAAAAATTCAAATTCTTGAGCAAACTAGGGCTACCCAGAAAACGAAATTACAACAAAACCTTGCAATTTCCCCCAATTAAACAAACTAGTGACCCTACAACAACAATTAACAAACCCTTTGACAAGAACACCATAATTCCTTCAAGAAATCATAGTCAAATTAACCAAGCAGTACAAAAAAAACTCATGGATTTTGCACCTTGTAACAAACCAAACTCCTACTTTGATTACTCGAAACTTTGTCTCTTGCTCTGAAACTACTTCGCCAAGGTGCTTGAATGCTTTGTGTAAAATAGAATGAAGGAAAATACTTTCTGTCAATCGAATTAAGCCAATAAAAATATCATCCACCATTAAAGCTCACTCACATATCGTGCCAATGGCTTCAATCGCATTTGATGCGAATTCAAATTCCAATCGTCGATCTTTTGTTTTTGTCAGATCATCAAACGACTGACTTCAAAAAATCTCATGCAACCTCCATCTAACCACCAAGGGATCACCACATTTTTCATCACCAAGGAAGTACACGAGGCACTTTCCAATGATGTCATAATCAATAAACACCTTGCATCTTTGGATCACACGATGGCAGGCAACCATTGATCTCCACCATCAATAATTGTGTTCATTCATAGCAGTCACTAGTAGTAAACATAACCGTCGAGCAACTTTGCATCAATATTATAACATCACCGTCAATCTCAAGCATGTGCATCTCACAACTATTTTAGTAACCCACTATATAACGTATTAAAGCCCGACAAAAAAATTAAAGCACTTCATTAATCTTTTCAACGTCGGTAGCTGGGACACATGTTGCGTGCCTGTGATATCACAATCCGTTGAAACTCAGCGGTGAGGCCATCATGATATTGTGGGGAATGGTCAGGATTAATTATTGAATTTTTGACGGTCACTAAAAAATGTTCCCTGCAAAATATAAAATAATTATTAAAGGGACAAGGGGACATCACCTAGGCCAATGACAAACAATGGCTTAATGTTGTTCTTAAAAATGGGGCACGGGCCAACCTAAACTTAGGAGATAATAAAATTACGAAAAAATATTTAATGTTGCTTATAAAAGGGACCCCGGCCTAGATGAATTAATGGGACATAAGTCATTTTAAAACCCTCTTCAAAAAGGTAACGGTCAAATAGATCCTACCCAAGGTAGATAGAAAATTAGGATTTTTATGAAGGCAAAAATAAAACCCCCAACCTTAGGTTTCTTCCAAATAGTATGACAAACTAGTACAGAGGCAAGATAATAATGGAACTCAAAGAAAAAAAATTGAATCTCCATCAGTGGCTCTAGTTGGGGACATTCATTCCATTGGAATGAACAGAGAATAATAGAATCTCAGGTAGAGCAAACCAGTTGCAGAGAGAACCAAAAAGGATTGTCTAGACAAAACAATCCAACAAGAAGAAAACCTACAACTAACATATATACAAACCTAAGCTACTGCTCTTGGAAAATAATAATTCAACTAAGTATAACTTCAAGATTTGTCCATGAATTGGTAATTCAAGAATATCACTTGTCATTTCTTGGAGGAAATATGAATCTTTCCCCCACTTACTATTTACTAGGAATGGACCCAACCAGATTGCATCAAATTTACCATGTTTTCCTTTATCTTCCAACCTGGCATTCCACATCAAGACCATATCTCCATCTTGGAAACTCCTTGCATTTGTCTTTTTTTCATACAAATTTTTTATTTGTAACTACAATTTGTCATTTTTCATTTGAGATTCCCTCCTGGTTTCATCCAATTCTATGAGAGCTTCCACTCTCAACTGTATTTCATCTTCTATTTCATTATCATACATCTCGATAAACTTATACATCTCCATCAGGTTATTTTGGGGAAACCTTGAATTTATCCCATAAACTAAGTCGAATGGGGCACAACCTATGGCCTTCTTCAAAATCACCCTATCTACCCAAACTGCTAATCTCAATTTAGAATCCCATGCCTTCTTATTTTGATTTAGGATTCTCTTAATAATCTTCATCAAGCTTTTATTACTTGATTTTGCTTGTCCGTTTCCTTGTGGGTGGTAAGGTGATGATTAATAAATTTGGATGCGATGCTTCTCCCAAAACTCCATGTATTCTTCAGACCTAAAACATATTGCATTATCTGACACAATCTTCTTTGGACATCTGAATCTAGTCACTATATTACTCATTAAGAAATCGATTACCACCTTGCTAGTTGATTTATTCATTGGGATTTCTTCCACCCATTTGGTAAAGTAATCAATGGCCACCAATATTTATGAATGACCTCCACTTGATTTACATGCTATATCTCCTTCAAAATCAATGCCCCATTGGTGGAATGGAGATTGCACTGCAACCGGTTTTAGAGGTAAGTTACCAAAAAAATTCAACTTACTAGAGAAACGTTGACATGAATCACATGTCTTTACCAATTGGTGTGCATATTTAAAAATAGTAGGCCACCAAAACCCAACCCTTATCACTTTGTGTGCAATTGTTTTGGCCATATAATACCCTCCACAAACTCCACTATGCATTTCATTTAAGAGTTCTTGTGCTTGATTTTGGTCCACACACTTCAACATAACACCTTCTCCATTTCTCCACCAGAGCTTTCCTACTGTTATAACATATTTGATAGCATGTAACTTCAATGTCCTTTTTTCATTTTCATTTAAATTATTAGGACATTTCATATTTTGTAAATAATAGATCACACCATTGTACCCGTCAGAATGTTCCATGTCACATATGTGTGATTTGTTCTCTTTTTCAAGCAAATTTATTTGATTTCCTTCTAGATTACTTTGGGCCATAAGCATGGCTAGTCCTTGTCCTCTCACCAACTTACTAATCTGGATTTCAATGTTGAATTCCTGGATCCTATTGATCCATCTACATATTCTTCTTGACACTTCCTGCTATGTAAAAGTGTCCTTCACAACAACACTGGGTACATAGGCAATTACAATAGCTCCCATCAAATATGTCCTGAAAGCTTTTACTGTCTTTACTAATGCATATGCCTATTTTTCAATTATGTTATATTTGAGTTCTGCAGCCTCCAAGGACTTGCTAAAAAAAGTCTATAGGCTGTTGAAAACCCTCAACCTTCTTTTGTAACAACACAACTGCAATTGTATGGATTGAAGCAAATGAAAAAATCTGGAGGGGCTTGGAAAAATCAGGGGTCCTTAACACACGAGCTTCTTTTATAGCTTGCTTTATGGCCTGGAAAGCCTATACTAACTCTTCTTCCCATTCAACCTTGGCCCCTTTCTTAAGCATCTTAGAAATAGGGTGAACTATCTCAGCAAAATTTGTTATGAATCTCCTTAGGAAATTAATCTATCGAAAGAAAGATTGTATTCCCTTAACATTTCGAAGTTGTGGGCCCTTATCTATTGCAATTACCCTTTCTGTATCAATTTTGACCCCATCCTTAGAAACAATAGGTCCCAACAACTTTCCTTCCTTTACTCGAAAAGAACACTTCTTTGGGTTTAAGGAAATACCATATTCCAATTCCCTACTGAATAGTTTCTCTAAATGTTCACAATGGTCATCTTCTTTCTTGGAATATGTTGTTAGATCATCTTGATAAATCACCAAAAACTAGTCCTTCACTTAGGGTTCTGCCATTCATCAAAACTAAACCCCTCCTCCTGTCATTAGTTGATAATGGGAGTTGATCTAGAAAATTATCATACAAATTCCTCTATAAATAATCAATATGGCCGGAATGTTGCTTTGGTGGTGCCATCTCAGATGAACTAGGGCTTCTTTAAAAAATTCAAATTCTTGAACAAACTAGGGTTACCGAGAAAACGAAATTATAGAAAAACCTTGCAATTTCCCCCAATTAAACAAACCAGTGACCCTACGTCAATTATTAAAAATCCCTCTAACAAGCACAACACAATTCCTTCATGAAATCATAGTCAAATTAACCAAGCATTACAAAAAACAACTCACGGATTTTTCACCTTGTAGAAGACTAAACTCCTACTTTGATTACTCGAAACTTTGTCTCTAGCTCTGAAACTACTTCGCCAAGGTGCTTGAATGCTTTGTGGTAAAATAGAATGAAGGAAAATACTTTAGGTCGATTGAATTGAGCTAGTAAACATCTCATCCACCATTAAATCTCACTCACATACTGTGCCAACGGCTCCAATCACATTTGATGCAAATTCAAATTCCAATCGTCGATCTTTTACTTTTGTCAGATCATCAAACGAATGACTTCAAAAAAGTTGATGCAAACTCCATCTAAGCACCAAGGGCCCACCACATTTTTCATCACCAAGGAAGTACATGTGGCACTTGCCCATGATGTCGCAATCAGTAAACACCTTGCATCTTTTGATCACATGATGGCGGGAAACCTTTGATCTCCACCATCGGAAATCCTGTTCATTCACATAATTCACCAGCACTGAACATAATTGTTTAGAAACTTTGCTTCAAGATTATAACATCATCGTTGATCTTGAGTATGTGCATCTTGCAGCTATTTTAGTAACCCACTATATAACATATTAAAGCCCGACAAGAAAATTAAAGCACTTCGTTAATCTTTTCAGCATTGATAGCTAAGACACGTGGCACTCGCTCGTGATATCAAAATCCGTTGAAAATCAGCGGTGAGGCCATCACGAGATCGCGTTGAACGGTCGGGATCAACTATTGAATGATCGAGGGTCACTAAAAAATGTTCCCTACAAAATATAGAACAATTATTAAAGGTACAAGGGGACATCTCCTGGGCCAATGAAAAATAATGCCTTAATGTTGTTCTTAAAAATGGGGCACAGACCAACCTAAACTTAGGAGATAATAAAATTAGGCAAAAATATTTAACGTTGTTTATATAAGGGACCCCGGCCTAGATGAATCAATGGGACATAAGTCATTTTAAAACCCTCTTCAAAAAGGTAATGACCGAATAGATCCTACCCAAGGTATTAGATAGAGCATTAGGATTTTTATGAAGGTTAAAATAAAACTCCCAACATTAGGTTTCTTCCAAATAGTATGATAGACCAGTACAGAGGCAAGATAATAATAGAACTCAAAGAACAAAATTTGAAGCTCCATCGCTTTCTTTGATCAATCCCTTCCACAATAAATCTTGCACTTGTTTGTTCAACTCTTCCCTCTCTATTGGAGTCATACGATGAGCTACCTTATTCGGAAAACTGGCTCCAAGAATCAAGTCCATATGATGACTAATCTTTCTCACCAGAGGAAAACCTTTAGGTATATTATCATAAATAATAGCTTGAAACTCATTCAAGAAATCTGAAACCTCTATAGGTACCTCATTAGTTTCTTCTTTATCAACTCTAGGGATCAATGCAAAACACATATGCTCATGCCTCATACCTTCTAGGAACTTTCTTCCATCAACCAAACAATTTATTGCATTACTGCATACCTTTTCATTTACCTCTTTTAAGGGCTTAAACTTATTATGAACTCCATCCTTTGTCAAAGAATAGGTGTTGGCATGTCCATCATGTACTGCTCGCCAATCAAACTACCATGGTCTACCTAACAACATATGAAAAACATCCATAGGCATAATATCACATAATACCTCATCATGGTAATTTACAATCTTGAACCTTACCAGACATTGTTCATTTACCAAATCTTTATGGTCCTTCTACAACAAAGGAATCCGGTGTGGATTCAGATGCCTTCTTCTCTCAAACCACAAATTACTAACCATCTCTTTTGAAACAAGGTTATTAGTACTACCTCCATCAATAATTTAACATTGCAAGTTTTACCTTCACACTTATATTTCGTGTGAAACAAATTCTTCCTTTGATTTGGTTCTTTCTCCTCATTCAACAAGGCTCTTCTATTAACAAGAGCCTCTCCTCTTTCTACATCTTTGGAATGTGAAGACTAAACATCTTCATCTACATGTGCAACTTGTGCATTAACCTCAGGTCTTCTATTTGTCCTTCCTTGATGTTGAGGACACTCATAGGCCCTATGGATTTCCTCTTCACATTGGAAACAAGTTCCACAAAAGCCTCCTCTTCCGGTCCTCTTCCTCTTTGGTCTCCATTATTATGATCATGAGGATGATAAGTGTTATCTCCTTTCTAGTTTTTGCTACTACTAGATCCTTTGCCCTTATTTTGATCTTCATTTCGATCTCCATATGACTATCCACTAGTCCTTCCACTGTGACCCCCACCTCTTTGCTTTCTTTCAAACCTTCTATTCAACTTCTCTTCTACCTTCAAAGAAAACTAATACCCATCTTCATTGGTAGACATTCTTACTAGACTCAGCTCTTCTTGAATGCTTGGCTTTAACCCATTTATATAATGAGAAAACTTCTCCTTGTTGGACTTAGAATGACTTGTTCTAATCAAGGCTCAGTAGAATTATTCTGTATACTCCTTAACAAATTTTCTTTCTTATTTCAGCCATTGCATCTTCTTCAACAAATCCAGCTCATAGTCCCTAGGAATGAATTATCTCTTCAATTTCTCAACCATCTGATTGCATCTAGTTATTTTCTCTTTTCCTCTTCTATTTCTTTCCAACTGGACTTCTTTCCACCATATGCTAGCATGGCCTTTCAATTTGGGCTTTGCAGATTTAACCTTATCTGGGTCTTCTATTTCCTCATACTCAAAATAATCTTCCATGTCATTGACCTAATCGATCAACTCCTTTGGATTTAGGTTTCCAAAAAAATTAGAAACTTCTATCTTCGACCTCTTTCTAATCTTGGAAATTTCCCTAATCATTCTGACTTCTCCAAGATCCATTACATCTAGTGCTTCCTCTTTGAATGGCTCCTCATCTTGAGCTTCATCCTCACTTTCATCTCTTCTTCTGACATTAGCTCCTCTATGCAACTCCTCTTGCAACACTTGAACTTTTCTCTGGAGGGCTCTAAAACCCTCTTCTGTTACCCTAACATTTCTTCCACCATGGTTTCTTCGTGGAGGAATATTTTCTCACAGACCCACAATCGCAAGTCCTGGTGTAAATTGCCTCACATTCGGCGATTTGTCTACACACTCAGGAAATCCTACTCTGATACCACTTGATGAGGGATTCACCACCCAAAACCCACACAAAAAAAATAAAAAAATAGCAACACATAAGATTCAAGACAAAAAAATAAATCACTTTTGATTATTTTTAGAAAATGAAATTACAGATTCAAAACCTACATGCTACAGCCTCATGGGCTTGATTCACTACAACAAAATAAACTTTGAAAACAAAATCTATTATTCAAAGCCACAATCTACACTGATGGAGCCACCTCATACAACCCCCTCATATCCCTTTTTATTTTACCCAATAACCTCCCTAGAATGTTCTAGAAAGGGAAACTTTCCTTTTTGTTTTGGCACCAAAAGTCTCACTATTTGATTTTTGGCCTAGGAAGAATGTTTAATGAAATTAAATTTTTAGAGGGGCAACTTCGCAAGGCCATAAGTTTTGATCTTGGTGTCCAATTTTCTATTATTGCATATCATTGGAAAGCTCTCAAAGAGATCTATAATGTGCAAACCTACCATAGGCCGGTTCGTCCACTTTTCGAGCTATTTCAAGGCTTCTAAAGTTTTATAACTGAATTTGAAGATTCATTTGAGAAATTTCTCAACAGGGTGATCCCACAATATTGGTTTACAATTTTTTGGCAAACTGGACACTTAACTGATTTTTTTTTAACTAAATCTCCACTTTTAGGCTCCTATAGTGGCTAAATTGTGAAGAATTTGAAGATGATGCAAACTAGTTATTTGTGACATTTTGTCTATAGATTCTAAATATAGTTTTTTCAAAAAAATTGGAATCAGATTGCACTTCTTTTCCCATCTCCTTTGAAAACTATCTTTCTTTAAAAAATAACATTTTTAAGGAGTGACGTTCACCGTATACAACATAACTTTTTTGTATGAAGGATTAAATTCTAATTTTTTCGAATTTAGATTTGTAACTATGATATATAGCACTTTCATTTGGTTTCATTGTGTTTTATTAAATATTTTCTCCTTAATCAATTTTTGAAGTCAAACCAATTACAATTGAAACATAGGCGGACTGTATACAACATAAATTTTTCTATAAGTATTGAAATTCAATTTATTTTTTTAATGGATCAAGGACATCAATACCTAGCCTTAACATATTTTTTAAAATTTTATTTTGATAATATGCTATTTTTCCACATGTGCAGAACAAAGAGCTTGATTTTCGGTGAAAAACCTATGTTTAATAAAACTAAAAAAACACATACATAATAAAACCAAAACATATTAAAATTATATTCATTGGATAGCTCGTTCTGAGGAATACCATGATCATTTGAAATAAATTTGAAATGAATTCATTTGATCCCCCAAAAGGTAAATCAAAAGTGATTTTTTATCAGCATTTTGATAGGTGTAAAGGAGACTCCATTGTAGGTATGGTTTAAAACTAGCTAGGTTATATCCAAGAGGGTTTGATCAAACCCTCTTCAATTGAAATCCTTAAAATGGAACTTTTTAAGGCTTAAATCATTATATTTTCTAAAAATATGTGATTTCAGCAAAAATCAGAATCTCCCAGAAATTGTAAACCAGCATTGTGGGATCACCCCTCGAGAAGGAAACTTTAATTTCTCCCAAACCGTGTAGGGTATTGAGGTGGTTATTTCATGACCATAAATTTTTTTCATATTTTCTCCTTGGGGTAAATTTTTATGTCCATACGAGCTCGTTTAAGCCGACTTACTAAAAATAGTAAGTGACTATTTTTTTCTATTTTTGACTTTTGACTGTCTTATACCCCTTAAGTGCCATAATGAGACACGAAAAAACTAAAGAAAATATGGAAAAACATTTTTTTGGGTGATGCAAGATTGCCCTACACCACTAGATGCTCTTGCATCAAGGATAGAAAAAACATTAGGGTTAAGGTTGGGATTAATTTTATTATTTAGGAATACGGTTAGGGTTAGGTTTAGAGATAGAATTGGTATTAGGGTTATGATTTGGTTTAGATTTACAATTATATTTAGGGTTAATATTATGATTAGGATTAGGATTATGGTTAGATATAAAATTAGGGTTAGGGTTAGGGTTATAGTTGTAAAGCTAGAGTAAGGTTTAGAGTTAAGGTTATGATTAGGGATAAGGTTAGGGTTGCAATTAGATACAAAATTAAGGTAAGGTTTAGGGTTAAAATTATAGTTAGGATTAAGGTTAGGGTTAGGTTTAGGATTAAGATTAGGATTATGATTAATATTATGGTTATATTTAGAGATTTATTTAGGGTAAGGGTTGTGGTTAGGATTATGATTATAATTAATGTTAGGGTTTGGGTTATGATTAGAAAAAAAATCAAGGTCAGGGTTATGGTTATGGTTAGGGCTATGGTTAGGGTTACATTTAGGGTTAAGATAAGGATTATGGTTAAATATAAAATTAGGGTTAAGTTTATGATTAGGGTTAAGATTAGGGATAGTATTAGGGTTAGGGTTAGGGTTATAGTTAGGGTTATGATTAAGATATTAATTCAATTAGGGTTCAAGGTTAGCATTAGGGTTAAAATATTAATTGATTTCCCATTCTAAATATAATAAAATTTAATTTTTATTAATTTAAGATAATTAAATCCTAACCCTAACTATAACCCTAATTAAAATTTAACTATAATTGAACCATAATCCTAATCCTAACCTTTTTTACAAGTGAAGGACTTCTAAATACAAGTTTTCAATTATTGTGCAACAATATTTAGTTACATAGTAGCTAAAGAAATGTGTAGGCATGCAATATAATTTTGTAGCAACTGAAGTCTTGTTGAACACAACCTACTCTCTTTCATAGCAACTAAAATCTTGTGTTAGTGTAAAATAGTCTTACTAAAATATATTTCTCAAATGCAAATGATGCATGCATATAAATTTAGTTGCATGTGAATTGAATAATGTAGTCAAATATTTATGAATAGGTCATGTAAATCCATCTTTAGATGCTAGGGAATAATATTTAGGTTTTCTATTTCATAGAAAGTGAACACCTTGTAAATCTTAGCATTTAGTTGTGCAACAACTTAAGGCTCGTACATTAATGAAAGATAGTTGTGCAACAAGTGAATAATTTTTGCACACAAACTAAAGAATATTAAATTACTTTATGCTATTGATTTATGTGTTGTTCTATATATGTTGTACATAAGCAACATGTTACAAGATCAAGTGTCCTAAGTATTAGCCTAGCTAAATAACTATCACGACCAACTTCCAAATGAGGTCCTCCTTCATATTGAATAACTTTGTCATATAACCTAACATAAAAAATGGTGCCACTATTACAAGCTCCTATGGAGAGCACATGTGATAGGGATATCCTAGATTATAATGACATTTTAAACTAAAACTTTGAATATGAGGTGAATATGGATCATGAAAAAGAGAATGGTCCTATTAAGATATAGATCAAAACATTTAGGCTCTAGTCCAATTTATTGTAACATGAACTTCATAATCTATATCTTTGTAATTACATCTATAATATAATAATTAGATAGAAAATTAGTATTCATGATTATAATCTAATCATAGTACTTAGTTTAAAATTCCTTAAGTTAGGTCAAAGGTGTTGAGATCAATTAGTGAAAGAATTTTTTTTTCATTATGAAGATCTAAGCTCAAATCCTCAAAGTGACATCTAATGTGAAGTTCTAAGTGGTTGATCTTGGATTTCTATTATGGATTTTTATTACCTTAATGTTAAATAAAATTGTATATGTTAATTAGTGGATTAGTGGGTTTTATGTGTTTAATTGGTCTTTAATGGAGAGTTCCTTAGCTCAAGGATGATGCCCCTCCATTTGTAGCCTATCTAAATATGGATTAACTGAAATTTTCCATGTTATCAATAAACTAAATTCCTCATATTACTGATGGTAGATGAAAGAGATGATAATTGATTGATTCCTCCATAAGAATGAATTGAATGTGGTATCTATTAGAAAAAATACATGAGAGTTTGTGTTATCTAGGACTCCAACTCTTCAAGTTGGAAAGGCCATTAATTTATTCAAAGTCGAAATCTTTATCTATGCCAATGACTAGGATAACATATCACAACCATAATCACTATATGTTGATGATAAATAGTATGATAGTTATAGATCCTCAATATTTACATTACTAGGAGAATGTAATGTCCTTAATACTAATATTCCTTAAAACCCCTACAAATATATAATTTTAAGTGATATGTTATAATACAAATCCAACTAACTCCAAGATAAAATGAACCTATGTACATAAAAAATGCATGAAAACATACATAACATGATGAGACATCATAGTGCGGGGCTCACCAGAAGGAAACAAAAATTGATGAAACTAGCAGATGAGACCAAATGTCCGAGAAATGGTAGGTAGGAGTTAACGACACCGTCAAGCTAGTTTTCCCACCTCCTACTGGTTGATAAATGTGGGTCCCTTAGCATGCCCATGAAGTCTCTCTTTCACAACTTTTTTTTTGGCACAAGAAAATTGGAGGTGGATTGATGTGTGCATTTTTTCTTTAGAGAAATAAGGGTGAAAACACGATGAGTATCCAGTTTGCATGTTGAAAGTTGAAGGTTGGAATGCACATGGAGGAGTTGGAGGAGAAAACCAACCAAATCCAGTACTTTTTTGCAGTCTACATATTGTAAGCTGAAGTTTGAAATGCACGTGGAGGATAAAACTGACCAAATCAAGGTGAGGAGTCCTAACCTATTCGGTTGCAAAGGGTCTTACAACACCTTGTAGTTTGTAATTTGAGAAACATAATGTGGGACTTCGGTTATTTGAATCTCCTTTTTTAAATGTATGAATATCTTCAAAATCACACCTTCCATTGTTGTGTTTAAATTTCAAATGATTGAAAAAGAAAGTGCACAAAATAATTATATTTTGGAAAACACAATGTGGGGCTTTAGTTATTTGAATCTCCTTGTTTAAATGTAAAGTATTTCCTCAAAGAGGGTTTCTTTGTGTCTTAACACCTAGGGTTTTGAAACATAGAGTTTTACAAAATAGTATGAATATCTTAAAAATCACACATTCCATTGTTGTGTTCAAATTTCACATCATTGAAAAAAATTGTGCACAAAATAATTATAATTTAGAAAACATAATATTGGGTTTTAGTTATTCGAATCTCCTTGTTTAAATGTAAAGGGTTTTCTCATGGTGGGTTTCTTTCTTCTAGACACCTATGGTTTTACAACACGGAATGTTACAAAATACCATGAATGTCTTCAAAATCACATATTTCATTGTTGTGTTTAAATTTTGCATGACTGAATAAAAATTTGCACAAAATAATTTTAATTTGGAAAACATAATGTTGTGTTTCAGTTATTTGAATCTCCTTGTTTAAATGCAAAGGGTTGTCTCTTGGTAGGTTGCTTTCTTCTTAACACCTATGGATTTTCAACATGGAATGTTCAAAATAGTATGAATGTATTCAAAATCACACATTCCATTGTTGTGTTTAAATTTCGCATGATTGAAAAAAATAAGTGCATAAAATAATTGTAATTTGGAAAACACAATGTTGGTTTTAAATTATTTGAATCTCCTTGTTTAAATGCAAAGGGTTCTTTAATGGTGGGTTGCTTTCTTCTTAACACCTATGGTTTTGCAACAACATGGAATGTTACAAAATAGTATGAATGTATTCAAAATCAAACATTCCATTGTTGTGTTTAAATTGTGCATGATTGAAAAAAAGTGCACAAAATAATTGTATTTTGAAAAACACAATGGTGGGTTTCAGTTATTTGAATCTCCTTGTTTAAATGTAAAGGGTTGTCTCACGATCAATTGCTTGCTTCTTAACACCTATGGTTTTACAACATGGAATTTTACAAAACAATATGAATGTTTTCAAAATCACACATTCCATTGTTGTGTTGAAATTTTTTATGATTGAAAAAAAGTGCACAAAATAATTGTAATTTGGAAAACACAATGGTGTTTTTCAGTTATTTGAATCTCCTTGTTTAAATTTAAAGGGTTGTCTCATGGTGGGATGCTTTCTTCTTAACACCTACAGTGTTGCAACATGGAATGTTACAAAATAGTATGAATGTCTTCCAAATCACACATTCCATTGTTGTGTTTAAATTTTGGGTGATCCCACAAAGCTGGTTTAAAATTTTTGGGAGATTCTGATTTTTGCTAAAATCACATATTTTTAGAAAATATAATTATTTAAGCCTTAAAAATTTCCATTTTAAGTATTCCAATTGAAGAGGGTTTGATCAAACCACCTTAGATCAAACCCCCTTGGATAGAACCCCGCTAGTTTTAAACCATACCTACAATGGAGTCTCCTTTACACCTATCAAAATGCTAATAAAAAATCACTTTTGATTTATCTTCTGGGGGATCAAATGAATTCATTTAAAATTTATTTGAAATGATCATGGTATTCCTTAGAATGAGCTATCCAATGAATATAATTTTAATATGTTTTGGTTTTATTATGTATGTATATTTTTAGTTTTATTAAACATAGGTTTTTCACCGAAACCAAGCTCTTTGTTTTGTACATGTGGAAAAATAGAAGATTATCAAAATTAAATTTTGGAAAATATGTTCAAGCTAGGTATTGATGTCCTTGATCCATTAAAAAAAAAAAAATTGAATCTAGATATATACAGAAAACGTTATGTTGTATACGGTCTACCTATGTCTGAATTGTAATTGGTTTGACTTTGAAACTTGATTAAGGAAAAAATATTCAATAAAACACTATAATACCAAATGAAAGTGCTAGATATCATAGTTAAAAATCTAAATTCAAAAAAAAATAAAAATTTACCCTTCACACACATAAAATTATGTTGTATACGGTGAGCACCACTCCTTAAAAATGTGGTTTAAAAAAAAACTAGTTTTTGAAGGAGATGGAAAAATAAGTACAATTTGATTCCAAAAAAAATGAAAAACATATATTTAGAATCTATAGAAAAATTTTTACAAATCACTAGTTTT
Source organism: Sequoiadendron giganteum (assembly GCA_007115665.2). Taxonomy (NCBI): domain Eukaryota; kingdom Viridiplantae; phylum Streptophyta; class Pinopsida; order Cupressales; family Cupressaceae; genus Sequoiadendron; species Sequoiadendron giganteum. The sequence continues at coordinate 22,845,284 of CM021108.1, read as the reverse complement.
CATCATCTACAAATTATTCAAGGTTTAGCCGCTATAAGATCTTGAAAGTGAAGATTTAGTAAAAAAAAATAGTTCAATGTCTAGTTTGCCCAAAAATTATAAACTAGTATTGTGGGATCGCCCACATGATTGAAAAAGAAAAGTGCACAAAATAATTGTGATTTGAAAAACATAATGTTGGTTTTCAGTTATTTGAATCTTGTTGTTTAAATGTAAAGGGTTCTGTCATGGTGGGTTGATTTCTTCTTAACACCTATGGTTTTGCAACAACATGGAATGTTACAAAATAGTATGAATGTCTTCAAAATCACACATTTAATTGTTGTGTTTAAATTTTGCATGAGTGAGAAAAAAGTGCACAAAAAAATTGTAATTTGGAAAACACAATGGTGGGTTTTAGTTATTTTAATCTCCTTGTTTAAATGTAAAGGGTTGTCTCATGGTGGATTGCTTTCTTCTAAACACCTAAAATTTTGCAACATGGAATGTTACAAAATAGTATGAATGTCTTCAAAATCACACATTCCATTATTGTGTTTAAATTTCGCATGATTGAAAAAAGCGTGCACAAAATAATTGTAATTTGGAAAACACAATGTTGGTTTTCAGCTATTTGAATCTCTGTGTTTAAATGTAAAGGGTTGTCTCACGGTGGGTTGCATGCTTCTTAACACCTACGGTGCTGCAATATAGAATGCTACAAAATTGTATGAATGTATTTAAAATCACACATTCCATTGTTGTGTTTATTTTTTATATTGCAAGTATGTATCAACACCATTAATTAAACTCCTTTTATTTCAATGAGAATTTTTTTGTTTAATCTTTTAATTTATTTTCCAAGTGGTTAATTGTAGTGTTTATGTTATTTTACTTTAGTTTCAATAGTTCCAACTATTGCTTTTGTATCTACAAGTTGACAAGTCATACATTTTTTTCTCATCCCCATTGTTGTTACCTATTATCACCCACTGTCATTCCTTTTCATGAGCTTCTACCTTCTATTTCATATCTTTTATTCGTAGCTTTGGAGCAGTCACTTCCTCATCATCCCTTAGGATAGAAGCATGCATTTGTTTGATAGAGTTTTGAATGTCTTCAATACTTTTGTGTAGCTTTGCAGCTTCTCTTTGCTTAGCTTTGAGAGTATCTTTCTGATTAGAGAATGCAAATGTTTTTTGTTTGATAAGTTATTTACAAAACTTGTCTACCTTTTGACATAGGGATTTCATGTCACCAACCAACTGATTCTCTTTTTCTTCTCTAAGATGTATTTTTTCCTTTTCATTTCATCTATTTTGAATTGTATTTATTGCATAGAATTCTTAAGTTGAAGAATCTCGACTTCATTTGTTCAACTCCACTTATAGCATCATCTCTCACTTTATTTTCTTGCATAAATTCATATGGAATGCAAAATTTATTGACTCTCCAGTTTTGCATTAGCATTTTCCCATTGCAAATACTACACAATGCTCCTTCATCAAGTTGTCAAGTGAAAGAACAATCTCGTCAGTTGATACATTATATATCTTATTCACTTTGGTCTGCTTCTTTTCATGTGTTTTTAGAGCAAATTCCTTTTTAATTACATACTTTCTACTACTTGTTGCTCGAGTTTTGCATTGTCATATGCCCATTGTGGATAGTGCACATGCACCTTCCTCAAATTCTCAATAGCACTGAGTCTCTTTAAGCAATACAATATTTGTCTCATTCACTATGGTTTTATTCTTTTCAAGTATTTCTACAATAGATTCCTTTGTCATTTGATACATTCTAGTACCTGTTGCGTCCAATTTTGCATTATCATTTTCCCATTACACATACTTAAAATTCTCCTTCCCCAACTTCTCAAGAGCAAGAAGAATCTCTTCGGTCAATACATTTATATCTCATACACTTTGGTTTTCTTCTTTTCAAGTGTTTTTAGGGATGTTTCCTTATTCATTTCATACATTCTAGTACCTGCTTCCTCTTGAAGTATTAAGAAGATCTCAGGTTCCTCAACCCATAGTGTTTTCCAACATTTAATTATTAATAGAAAAAATGAGTGTAATGAAAACCTTACAATACCAATGTAAGAAAAGGAACCTTGAAATTTTACCGAAACTATTACTTATAGTATGTGTAAGTGTGAAATATGTAAAAAGGAATAAAACACTTCTTAATGAAACATTGTATCAAGGATCAAGCTATTAATCTACTGAAAGCGTCTCATTGTCTCCTATCTTCAAATATTTATTAAGCTATTGTGCTCTCAAATTTAAATAACACTATAACTGTTAAAATGACAATCTAAAGAATGGAATGATGCTGATGCAATGATGTGAAGCTATATGATAATGCTAGATGATAAAAGAAACTAATATAGCATGGATTGGCATGAAAACTGATAAATGAAGCTACATGAGGCAGCCATGATATGAAAACAAGAATGTTGGATGCTTGGATTCTGGATGCTTGATGCTTGAATTCCTGCAGAGTAAGAGTGCATAAGTTAGATAATTTGAATCTGGATCCTTTTCTTGGTTGAATGAAGCTTTAATTATAGATTTCTTGGTTGTAGAAATGCACAAGGATGGCAAAGAGAGGCTTGGATTCAATCTGGAGGATTCAATGATTTGAGATGGAGGAGATTGAGAAGATTTTGGGAATTGTCTCTACCCATGAAAACACCACGCAAGAGAAGAGGAAGGATTGATGGAAGAGGATTGAGAGAAGAATTTTTAATTTGTCTCCAATTTGTCTCCAAATCTTCCTGTGAAGTTTGAAAGCATTAATTTTGACATAATTTTGACATAAATTAGACATATGATATCTAATTTGATTTTGAGGAAATATAAAGGAATATTCCTTATGCCTTTATTTAAATATTTTTGATTTGTTTAAATTAGAAAAAGAAGGATAAATAATTTAATAGAACAAACTATAGAATTTGTTTATTAAATTAACATAGAAGAATTTGGTAATAAATCAATAAAGTGTTTAATCTTTATTAAATTAATTAAGATTGATGTGATAGAATAAAGTAGAAAAAAAAAAATTAAATCAAACAAAGTATTTAATTTTGTTTATTTAATTAAGATAAGATAATAGAAGAATTAGAAGAATTTACATGTGAATGTGAACGTGAACTATATAAATAAATATTTCTATTTATTTAATAGTAGAGGAATTTAGGATAATTAATCAAATATTTTGTATTTAATTAATCAGATTCTCCAGACCAATTTTAGGTGTATACATTTTTCCCCTCTTTGAAGTGATGTGTTTACACATTGCTTTGAAGAAAATTTTTGTTGCTACTACCAGTATCGATGAAAAAAATCAGTATGCCCCAGACATGCCCCAAATATTGATTTTCAGAAGATATTTTTTGCTGCTACTACTAGTATCGATGAAAAAAAATCAGTATGCCCCAGACATGCCCCAAATATTGATTTTCAGATGATTGTCGATAATATACCCCCCTTAGGAGATAAATTATTGATTTGATGATTTTTTTAGAATTTTTCAAATTTTCATGATGATTTGATGATGTGATGATGATTTGATGATGATTTTGTGAAGAAATAATTTATCTCCAGACATTGATGAAGAAAATATAGCCCATGGATGAATTTCAATTAATTTCATAAATAAAATTAATCAAAAATAAAAGAAAACACACAAAAATCCCTTTTCAAAAATCTATATAAGGTCCAAAAGGTCATTTTATATCCATTTGTACTTTGTGACTTTCAACATCTAGTGATAGAGATATTTGAACCAGATGGAGCAAAATGCCAATCCCCTACCACACTCATCATTTCAAGCATGTGCAATGTCACCAGTGATCGGCCGCCTACGGACCTCCGGTATGTACTTGTAATCCACCTCGTATTTTGTGCATTCTTGATTTTCATGTAATTTTTATGCATTTGCATTTTTTTCATAGTTTACCACATCAATGTCACACTATAATACTTTGCACTCTGGTGTAGCGCTTTGAGGAATTAGCGCTTTCGTTAATTTCTCTAGCACTTTTGTTAGATAGTTTAGCACTTTCAAGATTTAGCACTTAGATAGTTTGATTTAGCGCTTCAATGCTGGATCTTAGCACCTAGAAAGTTCTACTGCTTTGGTGGAATAAATTGTCACATCTATGATGTGTTATAGTGCTTTGATTAAAGCGATGCTTTGATGGACTATTCTAGCGCATCGAAGTGCTAAAATAGTGCTTCAGATGCCTATTATAGCACATCAAAGTGTTGAAATAGCGCTTTTGGTTTTGTAATGCTTTGGATGTCTATTTTAGCACATCTGAATGATGAAGTGGCGCTTTTGATTTTTAGTGCTTTGGATGTCTGTTTTAGCGCATCCATATCAGATTTGCAAATTTTGACATAGTTAATCTTGATTTTGTCAATTTCGATCATGTCCATTCTTTGGTCTAGTATGATTTGATTATCCAATTTCCCTAATGACTGATTCTAATGATTAATAAGACTTACTCTCATGATAGGTGAGAAATAATCCTATTTGTGATGATCCTCATGATAGGCGAGGAATGATTCATATCTGATAAACCTCATGTTAGGTGAGATTAGATAAATTTGTGATGAACCTCATGATAGGTGAGGTTTGTTGATGTTTGTTCATTAATTTTGCTCGAAAATTCATACCAAAGTTTGATTGGAACTGATAGTAAAATGACTTTTTATTTTTGACATAGTGCACTGATTTTAAAAATTTTATGATGATAGGAGCGTCTGGGTAATCTCTAGATGCAAGAACGGTTTCCGTGGACCACAGATTTGATTCCTCATCTGACTCCTAATGAGATTCAGATCATAGCTCAATGTGGTTTGTCAAGTCTTCTTGATATGCCCCAGATTAGGATTAATCGGGGTCTCCTTACTGCTTTGGCCAAGCGGTGGCACAGTGAGCATAACACTTTCCATCTACCCATTGGCGAGATGACAGTCACACCTAAGGATGTGTGATGGATATTATGGATTTTGTTTATGGGAGAGATCATTGTATATGATTCACATGAGGCTGGTGGGAGAGATTCTCTTCGTAGAGTTTTTCAGGATCAGCATATTGCAGGACCGAGTGTCTGATGGTGGATGATGGCTGACGCATATGCTTCACTACCAGTAGTATAAGCTAGATTCATTGGAGGTTTCCTTTGTCCTGATCATAGGTCAAAGGGATTCTCTATGGGTTGGGGTCATATTCTTGAGAGTATGGTCATGCACGGGACTAGATATGCATGGGGGATGTGTATGCTAGCCCACCTCTATCACAATTTACATTCAGTGGTGTACTTGGGAGCTCGTAGCCTATCTGTAGGGATGACTTTATTATAGGTTTGGGTATGACAGCATTTTTCTATTGCTCGACCATTTCCAATTCCTAATAGACCTGTAGGCAGACCTTACATTTTTCGATACAGAGGTAGACTTACCCAGACTTGGATGGGTAAGTTAAAGCATTGGAGACAGGTTTTGGATGACATGGAGAGTGTTATCTAGTGGCCTTATCTAGACTATGAGCAGTGGGATGAGGATGATGCAGTGCTCGGGTACCTATGTGACTCCATGTACTTGATCAGTAGGACTCCTTTTGTCCTTGAGATATTTTTTTTGTGGTGGTTCTACAAGAAGTATGGTATTGTACAGTGTATGCCTTAGGGGGTTGCTCATTATGCCCAGTGCTAGATGGATGTAGCAAATTGGGGGCCATGCTTTTCTTATGAGACATTAGTAGAGGGATACAGGACTCTACAACCATCAGCTTGGGATATGTGCAGAGATATTGCAGAGGCAGCTGTGATAGGAGAGTATGCAGCATTTTTGGCCTTTCATCCACATCCTCAGATTACCATTCCTGATGAGCCAACACCTTTACCTGTGGAGGAGGATGTTGTGGGTGAGGAGGATAGTGGGGATGATACTCAGCTGGGCAGCAGTATTGAGAGCAGCAGTGAGGATAGTAGTAGTGATGACGGGGATGGTGTTGGTGGAGGTAGCAGAGGGGTTGGGCTAGTTGGTGTCAGTCCATCATCGAGCAGGCCTCATAAGAGGCGAGCAGTGGCAGTGCCTTCATTTGATCAACAAAGATAGATTGCCAGTTTCCAGACACAGGTACAAACTCTGCAGGGATAGTTGGTGCAGGCACAAGGTTTGCTTGTATAGACATATACTTAGATGCAGACCCAGGCACAGGTACAGGGACAATTGGCAGTTGTTCAGACTTAGGTTAATACTTTGATAGTTGAGAGGGACAATGCTAGACAGATTGCCAACAGGGCACAGGAGAATGCTGAGACACTACAAAGAGTAGATGATGGTACCTCTATTGCCGACTATATGAGGGAGGTTCTATGGGTTGGCTGAGAGGTAGATTTTTATAGGGGCTGATATCATGATGCAGTTCCTATTGATCATAGAGTCAGTTATGCCCCATCGAGATCTGATCGAACACATACCCAGACAGTCAGCGAGGGTGTGATGTAGCCTCCACGAGGAGATCCCATAAATCCTTGCTCTTCTAGGGGTAGTGGTGGTACTGGTCCTGTTAGGCCTTCTCAGTTTGGTAGTAGCAGATCATAGATGCCATTTGTGATTTCAAGACATTCTTTTTGAGATATGATGTATACTTTGAGTCAACTTATTTTCGACGATGTATCTTTTCTTATTTCAGACTTCATTGTATTCTTGACAATTGATGATATACATGATATGCAGTTGATTACTATTGATCTATGATGGTTTATGATTCTATGAGGGATGCATTTATTCTATTTGATGATGCTAATTTTAAATGCTTATGTTGAAAATATGATGTATGGATGTATGGATAATAGTGACATGACTTGCATTTATTTTAATGTGATGAAATGTATGGATGCACGGTGAATATTTTTATTTTAAATTTGATGATGATAAAAATGATGATTTTGTGATGGATGATTATGGATGGATGGTGTAAATTTTATGATATAATTCATGGATGACAAATGATGTATTTGATCAAATGATAATAATGTAATGAATGATATGGTGTAATGAACATGATGTATTTATTTATGATATGATGTGGAAAATATGGTATGATAAATGCATAACTATTTGATGTTAAATGAATGAATGATGAGATGAAGTTCCTATATGTTTCTGATGATTTTTGGTTTAATGTCAAGTATACTCAATCATATTTGTAGAAAAGATAATCATTAATTGGAATCCCTTATGCAACAAACACTCTACATATGTAGAATTTATTATGAATGCAATCTAATTTTATCATACAACTATATGAAAACCATTCTCATTTTAATAGTACTTTTATGCTTGGTATCATCACAGAGCTTTTTAGGATGTTGAAAGTCAGTACAAGCATTAATGGTATATGTTAGACCAATGACGACCTAAGTACTACTTTCATGATTTTTGATATTACAAGCGAACACAAGCATCTAGGTATAATTGAACCAAAATGACCTGAGCATTCATTGCATAGACAAGCAGAGACTAATCGTTTTAATGTGTGAATTCTGAATATCATCAGTGATACATTTGCATAGCACATCCCCGGACAATTCACGCATTTATATGATTAACTTATAGAAAGTAGATAATAAAAATATCATTCTCCTTCCTTGTTTATCTAGTTCATTTACATCATTGAGCTACCCCAAAGAAATGATGATAATTAATCAAAAATACAATTTATTCACCTTTTACTTAGAGTGTTTCAATCATTATTCAGATTAGATCATCCATCCTCATTTTGTGATGTTTTTTGGATTTTCCGAGATTGTGACCAAAGACCTAACCTACTAGCTTATCCTAGGGGTCTTAGGGGCTGATTATCCTTGCCTACATTACACACACAGAGACCACGTAGTTTGACTGACATAGACTCATGTTGTTGGTTTTTTTTTTTTCTTGCTTTCCTAGACTGACTTTTTGACTTGTTTTTTTGGATTTTCTGATATGATACGGATGTTTGATGGCTTTCTGATGGTGATTGATGTTGTGTTTTGATCATTGTTTTTGTGTACTTGTCATACTATTGTTTTCCCATTTTGGCGAAGCCAATGTTTTTATTGCCCCTAGTGATATCTAGATGTTGCCCCAAGCTAGAGTAAGACATGACCATGTGAAATGATTTGATAATGGTTGCAAATGATGGAAAGACTAATGATATGATATGAAATGGTAATGACTGTTGAACTAATGATCCTGATATGTATCAAAATAGATGGGAAAGCTGATCTAGAATCACATACGATGCCTGTTTTTAGGTTTTCACCATATGTTTTCATTACACCCTTTGTTTTTTATTTTTCTCTTTTTGTATTGACTATATTATTTTTGTATTTTCTATTGCCAAGACGCCTGTTTGCCAGGTTTTCATCAAGGAAACCATTTTTCAGAAGTATGACCCATGCACTAGGAATTCAGGTATAGAACTTTCTGAGATGAATACTGTTGATAGGTTCATCAAATAAATCCCCTTCTGATGTTGATAGTTGATAGGCCCCTGATCTATATACTAATATGATGACAAAAGGACCTAGCTAGTTAGGCTCAAATTTCTCTTTCTTTTCCCTGTCTTGTTGATTTTAAGGGTTCTCTTTTAGAACCAAATCACCAACCTAAAAGACCCTAGGTTTTACCCTATGATTGTAACTCCTTGATATTCTTTGTTGATATTCCATGAGATGATTGACATCTTGCTGACGATTCTCATCCAAAAATTCTAGTTCTTGTAGTCTGGATACCCTATAGTCCTCATCTGAAATGATTCCTCTTAATGATACATAGAGTGATGGAATCTCTACTTCAATTGGTAGTACTAACTCCGATCCATATACTAAGGCATATGGTGTTGCTCCTGTTGGTCTTCTGATACTGGTTCTATAGGCCCACAATGCTGGATTGAGTTGAACATGCCAATCACGTCCATCATTGTTAACCGTCTTCTTGAGTATTTTTAGAACATTTTTGTTAGAGGCCTCTTCTTGGCCATTTCCTTGAGGATAGTACGGTGTTGAGAAACGATGTTGGATATGGAACTTCTCACATAATTATTGGACATCTTGGTTTTTGAAAGGCCGTCCATTATCAGTGATAATAGATTGAGGGATGCCATACTAACAGATTATGTAATTCAAGATGAATGACGAGATCTACTTCCCCATGGTCGTTGTAAGAGGCACTGCTTCTATCCATTTTGTGAAGTGTTTTGTAGCTGTTATTATGAACTTGTTTCCATTGGATGAAGAGGGATTTATCTTTCCTACCAAATCTAGTCCCCATTGACAAAAGGGCCATGTTGATGTGAATGGATATAGTTCTTGAGCTGGTGTGTGAATCAGATTACTATGAATCTGATACTTTTGACATTTCTTTACAAACTAATAAGATTCTTTCTCCATGCATGGCCAATAATATCCTAAACGGAGGAGTTTCTTCAATAGAGTTATACCACTCGAATGAGTGCCACAAATACCCTCATGAACCTCATGTAAGTTTGTCTCATATTCATTGTGTTCTAAACATCAGAGTAAGGTACCATCAAGACCTTGATGATAAAGGATGTCGGCGATTAAAATATGTCGAGCAGATTGGCAGATAAAACTGCATGTTTGGTTCCTAGAAAGATCAGGAGGGAGGATATTATCCATTAGGTAAGCATAGGTTTTCTCATAGACAGAGGTTTCAATGGTATCTAGATGGCATATGGTATAGGATTCCAAAATATTGTAAGAAGGACATGATACTTTTTCTACCATAAACTCATAATGACCATGTTTCTCTAGCAATTGTAAGAGTGAAGCAATTGTGTCCATAACATCCGCAACTTTGTTCTCCGCCCTTGGAATTTGATCAAATTTGACATTGACAAAAAACTGGTTTAGATTATCTATTTTCTATTTTTAGGGCATCAACTTTTCATATTTTGTCGGATACTCATCATTTACTTGATAAATGACTAGTTGAGAGTCTCCATATACCTGTAAGTCTGTGATCTTCCATTCAATTGCTATTTTGACCCCAATGATTAATGCTTCATATTCCGCCATATTATTTGTACATTGAAACATCAGTCTATATGATTTCGGGATAGTGTGTGGAGTGATGAACAAAATCCCTGCTCCAGATCCTCGCTATGTGTATGATCCATAAAAATATAATATCCATTATTGTGGCATCACTGTCAGAATGTCCACATCTGGAAAATCCATTGTCATAGGTCGATCATCTTGTAAAGGAGCCTCAACCAATTATTCAATGATTGCTTGACCCTTGATGTCTTTTCTCTCAACATATTGAATATAAAATTCACTTAATAGCATGACCCACTTTTCCAGTCTACCTGTTAAGGCAACTTTACTAAGTAAATATTTTAAGGAGGTGATCTTCGCTATTAGCCTAATTGTATGAGTTAGCATATAATGTCTTAGCTGTTGAGTAGCAAACACCACTGCTAAGAAAGATTTCTCTATGAAAGTGTAGTTTATTTCATAGCCATTTAATGTTCTGCTGATATAGTAGATGGCGTACTCCTTTCCTTCATAATCCTCTTGTGCTAATAATGCTCCTAAAGAGATATCTGTTGTTGCAATGTATAGTATCAGAGGCCTTCTTTCCATAGGCGGCATGAGAATAGGCGGTGACATTAGAAATTGTTTTATTTGATCGAACGTTGTCTCACACCCATTATCCCATTTGAAAACATTTTTATGCAACATATAATTGAATGGATGACTTTTGTCTGCCAGCTAGGAGATAAATCTCGTGATTGATTGGAGCCTTCCCTGTAGTGATCTGAGTTGACTGATATTTTTGGGAGGCAGTATTTCCATTATTTCCTTTACTTTCGTTGGATCCACTTCAATGCCCTTTTCTGAGATAATGTATCCCAATAGTTTTGCTGATGTGACACCAAAGACACACTTCTTAGGGTTTAGCCTGACATTGAGATTCTCTAGCCATGTGAATATTTTTCTTAGAATATGTAGATGTCCTTCCCTAGTACAATATTTTTCCAGGATATCATCCACGTAATCCTCCATGAAGGTGTGCATCATATTGTGAAATTTTGTTGTCATTTCTCTTTGATAGGTGGCTCCTGCGTTTTTTAGACCAGATGACATGACATTCCAGCAGAAGGTTCCCCATGGAAATGTAAATGTCATCTTCTCCTGATCTTCTGGAGCTATTTTAATTTGATTGTATCGGGAGAAACCATCCATGATTGACAACATGGCATGCCCTATCGTTAAGTCCACAATGATGTCTATATTTGGTAATGGGAAATCATCCTTTGGGCATGCTTTATTCAGGTCCCTGAAATCCATAAATATCCTGCTGCTATTGTATGGATTTGAAATAGGTACAATGTTTGATATCCACTTGGCATAGTCAATAGACCTTATGAATCCAGCATCTAGCAATTTCTTTAACTCAACCTTTACCATTAATGTGATATGAGGATGCATTCTTCTCAATTTTTGCTTCACAGGATTGATTCCTGCAGGTAAAGACAAATGATGCATGAGAATATTTGGATCCAAGCCTGGCATATCACAATATGACCAAGAAAATTTGATGCTTCTTTCCTTAAAGAAATTGATGAATTATGGTCTCTCTTGATCTGTCATGGATTCTTCCAGATGCAGGATTTTTTCTTTTTCTTCAGTGCCAATGTTTACAGACTGTGTTGGTTCTACCAAAACTGATGACCACTCATGATAATGTTCCAAAAGAGTAGAAAATCTCCCATATTTCGGTGCCTCAGAGAGGTTTTCACCATTAGATTCGTTCTTTATTTTTTCTTTTTCAAGATCTAATGCTGCCATAGAATGGTTTTCACCATTAGATCTATTATCCCCATTTTTACTTTTGCAACTGGAAGATTTGACACCCTTCTATAGAGTCGCATTGTTATGAGTATTACAGATAGAACTCATACTGGGTTTGTCATGACATAGGAAATTTACGATGGGATCATCGTTTGCAAATATGGGTACATTCATAGGTTCGACAGGTTCCCAGTTAATAAGTTTATGATGGATTAAAGGCATGAAATCATTAGATTGACTTAGATCGATGGGGGTAAGGGTTAAGACAACAATGTCATCATAATTTTTATTAGGGATATCGAGATCAATCATGGTACCCTCTTCAAGATCGTCTAGTTCACTTGATGTTTGTTGGTCCCCACTTGAGTCATCGATATTTAGTGATCCTGATATGAATGGTCTAGACCCAGAGCTTTGTCCCTCCTCATGCGTAGGTGGATATTGTTGTATTACATCAATTTGAATATCAGTGTAAGATATATCAGAACACAGATCCCACTCATATTTATTTCAATCCATTTCAGAGAAGGATCCTTTCTACAACCTTCTTTGTTATCTCCTATTTTTGTTCTTCAGAGTATCCTAGGCTCGTCTTCTCTTTTGAATGGAGAGTGAGGGGTTGAATAGGTTCAACTATGCCTTCCTTTTTTTGACAGGTCCTTGTCCCTCATAACCCATTTTTTTCTAGGATATCCTTCCCTTTGCCATATTTGTCTGTATTGATATTGACATTCTTGATATTGATATTTGATGTCGATGGTTCCTCATCTTTGTATAACCAATCAAGGATTGCTTTGTTTTCTGATTCATCCTCTATGGTATCGGCTTTTACAAACCTTTCTTCTAGAACTATGATAGGTAATGATGTTTGATGTTTAAACATGGATGGTTGGCCATATGTCTTTGGAGATGGCATTAACTGTGAAAGATTAAGCGATTTCTCCATAGAATATTGCCCCATTCCCTTGTCTCTTAGCTAGACCCGCTCTTGAAATTTCTATGATAAAGAAGTTTGGGGATCTGGATTGTCTGTTAATTGAGTGTCAACAAGATTTGTATCTTTTTCTTTATCCTTCTTCTCTACCTATTTGGTGGTGATATTCAAACGTTTTTCTTCACTTGATGATGTTGAACTAGATGCTTCCTGATTGTGAGGCACAAAGGTATCTTGAGAGATTCTAAGGGTGTCACAATGCTAAGGATGATTATAATCAGTAGATATAGTCACCTCTTGTCCATTTACTAGGAACTTTAAGCATTGGTGATATGTGGAAGGTACTTCCAGCATTTCATGGATCCATGGGCGTCCTAAGAGTATGTTGTAAGTTAACTCTTTTTCCAATACTTGGCATGCTATGTGTTTCATCTTTGGTCCCACTTGAATGGGTAACACAATTAGTCCCTTTGAATATCTCTCTTCCTCCTCATATGCTTTTATACTCATTTTCCTTCAGGCATCAATAGCATCATCAGAATACCCTAGTGCACAAATTAACTTTAGAGTGCAAATTTTCAAACTAGCTCCCCCGTCTATTAAGAATCTTTTGACACGATGATTGTGGATCAAGACTTCGATATGGAGTGTGGTGTTATGGGGATGGTTGAGTGACACATCATCCTATTCAGAGAATGATAGACAATGTTGGGTAGTCAGATGCCCCACCATAGCTTGGAATTGGCAAACATCTAGATTTTTCGGTACCGTAGTGGCAACTAGTGCTTGTTCTAGAACCTCCTTATGTGATGGTGATAGTTTGAGGAGTTCTAGTATTGATATCTGCACTGGAATTTTTTGAAGTTGATCAACAATTTTGTAATGAGATGGAGGTGGATATGCATTTTTAGGACCAACTCCCTTTAAGACTACCTTGGACTATCCCCTTGTCATTACATTTGTTGGTTGATAGTCCTGTCGTTCTCTAGTTTTAAAACATTTATTTGATTTTTAGAGACTCGTATGCTTGGGAGAAAATACAAAGAGGTAGTGTTGTTGGTTTCATGTCCGTTCATGTTATGACCAATGGTATGATCACTCTCTACTTTAGTAAGACAAAGGATCATTTTATCATAGACATGATTGATATTTTTACCTTCGTTGTTCATAGAAGATGATGCTCCTTTGTCATAGTTTTGTAAAGGGTCCTTGAAGGCTGAATAATCATTATTGTTTTGGGGTCCCTCTATATATACCTTGTTATTGTCGATCAGATCTTGAACTGTGTGTTTTAACTCCATGCAATCATTAGTTTTGTGGCCTTTATTGTTGTGGAAGTTGTAGTAATCTTCATCATTCCACCATGGTGGCTTGACCTTTGGATCCTAGAATCTTGCCTCTTGTATGGTGATAAGACCACTGGTGACTAGTTCTTTCATTGCTGATTCCAATGTTTGGCCTAAAGGTGTGAACTTACACTGGTTTGATGACTTTTGGTATTGTTGTGGTTTTGTGACTTCGTTGTTTTGAATGGCACTTGACTTGGCGATTTGATCGTTGTTTTGATTTATTTTTGAAGTAGATGATGTCAAGTTGAAAACTGGTTTGGCATTTTGTAAATCACTTGTTGTTTCATTTGTAGTTGTATTTTGGTTCTTTTGCCAAAATTTTGGTTTATCACTGTTGGGGTATTGATTTGAGGAATTTGTGTTATTTTATTTGTCGTTGAGATATTTAATAACCCCTCTTTTGACTAGCGCTTCTTCAATATTAAGGCCATTTTCTATCACCTTTACAAACGTAGGAGGACATTGTAATTCAAGTCTGTAACTCATCTCCTCCGTTAAATTGTCAATGAAGAATTCCATTTTCTCTTCCTTAGGAATGGAGCAAGGATATCTAGCAAATATTCATCGCCATAATTGCAAAAAGGACAAGAATGTCTCCCCTTTGTTTTGTTACAGGTTATATAGATCCTTTATCATGACATCATGTTGGATGTTAAGAGAATATTGGGAGATGAACCTATTGACAAGTTCCTCAAAAGTCCTTATTCTTGGTTGTAATTTTGAGAACCATTCCATACATGAACCTCCCAAGCTTCGTGGGAATAATCTAATCAGGTAAGTTTCCTCTTGAGAAAACTCTAGGCTCATGGTCAATTGGATCTGTTCTTCCATTGTATTTGTCATACTTGGGGAATTCACATTGTCAAGGAAAAGGTATCATATGGAAAGGATAAGGAAAAATGTCCTGTACTTTATACCTCTTGGTGCTCCCTTTTGTCATATCTTGTATTTTTTGTTGTAAGATTTGCATTTGGGATGTTAAGGCAACAACCGGATCTATACCTTGTGTGGGTTGTGGTATTTCAGTTTTGCTTGTTCTAGGTGCTTCTCTTAGGCGATTTACATCAAAGTCTTTGGGAAGTTTAGCACCTGATTCAACCAACATTAAGAGGTATTTCTCCATGTCCTGTTCTAAAATCTTTTCCATGAATTTATGGAATTTTGGATCCTGTTGTGTTGTTTGTATGTCCTCTGGAGTTATTTCATTTTTGTCACTTTGATGTAGACTATTCCAGGGATTTTATTTTGTCATTGTATTTGATGTTTCAAGTTCCTTTTCTAAGAGCCTTTGTTTTTGCGACCTAGTGAAGATTGGCATACAAGTTTTTGTTCTTTCTTCCAAAATTTGATCTTCTATGTTGGAAAATGTCAAGTGAATTTTTAACAAAGTCAAATAAGATGATACATCTTATTGATAAGACTAGGTTATAAATTTGATTAGTATGCCTTGTTTCGTGATAATAGGATGATAATATCCTGATGATGAAACTTCAGCATAATAATCGAGATTGTGTTTTGATTTGACACTTTATGATTTGCAAGATCTGCGTTTCAGTTGAAAAGATTGAAAACTTGTATGAACCTATCTGATTTAGGTTTCTAGACAGTGATTCTGATAAAAAGGGTACTTTTGTTTTGATAAAAAAGCTGTGTGTAAATGACAGAAAAATTGACTGATATGATTTGGAATTCTTTGTTTTGAAATTGCTAAAACAGAGTTCAGGGGCGCTAAAATAGGTGATGGAAGTGCTATTTCACAGAAGTGCTAGAATAGAGTTCAAAAGCACTGAAACAGATGATGGAAGCGCTATTTTATGAAAGCGCTAAAACAAAGCCCAAAAGCACTGAAACAAAAGATGGAAGCACTAAAACAATGACCGTAAGTGCTAAAACAGTGCTTGGAAGCACTATTTTATGAAAGCACTAAAATAGAGTCCCAAAGCATTGAAACAGATTTCCCTGAGTGCTAAAATAGAGGGTTGAAGTTCAAGACTCTTTATTGCAAAATTTGACTTGGTCTTATGGCGTATTCTATCATCGGTTGTGGGATGTAGGATTGATGTATGCATTGACTATGGTTTTGATATTGTGTGAGGGCTCTCCTTTGGAAGAAAGCTCATGAATAAAGTGGTTCTACTGTGTAATCAAGAGTATGACCTCTAGCAAAATCGTGATACCTATCAATGAAGGTTCTATGTTGTAATAAGATCTTTCGACTTTGATATAAGAAACACCTTTTCCTCAAAATATTTTGATAACCAAGTGGCCTCTTGGGTTTGTTGACTTTGATTTTTTCTTGACAAACTTGGTTGATTTCCACTCTTGAATCATGAATTTTTTTTTAACCTGATTTGACTTGCAGTTTTCTGGATTATCTTTTATCTGATTTTTAATGATTTTGTGAAAACACAACAAGCAAATGGTAAAATAATTGTTTTAATCTCAACATATAATGTATATTCAAGAACCATGAATGGCCCTTATTGATTTTCATAGGTTTGTTTTGAAAAAAGTACACAATTCAGATAGACTCACTCTTAAGGTCAAATAGGTCATCGTTATACTCAACAACCCACATCTTAAAATTGCGTTGACGCACACAGCCGTGTCACCCCCTAGAGGGCGCCAGTGTTTTTTTCGTTTCTAGGTGTGTACTTAGAGTTGTATTTCTTATCCTCTAAGAAAACAGTCCTTGGCAATTATATGGTGAGTGTCTTGGGGGCAGATTCTTCCCTCCCCTTGCAACGTGAGTATTATAATGTCTAGTTACTGACTCAGCTAGACACTACACTATGGTTCGTAGATAGGGCTTCCATGTGGTGCAGCAATTGATAAACTCCCTCAACAGACCTCCCAATGTTTAGAACTAATATTTTGGGGATGGTTATCTTGCTGACTACCATCAAGTTGGACTTTCATCAGCAACTTGCATTTTGATTAGAGTGGGTTAGAATCCTTGGCTTTAGGCATTCCCACTTAGGTCGTTCCCATAGGGTGAGTACTTTTTCCCACTACGATAGGCCTTCTAAAGGTTTTAACAAAAGCGTAAATTTGCATGAAATTAAGGATGAGTCTGGCACTTTGATCACCCAGTTAAGAGGAGAGCATAAGCCTATTCACCACACAAGTGCAGCAGATAAATGATTCATTTTAAGCCCAAAAGAATTTTTTTGCTAATCTATGTGAAGATTTTGCTTCACAAAAATCATGGTGTCCTTTTTAACTGATATTGTAAAAGTGTGATGGCTACCCTAGGATTGATAAATTTTAAACCAAATGATTATCCTAGGCTTGATTCATTTTAGTCTAACTGTATCAAAATGAAATTTTGGCCGCGGTCGCATCGGATCTAGATCAAAATTACAGAAGTGCTGACACAGTTGATGAAAGCGCTATATTTTTTACCTGATGTGCTAAAATTGAAAGCACTGAAACAGAGTACTGAAGTGCTAAAGTATTTCACAAAAGCACTAAATCAGCTTTTTTGGAGATGGGTAACCGATGCGCCGAAATAGTTCATGGAAGCGCTATAGTGGAAAGTGCTAAAAATTTTAATAGATGTGCTATAGTATCACGAAAGTGTTGAAACAGAGCATGGAAGTGCCATAGTTTTCCATGAATGCGCTATATTTTTTGATGAAAGCACTATAGTTTTTGACGGAAGCGTTGAAACGGAACATGTTGGGAATCTATGTGACACTTTTTAGAAAAATTGATAAAAATATGGGGTTAAGGCCCCACGGTGGGCACCAAATAGTAAGTGTGAAATATGTAAAAGTGAATAAAACACTTCTTAATGAAACATTGTATCAAAGATCAAGCTAATAATCTACTAAAAGTGTTTCATTGTCTCCTATCTTCAAAGATTTATTAAGCTATTGTGCTCTCAGATTTAAATAACACTATAACTGTTAAAATGACAATCTAAAGAACAAAATGATGATGATGCAATGATGTGAAGCTATATGATAATGCTATATGATAATGCTATATGATAAAAGAAACTAATATAGCATGGATTGACATGAAAAATAATAAATGAATCTACAAGAGGCAACCATGATATGAAAACTAGAATGATGGATTCTTGGATTGTGGATGCTTGAATTCCTGCAGATTAAGAGTGTATAAGTTAGATAATCTGAATCTAAATCCTTTTCTTGGTTGAATGAATCTTTATTTATAGATTTCTTGGCTATAGAAATGCACAAGGATGGCAAAGAGAGGCTTGGATTTAATCTGGAGGATTGAATAGTGAGAGATGGAGGAGATTGAGAAGATTTTGGGGATTGTCTCTACCCATGAAAACACTAGGCAAGAGAAGAGGAAGGATTGATGGAAAAGGATTAAGAGAAGAATTTGCAATTTGTCTCCAATTTGTCTCCAAATCTTCCCGTGAAGTTTGAAAGCATTAATTTTGACATAAATTAGACATAGGATATCTAATTTGATTTTGAGGAAATATAAAGGAATATTCCTTATGCCTTTATTTAAATATTTTTGCTTTATTTAAATTAGCAAAATAAGGATAAATAATTTAATAGAACAAACTATAGAATTTGTTTATTAAATTAACATAGAAGAATATGGTAATAAATCAATAAAGTGTTTAATATTTATTAAATTAATTAAGATTGATGTGATAGAATAAAGTAGAGAAAAGATAATTAAATCAAACAAAGTATTTTATTTCTTTTATTTAATTAAGATGAGATAATAGAAGAATTAGAAGAATTTACATGTGAATATGAACGTGAACTATATAAATAAATATTTTTATTTATTTAATAGTAGAGGAATTTAGGATAATTAATCAAATAATTCGTATTTAATTAATTGGATTCTATAGACCAGTTTTAGGTGTATAAAGAGTATGAATTCCATTTGGATGTCTTCATATCATTAAAATATAGGTATGTTGGAAAACAAAGTGGAATTCGAGTTAGTTTTTTGAGCTTGCACAGAGATGAAGGGTGGGGAGTTTAGGGAGAAGTTGCAATTGGGGGATACATAAAAGTAACTATATTTAGCTAAGTGGTGACCAACTAATTGTGTTCTTATACATAGAGGGTTTTTCAACACTATGTGGGTTGCAAGTTTCTTAACACACTATGTTTTCCAACCTTTAATTATATAGACAATATGATTGCAATGAAAATATTTTTTTGTTTACACAATACAAATGTAATGAAAGGAGTTCATCTTCATAATATATAACAAGTCTTAGGTAGACTAAAAATTGTGTTTCAAATTTCTCAAATTAATAAACTATAGACATGCTGGAAAAAACTATGGGTTGTATTTTCTATATTTTTGCTTGTTGTAAGCTAAAGGGTGGAATTTTTTATTTTGTGATTGATTTTATTTTTCTTTTCATGTTTATTTTTATGTTCACAAATGTTTGACTTCACTAGTTCAAATCCAGTTATAATATCATCTTTCACTTTCTCCGCCTAGATAAATTCATATGCAATACAAAATCTCTCGAGTTTATCCACTTTTGCATTGTGATTTTCCCATTGCACATATTGTGTGTGCTCCTTCCTCAAGTTCTCAAGAGTGGTAAGAATATCTTCATTTAAAACAAGATCTCTCATTAAGTTTGATCTCCTTGTTTTCAAGTGTTTATGGAGCATATTCCTTTTCAATTTCAAAAATGATTGAACCTATTGCCTCCAAATTTGTATTGTTTCTTTGCCTTTGCATATACTACACATGTTTCTTTGTCAATTTATCAAGAGCATAAAGAATCTCTTAAGTCAACATAATATCTATCTCATTCACTATGGTTTTCAATGAAAGTGAGCTTCACAATTTATTGCAATTGTGGTTTACAATTAAAATTGCTTTTCAAATTCTTCATATGTTTCACAAATAAATGCACAAAAAAAATAAAAATTTTACCCTACATTCGTTGAGTCATTTGTTATCAGTAGATGCAAAGAACATTTTTTTTAATTTTCACATTGCTAGCAGCCATAGAAGTAAATACATATTATTATTCACGTTACACTTATAGTCTACATATCAAGTTGCAGGTCTGACTTCCCATTGTGTTGTTCAACCTACACTTTTTTTGTTCATGAATTTTCATATATGCTTTTCCTGGTCATGTTAAGTCACCCCAAATGGAAGGCTCGATATCACAACATGCATGCTTAGGTAAAACAAGTTTGTACACCCCACATACTATGACATCTTAATTTTTTTTCATGTGAGGTCATGATTTTACCTACGGTCTTTATGTTCGCTTGGAGGTTCAAGTAGACACTGTTTTTTCCAACTTGCATTGGATGAGATAATGGTTGATAGGGTAATTTACACATGTATGCCTCTCCTGATTCACTCCATTACTCATTCATGATTTTGTTAACAGATGTAAAAATGTTTTATTATTTTAGCGTCGTTGGTAGTAAAGGATGCACATTTATTTACATACAAGGTTGTCATAAAAGGTTTTGGTTGCCCTCTAACATTTCCTCTCCATTAACACATACACATGCACCACAACCAATGTATCTTCCCAAAATAATGCATCTATTGTTGAAACTGTAGAAGTAATTATATAGTGTTATGCACATTACACTCATACGCCACATACAAAGTTGTAGGTTGAACCACTCATCGTGTGGTTTAAACTTCACTTATTTATTTCATAAATTACTAGATGCACCCTTGTTGCACATGTTAAGTCACCCTAAATGGAAGGCTAAATATCACAACATGCCTCCTCAGGTAAAAGAGGTTTGTACACCCCATATACTTCGAAATCATAGTTATATTTACATGTGGGGTTGTGAATTTACTTGTGGTATTTATATTCACTTGGAGGTTGAAATATATGCTATGCTTTCCAACCTACATTTTCTTACATCATGGTTGATAGGAAATTTTACACCTTTTTGCCTTCCCTCATTCTCTCCATTACTGATTCTTTTTTTTCAATAGATGCAACAAACATGTTATCATTTTGGCATTGCTAGCAGCAATGGATGCATTTTTTTTTACATACAAGGTTGTCAGCAAAGGTTTTGGTTTCCCTCTAACCCTTCCTCTCCTTTAACACATACACACACACCACAACCAATGTATCTTCCCAAAATAATACATCTATTGTTGTAATTGTAGAAATAATTACATATTTTTATGCATGTTACACATACAAAGTTGTAGGTTGAACCATTCATCATGTGGTTCAACCTTCACTTGTTTATTTGATGAATCAATAGATGTTATTTTACTACTCATGTTAAGTCATGCCAAAAAAAAGGCTCAATATCACAACATGCCTCCTCAGGTAAAAGAGGTTTGTACACCCCATATACTCTAAAATCTTAGTTATATTTACATGCATGGTTGCAAATTTACTTGTGGTCTTAATGTCCACTTGGAGGTTAATATACATGTGTTTTCCAACCTGCATTGGCTTACATCATGTTTGATAAGACATTTTACACCTTTCTTCCTTTCCTCATTCTCTCCATTACTGATTCATTTTTTTCAATAGATGCAACAAACATGTTATCATTTTGGCATTACTGATAGCAATGGATGCACTTTTGTATTTACATACAAGTTCATCATCAAAGATTTTGGTTGCATCTAACCCTTCCTCTCCTTTAACACATATACATGCACCACAACCAACATATCTTCCTAAAATAATACATTTGTTGTTACAATTGTAGAAGTAATTACATACTATTATGCACATTACACTCCTACACCACATACAAATTTTCAAGTTGAACCACGCATCGTCTGGTTCAACCTTCACTTGTTTATTTCATGAATTGCTAGATGTTCTTTTGCTTCTCATTTTAAGTCATGAAAAATGGAAGGTTGAATATCACAACATGCCTCCTTAGGTAAAAGAGGTTTCTATACCCCATATACTCTAATATCTTAGTTATATTTACTTGTGGTCTTTATGTCAACATGGAGGTTCATCTAAAAATTGTGTTTTCCAACTTGCATTGGCCTACATCATGGTTGATAGGAAATTTTACACCTTTATGCCTTTCCTCATTCTCTCCATTACCGATTCATCTTTTTTTCTATAGATGCAACAAACATGTTATCATTTTGGTGTTCTTGGCAACAATGGTTCCACTTTTTTTTTACATACAAGGTTTTCTTCAAAAAAATTGGTTGCCCTCTAACCCTTCCTCTCCTTTAATGTATTCACACACACCACAACCAATGTATCTTCCCAAGATAATACATCTTTTGTTGGAATTTTAAAATTAATTACATATTTTTATTCACGTTACACTCCTATACTACATACCAAGTTGGAGGTTGAACCACTCATCGTGTGGTTCAACCTTCACTTATTTATTTCATGAATTTCTAGATGTGGTTTTTCTCCTCATGTTAAGTCACACCAAATGGAAGGTTGAATATCACAACATGCCTCCTTAGGTAAAAGAGGATTGTACACCCCATATACTCTAAAATCTTAGTTATATTTACATGCGGGGTTATGAATTTACTTGTGGTCTATATGTTAGCTTGGAGGTTCAACTACACACTGTGTATTCCAACCTGCATTGCCTTACATCATGGTTGATAAGATATTTTGCACCTTTCTTCCTTTCCTCATTCTCTCCATTACTAATTCATTTTTATTTCTACAAATGCAAAAAACATGTTATCATTTTGGTGTTGCTGGAAAAAATGGATGCACTTTCTTTTTACATACAAGGTTGTCATCAAAGATTTTGGTTGCCCTCTAACCCTTCCTCTCCTTTAACACATACACACACACCTCAACCAATGTATCTTCCCAAAATAATACCTTATTTGTTGAAATTGTAGAAGTAATTACATATTTTTATGCACGTTACACTCCTATGCCACATACCAAGTTGTAGGTTGAACCACTCATCATGTCGTTCAACCTTCACTTGTTTATTTCATGAATTGCTAAATGTTGCTAAATGGAAGGCTGAATATTACAACAGGCCTTCTTAGGTAAAAGAGGTTTGTACACCACATATACTTTGAAATCTTAGTTATATTTACATGCATGGTTGTGAATTTACTTGTGGTCTTTATGTCAAACCTTTTTCTCCTCATGTTAAGTGTTGCCAAATGGAAGGCTGAATATTACACATGCCTTCTCAGGCAAAAGAGGCTTGTACACCCCATATACTTTGAAATCTTAGTTATATTTACATGGAGGGTTGTGAATTTACTTGTGGTCTTTATGTATACTTAGAGGTTCAACTATACGCTGTGTTTTCCAACCTGTATTGAATTACATCATGGTTGATAGTACATTTTACACCTTTCTTCCTTTTCTCATTCTCTCTATTGTTGGTTCATTTTTTTGTCAACAGATGGGCATGTGTAGGATCATCATGGAAAAAACAGGCCCTTAAGTGGCAATAAAATTCATTAAAATCAGACTTAGGCAACTTGACGTAAAAATTTGAATAAGTTAACTATATTATTTCAAAAATATGTAAGAATATAATCTGTTTCAAATTGAATGTAGTTTCTAAACTACTAGGTTTATTTTATTTTAAAAAAATCTATTTGCTGAAAATTTGAAATTTCAATGCAGTAGTACTTAAATTTCAGGGAAAAATAAAAGGTAGGTGTTTGTCTGACCACCCTAACCACAATAAAATGATAATATGTTTTTATAATATTTTATATATAAGTAGAAGACTCATGTCCCGATGTGATGCATATTTTTTTATAATTTTTTTCCAAGTAAATAATTAATTATGATTTTTTTATTACAACTTTTAAAAAATATAAAAACTTGTACGTTTGACCACCTTAACTTGGTAAAAACTTCATGAAATTAAATTCCTTTTTTTTTAATCCTATAGTATGTGAAGCATAGAATATGATGCATATTTCAGATTCAAAAAATTTGATACCCTTTGAAAGCTATAGATGTTTTTCAATTAGCCTATCAATCAGGACTTTAGTCGTAATTCGAATACAAAATGAATAATAATTATTTATTAGATTCAAAGTAAAGCATAATTTATATTGGTGGAAAGCTAAGAATATCCTTTAAAAAACCTTTTCATTTCATCAATTTTGGGTAAAACACTAGTCATCAGCCACATGGGCCATCATATCACTTACATATTGCCACTTTTTGGCCCATAATGATCTTGCACATACCCAAATGCAACAAACTTGTTATCATTTTGGTGTTGCTGGAAACAATGGATGCACTTTTTTATTAACATACAAGGTTGTCATCAAAGGTTTTGGTCATCATTTTGTGTTGCCATTGTCTATGTCCACTTGTACGTTGATATAGATAGTATGATTTCCAGCCCGTGTTTGTGTTATATTTTATGTGTAGCTTGATTCAATCTATGACCTTTAATTTTCCTTAGTTGAAGTCGGCAACCTCCTATTGGTTTCACGTGGGTTCCAACAATGCAAATACATTTTATTTATGTTCAATGAATGATTTCTTTCTTTTTCTTGACACAATTCACTCTAATTTTAAATGCTCATCCAATTTCATCCTTTCCTAGAATGGGGAGAGGTTTGAAATGGAAGAAGGAAGATGAATTGGAGGTGCAAGATGTACAGGATGGAGGCTCTCATTTTTCCTCTTTCGATTTTCAATGGACTCCTATTCATGTCAAGAAGGATGGGGTCCCTGACCTTGTTGCAACTATTCCAAATACGAGACTCCATGATTTCATTCATGGTGAAATGTTTGTTGAAGGTTTTGAAACTAAATTTTTGGACAAGAAAAAAAGACAACCTACCATCACGTGACCCATCGATGACAAAAATTATGGCAAAAAAAATTTGTATCGTAGGTTTATATCTTTCAACATTCATTTGTATGGTCCAATGATATTTTACTCTCTCTTGCTTCAAGATGATGACATGATGCCTTCTTAATGCAGTCACGGTGGGAGGGCCCTCAAAGAGAACAATCTAGACCGTGCAACAAGAGTCACACAAAAAAAGAAACATGTAATATGGAGGAAAATATAGATGCTAACATTCTTATTATCTAGAAATTCTATTAAATATAGCTGGCCACATCCAGGCTTATAGATTCGGCTCACAGGCCTACTTACAACATGCTCAAAATACAGTGCTCATACATGCGAGTGAAAATCTTATAGATTGAACTCTATGATATTCTTATTCTATCTAATCATGATTTCTCACTATACTATTGATTTATTACAAGCTTTATATCATGTCTGTGGGTCGAGAAACATCCACGTCAGCCAAAGATCAAAACATCCTTCAATGAAGAAAATGTAACATGTGCAAGAACAGGTCAGCCTCAAATATGAAATTCTTCCACGGTAGATGCACATGATGAAGTGTGGACCTAAGTGTAAGGTTGGGGAAACTCCATAGATCAAATTCAAACACACCGTGAGGATCTGCAAGTCATGGAGAAGATCCACGATTGATCCAACTAGCCATTAGGTTTTGAAATTATTCTAGGGCCAAAACTAGAAACTATCACATAATCCAAAAGCGATAACTTGTCAAAAAATGATCCAATCAAGCTAAAAATTTGGAATAAGGAAATTGAATAGGTCCACGATGAAACCATAGGTACGCGTGATCTGGCGAGAAAACATGAAGAAATAAAGATCTATGAAATCAAACAAGAACAAGAACAAAACAAGAGAAAAAACTAAAGGGACATATTTTTGGTTGATGCAAGATTGCAAAGAACCAAGGATGCTCCTGCATTAGACACCCCTGGTGAGAAAATATGTTCCATGAGAGGAACTCATGAGCATTTGGCAGGGCTCGGGATATGGATCCCATGCTCATTTTTGATCCAGATGTCTTTTTTGTTTATACCTTTCTTCTTCCTAACCTCTTTTCTTTCTTCTACCCAATCCTTCAATTTCTTCCTTTCTTCACCTTCCTATCTTTGCCTCATATTTGCACAAGGTATTAAGAAAAAACCACCACCACTCACTTTCTTCCACTCATCTGATCTATTTCTTCTACAAGACTCCATCTTACCTACAACTAAAGTCTTATTTTGCACAACTCCACCCCTACATCCAACCGGTGCCATCTTTCTTTTAGACTTAACCTAAAGTTCCCTCTTCAAATCCATGCCATCCTCTAGTATGACCTCCCATTCTAGTTTCTCAACACTACAACTCTTCATAAGACTCAAATTCCTCACTTCCTCCTTCTTATTCTTCAAGTAAGCCAAAGTAAACTTCTTCCCATCCTTCTCTATAATAATCAATTTTCTTTTGTAATAATATATAGCTCTTCTATCAAACTACCAATGTCTACCCAATAGAACATGACAGGCACTCATAGACAAAACATCACACAAAACTTCATCCCTGAAAGGGCCAATGTTAAAGTTCACCAAGCACTGCTCTTTCACTTCCACTATATGATCATCCTATAACCATCTTATCCTATAAGGAAAAGGATGTGGTGATGTAGAGCTAGAAGGATTCAACAAAATATCTCACAAACCTTCAACAATAATCCAAAGAAATCTTTGTATAACACATGCTATTAGTCATTCCATGTCACATTGGAAACATAACTATGGCAGCCCACAATTTTAATGCAACCAACAGTCATTAATAACTTCCACAAAAAAAATAATTAAGCCAATCTCTCCACTGATCTTGAATAAAACATAGTTATATACCTCTACGCCAATTTTAATCAAGATCCAACAGTGGAAAATAATGTTATTGCATTTTTCCCAAAACTGCAAACCCTAGGTAGGGTTCAGACCTTCCCTCACTAAAATGGTCATAACTTATTCAAACCTAAATGAAATTTAATGAGACTTAAAGAAAATTAAAGTAGATTCACATGGAAAAAAAGTCCAATTGGTTTCAGATCAAAATAGGGAATGTACAATCTATACCATCACATTTTTTAGACTCCAAATTCTGCACAATATTGTTAGAATAGGGCAGTCTCATAAAAATAGTCATATCTCCCACAAAACTCAAGAAAATTCAATGAGACAAAAATAATTGGAAACTAGAAATATAGGTCTTTCCATCCATACAATGTCGTAAAATGCACAACTTCAGCCTGGAAACAATGTAAAAATCAGAAAATGAACACAAAATTTGAGGTTGCCATTCATCAAACTTCAAAAATAATGTCTCCAACCCCCAATTCGAGTTTTTGAGGGCGTCTTTAGAAATTTCCAACCAAAACCAACCATTTTCAACTACCTTTTGATTATTTTGTTGACAAAACACCTTAATGACACTTTTTGACAAGTTGCTTGACAACTTCCTTAAGCAACTTTTACAATTTTTACAATATGGAACAACTTTAAACATTATTTGACAAATGACTTAAAATATGACTTCCTAAGACTCAAAAACCTCTAAAATGGCTTGATAAACCTTATCATAAAACCCAATACATAAAATAGAGCAACTATTTACAAATGGCCTCATGGAGGCAAGAAATCAAATAGGTGCTCTTGCACCATGCAGAAACATCTTCAAACTAAGTTTTTCTACCATTTGATGACTTCTCCCACCACACTTTGGTGTACTTTTTGAGGTACAAGGATGAGGTTCTTCATTTCTTGATGGCCTTCCTTACATTTATGGAGAAATAGTCAGGACATTCCCTTTATAAGATTCACATAGATAATGGGGGGAGTATGTCAATCGAGCATTTCAGGACTATGTTGAATATCCAAGATACTGAGAGGGGGGTGAATACGTGTCTTCTTAAACTTATTGAGAAAATACCATCCAATTAAGATAAGTAGAAGAATTAGCTGAACATGAAGCACATTACATAATAACACCAAGGTTTTTATGTTGAAAACCCATAATGGGAAAAACCATAGTGAGGATGAACTCAAAATATAGTATAACCAGTTATAAGCTATTACAAAAGGGTGGCTCATAGCCAAGACTCACTGTCCTAAAAGGGAGGCTCACTACCTACAAAATGTATAGTAACAAAATGGCTTATAGCTAGAGAATGAACTAATGTAAATACACCTCAAAGGGCAGGTTGAGCTCCTTTGAAGCTCAATAAATTTGCATGCCAGCAAATCATTATTCACTCTTTTTGCATCCACACTTAATCCACCAACACTCGCATACAAAAAAAAATCATACATCTATCTCCAAAGACATCCTCTATATATATATATATGATTTTCCTATAAGTAACAATTGGGTTGGCTCTAAGTAAACACAAAAACTTCTCAAAATAAATTCAAACGTGTGGCATGGAACTACATGTCAGCATGGATTGCACAAACAAGATTTAATCCATTGCACTTTCAATCACTTATTAGGTAAGATAGAGATAGACCTAATAACAAAATTGTAAAAAACAAAATGATTTCAGTGACAAACACGAGCTTCTGAATGCAAGAAACCCTATCCATGCATGATTTTATCAACCAAAAACCATTTCCCAAGATTTGGAGTAACAACTATCACCAGACAGGAAATCTAGACCAAAGTACCAGAGGATGAATCTGCATTACCGGTTTAGAATACTAGATCAACATGACTTTGAACCTTCCAGTTGCAACTCATATATCATGGTGACATCAATGAAAACAAAAAATATATCGAGAGATGTGTTCTTTGTTATTCCAATAATCTCCCCCTTTTTCATTGATGGCAACATGTGCCAAAAGAATTTACAGACTTCCTATGTACAAAGTATACTCTATTTCTCTTTCCTCTCTCCCCCTTTGACATCAAGGACAAAGGGCGGCCAAAAAGTATGAACATAAATATGTACACATGGGCCATAATGTACAACATAGAGAATCAAGCTACTGAAATCCCCCTAAGGAGTTTAACCCAAACAATGTAAAAACTAGAAAAACTTTGCCTAGAGGAGGGAGCACTTTGAAGTTCCTGAAGAATGTCTTGCCAAGATGCTTTACCATTCTCCCAACTTTGTTTAGAAAATATCAACATTTTGTTCAAAGACTCTAATGCAATAAAAATTTCTTCAACCTCATCTAGAGTATCTGGGGTTAGATTGATCTTATCCAATTTCTCAGCATTAGCCAAAGCATTGGCTACTTGAGTATGCTCCATCCTTACATTATCACCAAGTAGACC
The DNA here is from genome assembly GCA_007115665.2 of Sequoiadendron giganteum. Lineage (NCBI taxonomy): Eukaryota > Viridiplantae > Streptophyta > Pinopsida > Cupressales > Cupressaceae > Sequoiadendron > Sequoiadendron giganteum. The sequence goes on along the minus strand of CM021108.1, from coordinate 22,816,058 downwards.
AAATTTTTTTATTATCCCTTTCGTCTGCTTCTGTAACATGAAAAAAATTTCTCTATGCGCAGAGATGGCATTCCAAGTTGATCTACCTCTATCCATGGATACATTGTAAGTACTGGAAGCAACTGTCAGCTGCGACTCAATGGAGTCCATGAGACATTTTATACTTTGTGTGGCATCAGGCCACCTTATGCAATAGGAAAACACAAAATTTTCTTCAGATTCATAGGCCTTTATAGATTAGAGGCTCTTTTATACATTGGTATATGCCAAAGCACACTTGTCATGGAGGATCAATAGCCTTTTCCCAATCAATTTCTCTTCAACTTCCTATTTTGTTTTCTCACCAAGTCTGATGGAATACTCCTTGAAGGAGTCCAAAAGAAGTCTCAGGTTCTCAACCAGAGTGAAAGATGTGTCCACTGACATATCAGGTGTGACATCCTACAAAGCCTTAATGGAATATTCAATAAGCTCAGTTCCCTTCTAATGCATTTCCAGGATTTCTCTTCTGTCGGATGCATGAAATACATCACCTAACACCATTTTATGCATAGGAGAAATATTTTCCAGATCTGCATAGCCTTGATTCATGGGAAGTTGTATGATATTTAGAGGAATTATCAGCTAGAATATGATTTTCTTAGATAGCAAGCCCTACAAGACATCATCACTAGAGGAGGATTCTCCAATGGACTTTTGTGTTTCCACAACCTGCTGAAATCCTTCTTCAATCTTTCCATCAAGTTCACCTAATTTCTGATTTATGTCTTCTCCCTTAGCTTTCTCTTCCTCTGCTCTCTTTTCTTCCATCTCATTTTCTTCCATTTTTTCCTCTTCTACCTTTTCTTCTTCCTTTTCATCTTCTCTCCTCTCTTCTTCTACTTTATCTCTTTCCTCTTCAGAGTGTACCAGAGGGGTGATATCATGAATCTCTGCTTCACCATTTTCTTCAACTTGTCTTTCACTCTCTAGAGCCTCATTAGCAACATTAATTTTTGGTAGAACATCTCTACTAATTTTTTCTAGAGGGATATCAGAGTCATTCATTTCTAGAGGCAAATTTTCATCAGCAATACCAGAAGGAGGATCTTCCTTAACTTATGTAGAATTTTCTTCTCTTGATTCAGGTGTTGTAATAGATGCACCAAGCACGCCATATTTTTTTGTTGTACTTCTTATATAGCATTTATTGTTTCCTTCCTTGTCCTTTTCATTTCCTTCTTGTCTCTGGTCATCAGAGTATTAACCCTCTTCTTCATCTAGAACATGTTAGCACAATCCTTCTTCAAGGTTTCCAGATCACCCAAAGATAGAGATGATGTAATTTCCTTATATGCCTTAGCTCTTACTTTCTCTTCCAACTCAGCTACCTCTACTCTTCTCTTCATCAATACTTCCCACAATTTTTTAGGTACATTATTCTTAACATTATCACACTTAACTTCTAATATAATGACATATTTAATGATAGCTATTATTATTGTTTCCTTATCTTCTTCACCTACTTGATTATAGACTTTTTTTTGTGGGTTTCACCATATTTTCTTGATGCACTAAATTATTCACCAAGGCATCTAGTCTGAGAGGGGTACTAGGTCTTATCAGAGTGACATTCTATTCTACCTACTCCATTGAAACCTCTTTTGTGACTCTATTCTTCTTTGCATTAGTTTCATGATCACTAATGTCCTATTAATCAACATCCTCTCAGGACGATACATAGTGAAATTTCTTTGATCCAACACTAGTTTCTTGAGATACACCTTCACCGGAGGAAATGCTTACCCTTCTTTTCCTTAACAACTTAGAATTTGGGTCTTCCTCCTCTTCTTCTTGGTCCTTAGTAATGTTGAGATTCTTCTCCGTTGTAGCCTTTTCTTTTCTTCCTCACTTATTAGGAACTACCGGAGGAGCACTTTTTATCTTTCTTAATCTGGTAGTGGGTCTGTAAGGGGTTGGGCCTTTGCCTTTGTCAAAGGTGTTGGGATAAATCTTTATTGAAGTAGAGCCAAAAGATGGTTTGGGAGGAGGGATCCTAATGGATCTCCTTACACCAAATGATTCTCTAGACTTCTATTCTCCATAGGCCCTTCCTTATGCTATAGATTCATCTGTGTAACCATATTTTCTAAGAATTTCAATTATATTTTTCTTCCTTGTAGATTTGTTGTGCTCCAAATGAACTTCCATGGATTTTTTTGCATATGTACAAATCCAAGGTTCATTGGAATCCTTTGGAATTTTCAAATAATAGTTGCACATAACCTTCAACTTCCTCTTCAGTGATTTCATATCCTAGGGGTTGAATCCAAATAGTCCAAGGTTCAACTGCTTCAACCATGCACTCATCATAAGAAACATGAAATATGATGTCATTCTTATACTTTTCAACAATTTTCCTTAGAATTTTGTCTCTCTCATTCATATATTTCTTAAATATAGAAAATAATATTGTGATGGCATTTCCTATGTTCTTCATATCACCCAAATTATGTATATGCTCATAAATTTGATGAGCAACCAGTCAGGATGGGTCCCAAAACACTGTTTCAGATTTTCCCAAAAGCCTTATGAGGAAATAGAATAATAGGAAAACAATCAATGAACCAAAATTGAAAAGATACTTCTTCTCCTTCAACATTCTCAGGTTCTCAAATAGTTTTTGTCTGAGAAGATCACACAGATCATAATCTACACCATTTGCAGCCATGTAAAAATCAGTAATAGATTATTGTGGAAGACATGGAGTTCTCTATGTTGGTGAAGTATATTTTATGTCCATTCATTATCGATGTATACTGCACGGTTGGATTAGTGATAGGATTTTTTTTGAGAGACCTCTTATCATATGTTGCACCGCTGAGATCCAACACCACTTCATTTTTCATTGCTTTCAGCACTAGTACTGGTTTGGTGTCACAAAGTCTAGTGACTACTTTGATCACATCCTTAGTTATCAAATATGGCTTGTTGGTCCACAAGAACTAATCATGCATTCTAATAAGGACTAGTTTAACATATTGATCACCTATAGTGGAACAAAAACTAGGAAAGTTGTTCCAACAATCTAATTTCTTTGTCACAAGATTCGAGTACTCTGGTTTTACCATGAAATTGTCTCCAATGAGTTCATTCAGCCATATGTCAATCAATTTGGTGTGATTGAATTCCTTGGTCTTAACCCTAATGTACATTCTAGTATCCTTTGTAGTCATGATTCCATGAGGAATTGAAGAGAAGGTGCCCATAGGGTCATCTTCGAAAACCTTCATTAAGTACTTCTTGTAGGAGAGTCTAGGTATTTTTGTTTTATTTACGACTATAGGGCTTTCTATTTTCTATATACCAAACTCTAATAGATTCAAAAAGATAATTTTCACAAGCTCACAATGGCAGAGATTCAAAAAAAAACCTTTTTCTTTCGTGAAGAACCGAAGCTCTAGGGTTTGCTCAAGTCACACTTCAATTCACTCCAAATTTCTCTAAATCGCTCTTCACCTCCTTCTAATGTATAAGTGATTAAAATACCTTTACAATTTCTCTTTATAGATCAATTTGATGCCCTAATTCGTATTAAATGCGATGAAATTTGAAAAGCTGGAAAAAGCCTTTCGACTGCACTAAAAAACCCTAATATGCTCCACAAGCAAGCATACATGCACTTTTTCTTCTAGTTTCTTTTTCAAACTATCTAACTATTCATCTCTTACAACATCTCCTCATGTCAAAGACTAACACACTCGAAATTAGGGGGTTCAAAAATATTTTATGCTAAAGCTCCCCCTAAGATCTTGCTAGGTCTAGTTCCCAGAGGAATTGTCTGCACCAGATGAGGGCACAGATGCATCAGAAGATTCTAGATCTTCTTTATTTTTCCATATCTTTCTCATTTCTTTCTTAACCTCCTCTTTGTCAACCTTCTTCATAGGTTCATTCTTCTTTACTAGAGCAGATTGTTTTCCCTTTTTACTTTTGCATACCTTTGAAATATGTCATGGTTTTTTGCAATTATAACATACTATATTTGTTTGATTTGTTTGACTTCCATTAATCCTTGATATGCATTGATTCACTTTATTCCCAAACTTGTTTCAAGCATAACAATAACCAACAAAGGATTGATTCATTCTTCCTCCATTAATCCAATTCTTCATCTGAGTTATACGTTCACTAGCTCTATGTCCAATCTTATTACAAGCATAGCATTGTCCAAAGAAGGAACCAAAGAACTCATTCATCCTACTTCTGCATTTAGTTACCTTATGACCAAACTTGTTGCATGAAAAAAAAGTTCCATTGAAAGATGGATACCTTTGAGAATTTGGTTGTCTGATATGTGGTCTTCCTTTCAGATTCCTTGTCTGTTTTCCCTTGTTTTGAGTCTTTTGATTGTTTATAGCTTTTGATCTTTCACCTGCTTCTAACCCCAATCCACCTTTTTCTTTAGATTCTTTGTGTCTTGCAATCAATTAATCAAGCTTGATAGAGCTTGTCTTGAAACCATCTTCATAGAATTTTTGTTTTTCTAGTTCTACTCTTAGGTTCACCACTTCTTGTTCAAGACTAGAACATTCATCAGAATTTCTCTTCACTTCTACATTCAAACACTCTTCAATTCTCTTATTTTCTTCCACTTGCACCTTTAGTCTGGTAATATCTTCATTTTCTTGTTTCAATTGCTCATTAACTTCTCTATGTGTCTCTTTGAATTTATTTAATTTCTCTTTCAACTTCTGGACACATTCATTTGCTTCATCAAGATTTTCTTTCAGATCTCTATTTTCATTTTCAGCTTTGTCAAGGTCATCAAGGGCAGTTTGGAGTTCTACATTATCACACTTAATCCACCAATACTCACATACACAATTTTTTCATAAATCTATCTTCATAGACATCATGTAAATATATATATATATATATCTGATTTTCCTGTACAATTAGGCTGGCTCCAAGTAAACACAAAAACTTCTCAAAAGAAATTCAAATGTGTGGTAGACTACTACATGCTAGCATGGATTGCATAAAAAATATTTAATCTATTGCACCTTCAATCGCTTATTAGGTCAGGAAAAGATGGACCTAATAAAAAAATTGTAAACAAAAAAATGATGTCAGTGACAAACACAAGCATCTGAATGCACGAGATCTTGTCCATGCATGCTTTTATCAACCAAAAACCATTTCCCAATATTTGGAGTAACAACTATCACTAGAGGGGAAATCTAGACTAAAATACTAAAGGACGAATCTGCATTATCGGTTCAGAATACTGGATCAACATGACTTTGAACCTTGCTAAAAAGGTCACATTTCAAACCCACAAATAGATAAAGAGTTAGATTCAATCTTAGTGTTATCCACTCCAAGCTTATCCAAGAGGGTTACATTACACACATTAAGGGTTGAGCCATTGTCAACAAGTGTTCTCTTTATCCTCATCCTATTAATAATAGGTACTATCATGAAAGATTCATATTGTTTTTTCACATTTAAAGGAGGTAGCTCACTTTGGTGGAAAATAATGTTTTCATTCATTCCTTGATTCAGGGTTGTTATATCATTTGGTTGCACATTAGGAGGGAAAGGAACTTGTTGTAAAGTACTTTGAATCATGTTATTATAATGAGGGGAGGCTTGAATAAGATCCCATAAGGATATCTTAGCAGGAATGTTTTTAAGTTGTTCGAAAAGATCATACTCTTTACCACAACGCTTCAAGATATTAGGTGCAAGTGGGAGATATGGTTGAGGTAATGAAAGGTACATTAATTTTGTTCATGGTTTTTTATTGTTTCTAATGTTATGAGTAATGGTATTGTAACTTGGTTGCTGTGAAACATTGTCACTATCCATTTGTATTGTAAACTTCATGATATCTCCTAGAGCGAATTATTTATTTTTAGTTGGTTCAAGGATAAGCATGTGTTTGTTTTGAACTTTTTCTTATTATAAGGGTGGATAGAGGGCAAGTTGAGGCTTAGATGGTCTAGCAATTAGAGGACTCGAAGGAGTTCTAATGTTCATAACCTCAAAAGAATTATCCTTATTTTTATGATCTCTTGGTGAAGGGGATTCTAATGTCACTTCATCATACTCATCTAAGGAAGCCACATTCCTATTTTCTGAAAGACATGTGTCAAGGTTTTCATTTTCTTGCACCATGATATCTTCCGTAGTAGGAGAGTCTTTATGAGAGCAACAAACTATATTTTCATGACATTCAATGGTTGGTTCTTCTAAAATGACTTTATCACAAGTAACCGAGTTATCAATGGTTGGATTGTCTTGCTTATCAATGATGGAATCCTCTTTTTTTAAAATATTTTCCTAAGTAGGAGGGGTAGGAGAAGAGAAACAAATGAGATTCTCATGATTCTCATTGATTGGATCTTCTAACACCAAAATATCTTCTTCACAAATATGGGAGATATTGGGAGAAGAACAAACTTGATTTTTGTGATTGTTCAAGATTGTATTCTCTTTCACTAAGTTAGTCTCACACATGGGAGAGGGATCAATGAAGAACGAGAAAAGAGGGGAAATAACTTCACATTCATATGCTTGTTATAAAAATTTCTTAGAATTTTCAACAAAATCTGAAAATAGAACATGAAGTATGATAAAGTGAGACTTTTGTAATGAAAACATGATGCACTAATTGCTCTACAAATTTCAATTGCAACAATTTTTTCAATTTTAAATTTCTAGCTTAAATGGATGATTAGACCTTAATACATAAATCAAAAATTCCTAAAACTTTCCAAACTGATACAATAGGTTACCAACAACTCTAAGAAGTACAAAAAACCACAAAAAAGATCCAAAAAGTTGGTTTTTGTAGGCCTCCAAGGACTCATTCGCCCAAGGTAAAATGGGTCCTAATACAAGGATTTTTAAAATTGAAAAATACAATTTCTGTGTGATTCTATGTGTTGTATGTGCCAGGTTTCAAAGTGTAACTTTTGTACCAGAATTTTTTAGAATTTGATGTTTAAATGCAAGTACAATGAAGGACAAAGGATGAACTATATGACACTTTTTGAAATGCAATTTGACTCAATTTTTGCATATGAATGATGAAAAGTACACTAATATGTAAACACTATGCAAAATCAATGTTCAATATGATGCAATTTTCAGATTTAAAATGAATGCAAAATGCAAGTTTACACCTAAAATAAAATGCATCTTTATGCCAAATTTAGAAACCCTAAATGCAATGAATTAATACAAATCCTAGATCTAGGGTTTGAATGCACTCTAAGTCATAAATTAAAATATTCAAAACTCGGGTTCACCAAAATGAAACATAGAAAAATGGGGTAAGTTAACTACCTATGGGGTTTTATACTAAATTTGGGATATTTCACCAAACTTACTATAAATAGAAAGGGGGAAATGAATGTAATGAATCCACCTATTCTTCTATTTCATTCAAGAAATGAGATCTCTCAAGTCAAAATCCACTTTCAACCCTTAGGCAAGTGAATTATTTGAGGAATCTCGTAATTTCCTTTTTGTGTTAGGATGGGGGTCTAGGCCAAACAACACTTTGGGGAGAAAGATAAGAAATAGAAAATCAACTTCAAATTGCAATCTATAAAGTGGATTAGGAAGATCTAGCATAACACTGATGGAACCTACAAACTTTCTAGAGAATTAGGAAGAGATAAATCTTGTGTACCTCTCACAAAAAGGTGTTTTCAAAAGTTGACTGAGGACTCATTCACCGTATGGAGAATGGGTCCTAGATAGGACTATAAAAATGGTTTATGGGTTCTCTTCTCCCGTGTCTGCACTCCCAGATCCCTGATTTTCATAGTTGGACAATAAAAAATAAATTTGGGATCTTAGTTTTTGTGAGATGACAATAAAGGTGACAACTTTGACAACTTTGTAATTTTGCACTTTTGAGATCTTCAACTTTTCTTCAACACACAAAGAGAGGAGAAAAATGTTTGTTTTGGTGAATGGGGGTTTGCCTTGGTCAAACCCCATTTTGGTAATTAAAACCTGAAATGAAATAAAATAGAATGAAAGAAAGGATGAATGAACAACTCAATGTCACAACTCACCAAACCCTTGGATGAACCTTGATAATGGAGGTCTGCAACTTGCATGAAATGGCTTCAATAGATGTGGATCTTGAGCTTGAATCTTTGTTTGAAATGATACTTTGAATGCTTGATTGAATCATGAAACCTACACCACAATGTTAGCTCCAAAAGCATGCATGCATGACTCCACATAATAATGCTTGAATCTTGATTACTACAACAAATGATGAATAAATCCTCTCTTGAATACTCTTGACAATAATCTTGGCTCTTGTAATTTATCTCCCAAAAATCTAATTGAAATCTAATATTGATTTGATAAAATAACCTTGTATTTATATTAATTTATCCATAATTCAAATATCACAAGCTGACATTGAAATATAGATTTAAAATCATTAAAATACCACCAAAAATATAATTTAATTCAAGGTCCTAGGTCTAAGTGAGGACCCATTCAGGCGAATGGGTCCTAGGTCACTTACCTAGGACACACATTGCTCAACGATAAGTGTTATGTTCTTGCGTTAATGAATGTCAAGTTTTCCTCTTCAAAAATTGCAATTAATTAGGCTTTAATTTGAATTAAAGGGGTCACTTAAGGAAAATCGGCCTCAATTAATTAATAAATCCCTAAATAAGTGTGGAAATATAAATAAATACACTTTACAACATGACATTAAAGCATAATTAAGTCCATTTTAATTAATAGGGCCCTAAACTTAATGTGAATATGTAAAATAAATATTAAAAAACTAAATTAGGGCATAATTAAGTTAATTTTAATATTAATTCCCAAATTAAGTGTGAAAAAGGGATACCTTTTCATACACAAAGGGATACTTTTTCATACACTACAATGACATTACATAAATATATGCACCTCAAACATGCAACTAACAAATAGGTTAGCACCAAACACTTCTGGAGTGAAAAGAAGTGAAGGTGGACCACACCATGGGTTAACTAGGACCCAAATCTAGAGTGGCACACTTCACCACACTTCCACAAACCATAAAGCATATTCACAAGTAACACTAAAACACTAGGTTAGCCAAACCTATATTAGCATTACCAAACAATTAATTCACTCTTTGTTAGGTATAGAAACATCTTTTAGACCATGAAGCAACATCACACAAGATCCCAAAATATTCAGAAATATTATCCTAACCACTTGAAACTAAGAATACTATCACCCTATACAACCAACCACACTACCACAAACATACAACTCACTAACTAGCCTTGTGGAACACCTGAACACACAAAACTCTAAGGGAAGGTAGGTGTGAACCCCTATCCTATTCTTGCATAGACATGACAAACAAACACATAGTTAGGTTCATATGCAAGATAAAACAAACATTCCCCATGAAATCCATTTACAAATACTCAAAATAGGAAAATGAAGAAATAAAACATGGAAAGATAAGTAAAATCCTAATTAATAAAGCAAACTATTGATCCCATGGGGGAATTGGTGCCAATTGGTGTGTCAAAATTGGCCCTTTCCCAACTCCTTTGTTGCAATGTGATAACTTGTGGGTGATTGAATCTCCTTGATGAGATTTTGGCATAACCTAGCTATGAAATTATGAAAGGGATGAACACTTGATGTGAAATGGACAAAATTAGCTCTCAATGTGAAGAGAGTAACTTTTTTAAAATGGTGAATCAGGATGAAGTTGAGTATAGTAAGTTTACTCAAATTGTGGGTGTTAGAATGAGAGGAAGGGTCTCTCATTTATAGATTTCCAAAATGGAAGAGAGAGTAGAATTGAGCAATGTGAGATCATTCAACATCCAATGGCCAAGTGTCATTTGTCAAGATGTGAATGGTTGAAGGTTGTGCACATTTTGGCCAAAGTGCCAATAAATTCCATTAGGTGGGATTTGAATTTGAGGAAATGGCATGTGAGAGGGAAAGAGATTTGAAATAAATGCCACTTGGATCAATGCACAAGGACATATAAGAGGAGTGAATGCCTTCTTGGATGTACAAATCCACTTGGATTTTGAATTCAAATTTGAAGGAATATTCCTCCTTTTATTCCATGTTGAGAGAAAATAGGTAGTTTAATAAATCAAAGTAATTGATTTATTGTGCAAGTTACATTATCTAGAGGATTTTAGTGATTGAGATTAAATTAATCAAGATTTGATCAATTTAATGAGAAATTAGATGATTTGACAATTTTGACTCAAATTTATGAGTTGATTTAAATCATAATTGAGAGGAAAGTGATTAATTAAATAATTTTTTTTGATTTATTTAACTAAAGGGGATAATGTTAGATTAAATCAAATAAGGTTTAATTTATTCAATTTAATGCGAAGACTTTAGAGATTTAATTAAATAAGATGAATTATTTAATTAAAGAGGGATTCAGGGTTAATTGAATTAACTTGATTAATTTAATCAACAGATAAGAAAGACCTAATTAAATAAATAATGATTTATTTAATTAAGAGACGAAAGGTGATGATAAGCTAATAGTGTGAGTTCGGAAGAAATGATGTTAGTAATCAGGATCAAGTGTGCTAGATCGAATTGTATATTTTCCATGTCTATAGTAGGTATAGACAATATTAGCACAATCCCAAATTTGTAAGACAAGAAACCTCAATGCGAAGAAATGTGGAGCAATTCCACTTCTCCAAAACAAGCTTATTCACAAGCAACACATTGTCAAACACAACTTCCACTACCACACAATCTAGAACCTAAAACTCTGGATATAACACCTTTGAAAATGTTTGATCATCTCATCCAATCCACACAAGCACCTCTTCAACCATGAAGAAATGTGGAGCACAATTCCAAACATAACTCTGGGTGATCCCACAATAGTGGTTTACACTTTCTGGGAGAACTTGATTTTTGTTGAAATCGCATATTTTTAGAAAATATAATGGCTAAAGCTTTGAAAATTTCCATTTGAAGGATTTCAATTGAATATGGTTTGATCAAACCACCTTAGAGCAAACCCCCTTGGATAGAACCCCGCCAGTTTTAAACCATACCTATAATAGAGTCTCCTTTACACCTATCAAAATGCTAATAAAAAAGCACTTTTGATTTACCTTTTGTGAGATCAAATGAATTCATTTAAAAAAAAAAAATGTTTATGTAGTCCTTATTATAAGCTTCCCAAAAAGTATAATTTTAAATAAATTTAGTTTGGTTATATATTTATTTTTTATTTCTTGTGAATGTAGGTTTTTCATTGAAAATCAAACTCTCTATTCTTCACATGTGGAAAAATAGCAGATTATCAAAAAAATCCTAAAAAATATCTATGCAATAAATATTGATGTCTTTGATCTAATAAAAAAAAAATTGGATTTTGATACATACGAAAATGGTTATGTTTTAGCTAGTAAATCATGTCTAAATTATAACTGGTTTGAATTTGAAGCTTAATTAAGAAAAAAATATTCAATGAAATGCTACAGAACCATTTCCATATACAAGATATCATAGTTATGAATCTAAGTTCAGAAAAAATAGAAATGAAACCAATTCCGTGCACAATATATCATAGTTATGAATCTAAATATTTTTTAAAATAGAATTTTATCCTTCATAGAAAAAAAGTTGTGTTAGCCAGTAACACCGCTCTTTAAAAATGGTGTTTACTATAAAAAACTAGTTTTCAAAGGAGATGGAAAAAGAAGTGCAATCTAATTCCAAAAAAATTGAGAAAAAAATAAATTAGAATCTATAGACAAAATGTCACAAATCACTAGTCTGTATCATCTTCATATTTCTCATGGTTTAGCCACTATAGGTGCCTGAAAGAGAAGATTTAGTTAAAAAAAATTAGTTCAATATCCAGTTTGGCCAGAAATTGTAAACTAGTACTGTGCGATCACCCCTCTATCACCTTGTACACTCTCTATTCAAATTTTCTCAAAATCACTTGGAAAGCAGGTGAACCAGCTGCATAAACAACATCTCACAAACACCTTCTCATCAACACCACACTAGAGATTGCAATAATCTCCCCAACTGCAACACCTACAATCTCCCCATCTACAAAATTTGCTCAACACCACACTAAATTTTGACATAGGTTGACATCAATGACAACACTAAAGACAACATAGTGCAATAATCTCACTGTTGACATCAATGGTCCAACATTGCAACAATCTACAACACTTATCATATTTGTGCACATAAAAATCTAAGAGCTACATTCCTAACTCGCAACTTAGTGAGATGGAGAAGAACAATGGAGGTGAATCAATGGTGATGTGGGAAAGCATAATTGCATTATTTTTAATTTCCATCTCTTATGTTGTCTTTGTACTCCATTGATATATTAGTTTGGCTTGCTTGAATCTAATGGATTTGTGTGGTTGATGTTCAAGATTTTAGCTTCTAGCACAATTTCTAGTCTTACACCAATCATGAAAATAATTATAGATAAAAATTATTTTTATCCAAATAAATAAATAGAATTTCAATACCATTTAGTCTCTTTTCTTCTTCTTTTACTTCACTAATTGTATTTAGACTAGGAAAAAGGGATAAGATTCAAGACAAAGGTGTCTTAATAGCATTTCATCCTTTAGATTCATCACTTTAGATGTCATTCTTCCCTCCAAATCTATTAAATCTTTCCTAACTTTGGACATAGTTAATTCAAGAATCCCCACATCTTTCACTCCAACCACATCTTTTTATGATAATTTATTTATAACAAGAGTGCTTCTAGATTCATCCTCCTCTTGACCACTACCTTCCAATGTGTTCTTCAAATTTCCTTCATCAATACCTCTAACACCATACTTAACTTCACCTATACTCGTGATATGAGGCCCAACTAGCTAATATGAAGGTCGTTAATGCAAACAATGGCTCAATATACAAAAATAAATCAAATTAAATGTGGCGCATCCCTAACCAACATCACCCCCGTATTTCCTTCCCCACTAAAGGCTCATATAATGATGGGAAATAAAACCCTATCAAACTAATAGCTAACAAAAAATATAATTAAGGTAGGAAAAAATTTAAAATTTAAAACCATATCCAAACAACACAAGTACATTTCCATAGGAAAGGGATTTAGACCACCAATTCTAGAAAGTGAAGGAAGACAAAGGTGACCAAAAGTGACTTACTAATCTATATAAACTTGTGTGAGAATAGGAGAATCTAAGAGAAACAATAAAGGATCATTATTTATATCCCTCAACACCCTTAGAGATCCTCCCTCAAAGTGGTAAAAATAATTATTGAAGTTGTAAAGTAAAATAAAATAACTTTTTATTAGATAAAGTAGTTCTTAAGTAAATAAAAAAATCTTGTCAAGATTAACGTCTCTTTTTTTTTTTGAGGCGAGGGGCCTAGCTCAATTGGCTAAAGAATCCTACTACAACAAAGAGGTCACAAGGTCTAGTCTACCCCCAAACCCGTGGTACCAAAGAGCGTGTTTTGCCAATGTCACTAATCACGTGAATTTTTTTTACTAGGCACAGTGCAGTTTGTAGAGGGGGCTACCTGATTCCTGAATATATATATATATATATATATATATATATATATATATTGAACACAAGGAAAATAGGGTTCCACATTTTGAGAGATAGAACTAGGGGTTTAGGACCTATTTCACTCTAGTTCATTAAAGGAAACCAAGATCCCTCAACCAATTGACTTGATTGAGGAATGGACTAGGGTTAGGATGGTTTCCTTGGGTGTGATTAAAGACAAAAGGGGGTTCACCACTAAGAAAAGGCTTAGAAAAAATGTAAGTGATGGGTAAGTGCACCAATTTGTGACACAATTTTGGCTCTTAAGATGCCACTTTTTTTTGTAATCAGCAAAATCTGATTTGCATGAGAAAATGAAGATAGTTATGCTCAAAATTTAAAGATGCAGAAAAAACAAAAGTTGAAGTGCTCCGAGTCTAGTTTCTAAGCTACTATTTTTCTTTGAAATTAATGAAGATTAAGGGTCTCAAAAAGGCGGGGGCCAAAATAGGTCCTGTTTTTATCAAAAATAATAGCATAGCGCCTGAGGGCTCCCCCCTTTTTGATTGACTTTTTTTTAGAATTTCAAAAATCCCAATAGTGAGAAATTAGCTAACACCATTTAGTTTATCCTCATTCTTTCGGATAAATTTTTTAATGAATATATAATATATTATGAATTTTCAAAAGTGGACACATCTTGAAAAGCTAAAATTTGAGTGTGCTCCCACCTAAATTTTTTGCAAACTAATGAAAAAATGATTCTTTTTTTTTCATCATGTGTAAAATGGAGTCTAGTTTCAAAAAATGTAATTTCTTTCACGTTTGGATGAACGGGTAAAAATCTATCCTAAAACTAGCACATGTTGGTTTTTGACAAAAAACGGAGGCATTTACAATAGAAGCCATGGATCAAAAACTTAACTAAATCAAAATGAAAAAAGAATTATATATTTAGATAGCTAAGAGAGAGGTTAATGCTATCATGGTTTTTTTATAAACTTGCATTGAAAGATGTACAAATGAGACGGTGAGCATAGACAAAAATATGAGGAAATTTGGAAAATCCTGTCAATTAACACGTCCAAAGTAGGCCATTTGGCGAATGCCAAATTTGGCGCTCGCCAAATGGCTTGCTTTGCACAGAACAAGAATTTCCCCTCTTTGGTCGACAACTTTGATAATGCTTATAGTGCATAGTTTATGATCGTAGATGGATAGTCGAGGTTTTACCTTTCATACCTTCTCTAACTCGTTACCGTAACTGGATAATTCTTTATCCCTCTGAAGTCTCTATCTCTCAAATCTCACTCCCTCCCACATGACCTAGACTACTATCTTATTCCAATCCCCTCTCTCAGGTCTCTTTCCCTCCCACATAGATACCTAAATAAATCTATCTCACTCCAACCCCCTTTTTGACTCTCTCTCTCTCTCCCTCTTTGCTATTTTTGTCTCTCTCACTCCATCTCCCTCTCTTAGATTGTTATCTTTATCTCTTTGTCTCTCTCTCTCTCTCAAGTTTCTCCCTCCTACCCCCTCTCCCTCTCTTAGGTCTATCACTCACTCCCTCTGTCTCTCTCCCATTCCCTCTATCTCACTCACTCTATCTCTCTCCCTCTCTCTCTCACTCTCTCTTGGGTATCTCCATCCCCCATCTCTCTCTCTCTCACATACACACTCCCTCTCTCTCTCCCACTCCCTCTCTCTCACTCTCTCCCACTCTGTCTCTCTCCCTCTCTCTCATGTCTCTCCTCTCCTCTCTCTCAAGTATCTCCATCCTACCCCCTCTCCCTCTCTCTCTTTTTCAAGTCTCCCACTCCTACCCCCTCTCCCTCTCATAGTCACTCCCTCTATCTCTGTTCCACTCCCTCCCTATCTCAATCCCTCTATCTCTCTCCATCTACCTCTCCATCTCTCTCAATTATCTCCCTCCAACCACCTCTCCCTCTCTCTCTCTCAAGTTCCTCTATCTCTCAAGTCCCTCTCTCTCTCATTCCCTCTATCTCTCTCCCACTCTCTCCCTCTCCCTCTCTCTCAAGTCTCTCCCTCCCACACCCTCTCCCTCCCTCTTTGTCTCTCAAGTCTCTCCCTTCTACCCCCTCTCCCTCTTCTAGGCCTCTCTTTGTCTCTCTCACTCACTCCCTCTATCTCTCTCCCACATCATCTCTCTCTCTCACTCCCTCTATCTCTCTCCCTCCCACCCCCTCCCACTCTCCCTCCCTCTATCGCTGGTATCTCCCCCCACCCCCTCTCTCTCTATCTCTCTATCACTCCCTCCATCTCTCTCGAATCCCTCTATCCTGAGTACTCCCTCTCCCCTGGGTACTCCCTCTCCCTCCAACCCCCTCTCCATCTCTCAAGTCTCTCTCTCTCACTCCTTGTATCTCTCCCATCCCTTTATCTCCCACTCCCTCTCTCTCCTACTCTCTTAGGTCTCTCCTTCCCACCCCCTCTCTCCCACTTTGTCTCCCTCTCCTTCTATGTCGGGTGTCTCCCTCCCACCCTCTCTCCATCTCCCTCTCTCTTAGGTTTCTCCCTCCCACCCTATCTCTCTCTCTATGTCTCTCCCTCTCTCTCTCCCACTCCCTCTCTCTCACTCCCTCTATCTCTCTCCCAATTTTTCTCTCTCCCTCTATCCCTCTTTCTCTCTCTCAAGTATATTTTCCCTACCCCCATCTTCCTCTCTCTCTGTGTAAAGTCTCCCCCTCCTACCCCCTCTCCCTATCATAGTGACTCTCTCTATCTCTCATCCACTCCCTCCCTCTCCCACTCCCTCTCTCTCTCCCTCTCCCTCTCCCTCTCTCCCAAGTATGTCCCTCCCACCACCTCTCCCTCTCTCTCTCTCTCAAGTAGAGGGTTTAGGGATTAAGGGTTAAGGGTTGAGGGTTGAGGGTTGAGGGATTAAGAAGGTATGGGGGTTGAGGGATTAGGGTTATAAGGGTTAAGGTTTGACGGTTGAGGGATTAAGAGGGTATAGGGGTTGAGGGATTAGGGTTTAAGGGTCGAGGGATTAAGATTGTAGATGGGTTTACAGATTAGGGTTTAAGGGTTGAGGGTTGAGGGATTAGGGTTTAATGGTTGAGGGTTGAGGGGTTGAAGGATTAAGAGGGTATAGGGGTTGAGGGATTAGGGTTTAAGGGTTGAGGGTCGAGGGTTGAGGGATTAAGAGGGTATAGGGTTGAGGGATTAAGAGGGTATGGGGGTTGAGGGATTAGGGTTTAAGGTTAAGGGTTGAGGGTTGATGGATTAAGAGGGTATAGGCATTGAGGGATTAGGGTTTGAGGGTTGAGGGATTAAGATGGTATGGGGGTTGAGGGATTCAAGTTTAATGGTTAACAGTTGGGGGTTGATGGATTAAGAGGGTATAGGGGTTGAGTGATTAGGGTTTAAGGGTTGAGGGTTGAGGACTGAGGGTTGAGGAATTAGGTATTAAGGGTTAAGGGTTGAGGGTTGAGAGGGTATAGGGGTTGAGGGATTAGGGTTTAAGGGTTGAGGGATTAAGATTGTAGAGGGGTTGAGGGATTAGGGTTTAAGGGTTGAGGGATTAAGATTGTAGAGGGGTTGAGGGATTAGGTTTAAAAGTTGAGGGTTGAGGGATTGAGGGATTAGGGTTTAAGGGTTGAGGGTTGAGGGTGTAACGTATATTTTCTAGAATAGATTCTACAAGCTGATTAAGATGATCAAATCTAACAAATAATCTAAATAAAAACAAAAAAGAATGAGTAAATGAACATGATTAAACTAAACAAATCAATTGGAAAGCTCTCACAGAATATGCGTCCACTCCTTTGAATTATCTTGATTGCCCTTCTCCATTTTGTCATATTAGTATTCTTGCCCACAGATTTTTAGTATTGATGCAAGCATAACCTTGTTGAATGTCTAAGCAAAATATCAAAGATTAAGTTTCTTCTCAAAAGTATTGATTTCGGGAGGAGGAATAATGATAATGACATGCCATTTTATAGATTTTGGGTTTTCGAATGATCGGCTCAAATTCAAAGAGAGATCGACAGATGAGATTGATGAATGTCATGCGATGTGAGTTATGTGTCAGATATAACATGAGTTAGAAAAGTCTACGAGATAAAGATTAAATTAGAATGAGAACTTAATTTTGTGTCAAGACTATTCGAAAATAGAAATAACATGAGTTCCAGATTAAATAAACAATTTAATCTTGAGTTAAGAGTCTTCGAAAATAGAAGAAATAGACTTTGGATGTCAAAGACAAAGTTAGAACTTGAAGAATAAAGATTCGAATACATACATGTATTAATTAATTAAATAAATATATTTAATTAATAAATGCTTTCATGCACATGAGTTAGAACTAGTTAACCAACTAGTTATGAGAGAGAGTCCTCTCGCAGAGATGGTTAGATACCGAACTCGGAGATAATTGGTGGATTTAAAACTAGATCTTCAGTCAGAAGATGAGTGAATGATTTAGATAACTGAATGATAGAAGAATGTGACATAAACAATTAATAATGAATTAAATGTTAATTTAATTCAGCATTCGAAATTGAAATGAATTTAATTAAATAAATAATGTAATTTATTTAATTTGATTGTTGAAAAGGTAGAATTGAATAATTAAATAATAAATATTTAATTATAGTTGAAATATGATAAAGGGGGTAATTAAATAATAAATTATTTAATTAAGAAAGAAGAATTAATTAGTTAGCGACATAATTAAACCAATATGATTTATTTAATTAATGAAGTTGAATGAAAGGGTCATTATGAATTAATGAATCAATTAAAAAGGAGTATTTAATTAATATAGGAAATATGTGTTAGAAAGGTAATTAAATAATTAACATTATTTAATCATGACCATGGATAATAGAAAATTATGTAGAAAGTGGTGCTCGCAAGTCTAGACCAATTTTCGGTGTCTACAGTTTGCCCCTCTTTGATACAATGTCATTTTGGCGTTGTGTCAAAGAAAATATGCCCTGATCATGCCCCAGTATGAAATAGGCTAGGGTATGCCCCCTCAGGAAAATTAACAAATTTTTGAAAAATTTCAAAAAAATCAAGAAATATTCCTGATAAGTCAATTTGATGATCAAAAATGCTATGGAGTTGACATAATTGAATTTGGAAGGTGAAGTGACCAATAGACAAGGTCAGAAGAAATGCAACCCAAACCCTAGGTATAAATAGGAAATAGGTTGAAAACCAATTCATTTGCACCCGAAAGAGTTGAAGAATTGAGAAAGTTGCTCTGAGCTTAGGACGCAAATGTCTCCAGTTCCCTACACTGCGCATTGTGGTTATCGAATCCGAACTTATAGATGGCCAGCTGATGCAATACCACTAGTATGTACCCTAAAATGAACCTTTGAAATTTCATTTTGCACATAGTTTTAGGCATGTAAAATGTAATTAAGAAAATGTGGTCTTTCGCATTCGACGCATATGTGTTAGTGCGCAATGCATGTGTCTGCGGAATGACTAATCTACAAAATGACATCTAGGCTAAGTTAGGCTAGTTTAGGCATTCAACACATATGTATTAAAATGCACTGCATTTGTAGTTGTGAGTTGCATATGCATTTAGGGTAGACGCATGTAGGATAATGCACCGCATTTGTTTTTTTGAAATGCATATGCATTTTGTTGGAAATGGTTGGATTTGTGCAACGCATATCTAATATGCGACGCAAAGGCTTGTGATGCAACACATTTGTATGAATGCAGTGCATGTGCTATAGTGAGCCACATTTGGCTTGTAAATTTTCTAAAAAAAATTTCTAAAAAAAACTTTAAAATTTTGACATGATGGTTAAAATGCAAGCTATTTTAGATTCGATATATACTCGAGAGACACGTCTCGATACTCTCAAGTTGAGATCTTAGTTAGTCAATGGAGAGACTCATTTACTATGGATACTTAGACTACAACATGTGCTTACTATGCCCATGATTCGGGCAAATAGAGGCATGTTGACTGCGCTGTGTTAGCGATGACATTCAAAGACATCATCATTTCATTTGTCGACTGGGGAGGTGACTGTGACCTTGGAGGACGTATATAGGATACTGAAACTTCCTATCAGAGGAGAGTGGGTGATGTATGATACCTAGTGCAGATTTAGTGAGATCACTAGATACTATGTATTTGATGACATTGGGAGTCTAGGGATAGAGCATTACGAGATTAGATGGCAGGTGTTGGCTGACAGGTATGATAGGATAGACTATATCCTATGTACATTGATAGGGGGGATAGTTCTTCCAGACCGGCAAGGTCATGGTTTTCCTGTCAGGTGGGGAGAGATGTTGGTGGGGATGCTAGAGAGGGAGACTGTATTCTTGGTGTCCATGTCTACTAGGCATGCTATACTTCCATCTACATGACATAGTATACAGAGACACACACTCTATGAGTTGTGGTACCATGCTACTCATGGTTTGGGTATGGGAGCGCATTGTGGTATTTCATCCGCTTGTGACTACAGAGTGACATGCTAGATCTCCATATGTTTTCCGGTATATGGGAAAAATCACTCAAAGTCATGTCAGAGATACAGGTTACTAGATACATGCACTTGATATATTGGATTAGTTTACTTGGAGTCCATACATGGATTGTGAGAGATGGTGTGATGAGGATGAGCATTTGACTTAATGTAGGCATACACAAAACCTAATTGGGAGGATTGTTTTGAGCGTTCATATCATTGAGAGACACTTGCCAGAGCAGGTTTTGAGATAGTTTGGGGAGGTTTAGGATGAGCCTCGAGGTAGAGTAGAGTTTGCTCGTTCTTCCAGAGAGGTTCCACACTGGGGTCCTATGATTCCAGTAGCTACTGCAGAGGCAGAGATATAGGCTTTACAGCCATTATAGTGGGGTTGGAGAGATGGAGTAGTGGATCCAGGGACTATAGCTGCATATGACACATGGTGGGCAAAGCATCATCTTGTTCCTTACATAGATCCAGATCAGCCGGCACTAGTAGAGAGATGAGGTATAGCACCAAGAGGATGGCTTAGAGGGAGAGGTGGTGGGAGAGGTTGTGGTAGGGGTGGTGGTGATGATGGAAGAGGTGGTTGTGGTAGGCGAGGATGGAGAGGTCGAAGAGGTGGACGAGTAGGTGGACTATCACCTATTCGAGAGGCAGAGGCGGAGGATGTATAGATGATGGACCTAAGAGGTGGAGTAGAGGCACAGGTTGGAGATGAGAATGTTGTTGAGGAGGTAGTAGCAGAGGAGCATGCGGAGGTAGAGATTGGCAGAGAGGACCCTGCAAAGGAGGAGGAGGCTAATGTTTATATTGATCCTCCTGGTATTCTGGCAGGCTATGGTGAGGATGATATTGAGGAGGAGATGCCTATGGAGGAGCAGGAGAGAGAGCTCTAAGATCGAATTCTTGAGGGGAGAAAGGATGAGGAGGCTCTTAGAGATAGTGATAGGGACGCTTTGGTGGAGAGGTTGAGATAGGTCACAGCAGAGCTTGATGCCATGCGGATAGAGAGAGACAGTGCTTTTATGGAGAGAGATAATGCCCTTATGGAGAGGGACCAGGTAGTAGCCTGGAGACAGGAGATAGAGCAGCAGTTCACAGAGGTTAGACGCCTTTGCAGTGGTACTTCATCTGATGGTATGGTACGTGAGTTAGTCAAATCAGTAGAGAGGGCTACTTATATGAGGCAGTGGTGCCAGCAGAGAGATGAGCTCCTAGCTTTTCAGAGGTTCGCAGCCAGAGATCATAGGGCAAGAGTCAGACCAGGGCACAGAATACAGAGGGTGTGGTAGGACCACCGAGGATAGGTCCATATGACAGGCCTTCCACCTCACAAAGAGTACCTCTGAGGCAGTTTCCAGCTTCACCACATGACAGTAGTGGTAGTGGTACACGTTGAAACTGATATATGTAGACACTGTATTTTGATCAAAGAGCCTATGAGCTCGTTTTTATTTATGGATACATTTTGACATTTTACTGTGACAGACTATTTTGAGTGATATATATATGATTTTGGCTGCTTCTATATGATATGCAGTTCTATTTTATGATGATGCATTGTTTCTATATGATTATGTTTCCTAGATGATGCATGTATATGTGTTATGAATGGATTTTTCTACATGATGATTTTATGCAGTCTATGATGTTATGGATGTCTATATTTACTTATGAAAATGGATGTAATATTCTATATGATGTTATTTATATATGATGGTGAAATGTACATATAATGTTTCTATTATGAAATGATTGTGTAAATATGTAATGAAGATGTTAATTCTCCTATTCGTATGAAATGCAATGTAACTATATGAAATGTTTATAGAACGTAT
Organism: Sequoiadendron giganteum; assembly: GCA_007115665.2. Lineage (NCBI taxonomy): Eukaryota > Viridiplantae > Streptophyta > Pinopsida > Cupressales > Cupressaceae > Sequoiadendron > Sequoiadendron giganteum. The sequence continues at coordinate 22,794,191 of CM021108.1, read as the reverse complement.
GGACTTGTAGATTATCTAATGTTTTTGTTGTGTCACAGGACTTTATCATTATGTCGGAAAAGAGAAATGTTAGCACGAATGAATTCAGAATGTTAAGAGGAAATAACGAAGGCTGATTGATTGAAAAACATATGATCTTTGATATTTTTCCATATATGCTATGCTTGTTTTTTTATCATCACTAGGCGGGACATGACACAAATGTATAGTACACACTATGATATGAGATAGACCATAGTGTACGAAGTCATCCATCTGTGAAAAACAGATAGTCATAGACAAGGAGTGTATTAACTCATACTAAGGACAAGATTTCCCCAGTCGTTTTGTCGAGACAAACCATAGACAACAAAGAAATAAAAGACGAGTCATGAGATGTCATTGCTCCTCTAAATCCTTGATAGGACATCCTTGAGAAAACTAGTTATATGACTCAAAAACAAAAGTTAAAAAGATAGTTGATAGACATCAACCAAAGAAAAAAGAGTCCTGAGACATCCTTGCTTCTCTAAATCCTTCAAGGGACATCCTTGAGAAAGCTAGTAACCAGAATAATTCAGAAATCGATAGAAAGATAAGACAAAATAAGATATAAAGTCATAAAGCCAAATAAAAGTATTCACCAAAACTTGATCTTGTGGGATTATTTGATTGTTTTATTTTTGACATAGCATAATGTGAGGGATGACACATACTGCAATAAGACGTTGAGTCTAGTTTTGACTTGGTAACTATCTATATAAGGCATGACAAAGCCTGGTTTCAGAAAGACACATGCCATATAAGATGTTGGAGCCTGATGACATTGATGTGACAAGCTACATGAGGCTATGACAATTTGACGATGTTTTTTGACAAGAAAGACATATCTTGCGAAGAAATAGGTTGATCACTTTGACAATGTGTTTGATATTAACTTGATGACTGTTTTGAGATGTTGCCTTGTTGATGCATGACTTTTTTTGATTCCTTGATTGATTAAAAATGTGTATGTATATTGACCATGTTATGAGTTGAGATGATAACCTAAAGGAATGACCTAATGCGGCCTCGAGGGCTCATCGATTGATTAGCCTTGCCTACGTTGTACACGTAGAGACCTTGTAGTTCGACCAAACTTTAATTGACATAACTGACTAGAAATATGCACTTAGGCTGATGACATGCAACCTATGTGATATTGAATGTGATAAACCCTATTGGACTGACCTAGTGCGGTCTTGGGGGCTCATTAACTAATTAGCCTTGCCTACGTTGTACAACAAAGACCTCGTAGTTCGACACGACCAATGATTTGAATGTATAAAGAGTCATGATTTTAATGTGTGTGATAAATTAAAAACCTAGACAAACAAACATAATGCCTTGGGGGCACATCGACAAATGTCCTTTCCTACGTCTAGTCGTAGAGGCAACATAGTTTGACTATGTCTACAACTGACTTAACTTGACTGACTTGACTCTATTTTTTGGATTTTCTGACATGTTTTGATTTTTTCATGTTTTTGGATTTTTTAAGACATTTTCTGATGGTGTAAAGCTATGTACAAGGTCCTCATGGTACAGAATAACAATATTTTCCTAGTTAGGAATAAGACTTGTGAGATGGAGTGGGGAATGTGATGGAATAGACTTTGATGTCAATAATTCCAAGCAATGGATAGGACAACCATTTATTATGAGGGATGGTGAAAAAGTTTGATTGGAATGATGGTAGATGGAAGAGAAATTTTGACTACACATGGCGCTTGTTTACCAATTTTTCGCCATGGTACTTATCCATAGCGCCACCGAAGCGGTTTTCACTATTGAACAGATTATTTCTCTTTAATTTTTTTTTGGTTGATTTTTCAATTTTTTTGGTATTACAAAGATGCTTGTTTGCCAGGTTTTCATCAAGGTAACCATTTTTTTGTTTTTCCATTTTTTTTTTGTATTTTCTAGATTAAGACACAGATTCTCAGAAGCTACACATAGAACCTTTTCAGATGTAGGCTATTGATTGGTGACAAAAGTGGCTCTCCTTTAGGGGTAGAGAGTTGGTATGCTCTTGATCCAAAAGCTTATCTAACAGTATAAGGCCCTAACCAGTTAGGTTCAAACTTTCCTTGCTTTTCTCGTTCAACTTGATTCTTGGGATTCTCCATTAAAACTAGGTCACCAATGTCAAAGTTTCTATTGAGAACTTTCCTATTATAGCTTCGAGGAAGATGATTCTGATATGCTTGCAAATGGTCTAGTGCTTTTTGTCTTCGTTCATCCAATAAGTCTAGCTCTTGTAATATGGATACATGGTATTCTTCATCGTCAATGTGACCCTTCAAGGATACCCTCAAGGAAGGAATTTAAACCTCAATAGGCAAGATAGCTTTGGACCCAAACAATAGGGAGTATGGAGTGGCATCAGTGGGAGTAGAGATGCTTGTGCGGTAAGCCCATAATGCAGGATTTAGTTGTAGGTTCTAGTCATGACCAGCGTCATTGACAATCTTCTTTAGGATTTTAACAATGGTTTTATTAGATGCCTCAGCTTGGCCATTACCTTGTGGGTAATATTGGGTGGAAAAATGATGTTTGATATGGAACTCTTCACATAGATGGTGTACTTCTTTATTTTTGAATGGGAGGCCATTGTCTATGATAATGGATTGGGGTACACCATACCGAAAAATGATATAGTTTAAGATAAACCTAGATATTTGTGTGCTGGTGATGTAAGTCATGGGAATGGCTTCGATCCATTTGGTAAAGTATTTGATGGTGGTTATGATGAATTTATGGCCATTAGATGATGGAGGGTGTATCTTACCTATAAGGTCAAGTCCCCATTGGGAAAAACGCCATGGTGATGTAATCGGATGAAGCTCCTATGTTGGCGCTCTTATCAAATCTCCATGTATCTGACACTGTCCACATTTCCTCACAAAGATATATGAGTCTTTTTCCATTGTAGGCCAATAATAACCTAATCTCATAATATTATGGGCTAAAGTAGAACCACTCGAATGGGATCCGCATATACCCTCATGTACCACTCGCAAAGTTGTTTGTGCTTCTTCAGCATTGATACATCTCATTAGGGCATTATCTAAGGTACATCTATACAAGGTATCTCTGATGATGGTGTACTTAGCTGACTTACAAATAAAGGTTCGGTATTGGTTATTTGATAGGTCTAGAGGTAAAGTTTGGTCAGTTAGATAGTCAAATATGTCTTTATACCAAGGGGAAGTAGGACCAACAATTAAACACACCATCACAGAATTAGTGACATCATAGGTGGGGACCAACAGTTATTCAACCAAAAACTCAAACTTAGGCACGTTGCTTAGATTATCCAATAAGGAACCCATGGTTGCCCTAGCATCTGCAGCCCTGTTCTGAATACATGGTATTTGTTGAAAGTTTATTTCATCAAAGTACTGCTTGAAACTATCGGCCATGCACTTTTAGGGGGCAAGTTACTCATCCTTAGTCTCATAATTATCATTTACTTGCCAAACTACTAGCTGAGAATCACCAAAAACATGTAGACTCTTAATCTTCCACTGAGCTGCCATTTTTAATCTTGTGACTAAGGCTTCATAATCTACTATGTTGTTGGTGCAAGGGAAAGCAATCCTGAATGATTTAGGAATGGCATCTCCTTGAGGTGTAAAAAATAGGATACTTTCTCCTGAACCACTATTTGTATGCGATCTGTCAAAGTATAATTTCCATTCAGTTCTAGTGTCAATTGTGAAGATAAATTCATCAGGAAAATTTGCCACTAAAGGATGGTTTTCCTTCATAGGTGCATCCGCTAACTGATCTACAATCACCTACCCTTTTATAGCCTTCCTCTGTACATATTGGATACCATACTCGCTAAGTATCATAACCCATTTAGCCAATCGTCCTGTTAATGCTACCTTACTTAGGAGATATTTGAGGGGATCAATCTCTGTGACCAACATTATTTGGCGATTGAGCATATAGTGCCAAAGTTTTTGAGTAGAAAATACTACCGCAAGATAGGCATGTTCTATGTTTCTGTAATTTAATTCATATCCCACCAAAATACGATTGATGTAATCCACTACTCTCTCATGACCTTGATCATAGTTTTGTGCGAGAAGAGCTCCTAATGCTGATTGAGTTGCTGAAATGTATAGTATCAATGGTTTTCCATCTATAGGTGGCATTAAGACAAGTGGAGTGAGTAACTAGTCCTTGATTTGTTGGAAACCTTCTTAAAATTTAGGTGTCCACACAAATGGTACTCCTTTCTTGAGTAAATGTTGAAATGGGTGTATTTTGTCTACTAGTTGTATAATGAAATGCTTGATAGACTGTAATCTTCCCTATAGTGCTCTTAGTTGACCAATGGTGACTGGAGGAGGCATTTCTATGATAGCTCTTACCTTCTCTGGATCTACTTCAATGCCTCTTCTAGAAATGATATACCTAGAAGTTTCCCTGATTTCACTCCAAAGACACACTTCTTTGGATTTAGCCTGACGTTGTAATTCTCTAGCCTCTAGAATATCTTGTCTAGAACCTTGAAATGATCTACCCTTGTTTCTGATTTAGCTATAATTTCATCGACATAATCTTCCATAAGAGTATGTATAAAGTAATGGAAAATAGTAGTCATTGCTCGTTGTTAGGTAGCTCCTGCGTTCTTAAGCCCAAAAGGCATAACATTCCAATAGTATGTGCCCCATGGACACGTAAAAGTTGTCTTGTGTTGCTCTTCAACTATGATTTTGATTTGGTTATATCTAGAGAAACCATCCATGAGGGATAGAATCTTGTATCCTGTTGTAAGATCTATTATCATATCTATGTTCGACAAAGGGAAGTCATCCTTAGGACATGCCTTGTTGATGTCTCTAAATTTTGTGCAAATGTGGATTCCCCCAGTTGGTTTAGTCACTAGTACAAGATTTGAAATACAGTCTGCATAGTCTATAGTTCTTATAAATCCAACATCCAAGAGTTTCTTAAGTTCTGCTTTGACCAGTAGAGCAATCTATGGATGTATTTTCCTTAACTTCTGTTTGACTGGCTTAATACCTGGTTGTAATGGTAGATGGTGCAATATAAGGTTTGGATCCAACTCAGGCATGTCAGTGTATGACCATGCAAATTTTATCTATCTCTTTGCGAAGAAGTCCTTAAACTCAAGTTGTTCTGCCTCTGTCAATGATGTTGCAAAGTATATGTACCAAGGGTTTTCTTTTGTATTTATGTTGACCTTAATAGACTCTTCTACTAGCATTGGTGACTTTTCCTGTTCAATAGGGAGAAAATTTAAACCTCTATCCTTGGGTGCCTTAGAGAGGTTTTCGCCCTCAGATACATCCTTTATTTTGACTATTTATTCATCTAAAGGTGCCTTTCAGTTTTCACCTAGGGACTTGTCATTTTTCTCATTTTCATCATTTTTCTTTTTATTTTCATTTTTGCGACTAGAGGTGTAAATAGACTCCCCAAAATATAATATGGTAAAACTAGCTTTATGATCCCCTCTTGGTATTGCTTCTCGAAGTCCCATGAACTCAGCTATTGCTTCGTCATTCTCAAATGTTTCTATGATGGGTGTACCTTGTTGATCCCAGTCGATAAGTTCGAGATATATAAGAGGCATGTCATCATCAGAGTTATCAAAGGTGGAAGCTAACAAGGTGAATATAGAGTGGTTGACATGGTCATAAATTTTTTTAACTAACTCCTTGTTCTTTTTCCTATGGGTAGGTAAACTTTGATGTGGGACTATTGTAAGGGATGAGTCATTAGAAGATGGTTTGTCAGGTGCCCAAGATGCATGATCAAGGGTTTCCCAATAATAGTTCTTAAGCCATTCTTCTTTGGACAAGTGCTTCCTATTACGGGGACTAGATGGTTGTGGTACAGGTTTTATCTTTAGGTCCAATTCTCCAAATAGAGCATCTATGTTCATGGTATTGGTAGAGGAAAGGGAACCCCATTCACAATCGCTTGAGTCAGGAGATTCATCATAAACTGGGGGAAGTGGTTTATGAGATATCTCGATGTCTACACAAGCACTCACTTCCTCTTGAAATGGTGACGAAGTACTAGGAAAACCAATTCTAAGTGGTTGAAACCCTAGCCCTAGGTATTTTGGTCGTGATGAGATAGTGATCAATTTTGTCCTTCCATTTTGATGTAATCCTAACCCACTATGCCCGTCATAGCCTTCATTTTGCATTATCTTAAAGCCTTTTCCATATTGATCCTTAGCTATTTGAATAGACAGTGAGGGGTATTAATTGTCTTCCTGGTTCAACCAGGAGGTAATATCACCTTGATCAGCAATTTATTCACTTAGCTCTCCCCATTTGGTCAATGTCATTGTAGGGGGAACACAGAATGTGACTATTGATTGTCTTCTATCTGGCATGGGTAAGCCATATGCCTTAGGTAGAACTAGTTGACTGACACAGTATGATGCCTTCATGTAATATTCTCCATAGCCCTTGTCTTGGATCTCAACTTTAGGAGTGGATGATGGTTGTTTGAATAAAATGGACTTAGTAAGATGTGATGGGTCAACATATAGGGATAAAATGGATGATGAAGCTTCTTGGTTAACTAGTACCTATCATTGTGGAATTTACCTTAGGCTTGTACAATATTGAAAAGGATTTGGATCACCATCAATCGTGATTTTGGTGCCATTATATGGGAATTTAAGACATTGGTGATATGTTGAAGGTATGACTTTCATTGCGTGTATCCAAGGTCTACCTAATAACAAGTTATACGGAAGGGTGAGATCCAAGACTTGGAAGCTAGTGTTTATAATTGTTGGGCCAATTCTGATAGGGAGTGTGACAAATCCTTTGGATAATCTTTCCTCATCATCGTAAGCCTTGATGACTATACTCTTAGAGGTGTCTATGCATTCTTCTAAGAATCCTAATGCCTTAACCAATTTTAGGGTACACATTTTCAAACCTGCTCCTCCATCAACCAAGACTCGTCTAACTTTGGTTTGATGGACTAGGACTTCAAGATGTAATGGGTCATTATGATCAGACTTCTCGGCTGAGTAATCTTGTTGGAAAAATGTGGCATGATGTGAGTTGGTTAAATATCCCACCATTTCTTTGAAACTATTGACATCTAAGTTTTTAGGAACAGTTATGTTCTGTAAAGCTTTGTCAAGAATGGCTCGATGCTCAAGTGATAAATTCAATAGTTCCAAAATGGATATCTGTGTGGGGGTTTTGCTCAATTGATCAAGGAGGTTGTACTTACACTTGGAATTCTGCATAGGTGGCTCAAAAGAAGGACCAGGAATAGTTATCTTAGTTCTGCATGTGTTTGCAACACATTCCAGATGCTTCTTAATGATGATGGTATTGATGTTTCCATTTGCAGCTCGAAGGTGATTTATGATCGTTCCTTTTCCATAGTCATATTTGGTATTGGTATAATTGGTTGATGGATTATTCTTGGTTCCCGAACTGGAGGCCTTTCCTTTCGTGTGGTCATGTAATGGGTCTATGAAGACCTTATGATCACTGTTCTTGGTATTTTTCTATCCATTGACCTCTATGGTTCCGTTTTCAATAAAGTCTTGTATAATATTCTTTAGTTGTTGACATTGTTGTAGGTTGTGTCTGTTTGTTCGATGATAGTCACAATAGGTGTTGTCATCCAACCATGAAGGTTTAAACTATCTAGGATCATACTCTCTTGGTTCCAAAGGTTTAATGAGATTATGTTTAATCAACTCTTTGAAAATTGTCTCGATTGGTTGCCCTAAAGGGGTAAATTCACGTGTAGGAAATCTCCTTTGTGGTCATTGTTGTTATCAATTTTGGACATAATTGACTATTTGATCTGGACTATTCGTCATGTCTTGATTGGGGTTGTAACCTCTAAGTGTGATAACTGGTCCTGTATGTATGGTTTCAACATCAAAAATGACATGATTTGTAACATTTTTGTTTCTAGACCAGAATTTGTTTCTATCATTTGGTGCATTTTGATGTTGGACAACTAGGTTTCTGCCTAGTACTTTTATTTCTCCTTTGTCAATAACATCTTTTTCAAGGATGATGTCCTTTTGTACCATGTATAGGAATGAAGTACAACAATGTACCCTTAAGTCACCTCTCAGTTTTGGATTGATGTTTCCAAGAAATATCGCGACCTTCTATTTTTCTGGTATTTCAACTAGACATTTGCTAGCTAGAATTCTCCATCTCTGGAATAAAATGGTGAAAGTTTCACTGTCTTCTTGTGTTGTGTGACACAAGGTAGCTATTGTTACTTCATTTTCTATGTTAAAGGCAAGTGTTCGACAAAATTCTCAGCTAATTCACCCCAAGATCGTATGCCATATGGTAATTTAGAGAACCATTCTAGTGCTATCCCGATAAGGGTTCGTGGAAATAGTCTCATCAAGTATGTGGGGTCATATAATATGTCCATGCATTCTGTTGAGAATTCTCTAATGTGTTCCAAAGGATTCTTCCTCCCATTATACTTAGGCAAATTCGGTATAATGTATCCATGGGGGAAGGGTGTCATATAAAGCGCTTTGTCAAATGGACATGGACATAGATCTTGTGCTGAGATAGTTCGTTTTCCTGACATAGACATGTTGTCCATCTATTATTGAAGCATTTGAGTTTGGTTTTGGAGAACATCTACTTGTGTCAAGGACATGTTGTTTGTGTTGTTTGGATCAATGTAGGTGTTCTGAAATTCCATGTTCTATGACGGGTTATGATTTGGCGAGGGAATATATCTCGTTAGAATGTTCTAATTCGGATTGGGGATATTTCTTGTCTGAATGTTCTGATTTGGATTGGGAATATTTCCTGTCTGAATGTTTTGATTTTGAATTGGGAATATTTCCTATTTGAATGTTTTGATTTTGATTGGGAGTATTATTTGTTTGAATGTTCTGATTTGGTATAGGAATATTCATGCCAACTTTGGATCTCTTACCAGTCGTGTTGGTGCCAAATGGGTTTGATGAAGTTGCTCCCGTAGTAAATTGTAAACCTTGTGTCATGTTGAAAGGTGTTGGGTTCAAAATTGATGATGTTTTAGTTGGTATGCCAGTTGGTATTGCTGTGGTGATTTGGGGAAAAGAAACACTTGACGTCACAGTTTGCGTTGGTTGAATAGACGGTGTATTCAAAATATGAATATCAAATCTTGGTGGTAGTGTGGCACCTTCTACTAGGAACTTTGCTAGATAATGTTGGGGATCATTTGGCAAATACTCATCCATAAAGGATGCAAACTTAGGATCTTGCACACCAGCATCTATGTCTTCAATATAAATTTGTCCATGTGTGTCTCTAGTGACATGTTTTTCAAGCAAAGGTTTGTGTGGTCTTTCTTTCCTTGATGGTTGATTTGCAAAAGGATTGAAAAATTCGTTAGGGTCTGACATTGCTTTATGTTTCTTCTAAGACCTTGTTTCAACCATGAAAAGTTGCTCAAAATTGGGTAGTGCAGACTATGTCTAAAAACTGATATGTCCTATTGCTATGTTTTTTGGATTTTCTGACAATAAAGGATGTTGCTAAAATGATTTCTAGAAAGACGTATACTAAGATGATGTATGGTAGGATGGAAAATATGCAAAATCTCAAGTAGACTATGATGGTAAATGATTCTAAAAATGGGTATAACCGACCACCTATGGAATAAACGCATGCAATGATTTGAGTTGACCAGGGAACCTGATTGTAGGACGAAGACAGTTGAAAAGATGAATTTCCCAAATTAGACTGTTGAGCTGGAAAGATTCACAAATAGGACTAAAGTGACTAGGTTCAATGACTATGAAAAATTGGAACATGAACGTATGCAATGACGAGGAAAGTTATTTATTCTATGATATGCCAATTCCTAGGAAGTATCTATATGCATGCAACTTAGGATGACTATGACTAGGATGTATATGACACCTAATGATGCAAGGTTTTTGAGAAAAAATGATTTCAGTTTCTGTCCAAGGTTGATCTTAAGAAACAAAAGCGAAAAATGACAGTTATGTTTTCGGACTCGGTTTGCAGTTTTCTCAGTTCTATTTTTGACAGATGTGTCTTACAATGCACATGCGGTGATTTGACTAAAACTAGTTTTGAATTTCAACTGGTAATTGTGACTTGTGACAGATGCGGTTTAAATTTTGACAGATGTGACTCACAGTAACAGTTGTGACTCGGAATATGGATTATGTGAACCTAAACTTGTTGACAGACACATGCGATTTTTCCTTTGATAGATGAGGCTTGCATATACACATGCGACTCGAATTATGACAGTTGTGGCTCATAATATCTAAACTGTGTAAAAAAAAATGGACTTTGTTGAGAAACACATCGGTGTTCACCCTAAAAATTGTGACTCGCTAAGACAGATGCAGTGTTAAAAATGACAGTTGTGACTCAATTTGATAGTTGCGTTGTTTTCTGAAGATTGTGTTTTTTTTTGCTGACTAACTCCTTTTGATGATCAAATGTTTTGATGAATACAGCAAAAACAATCACATAATTCAATGTGTTTTCAGTTTGTGGTGATAGAACTATTAAAACCAGAAAACGTTTACAACTTAGGATTTTTGGACAATATTTACTGAGTTCTTACTTGGATAAATCCAGCTACGCATATTCAAGGCGTATGACTAGTAGCTTGACCCCACTGGCTCCCCTCCATGACACTCAATTATATGGGGTAGCCAAGCTACTATACCCATGAAACTCCCATGGCATACATCTCATATCCACACATGAACCGTAAGAATGTAAGATGGCTTCACAGGTCCGAGCCTACTGCACTAGCAAATAGGTAGGATTTTGGAAAAACTACAACATGGTTTTTAGTAAGGGCATTTCATTAGTGGGGCACTATCTGGTAGCATGAGAGACTATTTATGCCCTTCTCATCAGAACAATGAGCATGATTTCTTGGGTTTCTCCCAGAAATCCATTTTTATATACCGAGTGGAATTCGTTGGCTAAAGCGTGTTACCGGTCTAAGTCATCTTGGGGTGAGTACTTTTTCCCACCAAGACAGGCCCAAGTTCTAGAGTCAGTAACCGTTTCTCTTACACCCAGGATCGCATGACCACGCAAGGGGAGAGGATACTTCGATATACCAAATCGTAAAGGGTGACAAAATATGCTTTTGCACCAAAAAAAGAAAACACTAATAATTTTTAATCCAAATGACAATTATTTATCTACCAAATAGAAAACTTTTTTAAAAAAAACAAAGTCATTAGGTCCTACATGCAAACTGATCAGTAGTTCATTTTTGTGTCTTAGGCTTTCGTCTTGCAAAAAATATTGTTTCTGGTTTTTATTTGGTCTTCTATGCTTTGTCCTGCCAAAACTAAGTTAATCCTCTAAACATAGCTGCACACAAAAATTAGCAAAAAAAATGAAATAACACAAAAAATGAAAAAGAAAACACGAATGTACAGAAGTGAATAAAAACTGAAAAATCTATTACTAGGTAGATGCAGTGCGATGTTGATAGGCGGATGCGGTTCGTGTTGACAATCGGACACAACGCAAATTGTTGACAAGCGGATGCAGTGCAAAGTGTCACAAATGTGGTGTAGAATGGCAGATGCATTGCGGAATGTAGGAGATGTGGTTCACAAAGATGGATGCATCATTTATTTGAGCGGATGCGGTGTTTCGTACGATTCCTGCAAAATAAAAAATGGAAAGATGTTGCACGAATTTGAAGCGTGTTCATGTCGGGTTCACCAAATGTAACGTAGATTTTCTAGGATAGGTTATCCAAGCTGATTAAGATGATCAAATCTAACAAATAATCTAAATAAAAACAGCAAAGAACGAGTAAATGAACATGATTAAACTAAACAAATCAATTGGAAAGCTCTCACCGAATATGCGTCCACTCCTTCGAATTATCTCAATTTCCCTTCTCCATTTTGTTGTATCACTATTCTTTCCCTCAAATATTTAGTATTGATGCAAGCATAACCTTGTTGAATGTCTAAGAAAAATATCGAAGATTAAGTTTCTTCTCAAAATTATTGATTTCAGGAGGATGAATAATCATAATGATAGGCCATTTTATAAATTTTGGGTTTTTGAACGATTGACTCAGATTCAAAGAGAGATCGACAGAAAAGTTTGATGAATTTCATGTGATGTGAGTTATGTGTCAGATAGAATGTGAGTTAGAAAAGTCTGCTAGATAAAGATTAAATTAGAACGAGAACTTAATCTTGTATCAAGAATGTTTGAAAATAGAAAGAACATGAGTTCCAGATTAAATAAACAATTTAATCTTGAGCTAAGAGTCTTCGAAAATAGAAGAAATAGACTTTGAATTTCAAAGACAAAGTTAAACTTGAAGAATAAAGATTTGAATGCATACATGAATTAATTAATTAAATAAATATATTTAATTAATAAATGCTTTCATGCACATGAGTTAGAACTATTTACCTATCCGGTTGTGACAGAGAGTCCTCTCGCAGAGATGGTCAGATACCGAAGCCGAAGGTAACTGGTGGATTTAAAAATAGATCTTGAGTTAGAAGATGAGTGAATGATTTAGATAACTGAATGATAAAGAATGTGACATAAACAATTAATAATGAATTAAATGTTAATTTAATTCAACATTCGAAATTGAAATGAATTTAATTAAATAAATAATGTAATTTATTTAATTTGATAGTTGAAAAGGTGGAATTGAATAATTAAATAATAAATATTTAATTATAGTTGAAATATGATAAAGGGGGTAATTAAATAATAAATTATTTAATTAAGAAGGAAGAATTAATTAGTTAGCGACATAATTAAACAAATATGATTTATTTAATTAATCAAGTTCAATAAAAGGGTCATTATGAATTAATGAATTAATTAAAAAGGAGTATTTAATTAATAGAGGAAATATGTGTTAGAAAGGTAATTAAATAATTAACATTATTTAATCATGATCATGGATAATAGAAAATTATGTCGAAAGCGGTGCTCGTAGGCCTAGACCAATTTTCGGTATCTATAGAGGGATTAAGAGGGTATGGGGGTTGAGGTTTGAGGGATTAAGAGGATATGGGGGTTGAGGGATTTAGGTTTAAGGGTTAATGATTGGGAGTTGATGGATTAAGAGGGTATAGGGGTTGAGGGATTAGGGTTTAAGGGTTGAGGGTTGAGGACTGAGGAATTAAGAGGGTATGAGCATTGAGGGATTAGAGTTCAATGGTTAAGGGTTGAGGGTTGAGAGGGTATAGGGGTTGAGCGATTAGAGGTTTAAGGGTTGAGGGATTAATATTGTAGAGGGGTAGAGGGATTAGAGTCTAAGGGTTGACGGTTGAGGGGTTGAGGGATTGAGAGGGTATAGGGGTTGAGGATTAGGGTTTAAGGATTGAGGGTTGAGGTTTGTTGGATTAAGAGGGTATAGGGGTTGATGGATTAGGGTTTAAGGATTGAGGGTTGAGGGTTGAGGGATTAAGAGGGTATGGGGGTTGAGGGATTAGGGTTTAAGGGTTAAGGGTTGAGGGTTGAGGGATTAAGAGGGTATAGGTTTTGAGGGATTAGGGTTTAAGGGTAGAGAATAGAGGGTTTGATTGATTAAGAGGGTATAGGGGTTGAGGGATTAGGGTTTAAGGGTAGAGGGTAGAGTGGTTGAGGCATTAAGAGGGTGTAGGGGTTGAGGGATTAGGGTTTAAGGATTGAGGGTTGAGGTATTAAGAGGGTATGGGGTTGAGGGATTAGGGATTAAGTGTTAAGGGTTGAGGGTTGAGGGATTAGGGTTTAAGGGTTGAGGGTTGAGGGATTAAGAGGGTATGGTGGTTGAGGGATTAGGGTTTAAGGGTTAAGGATTGAGGGTTGAGGGATTAAGAGGGTATAGGGGTTGAGGGATTAGGGTTTAAGGGTTGAGGGTTGAGGGTTGAGGGTTGAGGGATTAAGAGGGTATGGGGGTTGAGGTATTAGGGTTTATGGTTAAAGGTTGAGGGTTGATGGATTAAGAGGGTATAGGTGTTGAGGGATTAGGTTTTAAGGGTTGATGGTTAAGGGTTGAGGGATTAAGATTGTAGAGGGGTTGAAGGATTAGGGTTTAAGGGTTGAGGGTTGAGGATTTGAGGAATTAAGAGGGTATAGGGTTTAAGGGATTAGGTTTTAAGGTTTGAGGGTTGAGGGATTAAGAGGGTATAGGGGTTGAGTGATTAGGTTTTTTAGGGTTGAGGGTTGAGAGTTGAGAGATTAGGAGGGTATGGGGGTTGAGGGATTAGGGTTTAAGGGTTAAGGGTTGAGGGTTGAGGGATTAGTTTTTAAGGGTAGAGAATAGAGGGGTTGAATGATTAAGAGGGTATAGGGGTTGAGGGATTAAGAGGGTATGGGGGTTGAGGGATTAGGGTTTAAGGGTTAATCATTGAGGGTTGAGGGATTCAGAGGGTATAGGGGTTGAGGGATTAGGGTTTAAGTGTTGAGGGTTAAGGGTTGAGGGATTAAGATTGTAGAGTGGTTGAGGGATTAGGGTATAAGGGTTGAGGTTTGAGGGGTTGAGGGATTATGGTTTAAGGGTTGAGGGTTGAGGGTTGAGGGATTAGGGTTTAAGGATAGAGGGTAAAGGGGTTGAGGAATTAAGATGGTATAGGGGTTGATTGATTAGGGTTTAAGGGTTGAGGGTTGAGGGATTAAGAGGGTATGGGGGTTGAGGGATTAGGGTTTAAGGGTTAAGGGTTGAGGGCTAAGGGATTAAGAGTGTATAGGGGTTCAGGGATTAGGGTTTAAGGGTAGAGAGTAGAGGGGTTGAGTGATTAATAGGGTATAGGGTTTGAGGGATTAGGGTTTAAGGATAGACGGTAGAGGGGTTGAGGCATTAAGAGGGTATAGGGGTTGAGGGATTAAGAGTGTATGGGGGTTGAGGGATTAAATTTTAAGGGTTAAGTGTTGAAGTTTGAGGGATTAAGAGGCTGTAGGGGTTGAGGGATTAGGGTTTAAGGGTTGAGGGATTAAGAGGGTGTGGGGGTTGAGGGATTAGGGTTTAAGGGTTTAAGGGTTGAGGGGTTGAGGGATTAGGTTTTAAGTGTTGAGATTTGAGGGTTGAGGGATTAAGAGGGTATAGGGGTTGAGGGATTAGGGTTTAAGGGTTGAGGGCTGAGCATTGAGGGATTAAGAGGGTATGGGGGTTAAGGGATTAGGGTTTAAGGGTTAAGGGTTGAGGGTTGAGGTATTAAGAGGGTATAGGGGTTGAGGGATTAGGGTTTAAGGGTAGAGATTTTAGGAGTTGAGTGGTTAAGAGGGTATAGGGTTTGAGGGATTAGGTTTTAAGGGTATAGGGTAAAGTGGTTGAGGCATTAAGAGGGTATATGGGTTGAGGGATTATGGTTTAAGGGTTGAGTGATTAAGATTTAATGGGGTTTGAGGGATTAGGGTTTAAGGGTTTAAGGGTTAAGGGTTGAGGGTTGACAAATTAAGAGGGTATAGGGGTTGAGGTATTATGGTTTAAGGGTAGAGAGTAGAGGGGTTGAATGATTAAGAGGGTATAGGGGTTGAGGTATTAAGGTTTAAGGGTTGAGGGTTTAGGGTTGAGGGATTAAGATTGTATGGGGGTTGAGGGTTGAGGGATTAAGAGGGTATAGGGGTTGAGGGATTAGTGTTTAAGGGTAGAGAATAGATGGGTTGATTGATTAAGAGGGTATAGGGGTTGAGGGATTAGGGTTTAAGGGTAGAGGTTAGAGGGGTTGAGGCTTTAAGAGGGTATAGGGGTTGAGGGATTAAGAGGGTATGGGGGTTGAGGGATTAGGTTTTAAGGGTTAAGGGTTGAGGGTTGAGGGATTAAGAGGGTATAGGGGTTGAGGGATTAGGGTTTAAGGGTAGAGAGTTTAGGAGTTGAGTGGTTAAGAGGGTATAGGGTTTGAGGGATTAGGTTTTAAGGGTATAGGGTAAAGTGGTTGAGGCATTAAGAGGGTATATGGGTTGAGAGATTATGGTTTAAGGGTTGAGTGATTAAGATTTAATGGGGTTTGAGGGATTAGGGTTTAAGGGTTTAAGGGTTAAGGGTTGAGGGTTGACAGATTAAGAGGGTATAGGGGTTGAGGTATTATGGTTTAAGGGTAGAGAGTAGAGGGGTTCAATGATTAAGAGGGTATAGGGGTTGAGGTATTAGAGTTTAAGGGTTGAGGGTTTAGGGTTGAGGGATTAAGATTGTATGGGGGTTGAGGGTTGAGGGATTAAGAGGGTATAGGGGTTGAGGGATTAGTGTTTAAGGGTAGAGAATAGATGGTTTGATTGATTAAGAGGGTATAGGGGTTGAGGGATTAGGGTTTAAGGGTAGAGGGTAGAGGGGTTGAGGCTTTAAGAGGGTATAGGGGTTGAGGGATTAAGAGGGTATGGGGGTTGAGGGATTAGGTTTTAAGGGTTAAGGGTTGAGGGTTGAGGGATTAAGAGGGTGTAGGGGTTTAGGGATTAGGGTTTAATGGTAGAGAGTAGAGGGTTTGAGTGATTAAGAGGGTATAGGGGTTGAGGGATTAGGGTTTAAGGGTAGAGGGTAGAGGGTTTGAGGTGTTAAGAGGTTATAGGGGTTGAGGGTTGACGGTTGAGGGTTAAGGGTTGAAAAGATTGTAGAGGGGTTAAGGGATTAGGGTTTAAGGGTTGAGGGTGGAGGGATTAAGAGGGTATGGGGGTTGAGGGATTATGGTTTAAGGATTAAGAGTTAGTGGTATAGGGTTTACGGTTTAAGGGTCCCACTCCCTCTCTTAGGTTTTCACCCCCACCATAACTAAATAAATTATTTCCCTCTCAAGTCTCTCTCTCGGGTCTCACTCCCTCCCATGCTACCTAGACTAATCTTTTTCACTCTAATGCCCTCTCTCGCAATCCCTCTCTGTCACGCCTCACTTACCTCCCACCCTACTCTCTTAGGTATCTCCTTCCCACCCCCTCTCTCCCAGTTTCACTCCCTCTCCTTCTCTCTCAGATGTCTCCCTCCCACCCTCTCTCCCTCTCTGTCTCTTAGGTTTCTCCCTCCCACGCCCTCTCCCTCCTACCCCCCCTCTATCTCTCTCCCACTCTCTCTCTCTCACTCCCTCTATCTCTCTCCCACTTTGTCTCTCTCCCTCTCTCTTAGGTCTCTCCTTTTCAAAACAACATATTTGGCGCTCTCCAAATTTTGCGAGTGCCAAATGTGTTTTACCTTGAAACGATAAAATAGGGGTTGACCCTGTGATTCAGGCCCACATTCTCTTGTATTTGTCTGGTTCAGTGCTTTATCTGAGTCAAAAATACCTTTTTTTATGTAGTTGACTTAATATTGTACCAGTCTATGCTTGATCCATCACCTTTTTACCACCAATCTACATGGTAGACAATGTAGAAGAAAACATTTTGAAGTTTCTACATCATTTTACATTATCTGAGGTAATATATTCATTTTGGTCATATTGAAATGTTTATATTTTGTATGTCTGTTTGTTTTTGACAATATAAACTAAATTTCTTTAATGATTTTACTAATCATAAAAATTGGACATAGAATTCAACATTGAATTAGATGGGATTTGCATAAAAAAGTTTAATTTTTATGAGTTTGAAGAACAAAAAAATGAAAAACATGACATTTACTTAACATAAATTTACTTATGAATTCTATTTGCATTGCTTATAGTAGTCCATTTCCAGCATGGCTAGTGGATTCACTCTATTTCATTTTCTTTTCAACTAATTTGGAAAGCCTAGTAGCTTTCATCAATGTTAATGCAAGCGTCCATTAATTTTTTTGTTCCATAAAAAATTCACCTTCATCACATGTGCTTAGATAAATTCAAGTGAGTTGACAAAGTTGTTAATGCAAGTTTCCATTCATTCATACCATTTACCTTTCTAATAAATAAAAAAATGGGAAATTTTGTGCAATTGAGAATGCTTATTGTCTTTCTAAGTTACCTCATTGCCAAAGAAATAGTGAATAATTATAAGATATAGCATCACAAACCCTTCTTTGAATTCATATTCTTCATGACTTCGTTGACAATCAAAAATTTGGTTTTGAGAAAAATAAACACAAGATTCTCTAGTTTTCATTTAGGTGGCAACAACTTATACCCTAGGTTTGTGATGCAGAGCAGGGAGACAAAACCTTCAACAATCATAATTAGATCAATTTCAAACAATGTTCAATCTCAAAAACCTTAATTAAATGTTGAACTAACCAATTTACTTTCACTTCCTTATAGCATTCACAAAAAATAAAATTGTTCATATCTTAGTCACTAGAACCCTCTCTAATGCATCTAAAACCTAAACCCTTGCTTTATGCCTTTCTATTCTTGAAACAAGGAGGGTTTATTCAAAATCAACGTTCCAGGCCTCTGGTGTAGGAGCACCTTGTAAGCTCAATTTTGTCAAAAAGGTCATCTTTAGTGAGCATGGTCAAATGCTAGGATTTTAGTTAATGTTGAGTATATTGTGTTAAGTAAGGTCAATTAGACCATTTTATAATATTTTTAGAGCTAAGGGAGTTCAGTTGTGTCATAGCTTGCAATTTGACTAATTGTGGTAAGAAAAGTTGCTAGGAGATACAAAAGTTGCAAAGTTGGAGCGACTTGGAATGAAATAAAAATATGTATAATAACCTTCAATTCCTCAAAGGAGAGGTTGTTGGTTGATTTGTACCTCTTTTTTTATCAAGAAGAACGTTATTTTCTAGAAATTTACTGGTTTCTCTCAAATTTCTAATTACTTTACGGCCTTTACAGACTCTAAGATGATATGAAATTGGTTGGATGTTGTATATTAATGAATTAGCTTTCATTTTTACCTGTGAAGCCCTAAACCTGCAATTGCACAAAGATAACAAACATGGTTAATGTTAGATCAAAATGCATGCAAATATGAAGGATTCCCCATGAAATCCACCTGTTTAAGCTAATATTAGGAAATGAAGAATAAATTTAAATAACATGAAAGTAAATCCTAATCTAGCCAATAGATTGATGATCCCATGGGGGAATTGGTGCCAATGGAGTGTTGCAATTGGCCCTTTCCCAATTCCTATGTTGCAATGTAGATTGATGAAGAAATGGTCAAATCTCTAAAGAGATTTGAGCATAACCTTGGTGCAAATATGAAAATGTGGTGAATGCTTGGATGAAATGAGAAAAATTAGTTCTCAATTGGAGAGAGTAACTTTGCATGTGAATTGTGGATGAAGATTGAGGAGAAGAGTCTCCAATTTATAGACTTCTATTTAGAAGAAGTGGGAAAGATTAAGCAATGTGGGACAAAAGAAAATCCAATGGCATTGTGCCACTTGGCCACATGTGATTGGATGAGGAATGAGCACATTTTGGCCAATGTGCATGATAAATGCATAATTTTGAATTTGAAATGGTGAGTTGACTTGTTTAAGGGGGAAGAGAAGTGAATTTAATGTCACTTGGCTCAAGGTCAAGGACATGTAAGAGGTATTGAATTCCTTGTTGGAAGGACCAAGTCCACTTGGCGTTTTTGAATTCAAAAGAGGGAATATTCCCTTTTGATGCTTTGTGAGGGAAAATAGGTAAATTAATAAATCAAAGTAATTGATTTATTGTGCAACTTGCATTCTTTAGAGGATTTTAAGGAGAGAGATTAAATTAATAAATGTTTTGATTAACTTAATAAGGAATTAGATGATGTGACAATTTAGACTTAGATTTATGAATTGATTTAAGTCAAGAATTAAGAGATAGAATGTGATGAAATGCTGAGAATGTGATTTAAGAGGAAATGTTGTTAGTAATCAAGATTAGGTGTTCCAAAATGAACTTGTACATTTTCCATGTCTACATTACCTATTTATAGGTTCTAACTCTTTGTATAACGAAAGTTATATTGTTTTTACTGCTGCTACCTACTTTCATAGTGTTCTTGGATTGAAAGCTTTCATTATGTAATTTGACCCATTACACTTTTTCTGCTTACTGTAACTTGTGGAATGGGTCCTCTAACTTTTAAAATACATGCCTAACCTATTTAAAATATTGTTGGGTCAAGGTTGGGTGATTGGGATGATGTTCTAGGACTGTAGCAGGGTCTTTTCATGGTGAAAACTAGGGCTTCAAGTGGTGTTTCGACAAAATGTGGGAAGGACTGTCCATGTAATATATTATTCACCATGTTTAGGGTCTAGTAAGTGTGTTTGGTGCTTTTTATGGGTCTGGCAGGTCTGGGAGATAGGAGTTTCATTAAAACCCCAAGTATTTTGCTTGAAATTGAGGGTTTCATGTATTAGGGGTCTAGAGGTCTTGGAACTAGAAAAAAATCAGGAAATTGGAGGTTTTGACACATACAATACTATTTTTTGAGGAGTTTGAGTGAAGATGTAGTGTTTAAAAGGTACTATCTTTGTAAATTAGGCCAATTGAATAGCCTTTTCCAAGGTGGGTCTATTGGAAGTCAATTTCAGTCCAATGGAGTTCATGTTGGGGCTTACCTATGTTTTATAACTTGCAAATGGGTATCTTAATCATCCTTGATTTTGTCAAGTGTTTTGGAAAATCTTGGTGAAAAGGCCCTTAAATCGGGTTACCTATGCTACAAGGGAAAGCTTGGTAGAAGTTGGGATTTTCAGTTGAACATCTGATTTTGCTTTGGAATCTAATTGATTCTCATTGATTTGGTGTATTGAATGGTTTCCACCCCTCTCTACATCAAAAATGGTGTTTCTTGGTAAGTTAAATTGATCAAGTTGTGTGTAAGTATATTAAGAGCCTTCCTCTAAATCTTTGAACAAGTTCATTGTGGATCCCTACATGTACTGCATCAACCTCTAGCTACTTTGCCAACTCTTCAAACACACTCAAAATCCTTACTCTAATATCTAACCCTACAGACATCTAACTCCATCATGTATGAAAAATATTGTGTAGCATAGACATGTTTGATAATTCCAAATAGCTCATTGCCTTCTTTCATAAAATGCTTTGGTGTGTTTCATATTTAATGTAGTGTAATCAGAGATATCAATATTTTCATAAAATGCATTACTTAATTTTGTTCTATGTGTATTTTTGAACATGTAGCATTCTAGTTCATTCTGAGGAAATGACTGAAGCCTCTAACACTGGAAGAACGTGCAATTAAAATGCAAGTAGAAAAGAATCAAAAAATGTAGCTCGTGAAGCAAAGGAATTGCAGCCCATACAACAAAAAATTCCTGTGCAATCTAAGAGAGATGTCTAATTGGAAAAACAAAGGGCACAAATGAGGAAAGTTGGGCACATCATCAACCATAGGTGAAGCTCAATGCACATCTCTAGTTGAAAAGACACATTGGCAACATGTGGTTTTCTAGGCACATCAGAAATCACATCTCCAATTGAAGACACACCATCAACAACATTGTGTTTTGAAAGTACATCAACAAACACATCTCTATTTGAAGTAACTCCACAAATGACATCTCAAGTTGGAGGTACAACATCATTTACATGTCAATCTCAAGGTATGTCATCAATTGCACCTCCAATTGAAGGCACACAATCTATCGCCGATGTTGTTGACCTTCCCAATATTGACACAAATTCACATTTGAGAACTCCTCCTAGAGTTTTGCATAGAAAACCTACATTTTTGATTGATATTGACTCCAATTTTTTGAAATGGATGCCTAATAAGATTCCAAAACGTACATGTCAAAGATATGCACAGAGGATATGGAGTTTATTTTTGCGAAGCTAAGTGAGGGTGGAAGATGCCAACTATTTGTTGAACTGATGAGGCAACTCAAATTTAGGCCCACCATGAAGGCTCTTGGGCTAAGATTTTTGAATGACTCAAGTGAAAATTCCATTGTAAAGAACTTGATGAGTGCATACGAGAGCGTGGGTTCCACCTCATGTACGAAGGATAGTTGTGCCACATGACACGTGATGACAACAACACTATTAAGCAGTCAAACAAGGAACAAGGTGAACCTTACAAAGGAAAGTAAGTCTTTGAAAATAAGTAGATCATCTCTAATGAGAGCCAAAGGAAGGTGTGAAAGAGTGCAGGATCTAAATAGTAATGAGTTATGGGAATTCTCGGGTAGAGTGCCACAGAAAGACACAAGAATTGCTCAAGGCTTGAGATCTGTAATTGTGAATTATTGGAAGGATGAAACAAGGACCTATCCTAATCAAAGAGATGTTGTAAGAAGGAGAACTGGTAGTAAAAACCATGAGCCACATCTAATGCATTATTTGGATACCACTCAAACCCAATTTATTGCTGATTTTATATAGAAGTTTGTTGAAATTAAAATATCTCAAAGGTATTTTGAAATACTAAATCCTTTTTATGCCAAAATAAATCACACACCCACTACTTTTTGTTGTAGGGTTCATAATAATGTTTTGTAGGAATGTAACATAATGCCTCCACCTAAATCGTCAAGGAAATTTTTGTCTTCCATTTTATGTGAAAGAGAGGATGGTAAATTTTTTTACAAAAAATCATGTTTGGATGGCACATGTGATCATTGTGGTGGCATGCAAAATTTTCCAATTTTCCAACACATGGCTAGTACATGCACAATTGGAGACAAAATTATGGAATTTGGAAAATATAAGACAGTGGCATACAGTCTAAAAGATGGGAAAGAAGCAAAGAAGTGTGAATTGGTCAGTGATAAGATTCCAATGTATCAGTTTATGGGAATTTTTTGTGATCAAGTGGTCTATGAGTATGCAAGGAATACACACATAGCACAATGGTTGGACTCATAGTTCAAGTTATGCAAGGACACATTTACACTTCGTCATATCATTTCAGTTGTCAACTTCACTGAGAACTACACACTACAGCCATAGAATGAGGTGAAATCAAAGTACTACAACTTCACACAGGTTGCTATATTTGTGCATATAGAATTCATTCATGCAAATGATAGTACAGAGGAAAATAGGAAAGTATTGAGGGAGTATCACTTTTACATCAATGATGATCGCACACATTCTACAGAGTTTGTGTAAGGTTGCTTTCATATGTTCTATGTTGATCTAGCTAGCAGGGGCATATCATTTAGTCAGCATATCATATGGTCAGATAATTGTACATCATAATTAAAGAATGCCAGAATGTTTTACTAGTTGAGAAGGATGCATAGGATTAGTGGTGTTCAACATATGTGGAACTTCTCATAGGCCGGGCATGGAAAGGGGGAGCATGATGGAGCAGGTGCATGTATCAAAAGAGCCCTAGCACGAGAAGAGTTAAAGTAAAAAAATAGTGTAAAGTTGACAGATGCAAGATCAATTATCTAGTGGTGTAATGGGTCTAGGTAGTGAAGGAAATTATTTAGTTCATAGATATTTTCATTTAGTAGATGATACTAACATTGCAAAATATGAGGATTATTGTACACTAAGAGGATCGAACGAGCTACACTCTTTTAGAAGCTCCAATGCAGGTACATGGACTATCCATACAAGGAATATGGAATGATTTTGTTATGCATGTACACTTCAATCATGGAATGATTACGAGTCAACAGAGTGGGTTGACAAATGGTCTGTAATAATTCTAACCCCACTTGACACTTATCAACTTCCGATGACTCTAAAAATCACGGAGATGCAATCATCCATTGACTTTGATCATGTATCAGACCTACTAGAACTAGGTAATTTATCTTACTTACAAGTTTTATCATGTTTCTAAGTAAATACATCTAACAAGATGAACATATCAATGTAGGGCATGTTTATGTGATGATTGTAGATGAAGACAATGAAGAGGGTATAGATTATTACATGTGTCATTGTATCGAGGCCATAAGGAAATTGGAGTCCCCAGTTATAGATAAAGAAAACATAGAATATCCTACAAATTTGGTGGTTGTTACTGAAACATGGCTTCGAAGGTATCTAGTTAAGAATGTTGCAGTTTGTTTGTTTGAGGACGTCAACACACATCAAAAAATTATTCACTACTCGAACCTTATCGTCGCCACCAATGTTCATTTGATCAAATGTAAGGGAAAACCTATGAAAAAGAACTTGTGGAAAGTGTGTGAGTCTAACCATGAGGCAATACTTGACACAATAAAGAGTAGAGAAGACCCAGATGGTTCCCTAGATTGATTTGTAAGTATGCACATTGAATTTGTAAATTCATGTTATTGATCACTCTTTTGGACCAACACCTCGCAATCAGGATTTTTCACCATTAGTGTTTGATGTCATATGCATTTACGACTGTCATTGATCCTTTTTTGATTGTGGCTATAAGTAATACTAAATTTTGTCAAAGTATATAAGAAAAGAACAACATCGATTAGTGGTGCAAGTGTTCATTGGTATGAGAAACATCGATTGCTGGTGCATTTTTTGGTTGTCAATCTTCTCTTTCTTTTCCATCTCATAGATTTATCGGATTCTTATATGCTACATGTTTTATGTTAAGCCGCTCAGTGATATATTTAAAATTTATACGTAGGATCATCAAGAGATGATAAAGTAGCGAAGGGGCACATCACCATTGTAGGACCTTCAATCGACCTCCTTATCTTGCATGCATGAAGGTGATAGTAGGTCTCATCAGCTATATGACTGACATTATTTAGTTATTGCTCTTTTAATGATTTTTATGTAAGTCTATGTCTAAGATTGAGAGGCTTTTGCAGGTTTTTTGTGGACCAAATTCTTATGATACTACACAACCACAAAGAGGCTACTACCCATTTTTTTCATAGAGAGCAGGGGATGTACATGTTTTGAACCATTTTGGAATGAAAATAACTAGGCCAGCTGAGGTGGAATGGAGAAATGAAACTAGGCAGAAACTCCTTTTGTTTCTTCTCAAGTACAATATATTTCATGATCTGTGCTGAAAATGGGACGATTATTTCCCTACGTGTATTGATACAAGTATTGACAAATGGGAATATTTTCAAGATGTTCTTCCATCACTATTGTAATATTTATCATTGACTTAGTGTATTTTTTTATAAACAAAAATTATGAGAAATTAATACATGCAAATGTGTATATTACATTTAAAATTAGTTGAAATGCTTCATGGTTTACATTTAAAGTTGTCTTCAAGGAAAAACATGTGGATTTATGAGTAAGAATAAAATAATGTCTAATATAATTGTAGAAAGGCATATTTTATTGCCCCTATTGATGCAGAGGTGGTGGTAACCCAAGACACAAATTGACACAACTTCTCTCAAATATGCCAAGCAAGAAATCAACTTTCAATTAACTCAACCTTATAAAATAACATCAAACTCAACAAAAAACCTATAGAGGTTGTCAACATCCAAGCAATGATAATTAAATAAACTTTGCACAATCCCCAAGGCAGATTCATTGAATTCCTCAAAACTCGCCTTTTGTCAATCCTACCGAATTGGAAAGCTAGTGAGCTTAGCAAGCTAGTGAGCTCATTGGCTTGCCAAATCTATAGGGTTGACAAGGTAGGGGTAGTTTATGCCTCTTAGAAATTGATGCAACCTAGGTCATCTCTAACATACCTCAATTTGACCTAAAATGCCTTTGGAGCAACTTTCTAAAAACTTGAAAACAACGTTTTCCAACCTCACTTTTTCATGTAATAACACCCCAAATGCCACCTAGGGCATCACCAAAAATTAGTATGTGCACCTCCTGATATAGAGTGGATCAAAGAAGATGTGATTTGACACAACTTCTCTCAAATATTCCTAATAAGACATCAACATTCACTTGACTCAACAGGGTACCTCAACTTCCCAACTATGGACTCTTCAAAACAACATTAGGCCTTAACTTCCTTGTAGCCCTATCAACTAGGAAAATCAACAATAACACTGGTTGGAGGAAAGAACCAAACAATTGACACAGGTTCTAGACCCCTTATGCAGGCCTCTTCAAACCCCTAAGACCTCAGGGTATGACATTCAACAAAAAAACTACTATGGACCAATCTACAACACCACAAGGGGACCTAATGAGGTTGTTCCAAACAAGAACCATGATGTAGAGTGGATCATTCAAATAGGAGAGATGACACAACTTCTCTCAAATATGCCCACTTGGACATCAATTCACCAAACTCACAACAGGGTAACCTGCCACTTGACATGGGATTTTGGCCAATCAGACTAAGACAAAGGTTTAGACTAGATTTCTTACCCTAGAACATGTTTATCCTGACCACTCCAAGAAATAACACCATAGCTTTCACCTAAGGAATTCCATTTTCTCATTGCTCTAGCCTTTAGGCCTCTTTTACCCTTAACCCTTGTAGCACTGCCCAGTAGGACAGTCAAGATAAAAACCACATACAAGCCTATACCAGGCCCAAACCACTGAATTTGGACAAAAAATGGATGCCCCTACAAAGTCTCAAAGCCTCCCTTCTTGATGACCAAAGGTAAAGTCACAAAAATCCAAAAGTTAATGCTACAAGGTAGGCCTAATAGGCTGCTCAACTAACTAAATACCAACTTTTAAAACAAGTAACCATTGCATTTCAAATTTGTTGCTTTAAGCAACTTACAAATTTGCAACTTTAGACTCCTCCAACCTAATGACTATAACTAATGACCTATAAACCCACAAAAATGTCTTGGAAATAGCCTTATTATATAAACAAAACTCCATTCTTGCACACTCATATACAAATACACAAATAGGCCTTCAAAGGCTACAAAGACAACTTCTAGTGCAAGATTGAAATTTTCACATTTTTTATTAGTAGACCCAAAACTCATCCTAAAACATACCTAATGGTCTTAATTGACCTTATTCAAGGAAAATCATGCTTAAAATACCCACAACAACTTATTGACCAACCTATTCACCATCAGATAATCAAATATTGAGGGTGGGGTGTAGGTAAGGGTTTATTGAAAAAACATACTCCAAACCTTCTCACAACCAACCAAAGCCTAAAACACCTTCAAAAAGTTTTGCACAAGCTTAAAATTTTGAGATATCGCTGCCCCCAAATATTTCTTCAAACCCTAGCACTAAACCACCATCTTCCACTAAACAATGCACCATTTGACATCTATGACATCACCTAAGAACCATCCATTCACCTCCCTTGCACACAAAACTTTTCCCACATGTTTTATAACCCTAACTAAGTCTTTCCATCGAGTTATAGAAGCATACAATGGGTGGAAGGATTAATATGACATTTTAATGCACTCAAAACCCTTAAAATAGGGTATATAGACTGACCCTTAGTAATTGGCTTCTAAAATGTACAAAATCACTTCAAATCCAACCAAACTAAAACTAAAATAGAGTTAAGTCTGTTTCCCACTTAATTCGATTGAAAAGAGACCATAATCATGCTGAGATATGTTCAATCGACTCGATCCCTTAAGGGTCCAAAGTGAAAAAGGGCAGTAATCTTTGATAAGGTATTACTCGTAAACCGTGGTGATTATGAAATATATTTCTAAACCTACAAGATCATGTTGCAACCCTCTACAATAACCTCTTTCATTTTTTTCTATCTCAGAGGCATTTTCCTATAGTGGCTAATTTTCACTTGGGGAAAAAGTTGTCAAATGCAAGTAGTTGAAAGTTGCAAAGTGGTGCAACTTTCTTTTTGTAGCTCATGTGACCAAATCGAATGTTCCAATGCTTTTGGGTGGGTATTTTTATGCTAGGCATGGTCCTCTATTGCACCCAAACACATGAAATCGCTTCGAGCTACGTTCAATCGGATCGATCCCTTAAGAGTCCAAAGTGCAAAATGGCTACGAACTTGAGCATGCTAGTATTTAGACACTGTGATGCTTAGAAACTTATCATCTAAGCCTATGGGATTACATTGGGCCCCTCTACAATAACCTCTCTCGGTTTTTTGCTATCTTAGAGGCATTTTCCTATGGTGGCAAATTTTCACTAGGCGAAAAAGTTGTCAAATGCAAGTAGTTGAAAGTTACAAAGTGATGCAACTTTCATTTTGCAGCTCGTGTAACAAAATGAACTATTCCAATGCATTCGAATAAGTATTTTTATTCTAGGAATGGTCCTCTTTTGCACCCAAACACTTAGAATCGCTTTGAGCTATGTTCAACCGGATCGATCCCTTAAGGGTCCAAAGTGCAAAATGGTTGTGAACTTCCGCATGCTATTACTTGGACACTGTGATGCTTAGAAACTTCTTGTCTAATCCTATGAGATCATGCTAGGCCCCTCTATAATAACCTCTCTCTAATTTTTCTATCTTGGAGGCATTTTCCTTTGGTGGTGAATTTTCACTTGGGGAAAAAGTTGTCAAATGAAAGTAGTTGAAAGTTGCAAAGTGGTGCAACTTTCGTTCTATAGCTTGTGTGACCAAACGGATTGTTCCAACACATCTGGGTGGGTACATTTATGCTAGGCATGGTCTTCTTTCACACCCAAACACATTAAATCACTCTGAGCTACGTTGAACCGAATCGATCCCTTAAGAGTCCAAAGTGCAAAATGGCTGCGAACTTCAGCATGCTCGTATTCGGACACCGTGATGCTTAGAAACTTCTCATCTAATACTATGGTATAATTTTGGGGCCCTCTAAAATAACCTCTCTCGGTTTTTTCTATCTCAAAGGAATTTTCCTGTGGTGGAAAATTTTCACTTGGGGAAAAAGTTGTGAAATATAAGTAGTTGAAAGTTGCAAAGTGGTGCAACTTTCGTTTTGCAGCTCCTGTGACCAAACAAACTATTCCAACACATCCAAATAGATATTTTTATACTAGGCATGGTCCTCTTTTTCACCCAAACATGCATAATCGCTCTGAGCTATGTTCAACCAGATCGATCCCTTAAGGGTCCAAAGTACAAAAT
Source organism: Sequoiadendron giganteum (assembly GCA_007115665.2). Taxonomy (NCBI): domain Eukaryota; kingdom Viridiplantae; phylum Streptophyta; class Pinopsida; order Cupressales; family Cupressaceae; genus Sequoiadendron; species Sequoiadendron giganteum. The sequence goes on along the minus strand of CM021108.1, from coordinate 22,765,413 downwards.
GGCTGTAAACTTGAGCATGCTACTACTCAAACACTGTGATGCTTAGAAACTTCTTGTGTAATCCTATGAGATCATGTTAGGCCCCTCTACAATAATCTCTCTCAGTTTTTGCTATCTCGGAGGCATTTTCCTGTGGTGGTAAATTTTCACTTGGGGAAAAATTTGTCAAATGCAAGTAGTTGAAAGTTGTAAAGTGGTGCAACTTTCGTTCTGCAACTCGTGTGACCAAACTGATTGTTCCAACGCATCTAGGTGGGTATATTTACGCTAGGCATGGTCCTCTTTCACACCCAAACATACGAGATCACTCTAAGCCACGTTCAACCGAATCGATCCCTTAAGGGTCCAAAGTGCAAAATGGTTGCGAACTTCAGCATGCTCGTATTCGGATACCGAGACACTTAGAAACTTCTCATCTAATCCTATGAGATCACATTGGGTCCCTCTACAATAACCTCTCTCTATTTTTTCTATCTCGAAGGCCTTTTCCTGTCATGGTGATTTCTCGCTTGGGGAAAAAGTTGTCAAATGCAAGTAGTTAAGTGTGTAAAAATGACTTTATAGCCATTCCACCCATTGTATCCTATTGTAACTTAGTGGAATGGAATAATTAGGGGTAGGGAACATATTTGCATGGTTTTTGGAGTAAGGTAGGTGAGTTGAGTGGTTTGGTGTGATTCCCTAGCTGACAATTTGATGAGTTCTAGTGAAATTCAGTGGTTTAAGAGTGGAAATGGTTGAAATCCTTTGGGGTAGCAGTTTGTGAGGGACTTTTAAGCATGTGTAGGTTTGTTTAAGAATTTTTGATTCATTGGAAAGGTGTTATGAGTTTGTGGGAATAGTATTTTCAATAAACCCACCCATTTTAGGCTTTTAGCCATAGCAGCAAGGCAATGAACTATTTGATAAAATGCTTTAGTAAACATGTATGAAAAATGTGGTATCATAGACAAGGCAATGAATTTTTTGAAAAATGCCTCAAAGAAACATGGTCTCATGGTGATCAAATTTCATGACAATCCATAGCTATGAGGATTTGTGACTTGAGGATTGTGATTAATGATTGGAATTATGTTTAGTGACATTGCAGGACCTCCCCCACGACATCAATGTTTTAGGGATTTATCCATAGCAGCAAGAAAATTAACTATTTGATATAATGCTTTGATAGACATGTATGAAAAACGTGGTAGCATAGAAAAGGTAGTGAATCTTTGAAAAAATGCCTCAAAAAAATGAGGTCTCATGGTGATGGAATGCCATGACAATCAAAAAGCAATTTGATTGTCATGGGATTCTATCACCATGAGACCACATTTATTTGAGGCATCTTTTGAACTAGTTCACTGCCTTGTCTATGGCTTTTCATGGCATTCCATCACCACATTTATTTGATGCATTTTTTCAAATATTTCACTGCCTTGTCTATGCTATTGCTTACTATTATTCTTTTGATATATTTTTTTGAAGCATCCATAGCTTGTTTGAAATCACTTGTTTTAGGCTTTTAGCCATAGCAACAAGGCAGTGAACTATTTGACAAGATGATTTGGTAGACATGTATGAAAAATATGGTAACATAGACAAGGCAGGGAACTATTTGAAAAAATACCTCTAGGAAATTCAATCTCATAGAATGCCATGATAAGAAAATGCAATTGGCAGCTGCTCCTAGCTATTAGTTATGCAATGTGAAGAAATTGCATAATTGCTTAGGTTGATTTTGTACAAACTATATTGTAATTGAAATTTTTTCATCTATTAGCATCTACTTATTAGTTATGCAAGGTGAAGTAATGCTTTGACTTTGAAAGATGGGCAATGCAATGTAATCAACGATATGAATATAAACTACACAATCCATTTTTTACAATTCATTAGTTAAAATATTTATTTTATTTTCTCTCTATATCTCTATATGCTATGGAAATACCTTTCAATTTTTAAATAAAAGTATTTATCTCTTGTACAAATTTTCCCGATTTTTTCACAAATTATTATACTTTTGGTTTGTCAATTTTTTCCCCAAAAGATTTGTGTTGCTATGCATTGGAAGCATGAAGCATACACATGAATACACATAATATAGGTGAAGTATACATATGAATAATTTAAGCATACATATGAATAAGTGAGGCACAAGTAATTGAAGCATTCCAAAGGATACAAACCATGATGAATGGAGCTTATTTACACAATACGCTTTAGATGGAGCTTATTGAGCATTCAATAGTAATTAATTAAGCATTAGATGTAAACAAAATCCATTCCTACAACATTCAAGCATAAAAATCACACGATATGCATGATAACATCATTCAAGAATGGAAATAGCAAAATAAGAGTTTCTTTAATCAAAAAGCCGAAAGGCTATACAATGATATATATTGATAAAAGTATATACAATATATCCAAAAAAACCATACAGGCTTAGTACAAAGGAGGCATATGGACATAAAATTTCATGTATATATCAATAGTACAAAACATATGTTCAAAATTGCCACATAGGCATACAACAAATAACACTAATACATAGTCATTTCCCTCTAGGGGAAGGAAATCGATCCTGTGTTGCCTTCAAAATTTGGCTGGATGGAGTGACTATTGCTTCTCTTGTCTTTCAAACATGCTTGCTAGTCCTCCTCTCTTCACTCTAGACCTTCAACTGATACAATAAAAATTAAAGATGTTAAGACATAGAAACTAAATTATGGAATGGCATATAACACAATATATAATCACTTACCACTTACATATAGTCATCATGCACATTTACAACATCACCACATCCACGATCTCGAGTGACAACCACTTATGGCAACCATGAAGATAGAAATTAAACTACATAAAAGTATCATGAAAATTTTCTATAATAGACCATAAAAGAGAAAATATAATGTCAAATCGACTAATCTATTCCATACCTCTCTCAATGGATCAGAACTGGCTATTTCTGCAGCAACTCCATGGTCCATCATGCCACCAACATCACCAGGGTTGTCTCTTGTCAACATCTGCAAATGAAACAATATCTTAGGTATCATGTTGATATAAAGACCAAGAGGGGATAATGGAACATAAGGTGAAATAAGAGAGGGTAATGGGATGGAAATAGAAGGGTGATGCATTGAGGGGGATCAAACTCATTCAAATTGACAACTTGCATTCAAGAGGCATCTAACAAGATTAAAATGGCCTATTAGAGTTATCCAGATAATCCTCAAAGCTTGAAAATAATCGGGAGTCTAACTTCTCACTTTCACCCATGTAACCTAGCAGTAGTGCAAACTCAATTTTTTTCCTTTAACTCCCATGCTTTCCAAAACACTTGACAATCAGAAGGTTGATTCAAATACCCATTTTAGATTTATAGCATATCTCTTAACCAAATACAAGTCTTTTGGATCAATCCCTTGAAATTACACCCTTAATGTTGTCCTAGGCCATGAATTAGGCCAGATTTACAAAGCAACATACCTTTAAACTTAACATAGACCCTTGAAACCTTGGGGAAGCATTTCCTATGCCCTCAAACCTCTAAAACCACAATCAACACCTCGGGTTGACACATCCAACATAGAAAACTCCAAAACCCTCAATTTCATGCCAAGTCAAGAAGGTTTATTCAAAGTCCCACTTGCACAACCTCCCAGACCATGCCACTGACTTAGAAATGTATATTCTGACCCTAATATGCTCAAAATTTGGAAAAAACTCCACACTCTCACTGATTTCCACAAACCTTAGACCCAAGGCTCCATCTTCATGTGTTTTTCTTTCACAAAAATCATCAAGATAGTAGGTTTATCTGCTTATTTCCTTCTCCACAACTCTAATCATGTAACCTACAACCTACTCAGACTCCCTAGTGCCCATTAAACTATTTACAGTAGGTATAATCGGTGTAAGGGACCTTAAATCATGATTTTGGTTACAAAACCCTCAAACAGTGTGTCTTCGGCCTATCACAGGAAAACAAGGATATTTACCACAAATCACAATGGACTCCCTCAAAATTATTCCAAAATATTTTTAACACCTTCCACCACAAATTAAAATGATTTACATGGCACAATCAATCTATACGGGCATGTATAGGCCTACAAATGACAAGAAAACTCAGAAATTTGATGAAAAATAGAGATATTCTTATTGCCAATGCTTCAAACTTCAAGACAACGTTACAAAATGAGTTTTTATGCCTTTTTAATTTCTTCTCCTCATCAAACCAATGTCCAACTACCTTACAACTACTTTTTAAACCTCTCATGACCATTGCATTACAAATTTGTTGTATTTATGCAACTCACAAATTTGGCACTTTCAAGTTTTGACTCTTTATATTTTCCTAGACCCTCTTAAGCACCTAAACTATTAAAAATAGTCTAATGAGACCTTATTCAACTAATAAATCATGAATTACTCAAGAAAACATCATCATATCTCCCTTGATAGCCCTTGTCAACTTTGACAATTCCTTCCACATGATTTGCAAACCTTACAAGATGAATACAAAAGGCCCTCAAAGTTGATCAATTACAATAGAATGGTCACATTGGACCTTATTAAGACTCAAGGACTCAACTCAAACATCCTAAAAAACCTTTCCTATCTGATGCAGAGTGGTAGGGAAGGTAAACACACAACTATCATGGCAAATACAATCCAATTCAATGCTTCTCTCAAATACTCTTACAAGGAGTCATAAACTCCATTATTCTTTAAGTGATCAGCCCCCACACACCTAGGGTTCACAACTCAAACCACCCAAAAATATTGAAAGCATTTGGATCATGTCACATTAGGATAAAACAAGTTTCAACAACCCTCTAGCACTTAGGTTTCAACAAACAACTATCACTATGGTGATTTACACCTCACTCCCTCTTAAGGCTTGTAGCCCTTACCTGGTAGGACCATCAGAATAAAAACCACATGGAGGAATGTCAAGACATCAAACCCATGGATTCAGAAACCCCACATGGACCCCTACAAATTTCCAAAACCATTCCTCTAGACTATCAAAGCATAACTCAAAATGACCTTTTCTACTGCTGCTCCAAGAGGCCTAAATCACATACCTACACTTGGGTCTTGACTATCTTGGATCTCACCTTCACCCCAAATCACAAAAAAAAACTCCTACATGTTTTCCACATGTGTTACCATCATTCCTAAGTTCCCCCCAAATAGATTTTCCAGAAACCAAGCAAAACTCACTTTTTCGCTTGTTAATTAAGCTTGCCACATAGAGATGTCAAGCCAAGAATCTCACAACACTTCCTCCAATGAGCTTTCCATTATCCAAGAAATTGAGGACATAATAGTATAGGTATATACCTTCCATCCCACCAGGATTTAGCAACTCTACAATGTGGGGATGGAAGAAACACCCATAATTCCCTCGAAACCCTGATTTTGAGGGTTTTCAGACCACCTGAGAGTAAAATTATGATATCTCCCTTTATACTCAACAAAATCTCACCCCTCTAATGCCAAAATAAATCTTATTCAATTACCTATCAAAAAATTATAGGCTTGAATCATGAAACAACACGTACAGACTATACCAAGTACGGGATCAGAAATTTCTTCAAGAAAACACAAAAAAAAAGCAAACTCTTTATTGAAAACTTCTTCCAAACTTCAAGAACAGACTTGCCTCAACCAAGAGAGGCATATATGAAGCCTTAAAACCTCCTCCAATTTCCTCCAACTGAAATTTGAATCATTTGGCCATTGGAAACACAAAAAGACTTCATTTTTTACTCTTTAATGCCTAATTAAGGCAATTTAGCCAACTTTCACCAACCCACCTACAAAGATACCTCCAAATTATGTGAAAGGCATCCAAAAATCCTCAAAATGAACAAGATGAACAGCCTCAGGTATCTAACTACATCAAGGCATCCTTTTTGCTTAATTTTCCAAAATGCACTAGACTTACATAGGAGGATGGAGACCTTGTTTGTACAAAAAGTTGGTCATCAAGACCAAAACTCCACCAAATCCCTAGGAGACCTATAAAAATCAATGAAATGGTCCATGAGACCTTATTCCAACATTAAACAAAGAAACAAAACATAACAAATGATTCTAGGTCCCTTATACCCATGGGTGCTCCTGCACCATACTCCCAAGCAAGAAAAAGATCTCAAGTCATCTTCGAGATCAGGTCTTTTATAGTAGTCCCATGTTGTTTAATGTTAGTTTCAGACATCCAGGTGGAATCCTCTTTAGGTAGACCTTTCCACTTCACCAAATACTCCTTGTAGACCTTCCTTCTAGTCCTCTTTGTCTCCTTGGTGTCTAGGATGCATTCAAGAGTCATAGGTTGGCTTTGGGGTAATTCCTTAACCCAATATTCATCTTCTATTGGTGTTGGACCTACTGCATCCCCTGCATTCATAGAAGCTTTGAAAGGATATAAATCATAAACATTAAAGATAGGACAGATTGCCACCCCAAGAGGTAGCTCTATTTCATAAGCATTTTGGCCAAACTTGCGGACCACCTTGCAAGGTCCTATCTTCTTCATCATGATTTTATTATAATTTCCCTTTGGAAGTGTCTCCTTCTTCAAGTGATCCATCACCAAATCTCCAACCTTGTATTGAACATCCCTCTTCTTCAAATCTTCTCTTTCTTTGTACTTCTCAACATTCTTTTGTAGAGTTCCCTTCACTTGTCGATACATATCCCTGATTGTAATAGAAAATTCCTCTCCTTGAGCACTTCTCCTATCAACTCCTTGTAGATATCTTAAATCATAGACCCCTCTAGGGTGAATTCCATAGAATAATTCAAAAGGGATCCTACCAATTCTCCTATTCATGGAGTCATTGTATGCAAATTCAGCCTGAGGTAAAATCAAATCCCAAGCTTGTCCATGCTCCTTGGTAAGACATCTCAAGAGATTTCCCAATGATCTATTCACCACTTCAGTTTTTCCATCCATTTGTGGATGGTATGCAGAGCTAAAGGATAGGTTTGTGCCAAGTTTCTTCCACAAGGTCCTCCAAAAGTCACCTATGAACTTAGAATCCCTGTCAAAAACAATTCTTAAGGGCAATCCATGTATTCTAACAACCTCCTTAAAGAAGAGACCTGCTATACTAGATGCATCATTAGTGAATTTACAAGGAAGAAAATGAGCCATCTTACTACACCTATCAACCACCACAAAAACATTATCAAAACCTCTTTGGGTTCTAGGCAGCCCCAATACAAAATCCATACTTACACTCTCCCAAGGCCTATTGGGAATGGGAAGTGGTTGATAGAGCCCTACATTTGATGAATTTCCCTTTTCTCTTTGGTAGATTGTACATCCTTCCACAAAATTTCTCATCCACTTGCAGCCTTGGCCAATAGTAGTACATCCTCACTTGTTCTAATGTCTTATCAAGGCCAAAATGACCTCCCAGACTCCCACTGTGTTTCTCCTTTATAATATTCTCCCTCATTCAACATTTAGGCTCACACAATTGGATTCATTTGAAGAGAAAACCATTCTACAACAGAAAATAAGAGTATTCACCATGAAAAGTATTCAAATGTTGACCACAAACATTGTATACCTCCTTAAAATCTGCATCTTCATGATACATGTCTTTCAATGCATCAACCCCCATGCTTTGGAGTTGGATCTCTTTTACTACAAGTTCCCTTCTATTGAGAGCATCTGCCACCTTATTTCTTGGCCCTTCTTATGCTTTATTGTGAATGTATAGGCTTGTAAAGACTCCACCCACTTCATGTGTCTATGATTGATTTTATCCTCTGCATTCAAGAAACTCAAAGCATGATTATCAATATAGACAACAAATTATTTAGGTAACAAGTAGTGCCTCCACTTTTTGAGGGCTTGGACCATAGGATACAATTCCAAATAATAGTAAGAATACTTCCTCTTTGCTTCATTCACCCTCTCACTAAAAAGTGCAACCAGTTTGCCTTCTTGGCTCAAGAAAGCCCCTATTGCTTGGTTACTAGCATCACATTCAATTGTAAAAACCTTATCAAAATCAGGGAGCACAAGTATAGGTTTTTTTTCTACTCTCTTTTTCAGATATTCAAACCCTTTATTAGCCTCATTGGTCCAAGAAAACTTACCCTTGTTACCTCCTTTGATGGTGTCCAAGATGGGTGTACAAATTTGACTAAAGTTCTTGATGGACTTTCTATAAAAGCTTGCAAGTCCATGAAAGCTTCTCACATCTCCCATGGATTTTGGTGTTGGCCAAGTAAGAATAGCATCCACCTTTGAAGGATCCATCTTCAAACATCCCCTGGAGATGAAAAATCCAAGGTACACTAGTTATCCCTTCATAAATTCACACTTTTCCATATTGATTAGAAACTTCTCCTCTTGTAACCTCTTCAATACCATGTCAAGGTGCTTTAAATGTTCTTTTTTAGACCTGCTAAACACAAGAATATCATCTAGATAAATCACAATAAACTTTCCAATGAAAGGTCTCAATACCTCATTCATAAGGTGCATAAAGGTGCTAGGGGATTTTGACAACCCAAAGTGAATCACCAACCATTCATAGAGGCCCTCATTAGTCTTAAAATTTGTCTTCCATTCATCACCCTCTTTGATCCTTATCTGATGATAACCGCTTTTCAAATCAATCTTGGAAAAGTAGGATCCCCCTGCTAGGCAATCCATAAGGTCCTCCATTCTTGGCATTGGGAACGTATATCTAATTGTGATCCTATTAATGGCTCTTTAATCAATGCAAATCCTCCAATTCCAATCATTCCTTGGTGCTCAGATAGTAGGAACAACACATGGGCTCAAACTCTTTCTCACTAGCCCCTTATCCAACAAATCATGCACTTGTCTTGCAATATTCTCTTTCCGAGAAGGTGTCATCTTATATGCAGCCTTATTGGGAAATGTAGCCCCTAGAATCAGATCAATATGATGGTGTATATCCCTAATGGGAGGTAGGGAACTAGGTAGTTCATTTACCATTATGTCCTTGTAGCTTTCCAACAACTCTTGGACCTCTCTAGGTGCATCTTCCTTCTTCTTTGTGGGCAGATCTACTTCACTCTTTGGCTTCATAATCAAGAAGAATATTCTTCCTCCTCCTTCCTTCAAGTTCCTCATGAACTCCTTCTCACCCACCATCAAAAAAATAGGCCCTTCATGCTTTTCCTTGTCTTCTTCTATGAGAGGTGTGAGGTTGTAAGTCACCCCATCCTTCACAATGGAGTGTGTTTTCTTCTCCCCATCATGCTTGGCCTTCCTATCAAAATACCAAGGCCTCCCAAGCAGCAAGTGGTACACATCCATAGGGATGATGTCACATAGGATCTTGTCCTTGTATGACCCAATGTTGAATTCTACCCATACTTGCTCATTCACCAAGACCTGTTGTCCTTCACTAAGCCATGAAACTTTGTAGGGGTTAGGGTGAGAAATCCTTTGAGTCCACTACTATCCTACACACATTACCTTGTACCTTTCAATTGATTCTAAAGAGTGCCTTCCTTTGTGGGGCTTCTTCAGGGATTGGTTCCTTGAGCAATGCTCTCCTAATCATCAAGTTCTCTCCAATTTCTGATGTGAGGTTTATTGCAGGCGAGGTCACACTTTCTTCATCTTCATGTACTAATTGATTCCTCCTCTCTCCACCATCATAGCTTGATCCTTTCTTTTCAGGGCATTTGAAGGATGGATGCCCCAGGCTGGTTGCAAGTGTAACATCTCCCTAAAAACTGATTGGAACTTCTCCCTCCATTAAATCTACCTCTACCATTGGGTCTCCTACCCGAAATCCCCCTCTATTGCTTGAGTCTCCACTTGATTCATTAGGATTAGAATCCTCTTGATGTTTTTGGGACTGATTTTTTCCCCCAAAGTTGCCTCTACCTCTTAAATTCTTGCCTCTTCCTCTATTTTTCTGCTCTTATTTTCGTCTTATCTTCTCTTCAGCCTTATGTGAAATTTTTATGCGATCCTCCATGGTCTTAGGGACAAACAAACTGATATCATATTTTATTTTGAGCCTTAGGCCATTGATATACCTGGCCACTCTTTCATTACCACTTTCTACATGATCACATCTCATACTCAACTTGAAGAATTTTCCAGTGTAGGATGGAATATCCATGTCTTTTTGCTTCAGATTCTACCTCTTTTTAAACTCTTGCACCTCATGATCAACAGGAAGAAATTGTGCCTTCAACCTATGCACCATCCTCTTCCATGAGTTGATCATGGACTTACCCATCTTCACCCTTTCTCCTTGGATGAAATTCCACCATGTCAAGGCGGATCCCTTCAACTTTGTTTTTGAAAAATTCACTTTCTTGTTCTCTACCATTTCTTTATATTCAAAATAGTTATTCAATGCCTCTACCCATTCCAACACGTCTTCCACATCCATCTTTCCATTGTACACTGGTAGGTCAATCTACACTTTAGAGGACTCTCCTCTTGATGCTTACAATGCTTTAAGGATTCTTCTCTCATGAGGGGGTATCTCTTCCCCCTGAGGGTTCTCTCCACCTTCTATAGGTCCTTCACCCTCTAGCTCTTCTTTAGAGGAACTCTCTTCCTCCATGGCCACTCCTCTTCTTCTGTTCATTTCCTTTAAGGCCTCTACCTCTTATCTCGAGGCCTTCAACCCCTTTGTAACCATTGATCAAGGTTGTTTTGGAGGCATGATGTCTTCCCTTCAACAATTACCTGCAATTAGGCTATGATACCACTATGATGCAGAGTGGCAGGAAAGGTAAATTTTGTGCAGTTTTTTGCACACACGCCCAATTGAAAGTAGGGACCCTCTCTTTGCTCTTTTGGCTTTCGATTTTGGTGTCTTGGGTCTTCTTTTTTTCTGTTTTTCTTGCTTGGGAATGTGCTTTGATGTTCATCTTTCCTATTGGAATAGTCCATTTGTGATTTATATTGAAAACCTTAAGTTTTGGGTAAATTTCGGGTTCTTCACTGTTTTCAGGAAAATCCACCTTGGGCGGACTTTCCCAGTTTCCTCTCGGATCCTGGTAGCAGCTACTTTTTGCTGGAGTCTGGGGATTTTGATCATTTGCCAAATTTCGTCATGTCCGGATTTTTCTGAAGTCCTTTGCTCCCTCGGATTCCCCGGTTTGGCCTAGGTTGTCTTATCAATTGCATTAATGGTGATTGCATGACTTCTCTTAGGCGGTGTTATATTGAGTTTTGGGAAGTGATTTTCCATTTGAGTTTCGAGTGCTTGAGCTTGAGGTGTGTTGTTGGATTGTGCATTTGGAAGTGTCTTTGAGTGTTGCGTTTGGATTTCCTAAGCGCCATTCGTGTTTTTCTCGTGCTTGAGGTTTATTTCTAGCTTCCTTGGTCTCATTTCCTCTATTCTCAAGGTATGTGAATGTTCTCTCTCTTTTGGTTTGGATTTCTTTATTGTGGGCACCTTCATGTTATTCATTGATACATTCTTATTGAATGTGCGTGCTTCCTGGGCATTTTTGGGGTTCATACTTTGCCAGTTTGCCTTTTTACATTCATTACACTTAGGAATTTTCCATTCTCTTCGGGTGCTTGTCCTGGGTGTTTTCTTTTAGCTTGTCTTTCATTGTTGTCTCGGGTAGCTTTCTTGCATTTGCCACAAACTTTCTATCATCCTACAAGCAAGTTGTGCCTAAGTTGTTTTGTTCTTTCATGATGGAAGATTTAGGGTTTTTGACCTAGGGAATTGTCAATCCCTCTCAATTCGCTAAGAGATGAGTTTTTAATTTAAGATTTATCCATTGGAGCTTTAGGTCAAGTCATTGTTGAGCTCCAGGTTCTTAGTCTGTGATTGTTCAATCTATTTGGGTGAAGGCAAGAGAAACGTAGGTGTTCGGTTTTTTGGTGTCTTCATGGAATTTTGTCTCTACTAGAATTCCCCGAGTTTTCCAGTTTCCTCTTTTTTCTTCATAAATTGCCTTTAATCTAGAATTTTACTTGTCTCACAGATTTCCACTTCCTCCGGATTTCCCTGGGGTCCGTTTCTTGGTCGTTCTCCCAAAATTATGCTTTAATGGTAAAATTGTATTAACTTCGCTAGAATCCGCACCTTCGGGATTTTCCCAAATGTTCTGCGCCTCCTTCATTTTCCCGGCTTGTTGAAACTATTGTTATTCTTGGAGATTTTCATCTAAGGCGAATTTTTCTAAGGTTTTGTGGGAATGAAGAATTTGATGATTATATAAGAATTTGCTTGATGATGATGCATTTAAATGATCAAATGAACTTATGCTAAGTTGTATCAATGGATTCCTTTATTAAATTGGTTGCTTAAAACCATGATATGGATGTTTGTATGCTTATTTCACTGGATTCCGCCTGGTCCAGATTTCCCCAAAGTTCCTCTCCAGTCTGGATTCCGCGAAGGGGGCTAAATCCCAAACTGTGGGATAATTTATTTTTGACACTTATTGTTTATCTTGGATCTTATTTTATTGTCTTTACTTGTTTGTAGGCAAGATCAGGACAATTTTTTGTTGGGCATGGCAAGGGAAAGATAATGGATCCAAGTGCTGAAGGTTCTGCTATCTCTAAGGTAGAAAGAGTAAAAATGGACATAAAGAGTAAGATTCCTGAGAGAAGATCAACTTTCGTCTGGTCAGGGATTACTGATACCAAAGTAGGAATGTGGGACTATGAGGAGTTTAAGGCTGGAATGGCAACACAAAACCTCCCTTTGTTGGCCAGAAGAACATTGGAGTCTAGGTTGACACATGTGGCTGGATTTCCCTCTATAGTACAGTGTTATGAGTTGGTACTTGAGTGTGCCAGGAATTATGATAGGGGAACACAAAGAATAATTGGTCCTCAGGGAAGGGTTGTTGCAAACTTTGACCCTATGTCCATTGCTCGAACTTTTGATATGCCTGATAGGTCACATGTGTTGGCCTTTGATATGGATGCAACCAAAAAATAGTACGAGGGGAATGTTATTAAATCCTAGCAGGTAATCAACTCTTGGTTGGAGAAGCCCAAGGCTCACTTCTCCAAGCTACCTAAATAGCTAGTCAAACTCAAATTTAGGAGGGAATACTATGATTCCATCACTCTCCTCAGTAGGCTGGTAGGATTGAAGAATGTGGGGGTATTTGAGAGATGGATGTTCAATTTCATTGCTCAGATGGAGCAAGGTATAGACTACCACTGGTCAAGTCCTATAAGTATAGTGATCCATGAACAAATGTGCAATGTTTTATAGACAAATACCTTCACCATGACTTCTTACGTGGTGTATGCACTTGCAAGATTTCACCCATACAAGGGGCTAAGTACTAGAGGTATATTTGAGCAAGATGCAATCTATGAGGTGTATCCACAACTTCACCTGGGAGGAGGAAGCTATAGAAGGGTGAATGATGCATTCACCATGTATATTACCAGTCTGTTGTAGGGTGTTGAACATGTTAGAATTTTAGACAGGGCCAAAGAGTTGATAAGAAGGTTTGGGGCCTGGTTCATTCATTTCCCCACCTTCTCTTACATAATAATTGATGGTTGTCAAAGGGCTCCCTAAAGACTTCCAAGGTACCCAATAGACCATATCATATTGTTGGAAGTCACAAGGCAGATTTGTGACTTTGATGTGATTGTGAAGGGAGAGAAACATAAAACAGGGTTTGCAAATGACTTCCCATTGAAGATAGGCATAAATGAGGTATGCCCTTCCATCCAGTCAGCCCATGCTTCTGAGGAGGAGATGAGTACTTTTGGTCTCTCTTTCCATTCCAAGAGGGCCATATTTGATATCACTAGTGAGGCACAAAAGAAAGCTAGCAGGGAATATAGTCACAAGGACAACATTGAAGACTATTGGGCTAACCTTGGTGATGAGTTTGATGTTAGGAAAAAGAAATTCTCTAGGCTGCCAGTGGATTTGGTGAGATTATATACCATAAAGGCAATTCCTGATTAGGTTGAAGAAGATGGGAATCTAATTCAGGGCCACATCTTTGAGGCTGTGAAAGACAAGCCAATTGGAGAGATTGACTGGTTGGAAGAGGAAAAGATAGAGTTGGAGCAAATTATGACTCTAGTGATCAAATACACCAAAATTTGGCTTAAGAACAAAATGCTAGAGTTGGAAAGTGAAGGTGTGCAATGCACCTATGACTTAATGGGTGACTTGGAATCTCATTCTGCTTCTGAGGAATCCCATGAGAAGGATCCCAAGGGTAAGGCTAAGGTGGACTCTCCCTTCAAAGTCAAGGTTAGGGATGTTCAAACTGAAGAAGTAGTAGAGGTAGGTAAACAAAGGAAGCCCATTGCCAAGAAGAGAAGGCATGTTTCAAGGAAAAAAGGGATAGAAAAGGATGAAGAAGAAAAGGGAGAGGTAGATACCACTGCTCCTTTGTCGAAGAAAAGAAGACTTGTGAAGCTGTCACAAAAGGAGAAAGAAACTTCCAAGACACAAAGGGAAGTTTAGCCACCTATGGTAGAGGTAGAAAGTTTAAAGGAGAAAACAAAAGTATACATGAGGAGGTCAAGGACTCCTTCCCCAAAAGATGTTGCAACAAAAGGAGATGTTCCTGCGACTGCTCCTATCATTGAACAAGAGAACATTTCCCTTCCTCAAGAGATTGGCAGTGTGCCAAAAGAACCAAAGAAGGATGAATATCCTAAGAACTTGGGAGAAGAATAATTCTAGGAAGGAGAGCTCTACAATGCAGAGGTATAAATTGACAAGATAATCTAGTCTCCTTTGGTGGCCTATGCAGATTCGCCTACAAAGGTACATGGGGACAAATCCCCTCAAAAGGAAGAGATACCGATTAGGATTCCTTCACAAGCATAGGACAAAGGGGAGGAACACTCTCAGGATAAGGAGGATTCAGTTAGGGAGATCCCTACAGAGCCAAGTATTGAGAAGGATGCACCTAGTGTTCAGCAGGAACAGGATAAGCAGGATAAAGTGTAGACAGAGTCCACTGTTCCAGGCCGGTTGGATAGGGAACTGAGGAGAAAAATAATAATAGTGGAGGACACTCCTCCCAATTGGGATGACCTAATGGCTAACATTGGGAAAGGTAAAACAAAGAAGAAAGCTAGGGTCATTTCCAAGATTGAAAGAGATGGATCCAACAATAGGGTGGCCCATATTGCTACCCATGCTCCTGATAAGGATAGAGATGAGGTGACTGCAAATGACTATCATGTGCAAACCATTGATTCTGGGCATGCATCTTTGGAACAAGATATTAAGGAGTATGAAGGATCTAGTGCTATAATCCTTGGTTGATTGAGGAAGGAGGTCTAGACCATGCATGAGTTGGAGAAGGAGAATGATAAAATAAAGAGGTACTTGCAGGAGTTGATGAAACCCTTGCAATCCATTAGCTCTTCCTCCTCTGCTGTAGGTTTCTTACCTCAAGAGACAATCTTCGAGCTTGAAAGGATGAAAGGAACTACACATGCCACAGTCGATTGGTTGCAGGGAGTTTAGACCAAAGGAGATGTTTCCATCAATGATATCTTGTCAACTATAGGGGATTCCATGAGGTCAGTGGATTGGCTAAAGATTGTGCTAGCCCAAGACAAGGAGGACATAAATCTCTTGCTGCAGAAAATAAAGACCATTATGGAATACACTGAGGATCATCTGGTGAAGAGTGGAATTCTTCCTTTCTTAAGGGTTTCAGAGCCTTGGGAATGGTTTGATATTTTGCAGATGAGGCAAAGGACCTTGAAGAAGATACACAAATAGGGGAAGCAGATTGAGGACACCTTGACTACCATTTATGACAGGTGTATCTCATTCTTTGAAATCATGACAAGGAGAAAGAAGTTCGCTCCCAAGCATCTCAGTTTGGAATAGTTAAGGAAATGGTGGAGAGATGTGTATTCTCCAATTAGTGAGCATCAGATAGATGATATTGTAGCCTACATTGCAGTTATTGATAGGTATCTAACAAATAGGGCTGATTGGGATGGCACAGTAAGACAAGCAAGAGATGACATCAAGTCTCTTGAGAGAAAGGTTAAGGTTTTGCTTGTGCCACCTATTGCTGAATTGGAAAAAGTATTACTAGTAGTGCACAATGAAATGGAACATTCCGAAGACAAGGATGGGAAGTAGTTATATAGGGCTACATCAAAGTTTGTGCTTCCCATTATTCACATGCATTGGAATGAGTTTTTGAGACCCCGGGCCAACTTGGATGAAATTGGTGCAATTGCACATTTTATGTTGATTTCAAATATCTTTTGGGCCGACCTATTGTGTGGCATTTATTTTTGTAAACCCTATTTTGGGTCGGCCTATCTTGGGGGGGTTTCTATAAATTGAGCATGGTGCCTCATTTGTAACATAGATAGAGTAGCATATATAATAAGATAGTAGAGAAGTTAGAAGATTTCATATTTGAGTGAATTATAATTAGGGTTTATCTTCAAGCAAGTGTTGTAATAGAAGATTGGAATTGTTGCCATTTTGGATGATTGAATATAAGAAAGGATATTGTGATTTGGTATCTCTCTTGTGTTGAGTTTATCTGGCATGGTTCTTGTTATACTATCTTTAAAACTACTTAAGTTTATTGTTATCTGGTTTGGTGATGCTTAGGATTTCATGTTTGAAATGTTTGCAGCGATTTCTAGTCCATACTTTTTGCAGTTAGCTGATTGTTAGCTGCTTTGCAAAGTTAGCCTGGACTTAAAAAAGTTCTTAGTTTAATTATGAATGTTCATTCATCTCAATTGCAATAGGGTTGTTTTAAATGAATATGCATGATTTGAAAATCTTTAACACCTCAGAAGATTGCACTATTCCTGTAAGATTGAGAATTTATTTGGGTCAAATAGAAAGTAGTTTATGAGGGATCAGTACATTTTGAACATCTTATATTTTGCATTGTCAATCTTAGGGTTAGGATTAGCCTTAGAATTATCTCTAAAACCTTTATCTTTTGTTATTTTTTCATTATCTGGGTTAAATTTATGGTTTAAAGTACCAACTTATTGCTAGATCTGATAAATTCGAGTCTAGTGTTTGCTTGTAGTAAGGTCCCTTTGTGATTACCAACATTTTCACACTATCTCTGAGTTGTTTTATTTGCATTGTCAAGACCTGACATTAGAGACCTTGGGGTTATCTCCTTTTCTTAGAGATTTACCTTTCAAGAGAGATAGGATATCATATTTGTCTGTGTTGTTGTTGTGTAGAAAACACCATCAACAGATTGGTGCTAGATGAAGGGCCTTGGATAAGCAAGCTGGAGCATTTTCTAAACACCATTTCTCCTGAGAGGCTCAAAAGAAGAACCAAATCTACTCTAGGAGAAGAGGAATTTCAAGAATTGAAGGCCCCTACTAGGTCAAGAAGGACCAGAAGAGGGGAAGAATCCCCATCCGCTCAGCCACTTTCATCATCCCCATTATCTTCATCCTCATCTGATTCCAAAGGAATTCCTATTCCATAGCCCCAACCAGCCATAAATCATTCATTACCACCCCCACCTCCACCAATTTATTTCCTTGCCAACAACCCATCTCCATTAATTTTCAATAACTACAATCTCATGCTCAAAAACCCTGGGCATTTTTTCTCCAAGTTCCATACTCATGATCCCAATAGGATAGCCGAAGAGCATATCCAAATTTTCCTGACCTGGTTGAGGGATAGAGGAATTAATCATGAGAATGTAGTATGCAATATTTTCCCTTATTCCCTTGGGGAAGAGGATTTTTATTGGTATAATCACTTACATTTTGCTTCCATCCATAATTGGACCGAACTAGAGACTGCATTTTTGTAGAAGTTTAAGATTCCCATTAGTGCTAATGAGCTATACCTGCAGTTTACTGGAGTTAAGAGGGAGATTAATGAGCCTATAGGATCATTCAACAATAGGTTCCACTGAGCATACACCAAAATCAACGCACCTTATGCTAGAAATGAAGAAAACCCTAGAGGTTTACCTTGAAGCCCTAGATAGCCTTACATCCACCTTCCTTAAACAAAGGACTAATCGCCAAACTACTTTTCTCACTGCATATGTTGAGTTTGTTAAGGTCAACATGGATTTGAGGCAAAATTTATCAAGACCTCTACCATCCTTAGGACCTACTGCTCACCCTGGACAAGTCCAAGCTCTCAACCAGGCTTTGACTAATAATGCTCCCATAATGAATCCAATACCCTCATTTCCTTTGGTCCCTCATCCAGGTCCTCCAATAAATCAAGCTCAGTCTATGACCTCTTATCCTCAGCAAATGGCTAATTAACCCCTCCATCAGCAACAGGTTGGTTTCCCCACATATTTGTAGAATTCAAAAGTTTTGAATTGGGTCGTTGGTTCTAGAGGAGTACCCGGATACCCTCCTGGTAATGCGAATTTAGCACCACCTAATGGTCTAGATAAGGAGCGAATGGATGAGTTATCTGAGTAGGTGAAAAAATTGAATATGGAGGTGACTTATTTAAGAAAATAGAATAGCCAACTTCAAGCTGCTTAGAAGAACATGCAGTCTAATTGTAGTAGAGAGAACAAGAACTTTGATAGAGGACAAAACTTTGAAAGAGGGCAGTATTATGACATAAATCAAAATTATGATAGAGGACAAGGCTCTGGTCAGAATTTTGATAGAGGACAAGGCTCTAGCTAGAACTTTGATAGAAATAAAAAAATTCCACAAGGATTTGATAGAGGGAAACCACCTAGGTAGAATAGGTCATGGAATACTAGACCTAATAATGGAGGGGTCCCTACCCCATTAGATCAACCCTCTACTCAGGAGAAGCCTCCAAGTGGTGTATATTTAGTAGAGGCAACTTTGTCTGGATGGTGTAGACTCCATAAGACAAGCCAGCATTCTGAGTTGGACTGTACCAAGTTTTAGACTATTGTTTCCATATTCTAGTACGAAGTTGAGAACAATTCCATTAGTCAGGAGATTGTGCCCTCAAATCCCAATGATTCTCCAGTACTAGTACTTAATCATGCCCCATTACCAAAAGGTGAGGAAAATGAACTAGAAGAAGAGTACAGTGATCTAGAGAATGAGGCGGAGTAGGTGTTAAATGAAGATGAGATCTCTCAGTTGTTTAGTGAGGAAAATGAGAATGATAATGGTCCTTTGGATGAGGAAGAAGTTGGTGTTGAAGAAGTTCGGATGTTCCAACAAACAACAACGAAATATGATTTGAGGAATAGGCCTAAAAGGAGTCCATAGGCTAGAGGTCCTTTCACTACTTCCATCCCTCCTAATAATTTTACTACTCCACCAAATCCGCAAGCTAGTAATAATCCACCTTATCCTCATGTGCCAACACAATACTTGTCAAAGGGAAACAATGTTGAAGTTTCAAAAAACAAATAGGCTAGTGGCTACAAGGAAACCCATGTTGATATGAATATGGAAAAATTGGGTGAATATGTGACTGAAGAATTCAAGAAAGTAAAGGTAAGTCTCTTTGCTTTTGAATTATTCAGAGTCCTTGCTATTAGAAATGCAGTTTTGGGGTCATTTAGGTCGAATACAACACCACCGAAAGTAACTGCCAATGAGGTTGTTGCCAGTCTTCTAGTTCACAGGCATCTAGAGGCCATGTCCCACCTGTAGAGAAAGGGAGAGATAAATATAAGGGTCAAGTTGCATAGGCTGACACCCACTTCAGTTTATTTCAAGGAAAGATGGAAACCCCTCCTTTCTTGATTTCTGTTTGTATCTTTGGGAAGAACCTACATAATTGTCTTTTGGATTCAAGAGCATCTACAAATTTTATGCCTTTTGCAATTTGTAAAGAATTGGGTATTACCCCTATAGCCTCTCAAAAGAAGGTCACTCAATTGGATAAAACAAAGGTAAGTGTAGTAGGAGAATTGAACATGATCCCCATGCAGCTTGTGTCAGATCCTAGGGTGCAGCAGGTGATCAACATTTAGGTTGCTGAAATTCCTGATACTTATGGTTTGATTTTGGGTTTGGATTTCACCAAGGCATTGAATGGATATACATATATAGACCATTCTCACATGTGGCTACCATGGAAAGGAGTTCTGAATCAGATCAAAATTGAAAGAGAACCCAAAATGAAGTATGTGATCACTGAATACTATAATATTTCAAATGAGGTATTGGTGCTAGAGGTTAGCATGGGGAATTATGTGTTGGTTGCATCAACCTCAAAGAATGAAGAGGTATTTGTGTTTCAGGGTCCCTTAGATGAATTCATATCAGAGATCAATGGTTCTAGAAACCTGACTGAACAAGTAGATAAAACGGATAACTAGGAGGATATGCAGCTCAGTTTGCTAGATAACTTTCAGGAATTCATCCAGAGGTGTATGGAGAATCAGATTTAGTTGGGAGGAAGTATGAATTTTAAATAATTATTGCTCCCCAATTGGTGTAGAGTCCATGATGCTCCTCACTCTGAGTTGGATTGTGATTTATGTTAGACTGTTGTGGAGCAGATATAGAAATGCATTAACCTAGTCCCACCTGTTAGTTTCAATATACAGAAGGGGTTAGATAATGATAAGGGTAAAATCCCAATGCTTCTTGAGAAGCCCCCCATTTGCAGTAAAATGAAAGATGAATTAAAACAACCAGAGCCTAATGGTTGTTGGACATTGAGATTTAATGGGTCAAAATCTAAGTAGGGTGTTGGAGCAAGGTTTGAGTTGATCAGTCCTAAAGGTAAGATTTATTTTTCTGCTCACAGACTCCAATTTCAATGTACTAATAATTTTTTTGAATATTCAGCTTTGATCCATGGTTTGTTAATGGCATCATGGAAGAAGGTTAAGATATTACAGGTTTTTGGAGACCCTGAACTAGTAGTCAAACATGTAAGGAAACAATATTCATGCCGTGATAGGAGAATGACTAATTATAGGCATAGAGTGTGGGATCTCATTGAGGGATTTGATTCTTTTAACATCCGGTTGATCCCTCAAAGTAGGAATCAAGTTGTAGATTCCCTAGCGTAGGCTGCTAGTACATTGCAACCTTTATCACTTTCAGGATTGAAGAAGTTTACTATTGAACTCACTCCATTACCTTTAGTACTTGAGAATGTTAGTAATTTCCAGGTATTTGAAGATGATAAGCATATTTTGGATTTTATTACAAGATGTGATGTGTTTTCTTCTCAATTCATTGATGAGATAGAGCCTCAAGAGGAAAAAATAGATTTAGAAGGAATCATTAACTTGAAGACCAACACTATCCCAAGGGGTATGGTGCAGCTTCAACGAATTTTTGATTTGGATAAAATAAGAGATTAGGAACAACAAGTAAAGAGCGAGTCTCTCAAAAATCAGTGTGAAACATACAATATGGGGACACCAGACAATATGAAGAACATTTTCATTGGTAAGGTATGTACTCCAGAGGAAAGAAAAGGGATTATTGATGCCTTGCATACATATCATGATGTGATAGCCTGGAGTTACAAATATTTAAAGACATATGATACCTTGATTATTACACACACCATTCCCTTGAAGTCAAATGTCAAAACATTCAGACAGAGGCAGAGGCCAATCAATGCTCTATTAGAACCCATCATTTAGAAAGAATTATAGAAGTTGCTTTCAGCATGAATCATATTTCTAGTAAGACATTCAACTTGGGTTGTGAATCTGGTTCTAGTAAGAAAAAAGAATGTTGAAATCAGACTATGTGGACACTTTAGGAATTTGAACAGAGCATCGAAAAAGGATAACTATCCAGTTCCTTCATTGGATGAAGTACTTCAGATTTTCAATGGATCTTAGATGATGTCCTTTCTAGATGGGTATTCTGGATACAACCAGGTTATGGTACAATATGAGAATAGGCACAAAACTGCCTTCACTACAAAATGGGGAACTTTTGCTTATAGAATTTTTTTTGGGTTGATCAATGCTAGAGCTACATTTCAGAGAGCTATGGATATTGCTTTTAAGGATATAATTGGTAAGTGCATCATTATTTATATGGATGAATCGACAATTTTAGCTAAGAAACGAGGTGATCACATAGCAGATTTATGTAAAGTATTCCAAAGGTGTAGAGAGTTTGGCGTTTCACTTAATCCAAGGAAGTGCATTTTTGGAGTCACAGAAGGAACATTGCTAGGACATGTTATCTCATAACAGGGTATTTCTATTGATCCTGAATGAATACAGGCTATCTTGAAGATTCAACCTCCTACAATTAAGAAAGAAATGAAGTCATTCTTTGGGAAGATTAACTTTTTTAGGAAATTTATCACTAGATTTGCAGAGATAGTGAAGCCACTGAATGCTATGTTGAAACAAGAGGCAAAAGTAGAGTGGAATGTAGAAGCTAAGGAGGCCTTTATATCAATTAAGAAAGCTATTGCTGAGGCTCCAGTGTTGGTGAGTCATTATTATGCTAAGCTTTTTTACATATATTCATTCACTTCTGATCACTCTTGTGCTGGAATGTTAACCCAAAAGTCTGATCAAGGCAATGAGCATCCTATAGCCTTCATGAGTACTCCTTTGAAGGATGCAGAATTAAGATATCATAATGTGGAAAAGTAGGCCTATGCTTTGGTTAGAGTAGTCAAAAATTTTAGGCACTATATTTTGAGGAATAAGGTTTTTGCCATAGTGCCTAATCTTGCAGTAAAGTTGTTGTTAATGCAAAATGAGCTAGGTGAACGAAGGGCCAAATAGGTGACTATGTTATAAGAATATGATATAGAGATTCAACCCATGAAATTGGTGAGAGGACAAGGACTAACAAAGACAATGGCTGAGATAGTTTTTGATCTCACAGCTCAACACTATTATTTTTAGGAGGTCTCTCCAGGATATTGGTACGATGAAATCATTTATTATTTTATGAATCAACAATGTCCTGATCACCTTAATGAAGTTCAGAGGCGAGCCTTGAGCCTGAAGAGTGGAATTTTTATGATGAAAGGAGCTATCTTGTATAAGAAGAATCATGAGGGTGTATACTTGAGATGCCTGGGGAAAGAAGAAGCTACCAGAGTGATGGTTGGATTCCATGAGAGATATGGCACAGGCCATGGTTCTGCATCATCTACTTCCAATCAGATCATAAGGGAAGGATATTATTGGCATACCTTATTTAAATATGCACACCAACATGTGAGGACTTGTCATATATGTCAAACTACAACAAGTAAGGAAAAACATGTAGCTCTTCCACTTTAGTCGGTCATAGATGTAAAACCATTCACCCACTAGGGAATGGACTTCATAGGTCCAATTAATCCTCCATCTTCTGCGGGCCCCAGGTATATTCTCACCATAACTAATTATTTTACTAGATGGACAAAAGCTCTTTCCTGTAAACAATGTACTTCAGATGTGGTAATCAATTTTCCTGAGTCGAGTATTATTAATTATTTTGGTTGTCCTCTATCTTTAGTTTGTGATAATGGTCCTGCATTTCCATCATTAAAACTTTCTAATTGGGCCTTTGATCATGGACTTGTTATTAAATTTTCATCCAATTACTACCCTCAGAGTAATGGTCTAGCTGAGTCTTCCAATAAGAATCTCTTGATAGTCATTCGTAAGTTGCTAGAACAAAATCTGAAGGATTGGCACACCCAGCTTCGATTTTCTCTCTAAGCAAACCATAATAGACAAAAGGCATCTATAGGAACCTCTCCTTATCACTTAGTGTATGGTTTGGAACCTATGTTTCCCATCTAATTGAAGATCCCTACCCTGCAGTTCATTAACAAATATTACAATGAGGAAGATAAACATGAGACCCGTCTGGTTGAGTTGTTACATCTTGAAGAGAAAAGAGATGAAGCCCTAGAAAAATTTGCTAAACATCAAGGCGTAGTGAAAAGATGGTTTGATAGGAGAGCTAAGGTGAAAGCCTTTAGGATCTCTGACTTAGTTCTCTACTTGGATAAGGCCCATGACCGTAAGGGAGAGCATGGTAAATTTGATAAACTCTAGCTTGGTCCTTACCAGATTTTAGAAATTCTAGGAGATAATGCTTTTTGTTTGAAAACTCTCATTGGGCAGGATATCCTACTACCTATCAACGGGCAGTATTTGAAGCATTACTTCCAATCTTGAGTTTTTTGCAGCTCATCCTTGTACATAGTTAGAGTAGGTTTGCTTTCCGCTTTGCTTTGCTTGTTTTCTTTGGTTAGTGTAGGTTTGCTTTGGTTGGTTTGCTTTCTATTTTGGTTTTTTTCTTTTGGTTTCTTGCATTCTTGGGGCTGTTGCATCTATATAACGGGCTATTCACCTGGGATTGTTCTAGAAGTTTCTTTTACAAACTCTAATCAGTTTTTTGGAGTCAAGTTGTGGAATTCCTTTATTTAATGTCTCTTGTACTTATAATTAGAGTCACTTGTTTTACCAAAAAATTTGGATTTGAACCTGTATAAAGACCTACAAAACATAATATAGTGTTGATTTTCTTATGGGGTATTTTCCTCGATCAAACCCCTAGTTTGGTAATTAAACCTTGATAGAGATAATGGATCTTGAATGTAAATATGAACATAAACCCTAACCTTAAGTGTATCTACGATTAGGAAATCTAAAATATAATGCAACCCTATTATAATGTGCTAGAATGAGATGCATGAATGAAACATGAAGATGAATGACTCACTTTGGGAAACCTCAAATCACCCTAATAAGTCATAATAATGCATGTACCTTCCTTTGGTTGAAATTATAATGATAATGAATGATGGAATCACTTGGGAAACAAATCATTTGGTGTGGCTTGATGGCTAGTTGCACCTCCCCAACCTAGAATCCATCATGATTCACCATAGGAAACCATAATCAATCTTTGACAATACTATCTATCTTGAATGAAAGTGAGCTTGAAGACCTGCAAAAAAACTAAAATTTTGCTCCAAGGCTTCCAATTTGCTTGCTACTTTCTCTTGAATTCTCTTGTGAAATAATTTTTTAATACTTGTGAATGCTTAGATCTTGAGTTGCTTCTCTAGATGAAAATAATGACTATAATGACTTGAAAGTATGTTTATATAGGAAATTCACCTAATTTACCATTATTTAGATCTCAAAGGCTAACATCAACCAAATTTTTGAATTAAAAACTTGAATTTCTCGCTCAAACCTTAAAAATGGGCCACACGGGGACTCATAAGCCTCTTGTGGCATATGGGCCCCACCTAGGGGGACTCATATGCCCAAGGTGGTGTATGATTCTTGTATACAACTAAAAATGGTTTGGAGAATCTAGTTGATTAAATATGATTTATTTGATTAATTAACCTTAATTCCTCTACTATTAAATAAATAGAAATATTTATTTATATAGTTCATCTTAAATTCTTCAATCTTTATTCTTTTATTGTCATCTTAATTAAATGAACAAATTTCACTTTGTTTTATTTAATTATCATAATTAAATTCATCAACTTAATAAACAAATAGAAATATTTATTTATATTAAGTTCACTATTAATTCTTCTATCTTATCATATTATTTCCTCTTAATTAAATAAACAAATTTAAATACTTTATTTTACTTAATTATTATTATTATTATTTCTTCTATTCCTTTATCCACTTATTCTATCTTAAATTAAATAAACAAATTTAAATAATTTGTATTATTTAATCATCTTATCATATTTCTTCTTAATTAAATAAAGATATTATAAAGTCTTTCATCTAAATTATCATATTTCTTCTATAATTATTTAATATACAACTTCTATAGTTGGTATTATTTAATTATTTATTTCCATTTTTGCTAATTTAAATAAATCTAAATATTTAAATAAAAGCATAAATCAAATTTCCTTTATTCACTCACCAATAAAATTAGATAATTTATATCTAATTAATTCAACTGGCATTCATGGGAAGCTTTGGAGACAAATTGGAAATCAATCTCTCAATCTTCTTCCTTTGATCCTTCTTATCATCTTGCCTGGTGTTTTCATGGGGAGGAACCATTCCCAAAATCTTCTCAATCTTCTCAATCTCTCACCATTCAATCCTCCAGATTGAATCCAAGCCTCTACTTTGTTGCCCCTATGCAAATTTGTTGTCGTGAATCTATAAATACAACCTTTCTCCACAGGGAATGGTTCCCAACTTTGTGCAATCTTACTCTGCAGGAAAAGAAATCAAACATCTTAGCATTCAAAAAATTGAGCATATAGCATAAAATCATATAGCAATAGCAATCATAGTATCTTTAGAATCAATATCATTGTTGCATCATAGATTATGGTAGCTTCGTCATCATAGTTTCATGTCAATTTAGATTACAGTAGCTTCTTTTTATCAATTAGATATTATCAATCATCACATCATTTCATTTAGCATCATTCCATTCTCTAGATTGGCATTTTAATAGTCACAAGTGCTTACCAAATCTGAGAGTCCTCTGTGCTTTAATAAATCTTTGGAGATAGGAAACAATGAGACGCTTACAAGTTTTTTCTCTTTTTAACAGAATAATTGTTGAATCTTTGATATAATGTTTCATTAAGAAGTGTATTTACATTGTTACTCATTCACACTTACAAATTGGCACCCATCGTGGGGCATAACCCCATATTTCACAATTTTTCTTTGAAAAGTGTCGTATAGGATTCTGGTGTGTTTATTTTAGCACGAGCGAGAGTTTTTCTGGTGCTTCTGATGAAAATTATAGCACTTCTGAGGCAAACTTCAACACTTCTGAACTCTGCTTCAGTGCTTCAACATAAACTATAGCACTTCTGAAGAATTGTTTAGCACTTCTAGAGGCGAAACAATAGCGCTTCCACGGCCTGTTTTAGCACATCGGCCAAACGTTCAAGACTTAGTTGGTCTATGTTCTCAAAATTTCTATAGTGCTTCGGTGAAATTTTATAGCACTTTTGATCTAAACTATAGCGGTTCTAATTTATGTTTCAGCTCTTTGAAACTTTGTTTCAGCATTTTTGTATTTTCTTTTTTATCTAGATCTGATGCGACCGCAGCCAGAATGTTATGCCTTTTGGAGTAAAAAAAATCAATCCTAGGGTAGACACCTAATTTAAATATACCAATCCTATGATATTCATCATATTTTGGTGCATTAGTTAAATAAAGTAGCCTGATTTTGTGAAGCAACATATTCACTTAGTTTAGTACATTGTCTCTTGGGCTTACAATAAATCATTATTTGTTGTGCTTGTGATGTGAATAATCTTATGCTCTCCCCTTAAATGGGTGATCAAAGTGTCAAACTCACCCTTTTCTTTTCATGCAATTTTACGCTTTTGTTAAAACCTTTAGAAGGCCTACCATAGTGGGAAAAAGTACTCACCCTATGAGAATGACCTAAGTGGGAACGCCTAAAGCCAAGGATTCCAACCCACTCTAAACAAATACGAGTTGTTGATGAAATTCCAACTCGATGGTAGTGTGCAAGATAACCATCCCTAAAACATTTGTTCTAAAGATTGGGAGGTCACCTGAGGGAGTTTATCATTTGCCGCACCACACCGAAACCCTATCTAAGAGCCATAGTGTAGTATCTAGCTGAGTCAGTAACCAAACATTGTAATAATCATAGTGCAAGGGGAGGGAAGAATCTACCCCCAAGACACTCACCATATAATTTCCAAGGACCGTTTTCTCAAGGGACAAGAAATCCAACTTTGAGTATGCACCTGGAAAAGACAAAAACACTGGCGCCCTCTAGGGGGTGACACGATTGTGTGAGTGAACACAATTTTAAGATGTGGGTTGTTGGGTATAACGATGACCTTTTTTGACTTTAAGAGTGAGTTTGTCTGAAGTGTATCTTTGTTAAAGCAAACTAGTGGAAATCAATAAGGACCATTCATGGTTCTTGAACATACACTATCTGTTTAGATTCTAGATTTAAAAAACAGTTGTTCTACAATTTGCTTCCTATGTTCTCAAATCATTATAACTCAGATAAAAGATCATCCTGAAAACCGCAAACCAAATCAAACTGGGAAATTTATGAATAGATTTTGGAAATCCAAAAATTTTGTCAAGAAATCCCTCAAAACATGAGTCAAGAAACCGAAGAAACCACTTAGTTACAAAAATCTTTCAAAAAGAAGACGTTTCTTGTATCAGAGTAGAAAAATCTTGATTCATCATAGAACTTTCATCCATAGGTTTCATGATTAGGGGTTATACTGGTGATTATGGCTTAGAGCCACTTTATTCACAAGCCTCTTTCCAAAGAAGAGCTCTGTCACAATATCATAATCGTAGTCAACCTATTCGTCAATCCTCCATCCCACAACCAATGATAGAATACTCCACCAGGCCAGATCAACTTTAGCAATAGAGAAACTTAGAATCTTTAGGCTTCTCATCGAACATCAAAAAAATACTAGTGGAGATATCTTGTCAAAATCAAGATTCCTGAAAAACAATCTCTTCACAAGTAGAAAAATCAGACAAAATCATTGAAACCCAAAGTAGCGCTTACACCTTCTGTTTCAGTGCTTTTGACCTTTGTTTTAGCACTTCCACAAAATAGCGCTTCAGAAAACTGTCGTAGCGCTTCCACACTATGTTTTAGCGCTTCAAAAAAAAAAAACAAAGAGCTTCCAAACATATCATTCAGATTGATTAAAACTTGGATTTTTATCAACCAGAAGTATCTTTTCAATACAGACACTGTCTAGAAACCAGAAATAGATAGGTTCCTACAAGTTAACATTCTTTTCAACTGGAACTCAGATCTTGCAAACTAGAAAGTGTCAAGAAAATCAAAACAAAATATTGGTTATTTAGCTAAGTTTCTTCATCGGGATATTATCATTCTACTATCATGAAATGAGGCATAGTAATTATATTTTTAACATAGTCTCATCAATAGGATATATCATCCTATTTGACTTTGTTAAAATTCATTTGACACTTATCAGACATAGAAGATCAAGGTTTGGTAGGAAAAAAAACAAACACTTGTATGCCAATCTTCACTAAGTTACAAAAGTAGAGACTCTTAGAAAAATAACTTGAAACATCAAATACCATGGCAGAAGAAAATCCTTGGAATAGCTTACATCAAAATGACAAGAACAAAATAAGGGCGGAAGACATACAACCAGCACAACAGGACCCAAAATTCCATAAATTTATGGAAAAGATCTTAGAGCAAGACATGGATAAATATCTCCTAATGCTAGTTGAATCAGGTGCCAAACTTCCCAAAGATTTTGATGTCAATTTCTTAAAAGAAGTACCTAGAACAAATGAAACTAAAATACCACAACACACACAAAATGTAGATCCAATTGTTTCCCTAACAAGTCAAATGAAAAACTTACAACAACAATTGCAAGACATGACAAAGGGAAACAAGAAAAGGTATGCATTACAGGACATTTTTCCTTATGCTTTTGATCCAAAAGTAGACATGATACCTTTCCCTAGACACTACGAATTCCCAAAATATGACAAATACAATGGTAAGATAGATCCAATCGACCATATAAGGGAATTCAAGACCATGAGCTTAGAGTTTGCACAGGAAGAAACTTACCTAATGAGGTTATTCCCAAGAAGCTTAGGAGGTTAGTGTATGGAATGGTTTTCCAAACTACAACTAGGAATATGAACTTTTGAAGAGCTCGTCAATAGGTTCATATCACAATATTCCTTTAACATCCAAGATGATGTCATAATAAAGGGAATCTATAACATGAAGCAAAACAAAGGTGAGATATTCCTATCCTTTTTACAGTGATGGCGAAGACTATTTCCTAGGTATCCTTGCTCCATACCTATGGAAGAGAAAATGGAGTTATTCATTGATAACCTAACTGATGAAATGAGCTATAGGCTTGAATTAAAATGTCCTCCAACATTCGAAAAAGTGATTGAAAATGGCCTTAAAATCAAAGAATCGTTAGTCAAACGAGGGGTGATCAAACACTACAATGAAAAATAAAACAACACCAACTCCTCAAATCAATATACCAACAATGAAAAACCTAAATTCTGGAAAAAGAATAGAAATATTGGGATCAAAAAAACTGCAAATGACTTAAAAAATGCAAAGCCAATTTTTAACTTGACAACCTCTACTACAAAGACAAACCAAAATAGTGACCAAAACATCAAGTCAAATATCAATCAAAACCACAAATATATCAAAAATCATCAAACCGGCGTAGATTCACACCATTAGACAAAACAATGGAATCAACAATGAGGAAACTTGTTGCAAGTGGTCTTATCACTACACGAGAAGCACGATTTTGGGATCCAAAAGTCAAACCACCATGGTGGAATGTCGCAGATTACTGTAACTTCCATAACAATAAGGGACACAAGACAAATGATTGCATGGAATTAAAACATATAGTCCAAGATCTGATTGAAAACAAAAAGGTATACGTAGAGGGACATCAAAACAACAACGATCATCCAGCCTTTAAAGACCCTTTACCAAATTATGACAAGGGAGAGTCATCTTCTACAAAAAGTAAAGGCAAAAATGTCAAACATGTTTATGATAGCATGATCTTTTGTTTTTCTGAAGTAGAAAGTATATTATCACTGCTAATCACATTGATAACAAAAAAACTAATGACATTATACCACTAGATCTAATCTCGAGCATACAAATATCCGAAAATTAGATAAATGTTTTAAAAATCAGAGAAAGACAAGAGTATCAACCGGTCAATGTAATGACAAGGGGGAAATCCAAGGTAATTTTGAAGGGAGTTGCACCTAAAAACACCACTCCACCTCCAAGTCACTACAACATTGTTGACCAGCTTCATAAAATACCAGCGCAAATATAAATACTTGAACTCTTTAAACTATCACCATCCCATAAGGAGGTTTTAGAACAAACACTTGTTGCCACCACAATACCCATAAACACAGATGTTTTTCAATTCCAAGCTATGGTGGGACATTTGACCACACCACACTATCTATCATTCTTTGAATAGGATGATGTGTCACTTAATCATCCACATAACACCACCCTCCATATTGAATTTTTGATACATAAACATCATGTTAAAAGGGTCCTAATAGATGGGGGAGTTGGTTTGAACATCTATACTTTAAAGTTAATTCATGCACTAGGCTATTCAGATAATGCTATTGATGCCTGAAGAAAAATGACAATAAAGGCTTATGATGAAGAAGAGAGATCTTCTAAAGGACTGATTGTGTTGCCCATTCAAGTGGGACCAATGGTGAAAAATATAACATGCCAAGTACTAGAAAAAGAGTTAACCTACAATATACTCTTAGGACGTCCGTGGATTCATGAAATGCAGGCAGTACCTTCGACCTATCACCAGTGTTTGAAATTTCCAGTTAATGGACAAGAGGTGATTATATCAGTAGATTATAACAATCCTCAACATTGTAACACACTCAGAACTTCTTAGGACACCTTTGTGCCTCACAATAGGGAAGCATGCACTTCAAATTCATCAGATGGTGAAAAACCTCCAAACATTACATCCAAGTGGGTGGAGAAAAATGATAAATCAAAAGATACAAGTGTTGTTGAATCTACATTAACAAACTATAAGGATCCTTTAAATTCTCTATCATAGAAGTTCCAAGAAAAGGTCCAGCTAATAGACAAAGTCATGGGACAATATTCTATTGAGCAGTCTCTTAATCTTTCACAATTGATGCCTTCTCTAAAGTGTCATGCACTGATTTTATCAATTATTTTATTGCGATTATTAATCATGAGAATTTCAATGTTTATGATAGATGATTATAGAAATGGAAATGGAAATTGAAATTGAAATTTAAATTTAAATTAAAATTGAAATTGGTGATTATTGAAATTTAAATTTAAATGCAAATGAAATGATTTTGAATTCATTATTATGAAATTTGCGGATTGTCATTGCTGATGAGAAATTGAGTGCAAGTGAACGCAGGAACAGGTGAACGTGAGTGAAGGCGAGAACACTATTCAGGTAGAGTTGTTTTAGCCATTAGACATGTATGAGGATGATGGAATATCACACACACACATTTATTTATTATTATTAATGTATTTTTGTGACGATTGTGCTTGTAAATTTTAAATTAAGTTTAATTGATTTCTCCAAAATGTGAAAAGAATATGTTGCTTTAAATGAAGATTTTATTATTTTGTGAGACAATAGATCTTATTTAAATAACTAAATTATTTATGGAAATATTTTATTATTGTTTAAAACTAATGATGCTTTTATTTTCAAATTAATGGAATAGACTTTTAAAATGTGAAAAATTATTAAAATATAATAATTTTGTGTTATTTGATGTAAAGGTATTTTTCTCATTTGATGAATAAGGAAAATAAATGTAAATGTTTACATAAACAAGTATCTAAAACTGAGTTATTTAAAAATAAATTGGAAAAAACAAATACGTTCAAACTAGAAATTGAATTCAAACAGCAGTTTAACAAATTGAAGAAAATATATTTTAATCCAAATTGAATGCATCAAAATTTAAACTTGGAGTCATGGCTAAATTTGAACTGGAGATCAAAAAAAAAAGGTGGATCTGAATTCTTGATAACAACTATCAATTGCATGAGATAGAAACACAGAGAAAATTCAATTTTGGGAATTGGGAAAAAAAACACAGAATTATTTTATTCTTTATGGGATTCATCATTTTTTTTTCCATGCGCGGCCAGATGGAGAGGGATTTGTATTGATTCTTTTTGCATTCTGCACACCTGCTCTCTGAGAAGATGCCAGTAGAGAAGAGAGTTATTTCTGTTGAAGTTATTTATCTTCCATACGCAAGTGAAGAGGGACATTATATTATTTTGCTACCTCATATGCAACCAGAGGAGGAAAAGAGATACAGGAACCTCTTCCACAGATATGTGTGGGAGGAGGAGAGGAGAAAGGTGCTTGAGGAAGGAGAAGGGTGACCTATGTGAGGGAGAGTAGTTTTAGGGAGGCAGCAGGGATAAGGTGCATAGGGAGAAGGGAGGAGGAGGTGCGCTTAGAAGAAGGAGAGCTTCCATTTTAAGTTGGACTTATACATCCTCTCTATTTCCACGTGCGTCCAACAATCGGGAGGTTCTTGGTGAAGTTTGCATGTAGCATATCAGCTACACAAGGGAGAGAAAGGGGTCGACAGAAGTAAAGAGGTAGTTTTAAGATAAAGAAAATAAAGAAAAGATTGATAATCTTCCCAGGCACGGCCAGAATAAGGGAAGTCTTTAATTTATTTTCAATTGGTTGGTCTCCCAAGCGCATGTGGAAGGAAGGAAGAAAACGTATATTGCTGATTCAAGAACGTCAGAAGATAGAGGGAACTCAAAATGAAAGAAAGAGAAGGGAGTAATCACAAGCAGAAATAAAAAAATGACAATAGGAAATTGACAGTCAAAGAACACAAACCAAATTCAAGAAAATTGCTAGGTAGGATCTATGAAAACAAATCCACAGTCAATTTAATAAAGAGATAAAATTATTTTCCAATTCATGCATTTTAGTTTTGAACAAGGAAGAATATCTCTATTTTATTAATTTTTGAAAAGAATGAACTCTAGATTTTATTTTTAGATTTATTAAAAGTATCACTGTTCCATTATATTTCAACCAATCAAACTGTGATTTTCCAGAAAACCATTGAAATTAGAAACATAAAATTGTAGGAAAAAGATTTGACTAGAAAACAATGAAAAACAACTGATTTAATCAGATTTAGGAAAAGATTCAAAATAGAAAAACATTTATTTAAATTAGATTTGGAAAAGCTTCTAAAATCCAAAATAGATAGATAGATTTAATTCTCCAAAGAATGAAACAGAAAAGACTATGATTAAATACTTTTTAAATATTAAACATATTTGAAAAAAATAGAAGTTAAAAATTAGTGATTTTTGTGATTAAAACTAAAATTATTACGAAACAGAAATGAAAGTGAGATATTAAACGTGTTTTTGAAAAAGTAATTATTTATTTCCTGGAAACGTGAAAACAGAAAATAACTCCTCAAGTAAATTAAACTATGAATTATTTGAAGACAAAACGAATTAGAACAGGATTATTTCAAAGTGGAAAAAAATTAAATGAGTAAATAGAACGAAAGAATGTGTGCTCATTTATGCTTGTTTAAATATGTATTTAATTTACATACTGAGATACACCTTCTTTTTGTTATTTTAATTATTCTATTTAAATATTAATCTGATGATGTTTATGTTTTAAAATGATGAATATACTGCATTTAAACCATTTTTCTTGAAACAAGATTGCAGTTTAAGTTGTTTGTGAAAGATTGTGTTTATTTGATACCTGTCACATGCAAAAGACATTCAGAACAAACAAGATCTGTAAACCTCAAAATGTAAAATACATTATGAGAATCTCTAATATTACAAAGAGATCAATCCTTATGAAGGAGATCAAGAAACCCTAAAAGGGAAACCCTAAATGAAACCCTAGTGTGCACACTTAATAATTAATAAATAATTATTAATGTACCTAAGTTTAGCTTAAGCAACTAGAGGAATAAGTGACTTAATTAATTAACCAGTATGATATAATTAATTAAGAGTAATAAATTATTACTCTAACACCCCCCCCTTAAGATGAACTTAGGAAGAAGCTAAAACACTAGAAGAAGATGCATGCAAGCAAAGATGGGTCCCGACAACTAGGCCTGATCAGGTACCCATTTACAAATGCAAGAAAGAGGTAGAGGAGGAAAACCCAGTGGAACAAAACCCCCCTACAATGATATGACATGTTGTAAAGAAGCACTGGAAGAACACTGTAGAGTAACCATAGGCTCTCAATCTAAAGTGTGAACCAAAAGGAATCTGGTATGTGTCAAACTAAGACAAAATATGGCCAAAAGAAACTAAGAAACTAGATTACAACCCATGCAAATTGCCATCAAAACATGATGAAGATTATTATGCAAGAAACCCCCCCGATGGAACTTTATATCAATTCATTTATTACAATCCCTAATGACTGAAAAATGAGAGAATGCCTAACATGCATAAACAGAAAAAGCAAAGCTTTGCATGTCAATGTGCAAAATAATATTATTCAAGAATCCAATATTACAATGAGATGATTTGTTTTATAAAAGCAAAGTATGCAACCCTAATGTTGACCTAAAATTAGCTCAACCTAATTAAAGTTATGCAGGTGTAATTAAATATTAATTACACTAACACCCCCCCATAAGTGCAACTTAGGGAGACTAGATAAGCATGCACCTAAAACTAAGATGAATGCAAGAAAGCATGAATGGGTCCCGGCAACAAGGCCTGATCAGGTACCCATGTACAAATGCAATAATGAGGTAGAGAAGGAAAAACCAGTGGGACAACCCCCCCTACAATGAGATGACTGCTGCAAAGAAGCACTGGAAGAACACTGTGGAGTAACACTGGAACCGCAATCCGGAAAGCAAGGAAAGATACTTCTATCTACAAGAAACCATATCAGAATCATCATAATGTGACAGCAGACCCGATGCCACGGAACACTCGAAAACAACAAACTGGAAAAACCCTGGAATCCATAAAGCAACAGTAGATGATATGATGATGATAGAATCTGGAAGCCGTGAATCTCGATGTCAATGCCAAACTAAGACTGAAACTCTTCCATGGGAAAAAGTACCATATAGACTCAGGAACAATAACCACATATTTAGTGGCCCTCAAACTGAGATGGATCCGATGCGGATCACTAACCATAGGCTCTCAATCTAAAGTGTGAACCAAAAGGAATCTGGTATGTGTCAAAATAAGAAAAAATATGGCCAAAAGAAACTAAGAAACTAGATTACAACACATGCGAGTTGCCATCAAAACATGATGAAGATTATTATGCAAGAAACCCCCCCGATGGAACTTTATATCAGTTCATTTATTACAATCCCCAATGACTGAAAAATTAGAGAATTCTTAACATGCATAAATAAAAAATGAAAATAGACCTCAGATCTGTGTAGAGGACTAAACCAGCTTTCCAATGCCGCAAGAATGGCGAAAAAAGGATCACCAAGTCAAAAGATATGCCCTCCGGAGTGAAAATAACAACATTTAAGTTCAAGGACCTGCAAAATAAATCTGGAGCAAAATCTAGAAAAACTAAAAATTGAATAGATCAAAGTCGGAATCAGCTTTCCAATGGTATCTCGTTTGTGAAAAACAGACACCGTACGCAAAAGTTATGCCCGATTTTGTAAAAGTGCTCCAAAATGGCCTATAAGGCCTGTAGGCAGCCCAAGGGGCTAAAAAAAATGGGCCCTTGGTCCTGCATGCGACCAGGGGCTGGAAGATAGGGGGCTGGAGCGGAGCCCCTGGTCGCCCATACGACCACTACTGCAGATTGAAGCCCTCAGGGGGTGGCGAGTAGCCCCCAGTCCTCCATATGACCGGGGTAGAGCGCAAAAGGGCCGTGGGGGCTGGGCGGACTTGGTGGCCGGTGGGCTGAGTGCCGCTCGGCAAAGCAGCCGGTGGGTGGCCGCTTGGTGGCCGCTTAGCGGCGGCAGGATTTGCATTGCGAGCGTCGGTCTGCATCCCTAAAAACTTGATTTTTTAAATTTTTTTTCGAAAACCACGCCTCGTGAAGCATGCTGGGAGGCCGTACGGCTTCCCTGGCAAAATTTTTTTCCTTCCGGATCAACTTCATCAAAATCAACGAAATGAAAGGCGATCTTAGGTTTTTTGGCCACTGCCAACGCAATGGTGACCTCCGTTTTTGCTTAAAATGCTTCAAAAAGACGGCGACCTCCAGAGCTTGCAAAAAAACACCCAATTTGAAACCCTCACAGATCTAGCAAATCATGGCCAAAATCTGCAAAATAAAAGCCAAACCTGACTTTTTCCAGCACTCTAAATCCAATGGAAAGGCCCGATCTGATCCAAAATGCCGCATAGATGAGCTCAAGGCATGAAATCCTCGAGGAACCCTGAACGAAATCTGCAATGGTTTTCTCCAGAATTTGAGAAGGGGCTGCATGTCAAGGCTCTGATACTATGTTAAAAACCCTAGATCAGACATGCAAACCTAAACACCTTCTACAAAAGAGAAAAATAGAAAAAGCAAAGCTTTGCATATCAATGTGCAAAATAATATTATTCAGGAATCCAATATTACAATGAGATGATTTGCTTTATAAAAGCAAAGTATGCAACCCTAATGTTGACCTAAAATTAGCTCAACCTAAGTAAAATTATGCAAGTGTAATTAAATATTAATTACACTAACACCATGCATGCTTGATAAATGAATGTGCATGTCATTTGTTTGGAAAGTTACCTTCTGGGACGGGTGCCGAATATGGGTTATTAGAGAGTGTAGTTTTACTTTTCCAAAACTGCTTCTATTTGTCGTGCATGACATTTTACTTGGCCAAATAACTTAAGGACCATTGAAATAGATGGAATGAATTGACTCTCTACCATATCCTAGTATCAAACTTGTTTTTTTCTTAAATGAATTAGAAAAATGAAAATGCTTGTGGTATTACTAGTTATATTAGGCACACACCAAATTACATATTGCTTGTCAACTGCTTTCTGCTAAGCAATTCATGGAGGGTCAGATATTCTTTGAATGACTAAGGAATTTCGGGGAAGCGTAAGCTTCGAGTTGGGCAGAAAAAATGTCTGATCCTTGTTCTCATCTTCATTATTGAGGATATGCTATTGTATGAAGATCAAAGGATGTCATCTTCATTATGTATTATTGTATTCCTTATTTATATATTGGAGAGCTTAAGGTGACTGAATGCCTAAGTCTCGAATTGTAAACTTATATTACAACTTCTTTTGTATTATTATCAATGTCGTGTAATATGACATGTGTATATATTTAACTGGAAATATTATGAATCTATTTATCGACTTTAAGTCATTGTTTTGAAATAGAATGGATTTTATGATGTCTAAAGGAATGAAGTGTCGACTTTCTTTTGAATATAAACGAAATTATTTAAATTTTTGTCGATTCTTAGAATTAAAGAATTTTGCACCTTACATAAAGTCATATGGACAACCACCAATGATAAAATGATAACCATCACAACCTACCACGGTTCTAGAGGAAGTATTTGTGAAAGTCGATACTATAGAGGACGAATCAGAAGACAAATCTATCCTCGATTGGTTGTACAAAGATGAAGAAACATCGACATTAGCAAACATCAACATCAAGACAGATAAGTATGGCAAAGGAAAGGCTATTTTAGAAAAGATGGGTTATGAAGGGCAGGGACCTGTTGGAAAAAGGAAAGAAGGCATCATAGAACCCATTCAGTCTCTTACTCTTTATTCAAAGGATAAGACAGGACTAGGTTACTCAGAAGAAGAAAAACAAGAAATGACTAAGAAGGCAGTTGAAAGAATCATTCAAGTAAGAGATGGCTCTGAAATAGATTCTGTGAACCCCTAAACCTGCAAGTGCACCAAGAAGTCAAACATTGTTAGTGTTAGATCATAATGCATGCAAACAATGATGGATTCCCCATGAAATCCATTTATTCAAACTTAACTAAGAAATGAAGAACACAAGTAAATTTCAAATGAAAAAAACTCAATCCTAATTAAGCTAATAACATGATGATTCCATGGGGGAATTGGTGCCAACGGAGTGTTGCAATTGTCCCTTTCCCAATTCCTATGTTGTAGATGGTATGTGGTTAGAGAAATGGTCAAATCTCCAAAGAGATTTGAGCATAACCTTGTTGCAAATTTGGAGAGATGATGGATGATTGTGAACAAAGAGTAAAATTAGTTCTCAATTGGAGAGAGTAACTTTGCATATGATTTGTGGATGAAGATTGAGGAGAAGAGTCTTCAATTTATAGATTTCAAAAATTGGAAGAAGAGTGAGTTTGAGCAATGTGGGATCATTCAACATCCAATGGCCAAGTGCCACTTGTCAAGATGTGAATGGTTGATGGTTGTGCACATTTTGATCAATGTGCATGATAAATTCCATGAGATTCAAATTTGAATTTGAAAGTTGGCAAGTTTAGAGGGAAGGGAAATGGAGTTAATGTCACTTAGCTCAAGGCTAAGGACATGTAAGAGGCATTAAATGCCTTGTTGGAAGTACCCATCCTATTTGAATTTGAATTCAAATTAAGGGAATATTCCCTTAATTTTCCATGTAAGGGAAAATAGATGAATTAATAAATCAAAGTAATTGATTTATT
Organism: Sequoiadendron giganteum; assembly: GCA_007115665.2. Lineage (NCBI taxonomy): Eukaryota > Viridiplantae > Streptophyta > Pinopsida > Cupressales > Cupressaceae > Sequoiadendron > Sequoiadendron giganteum. The sequence continues at coordinate 22,726,296 of CM021108.1, read as the reverse complement.
ACGCAACTTGCAAAATCTAGAGGATTTTAGTGAGAGGGATTATCTTAATCAAGGTTTTGATTAATTTAATGAAGAATTAGATGATTTGACCATTTTGACTCAAATAGATGAATTAATTTAAATCAGAATTAAGGGGAAATGATTTAATTAAATAAATGATTTGATTTATTTAACTAAGGAGGAATATGTTAGATTAAATCCAATAAGGTTTTAATTTATTTAATTTAATAAGAGGACTTTAGAGAATTTAATCAAATAAAAAGATTTATTTAATTAAACAAAGATGTAAGGTCAATTAAATTATATTGATTAATTTAATTACTAAAAGAGGAAGACTTAATCAAATAAACAATGACTTATTAAATTAAGAGATAGAATATGATGAAATATTGAGAGTATGATTTAGGAGGAAATGTCGTTAGTAATTTGGATCAAATGTGCCAGATCGAGAATGTACATTTTTCATGTCTACATTTTGCCACTCTTTGAAGTAATGTACTTGTTGCATTGATTCAAAGAATAAACTGTTGTGATCAAAGTTCAAAATTTCTCGATTTTTCAAATGCCCCACTATTGCCCCAGTGGAAGGATTATGTTGGTATATTGCCCCCTCGAGAGATTGAGCGGAAAATGTTCAATTTTCTGATCGAGATCACGATAAAATGTGAGAGGAGTGGTTCTATTGATGAGAGGATGAAATATAATTCTTTGATGTAGACAATTTTGATGATGTATAGACAGTCATCGGCCATGGGTAGCCTCATGTATATTTTGATATGACACACTGATTTTAGATAGAAATGTTAGTAAAGATAGAAGAATAAAAAGAATAAGATGGATGGAAGGAAGATCCCCACAAGTTCACATTATTACCGATGATGATCATTTGCTAGGAATTGGGATTTTCGAAGGGCCAATTACATTATGTTTGATAACACACATAGGTACGAGGCATCAAGGTATAAAGGACCAAGATGGCGTTGTACCTAGTGTGATGGACTTTGACTCGTCAAACAGATAGGAGTACTCTTGTTCACACTTTGACAAACATAACCTTATTCAGAATGCAGTTTAGATATTCCAGACATCTCGGGTCAAAACATAAGAAGGCGAGCCTTCTTATGTGGTCAACAAGACACCTAAGACATCTTTCCTACAAACAAAACAAAGTATGCATGATGAAGTTATTTTACAAGAATATCCAACAAGCATAGAAAATGAAAGATAATGATCTTTGCCCCATTCCTTTCTCTCTAAACCTGTTTTGTTTAGGCATCATCGAGAGGTCCTTCGAATGAGCACAAAATAAGATAAGTCAAAAAGACCAAAATAAAGTAAACAAACAAGCTAATGTTCTTCGTACCGCTAGCCAAGACTAACTACTGTGGGGTACCTGATGCTTATGTCCATCACAGGAAAGCTTCATCCTAGGACATGTAGTGATCAAGGTTTTGGTGGGACTGATTGGGTGATAAGCTATTGATACTCTGAGTTGACCAACTTGCTTGCTTACTGATCTAGACTTGAGACTTTGACAATTAAGCGTTCACTTTGGAACCTGCTAGACTTGCTTCTGACTGACTCACCAAAGGGTGAAGGCGATGACTAATTTTATTATGAGTGATGATAATCACAGGTAAAAGCAAGATGAAATGGATGCACCATTTTGAGTTTTTTCAAATGTTTTGAGGTTGTTTTTGGTATTTTCAAGATTTACAACGAATGGACTAACTTAAAGACCTATCCTAGGGGTCTCGAGAGCTGATCCATAGATTTTCCTTGCCTATGTTATATATGCAGAGACCACGTAGTTCGACTGATGATAGACTTGACTTGATGATAAGATGGACAAATGGATTGCCATTTTATTGCCTTAAAGAACTGACTTAAGATGCAGATTAGATGGGCAAACGGATTGACCATGCGACAAACGCCTAAGGACTGACTCCATTATCTCAGGGGATGATCAAAGACCAACCTTGCCTTCGTTCAAGCTCAGAGATGATGTAGTTCGACAAGGTGACAAACTAACAAGACTCAATGATGAATTTTTTGAAGATTTTCTAATCTTTGGATGTTTTTGGATTTTTGAATGTTTTTGGATTTTTTTTGATGAATTTTGAGAATATACACGAATCCAATCCGATGTTGTGAGAACATGCCCCTAGTGTGGTGTGATAGAATACTTCGATAAAGGTAGGACAAACTGACCTTAGGAATGCCAAGTAGCTCCATGGTGGAATATGGTATAGACACCAGCGCAGGCTATGGTACGGATGCGAGTGGATGAGTGGAAAGTGATGGAATGAATGAGTCGTGCAAATCCTGGTAGATGGGGAAGGTGCTTTATTTACACTTGGTGCTTGTTTGCCATATTTTCACCAAGGTACTTGCCCAAAGTGCCACCGAAGTGGTTTTCACTAGAGGAAAAAAAAATTCATTTTTCTATTTTCAATCCTTTTTTTTTTTTTGGATTATTTGTATTTTTTTTTTTTTTGTTGTTGCCAAGATGCCTGTTTGCCAGGTTTTCATCGAGGTAATCATTTTTCATGAATTTTTCTTATTGTTTTTGTATTTTATGGTTCTATACCTTACAATATTTAGGCATAAAACTTTTTGAGGTGTGAGCTATTCATGGGCTCCTGCAAGGGTTCACCTTCTGGTGTTGATAACTGATATGCCCCTGATTTGTAACTTGCAGTGATGACAAAAGATCCCAGCCAGTTGGGCTCAAACTTTCCCTTTGTATCCAAACTTGGCACGTTCTTTTGGTTTTCTTTCAAAACAAGTTCACCAACTTGGAAAGTGCGTTGTCTGATCTTCTTGTTGTAGCTCCTTTTTAGGTGATTCTGGTACACTGTAGATGATTAAGGGCATCCATGCGCCACTCATCTAGTAATTCCAGCTTGTTGAGTCTTGTGACCCTGTATTCCTCATCTGTTATGAGGTTTTGCAATGATATCCTCAATGACGGGAGCTCGATCTCAATGGGGAGGATGGCTTTTGACCCATAGACCAGGGAGAATGGGGTGGTGCCTGTTGGTGTACGGATGCTGGTGTAGTAGGCCCATAAGGTAGGATTTAGCTACAGATGCCAGTCACGACCAGAGTCATTGACTTTTTTCTTGAAGATTTTCAAAATGGTTTTATTTGTAGCTTCTGCTTGGCCATTGCCTTGTGGATAATATGGAGTGGAAAAACGGTGTTGGATTTTGAATTTTTCACACAAGTCACAGACATCCTGATTTTTGAAGGGCATCCCATTATCAAAGATAATAGATTGGGGAACACCATATTGACAAATGAGGTAATTCAGGATGAACTTGGATATTTGTTTTCCTGTGATGTAGGTCATGGGAATTGCTTCGACCCACTTTGTGAAATATTCGGTGGTGGTGATAATGAACTTATGGCCATTGGATAAGGTGGGCGATATTTTACCAATGAGAGCGAGCCCGCATTGTGAAAAGGGCCAAGGTGTAACAATGGAATGTAGTTCTTGAGTTGGTGCATGAATAAGGTCTCCATGTTGTTGACATTGTAGGCATTTTTTGACAAAGTTGTGTGCCTCTTTTTCCATCATCAGCCAGTAGTACCGTGTTCTCAGCAACTTTTAAGCAAGGTCATGCCACTTGAGTGTGATCCGCACGTGCCATTGTGTACCTTAGTTAGAGCATTCAAGGCTTCCTCGAGTTTTAAACAATGTAGCAAGGTTCCGTCGGTACTTCTACGGAAGAGGGTCTCTCCTAGGATGATGAATCGTGAAGTCCTTTTGACAAAAGTGCATTTTAGGTTCGAAGTGATGTCAGTGGGGAGGATTCCTAACTTTAGGTAGGTGTATATATCATGATACCAAAGATCACTAGGACCAACAAGTTCACATGTGTATTCTGACTCTGGTACCTCGAATGTGGGTACGAGAAGTTGCTCTACGAGGAATTCATGTTTTGAGATGTTACGAGGGATGTCCAGTAAGGATCCAATTGTCGTCATTACATCGGCTGCTTTGTTGTTTTTCCTTGGTATCTGCTCAAAGGTAATGTCAATGAAAGAATCCTTGAGGCTTTCTACCACCTTCTTGTATGGTGTGAGCTTATCATCCTTTGTTTGGTATTCACCATTGACTTGGTTGATGATAAGTTGCGAGTCCCCATAGAATTTTAGTGCCATGATTCGCCATTGTGCTTCAATCTTGAGACCTATGGTCAAAGCCTCATATTCTGCAATATTGTTAGTACAAGGAAATGCCAGCTTGTATGATCTAGGTATGCAGTCTCCTTATGGCGTGATGAAGAACACACCAGCTCCTGATCCATGTTGTGTGTGAGAGACATCAAAGTATAACTTCCAGTGGTCTGTTGCACCAAGGTTAAAAAGGGACTCATCTAGGAATTCTTATATGAGTGGGTTATCTATGTAGAGGGGAGCTTCTGCCAGCTGATCCTCAATGACTTGTCCTTTTATGGCTTTTCATTCTACGTACTCAATATCATGTTTAGATAATATCATTACCCACTTAGCCATTCTACTTGTAAGCGCTGCTTTTGACAATAGGTATTTTAGAGGGTCTATTTTGGAAATCAACTTGATTTGGTGCACTAGCATGTAGTGTCTAAATTTCTAAGCCGTAAATACTAGTGCTAGGCAAGCTTTTTCTATTGACGTGTAATTGAGCTCATGTCCCACCATTGTTCTGCTGATGTAGTAGATAGCCTGCTCAGTTCCCTTTTCATCATGTTGGGCTAAAAGGGCCCCTAGGACGACTGTTGTTGCAGAGATGTATAGGATTAATGGTTTCCCCACAATTGGTGGCATCAATACAGGTGGTATAAGTAGATATTCTTTTATTTTGCTAAATGCCTACTTGCATTTGTCATCCCATCTGAAAGCTACTCCCTTGTGAAGTAGGTGTGAATAGGCAATCTGTTTATCTGCCAATTATGCTATGAATCTCCGGATGGACTGGAGTCTTCCTTGCAATCCTCTTAGTTGTTTTAACATTCTTGGTGCTTTCATTTCAAGGATTGCTTTTATCTTTGCAGGGTCTACCTCTATTCCTCTCATTGAAACTATGTATCCTAGTAGGTTTCCTGATTGTACCCCAAAGACACACTTCTTCGGGTTGAATCTAACCTTATATTGTTCGAGCCTGTCAAAGATAGCACTTAGAGTTGCTATATGGTCTTGTCTCTTCTTTGATTTAACTAGTATTTCATCTACATAATCTTCGACTGTTTTATGGATCATGTCACGGAAGATTAATGTCATGGCTCTTTGGTATGTAGCTCCTACACTTTTCAACCCAAATGGCATTACGTTCCAACAGTAGGTGGCCCAAGGACATGTGAATGCTATCTTATGTTGGTCTTCTTTTCTGATCATTATCTGATTGTACCCCGAGAAGCCATCCATTAGGGAGAGCATCTCATGTCCAGGCGTCATATCCACTATTATGTCAATGTTGGGTAGTGGAAAGTCATCCTTGGGACATGCTTTGTTTAGGTCTCTGAAATCAGTGCAGATGCAGATGCCCCCTTTTGGTTTTGAGACTGGTACGAGATTTGATACCCATTCTGGATAGTCAATCGGGTGTATGAAGCCAACATCCAGAAGTTTCTACAGCTCAATCTTAACAAGCAAGGCTATTTGTGGGTGCATTTTCCTTAACTTTTGTTTGACTGGTTTTGCTCCGGGGTAAATGGCCAAATGATGCACTACCACTTCAAGGTCCAAGCCTAGAATGTCTGCATAGGTCCACGCAAAATTTACCTTTCTCTCCTTTAGGAATGCTACCAATAGTGCTTGTTCTTCTACTAGGAGGAATTCTGCATAGAAGGTAATTTGTGGTTCTGATTCTATTCCTAAGTTGACCGGGTTGCATTGTTCTGCCAATACTGTTGACTTCTCCTGGTTTAGAGTAGTAGGGGGGAGATTGAATCCTTCATCCTCTGGCACCTCAGGGAGGTTTTCACCATTGGATGGGTCCTTTATTTTTATTGTTTTATGGTTAGAGAGTGCCACAGTGTGGTTTTCACTCAATAACTCTGAGCTTATTCTCGATCTTTTTCTTTTGCAACTGAAGGACTCAATCGTCTCCCCATAGTATGCTTGTGTGTCCAGCGTGATGTTGAATCTAGCCTTGTGATCTCCGCAAGGGATTGTATCCCTTAGTCCCATGAATTCTGAGAGAGCCTCATTGTTTTCGAACGAGTCTAGAATTGGTCGTCCCCATTGGTCATGATCAATGAGTTGGGGGTACACTAAGTGGATTTGGTGGGTGAGACACTAATCATCAGTAGGGTGGAATCTTCAAAGAGCCTAGGTAAGCCACCTATGGTGTCATCATCATCACTGCTACTACAAACCTTAGTTATGTCAAATGTGAAGTTATCGAGAGGTAGGCCTGTGGATACGGGTAATCTAAGGTTAGTTACTGAGACCTGAGGAGAGGACTTGACTGCCCTATTAGGAACACTTCTGCCACACATGATTATACTCAGAGGGGTACAGCCGAGGCCAAGGTTCTTCATTCTTCTTTCTACAATGATGGGCTCCAACCATCCATCACTATTTCTTCCTAGGCTTTCATTCTTGTTATAGCCCATGTCGAACATTATTTGTAACCCTCTATTTATTTCCTCCATGGGTAGGGTGGGAGTGGGTCTTTCATCTTGGTACAGAATGTTTGTGATGTCCTCCTCCTCCACATTTTTCTGACTAAGATCCCCCCAACTGTGGAATCTAGCAGGTTTCGTTCTAGTGTGAACAGGTGTTTGAATCAATTATGGTTGCCCATGTGACCTAGGAGATTGTGGTAACTCTCCTACAACAAAAGAATTTCTCTGCATTCTATAATCACCACATCCATTGTCCTGTATCATATTTTTGATCTTGGATATGTTAAGGATGGCGGGTGTCTCTGTCGCAGAAGTGGAGGTGAGATTAGCTGGGTCTATGTATGAAGTGGAAGGTCCTTCATCATTTTTAGGTACTTAAGGGATCTTGTAAGACTTGGCTTCCAAGTTTTTGCAATAGGCAAAAGGTTCGGGATCCCCATGTATAGTAACCTCCTCATTTTGATATGAGAACTTAATGCACTGATGATAGGTTGAGGCCACTACCTTCATTCCGTGTATCCATGGGCATCCCAAGAGGATGTTGTATGGCAAATCAAGGTCAAGAACTTGATAGGTAGTTTCCATGGTTGCTGGCCCCACTTGGATGGGGATCTTGATAGTGCCCTAAGACACTCTTTCCTGGTCATCATATGCCCTTATTGTGATGCTTTTGTTCTTATTGATGGAATCCTCGGTGAATCCCAGTTTCTTTATAAGTTTTAGAGAACAAATATTAAGGCCTGCACCTCCATCTACCAGGACCCGTTTGACTTTCTTTTTATGGATTAGGACTTGGAGGTGGAGTGTGCAGTTATGAGATGGCTGCGGGGGGAAATCTTGGTCTGAAAATGTGATGATATTTGGGGTAACGATGTTACCCACCATGGCCTAAAATTGCTCTATGTCAAGGGTGGCAGCAATGGTAGACGCAGCTAGTGCTTCATCAAGGATCTGTCTATGGGCGGCGGAGATTTTTAGTAATTCCACGATGGAAATTTTTGCAGGTGTTCTTTTCAGCTGGTCAATTACATTGTAATCATAGGGGATGGCCTTTGTGTTGCTAGTGGGGGTCTTAGCAGGTGCCCCGACAATGGTAACTTTTCTGCCTCGTGTGGTGACTCCACAGTCATTGTTGGCTCCCTTAATATTTATGACGGTGACCAACTCGTCGACACATTTGACTATCTCCTCATATACTAGATTAGCACTAGCATACTTTTGTTTACCCTTATTATTCCCTTGGTTATTTCCCTGATTATTTCCTTGGTTATGATTCGGCATTGGATTCGTGTAGATTTTCTGGTCTTGGTTTCTGGCCGATTGCTCGATGTTGATGACCTTATCCTCAATAAGGTCTTGGATGATATTTTTGAGTCTCATGCAGTTGGCGGTGGTGTGCCCTTTTGAAAGTCACAAAAGATATTCTCATTGTACCACGATGGTTTGGTCATGGGCTCCGTGTATTGTTCGGAGTTAGAGATCTTGATTAGGTTCTCTTTGACCAGTTTCTTCGTGACAGACTCAATCGATTCACCAAGGGCTGTGAACTTCCTCTTGGGGGGAAACTTGTTGCAGAGAGGTGGTCCTCCTTGATTACTCACATTATTGACTTGACTGGTGCAAGGTGGTTGTGACTATGCTACTACCGCATTAGTCTGCACATTGTTGTGATTATGATTTTGCAGTTGATGATGATTTTGGGTATTTTGTTTAGGAGCACTGATGACTACGTTAGCATCGACTACACCATCGTTCATGATATTTTTATTCCTTGACCAGGTTCAAGGTTTATCATTGTAGTTGTTAGATGGGTGGTTATCCTGTGGTGGAGCGAATGTTGGTGTGCCTCCTCACGCAGTAAGGGCTCTTTCGATGTTGAGCCCCTTTGGAATTAGTTGATCGTAAGATGTGATGCACTGCATTTTTAGGTAGCATTCCAAGTTTTCATCTAGATTGGCTATGATGGTGCAAACTTGTTGTTCCTCTGGCATGGTCCACTTGCTTTGATTGGCCTTGGATCACCATCTTTGCAAGAAGGATGTGAATAGCTCTCCTTTTCTTTAATTGAGTGTAGATAGTTCTTCTAAACTAACATTCGCACCTATATTGAAAGCGTAATTCTTAAGGAAAGCCTCCACAATTTCCTCGAATGTTTTAATGCCCATGGGTACATCAAAAAACCATTCCATAGCTAGACCAGTCAGGCTTTGGGGGAAGAGCCGCATTAGATATGTGTCATCGTATGCAACTTCCATGCAGTGCACCTAAAATTCCCTGATGTGGTTTTCAGGGTTTCCCGTTCCATTGTATTTATCAAATTTGGGGATCTCAAATCCCTTTGGGAATGATACCATGGTGAGACTTCTATCAAATGGATAAGGGCACAAGTTGCCTGGTGTCCTTGTGGTTTTTCCTGCTTGTAGGTCCAACACTTGTTGTGAGAGCAATTTGATCTATATTATGACATCTTTGCTTCGATCGGGAGGTGGGATGAATGAGTGGTGAGGTGTTGGAGGTGTTTGATGGGTGGGGAGAGTACTGGTTGGCATTTGCTGTGAGCTTGGCTATGCATTTAAGGCTTGTTGGTAAGCTTGCATTTGTGCCAACAATGCCTATTATTGATCTTGTTGTTGCTGTTCCAATAGCGCTTGTTGTTGGTCAATCTACTGTTGAGCTAGCAACACTTGTTGTTGGTCAAGCTGTTGTTGCGCCAACAATGCTTTTTGTTGGTCGAGCTATTGTTGTGCCAATAAAGCTTGTTGTTTAGCTTGGTGTTGTGCCTGAAAGTCTTGTAGGGCTTGTTGGTAGGCTTGTAGGTGGATCGCTTGCAATTGCGCTTGGTATTGAGCTTGTGCCTGTTGTTGGGCTTGAGCTTGAGCTTGAGCTTGGGCTTGAGCTTATGCTTGTGCTTGAGCTTGGGCTTGCACTTGGGCTTATGCTTGAGCTTGCGCTTGGGCTTGGGCTTGGGCTTGCTACTTTTGCTGTAGTACTCTTTGTTGGTTGGCTTTTTGGAGGGTTTGGATTAGAGTGGTGAATGAATTGTTTGTGTTAGTTTTTGGTGGGATTGGTGGTGGAGCAGGAATCATGCCAGCTGTCATGGCAGGTGGAGGGATTATGGTGGTGATTGTGATTTGGGTAGTGGGTGGGGTGCTTGAGACAATTGTTCCTTGAGGAGGCATGCTTTGGGAGACTTGAGGACCAATAGATGCATTAACTATGGTGATGGGAATGGTTGCGATATGTTGTGAGGATATGGGAAAAAGAAGCGGGTTCAAAGTGGTAGTCGGATTGCTTGGATTAGCAAAAATTTCGATGGGCAACGGTGGAAGACCTATTCCAGGAGGCGATGCAGATGTGAATGAAAGTGGGGGAAGGGATGATGCACCTATTTGGAAGGAGAAAGGATTGATAGCTTCCATTGTTCCAAGCAAACCAACTTCCTCATGCGGTGGGGTAGTTGGTATATTCAATTGATAGGCTGGTGTGGCGTGAAATGAAGATGAACCAGCGGGATTATGAAATGTGAGTGGGATGTATGGGTGAGATGGGTTTTCTGGAATAAATATAGCCGGTGTGGGGGTGATGATTGCTTCTTTATTAGCCACAAGGTGGTGTTTTTGCAATTCCTAGAACATGGCACTCCCCTTGTTCACATTCAGGGAGGTTGGTGTGATGACTGATGTGGTGCAAGGTACTTCTTGACTAATGTTGGACAATGGGGATGCATCTGTACTAGTGCTTGTGTTAAGGTTGGGAGGGGGCATGACCCCTCCTCTTGCTATCATATTTAGGTAATTGAACATAGCACTAACGATTTTTTGGTTCTCTGGATTTTGAACCATTTCCATGATTTCATTTGGTGTCATCCCCATGTCTTCATTTGTGTCATCCCCTTGATGACTCTCCTCTTGAGGATTTTGTGATGGTAAGGGAGAGTTGCTTGGGGGATTGCTTGATCCTGCTAGGTTCACTTCGGTATTTAGATGACTCATGTCCATAGAAGCTGATATTTCTCTAATATTCTCCATGTCCTTGTGTTGAGATCTTGTTTGGACCATAAAAATAGGGATTTGTTCGATCCTAATCTTATAGGTCCACAAGAGAAGAACAAGGGAAGCTAAAAGATCAAAGATGGTGATAATGGTGATGGGTTAAAATGGATGGGATGAGTGAGTGAAACCTTTGGAGAACTTTTGAATTGTATGTGATAAACTTTGTAAGGGCTTTTGATTTGATTTGATTGTGATAATTTGACTAGATGCGTTAAGTCAAACAAGATTTGTTGTGAAGTTGTTTTCCCTAGGAAGTTGTGTTATCCTAAGGGAACTTGCACAAAAGGATGAATTGACAAAGTGTGTTATGCCAATGTTTTGGAGAACTAATAGACTTTAAGAAGTTGTGTTATCTCAAAGAAAATTTGTTCAATAATTTGAGACTATGTTGGCTAAGTGTGTTAAGCCAAGGTATGATGATGTTGATTTAGCCCTCTAAGTTTAGCATGATGATTGATTCTAGAGTTCTCAAAAGGTTTGAGGATTAAATGAGACTTGATTTGATGGAGGAATGAATGGAAATGACAACTTTGATCTTGAACCTTAACCTAGATACGACTCTCTCTACAAAACCTCGGTATTGAAGAACATGCTTAACTTCCTATGGGAGAAATGCAAACCTTTAGAAAAGTTCAGGATTTTGTTGGTAATAAAATGCATACAATGCAGGATTGTTCCTTGAGGCCTTTTTGTAAAAGTTGTATACAAGTCTTTCCCTTACTTCAAGGAGCATCTCAAGGCGTTGCTCATGGAATTTTAGACTCACTTTCTTGAACTTTGGCTTTGAGATCTTAATCTTGCGGGAAATCATTGGAAACATCACATGTGTAATTTCAATTGGTCTCTTTATCTTGGTTAAATGAGGTTCTTTTTATCCAAGAAACTTGCTTGCTTAGGTTTTCAAACTATATGTCTAGTGTCCCATTCTCTTTCTTATCCCACAATGTCCTTTATGTGGAAATTGAGGAAAATAGGGCAAAAGTTCCTTATGTTTATCCTTATTGGAAACAAATGATGGTAGAATTTTCACACTTAGAAACCTCTAGGAATGTGATTCCTAGGGAAAGCAAGAGTGGGCAAGTTCGTCAATAGTTATTTGTTTTCCACAAGGTGTTTGAAATTTCAAGGTTTTTTTTTTTTTGTGTATGTTTGTTTTCCAAATTTTTTCAAGATCAAGAAATGTGTTCCTTCCAAGCACTTTCACACTCCTAGGTTGATGAGACAATACCTTGTTGGGTTCCCACTTGGATAAATCCAGCTGTGCATATCTTGTGCAAATGGCTAAATGCTTGACCACACTGGCTCCCCTCCACGACACTCACTTATTCGGGTTAGCCAAGCATTAGTACCCATGAATCTCCCATGGAATACTTTCCATTTCCACAACAAGACCGCATGTTACGTGGGGCGGTTTCAAAGGACATGACCTTTTGCACCAACAAGATAGACAAGGTTTTGGCTTTTTTCTAAACAAGGGGTTCTAATTTGGGCATTCCGTTCATGGGGGATTATCCAACATCGGCGAGAGTCCATTGTTGTCCATCTCATCGGAATAATCCTCATGATATTGGCCTTTGTTCTAATATCCACACTTATATACCGGTTGGAAGTCGCTTGGCTTTAGCGTGTTCCCGGTTGGGTCATTCCCTTGGGTGATTACTTTTTTCCACAAGGAAAACTCTCTAAGATAAACAATAGCGAGCAAAACATATCACGTCGTTTACACAACCTTCGTTGAAAAACAAAGGGGAAAACCCCCACAATATGTCATGCTCACACTCGCATGTTTTGTTCAATTTTAAGTGCCTGAATCAAAAAATGTGGAGGCAATCTTTTTGACAAGCTAATATCACTAAAATGCTTTTGATTCTCAAGATCACTATAAAGCGTGAGAGAAGCGCATACGTATTTTAGTGATGTTAATTTATGAAAAAGCTTGCAAAACATAAAAGACACTTGTTCATTTTAACCTTCAAAGAAATGATGAATTCTTTTTAAGCACCAAAATAGAAGTGTGAATTTGCCTTGTTCAATTGTTACCTTTCAAACCAAATCTAGTTTGTTTGCCTAAAGTTCTTTTTAGCCCCTTGGCAACTTTTGAAAGGAAATTTGATTTGTAAATTTTAGAACCAAATTCAAAATTAGTGTCCTAAGATCAAATAACTTGTCAAATTATTTAATGAGTGTTAAAAAAACACTTTGTACAACATAAGCATGATAACATAAATAAAAGTTTGCCTATTCTTTTTAGAGCCCAAAAGAATTTTAGTGTGTCCTAATAGCATGAAGGTAATAAAAATCCTTAAAAAAGGGGGTTATAATTCCTCCCGAGAGTGTTTAAAGACACTTAATAACAAAGTTCTGAAAATGTGTATCAGCCATTTGCAGTGCAATAGAGCAGATGCAGCTCAGAATATCAAATGTGATGCACAACAGAGCAAATGTGGCTCAGAATGGAGAATGTGGTGCATAACAGATCAAATGCGGCTCAACAAATGCGGCTCGATAAATAAAGTACAGCGCGGCAATAGAGCAAATGCGGCGCGACAGATGGGATTTGTTAGGCGGATGAGGCGCACAAGAGCAGATGCGTCATTTTAGTGGACAGATGCGGTGCAACAGAGCATATGCGTCATTTTAGCAAATAGATGCGGTGCAGCAAAGCATATGCATCACATAATTTATCATTTGCGTTGTTCTATACCTACACAAACAAAAGGTGCAGAAATTTTTTTTAAAAATGTGTTTTAGAACTTCAAGCCCTCCTTCTAGCACCAAAAATGTGAACCCCTAAGCTTGCAAGTGCACCAAAAAGTCAAACATTGTTAGTGTTAGATCATAATGCATGCAAAAAATGAGGGATTCCCCATGAATCCATTTATTCAAACTTAACTAAGAAATGAAGAACACAAGTAAATTTCAAATGAAAAATACTCAATCCTAATGAAGCTAATAACATAATGATTCCATGGGGGAATTGGTGCCAATGGAGTGTTGCAATTGGCCCTTTCCCAATTCCTATGTTGTAGATGGTATGTGGTTAGAGAAATGGTCAAATCTCCAAAGAGATTTGAGCATAACCTTGTTGCAAATTTGGAGAGATGATGGATGATTGTGAACAAACAGCAAAATTAGTTCTCAATTGGAGAGAGTAACTTTTCATATGAGTTGTGGATGAAGATTGAGGAGAAGAGTCTTCAATTTATAGATTTCAAAAATTGGAAGAAGAGTGAGTTTGAGCAATGTGGGATCATTCAACATCCAATGGCCAAGTGCCACTTGTCAAGATGTGAATGGTTGATGGTTGTGCATTTTGATCAATGTGCATGATAAATTCCATGAGATTCAAATTTGAATTTGAAAGTTGGCAAGTTTAGAGGGAAGGGAAATGGAGTTAATGTCACTTGGCTCAAGGCTAAGGACATGTAAGAGGCATTAAATGCCTTGTTGGAAGTACCCATCCTATTTGAATTTGAATTCAAATTAAGGGAATATTTCCTTTTGATGCCATGTGAGGGAAAATAGATGAATTAATAAATCAAAGTAATTGATTTATTGCGCAACTTGCAAAATCTAGAGGATTTTAGTGAGAGGGATTATCTTAATCAAGGTTTTGATTAATTTAATGAAGAATTAGATGATTTGACCATTTTGACTCAAATAGATGAATTAATTTAAATCAGAATTGAGGGAAAATGATTTAATTAAATAAATGATTTGGTTTATTTAACTAAGGAGGAATATGTTAGATTAAATCCAATAAGGTTTTAATTTATTTAATTTAATAAGAGGACTTTAGAGAATTTAATCAAATAAAAAGATTTATTTAATTAAATAGAGATGTAAGGTCAATTAAATTAAATTGATTAATTTAATTACTAAAAGAGGAAGACTTAATCAAATAAACAATGATTTATTAAATTAAGAGATAAAATATGATGAAATGTTGAGAGTATGATTTAGGAGCAAATGTCGTTAGTAATCTGGATCAAATGTGCTAGATTGAGAATGTACATTTTTCATGTTTACAGATTCTAATGAATATGAATGGGATCTATATTCTGATATATCTTACATATATGTAAAAATAAAACAATATGCACCTACACATGAAGAGGGACATAGCTCCAGGTCTAGACCACTTGTATTAGAATCATAACATATCGATTACTCAAGTGAGGATCAACAAACATCGAGTGAACTAGATAATCTCGAGGAAAGTAACATCATTGACCTTGCCATTCCTAATAACAACTCTGGTGACATAATTGTCTCAACCCTTACCGCCATTAACCCAAGTCAATCAGATGACTTCCTGCCCTTAGTCCATCCTGAACTTATCGACTGGGAACCCATTGAACATATAAATGTGCCCATCTTTGCAAATGATCATTTTATCATAAATTTCCTTTGTTGTGATGAACCTGATACAAGTTCTATCCATAAATCTCATAACAACATAGTTCGATAGGAGGGTGTCAAATCTTCTAGTTACAAAATAGAACAAGAAAAAAATGGATCTAATGGTGAAAACCATTCTATGGCAGTATTAGATCTTGAAAAAAGAAAAATAAAGAACGCATCGGATGGTGAAAACCTCTATGAGGCACTGAAAGATGGGAGATTTGACACCCTTTTAGAACATTATCATGAAAGATCATCTGTTCTGGTGGAACCTACACAGTCTGTAAACATTGGCAAAGAAGAAAAATCAAAGATTTTACATTTGGCAGAATCTATGACAGAACAAGAAAGACCTGAATTTATCAAAAAAATTGAAGAAAGAAGCATTGGCTTTTCTTGGTCATACTTCGATATGCCAAGTTTAGACCCAAATATTTTAATGCATCATTTGTCTTTGCCTAATGGAATCAAACATGTAAAACAAAAATTAAGAAAGATGCATCCACATATCGCACTAATGTTAAAAGTTGAGCTGAAGAAGTTATTGGATGTAGGATTCATTAGGTCTATTGATTATGCCGAATGGATATCAAATATTGTACCTATGTCAAAGATGGATAATATAATTAGGATATGTACATATTTTAGGAATCTAAATAAGGCATGCCCCAAGGATGATTTCTCCTTGCCTAATATTGACATCATCGTGGACTTAACAACAGGGTATGCCATGTTATCAATAATGGATGGTTTCTTCTGCTACAACCAAATCAAGATAGCACCAGAAGATCAGGAGAAAACTACATTCACATTTCCATGGGGAACCTTTTGTTGGAATGTCATGCCCTTTGGTTTGAAAAATGTAGGGGAAACTTATCGAAGAGCAATGACCACTATCTTCCATGATATGATGCATACCTTTATGGAGGATTATGTGGATGATATTCTAGCTAAATCTTATTCCAGAGAAGGACATATGGATATCCTAGGCAAAATTTTCACAAGGCTAGAAAAGTTCAACGTCAAACTAAACCCTAAGAAATGTGTCTTTGGGGTTACATCAGCAAAACTCTTAGGATACATAGTCTCAGAAAAAGGTATTGAAGTAGATCCAGCAAAGGTAAAGGAAATAATGGAAATGCCACCACCTATAAACATCAGTCAACTAAGTTCACTACAAGGAAGGCTACAATCAATTAGGAGATTTATCTCCCAGTGGGCAGACAAAATTCACCCATTTAATCATCTATTGCATAAGATTGTTGTGTTCAAATGGGATCAAGGGTGTGTAATAACTTTCAACCAAATAAAGCAATATCTAATGTCGCCACCTATTCTCATGCCACCTACAAAAGGAAGACCTTTAATACTATACGTTGCAACAACGAATATTTCTCTAGGAGCACTGTGTTAGAACTAAAAAATTCCATGAAAAACCCTAAGATTTTCCCTAATATTTCCATCATTACCTTAAGGAATTTTATTCGTTTATATCCATATTTTCCTATCTTTCTCATAAAAATTCATTTTCTCCATCCTAAATGCTAAAATACCTTTTACCGCTTGCTTAATATTTACTTCATATGTCATTTATCACTTTACCATGGCCTCCCAAAAGGGGGATCACGGTATAGCGGTTGCAGTTGTAAACCGTCAGCATGGAAGCGGCTAACAGTTACACCATAGTACCGTAGACAGTCTACAGGGAGATCGCAGTGACCGCGGTAACGGTTTGCAAGTAGCAAAGGAAGCAGTCAAAGAGGTTACTGTGATACCACAGGGGGCTCTGATGAAGACCGTGGTAGAGCGGTAAACCGTCAATTGGCAGTAGTGGCGGTTACCACCATACAGTGACCGTCCAAAGAAGGAACCACGATGATGCGGTAGATGGTTAGTGTGATAGTAAATGTTGGCACCGCGGAACCGCAGGAGGATGAGGAGGTGACCGTGGTAGTGCGGTAAGCAGTTAATGGTTAAGACTGCGGTACTGCAGGTGGTAAAGGAGGAGCCCGCAGTGGAGCGGTAGGAGGAGAAAGGACTGTGATGGTTAAGACTACCAAATTGCAGCCGGTCAACAAGTTGATTGCGGTAGAGAGGTAAAATAGAAGGCCACGGAAATGAAATATAAAGAACGGTAAGGTATAAGATGATAAAATAAAGAAAGGAAAAAGTATTAAGGGAAGAAATAAAATTTTGACTATTGTAAAAATATTTAATTTGCCGAGAGGCAACATAATTAAATATTTTAAATCTCTGTTATAGAATTTCAAACGGATGTGGTAGAAAAATGAAAGGTTGGAACACTTCGAATGCATTGTATAAATCTTTTGTAAAAATCAATTGTAGGAGTAGTTAGAGGGGGGTTAGATTTTTCTGACTGGGAATGAAAATAATGTAACAGACCTTCCTAAAATAGGATCAATGGAGATAAATTTTTTTAACTGATGGTTTTCCTTTCTGAGTTTAGTTATTGAGATGCTATGATTTGTATTAATTTTATCTTGATTCTCTCTAATACGAAGTTTTTTTATCATTTGAGTTAATGTATCAAGCATAAATTTTGATTCATCAAGGTGCACGTTCTCACTTTGTGTGATTTTATTTGCTGGTGTCTCAAGTCATAATTAAAACCCTTCAAGTAAGTGACAATGTTTGAGAGATTTATTTTGGATGATTTAAGTAGAACCAAGTTAGAAAAAATTCCACCATAATTTATGCAAGCCATAAATAAATGAAATTATATGCCAGTCACAAGATTTTATTTTATAAATTTCCTAACAACTTGAAATTAAACCAGAGAAGGAAAACACATGTCATTTTCTATTTTTGACTCTGTTGCCCAATAGATAGAATGCACTGATCTATCATGTCCTAGAGGATAGAATTCATTATAAATAATTTATTCAAATACCTTTCATTTGTGCAGTAGGAGTAGGTGTAGTAATTTTATCTGTCCACTACCCTTTGCCATTGTGGATAGATTGATCAACCAGGAAACATATTTCAATCTGCATTGTTCATTTAGGTACACCCACCTTGGTCTAGTAGAACCTGAAGAGAAGAAGGTACAATTGCATCAATTGGCCTTGTACATTGGCCAAAAGTGTAGTAAGAGCTTGGAAAACACTTCTGGTTCAAACCTGCATTTTTGAGACCCAACACACTGTTGGCACAAGAATATTATGAAGGGAACAAGCCATTTACATCAGTAGAAATTTGAATGGCTATGAAATAAATTATACCTTCATTGAGAGATATTGTTTGGTGGTGGTATTTTCTACCTAGAAGTTGCAACATTACATGTTGACACACACAATTAGGCTCATAGAAAAAATCAACCCATTAAAGTATCTACTCAGTAAGGCTACTTTAATAGGTAGACTAGCCAAATGGGTCATGCTTTTAAGTGGGTTTGATATTCGGTATGTGGAAAGAAGAGCCATCAAAGGTCAAGTGATTTCCGAATAATTAGTCGAAGCTCCTTTAACTGATGATCATCCTATGACAATGGGGTTTCCTGGTGCAGACATTCTTACAGTAACAACACAACAATGGATACTTTACTTTGATGGATCATATACACAAAGAGGATCTGGTGTGGGAATTTTGTTCATTACACCCCAAGGACACACCATCCCAAAAATCGTATAGACTAATGTTTCCATATACCAATAATGTGGCAGAGTATGAGGCATTAATCATTGGCGTCAAAGTGGCAATTGAATGGAAAATCATAGAGTTACAAGTATATGGGGATTCTCAGCTAGTCATTTATCAAGTAAATGACAAATATCAAACGAAAGATGAGAAGTTGATTCCCTATAAGTAGCTAATAGATGATCTTGAAAATAATACTTTGTCAATATCAAATTTGAGCAAATTCCCAAGGAAGAAAACAAAGCGGCAGATGTTATGGCAACAATTGCTTCTCTTTTACAATTATCGGAAAAATGTGGTCGTTGTGAGTTTATGGTAGAACAAATATCTAATCTTTCTTATAATAGTTCAGAATCCCGAACCATATACCATTTAGATGTCGTTGAATCCTCCATATATGAAAAGACCTATGCATACCTAAAAGACAATATCCTTCCTCCTAATCTTTCCAGAAACCAAAAATGTAACTTCATCCACCAATCCGCCCAACATACTTTAATCACCGACATACTTTATCGTCGAGGTCTAGATGGTACTCTTCTCTAATGTTTTGAACATAACGAATCTGAGCTAGCCTTATGTGAGGTTTATGAAGGTATTTGTGGAACTCATTCAAGTGGTATAACTCTAGCAAAGAAACTCCTCCATTCAGGGTATTACTGGCCAAGTATGGAGAAGAAGTCTTATCAGTTTCTCAAGAAGTGCCAAAAGTGTCAGATTCATAGTAATCTAATCTGTGCACCAGCTCAAGAATTACACCCATTCACATCAACATGGCCCTTTTGTCAATGGGGACTGGACTTGGTAGGAAAGATAAATCCGTCTTCATCCAATGGGCACAAGTTCATAATCACAATGACATAATACTTTACAAAATGGATAAAAGTAGTTCCTCTCACAACTATCACTGGAAAATAGATCTCGTCATTCATATTGAACTACATAATCTGTCGGTATGGTATACCTCAATCCATTATCACTGATAATGAACAACCTTATAAAAACTAGGATTTCCAAGAATTGTGTGAAAAAAATCATATCCAACATTGTTTCTCAACACTGTATTATCCTCAAGGAAATGGCAAAGCAGAGGCTTCTAACAAAACAATTATGAAAATACTCAAGAAAATGGTTAACGATGTTGGGCGTGATTGGCATGTTCAGCTTAATCCTGCACTATGGGCCTAGAGAACCAGCATCAAAACACCAATAGGAGCTACACCATATGTCTTGGTATATGGATTGGAGGCCATACTACCCATAGAGGTAGAGATTGCATCACTTCATGTGTCACTAAAAGGAATCATTCTAGATGAGGACTATAGAGTATCTAGGCTTCAAGAACTGGAACTGTTGGATGAGCGTCATCAACAAGTTGTCAATCATCTAATGGCATACCAACAGAAAATGTCAAGGAGCTACAATCATAGGGTAAGGCCTAGAGTCTTTCAGGTTGGTGATTTGGTCCTAAAAGAGAACCCTATAAATTAGTAGGACAAAGAAAAGAAAGGGAGGTTTGAATGTAACTGGCTAGGTCCCTTTGTCATCATATCAATTTATGGATCAGGCGCTTATCAGCTATCAACACCTGAAGGGGATTTGTTTGATGAACCTCTCAATAGTATCCATCTTAGAATATACTACACCTGAATCACCTAGTGCACATTTCAAACTTCTGAAAAATGGTTTCCTTGATGAAAACCTGGCAAACAGGTGTCTTGGTAATAGAAAAATACAAAAAAAATAAATTAAAAAAAATAATAAAAAAAGAAAAGAAAAAAGATCATAAAAATATGAAAAAGTGCAATAAAAACATATAGTGAAAACTTGGAAACAGGCACTATTTGTGATTTAACCAGCTTTTGCCATCTATTGGGATACATGTCATAGTCGTTACTTTCATCATCACTTTGCATCCATTATCATATCATTGCAAATAGTCATGTGGGTGAAGCCACAATAGTGGTTTACAATTCTAGTGAGGAAGGAAAACACACAAATAATGACCCCATGGAAAAACTTTACATTTTGGGGGTTCGAATGAACTAGATGGTTTGTACGAACCAAAAAAGGGTTCGCTCGAACCCTATTTCCCTGATGTTTGAAAAAATTCACAAAAAACCCTAAAATTTTCAACTTCAGAACTCGGTTTGAACATGAAAATGACAAAGACTTCACAATCCCAACTGGAATTAGGTAGTCCTCGGAATGAGCTATCCAACAAATATAATTTTGATATGTTTTGGTTTTATTATTATTTATTTTTTTAGTTTTATTAAATATAGTTTTTTCATTGAAAATGAAGGTCTTTGTTCTGCACATGTGGAAAAATAGAAGATTATAAAAAAAAAATTGAAAAATATAACTACACCAGATATTGAAGTCCTTGATCCAACAAATAAAATAAAATTGAATTTTGATATATACAAAAAAAAAAGATATGCGTTATACGGTCATGCTATGTCTGAATTGTAATTTGTTTGACTTTGAAACTTGATTAAAGAAAAAATATTCAATAAAAAACTATCTAACCAAGTGGAAGCACTAGATATTGGAGTCAAAAATCTAAATTTAAAATAATTAGAATTTTATCCTTCATGGAAAATAATTTATGCGTTATACAGGTGCGTCACTTTTTAAAAATGATGTTTTCTGAAAAAAAAAACTAGTTTTCGTGGGAGATAGAAAAAGAAGTGCAATCTAATTCCAAAACTTTTGAAAAAAATATATTTAGAATCTACAAGCAAAATGCGATGAGACTCTAGTTTGCATCATCTTCAAATTCCTTACGGTTTAGCCGCTATAGGTGCCCAAATGTGAAGATTTAGTTAAAAATAATAATTCCAATGTCCAGTTTGGCCAAAAATTGTAAACCACTATTGTTATTGTGGGATCACCCATGTCTCACCCTAGCTTGAGGGCAACATCTACACATCACTAGGAGCAAGAAAACATCGATCTTGGCAAAAAAATCAACAAAAACAATGATCGAAATGCAGCCAACATGGAACATCAATCACTATCAGAAACACTTTGGACATCCACATATGACAGTAGAAAAATAAAAAATAAAATAAAAGGTTAAAAGAGTCAGTCTCAAAAAGTCAAAAACATGAGTCTGTGTCAGTCGAACTATGTGGTCTCTGCATGTATAACATAGGAAATTATAATCTTTGATCAGCCCCCTAGGCCCCTAGGATAGGTCATTAGGTTAGGTTTGGTCCAATCTCAGAAAAAAAAAACAAAAACATCACAAAATCAAGATGGATAATCTAATCTGAATAATGATTGAAACACTTTAAGTAAAGGTTGGATATGTTGTATTTTTTGATTATTTGTTATCATTTCTTTGGAGTAACTCAATGATGTAATGAACTAGAGAAGCTAGGAAGAAGAATGGTATTTTCATTTTTCTGTTGTTTGTGAATTAATTATTTAATGTGTGAATTGTCGTGGGACGTGCTTTACAAATGTATTGTTGATGACATTCAAAATTCACACACTAAAATGATTGATCCTTGTCTATTTACATGAAAGAAATTCCTAGGTCATCTTGGTTTAATTATACCTCGATTCTTGTGTTCACTTGCAATATCAAAAATCATGGAAGTCGTAATCAGGTCATCATTGGTCTAAAATATACCTTTGATGCTTGTACTCACTTTCAACATTTTTTAAAGCTCTATAATGATACAAAGCACAAAAATTACTATTAAAATGCCAATGTTTGCATGTAGTTTCATGATAAATTTATATTACATTCATAAATAGTTTATACATCTGCAAAGTATTTTGTTACAAAAAGTTTGTGAAAAAATCAAATTGATGATTATCATTTCTCATAAAAGACTGAGTATACTTGACATAAATAAAAACATTATCGTAACCATGTAGTTGCACCAACATTTTTCACATTAGAAGGCATTTTTTATTCATCATTCATACATTTTAATCAAAACATTTTGCATTCATCATATCATATTTCTCCATATCATATAAAAGTTCTAAAAGAAAATTTCAAAACTAAATCATATCATTGCATTTTTCATCCATCCACTAATTATTTCTCCCATATCATATCATTGCATTCTCCATTTACATTTTATTATCATTACATCAAGTCATCACATTATCCATTCACATTTTATTATCAATACATTACTGACATACATTAAAATACATCATACATCCATTCATCATTTTATTATTACATCTACTATTACATTTCCATCAATTCATAATTTATATCATACATCATTTATTTTCACATTTATATCAACATAGGATCATACATCCCATTTGCATCACATCATTACATCCACAATCATGTATAAAGACAATCATCATAAAAAAAGAAAATAATCATGCATCCATACATCGACATCATATATCCATACATCATTCATTAAATAGACCATCATAAACCATATCATATCACATGATCATCTAGAATAAAGTAAATCATCACATGGCATGTAAAACATGGTAAATAAATGCATCCATCATAGAATCATAATAGAACCCATCATAGATCAATAGTAGTCTACTTCATATCATGTAAATCATATAAACATCAATGTCAAGTATACAATGAAGTCTGGAATAAGGGAGATATATCATCAAAACTGGTTGGATCGAAGTATACATCATGTCTCAAAAAAAACATAGAATCATAACAACATCTAAGATCTGCTGCTGCCAGATGGTGCAAGCATCATGGGACCAGTACCTGCACCACCACCAGACGGACCGAGACCTCCTGGAACTCTACGAGGCGGTTGGGTCACACCCTCACTAACAGTCCTAGTATGTGTCCTGCCTGACCATGAAGGAGCATAACTCACTCTTCGCTCAACAAGGACTGCATCATGATCACGACCCCTTTAAAACTCCACCTCTCAGTCGACACGAAGAACCTCCCTCATATAATTTCCAACAATGGTACCATTAGAAATCCATTGTAAAGTATCTGCAGTCGCCAGTGCCGCTTTGCAATCTGCCTAGCACTATCCCTCTCTGTCGTCAGTGTGGAAATCTATGTATGTGTCACTATCAACTATCCCTATACCTATGTCAAGGCCTATACATGAGCCTGTTCCTAGGTCTATAGCTAGGTCTTTGTTTGCACAACTAAACCCTATGCCTGAACAAGTTGCCACTATAGAGTCTGGATCTGTACCTGGAGGGAGGCAATCTGTGTCTAATGATCCGAAAAAGATTTCTCCACTACTTTCCTCTTACGAGGCACACTAGTGGATGGACCTATACTCTATGCCACAATACCTCTGCCACCGTCCATGCCATCATCTCTGTCATAACTACTGTTCTCACCACTACTACTCCCCTCACTATCCTCACTACCACTATTGTCATCCTCACCACTACCCTCCACATCCTCAATGTCAACATCCTCCTCTCCACCCACATCCTCTGCCTCAACATCCACAACTTGCTCCTCCACCACATCCTCCACTCATCTCCATCGTTGACCACGTGCAACCGCAACATCCTCCTCTTCAGGTAATGGTGTTGGCTCATCAGGAATAGTGATTCGAGGGCATGGATGTAATGCAAAATAAGCTGCATACTCCTCTGTCACTGGTGCCTCTGTAATATCATGGCATATGTCCTAGGTTGAAGGCTATAAGGTGCGGTATCCCTCTACTAAGGTATCATAGGATAAAGATGGCCCCCAATCTGCTACATCACTCTGATGTCGAGCATAATGCGCAACACCCTGGGGCATGCACTGAACAATACCATACTACCTGTAGACCCTCTGCGGTAGGAATCTCTCTAAAATGAGTGGGTCCTACCAATCAAGTTCATAGAATCACACATGTATCCCATCTCTGCATCATCCTCATCCTAGTGCTCACAATCCAGATATGGGTGCCATGTGACTATCTCTAAATCATCCAAAATGTGCCTCTAATGCTCCAAATTACCCATCCTAGACTTGGTAAGTCGACCTCTATATCTAAAAACATATGGCCTAGTAGCAGGCCTATCTCCAATTGGCATTGGTCACGTGACAACAATATGCTCCCACGCCCAAACCTGAAGCAAGGTAGCTCCTAATGATAAACTGTGCCCTCTCAAATAAAAAGTTGAATGCAAATCATGATACAAATGTGCCAGCATGCACATCCCCCAAGAATAGCAGGTCCTGTGTATGATAATACTCTCAAGTACATGGCCACATCTGACAGATAGTCCCTTTGACCCTCGATCAGGACAAAGGAACCCTCTAATAAATCCTGCCAGAACTGAAGGTAAGGTGGCATAAGAATCCACAATCTCTCGCCATGGAATCCACATCCCAGCAATATGCTCATCCTGAAACACTCTACGAATATCATTTGTCCCTCCCACCTCCTGTGAATCATACACAACAATCTCTCCAACAAATGGTATCCGCAAAATACGCCAAACATCCTCGATGGTGATAGTCATCTTGCCAGTGGGTAAGTGGAAGGTGTTATGATCACTGTGCCACCACTCGGCTAAAGCTGTGAGAAGATCCCAATTAATCCTAATCTGTTGCATGTCAAGAAGAGAAGCAAGTCCACACCAAAAAATAATATGTGTCTCATCTAGTGTCAACTATGGAATCAAATCAAATTTCCATGGGAAATGCTCTCGAATCTGGAGGTTATCCAGAGACTCCTATCATCGCAAAATGTTCAAAATCAATATACTATGTCAAAACTCACAGGTCATTATACTATCAAATCTAATCAGCTCTTGGTATGAGCAAACATCACCAAACCTCACCTATCATGAGGTCATCATTATCAATCTAAATTGTACTTTGCCTAACATGAGGTCAATTTATCAAAATCAACCTCGCCTATCATGAGGTTCATCACAAATGAGATTATTTCTCACCTATCATGGGAATAATTCTTATCTATCAATCATCAGGGTTATTTTAGATCATCAAATCATATCAAACCAATGGGTTGACACAATCGGAATCGATAAAAACAAGTTTAAAATTTGACAAATTTTGCAAATTTGACTTGGATGCGCTAAAACAGGCATTCAAAGTGCTAAAAGATCAGAAGTGTTATTTCATCAGTCAGAAGCACTAGAACAGTTTATCAAAGCACCATATCACTCAAATCGCTATTTCACGAGGTCAAAGTGCCGAAATAGTCGCTCGAAGCACTAAATCCCCAAAGCGCTAAATTAATCATTGGAAGTGCTAATTTATCCTACCATAGCGCTAATCTTCTCAAAGCGCTAATCTATCCTATCCTAGTGCAAATTCAACAAAGCGCTAAATTAGCTTACCGAAGCGCTAAACTACCTAATCAAAGTGCTGCTTTTCAAAAGCACTAAAATAGATCCTAAAAGCGCTATAGCGTTTTCTTGAAGCGCTAAAACTATGAAAAGTTCAGCAATTATATAAAAACACAAAAAATGAGAAAAACACGAATTATGAGGAGGTCTAGGGGTACGTACTGGAGGTCCGTAAGCTGTCGAGTGTTAATGACATCACACTCACTCGAACTGGTGGGTGTGGTAAGGGATCAGAATTTTGCTCCAAAGTCACAAATATCTCTCTCACAGTTTCAAAACTCAAAATGCACAAATGATTTTGAAAAAGACCCTTTTGACCTTTTATAGGTTATTAAAGGTGGGTTTATGGTGGGATTTTTAAACTTTTAATTAATTTTATTGAGAGATTAATTTAAATTCATCTAGGGACAAACTTTCTACACCAAATATCAGGAGATAAATTATTTTATCATCAAATCATCATCGAATCATCATAGCATCATCAAAAAATCATGAAAATTTCATAAATTATGAAAAATCCAAAAAAAATAAAAAATCATCAATTTATTTCCCGAGGAGGCATATATCCATCATCACTTGAAAATCAATGTCTTGGGCATACTGAATTTTCGCCAATACTGACAGTAGCAAAAGCAAAAATTTCTTTGAAGCAATGCCTAAACACATCACTTCAAAGAGGGGCAAAATATATACACCTAAAAATGGGCTGGAGAATCCAATTGATTAAATGTGATTTATTTGATTAATTACCCTTAATTCCTCTACTATTAAATAAATAGAAATATTTAAGGTTACTATACACACCTAACTATGTGCGCAAGTTCTCCTAGTGCGAACGACGACGACGCTGCCCTAAGGAATGTGACTACGAATGGTAATGCCCGTCATCCTCCTGGCTCGAAACGGGGTGGGCATTTTGCAGCTTCTGGTGAAGGTAGGAGATGGTACAACCTCCATTCAGGGACTTTGTTGGAGCCTCTTTCTTTGCCTTAGACTGTCGTATCTCCTTCGCAGGTCCCAGATCCCTTGGATGCACATTCTAGTGGGGCTTCTTCAGGTGCATCTTCTACCATTCCATTCATTGGTTGCAAAAATAAATTAAACCCCTACCATGAGTGCATGGACTTCTATCTTGTGCACTCTCTGACTGCTAACCCTAGCTCGCCTCGTCCTTCGACTCCTCCTTCCTTGACCCCTCTGTCGAATTAGGACAATGGCTCTCAACTTGGAAGCCCTCATTTTTCCTTTGGGGACTCTGAGGTGGTCTTCTATGACGAGCCTGTGGATTTCTGCTTGACTGATGACTGTATTGATGTTGTGGTTGGGGATTTTGGTAGTCGTTCTATGGTGGTGCGATGCTTGCACAAGTGTCTATCGATTGCTTCCATCCTTGAATGGATTAATTGCACGTGGAGTAATCTATCTACCCCTACTGTTGAATCTCTAGATTTCAATTTTTTTCTGGTTACCTTTTGTTCTATAGAGGATTGCAACTTTGTTTTATAGAACGGGCCATAGTTCTTTGGGCATTCAGACCTCTTTATTTCCCCATGGTCACCTTTCTTTGATTTGACCACTGCCAAGATCACTTGTATTCCTATCTAGATTCGACTGTACAATCTTCCTTTGGTTTTGCGTAATGTGGATCTTCTCAACACTTTGATTAACCAGGTGGGATCCTTTGTCAAGCTCGATTCTAACACAGTGTCTTTTGATAGTCATTTTTATAGGGTTTGTGCTATGGTGGACATTTCTAAACCTCTAACTCATTCAGTCAGGGTCCATTCCTCACATGGTGTATGGACTCAATTTCTAAATTATGAGGGTTTACCATTTCATTGCTTTCGTTGCAACCAGCTAGGTCACAAAATTGATGTTTGTCCCCTTTGACGTTCGGTTGGGGCAAGGAATGTGTTCTTGAAGAAGTGGGTGAAGAAGGATGGCACTCCAAATACCGAATTTATTTGGCAGAATCATGGAAAGTTTTTTGAGCATCCTCTAGTGTCTAAGTTGGATCTTGTTCAGCCTTTAGCTCCCTCTTCCCCTTTGCATGCTCCTATTGTTGATTGTTCTCCTATTTCCCCTTTGGAGATAGAGGATGATGGTTCTGATTTAGATGGGACTTTCCCTTTCATGGATGACTTGGAAGATCAAAACCAGGCTTATTTTGATGACTTTACTTTGGGTCCACCTCAAAATCTAGGGATCTCTCAATCTGTTACGGGTAAATCTAAACCTGATTGCGGATCTAAACGTAAGGCTGGTAGGAAATATGATGCAGAGAAGCTTCGTATATAAGGAATGAAAGTGGTGGAGGTCGACTCCCAATGGACTCTAGATGCCATTCTCCTTTGAAAAAGTCGAAGGGCTTAAGTTCTGGTTGTGGGCTATTCTCTAATTCTCTTTGTCTCCATGTTTGTCATTGTATGTTGAATTTTTTTTTTGGCTGGAATTTGTCGCAGTTCCTGGCTTCTCTGTAGGCTTCTTCTATCTTCTCTCTATTTTTTTCTTTCCTAGGATCCTTATTATCTATGAGGCAGATTTCTATAAACTTTTCTTTCATTTTAATAAAGGGAGTGGGCCCCTCGTCCCACAGCTTACGGATCAAAAAAAATAGAAATATTTATTTATATAGTTCATCTTAAATTCTTCAATCTCTATTCTTTTATTGTCATCTTAATTAAATGAACAAATTTCACTTTGTTTTATTTAATTATCATAATTAAATTCATCTACTTTGTAATGCCCCGCCACGCAACCCTAGAGGAAGTTTCAATTCTCTAAACAAGCGTACTAATTTTTTTTTTTTAAAGAAGTGAATTAAACCCACATGTTCAACTATGATTGACAACATCCCCTAGGGTTACATAACTGAGATTACTTAAATCCCCATTAACATACATCATCTAAATTACATTGCAAATAAATAACTCAAGTAATAACATTCAATTAACATAAGAAGATACAAGATAAGAATAGAGCATCCATTACATAAATCATTATCAGATTACAATCCTCATTCCTAGAATGAGTCAAAATACATAAGAGTCACAATTTACATAAATCCACCTCATCATTACAAGAGGGGTATAATCAACATCATTACAATTTGAATACAAAGTACAAGAAATAATAACAAGATCCGCGAGCTGTCCATCTGGATGTCTCGCCACCAAGTACTGAAGATCAAGGGGGACCCAACGGTTTTGGTGCATGTTCCACCCAACCTAGTGGTACCCGAAGGCCCACCCCCCATGCTAGGAGATAGTAACAAAGTAACATGGATGAGAAACCTACGACCTCAAACCAAAGGCAGACTCATACTGATACAAACTGACTCAACCACACATATGCACAATATAAGTCTAACTCTAATCATGGTTACATTGCTTCCAGACATATTATAATCAAGTGTGCTAAAGAATCCATACACACAACATACTCAGTGTTATCCTAGATAGAGTGTCATCACAAAGTGCGTCATGAGATCTCCTTTGGGCATTCTTCATAGGCTCCGGCACAAGTAATCCTGGTGACCTCAACTGAATCCCGGCCCTCATACTCACTCAAGTGGAATCAACTACCTCTCGTATGGACAAGATAGTTGATCTTGCCATTCCAAGCCTTCTCACTCACCCCAAGTCTAAACAAGCCCTTGTGCCTATGAGTGAGGTTAATTTATCTTGATTAATGTGAAATGCATCCTAATCATCTAAGTATATTACTTTAATTTTCAGTTGTTAAAATCACTTATGAAGGTTACTCAGTTTACCTCTTTGGGCTCCAGCCCCTAACAAAAGCCACTCTTCTAATGGATAACACACTACTCAAATCTAGACTCCAAGGGTAACTCAAGTCCTATAGGACTGAACAAAGCAATCTCTCCTATTCTAGGAGGCAACAATAAAGAAACCCACTCCAACACAAGGAGGAAACCAAAACACTTGTAACACTACCCAAGGGAAAATCAAACAATAACTTAACAAGGGAATGACCCACATCTACTGGAAGTCTTTACAATTAAAACCTCAAATATTCGTTCTCAAAGTAATTATTAAAAGAGAAATCAATATAATCATGCATTGGCAATGAAAATTACTATATTTGGTTATCCTAAAACCATGTTCCTATCTAATGCTTTTCACAGAAATTAGAATAATACCATTCAAAGTTTTAGTACAGAATTAATAACACCCCCCCCCACCCCCTTTATCAAAATAGATATCTTTTCCTATCAATTTGACCAAACATATTATTTGTTTCCATTTGAAATTACCATCAACAAAATACTTTGCAAGCACTCAAAGTCCAAAATAGAATATAAGGAAATATAAACATATTCTAACATGATTCCACCTTAATCATTGATTATAAAAGACTTTTGCTCTATCCTATAAATAGTCTAAAAGTTTAATTGATTATCTCACGATAAATCAATATTTTAACCACCCATTTCCATTTACAATTACACACATTAAATATTAAATACCTTAATATATAATATATAATTACATACAGAATATATATTAAATATTATATACATTACTATATAATATTAAAATACATATAATATATAACTTAAATATTATATATACATATTTAAATGTATTATAATAAAATAATACACAAAAAAAAACAATCAATTAATTAAAAAAAAAATAAAAAAAACAAAATTAAATTAAATTAAAAGAAAAACAAATTAAAAAAAAATAGAAATAAAAAATAAAGATAAAAATAAAATAAAACCTTGCAGGGTCAGACGGTACCCCGTCCGACAGACGGTACCCCGTACCCCTGCGCAGTGCCTGCACATAGCCTGCGCCGACTGTACTACATACAGCGGTCGACTGCACTGCCAAGGGAGGCCGACAATGTAAGTAGGGGGCCGCAGTTCCCACGGGACAGTGCGTCCCCCCATGTGGTGGGCGCACTGCCCAGTGGGTACTGCGTACCCCAACAAAAGGACAGTGGGGGGGGCGAACCTCCCCACACATACAATATATTATTTTTTTTATCAAAAAAAATAAAACAACAACTTCGTACGCACAGTACGAATTTCCAACAAAATCGTCGTACGGCGTTTCAAACATAAATTCGAAATGCAACACAAATTTTCATATATTTGTAAATATATGTTATATATATCATATTTAAAATATGATATATGTAATGTATATTTACATATATATATTTTTTTTTTCCAGAATCAATTTTACTGGTGAAATTAAAAGAAATAAATTTGAAAACCAGTAGTAAAATTTTGACAACAATAGAACATCTCATGTTCAAGAGATTAAAATCTGAAAACCAAAAGAACCCATTTTTTCATGTTTCAAATAACTTAAACAAAGGAAAAACAATAAATTGTTTTTGAGTTTTTCAACAGAATTTTCTAAAGAGGGTTTGTGTTTTGAAATACAAATCTGAAACCTAAATGTTGAAGTTCAACCTAGGGTTTCAATTAAATCACCAATTTTGCAATTTCTATCATTTAGAAAATAGATTAAACTAAGAACAATAAATCAAAGAATTAAAAGAAAACCTGGTTATTTGAAGCCATAGGAAATAGCCAAGATTCTTGATGCAGAACTTCCCTTAAAATCCTCACAACTCCTTTTCAACAATGCAATGAATTTTCAGCTAGCTTTGATCCAATAGCTCCACCTTCTTCACAGAATTTTCTCTCCTTTCAAGTTAATTCTACCAACAGAAAATACTTCCAAAATCTTTCATGTGCAAACTTTCTCCAAAAATTTCATGCCTATGAAAAAAAGAAAGAAGAAGAAGAATCCCCAAACTTTTCTGCCCTAATCTTATAAAACATCATTTCCTCATAACTCCAAAATAACCTAATGCAACCCTAATTCACATTCAATGCAAAAATTGAATTTAGATATTAATTTCATTTCCCCTTTTTAGAAGGCCCTAACTTTGATTTTAAAGTAAAATTTCAATTTCTTATAAATCCCCTTTTGATTTAATTTAATTTAACAATCAAATATACTTACTTAATTATTATTAAATTATCTAATAACTAAATTCAATCCCTTGAGATTTAAATTTAATTAAATAAATAATTTAACTTTAATTAATTTACTTTCAATTATTTAATAATTAAATTTAATCCCTTGAGATTTAAATTTAATAAATTAAATAATTTAACTTTAATTAACTCACTTACAATTATTTAATAATTAAATTTAATCCCTTGAGATTTAAATTTAATTAATCAAGTAATTTAAGTTTAATTTCTATAATAATTTTAAATATAACCAATAAGCATAACATTAATACAATATAAAATAAACATCTCTTTCAGCCAATGCAATTTTCTAAAAGAACTATTTAATAAGTAAGCACTTTTCAAAACATTACATAACATCAAATAAGATACAACATGACTCAATAATCAAGACTGATGACACACTAAGGCTAGGGTGTAGACCTGACACATGTTACCAAGCTACTATCTCCCGTTCAACTTAACCGTTGGATCGACACACTCAAACCTGTGAAACCAGGTGGATTCGATGTCATGTACCTGCAACCTGAAATCAAGTAAACAACATAATATATCCAGCATATAATTCACACCGTGAAGAAGAAATCTCAGATTCACAGGGCGCTCACAAGCGAGTGATGCGAACCCGTCTTCTTCACCAATACACTCATCAAAGACTGACACTAACGTCATAAACAATACTCACATAAATAATCTCATGACAATTCTACTGACATCATTAATTCATTAAAGCATGTGAAACAAAATCAGATAATCACATCACACAATAATAGTTGTCGCTCAAGAGTAGCGATCAAAACATCATAACAAATGTGTCTAGTATCAAAGTAGCTGCAAACCAAGCAAAGCATAAAACAACATGAAACGAGAGGCAAAACGAAGGGGTATTACATACTTAATAAATAAATAGAAACATTTATTTATATTAAGTTCATTATTAATTCTTCTATTTTATCATATTATTTCCTCTTAATTAAATAAACAGATTTAAATAATTTGTTTTATTTTAATTATTATCATTATTATTTCTTCTATTACTTTATCCATTTATTCTATCTAAAATTAAATAAACAAATTTAAATAATTTGTATTATTTAATCATCTTATCATATTTCTTCTTAATTAAATAAAGATATTCTAAATTCTTTCTTTTAAATTATCATATTTCTTCTATAATTATTTAATATACAACTTCTGGGCTGATGCAAGAAGTTGGGTCCACAAAAAGCTCAAAAAGTGGAAGTGTTTTTGTTGTTTTTCACAATTTGTCACACTTCGACTGAAAATTTGAGGCACTTACACAATGAATTTAAAAAAAAATCAATAATATGAAATTTAGAATTTAGGATCTAGTTTTTGAATATGTAAATTATTCAAATACCCAGATTGTAGAAATTAAATTTTGATAGGGATCTATAAAAACTACTTTTTAAAAGTCATTTTTTTACCATACCATGCACATGTACGAACACCACTTTTTGACCCAAATAAAAGTAGTTTGCTAATTCCTTTTGAGGAAAGAGAGCTAACAACATGAAGATGGATGAGGAATTTTTTTTGTAATTTTTTGTTGAATATTGTTTTTTTTATTAAATTTGTATTGGCCTTAATTGTTGTTTTTAAAAATCAACGTATACGGACAACATAATTTGACCTAAACTAAACATTTTTTGAAACTTTTTTTTTCATTTTGTAGAGAATTGTCTAAAGATTGATGTCATATCATTTTTTTTACAAGAAACTTCACCAAAAAAAAGCTATTAAAAAACAAAAAAACTCTGATATTTCATGTTTAAGGATTAGTTTGCTTTGAAATTAATTTAAAAATAACAAATATAATCCAATATTAATAAAAATTATATATTTGGAAACTAGACATTGTGTTCTATAATGGGTTTTAATTTTATAGATTGATTCAGAAAAAAAGTCCATCAACCATATTTTCAAAGTTGGACATTCTTCTTCAATCTGCCTTAGTTTTTTAGTTGCAGGTCAAAGGCTAAGGCTTGGATTTCCAAGCCTTTCCCGAGCCTAAAACCAAGGCTGCAAGTGGGTTGGAGATTCAAATTTTTAATAACGTGTATGCATTTTTAAAAAGGCGTACGCATTACAAAACGCATATGCATTCTTTATTTGTTTGATTATTTTTTTTAAAAATGCTTTTTAGAAACAGGTACCCATTTTGCTTTTCAAAACGCTTACGCGTTTTAAAATGGGTACCCGTTTCTAAAAAGAATTTTTTTAAAAATAAATGACTTGTATGCACTAAAAAACGCATATGCATTATATAACGCATACTTGTTTTAGAACGTGTATGCGTTATATAACGCATACGCGTTTTTTTAGGCTCGGGTACTCAATGCATAATACATACATGTTTTTTAATAATGCGTACGTGTTTTTTGTGAGATGTTTTTTTTTGGCTAAAACTTCCCCTCTTCGTGGACCCAACTTCTTGTACTTACCCTTCTATAGTTGGTATTATTTAATTATTTCTTTCTTTTTTTGCTAATTTAAATAAATCTAAATATTTAAATAAAAGCATAAATCAAATTTCCTCTATTCACTCACCAATAAAATTAGATAATTTATATCTAATTAATTCAACTGGCATTCACGGGAAGCTTTGGAGACAATTAGAGACAAATTGGAAATCAATCTCTCAATCTTCTTCCTCTAATCCTTCCTATCATCTTGCCTAGTGTTTTCATGGGGAGGAACCAGTCCCAAAATCTTCTCAATCTTCTCAATCTCTCACCATTCAATCCTCTAGATTGAATCCAAGCCTCTACTTTGTTGCCCCTGTGCAAATCTATTGCCGTGAATCTATAAATACAACCTTTCTCCATAGGAAATGGATCCCAAATTTGTGCAATCTTATTCTGTAGGAAAAGAAATCAAGCATCTTAGCATTCAAGGAATTGAGCATATAGCATAAAATAATTTAGCAATAGCAATCATAGTATCTTTAGAATCAATATCATGGCTGCATCATAGATTACGATAGCTTCATCATCATAGTTTCATGTCAATTTAGATTGCAATAGCTTTTTTTTATCAATTAGATATCATCAATCATCACACCATTGCATTTAGCATCATTCCATTATCTAGATTGGCATTTTAACAGTCATAAGTGCTTACCAAATCTGAGAGCCCTCTGTGATTTAATAAATCTTTGGAGATAGGAAACAATGAGATGCTTTCAAGTTTCTGCTCTTTTTAATAGATTAATTGTTAAATCTTTGATATAATGTTTCTTTAAGAAGTGTATTTACATTGTTAATTATTCACGCTTACAATTCCCACACTAGTTTTTCGAGGTGGGCCAATGATAGGTTGTAAACAAATTAAGTGTATTTATTGATTTTGTCAGGATTTTAGTTGAAATAAGCCTTGAGATTTGAAATAAAAGGTCTTAGGGGCCTATTAATGATGACTTGAAGAGATATTTAAATGTAAGGGTACTAAAATGGGTCCAAATAAGGTGATAAATTGTACCATCTCCAAGAAGGGAGTATAAATTTTGTCATTACAATATATATATATATATATATATATATATATCTTTTTTTCTTACATAGACATAAATAAGATATCTCTATAATTATTTTTTTTACAATCAAATTAATATTTAAAACTAATTTGTATTGTTTCTACTATTGCAATGTTATATAATTTAAGATATTTATCAAGCATCTTAAATTCTTATATCAAAATGGGTCCAGATTAGGAGAGAAATTGTACCATCTCCAAGAAGGGAGTACAATTTCTATCATATATATATCTTATTTTTTATTACATAGACATATATAAGATATCTGTAATAATTTTGTTACAATCAAATTAATATTTAAAATTATTTTGTACTTTTGCTACTATTACAATGTTATATCTTTTATGGTATTTATCACACATCTTAAATTCTTATATCAAAATTAGTTTCTAATATTTATTTGAAAGCTATATTCTTTTTACATTGTCAATAAAATTTAATAAAAAAAATTAAATACTCTAATTTAAAAATAATATTGCAATCACTTTATTATCATATTAATTTTATATTCAAAAAAAAATAATAAATTAATTATTCTATAAACTTAGATATGGCCTACATAAATTGTTGAACACTTGGAAAAATTAGGAAAATCATTCTAATCTAAAATTTATAAAGTAAATCACTAGCGTTAACAATACTTAAAAAAGTTAATCTCTTGTATTCTTAAAAATTGAAAGGATTTCAATTTCTTAGTAGTCCAACTGATTATAAAAGAATTACCAAAATTGGCTCAACTCTGTCATGTAGCACCCACAATAATTGAGGGCGGGGAGAGATAGAGAGAGCCATAGGATATAATGGAGAGGGATTGATCTATTACATATAGAGACAATAGAAATTTACTCTAAGCTCGTAGGAATGAATCTACATTTTCTCTTTTCTCAATCTCTATAAAATATATTTCCCAAAGCAATAATTAGTTTATCTGTGTTATTGGATGCAAAAGTATTGAGAATAATATATTATTGATCAATCATTACTTAAGCTACGCTTCAATGATGATCTACTACTTCTTTGTGATTTTAATATTGATGAATGGGTACAATAAATATTCAAACACATTAAACAAAAATTCTTCAAAACAAATAATATAGATTTCCTACTCTATAATAGTCTCTTACGAGAGTCACTTATTGATCATGCTTAGTTAAATATCAGCAAAAATAACTATTGAC
Source organism: Sequoiadendron giganteum (assembly GCA_007115665.2). Classification (NCBI taxonomy): domain Eukaryota; kingdom Viridiplantae; phylum Streptophyta; class Pinopsida; order Cupressales; family Cupressaceae; genus Sequoiadendron; species Sequoiadendron giganteum. The sequence continues at coordinate 22,689,502 of CM021108.1, read as the reverse complement.
TTTTCAAAGTAAACATGTATTGAAATGGTTTGGGTATTGTCTTTTAATTGAAATTTGAAATATAAAACAAAAAATATTATAACAAATGCAAATTTATATCATGTATTAAATAAAGAAAACATATGCATTGTCACATCAATAATTTCATACCCTTTTCATTTTATTTCATAAACATCTACACAAACTATAAGATAAGTATGTTCAACATACATGTTTAAAAATCTTTAAAATAAATTAAAATAATAATAATCAACATAAAAAATAATACAATATATACTATTTCAATCCCCTTCACTTTACATTTTTTAATTTTTAAACAAATTTTATATTACCACTACTCTTATTTTCTTTTATAAAATTTTAGAGCCTTATTATTTATTCACACATGGTAACCTTAAAAACAATAACAAAAGAGAAATAATAAAGTTCTAGCCCCAAAATTGTCTATGATACCATCAAAACGTCCTTTTAATTCCCCCCATCCGCACAATTATTGATCCCCTAATAATTATTGAGTCAATAATTTAAACCCGCCTAATACAATAATGCATTCACTTGCTTTATTTGGTAATTAATGGTGTTGAATTATTGAGACATGAGCATTGTCGATTGACATGGTGAATAAAATTGTCTTGAATGTCCTAGATTTAATGGATGTAAAGTAACCATATATTATCACTAATCTTATTCAGTATAGAAATGGAATAGAACAAGACCTTTAGAATATTGAAGGGAATTGAATAGAAAAGGAGTAGAAATGATTATAGAAGATAAATTTGATATCTTATGGAGTATTATTATTACTTTTGGGATTGAAAAAGAATGTTTCATGTTTTGTTATGGGTTAATCTTTTAAATTTAGGTCATTTGTAGAGGGACTAATCTATCTTGTGATTTATATATTCAATTTAGGATATTATGTGTTTATGTTTTTCTTTTTCATCAATTTTTTTGCTCTTTCTTATATAGTAAATATCAAAGAATTTATGATGATGCAAGATTTTAAAACAAAAGATTTATAGAACGACCACTTCTTTAATGTCTAAGATTTTGAATAATTGATCAATCATTTTTCATGCTAAATCATTACATCAAATTCATTTAAATATGAAAGTAATATAATTCTATATAAATGCTAAAGGAAAAGAAAAATGTTCACTTTTGATCTCTATAAAGAAATAAAAGGGAAAGCTACAAGTAAAATCTTCAAAAAGAAAGAGAAACATGGAAATAATATCTTACAATTATATTGCAAGTTCATTATTTATATATAAAAAAGTAATCATGTCAAAATTCAAACAATCCTTGTAAACTATTCTTGCATGTATGTGTTAGTAGATATTCTGTCAACAAATCCTCTAAGAAATTCGTGCTAAGGAATTCTATTTATAACATTGGCCCTTTGATATCATCTCTACTAAAAAAATTCCATCTTATTTACTTCATCACCATGGTCAATTTGGATTTGATCTAGAAAAGATGATTGACAGAAATGTGGGGGATGCCAATATTTTAGAGGAGTCACTAGTGTCTATTATTTCTTCTAGTAATTTGCACTTAACATGATTAGAGAATTTGATAGTATTTTTTAAGTCTTTCATAGTAAATTTTTTTTGACATGGCTATGAAGAGTTTACAAGTTTGCATTTTTCTCCCACTTTAAGGTATGTGAGTTCTAACATGAATAATATTTCAAAGTAAATGATTACTCAAATTTAAATTCATGTTAAGTAAATATTCAAACATAAAAGTATATTGAGTTCCTCATGCATATATTGTGTAATGTGTTTAATTTATGTATCTTATAATTCTCATTGTATTTATGTTATATTTATCTGTAATAACTAGTAAACTAAGATCCTAATTTTTAGCATACTATTAGAACCAAATTGAGTTGTACTAATCATTTTATTTGTATGTTTTTATCTTAATGGTTGGGTTCAAGAACCTAAAATTTATAAGATTTATTTGCTTTAATAGTTATGGAAGATAAAGAGATCTTGTACTTAGGCTAGATCATTTGGTTCAATATTATTTTTATAGATTATATTAAAAGACATAATTTAATGAGTATGATTAACAAGTAAAATCTAAATATCAAAATTCTTATAAATATATAAATATTATGAAAAAGCCTCTTTTGAAGGAAGCTCATCTAACATTAAATACACATCAAATATATAACTAATAAATAAAATTTCATAAATATAGATCTAAAAATTGTAATTTTTTATAATTATAATAAAATACTAATTCTTGAAATAAAAATCATTTATCTTAATTCTAAATTTCTATTTAAACCTTTATCCTTTTTAAGATGCATATATGCTTTAAAACCATTCAAGCCTACTTGATATTCGCACTTACATATTTGATGTGATTATTAATGTCTTATTATAGACTAGAATGGACAATCAACCATTCATATGATGCTTTGTGTCGACAACTTTCAGCAATCATATAAGACTACAAGAATACCTTTCTAAGGGATTCATACCTCTTGTGTTAGGGGTTTTGTCTCTAAAAGTGACGTTCTCGTCAAGTGTTGCCATGTGAATTATAGAGACCTACTTACCATATAGTTTTAAGAAGTTCATATTTCTCATTGACCCACTTTTTAAGAAAGGAAAATATTCCAACCATACAATCAAGGAGAAGATAAAACAAGCCTCACCAAAATTTTCTTACATGGATCCTCATAATCTGATGATAAATTGATGTAGTTTTCAATTTCCAAAACTAATCATTAAAGCGAGATTTTTCCTCCCCAGACACAAATTTTTCACTTTACTTTTGAAATCCTTTTATCTTCGACCTCCCCAAATTAAAACATGATTTACTAAGGAAAATGAATATACTAAACTAATTATTTAATTAGAAAATATCAAAATATTCTTCTTTCGGATGTGAGGAAGTGGGTAAATCACAATCTTATAGGTGTATCGGGATTGGCCTGCACATGATATAAGACTATCATACAAATGCTTGGTGATCTCAATCATATAAGAACTTTTGAGTCCATAGATAGACATTTGAAACTTAATTAAGCTTTATGGCTACTAAACATAGCAATGAAAATAAAGAGATTCTCATAGAGGTGGTATACTCCAATGATTATGGAAGTCTTTGGGTTGAAATGAATCTAATCACCTTTTAAATTTCAAATAATTTTTTAGTACATGAAATTCTATGGTCCATTCAATCCATTTTGATTAATGGGTATTTAATCATTTTGAATTTATAAAATGTTTGAAACTCATCATTTGATCTAAATTAGATTTGACATTAACAAACTATTTTCTTATGGATTTTAATAGATTTATCAACTATTTATCTATAAACTACTAATGTGATTTATTAAGTGTGAATAATCTCATTCATGTCACAAGAATAGTATAAAACTAATTGAGAACTTTAACTCAATTATTATGTGAGCTTTAATTCATGGATCTTGTTCCACAAAGATTATAAACATGATTTGGATATGAAAAGTGATATTTTATAGTGTTACAAATGAATATAGATTATTGGAAAATCCTTTTAAACTACTAATCACAAAATCTAGTTGTTGCCTTAATCATAAGCTAATTGATTTAAGATATTATATTTGCATGAAAAATTCAAATGACCTTAGGATCTTAAAATTCAAATTAGTGGATAGTTAAAATGAGAATATCTTATGAACAAATAAGTGTATGGTTGGATAAAAGTTGTAATTGTAAGCATAATTATGAATATATTTTGTGCAAAAGATCTGATGAACTAATATTGGAGTATAGATTTGAACATAGAAATTAGAATAATAATCTCTAAAAAAAATCACGAGAACTCAAGAAAAGGGATTTATAATAAGTGGTGGATTATGACATGATTACAAATATAATAATGATTTAAATATGAATGTAGCTTATATATTACAAAACATTCCATCATACATGAGAAAGAAAATAAATTATAACTTATCAATCTTTTGAAATTCACGACACTTAGCTAAGTATAGCCAATCAAGAGGCTTAGTTTTGATAACAAAATCAAGCCTAACCACATATTTAAACTTCTCAACCAATCATAATGCATTATAAGGAATGTAACCAAGATTGTTACCCATTTTAATACTTTCAAATTTTATTTTATTACATTTCACAAACATAAGATTGTTTAGACCAATTATATCAATAGTATGTGGCATAGAAGTACTTGGGCTTGACCACATGTAAGTTTAGATTCATAAATATTTTTTATGAAATATAAAAAGGATAGCTCATCTATTACTATACATGTTTAGTAGGATGACTATATTTTATTGAACAATCATAGTAAATCATACATTATTTTATTCATTAAAGACTTATATGATTTCTTTAATAAAGATCATCAGATAATCTTTGGATTTTAAGTCATGCTATATTTATTTAACTTACTTATTATTGAATTAAATATTAGAGATTGCAAATGTTTTTTTTTTTTCATCCTATGTGGCTATATTCTAGGATCAATCATAGCATTTCAAAAAAATATGTATACTACTATAGTTATTATAATTGGTATTTATTTAAATTGTAGATCTATCATATAAAAAGACCATTCTTATATTGTAATAAGTTTGATTTAACTTATCATATTTAGACTAGATATTATCTATACTGTAATATATATTATATTTATATTTATACAAAATAATATATAATCATTAGAAAATGATAAATGAATATTAAAAACATCTTTAATTTTGGTCTTTATAACTCCTACACTAAGAATACAATTATTTGATTATTGTATTGCTCACTATATTGGTAATCCTAGTTATAGGAAATCTATCATAGATTGTGTCTTCAAGGTATTGGTGTAGATGTCATCACATGGATGGAATAATAATTCAACAAGCCTACTAGGGATCTTTAATTAAAAGGTTGAATACAAAAATAGTTCTAAAAGAATAAATGTGATTACTGGAAAACTTTTTTTTTTATATAAGTACTAGTCAAAGTTCCACCATATTATATGATAATCAAGTTATTTTACTCTTTAAAAATTAATCAATAGATTTATAAAAATATTGCTACCCTTTGAAAAATCTTACTTAATTAATCAAAAACATATGTGTACTAGTTTCATTATAATTAAATTAAGATTTAGAAATAAGTGGGATTGTTTCTACTATTACGATGTTATACATATAGTATTTATTAAGTATTTTCAATTCTTATATCAAGATAATGTTTTAGTATTTCTTTAAAATCTATATCTTTTTAAGAGAATAAAATTTAATAAAATATTTAAAATATTTTAATTTAGAATAATATAAATTATATTATTCTTATATTAATTTCTATTCAAACAAAAAGAATGAATTCATTTATAATATAATTTACTTAAATTGTAGACACCCAAAATTGTCCATGTCATAATATTACCTAGTCGATGCATGACCTTGTAAGACATTTTGTAATATTTTATCCTAGGTCATTACATTATCCCACTTATCCCATTTATTCCACTTAATCACCTTCCTAATTAATTAAATAAATTCCCCCTTCACATGTCTCAAAATAATTCAAATTAAATATTTGAATTAATCCCTCACTTATTGTCACATTGCAACATGTGTCACATGACTACAACTCTTCACATGCATAAATAATTTAAATAATTTTATTATTTAAATTATGAGATTCCCACTCACATCCTATTTTTACCCCCATTCATTGTGCGTCATAAGCATCTTTTCTTCCAAAATATAGAATAGAATCCCACTTATTTCCTCACATCCTAATTTTGGTCTCATGTCATAATCCACTTAATGTGCGTCATAGACACTAAAATAAACTTTTGATCCTAACCATACATATCACAAATTTGACTTTTAATCTTGTCCATCGAATCAAATCAACCTTCTCTTAAAAATCAAGCCTTTCACATGCCATTTGGGCAATCCTCTTTCAGCATCCTTACTCTACCAAAATTTCTATCTATCTATCTATCTATCTATCTATTTTCTTCTATTATCTTCATCTTATCGTTATGCTGCAAAATTGAGCAATCAACATATCAACATTCAAACCTTCAAAATCATGCATTCTCATGCAAGTGGAGAAGAGCAATGGAGATAAATCAAATCTAGCTTGGAGATCGGTTTGCTTGGCTTTCTTATTTTGATTTTCATGCTAGTTTGAGCTCTATTATGCTTGTTAGGGTTTTCATATCTTGTTGTTTTAATTTTGTATCTGATTTTCCCTAACTACATTTGGTGAACCTGACATGAATCCTTTGATCTAGCTTGCTTTTTGCAGGTTTTATTGTTTTTTTGTTGTAGATTTACCAGTTTTTGGATGAAACCCGAGGTTTTACAAATTCCATCATATTTTTCAAATGGCTGCACATTTTTATACAATATTTTCACAGAAAATTATAAATTATCTCAAGAGGCTATAGTAAAGAAATTGAGGGTTTATCATGATTTTTGCAGGAGTTATCATGATTTTATATTTTTTCATAAAATTGTCTTTTTGGATGCAAATAAATGAATTTTTCAAAAATGTTTACATTTCTAGAAATTTCTTGCAATTATAATAGGGGTTTGTTTTTAATAGATTTGATTTTGATGTTAAATGAAGTTCTAAATAAGTCGATCTTTAGTTTTTGTATTTTTTTCACAAATCCGCATTTTTGTGTGCAAAACAGGGAATTTTTCCAACTTCTTTACATTTTTGGAAAGCTCTCAGAAAATTAGTTAGGGTTTCTTCTTTAAGTTTTTATTTTTCAAATAAATAACATCTTCAAATAATCAAATCTAATTCGGTTATGTTAAAAACGTGTATCTGAAATTCAAATTTCCTGATGAACTTTTTGTTTTGGCTGCATTATAATATCATTTTTTAATTTTGCATGTGATCATAAGGAGCTGTAGTAGTAGCAATATCAGTCATACACATAAAATTGGAAAGTGAAAATTTTCGGGTGCACTCATTCTATTATCTTTATCTCTCATTTAATCAATCAATTTTGTTTGCAAAACACTTGAATTTGGAGCTTTAAAATGAACACCTTGTTTGCAATCACACTTTGAAATTGGGCTTAAAAAGAATCATTGTCTTTCAATCACACATATTTTCCTTGGGTTTAAAAAAGAACAAGTGCTTGAACTGTTTTACACACATTTCAATTTTCTAAAGGAAAATTAACAATTGTTAGTGTGAATCAAATGTGTGTGTGATAAAAAACACCTCACTTGGTTCACTTTTGTCAAACCCTTCATAGGAGGCCTACTAGGGGATTTCATCATCCCTAGGGACGACCTCAATCAAAGTGTGAATCGAAAGACACGTTTCTTTGAGAGTTAAAATCTTATCACTCTTGGCTAAGCCCCAAAGAACTTTATACCTTTGGGAAGTGAAGGTGAAGGGTGGGTCACCCCTTTCTCCTGACTGTGTGGCAGGATTTTTCTTTCAAATTATCCCTAGTCAACCACGTGCATCCTAGCTTAAGACCTAATTAGCCATACCCACTTGACTAGTTCTAGGACTTGTTGATGTGTCTTCTTCAAGTGTGTGCTTAATCATCACATTCATAATTTCAAATTCAAACTTGCTTATGTGTCTTGCGTGTGTGATTCATGTGTGTACATGTGTAATCATTTGTTTGAAAATTTCCATATCAAGCTATAAACACCAACACATAAACATATCATTCTAATCATCCTAATCATCATTTTTTGAATCACATTCAAATCAATTTCATCCTAATCAATCCAAGTCATCCAATCTAATCTTTCCACATCATCATCATCACCCTAATCCTAGTCAAGCAGTTGCTAAAATGGTCCTAATCCTTAACAGTTCTAGTCACAAGCCCAAGTTCATACTTCAAGGAGCCCCTTTGCCTAATCATGAAGATAATCCAAAACCATATATCCTCCAAGGTGGTCCAAACTTTGCTCCTAGTGATGATGAGAACTTTGTAGATTCTAGTGATGATGAGAATTTTGTAGATCCTAGTGATAATGAAAACTTTGTTGAAATCTTAGGTCACCTTAATGATACTATTGACAAGGGAAATACCACCCTAAGTTTGGAATCATACACCATTCCATTTACTAGTCCTCCATCGCCATCTAATAAAATACCTATCTCAAAGCACACTAGTCCTACACCAACACCACCATCCAACTTCTCAAGCTCTAATCCATCAACCAAAGAATCCTTTAATGGTTTTCTCCAAAGACTACTAGCACGGAATAAACCATCCCCATGTCAAACACCCATTAATGAGCTTAGCAACGAACCTCTAAATGTCATGTATATTCTTCCAACTCCATCATATGGTCCACAACCTATTGACCTTATATGTCTAAGTCAAATTACATCATGCCCTCATGTCATTGATCATAAAGAGCATACCAAACCTTTTCTAGAGCCTTCCACTTCCATTTCCAGTCAAATCCAAGAGCTATGTCAAGAGTATTATCCTAAGCATAAAGAAACATTAACCTCTCATTCTAATCAAGATCTAGGCCCCTCTAATGATCCCAATCATAACATACTTGGTCATATTCATGATGAAGCTTCCCTCTATGATATAGATCCTACCTATGATCAAGAAGGCCATGATGATCCTCTTATCCAAATTTATGCATTCCATGGTCAAGAGCCTATCATTTCACCTATCCATGAGAAAGAAACCTCCATTTCTCCTATAGACCCCCTACCTAGTCCTCTCCATGATCCTGCCTTATCCACTTTTCATGATGAGACACATGCCTCCCAAGTAAATGTAGAAGATAAAACCAATAGTGTGGATCTAAATGAGCATAATCAAGATCCTAATGATCCTTCTGCATCCACTATAAACCCCATTTCAAATCCACCAACATGTCCTATTGGTCTATCCATATTTATTCATGAATGTTCCTCCTTAGAACAACAACAACCTTTATCCACTTCACCTTCTTCATCTAACAATGAACTCAAGTCTAGTGTCCAGAACACACCTAGTCCCATTGTCCATCGCATGCTTTAGAACATGAACTATCAAGGTAAAGGTTTAGGCCTTCATGAACAAGGTGTTTTGGAGCCCATCCATGTCAAGGTCCCTCTACGCTCTTATGGCCTTGGATATACACCCCAAGGACACCAATCTAAAGATGTTGGTACTTCCTCCATCCATCATAAGTCCTCTTTCCACCATAAATCCTATCATATGCCTAAAACATATGTTGCCATCCCTCCTCCATCATCTTACAAATGTCAAAAGCATGTGACCGTACATCTTCCACCATCAACTTTGCCACCATTGCTTCCAACTCCTAATAACCCTCCATCTAATCTACCTCCACTACTCCCAACACCTAATATCCCCATTATCCAATCCCCTTATCCACCTATCCATAAATCCTCTAAAAATCCTAATCATGACCAATCAATGCACACATTGTCTAAACATGAAGCTTCCACTCATTCCACCATACCCATGGGATTCAAAAGCAAAAAAATTGATGCCTCTAGCTATAAAGAAAAAAATCTGAAGGGTCCTCATGCCCTAGGACACAAAATAAAAGAATCAAAGAAAAATCCATCTAAAAGTCAATATAAACCCATACCTCCAAAAGAAAATGCCAAAACTAAACTGGTTTGGGTCCTTAAGAAAAAGGAAAACAAGTCAAACGAGGCATCTACATCTCAAAAATCCCAACGATCCACTTCCACCTCACATTCCCACTCTATTCAAGAATCTCATATTCCATCCCACAAGAAAAATAAAAGTCATAAAAATACTAAGTCTATGTGGGTACCTAAAGCACTTCATCACCCATCTCCTAAGAAAACATCTTCATTGCTTCCTACACCTCCTCCACATCAAAATATTCAACATTTATCACAATGTGTGCAACCATTGGTCATGGTTCCCTTCCATTTCACAACAATTCCACATACCTCCATCTCCTCACCCTTCACTCATTATCCTACATACCTCCCTCATCACCTTCCTATGGTCCATGCTTTTGGCTAAGCCTCCCATTCATCTCCCCTACATAATCCACATCATAATTTATCAATCCCTTCATAATCCACATCATAATCCATCATCTACCTACTCCATCTCCCTTTCATGTCATCCCTTACCAACATCTATGAGCATAATGACACTTGACATGGTCCATACGATAACATCCATCTCTAGTGGGACTATCACCTTTCATGGAACTAGACACTTGAGTCCCTCCTATCCATATTCCCTTCTATCCAAAAATAAAAAAAATAAAAATAAAATCAAAAAATAAAAAGAAAAGAGAAATCCCTTCGTCCAACGGTGAAAACCTGGTAAACAGGCGCCCTGGATAAGTACCATGATGAAAACCTGGAAAAAAGGCATCATGTGTAGGTTGATCTTCTATGTCACTTACACTTGGGGGCACTTTGTCTCATCTGCACTATCTATCCTATCATGTCATTTCTTATCATATCATTTCCATCCTACCTACCATCTTTATCCATCATACCCATATACTTATCATATTGAGTCATTCATCCTCTCTTCCTCTTTTTGATCTTGATCAAAATATGGGGCAAAATGTTGAAACATGCTTTGGATATCTTTTGATATACCTCATCCTTCCAAACAAGCCTACCATTATCCTAGTGTCATAACCTTTGCCATGAAAAGTCCTAAGTATTGTACCTAGAATGGGGCATGTTATTCCTATGCGACATAGTCTTTGGAGATCACATCCTTGCTCTCCTATGATGCATACATCCATTTCATTCATTATGACCTATCCTTTGTATCCATCCATATATCACGAGCCTTTTGTCCCTTATCCTATCACCCACCCTTTCATCCATCAATCTCCTCTATCTCCTTGCACCTAGACTTGGTTTTCCCTTGTCATTGGTATCTAGCACAAAGGCTACCCAAATTGTCATCCATTGACATCTCAAAACATTTCAAAAATCCAAATAAAAAATCCAAAAAAATCAAAACATTTCAAAAATCCAAAAAAATCAAAACATCAAAAATCCAAAAAATCAAAACATTTCAAAATCCAAGCAATAAAATCAAACCAAATCACTTCAACGCATCAATTCAACTTCTTCAAATCAATTTTTTCATCAAATTATCTAATCACATCACTTCTTCTAATCAAATCCATTCTTCTAATCAATCACATCACTTCTTCTAATCAAACCCATTCTTCTAATCAATCTAATCATTATCATCAAATCAAATCATTTCTTCATCAATCCAATCAATCAAAATCATTCCAAGTAAATTATTCCTCGATTTAATTCAACAATCATCATCCAAATCTTCAAATCAAGCATCTTCAATCCTTCCAAGCAATAATCCAAATGCAAGTCAATCCTTAATCCATACCAATGAAGCTAATCAATCTTGCCAAATTATCCAATCACATCCTTTGGTCTTGATCCTAATCTTGTTGTAAACCCAATCAATCAGTCAATCATCCTTGTGTTGATCTAGGGATATATCGTTCCCCGCAATGACAACACTATCATCATCATCAATCAATCAATCAATTATCCTCGTGTTGATCTAGGGATATATCATTCCCCACAATGACAACACTATCATCATCATCAGTCAATCAATTAATCATCGGTTTACAGCTTGACAGGGGCAATACCTTGTTTGTTTTTGTATCATTTGTGCATGCTTGCTTGCTTGTGTGTTTTATCATTTCAATTGGCATTTGCATCAAATCTGAATCACTCCTAGCTAATATTCATATCTTGTATCTAGACAAGGTTGTATTATGCTGGGGCATGAGACACATCGTCACCTTGGTCCTTATACCTTGGTGCATAATGTCTAGTGCTATATCAAACATATGATTGCTCACTTTATTGCAGCATAACGTGTCATTTTTCTTTTTCATCTACTTCTTATCTTGTATCATTCATCTTATCCCTCCTTTATCATTTCATTCATTTCGAGAGAATATCCGTGTTTATGCAACCCACCTATCCTCTCGAGGGGGCATCATCATCATTATCATATCCTATATCATCATCCCATTTCTTCATATCTTTTGCATCATCATATTCTTCTATCATCCCTTTCCTTCATTCATCATACTCCTCACTTCTTCAAGTGGTTGGGGTATCATTTATTTTTAATCTATCCATACCTTAACTTCTTTGAAATGATGTTACTCGACATAAATTTCACCATCTCAAACATCATCTCAAAGAGGGGCAAAATGTAGACACCCAAAATTGTCCATGTCATAATATTACCTAGTCGATGCATGACCTTGTAAGACATTTTGTAATATTTTATCCTAGGTCATTACATTATCCCACTTATCCCATTTATTCCACTTAATCACCTTCCTAATTAATTAAATAAATTCCCCCTTCACATGTCTCAAAATAATTCAAATTAAATATTTGAATTTATCCCTCACTTATTGTCACATTGCAACATGTGTCACATGACTACAACTCTTCACATGCATAAATAATTTAAATAATTTTATTATTTAAATTATGAGATTCCCACTCACATCCTATTTTTACCCCCATTCATTGTGCGTCATAAGCATCTTTTCTTCCAAAATAAAGAATAGAATCCCACTTATTTCCTCACATTCTAATTTTGGTCTCATGTCATAATCCACTTAATGTGCGTCATAGACACTAAAATAAACTTTTGATCCTAACCATACATATCACAAATTTGACTTTTAATCTTGGCCATCAAATCAAATCAACCTTCTCTTATAAATCAAGTCTTTCACATGCCATGTGGGCAATCCTCTTTCAGCATCCTTACTCTGCCAAAATTTATATCTATCTATCTATCTATCTATCTATTTTCTTCTATTATCTTCATCTTATCGTTATGCTACAAAATTGAGCAATCAACATATCAACATTCAAACCTTCAAAATCATGCATTCTCATGCAAGTGGAGAAGATCAATGGAGATAAATTAAATCTAGCTTGGAGATCGGTTTGCTTGGCTTTCTTATTTTTATTTTCATGCTAGTTTGTGCTCTATTGTACATGTTAGGGTTTTCATATCTTGTTGTTTTAATTTTGTATCTGATTTTCCCTAACTACATAAATAAATCAATCAAATCCAAAATATTTAAAGTAAACCATTGTTATTAACAATATTTTAAAAATTTACTTTCTTGTATCCTTAAAAAGATGAAGGGATTTTAATTTTTTAATAGTCCAACTGATTTTACTGAATTATCAAAAGTGACTCAAGTATCTCTAACATAAGATGGTGAAATGTACTCTAAGCACTTAGGAATAAATCTGCATTATACTTTTTCTTAAAATATATACAATATTCTCCAAAATAATAATCAATTTATATGTGCCATCTAATACAAAAATGTATAAACTAGATCTTATTGGTCAAACATTATACATTTCCTACTAAAAAAATAATATTAACTATCAAATCTTCAAAATAGACATATATTCAAGTGGTCATAATACCATGTCTTTTATTTGAAATTTCATACTAAAAAAATACAAATTATGCCACATATTATGCATCATGCAACATAAATTTCATTTTCATTTTATTTTATTTCAAAAACATTTACATAAAATATCTTATTAAAAAAAATAAAAAAAATGAAGAATACAATACATTCTATTTCAATATCATTTACATTAAAATTTTCTATAATAAAATAAATTTTAATATTACGACTGCACACATTTTCTTTAATAACATAAAAGAATTTTAGAATTGGAGACTTATTATTTCTTCACATGTAGTAACCAAAAAAACAGAATTAATTTCTACCCAAAAATTATATATAGTAATAACATTAATTAATGGTTTAATTTCCTCCCATGCACACAATTATTGATCCCTAATAATTTATTTAGTCAACAACTATTCCCCGCTTATAACTAGTAAGTTGATGTTGACGGCACGGGAGTTGATTGACTTGCCTTACATGGTAATGCATTAAATAATAGAGGCATGAATAAAGTTATGCTAAGTGTCTTAATTGTCATAGATTTAGTGGTCAATGCTTATCCAAAATTCGTTGCCCATTTGGTTGTAATTTGGCTGTATTGATTAATTAATTAATAGTGGATTGACAATACAATGTCAATGGTGGTCGAAAGTACAAGTGACCTTACAGTAAACGAAAGACTAATAAAACTTTCGAGATACATAGCAAGAACTAGAAAGGGAAATATTTTGCTGAAAGAAAGATGTAAGAAAAAATAGGTAATAATATCTGTAATCAGCTCACAAGTCATAGAATCTTGGTAAACTGTTTTGAGATGGATGTTGTAGAGATGCTACGAGCAGATCCTCCAAACTTAATCCACACTAAGAACCTCCAATTCTAACACGGTTTGTTTAATCTCACCACTCTGGTACAATTTGGTCATCTCATTCATTTCATCACTATGCTCATTCTGGGTCTGATCTAAGCAGCCCGATTCATGGAAACGTGGCCTATGTCTCTTGTGTGATCTCCTGCCCGCAGGTCTTTGCAATGGCGATGAGTTAGCATTGAAACTATTTTCACTAGAAGATAAGATCTGTTAATTTATAGTAGTTTAGACATATGTTTTCTTTTCAATTTCAAGAATTATTATTTAATTCTTGAGATTTTTAGAAAGAAGTTAGTTAGGTCCAGATAATTATTTAATTTGTTAATTTATAGTAGTTTAGACATATGTTTTCTCCAATTTCAAGAATTATTATTTAATTCTTGAGATTTTTAGAAAGAAGTTAGTTAGGTCCAGATAATTATTTAATTAATTGATCTTTTAGAAATTTTTAGAAAGGAGTTAGTTAGATATAATTAATAATTAATTAATTGATTCCTCTAGAGACTTATAGAAACTAGTAAGTTAGGGTTTGTTAGAGTCTAATTAATCTTAGCCATTGATTGAGATTAAATCATAGTCATTGGTTTTCCAGTGAGAATAGTTTAAAAGGGGGTCAATGGGCATTTGGAGAATATACACACTTGAGAAAGATTTGCAGTCAGAGCAAATAAATTTGTAGTGAGAGAAAATAGTCTTGCAGTGATAGCAAGGGCGTAGTGATGGCATTGGAGGCAACAGCAGTGGAATTTTAGCAAGAGAAATTAAGGGAAGAATTTCCAGAGAAGAATATTGTCGGAGCTTTGTCAGAAAAAGGCAAGCAGTTTTTGTATCTCTTGATTTGTTGAAGATTAATAAAATTCCTCATCTGTAGTACTAGTTTTCCCTCCGAGGTTTTTCCAGGGACAATTTGTCCAAAAATATTGTGTTTATTATTTTGCATGTTTTCTTCTCTATTCCTGTGAGTTTTATTTGTGAAGTTGCAGTTGTATTATTTTTCAGTAGTTGCTGTGAATTATTTTTTGGCAGTCAAATAATCTTTATAGATAGTGTTAGAACCCAAAATTTTCATTCAAAACCCTAATGTTTTCCCAAAATTTCATCAAAAACCTAAGTGATTTGCCCATTTTAAACCCCTCATTTTCCTATTTTTTCATGAAAAAATAATTCACTACCTTTTAAAATAGCTTATAACCTTTACCGTTGCATTTATATTCAGTTTTATATCACTTACCCCTTTACCGCGGCCTCCCAAAATGGGCTCGCGGTATGGCGGTAGTGGTTAAACAAACAGGCATAAGGTTCTTACCACCACATCGCGCACGGTCAATTCATTGACCGCGGTATCATGGTGGCAGTGAGATAACCGGTAGGCAGTGGCAATGTAGCGATCGGTAAGCAGTTACCGCTATACCGTGCATGGTCTAAACATAGACCGTGGTGGTTGTGGTAGACGGTGGATAGCAGCGGAGGTGACAGTCTGAGACACCACCACAATACCACTGGTGGTTATCACAGTGACCATGCTTATGCGGTGGAGAGTCAGTGCTGACCAGTGGAGACAGTAAATACCAACTGCTATACCGCGACGAGGCAAAATAGACACCACGGTAACGCGGTAGATAGTGGTGGGACCAGTCAAAGTCAAGGCGGTAAAATGATAAAGGCCATGGGGAAATAAAGTGTAAAAAATAGTAAGGTTTAAAATGAAATATTGAAGGCCGATAAAGTATTAAAATAAAATCAAATGCATAACTATGTAAAAAATATTTAATTTGCCAATAAGGCAACACAATTAAATATTTTAATTGTTGTTAAGGAATTTAAACGGTTTTGCCAGTCAATTGAAGAGTTGCGACATTCGAGATTTACTGTATAAAATGTATTGAAAAATCAGAAAGAAAGAGGAAGGTAGATAGTAGATAGTAGGTGGGAGTTAGACTATGGAGTTAGATTTTTCCTGAGAAGGGACTGGGATGGAAATCATGTATAGGCTTTTCTTGAAGTAGAAACAATGAAGACTAATTTTTTTAAGTGGTGAATTTCTCTTTGGTGTTCAGTTGTTGTGTTACATCAATTTATACTCTTTATTTTGGTTGTCTCCAACTTGAGGTCTTTTAATCATTTAAATCAGCATATCAAGCATATTCTCTGATTTATCAAAATATATTCCATTTTGTGTGATTTGATTAATTGATGTCTACAAGCCAGAATTAAATTCTCTTAATAAATCATAGTGGTTTTAAGATTTCTTTTGGATTGTTGAAGTAGAACCTGATAGAGAAACATTCCAGCACTGTTTATGCAAGTCATAGACTTAGTAAAGTTTTATCCCAGCCATAGAATTTTTAAAGTACCTAACAACTAGAGTTAAGCCAATAAGAGGAAACACATATCATTTTTTGACTCCATTGCCCATGTGGATAGAAGGCACTGATCTGCCACAACCCAGAGATCTAATTTCATATCAAACAACTTATTCAAAACCTTTTATTTGTGTAGTAGGAGTAGGATTAGTTGTAGTAATTTTCATCTATTCACTTCTATTTGCCATTGTGAATAGATTGGTTGAGCAGGAAATACATCTTAAATCTGCAACATACACATAGGTGCACCCACCTAGGTTTTGTAGAGCCTGAAGAGAAGAAGGTACAATTGCATCAATTGGCCTCATATGTTGGCCAAAAGCGTTGTGAGAGCTTGGCAACCTCTCGTGGTTCAAACATGCATTTTTAAGACCCAACAGTTTGGCGACTCTACTAGGGATTTACTCAGGAATATTTTTCAGCCTTTCCATTTATAGAGTCAACAAAGTTTCACATTTTTTTTTGGAGATTCCGCTGGGGGCAAACCAAAGTAATCCATTTCATTTTCCTACTTTTGGAAAATTAGATGGCGAATCTGTTTCAATTTGATATACTTTCATTACATTACAAAATCAAAATGTGGAATTTCCCCCTTAGATACATTTTTTGACATAAGGAAATATGAAGGAGAGGATGAAAACTCTCTATACAGCAGAATGGTAGACATCTGTATGCAATTACCTCCTCATCATAGGCCTCCGAGACCCACATTTGTTACACAATTTTCAAGAGCATGGGAGCTTGAATCAGTTTATGTGTCAGAGTCATCAAAACAACATGCCTTGAATGTAGTAAATAAATTTATTGATTCCATGCTTAAGACAAGGTATATGGACACTGTCAACAACGAATCTAATAGTGATATCATGAATGATCAAATAATGCATCCAATGGAGGATAAATGTGTCACTAGGATTTCTAATGACAATTTTTCAGATTTGGAAGATGATTGCAGAGTTGATGATATTGCCGGGGACACATCATCTGGGAAGTACATCAGTAATGCTTTAGAAGGTGAAATAGAAGAAGGTACCATGCCATCCAACAATGAAGATATGGAAAGTTTCTCCTGCATAACAGATTGTGATTCAAATTGTGAGGGTGAGGTTATGGATGTTGATCTACAATAGGGTGATTATCAAGAAGTTGGAGAAATAGCAGAAGATTTGGATGAAACATGTTCACTCACCAATGAGCAAGTTTTAGATTTGTTGACTCTTGAATACCAGAAGTATGCACATAGAGATAATTTTGAAGTTTTGGCTCCAGCATATATCTACTTTGACAGTGAAGATACTATGTGTAACAATTCATATAACCCCATGTGCATCTTGTTAGTGTAATTAATTAATTAATTATCACACTAGCATAAGTTAACTTAGGCATTAATTAATCATATTAGTCCTAGGTTACTTTTTATCATTTAATAAAGATGTTGAGATAAGATTCCCTTCTAGAAGATGAGTTGTCTTTTCTAGAAGTTATCTCCATCTTGTTATCATTCCCTAGGTTAGGGTTTCATGTTGTCACATGAAGTGTGGTTTGTACACTTGGCAACATCTTATGCTTTTTTAGGTTTAGCACTTGCCTATATAATCAAGCATATGTACTCTTTGTAATTAAGAATCCAGATCATCATAATAGAATCTCTATTTTGAATGTCATTATCATACTTTCTGTGTGGGTGAATATTTCTTCTTGGCAAAGGTCCTCCATTGAAGTCTGCAGCTTCATCAAGGCAACCTGTGTATCCAGCATTCCAACATGGTATCAGAGCTGTTCCAGTGAAGGTTCATCCCAGGATCAAAAAAGTTTGGCTCCGATTTGGACATATTCAGCCATTTGAGGTATATTTAGGGTTTTTGCATTTTGTACTATCCGTACACATTTGCAAAAAAAAATATCCTCCCTTTCAGTCCTCCATCATGGCAGAATTTTTTTAGATCTATAGGCATTTTTTATTTCAAAAAATGGGCTCATATTTGGCAAAAAAATTATTATTTGGGTATTCTCTATAGTTTGCAGAAAAATATTTCCCGGAGCAACTTGCATTTTATTATTCGTCGGCATAAGGGTTTGATTTTTTTTAAAATCCCATCGGATTTTAATTCTATCGGCATATCTGTTTTTGATTTTTAATTGCTATTTAGCAACATTAAAAATCCACATTGGTTGGTTTATTTATCAAAAAGTCTACAGAGTTTTTTATTGTGCGGGCCCCATCCATCACATCACCAACCACTGTCACCTCTGTCCCTTCCGTCAGACCGATCACATCATCCGGAATCTCCGTCGATCACATCACCGGCCACTGTTGCCGGCACATCCCATCCATGTCACTGCTGACCATTGGAGTCCTTCCTGGCCGCCGACCACCGGTGTATTTCCCCGGAGTCCTTCCCGGCTGCCGACCGCTGGTGTATTCACTACCGGCCCCCGTCGACATCAGCAGCGCCGCCAATAAACCCGCCATTCAAAGGTGCTCCGCCCAACTGCCCAACTCCGCCACCACCCTATCCGGGGGTGCTATCTTTTTGCCACAAATACACCTGCGGTCACATCAACGACTAGGTGCTAGCACCCGAGGGGCTTATTTTTTGCTCCTAATTAGCCTGCAGGCCCTAATAGGGCAATTTTTTTCATTTTATCATATCTTTTCACCAGGGTATCGAAAATCTACAAACGAGATACCGTCGGAAAGGGAATTCAGTGCTCTTTCTAGTGGTGACATCCATTATAGGAAATTTTTCTTCCAAAAAATTCTACAGTCAACTGAAGTCAAAACCCTAATTTGGACATAAAGGCTCATATCTTCGAAACCATTGATCGAAATTCAGTGATTCCAGTGGCATCAGGAAGGTAATTCAGAGCTCTTTTTCATCAGTCCAATCACTTTGATCAATTTCAGCTCTAGGTACTCTTGCATTTGTTCAATAAGTTGGATATCTTGAAGCTTGGAAAAAGGTATTTTGTTTTGGGTGGCATCACTTCAGCTGCATATCAGTTTTGGGAGTTTCTATTTACTGTTGAAGGTCATTGTCTTTATATTTTTGGAGAAATTTGTTTGTACATTATGGGGCTTGCATATTATCCTTCTTTGACTATGTTGCACATGAGAAACTATAAACAATGGCGAGATGGGATCATCCACCATCTCCAAACACTTGAATTGTTGCCACATTTGTATGGTACAGTTCCCCATCTAGGTCAAGGTATTCAAAAATTTGCTTGGAGTTGCAGCAGATATAATGTTTTAGCAGTGATTGCAATGCATGTTGATTGATATATTTTGGAATCTATTGATCATTGTGATAGTCCTCACATCCTTTGGACTAAGATTTGGGAGATATATGGAGATTCAGATATTCCACCCTTCCTTGATGGTCATGATTCAAAATGTCAGGTTTCAGATCAAGTACCCCATGATGATATTGCTATGCAGGAGGTTGTTTGTTTGGATTGCCTTGACTCTTCTGAAGAGGTTGACAAGGTTGCTTCAGATGATTCTTCTTCTCCATCAGAGACAGTTGGTATCCCTTCACATTCAGTGATTCCTTGTCTAGAGTCATTGATTGAGGCTTCCATCATCATCATTCATCAGGAATCATTCTGTTTTCCAGACTTGACATCACGAGATGGCTTTGTTTCAGGTATCACTAACTTGGCTACTTCTACAGGTTTGGAGGATATTCTTGAGGGGATATCACTCCTCTATTCAGATATTTCATATATGAGACTTCCTCCATCTTCATCAGAGTTTCTTCTGCATCTACCATTAGATTAGATTCAGTCTTCTTTCATTGGTTTTGAGGACACGTCATTATGGGGGGGCAATCAAGTCTCCATCTATTCCTTCGATGGAAGAACCATCACATTGCTATCTTTAGATCATGTTCAACATTAGTTTCTGCATCATCCTGATTTGTCACCTTCTACATTGATTGGGTATGTACCTGCATGGGTTGTGGCATCTTCATCTTCATCAGGCAAGGAGACACATGAGCAGCTTTCAGAGACATCATTTGCATCCATATACAACCTTCCTTCCTTCAATTCCTATCCAGAATGGGAAGCTACCCTACATCTCTACATGGATTTGTTTCTTCCAAAAGGGAGACAAGTTGTTTGTCGACATTGGATCATATTTTGTCTACATACACTTACCTTTTTTTGTAGGTGATCACATCTTTTGGGGGGGCTATCTAGTCTCTCTATTTCCTCCCTATGGGGGGACTTTTGATTATATTGTATCCATGTGATGATTGTTGTCCTTGGGGGGATGATGTTGAGTCCTCCAATCATCACCTTTCTGGATTTCATCTCCTTTTTTGGAGAGGGGTTTTCTTCCCACTGGGTTTTTCCTCTTTTCTCTATTTGTGGGAGATTAGTTGCATTTTCATCCTATGTACATGGGTACCTAATATGGCCATCAGCCGAGACCCATCATCATCATGCATAATCATTGCATTTTCATTTCCTCCCTAAGTTGCACTTATGGGGGGGTGTTAGTCTAATTAATTAATTAATTATCACACTAGCATAAGTTAACTTAGGCATTAATTAATCATATTAGTCCTAGGTTACTTTTTATCATTTAATAAAGATGTTGAGATAAGATTCCCTTCTAGAAGATGAGTTGTCTTTTCTAGAAGTTATCTCCATCTTGTTATCATTCCCTAGGTTAGGGTTTCATGTTGTCACATGAAGTGTGGTTTGTACACTTGGCAACATCTTATGCTTTTTTAGGTTTAGCACTTTCCTATATAATTAGGCATATGTACTCTTTGTAATTAAGAATCCAAATCATCATAATAGAATCTCTATTTTGAATGTCATTATCATACTTTCTATGTGGGTGAATATTTCTTCTTGGCAAAGGTCCTCCATTGAAGTCTGCAGCTTCATCAAGGCAACTTGTGTATCCAGCATTCCAACACATCTCTCACAGTGATGAGGAGTTCTTTGGAGCTGATCAAGAATCCATTTCTGTCCAAGAAGAGGTATGTGACTTGAATAATTTTTGCCTACAAAAGGAAGATATTGGTTTACATGTAATTAATGATGAGTGTCCAGTATTTGTTGATTCAAGTATGCATAAGGATGATTGTATGAATCAAAAGTGTGTGTCAGTGCCAACTAGTGATAGGAAAGAAATGGAGAGTAGCTCTGATTTGATTGTTTTAGAGGATGTTGATGAGATTGAATTTTTGGGTTGCCATAAGGAGTATTCAGATTTTTAGGTTCCAATACAGTTGCTTGATCATTCAGCAACATATGATAATGATCAAACCTATGAATGTTTTGTTGAATGTGGATACTCTTCGTATGCTGAGGGTGACAAAAAAAAATTATTTGATAATAAGAATGATGAAATGCAAAGTGGGGAAATGAATATAAATCAGGTTGAATGCAATGATTTCCTGAAGGTTTTCAATGGTAGTGCATGTTGCAAGATAGGTGGAATGGACGGTTTTAAAAGAAACTTGATGAGCTTTAATTAGAACAAAGTCTATGACAGAGGAAAGTGCGGGTTTTTCTTTTTGGCTGGCCTAGGGCCATCCCTTATGGTTTGACTTTTTGAACCATAGCAAGTACAAAGGATTAAGGATTTCCATTGCATGGACAATTCTTAGCAAATGCCTCTTTAATCATTCTCTTCCATGCACAGTAGTCTAGGGTTTCCCATCATTCATTTGCTCCATCTTTCATGTCCTTCACTTTTCGTTCCCTCCATTTGCCTTCATTTTCATACATGTCTTGGTCTGCTCTCCCAAAGAATTCTAGATTCTTGCAGTGATTAAAAAATCACTCATCCCCAATAGGAGCCACTGTTAGAACCCAAAATTTTCATTCAAAACCCTAATGTTTTCCCAAAATTTCATCAAAAACCTAAGCGATTTTCCTATTTTAAAGCCCTCATTTTCCTATCTTTTCATGAAAAAATCATTCACTACCTTTTAAAATAGCTTATAACCTTTACCGCTGCCTTTATATTCAGTTTTATATCACTTACCACTTTACTGCGACCTCCCAAAATGGGCTCGCAGTATGGCGGTAGTGGTTAAACAGGTTGGAATAAAGTTCTTACTGCCACACTGGGCGCGGTCAATTCATTGACCATGGTATCGCAGTGCTAGTGAGATAACCGGCAAGCAGTGGCAATGTAGCGGTCAATAAGTGGTTACCACTATACTGCGCATGGCCTGAACATAGACTGCAGTGGTCGCGATAGAAGGTGGATAGCAGCAGAGGTGATGGTCTAAGACGCCACCATGGTACCACTGGTGGTTATCACGGTGACTACGGTGATGCAATGGAGAGTCGGCACTGACTAGTGGAGACAGTAAATTCCAACCGCTATACCGTGACGGGGTAGAATAGAGATTGCAATAAAATGATAAAGGCCACGGGGAAATAAAGTGTAAAGAACAGTAAGGTTTAAAATGAAATATTGAAGGCCAGTAAAGTATTAAAACAAAACCAAATGCATAACTATGTAAAAAATATTTAATCTGCCGATAAGGCAACACAATTAAATATTTTAATTGCTGTTAAGGAATTTAAACGGTTTTACCAGTCAATTGAAGAATTGTGACGTTTGAGATTTACTGTATAGAATGTATTGAAAAATCAGAAAGAAAGAGGGAGGTAGATAGTAGATAGTAGGTGGAAGTTAGACTGTAGGAGTTAGATTTTTCCTGATAAGGGACTGGGATGGAGATCATGTACAGACTTTTCTTGAAGAAGAAACAATCAAGACTAATGTTTTAAACTGGTGAATTTCTCTTTGGTGAACCATTCAGTTGTTGTGTTGCATCAATTTATACTCTTTATTTTGGTTGTCTCCAACTTGAGGTATTTTAATCATTTAAATCAACATATCAAGCATATTCCCTGATTTATCAAAATATATTCCATTTTGTGTGATTCGATTAATTGGTGTCTACAAGCTAGAATTAAATTCTCTTAATAAATCACAGTGGGTTTAAGATTTATTTTGGATTGTTGAAGTAGAACCTGATAGAGAAACATTCCAACACTGTTTATGCAAGTCATAGACTTAGTAAAGTTTTATGCCAGCCATAGAATTTTCAAAGTGCCTAACAACTAGAGTTAAGCCAATAAGAGGAAACACATATCATTTTTTGACTCCACTGCCCATGTGGATAGAAGGCACTGATCTGCCACAACCCAGAGATCTAATTTCATATCAAACAACTTATTCAAAACCTTTTATTTGTGTAGTAGGAGTAGGAGTAGTTGTAGTGATTTTCATCTATTCACTTTCGTTTGCCATTGTGAATAGATTGGTTGAGCAAGAAATACATCTTAAATCTGCACTATACACATAGGTGCACCCACCTAGGTTTTGCAGAGCCTTAAGAGCAGAAGGTACAATTGCATCGATTGGCCTTGTACGTTGGCCAAAAGCATTGTGAGAGATTGGAAACCTCTCATGGTTCAAACCTGTATTTTTAAGACCCAACAGATAGGAGATTAATAATCAGTAACTACAATACATTTTTCACATGGTATCAAAGAATATCTAAGGGCAGAAAGAGCTCAGCGCAGGCAGAGGAAGGAAAATTTGGGGATTTATAAAACCTAGTTCTACCTCTTCATAATTTTTTTTTTTTTTTGAGATGGCTTGAACAGGTTTAAGAGATCAAGACAGATTGGATGGAGTCTCAAATTTTGGTGTCTAGAAAGCCAGAATTTCTTTATTGCTGGAAGAGAATGGTATCAAGGAATATGTGACCAGTGTTGTAGTTGTACTTATAGATCCAACACAACTCTTAGTATATAAGAAGGAAGATGCCAAGGTGAGGAGGCTGATTCTTGATGGTGTTAAGGATCATATTGTTCTTCATATCATAGAGTTGGATATAGTGAAGAAGATGTGAGACGCCATTTTGAATTTGAACCAAAATGCTACCACTAACAAGAAGTTGATTCTCAGAGAAAAGTTGAGGAATACCCGGATGAACAAGGGAGAAGACGTTACAGGCTACCTCGCTAGACTTAGACTTGTCAAGGATGAGTTGGCAGTTGTTGGAGATAAACCAGATGATGATGAGCTAGTACGGATAGCCCTATATGGGTTTACTAAGCAGTGGGATGTCTTTGTTCAATTTATCAATGGATGAGACACCTTACCGATTTGGGATCAACTATGGAGTTACTTCACTCAGGATGAGCTTAGACTAAGTCTTGTCAGTGGTACCAACAGTAAGAGTCAGAAAAGTGAGGCATAATAGGAAAACGTTGCCCTAGCTGGAAAAGGGAAAGCAAAGAAGGGGTCAAGCAAAGGATCAAATCCTAAATGTGAGAAGAAGGAATTGTCTAAAGTCAAGTCCTATGGTTGTCACGATTTTGGCCACTATGTCAGCAATTTCCCACAAAGGAAGAAAGGCAAGCAGACAACAACTTCAACAAGTGCAGATGAGCTATGTAGTAGAATGGAGGATGAGTTTGCACTCATAGTTTGTATGGTTAGCTCAACCTCATAGTGTGTTTGATATATAGACAGCGACGCATCATTTCATATGATAGGAGTTAGAGAATACTTCTCCAGTTACACAGAGAACATCCAAATCCATATTTCTCTGGGGAAAATATCCAAACTAAATACAGTAGGGAAAGGGATTGTTCTATTTCAAAGGGAGAATGGCAAGTTGATTCTCATTCATGATGTGTTGCATGTGCTAGGCTTGGGTATGAATCTGATTTTTGTATTTTTCCTTCGGGATAAAGGCTACAATGTACTCTTTAGAGGGGCAAATGTGTTAATCAAGCAGGAGGATTGGAAATCACCCATAGCTATTGGAGTTAGGAGTGGTCGACTTTACAGGTTGTAGTTTGATACTCATAAGGAACTGATGAGTAGCTGTAATTATAGAGATCAAGGAGATCTATGGCATAAGAGGATGAGCCATATACATCATGGAGCACTTAAATTTCTTCATGAGACAGTGACAGGTGCTCCAGAGATGAGCACAAAGCATGATGATGTATGTAAGGGATGTGTGTTGGGGAAGTTTGTGAAAGCATCTTTTCCCAGGAGTGACACCAGATCCAAGGGTGTTCTTGATCTAGTACATTCAGATATATGTGGACCAATGTCGATGAAGTCTCTTGGAGGATATGAGTACTTTGTTACTTTTATTGTTGATTTCTCCAAGAAGACCTAGATATAGTTCTTGAAGACCAAGGATGAGGTTTTCAACCATTTCCAAGAGTTCAAAGCTCTTGTGGATAATTCGACAGTCAGGAAGATTAAGGTTCTTTGGTTAGACAATGGAGGTGAGTACAAAGGGAAAGAGTTCATGGAGTTTTGTACCAAGGAAGGAATCAAGAGAGAATGGACTATTCCTTACAACTTGCAACAAAATGGGGTTGCTAAGAGAAAGAATCGATCTATATCAAAGGCAGTAAGGGCTATGTTGTATGACTAGGATATGCCATGCTACTTATGGGCAGAGGCATGCAGTACAACAATATACATACAGAATAGGGTTCCACATAAGGTATTGGGCAAGATGACACCAGAGGAGTTCTCAGGGAAGAAGCCAGATATCAGCCACTTCAGGATATTTTGGAGTTTGGCATATTGTCACATTCCAAGGGCTACATGTTCCAAGTTAGATCAGACTGCAAAGAGAGGGTACTTTTTGGGGTATAACAAGACCTCAAAGGCATATAAGATATTTATTCTAGGGACCAGGAAGATTATAGTTAGGCGTGATGTCAAGTTCATGAAGAAAATGACATTTAGAAAGTCCAAAATTTTTCTAGCAGATGATCAATGTGAGCAGCCAACAAAAGCTCCAAGGATTGAGCAATCAGATCAAGGACAACGAAGTTCGAGTACAGTTACTAGTACAAGCACAGGCTCAGGTATTGAGAGTTCATAGAGCATGGAGCAATAGATGCAACAGATCCAAGAGATGCATTAAGAACACATGGAGGTTGATATTTCATCCTCTACAGTTGATAGTAGTAACCAACATAAACAAAGCGATACTCAGGAGTTTTTGGGAGCTCCTAGGACGAGTCATAGACAATGGAGAGAACCAGCCAAATATAATGACTATATGGCTTTAGTTATTCAATTGGTAGATAGTGAGCCTTCCTATTATCAAGAGGTCGCACAACAATAGGTGTGGCAAGATGCGATGGTTGAGGAATATACCTCAATAGTGCAGAACGATGTGTGGGAGGTTGTGCCTAGACCGACAGATAGGGAAGTGGTTGGATCACGCTAGATCTATAAGATCAAGCACAGTGCAGATGGTAGCATCAAGAAATACATGGCAAGGTTTGTTGCCAAGGGTTTCTCTCAGAAGGAGGGAATAGACTATGAGGAGACATTTGCTCCAATGGCCAGGTATACTTCTATATGAGTTGTGATCTCTCTTGCAGCACACATGGGATGGGAGATCCATCAAATGCATTTCAAGATAATGTTTCTTAATGGTGAATTGAAAGAGAAGGTATACATAGAACAACCAGAGGGCTTTGTAGCACACAACAATGAAACCCACATGTGCAGATTGAAGAGAGCTTTGTACGAACTCAAGCAGGCTCCTAGGGTGCGGTATGATCACATTGATAAATACTTGTAGGGAATGGGCTCCATGAAGAGTGAAGCAGATGCTAATCTCTACTACTTGGTGGTTGGGGGTGAGGTTCTCATTCTTGTTCTATATGTGGACAACTTGTTTTTAACAAGTTCACTGGGGCTCATAAAGGAGTGCAAGCGGGACCTTGCAGCAAATTTTGAGATGAAGGATTTGGGGTTTATGCACTACTTTCTAGGCATGGAGGTATGGAAGATAGATGGAAATATTTTCCTTGGACAAGGGAAAAACTACATTGAAATCTTGAGGAGGTTTGAGATGGAGGATTGCAGAGCCATGTCTACTCCTATGATCATGAAGTGGAAGAAGGTAGACACATCCAAAGAGAAGGATGTAGACTCCACCTTGTACAGATAGTTGATTGGGTCTCTCATGTATTTGGTCAACACCAGGCCAGATATATCCTTTGCAGTAAACTCTCTTAGTTAGTTCATGGTTGAGCCGAAGAGAGTGCATTGGACAATGACAAAGCATGTGTTGTGATATTCGCGTGGTACAATCGAGTATGGGATCAAATATGATCGAGGTGATGGTATCAAGTTGATAGGCTATACTGATGCATATTGGGAAGGAAGTACAGTGGATAGGAAAAGCACTTCAGGGTCTTACTTTAGCTTAGGATCAGGAGTTGTCTCTTGGTACAACAAGAAGCAGAAGTATGTGGCTCTGAGTTTAATAGAGGCAGAATACACAGCAGCTAGCATGGCGATGTGTGAGGCGATATGGCTTTGGAAGTTGCCAGTAGCCTTGTTAGGTCAGAGGATTGATACTATGGTGATACAATGTGACAATCAGAGTTGCATCAAGTTTTTTGAGAATCCATTGTTTCATGATAGGTCTAAGCATATAGATATCAAGTATCATTTCATTAGGGATTGTGTACAACAGGGGATTATTCAGCTACAGTATATACCTATAGATCAACAGGTAGCATACATTTTGAAAAAGGCTTTGGGGAAGGAAAAACTCATCTTCTTCAAATATATGTTGGGTGTTATGTAGAACACCTTCCTCGCTAAGAGGGAGTGTTAATTTATTGTAGCTCAGATAGTTGTTTTCTCCAGTTCCAAGAATTATTATTTAATTCTTGAGACTTCTAGAAAGAAGTTAGTTAGGTCCAGATAATTATTTAATTAATTGATCTTCTGGAAACTTCTAGAAAGGTGTTAGTTAGAGATAATTAATTAATTAATTAATTGATTCCTCTAGAGACTTCTAGAAACCAGTTAGTTAGGCATTTTTAGAGTCTAATTAATCTTAGTCATTGATTGAGATTAAATCATGGCCATTGGTTTTCCAATGAGAATATTTTAAAAGAGGGTCAATGGCCATTTGGAGAATACACACACTTGAGAAAGATTTGCAGTGATAACATATAAATTTGCAGTGAGAGAAAATAGTCTTGCAGTGATAGCAAGGGCGCAGTGATAGTGTTCGAGGCAGCAATAGTGAAATTTCAGTAGGAGAAATTAAGGGAAGAATTTCTGGAGAAGAATATTGTCAGAGCTTTGTCAGTAAGAGGCAAGCAGTTTTTGTATCTCTTGATTTGTTGAAGATTAATAAAATTCCTCATCTGTAGTATTGGTTTTCCCTTTGGGGTTTTTCTAGGGACAATTTGTCCAAAAATATTGTGTTTATTATTTTGCATTTTTTCTTCTCTATTCATGTGAGTTTTATTTGTGAAGTTGTAGCTATATTATTTTTCAGTATTTGTTGTGAATTAATATTTGGTAGTCAAATAATCTTTATAGATAGGAGATTAATAATCAATAAATGCAATAGATTTTTCACAAGATCAACTGGGTAGTTGTGGTAGACATTGATATTTCAGAACAAGTATCAGGGCTTGCGGTTTCTTCTGGTGATCTGCCCACAAAATGATCAGGGAAGATGAGAATAGCTCGAGAGACTCTCATAGCGAAGGCAACTTGGTCATAAGCCATGGTTGCTTCTTCTCTAGTGTTAAATGTTCCAAGCCAAGTCTGGATGCCTTTCTATTGGAATCCCTGATCTCTACACCATATTTTCCACATGGTTGCCTCCTCACTCCTCTATACTTCTTCTCCACACTTGACTTCTCCTTGTCGGGCTTCTTCTTCTTTTTCTTCTATGGTTGGGCCTCTGACTTCTCATTTTTCTCATCAGAACTTATAGTTCTCATAGTGGGTGCTAGGTAGCCAATGGTAGCCCCAAATAGAAGCATGTTCTCAGAGTCATTCTGATCGAGAGGCATGGAGTTCAACTCCTGAGAAAGGTAATTAGACGTCCAACTACAGACCTCAGAATCCATGTTATAGTCAGAACTCTGTGAATCCCTAAGTGTTGTCTCACTTGAAATACCAAATTCCCACATACTGCAAATATTGCTCTACCTTTCAAAGCCACATACATCAGCTATAACTCTATTGCTTCCTAACTTTATATAAATTTATAAATCAAATAACGAAGGCATCTTCCATGTTACTACGAATCTTGTGCACAATTCAGAAACTCTGACATTCCTACCGTATTGTACTATGCTTAAAAAATGGAAATCTTACCAAACCATGGAGCGTAGTAAGCATTGGAGCCTGCAACTAGGTTAGCTCGCCTCTTCACATTTCTCATTTGTTTGGTTGAAACCTATTTAACGATATTATTTAATCCTTGTTGCACTTGAAAAATACATTGTGTGTAGATTTGAAATGTCTGTACATAGGCTTCTGGTATCTTTATCCAGCATACATTATTGCCAATAATTTTAAACTTACTTAGGGTTGCTTAAATGCGTACACCTCAGTATAAAACAATTGCAATTAATTAATATTTTGGTGGGATTACATAATAAATGGGAAGACATTTAGTCTTATGTTAATTTGATATTGCGTTGAATTCAAATTCTTTTGGTATTGACAAAGAATATTAGGGGAAAAGACCCAATTACCACCCATAATCCAATACCCGTTCACTCCATGCTCACCTGACCCCCCAATAACTGTTTATATTTTAGTCATTACATTATTTTATTTATGCCAATAAAAATTTACACATGACACCAATATATGTTCACTACTAAATGTGTAGCTAACCAATAAAAAAAAACAATTCTAAACATCTATTGGTACATATATGTTTTGAATACAAGACAAGTTGCAAAAAATAAAGTAATTTTTCTATTTATTTAAGTATATTGATGTTTACAATTACCACTCTATGCAATTGGCTCAAAGCTTCAACTACATTATATATAAATGTATATTTGAACAGTTAATGGTACACAATTTCACATTATATAAACCATTATGAACAACTAATGGTGCACATTTTGACATAATAACAAAAATTGATCAGCTTTATGAGCTATCAATTGCACATTCACCCAAACTTCCTATCACATCTTCATGTATTATCTCCATCAACTTCTGGTACCTGCACACATAGTTAATGGTGTAAGACTCCCGAATAGACCAAAAAACATATTATAATTCATATAAATGACTGCATTTATGCAAGCCACCTATTTTATCTATTAAACCAAATATAAAATTGATTTCCTAAAGGCCACGATAGAACTCGGGCATAAATGGCCACTGCAAAATGAAATGATAGATTGTTTCCCACCAAAAAAAAAAAATTGAAATTCAACCACCACAATTCAATGCATTCGAATTTGAAATTCAACCACTATAATTCAATGCATTCAATTTACACATTCAAATGATTTTATAAGAGGGAATTTTCAGGGTCATTTTCATTATGAATTATCCTCTGCTTTCACTGAATATCCTCTACAAAATTCAAAGCTTTCTAAGGAAATTTTTGCACATTCCTCTTTAAAGGGAGCTTATTTAGGTCGATACACCCAGAATAGGTAAATTCATGTTTTTTAGTATTAGTTTGTTGGTTTACATTTACTCTATTTGTTTCATTATTCAAGATACTATTTTATATTTATGTACTTAGTGTTTACATTATTTTCAGGCATACTATTTTACGTTTATGTTGTCTGATTCATTATTCAATATTATGTTTTATATTTACGTACTCAATGTTTACATTTTTTTCAGGCAATATGTTTTACATTTATGTTGCCTATTTCATTATTCAATATACTCTTTTATATTTACGTACTTAATGTTTACATTCTTTTCAGGCATACAAATTATTTTGTTTTTAGTCAGCTATTCAACTTAGCATTTTCCATTATTTAATCATATCATAGTTATATTTTTTTCACCTACATTCATCATAAATCAAGATAAGAACAAAAACATTACCCATTTTGTAATCATATCATAGTTATATTCTGAATCCCTTTTTACTAATCATGAAGTTTAATGGGTTTTAGTTTTTGTCCCAATTTATTGAGCAGTTTATGGATTACAGTTTGCAGACATATATATATGCAGTCATGCCATGTAGGGTTTCATCATATCAGATTATATATATATATATATATATCTAATAAGAATATAACATTCTCTGCAAATACAATAATATATTCTTATCAGATTTTATACATATATATATATATATATACATTCTCATAAGAATATATCATTCTTTGTAAATAGAACATGATATTTTCTTATCATAATGTATACATACATTCATATATATATATATATATATACATATACATATATATATATATATATATATATATATATATATATATACAATCTGATAAGAATATGCAAAGACAATGATATATTGTCTTTATTCTTATCTGATTGCATACATACATACATACATACATATATATATATACAGTCATGCAATGTTGTGTTTTTTCATTGTGGTCTCCTCTCTCTCATCGTCGATGTGAGCTCAAGTGACCATGTCAAGTTCGTCTGACTCCCATATGTTCCAGGTAACATCTCCACCTCTCATCACTTGCAAGATTGTTTGTTGAACAATAGGTTTTTCTTGGTGTGTTTAAAAATAATTTCTATGTATGGCATTAAGGGTTTGATTGTAATCATTTCTATTTGCATGTGACTGGTACAAATTTGATCCCTCATGGTTTATTCTATCTATGCCATCGAGGGTTTTCCTTGGTTTGATTGTAATCATTTCGATTTACATGTGACTGGTACAAAATTGATCCCTCGTGAATTATTTTGTCTATGCCATCGAGGGTTTGCTTAGGTTTGACTGTAATCATTTATTTTTACATGTGACTGGTACAAATTTGATCCCTCATGAATTAATTAGTCTATGCAATTGAGGGTTTTCCTGCTATGATTTTATTTGACATTATTCTATGAACTAATCACATGTAATGTGATTCAAACAAAACATTGACGAAATTTTGACCAAGTATAATCCTGAAAGTTAATGGGTATATTGTCAAACACCAGTATAATCATGAAACTCTATGGGTTTCAGCATATGGGTTAATTGGTAGATGTTTTCTATTTTCAATAATTATAATATGCACATGAAAATAAATGGGTATACAGATTTTGTCAGATTCTCTTTGAATCCCTACATTATAATCATGAAATTTAATGAGTTGAAGCTTCATAGATAATGATATGTTCTAATTAGATTGTATATATATTTTAGCAGAGAGTGATATGTTCGTATCATATTGTATATATATATATATATATATATATATATATATATGCAGACAATGATATATTCTTTGTTGCACTACCAAGTTATGCAACTTTTACTATCTATGCAGGTTAAGCAGAATATAATGGTACCTGCTAGAAGACTCTCTAAAAGGGTTGTAGGAAGAGGACCACACGCCATTAGAGTCACTTGTGGGGTACACTTCATTGATGAAGAGCCTGTAGAGGAAGTGCATGCAATTCTCGCACAACAAGATGTTCCTGGCTCTATGGATGAAGCCACCAACACAACAAAAGTCAAACCACTTGTTCAGCCAAATGTTCAACTTGATGTACAACTGTCCTCACCTGTACCCATTAGGCAGTGGACATATGCTAATATGGAAGGAGTAGTTAAAAGTGTCGAAGAACATAACATGTCAATCAGGGCAACAAAAATCAAGTGGGGTACGCCACCTACCAATTTGAGGGCGTGGTTGTTAGGAGTTACCACCACCAAGAAGAGGGGTCCACATACCATATTATCTCATGAGGAGGAGGCTAAAGTTGTCCAATGGTGCAAGGACATGGTAGAATTGGGCCACAGATTGCAATTCAATCAACTATAATCCACAGTTGCCCAAATCACTTCAATTCGGCCCAATCAATTCACAAATAGTGTCCCCGGGAGGTCATGGTGGGCAAGATTTTAAAGAAGGCACCCAGATTTGACAATCAGAACAGCTGAAGGAATGGATAATGATAGAGAAATTATGGTTCGTCCTTCTATCGTGCAAGCTTTCTATGAAAACCTTCACAATATGATTAACCTTAACCACTATGGAGCAAGCCAAATTTGGAACTGTGATGAGACTAGTATTCAAGCTAGTAGGAACTGTGGCATGAGAATTATTGCCAAAGTGGGTGTAAGAAGCGTACCACATTTGGTTTCAAAGAGCAGAGAGTGGATCACAGTGCTAGCTTGTGTAAGTGCAACTGGGTTAAGTATTCCTAGGTTCTACCTGTTTAAATAAAAAAGTCACATGCATAATTATATAGTAAATTGTGAGATAGGTGCATTGATGGCAATCCACGAACATGCTTGGATGACAAAGGAACTATTTGTCAAATGGTTAGACCATTTTGCAAGTAATATCGCCGGTGGGGTTTCACCAACAAACATGGCCCTTTTGATTTTTGATGGCCATGGCAACCATGTGGCTTTCAAAATCATTGAAGAAGCAAGAAAATTAGGAATAGACCTGTTAATGCTGCTTGCTCGTACCAGTCACAAGCTAGAGCCATTGGATGTCAGCATTTTTGCTCCATTCAAGGCATATTTTAGAGAGTAATGAACCATCTGGAAAGCTAACAACCCACATATCGATATTGGACATGAAGAGTTGACAACTCTAGCAAGCCAAGCTTTCAAAAAATATTTAACACCATCCAACATTATTAGTGGGCTCCATAGAACATGAATTTGGCCACTTGATCGGTCATCCCTTGACAGGGACATGGGGCCAAGTCAGGGCTATATTGTTGAAGATGATGTACCAAGTCCTAGAATAGAATATGATGCTTGCATGATGGAAGATGAAGAGGATGTTATGGCAGTAGCGACATGCTTGCATCTACTTGGTTACAATGAGGAAGAGATTGATGGTTTTGTGTGGGAATGCAATGAGGGCACTGAAACTACAACACACATTCAACTAGAAATTCAGCCAGTTGTTGCAGATTTCCAAGCAAAAGTCCAACCTCTTTATGCACCCTGTAATAAACATACAAAGACTACATCAGACCACAATGAGGGCACTTAAACTACAACACACATTCAACCGAAAATTCGGCCAGTTGTTGCAGATTTCCAAGAAGAATTCCAACCTCTTATTGCACCTTGCAATGAAGATACAAAGATTACATCAGCTGGTTTGAGTTTGCCAACTCAAGTCAGCCAACCAGATTGGATGCATGAAGCAGCCATGAACCTTGGAGTGCAATTAAATCTGATTGAGGAAGAAGTCATCCTTTCTATGCCATCCCCACCACACATTGATTTGTTTGAAGTGATACATTACTTCACTACTGCAAGGAATTGGGAAGAGCATAGTGATGGTATAAGTGAAGATGACAATGCATATAGTGACAAATAAGTTGAGTTTGTGCCATGAACCCCACATGATGGACAACAATCAACCAGATGAAATAGAAAATTCTTGAAACTTCCAGTGTAGAGGGTGCAAGGAACATCACGAGGAGGTCGTTTGAGAGTGCTTCGCCTTAGTAGGCAGTCTCAAGTACTAACATCGAATGCCTTCATCAAAATGTATAGTGAACACGAGGCAAAAAAGAAAAGGCAAGAAGAGTTGCAGCAACGTAAGGAGCAGATGTTGAAGAGAAAGGCAGAACGTGAAGCAAAAGACATTGAAAAGGAAGCAATGAGGGTTGAGAAGCAAGCAAGGAAAGCAATATAAGATGAGGAGAAGATGATTAGAATGCTGGAGAAAGCAATCAGATAAGAACAGGCCAAGGCTGAACGTCTACAAAAGGAAGGTGAAAAGAAAGCTAAACAAGAAGAGAGGATAAAACGTAAGTCTACAGTGGGGAATCCTATACCCCCCCAACACCCTATACTGCTCGATATGATGAACATATTGGCACCAGCCTTTACAGCTATCAACAATATGCAAGCTGGGATTGGCTCACACAAATGGGACTGACTACAGATGCAATCCAAACATTGCTTGGTCAAATAGCAACATGCCTTCAAACTTCAATTAACCAAGTATCACCTCCTACAAGTGAAACAAACTCAACTACTGGCGGATATCTCACACCACCTTCTTTTCCTAGCAATATGGAAAACTAAATATGTTGGTATTGAGTTTAGTTTTTTGATCGATGTAGCGGTATGTTCTGTTGACCTGCTTTGCATATCAGGTCAAAATATCTTCTTCAAGTTATAACTGTGATATGATTATAAGATCTGATAATGTTGCTATTATTATGTTTGGAACCTCATATATGTTTAAGGTGAGAAGAAGTTTAATACAAGTACCCAGTAATATTTTGATATGTTTCAAGTATTTTTCAGCCATGTTTTTCTATCGCACCACCCAATGAATTATTGCAATTTGATAAAAAATATAACTATGATATGATTATAAAAAGTCCTAATGCTATTGTTGATATTTATTTGAACCTCATAATTAAGTCTCTTATATGTTTAATGAGGATTTCAACCTTGTATTTTCTATGATATCACTAAGTACACTATGTTTCAATGTTTGTCAATAAAAAAAATCAGAACACTTTGATTGCAAACAAAATTTGCAGACAATGATATGTTATTATCATATTGTATGTATATATTTGTAGACAATGATATATTCTTATCAAATTGTATGTATATATATTCATATATACATACAATCTAACAAGAATGTATCATTGTCTGCAAATTGTAATATGACAAGAAATCCATGGGAGATGATGAGTTTAGTGCTTAAAAATTCCCAGCAAGCCGTGGTTAGGTAAACCCATACGCGTGGTTTGATGAAGGCATATGGTGCACGTGGTTAACAAGGTAATATGGTCAGGTTGAGTTTCAATCAACCACCTCCTAGTAGACAATGATATATTCTTACAGACAATGAAATGTTCTTATCATATTGTATATATGTATTTGCAGACAATGATATATTCTTATGAGATTGTATGCATATATATATATACCTACAATCTAATAAGGATATATCATTGTCTGCAAATAGTAATAATTGTATTTGCAGACAGTGATATGTTCTTATCAGATTGTATGTATATATTTGTAGACAATGATATATTCTTATCAGATCAAGTATGTATATATATATACAATCTGATAATAATATATCATTGTCTGTAAATTGAAATAATTGTATTTGCAAAAAATGATATATTCTTATTAGATTGTATATAATTGTCAATCACTAATTCTTTCTTAATGATTTATGTTTTACTAACACTATAGCTTATACCATCAATTATCACAATCTAGCCACATTGAGCTGCACTCTTAGCTGCTCTAACAAAGTCTAAGTTAACCCTCTATAGATTTCATATTATTTCAAACAAATCCAGTTACACGTGACCCTAAAGTTTCCATAATAATATTGTTATTTTGATTTCATTCTAACACAATAAATTTGCAATAAAACATAATACTAATATTAATCTTACTTCATATTATAATTACCCTAATAGTTTGTTTATACATACAATCTGATAAGAATATATCACTATCAAAATTTAATAAAACTACATATTAATTATCAGATTAAGTATATATATATGCATAGACACATATATGTATATGTATATATGTACATACATATATGCATAGTAATCTATAAGTATGTACATATATACCTATCAATTTATATATGTATATACATACATATATATATTTAAACTAGAGTTAACTAATCTCATAATTATTCTATACTATTATTCAATTGATCTAAATTTCAGCCATATATATATAATCACATAGTTTTCTATATTACTAGGTCATTGCCAAAGTAAAGTCAAAGACATTACCTGTCATTAACACTTAATACCTTCTGTTGATTGCAAACAAGTCCTCGTATGCCTACCATTAAGAGATCAATGTAGTTAAATATATTCCTCGAATCAATTAAGCATTTGTAAGAACAAAATATTTATGAAAACAATGTACAACAAAAAATATAAACATATCATAAAGCATTAAGAGAAAAATTTCCCTATAGAGTTTATTGTGTTAACAAACACAACTTCCATGGTATGTTGATAATCCACATACTTGGTTCACCTCTCGACGCTCCCACTTGCCTGCAAAACAATTGTAATAAATGGGGGTAGTACTCGGTACTCGTAAAATTCCCACATCAAATCATCCTTACAATATTGCATGCACAACAATAAGAGTTTTGATTGGAGAATTAAAATCCACAATTTTTTGATCCTTAGTATGACGCTGAAAATAATAGTGTATATAAATTTGTATATACATGTACATGTACATGCATATGTATATGTATATGTATATGTATATGTACATACATATACATATACATGTACATGTATATATGTATATACATATATGTAATCTGCCTATTGAAACACATATAGCAAGTGGAAGAAAACAAATTATATCACATCATACAATGATGTGATATGATTACATAATGAATAATGCTCATTTGAACAACTAACTGAAAATTGAATAATTTGTATGCCTCAAAATAATGCAAACACTGAGTACATAAATATAAAAGAGTATACTGAATAATGAAACAAACAACATTAATGTAAATCCAGTAGTACCAACATGAATAAGCTGCCTTTTAAGAGGAATGTGCATAGGTTGCATTAGTAAGCTCTGAATTTTGCAGAGGATATTAAGGGAATGACCGTGGAAATTCCCTCTTATAAAAACATTGGAGTGTGCTTGATAAAATAGGTGGCTTGCATAAATTCAGTCTATTATATGATTTATAATATGTTTTTTGTTTTCATTATATGTACCGACCTGAATTTTGCAGAGGATATGCAGTGAAAGCATAGGAGAATTCGTACTGAAAATGACACTAGAAATTCCCTCTTATAAAATCATTTGAATATGTACATATTGAATGCATTGAATTATGGTGATTGAATATCAAATTTGAATTTTCTTGCCAAATAATCGGTCTATTCATATTGCAGTGGCCACTCTTGTCTAATTTCAATGGTGCGTAAAATTTTTAAAAAATCATATTTACAATTATCAATTAACCTATTTCAAGTTATGTTTGTATGTGGACCTGATCAAAATATCACGTGGGTCCGCTAGGAGGTGGTCACTTTAATCTCAACCTCACCACATTACATTGTTAACCATGTGCCCCATATTCCTTCATCAAACCACACGTATTAGTTTACCTAACCACAGCTTGCTGGGCATCTTTAAGCCCTAAACTCATCATCTCCCACAGATTTCTTGTCAGATTGTACAATTTGCAGACAATGAATATATGCAAATGATATATTCTTATCAGATTATATGTATATATGAATAAATATACATACAATGTGATAAGAATATATCATTGTCTGCAAATATACACATACAATGTGATAATAACATATCATTGTCAACAAATTATGTTTGCAATCAAAATGTTCTAATTTTTTTATTGACAAACACTGAAACCTGGTGTACTTAGTGATACCACAGAAAATACAAGGCTGAAACCCTCATAAAACATATAAGAGACTTAGCTATGATGTTCGAATATATAACAACAACAGAATTAGGACATTTTATAATCATAACATAGTTATATTTTTTATCAAACTGCAATAATTCATTGGGTGGTGTGACAGAAAAACATGGCTGAAAAATACTTGAAACACATCAACATATTACTCGAACCGTATGAGAATCATGTTAAGGTCCATGTGATGAAACCGTACATGGCTTCATATGATGAAACACTACAGGGAATGAGTGTGTATATATACACACACACACACAATTTGATAAGAATATTTCATTGTATTTGCATACAATAATATATTCACATCAGATTGTGTGTATATATATAATCTGATAATAATATATCATTGTATTTACATACAATGATACATTATTATCAGATGATATATATATATATATATATATATATAAGAAGCCTCATGTTGTGTAGGGTTTCATCACATGAACCTATATATACCTATATATATATATATAAACACACATACACACACACACACACACACACACACACATATATATATATATATATAAATATAATTGTTCGCAAATATATATACAATCTGATAAGAACATATCATTGCTTAAGAAGAATATATCATTGCTTGCAAACATATATATACATTATGATAATAACATATCATTGTTTGGAAACAATATATCATTGTTTGCAAAACATATATACAATCTGATAAGAACATATCATTGTCTGAAAAGAATATATCATTCTCTGCTAAAATATATACATTGTAATTAAAACATATCATTGTCTATGAAGGTACTTGTGATGAAACCCTGCACGACTTTATATAATGAAACCCTACACGACATGACTATATATATAAATATATCGCTTGCCTGCAAATTGTAATCTTAAAACCGTTGTATAATTTGGGACAAAAGTTGTATACCCATTAAGTTTCATCATGATAATGCAGGGATTCGAAGAGAACCAACAAAATCTGTAAACCCATTTAATTTCATGTGCATATTATAATTACTGAATATAGAAAACATCCACCCATTAACTCGTAACCCCTTAATAATTTGGGGTTAACACTAGAAACCCATAAAATTTCATGATTATACCGACGTTTGACAATATACCCACTAAATTTCATGATTATACTTGGTCAAAATTCGGTCAATGTTCTGTTTAAATCACATTACATGTGATTAGTTAATAGAATAATGTCAAAAAAAATCATAGCAAGCAAACCCTCGATGGCATAGACAGATTAATTCACGAGGGATCAAATTTGTACCAGCCACATGTAAAAATAAATGATTAGAGTCAAACCCAGGCGAACCCTTGATGGCATAGACAAAATAATTCATGAGGGATCAATTTTGTACCAGTCACATGTAAAACGAAATGATTACAGTCAAACCCAGGAAAACCGTCGATGGCATAGACAGAATAAACCACGAGGGATCAAATTTGTACCAGTCACATGTAAATAGAAATGATTATAGTCAAACCCTTAATGCCATACAGAGAAATGGCTGTTAGACACACCAAAATTCACTCAAACGACGCCAAGGAAAACCCATTGTTCTACAAACAAACTTGCAGGTGAAGAGAGGTGGAGACGTTACTTGTAGCATTTGGGTGTCGGACGAAGTCGCCATGGTCGCACGAGCTCGCGTCGACGGCGAGAGAGAGGAGACCACAATGAAAAAATCGCGGGAGATGATGAGTTTAGGGCTTAAAGCTGCCCAACAACCCGCAGTTAGGTTAAGAGTTAAACGTGGTTTGATGAAGGCAAATGGGGCACGTGGTTAACAAGCGAAGGTGGTGAGGTAAACTCATACGCGTGGCTTGATGAAGCATATAGGGCGCGTGATTAACAATGTAATGTGGCGAGGTTGAGATTAAAGTGACCACCTCTTAGTTGACCCACGTGATATTTTGACCGCGCCCACATACAAACGTAATTTGAAATAGGTTAATTGATAATTGTAAATAGACTTTTTGTTTTTTAAATAATTGGATTTAGAATGAACGGGTATGGGCGAAGTCATGAAAATGTAACGGTCGGAGGTTTTAAAATACCTTTTTTAAGCACTTTTCGTTTGACGGGTTCTACAAGACGCATTTTAAATACTCAAAAACCATTTTTTTCTTTTTAAGGTCCTAACTCGCTTACGAAGAAGGCCAAAATAATAATTTGAAATCGGACCTATTTTGCACTCTGCACGAATGCGCGAAGTTAGCCGTGACGGCTATTGGTACATTTCCCCTATATGTTTGTATTTTACCTTGAAATCATGATGGTATTTAACTTTGTCGTTGGTTGATCTTGTGAATCTACGTTATTTGTATGGGGCAAATCTATTTTGTGGTTTGTTAATTATTAGCCTATCTTTGTCTCTTGCTCACAAAAATCTATAGGGTACATATGATCCCGTAAAGAGTCTATATGTTGTTTGTTGCTCACGAAAATCTACAAGTAGGTCTCTATGATTCACATGGCAACACTTGTCTAGAACATCATATTTAAGCAGCCTCAAGTAAGTTTAAAATTATTCGCAATAATGTATGCTGGATAAAGATACCAGAAGCCTATGTACGGACATTTCAAATCTACACGCAATGTCTTTTTCAAGTGCAACAAGGATTAAATAGTACCGTTAAACAGGTTTCGACCAGACAAACGGGAAATGTGAAGAGGCGAGCCAACCTAGTTGCAGCCTCCAATGCTTACTACGCTCCATGGTTTGGTAAGATTTCCCATTTTTTAAGCACAGTACAATACGGTAGGATCGTCAGAGTTGCTGACGTGTGCACAAGATTCGTAGTAACATGGAAGACGCCTTCGATATTTGATTTATAAATTTATCAAAAGTTAAGAAGCAATAGAGTTATAGCTGATGTCTGCGGGTTTGAAAGTCAGGGCAATATTTGCAGTATCTAGGAATTTGGTATTTCAAGCGAGAAAGCAGTTAGGGATTCACAGGGCTCTGACTGTAACATGGATTCTGAGATCTGCACTTGGACGTCTAGCTGCCTTTCTCAGGAGTTGAGCTGCATGCCCCTCGATCAGAATGACTCTGAGAACATGCTTCTATTCGGGGCTGCCATTGGCTGCCTGGCACCTACTATGAGAACTGAAAGTTCTGATGAGCAAAATGAAAAATCAGAAGCCCAACCACAGAAGAAAAAGCAGAAGAAGCCCGGCAAGGAGAAGTCGGTGGTGGAGAAGAAGTACAGAGGAGTGAGGAGGCGACCATGGGGAAAATATGGTGCAGAGATTAGGGATTCCAACAGGCAAGGCGTCCGGACTTGGCTTGGAACATTTAACTCTGGAGAAGAAGCAGCCATGGCTTATGACCAAGCTGCCTTTGCTATGAGAGGCTTTCGGGCTATTCTCAACTTCCCTAATCATTTTGTGGGCAGATCACCAGAAGAAACCGCAAGCCCTGATGACTGTTCTGAAATATCGATGTCTATCACAACTACCCAGTTGATCTCATCTTCTAGTGAAAACAGTTTCAGTGCTGACTCATTGTCATTGCACAGACCTGCGGGCAGGAGATCATACAAGAGACACAGGCCACCTTTCCATGAATCGGCCTGCCCAGATCAGAGCCAGAATGAGCATAGTGATGAAATGAATGAGATGACAAAATTGTACCAGAGTGGTGAGATTAAAGAAGGCGTGTTAGAATTGGAGGTTCTAAGTGTGGATTACTTGGAGGATCTGCTTATAGCATCCCCAAACACATCCATCTGAGAGCAGTTTACCAGGATTCTATGACTTGTGAGCTGATTAAAGATGTTATTACCTCTTTTTCTTACAGCTTTCTTTCAGGAAAATATTTCGCTTTTAATTTCTTTCTATGTATCCGGAAAGTTTTATTAGTCTTCTTTTTAATGTAAGGTTACTTGTACTTTCGACCACCATTGATATTGTATTGTCGATCCAGTATCAATTAATTAGTCATTAAGGCCAAATGGGCACCGAATTCTGGATAAGCATTGACCACTAAATCTATGAAAATTAAGACATTTAGATTAACTTTATTCATGCCTCTATTATTTAATGCATTACCATTTAAAGCAAGTCAATGCACTCCTGTGTTGTCAACATCAACTTACTAGTTATAAGCGGAGAATAGTTGTTGACTGAATAAATTATTAGGGATCAATAACTGTGTGCATGGGAGGAAATTAAACTATTTTTTAATATTATTATATATAATTTCTGGGTAGAAATTTATTGCTGTTTTTTTGGTTACTATGTGTGAAGAAATAATAAGTAAAGAAAATGTGTGCACTCAACAATAGAATATATTTTATAATAGTAAAAAATAATGTAAATGAGATTGAAATAGAATGTATTGTATTATATATGTTTTTTGAAATAAAATAAAATGATTATGAAATTAATGATGCATGATGTATGATATGAGTTTGTATTTTTATGTTATTTTTTGTTTTCTATTTGAAATATGTCTATTTTGAAGATTTGATAGTTAAGATTATTTTGTTCAATAGGAAATGTATAATATTTGATCAATATTATCTATTCTAGACATTTTTATTAGATGACACATATAAGTTTATTATTATTTAAATAATTATTTTATATAGTTTAAGAAAAAGAAAAATGTTGATTCATTCGTAAGAGCTTAGAGTGCATTTCCACCATCATACACAAGAGATATTGACCACTTTATGTAATTCTATTATAATGAGTTGGACTATTGAAAAATTAAAATCCCTTCAATTTTTTAAGAATACAAGAGAGTAAATTTTTAAAATATTGTTAACAAAAATTATTTACTTTAAATATTTTTGATTTGATTGATTTATCTAATTCTATATTATAAATGAATTCATTCTTTTTGTTTGAAATTAATATAAGAATAATATAGTTGTATAATATTTCTAAATTAAAATATTAAAATTACTTTATTAAATTTTAAATAATGTATATTTAAAAAAAAATTAGAAAATTATTTTGATATAAGAGTTTAAAATGTTTAATAAATACGATATGTATCAGTGCAATAGTATCAAAAATGCCATTTATTTCTAAATATTAATTTAATTGTAATAAAACTAGTACACAAATATTTTTGATT
This sequence comes from Sequoiadendron giganteum, assembly GCA_007115665.2. NCBI lineage: Eukaryota > Viridiplantae > Streptophyta > Pinopsida > Cupressales > Cupressaceae > Sequoiadendron > Sequoiadendron giganteum. The sequence continues at coordinate 22,645,243 of CM021108.1, read as the reverse complement.
AATTAAGTAGGATTCTTTAAAGGATACCAATCCTTTTACAAATCTATTGAATAATTTTTTCGAAGGATAAATTAAATTGATTATCATATAATATGATAGGACTTTAACTAGTACCTGAATAAGAAAAATTCCTTCAAATCTTTAAAATTTTATTACATTTTGTTGGTGTATAACTCTATGAGTAAACACTAACTCAATCATAGTTAGGCGACTTATAGCACATGCCAATTGAGGTGTGTCGACGTCTCTCCCAATGCCGACGCCTGCAGCTTGAAGTGTGGCCCCTGCCAAAGCCTCACACAGAGGAACTTGGCCTCTTTTCTGCCACATCGACCTCACAGAGAGGTTGCCTCAACTGTTCACCCTCAAATGACCCGTTGAACGGGTCGACGACCATGCAGGTCGACCATCTCCCATGACGGGTAGTCAACAACAAGTTCGACCGCCCAAGGAAGAGGGAAAAGAGGTTTGAATTTTTTTTAAATCGACGGTTGTCAAGGGGGGCAAAAATTTTAGCTCTTGGTCATATGGTTATAGGGTTATTTCTCAATCAAAACATTTTAAGCAATTTTATTTCCAAACACATTAGGAAATTTTTTAGAAAGTTGATTTTTTTTTAAAAAGGCAATAACTTTTGCAAACAAACTCAAAATCGAGTTGTTCTTTTGGAAAAAGTGGTTCTTTTTTGTCCTCTTTCTAACTAGCTTGATATCGCACTGCTGTTATAAAGTGATTGATGAAGTTGTTTTAGAGCGACTATAAGCACTTGATCTATTCATTATGCAATTTGGGGGGGAAAATATACATAATCAAGGGGAGAATCTAGTGTGTTCATATTTCACACTTCCTAGAGAAGTGCTTTTTGTGTGGGTTGTGTTACCTTTCACATTGTCACTTGCATTTTTCTCTCTCTTATTTTCTACTTTTTGCAACTACTATCTGAGTGACTAAAGGCATTATGGAGTCTACAGTTCCTATACGACCTCTAATTCCTTTCAATTATCATGATTGGAAAATAAAATTTAGTTTTGTGCTAAAAAATAAGGGCTTATATAGGATAACTATGGGAAAAGAAAAAAAAAAAAGCTAATGAGACTAAAGAGAAAAAAATTTCAACAAAGAATTTTTTTTTTTTTTTTTATTGAAGGAATTTGAAAAAAATATTTACCATAACAATATAAGGTTGAAATAACATCAGCATCATAAAACTAAAACAACGCTGCATCAACAACAAGTAGCAAACAACATTGCTGATATTTTATAGGTGAATGGATATATTTGTATTTTATGTTAATTTTATCATTGGTTGATCTTTGAACTTAGGTCATTTGTATGGGGACAAATCTATTTTTGTGATTTGTATTATTGATCTAGGATATTATGTGCTAATGATATTCTTATTCGTAAAATTGACTAGTGCTACTTAAAGTATAAAATAATAAGTTCTACTTCCACAAACTTCAAAATAAAATATTTTCAAAATGGTTCTTCTTTTTAATGCATATCATTTTGAATAGTTGATCAATATTTTTTCATGATCAATTAATACATAGCATTAATCTTTAAATACTACTATATAGCAACAAATAATGCAAAACATGTACCAAGACAGCTTTTGGGAAATACTAAGTGAGAGTCAACAAATTTTAATTTTAAAATTTAGGGATCATTTCTATGTTGTATAGAATCAATCTCACAATGTAGAATTCACCCAAAGCAGTGATATTTTAATGTCAATGTTGATAATAAGTGTCCAGACATGGAACATGTAACGAATGTTAAATGAGCATTTTGTGTTTAAGTCCAATGTTTGTAAATGTTGCTTATATAATAAAAAACAAATGTCAAATGTGTTTAAAAATGTGTAGAAAAAATTAAGATATAATCTCATATATGGAAATAGGTATAAATGTATATGGATGGTAGGAGATAATATGCATGAATGTGTACATACTAGATCGACACATGTGATTTGTAGACACCTAAATATGTCCATACCCAATCACAATAGACTTTACCCCATCCCAACCAATTAAATAAATATTTACTATTTATTTAATCCATCCTTCACCTTTATCACTAACCTTCAATTAAAAAAATTAATATTTATTTAATTAAACTTAACCCTTTAACTTTATCCCTAACTTTTAATTAAATAAATTTAGATTCATTTAATTAAGTCTAAATGTATCCCCAAATGATCCAACAAAATCAATTAGTTAATATCTACTTAATTAATTGATTTAGATAACCAGTATTCATTACTATTTTCTCCAATATTTAACTCTACCTCAACCTCAATCATTGTTCACTCAATCCTAACCATTGAATCCATCTATATGGATTAATATGTAAAGACACCATCACTTGATCTTCCCCATAACACATGCCACTTTCCCAAGCCTCCTTCTTGTAACACTTGTCACAAGGCTAATCCCTCAATCCTCACGCTCAATGTCAACCATCAACCATCTCACAATGTATCCTATCCCTTATTTTTCCTCTTGAAAAATCTATAAATGAAGGAATCTTTCTCTCATTTTTATCATATTCTATCATGCAAATTGCATAATTTCCTACTATTCAATCCACCTTCATTATAAAATCATGCACTGATACAATAATCAACAAAATTCTACCCTCCATCACTCATCCAAAAGATAAAATCAAATGAAGCATTAGGTGCACTTCACTTTAGCTCAATCCAGGGAGAAAGATGGTGAAGGTTCAGATTAATTTTATTGCTTTAAAGTTTATATTTATTACCTTTTATAATTTTTTAATATTCATGAATCAAGAACACATACACACTTGTACATACGAGATGAATTAAGAACACACTTGAAGCAAGAAAATAAAATTACACGCAAAAGTAGATACCAACAAAAAATATCACTAACCCACGAAATGAGTGTTAATATAAGAGAGATGGAAGAAATTACCACCTAGAATAGTGGAGGACTAAGCAAATGAATCCCACTAACTAAGACTAGTGGCAAGTTAACTTCCTTAAGCCTCGCAAGAGGTGGAAAGCTAAACCTCACTAACTTAGAGACCTAATTAGGCTTAACAATATGTGGAAATTTCCACATGCATAATATGCATAAAATAATATATAGACTAACACCTCCCTTAAGCATGGTAGCCACATGTACAATGAAATTTCTAATGAAGTATATAAAAGGAGAAGACCTCATGGGAAAAACCATCCCCTCCCCCTAAAAAAGAGAAAAATAAGAGAGGACTATAAATCCCCCCAAAAATGATGTTGGTGGAGTAGACCACACCCCAAGAAGAGATCATAGATGAATAAAATTGCTCTTAGTAAAATATTTGGTGAAAATATAAACAACCTACTATGAGGAGTGGAAAAAATTTAGGTTGATTACTAACCATGAATAAGATCTTTAATATAATGCATGTGAATATCTATGTGTTTGGTTCACTAGTATTGGACCAAATTCCTACATATCTATATGGTGCTCTTGTTGTCACAATAGATGAATATGAATTGATTGAATGGAATACCAAAATCAATGAGAATTCCTTGAAGACAAATAGCCTCGGTGGCTATGCTAACATATCCCTTGTACTCTTGCTTTGTGGAGATAAAGCAATAATTTTTTTCCTTTTGCAAGATCAAATGATAAGACAAGAACCAAGTGAGAAAATATAACCTAAAGTGGACTTGTCATTATGAGTAACACCACTCCAATCTAAATTTTTGTATCCAACCAAGTCAACCTTTGTGCCAAATCTTTAATGAATCCCAAATATGAGAGTAACTTAAAGTCGGTGAAGGATTCTCTTAGCTACTTTCCAATGTAGCTCATGAGGTTCTTGCGTGAATCTCAAAACCATGCCTATTGCATATGAAATAGAAAGCCTAGTATGAGTCAAATAGATGAGACTTACAACAAGTCATCAATACAATGTAACATCAATCAATGATTTAGTACAACCAGCCTCAAGCTTGACTTTAGATAGAAAGGGAGTCAAATATGGCTTGTAATCAGTCATGTAAAATTGAGCAAGTAGTTCCAAAGTATACTTGGGTTGTACAAAAGTGATCATTGATTTCATATCATGAAATCTAAATTACAAGGAAATAATCCAATAAAAATAAGTCTATCATGTCAAATCTATCTTGTAGAGGTGACTTCACTATTGCAATAGTGGATGAAGAGCTCCTAGTGATCAAAATATCATCAATTACATAAAAGTGTCAATATCAATAATGTATCATCCTACCATAAGAGATATAAATTAGAATTGCAAGGGAATTGAGTGAAACCTAAAGCTAGGAGGAAGGAATCAATCTTGGAGTGCCAAGATCAAGTTGGCTATTTGAGGCCATAGAGGGATTTTGGGTAAGTGCATGTAAATGGGGAACCAAAAGGGGGACTTAAGTTGCCACCTTTTTTGAAATCAAGAAAAATTGATCCTAGATGAGAAATTGAAGATATTTATGCTCAAAATTTAAGGATGCAATAAGAGCAAGAACCATAGTGATCTAAATATACTTTCTAAATTGCTATTATTTTTTTTAAATGGTGGAGATTAAGGGTTTCAAATAGGGGGCCACACAAAGTGCTCCAATTTTTATCATAAATGCATAACATAGTGTCTAGTGTGGCCGCCTAAAATGTTGTTTTTTTAAATAGTATTTCAAAAAATACCTTCAGTGAAAAATTAGCTAACATCATGTAGTTTATGCTTGATTTTTCTATAATTTTTCAACATTTGAATATATGATTTTTTACTAAATTTCAAAGTGGACACATTCTAAAAACCAAAAAATTGAGCATGCTCCCACCTCCCTATTTTTTTTGGAAACTAATCCAAAATCTTTTTTTTGAATGTGCAAATAATAGAGTCTAGTTTGTAAAAATGCATTTTTTTTTCAAATTTTGATGAATGGGTAAAAAATGAGACCAAAAATACCATATGTAGGTTTTTAACAAAAACAAAGACACTAACAAAAGAAATTAAAGATCAAAACGTTAAAACATTTGAAACGTAAAAAATTACATGGGTATAAAACTAAGAGGGAGCTTGAATTACTATATTATTTTTTAACTTGGCCTTGAAAGACGTACAAACCTAGTGGAGAGCACACTCAAAATTGTGTCATTTTTTAGAATCTACCAAAAACAAGTCTATGGTCATTGACATGTAAGTCCAACCATTTGGGTTGTATGCCCAAGGTAAATCCAATCCTAAGATTTGGAAACTTCCAAAGGAACTAATAACACAAGTGCACTATTATGCGCTCACAATTCTATGAAGAAAAATGGCTCTCCTTGCACTCCCTCCCTTTCTCTTTAAAAAAACTCTCTCTCTCCCCTTGTCCAACCCTACCTCTCTCTCTCACCCCCTCTCTACATAGCCCTCCCTCCTTCCCTCTCTAGATCTTTCTTCTCCCTCTCTCTCCCCTCTTTACCTCTCACTCTCTCCCTCTCTCCATCCCTACTTCTATCTTATCTCTCTCTCTCCCTCATCTCTCTCTCCCTCCTCTCTCTCTATCCCACTATATCTCTCCCTGTCTCTCCTTCCCACCCTCTCTCTCTAAGTTCTTATGGTTTAGGGTTGATTTTTTATGATGGGGGATTCAATATTGAGGGTTTCGTGATTAAATCTATCTTTTTAGTTTTTAGTGTTAAATTTTAAATGTTAGATTTTAAGGTTTAGTGTATAGGGTTTAGGGTTTAGGGCCTATGTTTTAGGGTTTAGGTTTGATGATGGAGGGTTGAGTGTTGAGGGTTTATGGTTTAAATTCAATTTATTAAGTTTTTGTATTAAATTATTAATGTCATGGTTTAGGGTTTAATGCATATAGTTTATGGTTTAAGGTTGATGATGGAGGGTTGATGGATTATTTTTTTTAGGTTTTGATGCTATATTATTAATGTCTAGTTTTAGGGTTTAGGGCTTATGGTTTATGATGGAGCTTGGTTGAATGTTGATGGTTTAGGCAAATTTATTTTTTAGGTTTTAATATTAAATTATTAATGTCAGGTTTTAGGGTTTAGGGCCTACGATTTAGGGTTGATGATTTATGATTGATAATGGGGGGTTAAGCTCTAAGAGTTTATGGATTAATTTTTCTTTTTATGTTTTATTGTCATATTAGTAATGTTAGGTTTTAGATTTTAGGGTTTAGGGCCTATTTTAGGATTTAGGATTTAGCATTTATGGTTGACTATGTAATGTTGAGCGTTAAGGGTTTAGAATTTTTTTTTTAGATTTTAGTGTTAAATTATTAATGTCAAATTTTAAGGTTTAGTGTATAAGATTTAATCTTCTAGGGGAGTTCGACATTACTTTTTAAGACTTCTATGATTAACTTGGAGTCCCCTTCTATAATCAAGAATTAATAACCACATTCCTTAGCCCTTTTCAAACCCCACCATATAGTTGTAGCTTCAACCTCATTGTTTGTAATTATTAAGAAAATTTTATTAGATCATCACTACACTTATTTTCTTTTATAAAACTTTAGAGCCTTATTATTTATTCACACATGGTAACCTAAAAAAACAATAATAAAAGAGAAATAATAAAGTTCTAGCCCCAAAATTGTGTATAATACCATCAAAAAGTCCTTTAAACTCCTCCCATCCGCACAATTATTGATGCCCTAATTATTATTTAGTCAATAATTTAAACCCGCTTAATACGGTAATGCATTGACTTGCTTAATATGGTAATTAATGCATTGAATAATTGAGACATGAGCATTGTCGATTGACATGGTGAATAAAATTATCTTGAATGTCTTAATTTTCATGGATGTAGTGGGCAATGCATTAACTGATTAGTTGTTTAATTGATCTAGGTCGACAATACAAGGTTGACGATGGTGGAAAGTAAAGTAACCATATATTATAAATAAAACTTTCCAGATACATAAAGCTGAAAAGGAAAAAAATTTGTTGGGAAACATGTTATAATACTTTAACAAGAAGTTTCAATTTTTTGTGATATTTGGGATTTTTATATCATGGATTTTCAAAATGTTGATAAAAAAATATTCACACAATCAAATCCAAAAATAATATTTGAACAGTATTATGAACTGTGAAAACTTGAGATCATATTCTATAATCAGCTCAAAAGTCATAGAGGTTTTGTAGACTGTTCTCAGATGGATGTGTTTGGAGACGCTATTAGCAGATCCTCCAAGTAATCCACATTAAGAACCTCCAATTCTAACATAGCCTCTTTAATCTCACCACTCTGGTATAATTTTGTCATCTTATTCAATTCGTCACTATGCTCATTTCGACTTTGATCTGGGCAGGTCGATTCATGGATAAACTTTAATTATAATAAACTACTAAAATTTTTGTTGGTGTACTCGAGTCATCTTACTCTCATGGCTTACTTAAGCCTAGTTAGGTGCCCTTGTTAGCTGAACCTAGTTGAGTTCACACCTCAGTTCTTTCCACTTCATGGGGATCTTGATCCTGATTTCCACATCTTGTGGATCTGGATCTTCTAGTTTTCTCCTATTTATGATTGCTCAATGATCAATCTATTATGAAATTTTGAAATCATCTTGTATCTGTTTTTTTATCTCCTTGATCCTCAAATCTGAGATGGTATTAGAGCAGGAAGGAGATAGTGCAAGCCAATAGGTGAACAAATTTTATTGTATTTGGTTAGATTTTTTTTTGCTTATGTTAGTCAAGTTGCAAGAAGATGGTTAAGTGTTTCTAAAGCAATCTGAAACACTGTTGGGAGTCAATCTGCACATCCATTCACAGCAAGAAGAAATTACCCCACCTTAGCCTTACTCTCTGTTCACAAAATCGTGACAACTCAAAGAGGCATGATTTACATTGGCAGAGGCGTATGAATTTGGTGCACATTTGACCGACATTTTTTGGTCAACATATTGGGAGGCCATGTGAGACATCCACGGGTCGTAGATTTTGTAGAGGCAACAATTAATTTACCATCCTGGCTGCTCTTCCATCGTGGTTGTGCCTCAAACCACAGGCCCACGCGTTTTTACTATTGACCCTTTCTTACAACAAAGAAGGCTTGACATGATGGTTTGAAGGGTGGCGTGAAGATTCATAGCCCGTAATTTGGCATCCTTGGCAGTCCGCTCGACATTCTATGTTCAATTTTTGCTCTTTTTGGTATTGATAGGTTGTTGGTGTATTGGAGTCATCTTGTTCTCATGGCTTACTTAAGTCTAGTTAGATGTCCTTGTTAGCTGAACCTAGTTGAGTTCACACCTCAGTCCTTTCCACTTCGTGTGGATCTTGATCCTGATTTCCACATCTTGTGGATCTGGATATTCTTGTTTTCTCCTATTTATGATTTCTCAATGATCAATCTATTATGGGGTTTTGACATCATCTTGTGCCTTTTTTATCTCCTTGATCCTCAAATCTGACAACTTCAAATAGAAATCATTTATATTAATTCTAAATTTCAAATCTAACCTTCACTCTATTAAATAATCTATCCTTTTTAGGATGCATATATGCTTTAAAACAATTCAAGCCTACTTTTTATTCACACTATTATATATTTGATGTGATTATTAATGTCTTCTTATAGACTAGAATGGACAATGATCCATTCATGATGCTTTGTGTCGACAACTTTAAGCAATCATATAGACTATAGACCCCTCACTAAAGAACACATTTTTGAAGGGATTGATACCTCTTGTGTTAGGGATTCCATCTCTAAATGTGGCATTCTAGTCAAGTGTTTCCACATGAATCATAGAGAAATCTTACCATTTAGATTTTCATGAGCAACAGACAACATATAAGACTATTTAGGGGATCATATGTACCTTCACTCTATTAAATCTTCTATCGTTTTTAGAATGCATATATGCTTTAAAACCATTCAAGCCTACTTTCTATTCACACTATTAAATATTTGATGTGATTATTAATGTCTTCTTATAGAGTCGAATGGACAATGATGCATTCATGATGCTTTGTGTTGACAAATTTGAGCAATCATATAGAATATGGACCCGTCAATAAAATAATATGTTTCTAAGGGATTGATACCTCTTGTGTTAGGGATTTTGTCTCTAAATGTGATTTTCTAGTCGAGTGTTTCCACATGAATCATAGAGACCTACTTACCATGTAGATTTTCGTGAGCGAAAGATAATAGATAAGACTCTTTAGGGGATCATAGGGACCTTCACTCTATTAAATCTCATATCCTTTTTAGGATGCATATATGCTTTAAAACCATTCAATCCTACTTACTATTCACACTATTATATATTTGATGTGATTATTAATGTCTTCTTATAGACTAGAATGGACAATGATCCATTCATGATGATTTGTGTCAAAAAAATTGAGCAATCGTATAGACTATTGACCCCTCACTAAAAGAATATGTTTCTAAGGGATTGATACCTCTTGTGTTAGGGATTTTTTCCCTAAATGTGACATTCTAATCAAGTGTTGCCACATGAATCATAGAGACCTACTTACCATGTAGATTTTCGTGAGAAACAAAGAACAAATAAGACTCTTTAGGGGATCATAGGTACCCTATTGATAATTAGGGGAGGGGCCCTCAGCCTTCTAATATAAATATAACTACCAATCACCTATTGAACGATGCAAGAACAACTTGATCCATTGAGGTTATGGACATCCATCAAAGAATAAAGGATACAAAAATTATTTAAACATATTTTTAAAAATTCTCCCAAGCTATGTATGCAAAGTGTGGATGCATAGACAAGACAACTATTTTATAAAATTTCATTATTTGTGCAAGCGTCCTTCTTATTGATTCCAAATGGAAATTTTTCAATTGGTAATTGGCTTCACCCTAGACCTAAACCTTAGAGAATTAATCTATCAATGTAGGTATTTTTGCAATTGGGTTGGATAAGCCATACATAATGTTGGGATTGATATTCATAAGTAGTTCACATTCGTCATTGACACACTTTTTAAGAGAGGAAAATATTCTAGCCATACAATCAAGGAGAAGATAAAACAAGCCTCACCAAAATTTTCTCACAATGAATTGAAGTATTTATCAATTTCCAAAACAAATATGTAAATTAATATTTTTCCTCCCTAAACACAACTTTTTCACTTTACTTTTAAAATCTTTCCCTCTCCGAGTTCCCCAAATTAAAACATGATTTACTTAAGGAGAATGAATATATTAAATTAATTATTTAATTAGTAGATATCTTGAAATATTCTTCTTTGGATGTGAGGGCGAGGAAGTGGGTAAATCACAATCTTATAAAAATATCGAGCTTGTCTACACATGATACAAGACTATCATGTGTAAATGAAATGATTGTTGATCTCAATAATATAAGAGCTTTGGAGTCCACATATATAGAAATTTGAAACTTAATTAAGTTTCTTTGGAGTCCACATATATAGAAATTTGAAACTTAATTAATTTCTATGGCTACTTGTATAGGTGTGAATTTTCACACCTAACATAAATTCCCCTTTACCCCCTTACACTTTAGAAAACTCAAGGCAGAGGCTCAATTCAACTTAAGCTCGCCGCTCCCATCACACTTGGTGCCCTATTTGTGTGTCGGTGGAGGCATTTTTGTTAGGGAAGCCCACACGACGTGCAAACGTCTGCATGACGTGCTTACATCCCTGGCAGATTCCTATGGCTAGAGACTGTGAAAACATTACATTTTCCATTGGAAGTGAAATGTAACGCTCCTCTTCGGCTGGCCGACCTAAATATGGTTGTTTTTCATCCTCTTCCTTCATATCCTTCACTCTCTCATCCATTCTCAAGGTTGGAAGAAGTTTTGCAAGATCTTTTTGTCATCTCTACACAATCTCTCCACACTTTGAACACTCACTTCAAAATTTGTAGCATCACTTTACACTCCATAGAAGCAATCCACTACTCCATCACTCTGATAGTGCGAGCGTAGGACAAACACCATTGTAGCAGAGGCTTGAATTCCTCTCATTTTCTCCTCCACTAGCCTTGAGTGCTTTGGATGGAGGTGGTAAGCTCCTCTCATCTTCTCTATTATTTTGGTTGAGTAAGCACGTACTATTTTGTAGTGTCTTTTGTTTATGTAGCTTGTATTTCCTTCTTTATCATTATTTCTATGATTGCAAACTTGGTTGTCCGTGGAGGTAGAAACACCAAAATGGGGGTCTAACTAAGGCAAACCCCTAAACAACCCCCCAACATTTTCTCACTTTTCTGTGTGCAGGTGGAGAGATCTTGGAGCAAGCTGATGAGAAGGTTGTTGTGTGAAATCATCTTTGTCACCCTTATGGTAATCTATTTTCTTTATCATGTTTGTCTTGAGGTTTCACTCTTCTTATCTTATTATGTCATTCTAGAAACTTCTAAACTAGTTTGACAATCCTTTTTGAGGGATTAACCCTTGTCTCTCTGATTTTATGGTCGTATAGACGCCAGTGCGTCGCACTGTCATCCCAAAACTGCACTTCTGTCCTCCAACAAAGAGCTACCTGATACATAGAGTTGGCCCTAAAAACTGACTCGCCATAGTCTCCTTTCAACTCTCGGGTTTGCAAAGTGATTGAAGAACCTCATAGTCCTCATCATTCTCGTCCTGCTCATCCTAACACTCCTTTAAACTAAGCTAAGTTAGGGCAACCTTACTGCTCATGGCCTTTCATGACTTGGGGCCTTGTAGTGGTTGGTCCCCCTCTCTTACACTACTAAAGAGAGCAATGAAAATAAAGAGACCCACGCAGAGGTGGTAAAATCATATGATTATGGAAGTCTTTGGGTTGAAATGCATCTAATCACCTTTTAAATTATAAATAAATCTGTATTACATAAAATTTCATTGGTCATTTAATTCATTTTGATTAATAGTTAAAAAAGGGATTCAATCATTTCGAATTTATAAAAAAATTAAAATTTGATTTAAATTATATTTGACATTTAAAAACTATTTATTTTATAGATTTCATAGATTTGTCAACTATTTACTACTAATTTTAAAGTGATTTATTAAGTGCGAAAAATATCATTCATTTCAAAAGCATTACTATAAAACTAATTGAGAGCTTTAACTCAAATCTTTATGCGAGCTTTAATTCATTGACCTTGTCCCACAAAGATTATGAACATGATTTGGATATATGACAAGTGATTATTTTTAATGTTACACATAGATTATTGGGAAATCCTCTTAAACTTCTAATCACGAAACCTAGTTGCGGCCTTAATCATAAGATAATTATTTTAAGATATGAGATTTATATGAAAAATTCAAATTTCGTTAGGATTTCAAAATTTAAATTAGTGGGTAGTTAAAAAGAGAATCTCTTTTGAACAAATAATTGCATGGTTCGATACAAATTGTAAATGTAGCCATAATTATGAATCTATTTTATGGAAAGGAATTAATGAACTAGGATTCAAGTGTATATTTGAACATATACATTATAATAATAATCTCTAATAACATTCATGAGAATTCAAGGGAAGGGATTTATAATAAATGGTGGACTATGAACATGATTACAAATATGAAATTGATTTAAATATGATTGTAGCTTATATATTACAAAGCATTCTTCCATACATGAGAAATAAACCTTACCACATATTTAAACTTCTCAACCAACCATAACACATTATAAAGAATGTGACCAAGTTCGTTACCCATTTCAATGTCTTAAAGTTTTATTTTATTTTCTTTCACCAACATAAGATTGTTTAGACCAATTATACTAATAGTATGTGGCATGAAAAGTAAGGGTTTGGCCACATGTAAGTTTAGTTTCAAAAATATTCTATATGAGTTATCAAAATGATATTTCACCTATTACTATACATGTTTAGTAGGATGACTATCTTTTAATAGAGAATCATAGTAAATCACGTATTATTTTATTCATTAAAGTTTTATATGATCTCATTGATAAAGATCATCATATCGTCTTTGAATTTTAAGTCATGTTATATTTATTTGACTTACTTATTATTGAATTAAATATTATAGATTACTAATCTAGATTTGTTTCTTCATTCTATGTGGCTATACTCTAGGATCAATCATAACATTTCAAAAAAGTATGTATAGTACTATAGTTACAATAATTGATATTCATTTAAATTTTAGATCCATCATATAAAAAATCCAATTTATATTGTAATAAGTTTGATTTAACTTACCATATTTTGACTAGATATTATCTATACAATAGATATTACATTTATATTTCTACAAAATACTATATAATAATTAAAAATGATAAATAGACATTAAAATATCATTAGTGTTGGTCTTATTACTCCTACACCAAGAATATAATTATTTGATTATTGTGTTACTAATTATGTTGGTGATCCTAGTTATAGGAAATTATGTCTTCAAAATATTGGTGTAGGTGTGATCCCATGGATGGATTAATAATTCAACAAATCAGCTAGAGATATTTAATCAAAATGTTGAATGCAAAAATAGTTCCAAAAGAATAAATGTGATTAGTGGAAGATTTTTTTATCCAAGTACTAAACAGTCCCACCATATTATTTAATAATCAAGTAATTTTACTCTTTAAAAAAATAGTCAATATCTTTGTAGGAGGATTGGTACTCTTTAAATAAATCCTACTTAATTAATCAAAAATACATGTGTACTAGTTTTATTACAATTAAATTAATAAAATTTTAAGGGATTGGAAGAGTTCTTTTTATCTAGGTACTAGTTAAAGTCCCACCATATTATATGATAATCAATTTATTTTACCCTTTAAAAAATTAGTCAATAGATTTGTAAAAGGATTCGTACTCTTTAAGGAAATCCTACTTAATTAATAAAAAACATGTTTACTATTTTCATCACAATTAAATTAATATTTAGAAATAAGTGACATTGTTGCTACTATTACGATGTTATACATATAGTATTTATTAAACATTTTAAATTCTTATATCAAAATAATTTTCTAATATTTCTTTGAAATAAATATTCTTTAAAATTTAAGAAAATAGTTTAAATATTTTAATTTACAAATAATATATAATTATATTATTCTTATATTAATTTATTTTCAAACAAAAAGAATGAATTCATTTATAATATACACTTAGATAAATCAATCAAATCTAAAATATTTAAAGTAAATAATTTTTATTAACAATATTTAAAAAAAATACTTTCTTGTTTCCTTAAAAAATTGAAGGGATTTTATTTTTATAATAGTCCAGCTCATTAGAAAAAAATTACATAAATTCACCCAAATATCTCTTGTATAAGATGCTGGAAATGCATTCTAAGCTCTTAGACATGTATTCATGTGGTAATAATATCATGTCTTCTATTTAAAAATTCAAATAGAAAACAAGAAATAATATAAAAATACAAACTCATATCATGCATCATGTATCATACATCATGCATCATTAATTTCATATCCATTTTATTTTATTTCAAAAACATATATACAATTTTTTTTATTAAATATATATATATATATATATATATATATATATGTTAAATATTACATATTTAAAAAAAAAAAAAATACAATACGTTTAAAAATTATATTATTATTTTTACGTGTTTCAATAAAAGAAATTAAAAAATAATGAATACCATACATTCTATTTCAATCCATTTACAATAAAATTTTCTATTATAAAATAAATTTTATTATTACGATGCACACATTTTCTTTAATAACAACCTAAAGTTTTAGAATCAGAGACTTATTTTTCCTTCACACATAGTAACCTAAACACAGTAATAAATTTCTACACCCAAAATTATTAATAAAGTTCTACCCCCAAAATTATATATAATTGTACACATCTAAAAATGGTCACGGTTAACCAAACCTGTTAATTAATTAAATATGAATTATTTAATTAATGTTCTTAAGTCATCTATATATAAATAAATTTAATTATTTATTTATATTGTTCATTTTTCCAATGCTCCTAGTTTAATTAAATAAATAAGTTTATTTAATTAATGCTATTTTCCTCTTAATTAAATTAAATAGATTTCACAATTTATTTATATTAATTATCACAAGTTTAAATTCTAAATTTAAATGATATTCTTCATTTCACATTTAATTAAATATTTTTAATATTTAATTAAAACACTTTATAAAATTCTTCACTCTTCTCAAATAATTAAATATTTTCAATATTTAATTAAAAGTTTTTTCTCTTCTCCATAATTAAATATTTTCAAATATTTAATTATGAGGCTTTTCATTTCCCATACATATTTAAATATTTATTTATTTAAATTATGAGAGACACCTTTCATTTGTCTCTTCATTTTTCATCCGTCTCTTAAACTTTCCTCTTCTTTTCGAATTCTTGATCTCTCACCGTTCATTTCAACAGGTTTGAACTCAACCGTTGATCTTGGCCAATTGAATTCTTACCTTCGAAAATCTATAAATACAACCCTCTTATGAGTGGAAAAGGACCCCGAATCCTAGATTTTCATGCGTGGTTATTATAGTCACATTTTAGCATTTATAGCATTTAATTAGCATTTCAATTTCATAGCTTAAAGCATATTAGCAATGCATATGCATTTTTATTAATCTCATTCTCTTAAGCTGCCATTCTACAAGCTGCTGTTTAAAACAACTGAGAGCCAACATCTTGAAATAAATTCTTGGATATAGAGGACAATGGGACGAATTTGAAGGAGTTGCTTGTGTTTAGAGTTTGCATTTTGCTTTCTTTAATTTAGTTTCTTTAATCTAATGTTCCATTGGTGTATTAGTTTAGATTCATTTTGATTCGCACATTCTAACGTACACATTTCTGGCGCCCATTGTGGGGCCAAGCACCTCATTTAATATTTCTTTTTGCAGATTTTTTTGGCAGGTGACGGACAAAAATCACGTTTTGGCGCATACGATATTTCTTTCGGCGCATTCATAGACTATTTTGGCGCATCCACAGACTGTTTCAACGCATCCAGGGACTGATTTTGCGTATCCAGAAACTGTTTTCACGCATCCAGGCTCTGTTTTAGTGCATACATGGCATCTTTTGGCACATCCAGGCTCTGTTTTAGTGCATACATGACATCTTTTGGCGCATCCATGGACTGGTTTAGCGCATATAGTTTTTGATTTTTATTTTTTTTAGTCAATCTTAAAATGGTCATATCTTGGTCATATTTTGGTCTTTTTCGGAGCTTTTTTTTAAAAATGGGGTAGAATTTCATAAGCTATCTAATGGTGAAGGTATTTATCAACTTTGAAAGAGTTTAAATTTTCAAATTCTCACTTAATGTCAAACCACAATGAAACTTGGTCTAAATTTTAGGGTTGTTATGCTTAATCATTTATCTAACCCTCATATCTTCTTGTTTCTTGATCCCATATAACATTTAGAGCTTGTATTTCAGATTTTAAAGGACCATGGAGCATGAAAATGAAAGAAAAATCATTATCACATGATTGTAACAAGTGTTTTTAAACACTTTGGGAGCAATTATAATCTCATTCTTAAATTGTTGTCTGGATCCGACGCGACTGCAGCTAGAGGTTTTATTGATGTATGGGGAATAAAATGAAGCAAACCTAGGATAGACATTTAAATCTAAATTAACCAATCCTAGGATAGTCACCAAACATAAATTTTCTTTTGGTTAAAATGAATCCCATGTTTTTCATGAAGCAACATCTTCACTTAGTGTAGAGAATTGTCAATTTGGGATTTAAAATTGAACCATTATTGTTTGCTTTGATTGTGGGTAATAGGTTTATGCTCTCCCCTTAACTGGGTGATCAGAACACCGGACTTACCTTTTATTTTCTGCAATTTATTGCTTTATTACATCCTTTAGAAGGCCTGCTCTTGTGGGAAAAAGTACTCACCCAAGAGGAACGACCTAAGTGGGAACACCTAAAGCCAAGGTTTCCAACCCACTTTAAACAAAAGCAAGTTGTTGATGAAAATCTAACTTGACAGTAGTGTGCAGGACAACCATCCCCAAAACCTTTGTTCTAAAGGTTGGGAGGTCTCTCGAGGGAGTATATCTATTTGCCACACTGAACGGATATCCTTATTAAAAACCATACTGTAGAAAGCCAGCCATGTTAGTATCCAAACATCATCTTAATCATGGTGCAAGGGGAGGGAAGAATCTTCCCCCAAGACACTAACCATATAATCGCCACGGATTGTTTGCTCAAGGGATTCAGTATCCACTTTCGTCACCTTGAGTACACACCTAGAAAAGACAAAAACACGGGTGCCCTCTAGGAGGTGACATGGCTGTGTGAGTCAACGCGATTTTAAGCTGTGGGCTATGATTTCTATGATGACCTATTTGACAACCAAGAGTGAGTCTGCTTGGAATGCTTATTTTGTTCAAAACCAGTGAAAATCTCAAGAACATACACTCAATGTTTTAGATTTTGTGTCTTTAAAAAAATAAAAATTGTCTTCCTATTGCATGTTGTGTTTTCAAAACATTAATTCAGATAAGATCATCCAAAAAATTTAAAACATGGGTGATAGGGAAGAAAATCTTGTTCATAGGCTTTATGGAAATAGTTCAAATTAAGAGATAACATAAGATATGCTTCAAGAAGTTGAACAAGATCCACAGTTTCTCTTAACTATGGAAAAGATATTAGAGAAAAATAAAGAAGGATACTTTCTTTTATTGGCAAACCAAGGTGCCAAATTACCCTTTGACTACAATATGGAGAAAATTAAAGAGAATCCTGAAAAGAAGGAAACTCCCTTAAATGATCTTAGTACTCTTACCCATCAAGTAAGAGCACTCCAAAGGAAAATCAAGGAAATAAAAGGTGGCACAACTAAAAATTCCTTTGACAAGAATATGAATGTGACCCTTTCTCCTCCAAAAATAACATCAACCAAATTCAATGTTTCTGAATTTTTGCAAAGGTTAAAGGGGAAGCCCAAATCTAAGCCATCAAATAACATTGACCAATCCTGTCATGCCATGCAGTTATCTTCATCCCCCATAATTCAAAATGAACCTCATGGTTCTTCCACCCAATTGAACGATCCCATTCAATTTCCTTCTTCTATCATATTCTCTACATCCAATGATTCATTTCAATCTACACATCTCGATCAAAAACTTCTCTCCACTCCATCCCATGATACCAAAATTCTACAAACCCTTCCAATCTTTGATCAAGATCCCATATCTCAAGAATCATATGATGATCCCCTCCTTTCATTATTCACCCATGATAATCCTCTTCCATATCAAGAAAAAAATATTCTTCCAAGTCCTCCCTCCACCCCATCTTATGAATCCATACCCTCTCATGAATCAATCACATCCCAAGAGCATGACAATTCTTCCATCCTATCCAAAGCCTCCTTTCCATCTAATGATCAAGCTACTCCATCTCCTTCATCTAATGATTCTTTTTCAAGTCAAGATCAAAGTATCCCATCATCCTCATGTCAAGGGCTCATCACACCTCTTCAAGAAATATCAACATCATTTGATCATATGTTTGAAAACATTGACAATTTCTCCACCATAATTGTTGAAGACAATGATCAAAACCAATCCATCAATGAGAACTGTGAAGATATGTCTACCCCATCTAGTGATCAAATAAACATTCATCAAGAGCCATTTTTTAGTTATGATCAAGACCCCTCCTACAAATATCTATTTCAAGGAGTGTTGACAATATTTGATCCTATTGACATAATCCATGATCCATTAACCAATGATCGTATTGAAAATGTCTCTGCAATGCCTAATAAGTTAGAGGACATATCTCAAGAACATATTTCAAAGCATGATCAACAACTATCACCAAGATCTAGCAATGGTCCTTCCCAAGGCATATTGACATCCTTCGACCTCACGGTTGTGAACAGTGAAAGAATCCCCGACTCACCATTTGATCCAAGTCCACTCAAAGATCAAGAGGATATTGAGCCACTTCACATGCCTTATGACGATGTCCAGAAAACCTTTGAAATCAACCCATGTCAAGAACTTGATCCAAAACATGTCGAAAGTAATTCCAGAAATTAGTCAAGATCAAGGATTCGTATCTTTGAGATACTACAATGATCTAATGAGCACTCTCCTATCTATACAAGATATCACAAATGATTATCATATCTGTATAGCACATACTCCTCCATCTACCCCTAATATGCTTTCTTTGGATGGACACATAGATGATCATCATTCAAAACAAGAATCTCACACTCTTACCAAGGAACAAGAGTCTCTTACTCTTAAAATTTATACACATGGTCAAAATATACAGAAATCTAGAGACATGTCAGAAATGGGTCATGAAGAAGGCTTCTACAAAAGTTGTGAATCATAAACATCATGTGAAAGCATATTAAGAATGAATCACGAGGAAGAATTTTACAAGGATAGTGAAGCATCAACACCTCTTGAAGGAGCATTACAATCCGATATCTCACAAGATCAAGATAAACATACCAATCAGGCATTCATCCCACTTGTGGAAGATCCTATCACTTATAAACTTGGATGACTCACCTTTGTAAGGGAAAATTATGTTATCAATAAGGAAGTTGTCACTTTTGAAGATCCACCATAGAGCAGAGAAGGATTAGCACCTTGTTTCCAAGGTAAATCATATCCTATTGCAAATAGGCTTTTTCAGCAAATGAATTATCAAGGCAGAGGATTAGGCCTACATGAACAAGGCATCCTAGAACCAGTGCAGATTATTGGAAATCCTAAGAATCAAGGCCTTGGTTATTTGACAATCAAGGGATCTCAACATATCAGTAATACTTTCATAAAATTGGGGGACAACTTCGTCTCAAGCAAATGTCAACATAGAGGGCATGAAGAATCTTTATGATGAAACCAATGCCAATACTACAACTAGCCACGTCATGAATCTTCATCCACCCATCACCCCATCCACAAATTGGGACCAATGTCAAAAGAAAGACTTGAATCAAAGCATGAAGAATGTATCAAAGCAAAAGAAGCTAAGAATCATATC
Source organism: Sequoiadendron giganteum (assembly GCA_007115665.2). Lineage (NCBI taxonomy): Eukaryota > Viridiplantae > Streptophyta > Pinopsida > Cupressales > Cupressaceae > Sequoiadendron > Sequoiadendron giganteum. Next base: position 22,625,261 of record CM021108.1, on the reverse strand, counting down.
AGGCAAATCAAATACACTTGGATACCAAAAAATACAAAGAAAGATTATCCCTATCAAACTCCATCAGTCAAAGAAACTATGGGGAAAAATAAAAAAGGGGCAAGTATCCATCAAAGATGTCCACAAAGGAAAAAGCAAGCTTCTCAAGCAACATACAAAGTGTATCAAGCAGTTGGTCCTAATTCCACACACATTTCCATATCCACTCATCACTGCTCATCTTCCCAAGTTTGGAGAGTCAAAAGTTCCAAACTTTCAACTAATCCACCTTTTATTCCTAAAAGCACTCCATCCATGCCTCCACGCATGATATCCAATTCTTTCATTGACCATGTGTTGGCAACAACTGTTCATCATAAGGATTCAGAAGGCACTCTATCGTGATGTGCACACAAAGATGAAGTTAACTCCGTATCAACAAAGCAGATCAAGGATCTCAAAAGTTGCATTCAAGTGCACGTATCTTGGCAAAGCAACTTCTTCAAGCAGGATATCGATGGCACATTATGACAGAAAGCATCAACATCAACACCACCAGGTGGTTCAACATCAACTTAAAATCTCTCAGAAAATACAAAAAAATCAAAATAAGAGAAAAATCATTGCCTTGATGAAAACCTAAAACAGGCGTCTTGGTAATCAAAAAATCAAAAATACAAAAATCCAAAAAAATCAGAAAAAGGATTGAAAACAGTAAAGAAAAAAATCGTCCTCTAGCGAAAACCATTTGATGGCGCTTTGGATAGGTACCATGATGAAAACCTAGCAAACAGGCGTCATGTGTAGAATCGAGCATCTACATGCACCAATTCAAGAGAAAGCATCTTATCACATATAAGGCCAACATTCCAGCCATATCATCTGTTCATCCATGAACCGTTTATCTAGCCCATTACCATCTATTTACATTATCTTGATCTCGAAAAAGTTTGGTAAACACTTTACACTTGTTTATGGTAAACATCTTGACATGGGTCATTTTCATTGATCCTATCCAATCCAAACATTATCTGAGCCTTGAAGCATTATCCGAATGAGCATTCCTCTATTCGAACACCTTATCTTGTCACAAGATAATCCTTGGCATCCTTTGCATGCTTACAGTATCTATCCATACACCTATTCAAGAATCCACCCATGGCCATTCCATACATTGCTAGACATTGGGGGCAAATGTTTACATCTTGCTTCAGGAATGAATCTTGATACATATCCTCCAAGTTATGTGGTGATCTGAACATTGGAAGACGTAAAATCAAATTGGTCAAGCATTTGCGAGCCAAAAGATCCAAATCACTAGCCCATGGCATATGTTGACAGGAAGACGCTCCTTATCAAGCTTTATCTTTCATCGAACATCAATCTGAACAATTCATATCAGTTATATCTAACTTGTGTGTCAGTGTCACATCAAATCATCAAAATAATTTTGTTCCAAATCAAGCTTCATCAATCTTGATCAATCGAATCCAATCAATTATCACCTTGTTTGACTTAACACACTTAGTCAAACTATCATCTTGTGAATGAGTTTACTCTAGGATAACATAACTTCCTTGGGTTTACAAATTCATTATCATCTTTGTTTGGCTTAACACACTTAGCCAAATTAACAAATCCATTATCACCTTGTTTGACTTAACACACTTAGTCAAACTATCAATCCATCAATTTGATCAATCAACCTTAGCTTGGTTTTCAACAAAATCTCAAAATAAAGCACTGATATCGTCATGCATGTCCATATCCAAATCATCAAAATCCAAAAAAATAAAAAACATCAAAATTCAAAAAAATCAAAATATTCCTAAAATCCAAAGAAAAATCAATAAATCATATGCTTTCATCAATAAAATGGCCGTGTCTCACCCTAGACTATTGTCAAAATCCTGAACTCGTTGGGGGAAATCAACCTTTTTTGAGCAAACAAAGCAACATGTGTCGATTATCAAGTATCAGATCAACAATTGAATATCCAATCAAGCCTGGTCAAAACAGCTTTGAGACATGTCATACTTTGAAACAGAAACAAACTGGATGATCTTAATCTGAATAAAATGAATGACAAACTTAAAAGCATAAGTTGCAAATTGTTGTTTTGATATTTGATGACATCACATCTTTGGAGTGGTTCAATGATGTACTGAACTAGAATCACAAGGAAGAAGTATGATTTTTCTTTGCTTGTTGTCTGTAAGCTAATCATTAATATGATGGCGAATTGGTCATGGGACATGCTCTACAATGTATCATTGATGACATTTCAAAATTTGCATAAGAAAATGGTTAACTTTTGTCTGTTTATGCAAGCAATATACTCAGGTCATCTTGGTTCAATTATACCTCGATGCTTGTATTAACTTGCTACATCAAACATTATGAAAGCAGTACTGAGGTCATCATTGGTGCTAACATACCCTTTGATGTTTGTACTAACTTTCAACATATCAAAAGGCTCAATGATGACAACTAAACACAGTAGGAAATGGCAACAAGGAGAATGATTCATTATTTCATTTAGGATTGCATAATTCATTATTAGGACTGCATAATTCATTTGCATTCCGAGGGACTTTTAAATAGATTTTTGAGGGATGATCACATTATCGAATATCTTTTTCAGACAACAATTGAGTATGACTGGACATTTGTTACATCTCATTTTCATTATCATTCACATTCATTTCACATCATTTTCCATTATCATTATCATTGCACTTGCATACTTACATCATCATTTCATTATCATATTCATTATGATCTCATTTTATTCATCATGATCATTATCATATCCATCACATCTCATCTGCATCATCTCAATTAAATCATCCAATCATTTATTACATCGCTTCTTCTAATCAAACTCATTCAACCAATCAATCATCTTCATCAAATTCTTGTATCAATCCTCTTCAATCAATCAAATCTACTATTTGTTTTTCATATCGCATGGAAGCAAATTTATTAATCAATTTCATCTACTATTTGTTTTTCATATCGCATGGAAGCAAATGTATCAATCAAAAAGCATCATCAACCGAGGCAAAATCAAAGTTCTTCATCTTCATATCAATCTTTCAATTGGGGTTTTCATCAAATCATCTTTATCGGTAGATGAATTAGATAACAAATCAGTAAAAATTTTCAAAAATCATCTTTATTCGATTCATCACCCGAGGGGGCATATAGCATCGTTACTTTCAAAAATCTGGGGAAAAATTCTTTGAAGCAATGCGTAAAACACATCACTTCAAAGAGGGGCAAAATGTACACATCTAAAAATGGTCACGGTTAACCAAACCTGTTAATTAATTAAATATGAATTATTTAATTAATTTTCTTAAGTCATCTGCATATAAATAAATTTAATTATTTATTTATATTGTTCATTTTTCCAATGCTCCTAGTTTAATTAAATAAATAAGTTTATTTAATTAATGTTATTTTCCTTTTGACTAAATTAAATAGATTTCACAATTTATTTATATTAATTATCACAAGTTTAAATTCTAAATTTAAATGATATTCTTCATTTCACATTAAATTAAATATTTTCAATATATAATTAAAAGCTTTTTCTCTTCTCCATAATTAAATATTTTCAAATATTTAATTATGAGGCTTTTCATTTCCCATACATATTTAAATATTTATCTATTTAAATTATGAGAGACACCTTTCATTTGTCTCTTCATTTTCCATCCGTCTCTTAAACTTCCCTCTTCTTTTCGAATTCTTGATCTCTCACCGTTCATTTCAATAGGTTTGAACTCAACCGTTGATCTTGGCCAATTGAATTCTTACCTTCGAAAATCTATAAATACAGCCCTCTTATGAGTGGAAAAGGACCTCGGATCCTATATTTTCATGCGTAGTTATTATAGTCGCATTTTAGCATTTATAGCATTTAATTAGCATTTCAATTTCATAGCTTAAAGCATATTAGCAATGCATATGCATTTTTATTAATCTCATTCTCTCAAGTTGCCATTCTACAAGATGCTGTTTAAAACAACTGAGAGCCAGCATCTTGAAACGAATTCTTGGAGATAGAGGACAATGGGATGAATTTGAAGGAGCTGCTTGTGTTTAGAGTTTGCATTTTGTTTTCTTTAATTTAATTTCTTTAATCTAATGTTCCATTGGTGTACTAGTTTAGATTCATTTTGATTCGCACATTCTAACGTACACAATAATAATAACATTAAAAAACCATTTAATTTCCTCCCATGCACACAATTATTTGTCCCTAATAATGTATTCAGTCAACAACTATTCCCCCTTTATAACTAGTAAGTTGATGTTGACAACATGAGAGTGCATTGACTTGCTTTATTAAGCCGAGAGGCTTCCTACACTGACAACCATGGATCTGTGTAAACATAAACTCTTTAGGTAAAAATTGACGGACACACGACAGCTGAATGCATGAAACTTTTGCATGGACAATGAAACGGTTTGTATGCATTTGGAACAGTCATATCAAATGCCAGTCACATCATTTTTGCATGGAGAATGAAATGTTTTTGCATGCATTTCCATGACAACCATTATAAATGATCGTGATAGATAGTAATAAATGCATAGAATTATATATGATATTGGATATTAGATATACATGTTTTCATCTTCTTTGCAAGATATCTTGCCATGAATACTGCTCATGTTTTTTTGAGGAATCTTTAGCCTCTTCATTGCTTTCCTGCAGAACAAAGCTTTTCATACAATTTTCCTTCCTCTCATCATGCCCATAAATTTATTCACTGTTAACCCTTTCGATTACATGCATGTGCAACCCGCCATTAGTAGATGCAATTCCATGCTAGGGTATGTGGAAAAAATAGGCCCTTAAGTGGCAATAAAATTAAGAAAATCAGAGTTAGGCAACTTGACGTAAAAATTTGAATAAGTTATCTATATTATTTCAAAAATATGTAAGAATAGAATCTATAGAAAATTGAATGTAGTTTCTAAACTACTAGGTTCATTTTTATTTTTTTAAAATCTATTTGCTAATTTTTTTAAATTTCAATGCTGTAGTACTTAAATTTCAGGGAAAAAATAAGTAGACGTGTGTCTGACCACCCTAACCACAATAAAATGATATTATTTTATTTATAATATTTTATATATAATTAGGGGACTCATGTCCCGATGTGATGCATATATTTTTGTAATTTTTTTCCAAGTAAAGAATTAATTATGAATTTTTTATTACAAATTTTATGAAATATAAAAATGTGTATGTCTAACCATCTTAAATTGGTCAAAAATTCATGAAATTTAATTATTATTTTATTAATCCTATAGTATGCAAAGCATAAAATGTGACGCATGTTTCAGATTCAAAAAATGTGATACCATTTGAAAGCTATAGATGTTTTTCAATCAGCCTATCAATTAGGACTTTAGTCATAATTCAAATAGAAAATGAATAATAATTACTTATTAAATTCAAAGTAAAGCATAATTTATATTGGAGGAAAACTAAGAATATCCTTTAAAAACCCTTTTCGTTTAATCAATTTTGGGTAAAAAAAAAGTTGTCAGCCACATGGGCCATCATATCACTTAGATATCACCACTTTTTGGCCCATCATGATCTTGCACATACCCGCTAGTTTTCATCTTCTCTGGACACCAGATACTCCTCGCAATTCCTCTCTGCAAACACATCAATAAAAAATAGATCTTTAGTAATAAAGATTTCCACAAAGATCAAAAGAGATAGATTTTAACCAAAAAACATACCATTGTTATACAAATCAGGCATTGGAAGACCTAAACTCAATCTCAGATCTGCCTCTTCAAATTGGTCGCGACCATGGGCATGATTTGAATCTGAATATGGTGAGAGGCGTGCAATGCGTACTCATTCTTAGAGCGATTAACAATGAAAATATTAGAAGAAGAAAAAAATGATAATTTATTTGTGATGGTAGGGCTAATTTCATGTGTTTAAATTGGTTTTATTCTATAATAGTAGAAATTTCAATACCATTTGATTCCTTTTCTCCTTGAATCACCATGATTTCAAGCTCAGTGTTGGAACTTTAAGGAAGTGCAAAAATACAGAGATTATAGAACAAATGGTTTGATGGAATGCACAAAGCCAAGGAGGTTGGACATTGGTGGAGAAGATGGCATGGCTTCAACAACAACAGGGCACCTCTGTAATTATTTTTTGGAGAAATAGGAGTTTCATCATTATAATGAAGTTTATGCATTTTGATTAAAGAACAAAAATGGTAATTTAACCATTGAGTTCTTGCTCCATGACATCGTTTTTTGATCTATTTTAATTTAATGATTTTTAATGATTTAATTATTTTTATTTTTTGGTTTTGAAAATATTAATGCTAATTTGATTGATTATTTAATTTACAGCTCAATACACTTGAATAGAACTAAAAAATCTAGAAAAAGAGATTTATTTCCTTTCCAACCTATTAAAAAGATATATAAATCAAGAACTTTTGTATTTCAAAATAATTAATGATTTTTTTGAAATTAGAATGTAGATTTAATTTTAGAATATGAAATGATTGACATGCTAAAAAGAAAAAGAAAATAGAAAGGTTGCTTTTATATTTAAATATATATATATTTTTTAATTTATTCTAAAACTACAATTAGTAATTGCTAAATTATTTTAAAATGAATAGCTAATTTTATTTATTTCATTTGTATATACAATTGCTATAATTTAATAATATTTTTAACCATTGGTTAATTAATATTTTATGATTTTAAAGATTATAACTTAATTTATTTTTATAATAAAATTTAAGTTTTGAAAATATTGTGGTGATTTGATTATTTATTTACTCTATGATTATTCATATTTTAAAAATAATATAATCTAATTCAATTCACATAATTTAATTTTAGAATGAGATTTAAGCTTTGAAAATATTTTTTTTGTATTAGTAATAAGGAGATGAGTTACATAGGAAGCTTATCACCCTATTTCAACATATTACAATAACTATTTTAGCTTATAGCCAAGATATCACAATAGCAACCCAAACAATACAGTAGTTTTTTTAAAGTACAATAGATTATTGAGGAAAATAAAAGCAGATTCTACGTGTGTATGGATCTGTTTCCTACAACTCAACACTATGAAACATTAGATCTATGTTTCTGAAACGACATCCTCCTCCTTGTGGAGTCTAGTTGTATCTCCTCAAGTTGCATGAAGACAAGCTCTGTGGCTGGCCTGATAAAAAATTGTTTGGAATTCACTGAGGATTATGAGGAACTCTTCAGCCTCCTCCTAACTATGATGGAAGACATGGCCTCACCTCACTTTTTTTCTAAATAAGGCTCTGAACTTGGCCGAGGATAGCTCCAAGTGGATTGAAACCTGTGCCACAATGGTAAAGAATGTGAGTCTTTTATTTGATTGAGTAAGGAATCTCCTCCAACCTTGGTACTTGTCATTATTCCTAGCTTTCCAAATATACCACATGATTTATGTGGATAAATAGTCCCAAAATTTGCAAAAATTATTGCTCTTATATCTAAATATTAAATAATATTTCTTCCCAAAGGATCTTATCATCATTACTCCAAATTAGTAAGTTATTAAAGATTATTTTCCAAGTTTCTCTAGCATATAAACAATCAAAGAAAATATGAGTGACTGACTCAGGAGTCCTGCAAATGTTGTAGATATCTAAGTCCACAAAATTGCTTTTAATCAAAATTTTTTGCAAAAGGACAAGCCATCTGAAACAAGCCTTTTTAGGCTCCTTTATGTTGTGCCTAATGGAATCAAAGAGTTTTTTCCAATTACCTACCGTCATCTCAGCTCTCCAACACCTGTTGACATGATCAATAACTACAACATTATTTGTTAGAAGCTTATGAATAGACATTGATTTAGTATTCATCAAACTAGTATCATCTTCCCATATGATGTCACAAGAAAGATCCGATGTTTTGCCTGTGGTTGGGGGAAACACTGCCTCCTTACAAGCATCAACAAGGATAGTGAAGGTTCTGAAACTAGAGGTGATAACTTTAAATTCCTCCACAATATCATTCCAAGATTTTAACTTACCATGATTAAGAATGTCATGAAAGGTCTTGATGCCCAGCCTATTCCACTTTTGTGCTGAGCACCCTTGCAACAAGGAAAGTAGCTTATTATTGTGCTACACATTCGACCAAATTGAGTTGTGGTTGTGGCACTTCAAAGTATTTTTTATTATGACATCAGTTGATTTAAGACTTACTTTATGGTTAACAAGATCCCACACTTTCCAAAGACTTTTAAACACCGTGGAGCCAACTGGGTCCAATGAGTGCTTGCTTAGGAGAGTATCACAAAGAGGTAGGTTGTTCCAAGACTTGGCATGCTTCAGGGTAGCTCTTTGAATGTTACTCCTAACTAGAACCTTCCAGGGCTCACTGCCATAAAAGGCTTTGACAATCCACTTGGCTGCAAGAGTTGCTCCTTGCAGCCTTAAGTCTTTTAAACCCAATCCACCATGCACCTTGTCCAGGAAACACCATTCCCATTTTACTAATTGGGCCTTCCTTTTCCTCCTCCCATCTAACCAAAGAAATATTCTAATCCTCTTCTGCAAATCATTAATTTTATAATTGCTAAAGAACATACTGAAGCAAAATAGGTGCTATAGGAAGACAAAATCTTCTGACATACCTAAAATCTGCCTGCCAGTGATAAGTAATGTCTATTCCGCCTATCCATTTTATTTTCCACTTTCTCCTTAATCCAAAGCCACATCTCCTTCAGGTTTGGGCTTACAACAAAGGGGATGCCTAGGTATCTAACAAGTTTGTTGGGTCCTCTCCACTGGAAACCAAAACTCTCAACCCAGTTAGGGGGGAGTCCATCTAGCTAAGCAAGTTATAATTTGGTGGATGAGATTCTTTCCCTTGAAGCTTGGCAAAATAAATTGAGTTTCTCCATTAGAGGCTTTAGATTATTTTCATCAAGCTCAACAAAAATAGCTGTATCATTTGCAAACTGGATGATTAAAAGCTCATTATGGTCAGGGAGTCTTATGCCCTTAATTCTTGGAGATTTTGCTTTCTCTCTTAAAAGATAGTGGAGGGCATCTGAGGTGATCACAAATAGGGTTGGTGCAAGGGGGCACCCCTATCTTATAGATATTTCAAGCTCAATGTCTTTTGATAAAATTCCATTGACATCAACTTGTGCAACTGCATCTTTAAGCAAGGTGTTAACCATATTGTTGAAAGCTTTTGGGAAACCAAAATCCTCTAGGGTAGTTCTTAGAAAGGACCACTCAACCCTATCATAAGCTTTTCCAAAATCAAGTAAGAGCATAGTTAAGTTTTGATCTGAGCATCTTGCCCAATCCAAAGCTTCCTAGCTTGTGACAAGATTTTCCAGTATATATCTCCCTTTTATGAAGTCCGTCTAGGTGTTGTTAATGAATTTGGGAAGAATATTGACCAGCCTTAGAGAAATGATCTTAGCTAAAAATTTATAAACACATTTAATAGTGTCATTGGCCTCCAATTCCAGATTAATGTCTTGTCTCCACCTTTGGGCAACAGCTTGATAATGCCTTTATTTATGCATCTGCCAAGGGAACCCTTATTCAAAGCTTCGTAATAAAGTTGTTCCGGGTCATCACAAATCCAATCCACAAAGGTCTTGTAAAATTCCACTGACAGACCATCTTGTGACTGGAGACTTATCATTTTCCATGGAAAGAATGGTGCTCTTTATTTCCTCCTTAGTGATTCCAGTTGAGAGCTTCAAGGCATCCTCTTTGTTGATCTTCCTTGGAATAAGCCTTTTAATGTAGCTCTTGGCTCTTTTGTTTTCCTCACCCTCACCCTTTGTAGTGAACAAATTTTTATAGTATGCCTGGAACTACCCTAGAATATATCTTCTTGTGCTATGTGCATGTTACCACCTTCCCAAATTTGGGAAATCTTCTCTTTGAACCTCTTCTCCTTGATGTAATTAAAGAAGAATTTTGAGCCTTTATCCCCACAATTGAGCCAATTTAGTTTGGCCCTCACCTTCAAGCCTTGGATTCTATGTGACTATATCCTTCTAAGGCTATTCTTGATTAAGACAAGCTCTTCTCCCAACCTTATGTCCCTTGGATCAGACTGTACTCTTTCCTTGGTTAATAGGAGGGCTTCTTGGAGCTTATTCTCTTCCTTTTTGTTGTCTAAAGCTTTCTTTTTTCCAATTTTTTGGAGCAACTTCCTCCAAGCCTCCACATTATGATTCCACCTATCAATGGCAGTGGAATCCTTTAGCAACCATTTATTGATTTCCCTTAGTGAGGAAATGGCATCTTGACAATCCTCATCTTTTAGAAGGTGGGTATTGAGAATGAATCTAGGCTTCCTCCTCCTACAATCTGAGTTGTCTTGGATGGCTGCTATCATAGTTTTGATGGGGTGATGATCCGACGTGGTGTATGGATGCACACTCACTTTTACACCATCCTTGTTAGGCACAAAGCTGAAGAAGTCTTGATTTGCATAAAACCTATCAAGCCTACAATAGATCCTTTTGTCCCCTTTCTGAGAGTTGCACCACATAAACCAAATCCCTTTGCAATCTTTTATTCCTTTTTCTAGGGCGTCAATGAGGGGTGATCCGACAAAGCTAGTTTACAATTTCTGAGAGGAACTGATTTTTTTCTGTAATCACATATTTTTAGAAAATATAATGATTTAAGCCTTAAAAATTTCCATTTTAAGGATTCCAATTGAAGAGGGTTTGATCAAATCACTTTAGATCAAACCCCCTTGGATAGAACCTCGCTAGTTTTAAACCATACCTATAAATAAGTCTCCTTTACACCTATCAAAATACTGATAAAAATTAACTTTTGATTTACCTTTTGGGGGATCAAATGAATTCATTTAAAATTTATTTCAAATAATTATGGTATTCCTCAGAATGAGCTATCCAATGAATATAATTTTAATATATTTTGGTTTTATTATGTATATGTTTTTTTAGTTTTATTAAACATAGGTTTTTTTACCAAAAATCAAGCTCTATGTTATGCACATGTGGAAAAATAGCAGATTATCAAAATTAAATTCTAAAAAAAATTTCCAGCTTGGGTATTGATGTCATTGATCCATTAAAAAGAAAAAATGAATTTCGATACATACAAAAAAAGTTATGTTGTATACAGTCCGCCTATGTATGAATTGTAATTAGTTTGACTTCAAAACTTGATTTAGGAAAAAATATTCAATAAAACACTATAAAACCAAATGAAAGTGCTAGATATCATAGTTACAAATCTAAATTCAAAAAAATTAGAATTTAATCCTTCATATAAAAAATGGTATGTTGTATACGGTGAGTGTCACTTCTTAAAAATGTTGTTTTTTTAGAAAACTAGTTTTCGAAGGAGATGGAAAAATAAGGGCAATTTGATTCAAAAAAAAAACTAAAAAAATATATTTAGAATCTATAGCCAAAATTTCACAAATCACTAGTTTTCATCATCTTCAAATTCCTCATGGTTTAGCCGCTATAGGAGCCCGAAAGTGAAGATTTAGTTAAAAAAAAATAGTTTGGTGTCCAGTTTGCCCAAATATTGTAAACCAGTATTGTAGGATCACCCTGAGTTTGAGCTTCACCTTCATCCTTTGCTAGAATAATTTTTCACTCCCTTTCCAGGACATATTAGTACCTCCACATTTATCCTCCAAGTGTTCTATCATATTAAAATCGCTCCCTAGTATCCAGGGGAGGTTAGGGAGCAAACTAATCCGCTGCCTGAGTTTGGTTCTTTCATTGTGATCGTTGGAAGCATAGATAGAACAAACCTCTACCTTCACACAATTTTTTCCAAAGTAACCCACACCGCTCTATTACAAGGCAAGGTACCATGGTCAGTGACATGCTCTGTCCATTTTCCAGCAAGGATAACAACCGCTCCCCCTTTACCCTTTTCATGCTGGGTGGTAAAGAAAGAGGAGCCATTCTAGATGAACCTCAGATTAGTGTCCAACATGAAGCCTGTTGCCTTAGTTTCTTGGAGCAGGACAATATCTTTTGAATTTTCCAGGTTTAGAAACCTTCTCACTAAGTATTTTATGTCTGGGGATTGGAACATTCCAAGATATATAGTTAAAGTTCATTCTCAATGTTCATAGGTGAAACCTCTTGGTTACATTTAAATTGTTCAAAACGTCTTGGTAGTGTCTCCTCAATTTCTACCCTCTTGGCCACCGAGGATTGAATTACAAGACTAGTCTTTTTCCTTTTAGCCTTAGCACCAAGGCCGATCTTGTTCATCACCAAGAGCCCCTTATTTTTCCTTGGCCTTCTCGGGCCATTTTTTTCCCTTGGGGTTTTCTCAGGCTGCCTCTCTATGAAATTCTCTGATTCGCAAGCCCCCAAGGATCCTACTGAATCCATGGTGTTAGGCTCAACATTTTTAACAATAGGGGAGTATTTAGGCTGCGAGGGTTCCTTTTGCTTAGAAATCTAATAATCTGCTTCCTTTAATATAGCATATTTAACAATATCTAAGGCACCATCCAATTCCACAATGCTCGACTCAAAGGGGATTCGCTTCTCATTGGTGGGGTTGACTGGGGTGAAAAAGACATCATGGTCAGGGGGGAGAGGGGGGCCATTGCCATAATTGGAGGGGCTATCACCAAGCTTAAATTAAGATCACTATTAGAAACAAGCATAATCTCTTGGCCAACAATCGTGGGAATGAACCCACTGCCCCCTTCCACCATGCCATTTTTGGCCCTAACAGGGCCCTTACTTTTATTGAGGCTTATCTTACCACCCTCTTTTTTAAAGTGAATATTTTTAGCAACTAGCGATTTGCTAACAGAACCCTTGAGAAAATTTTCCTCAATTCTTTGTCATATAGGCTTTATCGCAAGTTGTTGGGCATTAAGCTTGTTGAGGAGAGTTTGGTCTCCATTTTGATCTGCGATAGGAGGGGAGACCATGATCCTTTCTCCTCCCTTCACCTTGGGGGAGACCATGTCATTAGAATCCAAACTTGGCTCACTGAGAATCTCTTCGGATAGCGAGGAAAAAGGATTGTCAAGGTCGAGCCCCTTGGTCTCCTCGAAAACAGGTTGAGTAGCAACAACTTAGCCGCTTAGCACATTGCTATTCTGATCCACCACATCATCTGGTGGGGGTGAAGAAACAACTGCAACCTTATTAGAGGTAGCCTCCGCACTCCCCCACCTTAGGGTTGGTATTATGCGGTTCACTTTGCCTCTTATGGGAATGTTTACTCATAATCAACAAGAAATTTTTCCTCATATGTCCCTCTTGGTGACATAAGTAACACACATTAAGGCCACCCAAGATCTCAAGAGGATAGACTAGATGGTTTTCTTCATCAACTAATTCAATGCCTTTGGGGATTTCTATCCCTAGGTTTAGAGATACTAGAGCTCTGGCATCAAGATGGGGCGGCGTCACTTTCCTTTGATTGACGCAGATAACTGTCCTGATTGGAGCAAGTAACTAAGGGATAAGCCCACAAAATTCAAGGTTAAGGTTTTTTAAAACTACCCATTTAGGGCATGAGAGTGCGAGTATTTCCTCTGCTAAGGAATTTGGGGACCATGGTAGGGCCCAAAAGACACACCCTCCTAGCCTCCAATAGGTTCTAGACAGAGCTTTTTCATGCATGGAATGTTTTTGAAGAAGATCACAAACATGCCTTTTTGAAGCATCCTACATAAAAATATTTGAATTCCAAACTTTTTTGTCCAAACATTAGAAAACTAGCTATCAAAATATTTCCTAGCTAGGATTTTGTTAGCATCGACAACCGCTAGGAAAATTGCAGTGTCTTTAATCCTAGTCTTTTTGCCGCTAATGATTCTTTTCATTTCATTGTTTGAGGAAATTTTCAAGAAACCAAGGTTGTCAGGAGATTGCTTACCTTCAACTCCTCCATCATGAATGATTCCACTAGCATTTCTTTACCTCGACAACCACAAACTTGGCGCTAACCAACACAGAGACCCCTGTGTTTTCCACCACTTCCTTGAAGGATTTGGCAGCAGAATCCGAGGATGAAACCCCAATAGGATTTACATCCCCATTAGCTAGAGGGTCAAGGGTAACCGTGCCCCTGTCCATGGCCGCCTAGGCAGGTCGAGAACCCACTAGAAGAAAGAACACAGAACTTTCGGACAACAGGGAAAGAAGGAGAAAACATGAAAAAATACTTACGACAAGAGATAAAGATGAAATACAAAGAGAAGAAAAGGAGCGAGTCCCAAGGCGTACGTAAGGGACCACATGCCAAACCTTCATGGTGGAGGGCTCTACCTCCCCCACCCACTGGATGTTGGAGGCCACACACAACACCCAAAGCCATGCCTCGAGATCAATTGCAAAGCATTCATGAAATATTCATTGACCGAAATAGGTGTAGGGGGTTTGAAATTTTTTCAAGCTTTGAAAATATTACAGTGATGTGATTGTTTATTTATTTATTATATGATTAATTATATAGAAAATGAAATGATTTAAGTGCAAAGAAAAAGAATATAATCTTTAAAAATATTTTGTTGATTTGATTAATTATTTCTTACATGGTTAATAATTCTAACCCTAATAATATTTGATTTCACATAGAAATAAAATTATAAATTAAATAAATAACTTATTAAGCTAATAGGTATTTGATAATAATATTAAAGAATCATATTTTTATGGTATACATAAAAATTTATAAGTAATAAATTATTTCCATAAAATAATTCCTTTTATTCTTGTAGACATGGAAAATTGACCAACACACTTGATCCTAACTACTAACATCGTTTCATCTTGAATCACCCTCTCAGTTTGTCATCACTTTTCAGCCCTTAATTAAATAAATCATTATTTATTTGATTAAGGCATTCTTCCCTGTTAATTAAATTAATCAATTTAATTTAATTAACCCTATGTCTCTATTTAATTAAATAATTCATTTTATTTAAGTTAAATCTCTAAAGTCCTCCAATTAAATTGAATACATTAAACCTTATTTAATTTAATCTAACATCATCCCATTTTAGCTAAATAAATCAAATCATTTATTTAATTAAATCTTTCTTCTCAGTCTTGATTTAAATCAACTCATAAATCTAAATCAAAATGGTCACATCACCTAATCTCTCATTAAATTAATTAACCTTTGATTAATTTAATTATAATCCATGTCACATCCTCTAGAGAATGCAACTTTCACAATAAATCTTTTATTTTGATTTATTAAATCCCTATTTTCTCTCAACATGGTATAAAAGGGAAATATTCTTCCAAATTTGAAAATCCCTCCAAATGGATTTGTCCTTCCAAAAAAGCATTCACTCTCATCTTACATGTCCTTGTGCATTGAGCCAAGTGGCATTTAAGTTATTTTTCTTCCCTCTTCAACAAGTCATTTCACAAATTGGAAATCCACCTAATAACATTTATTGACTCATTCATCAAAATGTGCACAAACTTCACCCATTCACATCTTGACAAGTGGCACTTGGCCATTGGATGTTGAATGATCCCACATTCATCTATTTTGTCTCTTCTTCTCTCAAGTTCATCTATAAATAAGAGGCTTTCCTTCTCATTATTCATACACAATTTTAGAGCAAGGTTATTATCTTCACATTGAGAGCAACTTCATCTATTTTCTTGAGCATTTTCCATCACCATAGCTAGGTTATTGTAGGTTTTATCAAAGAATCATCTTGTTCTTCATCAACAAAGTGGATCAATCTCCATCAAATAATCAAGCTTACAAAGGAGTTGGGAAAGGGCCAATTTCTACACATAATTGACACCAATTCCCCCATGGGATTAAGCATTTGCATTGCTTAAATAGAATTTAACTTAGTTTCTTGTCTTGTTCTTCATCTTCTTTCTATCTTTGAGCATTGCTAATGAATTTCATGGGGAATCCTTGTTCTAACTTGCATATGAATCTAATTGTGTGTTTGTTTGCTATGTTTGTGCAGGTCTAGGATTGGGGTTCACAATTCTAACACAAACTCTAACCCTATCCTTAACTCTAATCCTAAAACAAACACTAATTCCAACCCTACCCCTAACTCTAATTGTAACTTTAACTCTATCCTTAACCTTAACATTAACACTAATTTTAACCCTGACCCTAATTCTAACTTTAACCCTAATCTTAAATCTTTTTTAAACTAACACTAATTATAACCCTAACCCTAAAACTAAGAGTAATTGTAACTCTTACTCTAAATCTAACACTATTTCTAACCCTACCCCTAATTGTAAATCTAAATCTGACCCTAACCCTAACCCTAACCTTAACACTAATCCTAATATTAACACATATATTCTAATGCTAACCCTAACTCTAATTCTAACTTTATCGCTAGCCATAACCCTAACCCTATTTCTAAAACTAACACAAACTAACTTAACTATATCCATAACCCTAACCCTAAAAGTAACACTAATTCTAACTCTAACTCTAACCCTAACATAACCACATAAGTCTATATAAAATTTTAACAATATTAGTAATTCTAATTAAGGTTACAATTATGGTTAAGGATAGGGTTGGTGTTACAATTGGAGCTAGAGTTCAATTAGGGTTAGGGTTCAATTAAGGAACTACTGTCTAATTAGTCTTAGGATTTAATTAAGGTTAGGTTTCAATTAGGATTATGAATACAATATATATATTATTTATTAATAATATTTATAAAAAGGTTGAGAGATGTCCATCTTGAGGTGCCTATGCACTTAAAAAATAGGCACCTTGAGAAGGATATCTCTCGACTTTTTTATAAATATTATTAATAGATAATATATAGTTATGTCGAAATACATTTGCAGTCATTAATGCTTAGTCAAAGTATATACTTACAGTCTTCTCATTTCTAGCTGATGTGTTTATGTGTTTTGTGGCATCAAATAAACTAACCCAGTGAATGGAAGTGCAACCACATTCAGTGAATCCAAATTTTATAGTTGTTTAGAAAACTACAATTTTTTTCGTGGAAGTTAGTTTGATTGGTATTATAGTAACATGTTTCCTAATGGTAACCAATTGTTGAGGGATGTTTATCATTTTGTAATAGTTGTTGATAAGGTGGGGACAAAAACATTTTTTATTATGATTTAAGATTGCAATGCTTAGTTAAGAATTCCTTTTAACTGTTGGATATTTTTGAAATAGATCTACTGTAAAAATTCAAAACAACATTAGCAAATGTAATTGGAAGGTGTAAAGTTAAATTCCACAACCTTCGCTAGTATGGAATACACTTATTGCAAGTTACATTCAATCTAGGTTTGTTGAATGGGTGTTGGAAGCTTTTGAGTAAATGCATTAGTAGATATAAATGTAATTCCATGGCCCTTGCAACTCCTTTGGTTAACATTATCATAAAATGCATAAGCAAAGACAAGGTATGTAACTATTTGAACATCCCAAAGAGATCAAATTAATTGGGAACAATTCAGATTTTTTGCATATTCATCAAGATGATCTGCATGGACTGATAATAACCCAATAATGATTGAAAGAAGATAATGATTGCATCAGCAATAAAATGCATCACTACTAACCAGGTGTGACAATCACTAAATGTTATATCATGATTCAATATTATGAATAAGGTGGTGATTTGAAGTGTATTAGACTATGTAATAATGTTTGCATATCTGCATGGTTCATTAATAGGGTATACACACTCATCTTAAACTTAACAAATGCATGCAATAAGTGGAAGTTTAGACAAGACACCTGACTCATTAGGCAAGATGCCTCAAGAAATGTGGTCACACATGGTAGGATACATGAATGCATGAAGGATGATTTCATAAAATTTCTTTCAAATTTGGATTGCAATTGAAAAGCTAAAAAAAGAAAGGTCAGAACTTTGGAATAGGTTATAGTCACCCGACAAAGTACAAAATATTATAAATGCAGGCATATATGAGTGAATATTCATATTCGAGCAAAACGAAAGGCATGCGTAAGGATTTCCCTATTAGTCATGACAACAGTAAATAAAAAGAAATATTGCAAGGAAATGACATGAGGGCTACTTGGTTGAAGCCTCTAGGAAATGAAACGAGCTAGAAGACAACACACCATTGTTGCAGGTTAAGATCAAAATGGATTTATTGAATAGGCCTTAGAAATTTTTGAATACAGACTTAAAGGTTTGAGCTCATCCATCATCATAATGGAAAATGATTTTTAGCTGGATGTTATAGTTGGAAACAAAGATAACACATTAATTATTCGACAAAATTCCCCAAAAATATGGTCCTATTAGTGTGTAGCACCAAATTCTAGACAAGAATCCTTAGAGATATGTGGTCTCATGAAATAAAATGATAGTCGCACTTGCAATTTTGCAATGATAGCTACATGTTAGATTAGATTAATTTTTTCTATGAATAGTTTTTGCCATCTAATCGAAAGTAAACATATAAATTATAAATTATTAAATTATAGTATATTAAATAATATTTATATAAAATGTTAAATATTAAAAAGTGATAAATAAATATTTAAATTATACTTATATTTTTTAGTAGTTTCTTAAACAACTTCATTATTTTCAATTTCATAATTATTAATTTTAACTCTAATCTTAAGAATTCTAACCCTGCCTATGATTTTATACCTTAATCATAACCATATTTGTAATCTTAATATCCTTCTCGAAATGCCTGTCGAAAGTACAAGCAAGCTTAAAGTAAACGGTAGACAAATAAAACTTTCCAGATACATAGCAAGAGCTAAAAATGGAAATATTTTCCTGAAAGAAAGATAGTAAGAAAAAATGTGTAATAATATCTGTAATCAGCTCACAAGTCATAGAATCCTTGTAAACTGTTCTCAGATGGATGTATTACAGATGCTACGAGCAGGTCCTCCAAATAATCCACACTAAGAACCTCCAATTCTAACACGCCTTCTTTAATCTCACCACTCTGGTACAATTTTGTCATCTCATTCATTTTATCACTATGCTCATTTTGACTCTGATCTAGGCAGCCCGATTTATGGAAACGTGGCCTGTGTCTCTTGTATGATCTCCTGCCCGCAGGTCTGTGCAATGACGATGAGTTAGCACTGAAACTGTTTTCACTAGAAGATGAGATCAACTGGGTAGTTGTGGTAGACATCGATATTTCAGAAGAGTCATCAGGGCTTGCGGTTTCTTCTGGTGATCTGCCCACAAAATGATTAGGGAAGTTGAGAATAGCCCGAGAGCCTCTCATAGCGAAGGCAGCTTGGTCATAAGCCATGGCTGCTTCTTCTCCAGAGTTAAATGTTCCAAGCCAAGTCCGGACGCTTTGCCTGTTGGAATCCCTAATCTCTGCACTATATTTTCCCCATGGTCGCCTCCTCACTCCCCTGTACTTCTTCTCCACCACCGACTTCTCCTTGCCGGGCTTCTTCTTCTTTTTCTGCTGTGGTTGGGCCTCTGATTTTTCATTTTGCTCATCAGAACTTACAGTTCTCATAGTGGGTGCCAGGCAGCCAATGGTAACCCCAAATAGAAGCATGTTCTCAGAGTCATTTTGATCGAGAGGCATGGAGCTCAACTCCTGAGAAAGGCAACTAGACGTCCAAGTGCAGATCTCAGAATCCATGTTACAGTCAGAGCCCTGTGAATCCCTAACTGCTTTCCCGCTTGAAATACCAAATTCCCAGATACTGCAAATATTGCTCTGCCTTTCAAACCAGCAGACATCAACTATAACTCTATTGCTTCCTAACTTTATATAAATTTATAAATCAAATATCTGTAATAATATCTCAAATCAGCTCACAAGCCATAGAATCCTGGTAAACTGTTCTCAGATGGATATGTTTGGGGATGCTATCAGCAGATCCTCCAAGTAATCCACACTAAGAACCTCCAATTCTAACACGGCCTCTTTAATCTCACTACTCTGGTACAATTTTGTCATCTCATTCATTTCATCACTATGCTCATTTCGGCTCTGATCTGGGCAGCCCGATTCATGGAAAGGTGGCCTGTGTCTCTTGTATGATCTCCTGCCCGCAGGTCTGTGCAATGACAATGAGTCAGCACTGAAACTATTTTCACTAGAAGATGAGATCAAATGGGTAGTTGTGGTAGACATCGATATTTCAGAACAGTCATCAGGGCTTGCGGTTTCTTCTGGTGATCTGCCAACAAAATGATTAGGGAAGTTGAGAATAGCCCGAGAGCCTCTCATAGCGAAGGCAGCTTGGTCATAAGCCATGGCTGCTTCTTCTCCAGAGTTAAATGTTCCAAGCCAAGTCCGGACGCCTTGCCTGTTGGAATCCCTAATCTCTGCACCATATTTTCCCCATGGTCGCCTCCTCACTCCCCTGTACTTCTTCTCCACCACCGACTTCTCCTTGTCGGGCTTCTTCTGCTTTTTCTTCTGTGGTTGGGCCTCTGATTTTTCATTTTTCTCATCAGAGCTTACAATTCTCATCATGGCTGCTTCCTTAAAAGCCCCATATAGAAGCATGTTCTGTGAGTCATTCTGATCGAGAGGCATGGAGTTCAACTCCTGGGAAAGGCAACTAGAAGTCCAAGTGCAGATCTCAGAATCTATGTTACAGTCAGAAGCCTGTGAATCCCTAACTGTTGTCTCACTTGAAAT
Organism: Sequoiadendron giganteum; assembly: GCA_007115665.2. Lineage (NCBI taxonomy): Eukaryota > Viridiplantae > Streptophyta > Pinopsida > Cupressales > Cupressaceae > Sequoiadendron > Sequoiadendron giganteum. The sequence continues at coordinate 22,604,623 of CM021108.1, read as the reverse complement.
ACCAAATTCCCACATACTGCAAATATTGCTCTGGCTTCCAAAGATGCAGACATCAGCTATTATTGCTTCCCAACTTTTTATAAATTTATAAATTAAATATCGAAGGCGTCTTCCATGTTACTCGGAATCTTCTGCACACGTCAGCAACTCTGACGTTCCAACCGTACTGTAGTATGCTTAAGAAATGGAAATCTTACGAAACCATGGAGCGTAGTAAGCATTGGAGGCTGCAACTAGGTTAGGTCACCTATTCACATTTCCTGTTTGTCTGGTCGAAACTTGTTTAACCTTATTATTTAATCCTTGTTGCGCTTGAAAAAGACATTACGTGTAGTTTTCAAATATCCATACATACAGTTCTGGTATCTTTATCCAGCATACATTATTGCCAATAATTTTAAACTTACTTGAGGCTGATTAAATGCATACACCTCAATATAAAACAACCGCGATTAATTAATAATTTGGTTACATATTAAAAGGGAGTTAAAAAGACATTTAGTGATCATTTGATATCGTGTTGAATTCTATTTGTTTTGGGATTGACAAAGAATATTATATGTTTGTATTTTATGTTAATTTTGTCATAGGTTGATCTTGTGAATTTACGCCATTTGTAAGGGGGGAAATCTATTTTTGTGATTTATATAATTGATCTAGGATATTATGTGCTAATGTTTTCCTTATTCATAAAATTATGTCATGTAAGTTACCTATCATTGACGTGCGCGGCTAATCTCCCTACAAAACTGTATGTCTTAGACATGGTAACATGCAAAAATGCATAAAAACATACATAACATGGTGGGACAATGTAGTGCAGGGCCCACCAAGATAAAAGTGACGAATTTGTGAGACGAGAGGAAACGTTGCGATGAAGACATGATGTGATAATGACACCATCAGGTATTGTTTCCCATGTATTGCCAATTTTATGGTTGGAGTTTCACCATAAAACTCATCGGCCTAGTAGCTTCTATAAGAAGCTATCCTTTTCACTGAATTGTGCACACCCATGAGCATTGGAGACTAGCGTGAGTAAGACCTGCATTGAAAATTTTAATAAGTATTATTTTTTGAGAAGATGTGTTGAAATATGATAAGGAATGATAATGCACAAAATAATTGTAGGTTGGAAAATACTATGTGTTGTGAGTTTTTTCATTTTGTACATTGAAAGCTAAAGGTTGGAGTTGTAGGATAAAATAGACCAAATTGAGGTGAGGGGTGACTAACCAATTGGGTTGATACTTGTAAATGGTTTTAAAACAGTCCGTGGGTTAAGGTTTCATAACACCCAATGTTTTGCAACCTAGAATTTTACAAAAAAATATGAATATCTTGAAAACCTTTTGTTATTTAGATAGTATGAATGTAATGAAAGGCACCTTCAAAATTTATAACAACATTTACTTAGAGTAAAAAAATAAATTTCAATTTCTTCATATGATTGAAAAAAAGTGCACAAAAAATTATAGATTGGAAAACACAATGTGGGTTGTCAATTATTTGATTTTACATGTTCAAATCTAAAGCTTGTCTCACGGGGAGGAGTTACAGGTGGGAGATACATAAAACTAACCAAATTCACTTGAGAGGTGATTAAACAATTGGGTTGTTATGTGTAGAGGGTTTTACAACAATTTGTGGGTTGGAGGTTTCATAACACCCAATGTTTTGTAACCTACAATTTTATAAAATAGTATGAATTTCTTGAAAACATTTGGTTATTTAGATAGTACAAATGTAATGAAAGGAACTCTTCAAAGTTTATAACAAGTATTAGGCAGACTAAAAATTATGTTTCAATTTTCTCATATGATGGTAAAATAAATACACAAAATAATTGCAAGTTGGAAAACACAATGTGGGTTGTCATTTATTTCATTCTACATGCTTAAATCTAAAGGTTGGAGAGCATGGGGCAAATTTGCAAGTGAGGGTTACATAAAACTAACCAAATTGAGCCGAGGGGTGACTAACCAATTGGGTTATTATGTGTAGAGAGTTTTGCAATAGTTTGTGGGTTGCAGGTTATACAACTTCGAATTTTACAAAACAACATGAATGCCTTGAAAATATTTTGTTATTTAGATAGTACAAATGTAATGAAAGGAACCTTCAAAATTTAGCACAAGTGTTAGGTAAAAATTGTGTTTCAATTTCTTGAAATGATGGAAAAATAAATGCACAAAATAATTGTAGGTTGGAAAAACACACTAGGTTGTGAAGGGAACACAATCTACTGAGAGGGGGGTGAATGAGTAGATCCAAACAATTAAATTTTTTTTGGAAACCTTCACAAATGCTTTATAGATTTTCAACATGAAGAGCACTAAACCATACAAGCTAGTAAGTAAAGCACAACACAAGATAACACATAACAAGCATAGAATTAGATATATGATTAAATACTTATACATTAACAGAATAACAAGTAACATTATATATAGATAGAATTATGATATCCATTGTATTAATCATATCAAAACTAGTACAATGTTATATCTTCCCCTATACTCTTTCTTATCCCTTATCTAATATTTATACATATACAATCTTATATATAATTCTTACATGAACTCCTTTGTTCTTTCTTCCTTATATTCTCTTTACACTTTGGCATTCATATCTTTCCCTATACTTATATCTAAGGGATGAGACATGACCTATCTATGCTACCCCTAGTCTAGATGATGTATTTACAATATTAAGCTCTGCAAGTGTCATGTGGTAAGATGCAATATTTTTTCCTCCGTGATGTCTTTATTGTCCTATTTTCTAGCTAACACTTACCAACAAAATAATATTATAGAAGGAGAAAAGATGAAGAAGTTTCTGTTGCATCTAATTTATACTTTTTTGGATGATGGATTAGATGGCTAAGATCAATTTGAGGGAGCAAGGGCTAAAATTGATTTAGAGGATTGGGAGGATGGAGAGAGGACAATTTTCCACATATTTGGTGGATGAAAAGGGGGCCAATAAATAAAAATAAATTATTGATTATCCTTAGAAGAAGTGGGTGGATGGGATTGAAAAGGTACTTTGGAGTACCTTATGAGTATGAGCAAATATTTGACCCATGTGATATGTACCAAGACCCATGTCACATGTACAAAGGCCATGCTATGTACACTTTATGAGGTTAGACATGATTTGAGGGGATTTGACCAATCATATGAATGTGCAAGTGGAGGATTAGTGGGTTAATTAGTTGTATCCTACTTAACAATAAGTGGCTAAAATTAATAATTGAATATTTGGATTTATTTATCTAAGGTGGACTATAGAAGAATGATGATTAATAATTTAGGCTACGAATATAGTTAGGTGTATAGAAAAAAATAGCGGATGGATAAAAACAAATGGTTAGATAAAGGAAATAATCCCAATTTATTACTATATACACTACCCAACCAATCGTCGAAAAAATTCTAGACAACAAAGAAGTGTTATCTAAATAAATAAAGAAATTTGCAATACATTTTGGTCTCTTTTCTTCTTCTTTTACTTCATTAATTGTATTTAGACTAGGAAAAAGGGAGAATATTCAAGGAAAATAAGGTATATTAATATCATTCCATCATTTAGATTCCTCACTTTGGATGTCATTCTTCCCTCCAAATCTATTATCTTTCCTAACTTTGAACATAGTTGATTTAGGAACCCCCACATATTTCACTCCAACCACATATTTTAATGATAATTTCTCTATAACAATAGTGTTTCTAGATTCATCCTCCTCTTCACCACTACCTTCAAATGTGTTCTTCAAATTTCATTCATCAATTCCTCTACCACCATACTTAATTTTATCTATTCTTTGAGGCCCAATTGGTTGATATGGAGGAGGTTAATGCAAATAGTGACTCAATATAAACTCTCAATCAAATTAAATAAGACACATCCTTTACCAACATCACCCCCATGTTTTCTTCCCCACTAAAGGCTCATCAAATGATGGACAATGAAACCCTATAAAAAATAATGGCTAATACAAAATATACTTAAGGTAGAAGAAAATTCAAATTTGAAAACCATCGCCAAACAACAAAAACGTATATTCATAGACAAGGGATTTATGTCACCAAATATAGAAAATCAAGGAAGACAAAGGTGACCAAAAGTGAAAAAGAGTACTAATCTAGAACATCTTTTGTGATAATAAGAGCATCTAAGAGCAATAATAAAGGATTATTATTCATCTCCCTCAACACTCTTAGAGCTCCTCCCTCAACACTCTTAGAGCTCCTCCCTCAATGTGGTCAAAATAATTATAGAAGTTGTAAAGTAAAATAAAATAAATTTTAATTAAATAAAGTAGTTCTTAAGTAAATAAAAAATCTTGTCAAAATTAATATCTCTCATTTATTCTTACATAGGCATATATAAGATATTTATATTAGCTTTGTTACAATCAAATTAATATTTAAAACTAATTTATATTGTTGCTACTATTACAATGTTATATCATAAGGTACTTATCAAACATCTTAAATTTATAATATCAAAATGATTTTCTAATATTTTTGAAAGCTATATTCTTTTTCAAACATTAATAACATAATTTAAATACTTAATTTAGAAAAATATTACAATCACTTTATTATCATATTAGTTTTATATGAACAAACAAAATTAGTAAATTATTTTACTCTATAAACTTAGATATGAACTACAAAAATTGTACAAAAATTGGATAAATAAGGAAAATTATTCCAATCTAAAAGATATAAAGTAAATCACTAGTGTTAACAATACATTAAAAAGATACTCTCTTATATTGTTATAAAATTTAAAGGATTTCAATTTATTTGTAGTTGAACTGATTATAAAAGAATTATCAAATTTGTAATGGGTACTAGCCCTTCTAGTTTCAATATAATCAAAACTATGTCATGTAGCACCCACAATAATTGGGGGAAGGGAGAGATAGAGCGTGTTGGTGTCAACCACCTCCTAGGAGCACCATCTGCAACAAAAGGCCTTCACAAATATAAGAGAAGAAAATATGTTATTTCACTAGAAAAGAGTGAATATATTGAGATGATTAAATTACATATTGTACAACCTTTTAAAGGCAAGGAAAAAGCAATGAGTATAAAACTTCCCGATATGGGAAATAAAACTACTTGTGAAATTAACCTAAGTGAAAAACTTAGCACACTAACACCCCCCCTTAAGTGCAAACTTAGGGAGAATGAAGATGCAAAAAAAATGAAAAATGTAATATGGGTCCCTGCTACACAACCATGTTAGGCACCCATTTACAATGCAGTCTCTGACAACCAGAGAAAAGGAGAAAAACACTATAGGAAAAAGCCCCTCTCCAAAAGAGAAAAGAAAAAAAAAATGATGCATGGATGGAGGACTCAATCACACCCTCAAGGACTACATACATCATGTATATACAATCAATGATCTTCCCATATGAAAGAAAAAATGAGATATTATATCCCACCCATAATGAAGAAGCTCGAATGTCGATGAAATATGTTTGAAACCAAAAAGGAAAGTGCACCAATCTGTGACACAATTTAGGTGCCAAATTAAAAAAAGATAAAAAAAAAACCCCAAAAAAATACCTTTGGCGCACACCAAATGGCTAAAAAGACATCTGGTGCACACCAAATTTGGCGTGCGCCAAATTTCTTTTTAGACATAAAAAAAAAACTTGGGTTTCAAACCCTCATTCTATCTTCAACCCGTGGCTTGAGGAAGAGGATTTCAGGTTTGCAACTCATGCTCGATAAATCTCTTCCATTTTTTGCATCCTTAGCTTGCCATTTTCCATGAGGATGCCACCAACATGTTAGAGAGGTTGAAGATTGCAAAGAGTTGTGTATTTTTATTCTATTTATTTCAAATTTGATTTGGAATGCAAATTTAAATAGATTTTTATAATAAAACTTTGTTTTAATTCTCAGGGAATGAATCTCCACCTCAAAACATTGAGAATTCACAATCACCCCCTCATGAAGAGCCTCCTATAAAAGAACAACCTGAAACCCCTCCATCAATTCATAGGCATCCTCAAGGAACACAAGAAAATATTCAAAATCAAATTTAAAACAATAAAAGAGACATTCAACAATTAATTGCAAGATTAACCAAGCATGCTGAAACCCACCCTTATAGGAGAGGGATTGCTGAATCATTGATGTCAATTTTAACTCATGTAGGAGAAATGAGCGAGCAAATGAATTTTTGGTCAACTAAGAGGCATGAGATGAGACAATTTTATGCTAACGGTTTGTCATATGCAGATGTCAAAAAAATAAAAATTAGCAAAGCCGAGTTGTGTGCCCTATTTAAAGACCCAAAAACCAATGAACCTTTGTCCATGCATTCAGGAGGTTCCCCATCCATTGGTGCCACCATGAGTTAATTAAATTTTTTTTTTGGGAGTGGTGGTGGATGGTATTTGACCAACCTCCATGCAATAACCATGAGGTGCCGCAATACTTTTTGAAGAAACTCTATTACAAGTTTGTCCTCAATAAATTGCCAAACTATTTTGACATCTTAGACTTTCAAGGTAGAGATGGGGACTCCACACACGATAGACCTGCTGCATGATGTAATCCACAATTGGCACCGAGAGCCTTGGGTAGACCCATGGTGGAGCATGTCATTGTTCCTTCCATTGTTAAGGAAAGTGTAGAGGTGGACATGATGAAGTTGATTGGCTCACTCACCTAGACCATTTTATAGTGTGCGAGTCCTCTAGTAGAGCCTGGTGTGGAGGAGACATGTAGGCCCCGAGCTCCACCCCACCATTGTGGCGCTTGTGGTGTTGTTTGCACGTACGATTATTAGGGTGCTCGTGATGCAACTACACAACTTACATCAGTTGCAGAGGTGATGGCTTTCACAGATGATATTATGAATGATACATTCAGCATTGACACTCAGGTAAAATTTAGCAAGTTATTTTAATGTTGTTTATTAAAATATATTTTAAAATTTAAGAGTAACTAAATTAGTAGAATTTTGATATGATGAAATTTCAGGGTCCCACTGTTCATGAGGGATGCTCTATTCCTATATAAACTTATACATTCTCAACGATGAGTCCATAGGTATGCAACTAGTATTAAAGATATTATTATTGCATTTGAACAGTTGAATGTTATATTTGAATGTTTGTCTCATAACATGCTTCGGATTTCGAACAGTTTCCTGGTGCACTTTCTTCCTCCACACCTCACGATTCATATCCTCAAACAACGTACATTTAGGTAGCCTTTATTCATTACTGGTGTTGTAAATCTATGTTAGCTAGTTGTCGTAATTTTGTGTATATACAAATCGAAAAAATTGATGAGAAACACAAACATTGCATTCAAGTATTCCTTGATCATGTCACATTATGTTCTCCTATATCAACATGATACCTGAGATATTGTTTCATTTGTAGATGTTGATAAGAGATAGCCCTGGTGATGTTGGTGGCATGATGCACCATGGAGTTGCTGCAGCAATAGCCAGTTTTGATCCATTGAGAGAGGTATGGAATAGATTAGTTGATTTGACATTATATTTGCTCTTTTATGGTCTATTATAGAAAATTTTCACAATAATTTTATGTAGTTTAATTTCTATCTTCATGGTTGCTATAGGTGGTTGTCACTCTAGATCATGGATGTGGTGATGCTGTAAATGTGCATGATGACTATATGTATGCGGTAAGTGATTATATATTTTGTTATATGCCATTCCACAATTCAATTTCTATGTTGTAACATCTTTACTTTTAATTGTATTAGTTGAAGGTCCAGAGTGAAGAGAGGAGGAGTAGCGAGCGTGTTCAAAAGACAAGAGAAGCAACAGTCACTCCATCCAGCTGAATTTCAAAGGCAACACGGGATCTATTTCCTTCCCCTAGAGGGAAATGACTATGTATTAGTGTTGTTTGTTGTATTCCTATGTGGCATTTTGGAACATATGTTTTGTACTATTGATATATATACGTGATATTTTATGTCCATATGGCTCCTTTATACTAAGCCTATATGGTTTTTTTGGATATATTTATATACTTTTATAAATATATATCATTGCATAGCCTTTCAGATTTTTGATTAAAGAAACTCTTATTTTGCTACTGCCATTTTTGAATGATGTTATCATGCGTATCATGTAAGTTGTATGCTTGAATGTTGTAGGCATGGGTTTTGTTTACATCTAATGCTTAATTAATTACTGTCAAATGCTCAATAAGCCCCATCTAAAGCGTATTGTATAAATAAGCTACATTCATGGTGGTTTGTATCCTTTGGAATGCTTCAATTACTTGTGCCTCACTAATGCAGAAGCAAGGAGGCTCAAACCCAATCAGTCTAGAAACCTGCCTTCAAGGTCTCCTAACAAGATTAATACAACCTATTTTGAGAAATATACACAACCTCAAAGCCCTATCAAACCAAAATCTTCATTCAACACCTTACCCAACAATCCAACCTTGTAGCACTCAAAACCCGGTCCAAGCCTAATTTCTCCCAACCTTTCCAAAACACCTAACCATTTAAAGGTGGATTAAGATACCCTTTTCAGGGTTACACAACATATGCCAAAACTAATAGTAACTCTTTTGGACCAATATGAACTTTCAATACACCTCCCTCACTCTAGCCTTCACAATTAGGCCTAATTTCCAAAGGAACCCCCTCACAAACTCACCTCCAAACAAAGGAAACTTGAAAAAGTCTTAGGGATTCTCACAAAACTCAGGATTCTCCCATTTTAAGAGCCCCAAGAACTTGTTCTATTCCTCTACTCACAAACCCTCCTAAACCTTCACAAAAATAAGGGTTTTAAAGAAACTCATAACTCTAGACCTCCCCCAGTCCTTCCAAAGGTCCAAACACCCCACAATACCTCTACCCTAACTTAAAAGACATTCATAATCCCATTCCTTTTAGTATTTCTCAGATTCATTACTTGAGTTCCTTACTTTCATGGTGGAAACACCCCTGAACAACATTAGAACTTTACACCCCACTGAGTTTATTCATTCTCTCGGCCTCCAAAGTATTCATACACCAAAATAATCATGGTACAGGCCAATCCACTGAGCCACAGGGTCAGAACAATAGGTGGATTGGCTAATGTGTCATGGTGTTGCCCTCAAAACCCCTAACACAAAAAATAAGGTAGTAACCAAGTTTGTTGATCCCACACACACCAACGGTGGATTTAAAACTTCATAAAAGATGCAAAGAGATTAAACACATATGCAATCAAGTATCTAAAGCCTCAAGTCATGATAGACTTGTACGAGGCTATGTAAGGTAAAGAAAATTTAGGAAAACAAAGAAAACCAGTGATCATCGTTTTCAAAAGTATATTTTCTTATTAGAAACTGAAAAAAATCAACCCTCAACTCGAGGTATTACAAAAATATATCTTGATACCACCTTCCAACTACCCCTTGAGCCGATCAACCACCATAACTACCCTTTGTTAGACTTCTAAGATGGCAATTTGCCAATTTTACTCTTAATTAACATTCATTCACAACTTGATTTTGCAAATACCACCTAACTAACCTATTAAACCTTTTAAATACAACTACAAGGTATTTCCATAGCATATAGAGATATAGAGAGAAAATAAAATAAATATTTTAACTAATGAATTGTAAAAAATGGATTTTGTAGTTTATATTCATGTCATTGATTACATTGCATTGCACATCTTTCAAAGTCAAAGCATTACTTCACTTTGCATAACTAATAAGTAAATGCTGATAGATGCCAAAAATTTAATTACAATATAGTTTGTACAAAGTCAACCTAAGTAGTTATGCAATTTCTTCACATTGCATAACTAATAACTAGGAGCAGCTGCCAATTGCATTCTATGAGACCAAATTTATTTGAGATATTTTTTCAAATAGTTCCCTGCGTTGTCTATGTTACCACATTTTTCATACATGTCTACCAAAGCATCTTCTCAAACAGTTCACTGCCTTGTTGCTATGGCTAAAATCCTAAAACAAGTTATTTTGAACAAGCTATGGATGCTTCAAAAAAATATATCAAAATCATTATAGTAAGCAATAGCATAGACAAGGCAGTGAACTGTCTAAAAAAATGCATCAAAAAAATTGCTTTGAAATGATAAATTTAGTTGTGCTTTCACTCTTGTTTAAGATTGTATATTTGCTCCTTTTGGTTTTCTATTTGTGTGATGGTAGACCAATGTTCAAGCCCTATGTACAATCTCAATTGGTATTTATTGTTTTGGTCATAGCAACAAAAATCTTTTGGGTAATAAATCGGAAAACCAAATAAAATAAAATAGAGAGAAAATAAAATAAAGAGTTTAACTAATGAAATGCAGAAAATAGATTTTTGTAGTTTATATTCATGGATTGCACATCTTTCAAACTCAAATCATCACTTCACATTGCATAACGAATAACTAGATGCTGATAGATGACAAAATTTCAATTACAATATAGCTTTTTACAAAGTCAACCTAAGCAGTTATGCAATTACTTCACATTGCATAACTAATAACTAGGAGCAGCTGCCAATTGCTTTAGCTTGTCATGGCATTCCATGAGACCACATTTCTTTGAGCTATTTTTCCAAATAGTTCATTCCCTTGTCTATGCTACGACATTTTTCATATATGTCTACCAAAGCATTTTATCATATAGTTCATTGCCTTGTTGCTATGGCTAAATGCCTAAAACAGATGCTTTCGAACAAGCTATGGATGCTTGGAAAACATCTATCAAAGCATAATAGTAAGCAATAGCATAGACAAGGCATTGAAATTTTTGAAAAAATGCCTAAAAGAAAAGTGGTCTCATGGTGATGGAATGCCATGACAAGCCATAGACAAGGCAATGAACTGTTTGAAAAGATGTCTCAAAGAAATGTGGTCTCATGGTGATGGAATGCCATGATGAATGCCTATGGTGATGGACTATCATGCCATTCCATCACCATGAGAACACATTTCTTTGAGGCATATTTTCAAACAGTTCACTGGCATTTCATCAAACAGTTCACTACCTTGTTGCTATGGCTAAAAGCCTAAAAGAGGTGTTTTTGAACAAGCTATGGATGCTTGGAAAAAATCTGTCAAAGCATAATAGTAAGCAATAGCATAGACAAGGCAGTGAATTATTTGAAAAAATGCCTCAAAGAAAAGTAGTCTCATGGTGATGGAATGCCATGACAAGCTTGTTAGAACCAAAAATTTTCCATTAAAAAATAAGGCCTTTTTTCCCATTTAAACACATTATTTTCCTATCTTTTTTCATAAAGATTTCATCACCCTCCATAATGGTAAAATACCTTATACCTTTTACCATCACCATACTTCTTGTGGTCTATGTCGTTTACCGCTATACCACGAACTTTTTCAAAGTGGCTCGCGGTATCATGGTGGCGGTTAAGCACAGTCATGGTGATTGTTACTGCTACACTATAGACAGTCTTCAAGCCGATCGTGGTGGTGTGGTAAAAAGTCAGTTAGGTCAAAGAAGCAGCACAGTTGGCGGACGGTCAGCAAACAGTTACCATGCAACCACGGATAGTTTGAGAACAAACCACGGTAGTGTGGTGGGCAGTGACATAGCAATGAGGCAACGGTTAGAAGGAGGCACTATGGTACCGCATGGGGTTAGAAAGCAGACCGCCGTAATGCGGTAGATGGTGAGGGAAGCAGCTAACAGTCACATCGTGGTACCACTGACAGTTAGGAAATAGACCACAGTAGGGCGATGGAAGGAGATAGGGGAGAGGCGGAAGACAAAACAGTTACCGCTACACTCTGACCAGATAGAAAGCAGACTGCGGTGGCGTGGTGGGCGGAGGTAGCGGTCGAGACCGGTCACTGCACAACCGCAGGGTGTAAGCGTGAAGGTCATGGTAGCACAGTGGAAGAAGCGGAGCAGTCAAAGTTAGAGCACCACAACACCGTGAGAGGCAAAAATAAAGATGACGGTGAAGCGATAAATATAAGGGAAAGTTTCACATATAAAAATAAATATTAAGAGCAACTAAAATGTTAAGGTAAAAACGAAAAATGCAAAACTATGTAAAAATATTTAATTTTCCAATGAGGCAACTCAATTAAATATTTTAATTTCTGTCAATGAATTCATTCGGTTGTAACAGGAAATTGAAGGGTCACGATCCTTGGTATGAATTGTATACATATTTTGAAAAATTCAGTTGAAAGGGGACAGGTGTTAGAAGTTAGATTTTGGCAGAAAATAAAAACTGGGAAATGGAAATAATGTATAGATTTTTCTTGAAGCAGATCAATGGAGAAAATGTTTAAACTAGTGAATTATTTTTGGTGTTCAGTTGTTATGTTGTATTAATTTATATTCTTTATCTGGTTGTCTCCAACTTGAGATCTTTTATCATTTAAATCAGTATATCAAGTATATTTCTGATTTGTCAAAATATATTCCCATTTTATGTGATTTAATTAATTGGTGTCTGCAAGTCAAAATTAAATTCTTTGAAATAATTCACAGTGATTTAAGAATTTCTTTTGGATAATTAAAGAAGAACCAGGTTAAGAAAGTATTCCAGCACAATTTATGCAAGTCATGAATTTAGTGAAGTTATATGCCAGTCATAGAATTTCAAAGTGCCTAGCAACTTGAATTAAGCCAGCGAGGGAAACACATATAGTTTTTTATTTTTGACTCCATTGCCCATGTGGATAGAAGGCACTGATCTATCACAACCCAAAGAATAGATTTCATATAAAATAACATTTTCAAATCTTTTCTTTTATGCAGTAGGAGTAGCAGTCATGATTTTTTCTATTCACTTCCAATTGCCATTGTGAATAGATTGATTGAGCAGGAAATATATTTCAAATCTGCAACATACACATAGGTGCACCTGCCTAGGTTTAGTAGAGCCTAAAGAGAAGGAGGTACAACTGCATCAATTGGCCTTGTACGTTGGCCAAAAGTGTTGTAAGAGCTTGGAAAACTCTTCTCGTTAAAACCTGTATTTTTGAGAACCAACAAAGCCATAGACAAGGCAGTGAATTGTTTGAAAAAATGCCTCAAAGAAATGTGGTCTCATGGTGATGGAATGCCATTATGAATTCCTATGGTGATGGACTGTCATGGAATTCCATCACCATGAGAACACATTTCTCTGAGTCATCTTTTCAAACCGTTCACTGCCTTGTCTATGGTATGACATTTTTCATACATATCTACTAGAGCATTTCATCAAACAGTTCACTGCCTTGCTACTATGGCTAAAAGCCTAAAATAGGTGCTTTTGAACAAGCTATGGATGCTTGTAAAAAATATTTCAAAGAATAATAGTAAGCAATAAAATAGACAAGTCAATGAATTGTTTGAAAATATGCCTCAAAGAAAAGTGGTCTCATGGTGATGGAATGCCATGACAAGCCATAGACAAGGTAGTAAGCTGTTTGAAAAGATGACTCAAAGAAATGTTGTCTCATGGTGATGGAATGCCATGATGAATGCCTATGGTGATGGACTATCATGGAATTCCATCACCATGAGAACACATTTCTTTGAGGCATCTTTTCAAACAGTTCACTACCTTGTCTATGGTATGACATTTTTCATACATATCTACCAGAGAATTTCATCAAACAGCTCACTGCCTTGCTGCTATGGCTAAAAGCCTAAAACAGGTGCTTTCGAACAAGCTATGGATGCTTGGAAAAAATCTATCAAAGAATTATAGTAAGCAATAGCATAGACGAGGCAGTGAATTGTTTGGAAAAATGGCTCAAAGAAATGTGGTTTCATTGTGATGGAATGCCATGAAAATCCATAGACAAGGCAGTGAACTGTTTGAAAAAATGCCTCAAATAAATGTGGTCTCATGGTGATGGAATGCAATGACAATAATCACCATGAGACCACATTTCTTTCAGGCATTTTTTCAAACAATTCACTGCCTTGTCTATGCTACCACATTTTTCATGCATGTCTACCAAAGCATTTTGTCAAACAGTTCACTACCTTGCTGCTATGGCTAAAAGCCTAAAACAAGTGCTTCCGAACAAGCTATGGATGCTTGGAAAAAACCTATTGAAGCATAATAGTAAGAAATAGCATAGACAAGGCAGTGAACTGCTTGAAAAAATGCCTCAAAGAAATGTGGTCTCATGGTGATGGAATTCCATGACGAATGCCTATGGTTATGGATTGTCATGGCATTTCATCACCATGGGACCGCATTTCTTTGAGGTATTTTTTCAAATAGTTCACTACATTTTCTATCTATGACATTTTTCATACATGTCTACCAAAGCATTTTATCAAATAGTTCACTGCCTTGCTGCTATAGCTAAAAGCCTAAAATAGGTGCTTTCAAACAAGCTATGGATGCTTGGAAAAATTCTATCAAAGCATAATAGTAAGCAACAAGCTATGGTCTCATTGTTTTATTTCACATGAAAATCAACACAATTTTATTCACCTTTTTTTGCAGGTTTTGAAAGCATTTTTTGCCGATTTTTCAATTTTTTCCAATCAGACAAGAAGTTTCTAAGCATCACGGTGTCTGAGTAATAGCATGCTGAGGTTCGCAACCATTTTTCACTTTGGACCCTTAAGGGATCAATATGGTTGAACATAGCTCAGAGTGATTCCACATGTTTGGGTGTGAAAGAGGACCATGCCTAGCGTAAACGTAACCACCCGGACGCGTTGGAACAATCCGTTTGGTCACATGAGCTATAGAACGAAAGTTGCATCACTTTGCAACTTTCAACTACTTGCATTTGACAACTTTTTCTCCAAGTGAAAATTCACCACCACAAGAAAATGCCTCTAAGATAGCGAAAATCGAGCGAGATTATTCTAGATGGGTCCAACGTGATCCCATAGGATTAGACAAGAATTTTCTAAGCATCATGGTGTTCGAGTAATAGCATGTTGAAGTTCATAGCCATTTTGGACTTTGGACCCTTAAGGGATCGATCTGGTTGAACGTAGCTCAGAGCGATTTTGCATGTTTGGGTGAGAAAGAGGACCATGCCTAGTGTAAACGTACCCACCCAGATGCGTTTGAGTAGTTCATTTGGTCACATGAGCTGCAAAATGAAAGTTGCACCACTTTGCAACTTTCAACTACTTGCATTTGACAACTTTTCCCCGAGTGAAAATTCACTAGCACAAGAAAATGCTTTTGAGATAGAAAAAACTGAGTGAGGTTATTGTAGAGGGGTCCAATTTGATCTTCTCGGATCAGACTAGAAGTTTCTAAGCATCACGGTGTCCGAGTAATAGCATGCTAAAGTTTGCAGCCATTTTACACTTTGGACCCTTAAGGGATAGATCTGGTTGAACGTAGCTCAGAGAAATTTTATGTGTTTGGGTATGAAAGAGAACCATGCCTAGCATAAACATACCCACCCGAATGCGTTGGAAAAGTTTGTTTGGTCACACGAGCTCCAGAACAAAAGTTGCACCATGCCTTTCTACAATTATATTAAACATTATTTCACTCTTACTAATAAATCCACACGTTTTTCCTTGAAGGAAACTTTAAATGTAAACCATGAAGCATTACAAATAATTTTAAATGTAATATACACATTTAATTGAGGCATATATTAAGGAATATACACATTTGCATGTATTAATTTCTTATAATTTTAGTATATCAAAAAATACACTAAGTCAATGACAAATATTACAATAGTGATGGAAGAACATCTTGAAAATCTTCCCATTTGTCAATACTTGTAGCAATACATGCAAGGAAATAATCCTCCCATTTCCAGCATAGATCAAGGAATATATTGTACTTGAGAAGAAACAAAAGGAGTTGTTGTCGAGTTTCGTTTTTCCATTCCACCTTAGTTGGCCCAGCTATTTTCATTCCAAAAAAATTGCAAAAGCCTCTCAATCTTAGACATAGACTCACATAAAAATCATTAAAAGAGAAATAACTAGATAATGTCAGTCATACAGTTGATAAGACCTACTATCACCTTCATGCATGCTAGATAAGGAGGTCAATTGAAGGTCCTACAATGGTGATGTGCCCCTTTGCTACTTTATCATCTCTTGATGACCCTATGTATAAATTTGAAATATATCATTGAGAGGCTTAACATAAAACATGTAGCATATAAGAATCTGATAAATCTAGGAGATGGGAAAGAAAGAGAAGATTGACAACCAGAAAATGCACCAACAACCGATGTTTCTCATACCACTGAACACTTGCACCACCAACCGATGTACTTTTCTTATATACTTTGACAAACTTCATTATTACCTATAGTCACAATCAAAAAAGGATCATTGACAGTCGTAAATGCATATGACATCAAATAGTAATGGTGAAAAATCCTTATTGCAAGGTGTTGGTCCAAAACAGTGATCAATAACATGACTTTACAAATTCAATGTGCATACTTACAAATCAATCCAATGAACCATCTGGGTCTGCTCTACTCTTTATTGTGGCGAGTATTGCCTCGTGGTCAGACTCACACACTTTCCACAAGTTCTTGTTCGAAGGTTTGCCCTTATATTTGATCAAATGAACGTTGGTGGCGACGACAAGGTTCAAATAGTGAAGAATTTTTTGATGCATGTCGAAGTCCTCAAACAACCAAATTGCAACATTCTTAACTAGATACCTTCGAAGCCATGTTCCAGTAACAACCACCGAACTTGTAGGATATTCTATATTTTCTCTGTCTATAACTGGGGACTCCAATTTATTTTTGGCCTTGATACAACGACACAGGTAATAATATGTACCCTCTTCATTGTCTTCATCTGCAATCACTGCATAAACGTGCCCTGCATTGATATGTTCATCTTTTTAGATTTATTTATTGAGCAATATGATAAAAATTATAAGTAAGACATATTACTTGGTTCTGGTTAGACTTCTTATAGACCATTCGCCAACCAACTCTGTTGACTCGCAATCATTCCATGATTGAAGTGTACATGCATAAAAAAAGCATTCCATCTTCCTTGTATGGATAGTCCATGTACCTGCATTGGAGCTTCTAAAAGAGTGTAGCTCGCTCGATCCTGTTAGTGTACAACAATCCTCATATTTTTCAATGTTAGTATCATCTACTAAATGAAAAAATCTACGAGCTAAAGAATTACCTTCACTACCTAGACCCATTGCACCATTGCACCATTGGACAATTGATCTTGCATTTGTCAACTTTACACTATTTGTGTACTTTAACTCTTCTCGTGCTAGGGCTCTTTTGATACATGCACCTACTCCATCATGCTCCCCCTTTCCATGCCCGACCTCTGAGAAGTTCCACATATGTTGAACACCACTAATACTATGCATCTTGCTCAACTAGTAAAACATTCTGGAATTCTTGAATTATGATGTACAATTATCTGACCATATGATATGCTGACTAAATGATATGCCCCTGCTAGCCAGAACAACATAGAACATATGAAAGCAACCTTGAACAAACTTTGTAGAATGTGTGTGATCATCACTAATGTAAAAGTGATACTCCCTCAATACTTTCCTATTTACCTCTGTACTATCATTTGCATGAATGAATGCTATATGCACAAATATAGCAACCTGCACGGAATTGTATTATGATTTCACCTCGTTCTATGGTTGTAGTGTGTAGTTCTCAACAAAGTCGACAAATGAAACGATATGACGACGTGGAAATGTGTCCTTGCATAAATTGAATTGTGAGTCCAACCATTGTGCTCTATGTGTATGTGATGCATAATCATAGACCACCTAATCACAAAAAATGCCCATAAACTTATACACTGGAATCTTATCACTGACCAATTCACACTTCTTTGCTTCTTTCCCATCTTTTAGATTGTATGCCACTATCTTATATTTTCCAAATTCCATAATTTTTTCTCCAATTGTGTGTGTACTAGCCATGTTTTGGCAAATTGGAAAATGTTGCATGCCACCACAATGATTACATGTGCCATCCAAACATGATTTTTTGTAAAAAATTTGACCATCCTCTCTTTCACATAAAATGGAAGACAAAAATTTCCTCGACGATTTAGGTGGAGGCATTATGTTACATTCCTGCAAAACATTGTCAGTATGCATATCTACACATATACGTCGATAAACATCATAATGGTTAGAAAAATCAATATGAACCCTACAACAAAAAGTAGTGCGTGTGTGATTTATTTTGACATAAAAAGGCTTTAGCATTTCAAAATACCTTTGACATATTTTAATTTCAAGAAACATCTGTACAAAATCAGCAAAAAATTGGGTTTGAGTGATATCCAAATAATGCATTGGATGTGGCTCATGGTTTTTACTACCAATTCTCCCTCTTACAACATCTCTTTGATTAGGAGAGGTGCTTGTGTTATCCTTCCAATAATTCAAAATTAAAGATCTCAAGCCTTGAGCAATTCTTGTGTCTTTCCGTGGCACTCTACCCGAAAATGCCCATAACTCATTGCTATTTGGATCCTCCACTCTTTCACACCTTCCTTTGGCTCTCATTAGAGATTATCTACTTATTTTCAAAGACTTACTTGCCTTTGTAAGGTTCACCTTGTTCCTTGTTTGACTTCTTAACAGTGTTGTTTTCATCACACGTCGTGTGGCACAACTATCCTTCGTGCGTGAGGTGGAACCCACACTCTCGTATGCACTCATCAAGTTATTTACAATGGAATTTTCACTTGAGTCATTCAAAAATCTTAGCCCAAGAGCCTTCATGGTGGGCCTAAATTTGAGTTGCCTCATCATTTCAACAAATAGTTGGCATCTTCCACCCTCACTTAGCTTTGCAAAAAACAAACTCCATATCCTTTGTGCATATCTTTGACATGTACATTTTGGAATCTTATTAAGGATCCATTTCAAAACATTGGAATAAATATCAATCAAAAACGTAGGTTTTCTATACAAAACTCTAGGAGGAGTTCTCAAATGTAAATTTGTGTCAATATTGGGAAGGTCAACAACATTGGGGATAGATCGTGTACCTTCAATTGGAGGTGCAATTGATGACATACCTTGAGATTGACATGTAAACGATGTTGTACCTCCAACTTGATATATCATTTGTGGAGTGCCTTCAAATAGAGATGTGTTTGCTGATGTACTTTCAAAATGCAATGTTTTTGATGGTGTGTCTTCAATTGGAGATGTGATTTCTGATGTACCTAGAAAACCACATGTTGTTGTCAATGTGTCTTCAACTAGAGATGTGCATTTAGCTTCACCTATGGTTGATGATGTGCCCCCAACTTCTGTATCCATTATTGTCCTTCAACGACCTTTCCTCATTCGTGCCCTTTGTTTTTCCAATTCGACATCTCTCTTAGATTGCATGGGAATTTGTGGTTGTATGGGGTGTAATTCCTTTGCTTCACGAGCTACATTTTTTTATTTTCTTCTCCTTGCATTTTTAGCTACACGTTCTTTTAGTGTTAGAGGCTTCGGTCATTTCCTGGGCATGACCTTCAATGCTACATGTTCACAAACACACATAGAACAAAAGTAAGTAATGCATTTTCCAAAAACATTGATATCGTTGATTACGTTGCATTAAATATGAAACACACCAAAGCATTTTATGAAAGAAGGAAGCAAGTTGTTTGGAGTTATCAAACATGTCTATGCTACACAATATTTTTCATACATGATGGAGTTACATTTCTGTAGCGTTAGATATTAGAGTAGAGATTTTGAGTGTGTTTGAAGAATTGGAAAAGTACCTAGAGGCTGATGCAGTACATGTAGGGATCCACAATGAACTTGTTCAAAGATTTAGAGGAAGGATCTTAATAGAATTACACATAACTTGATCACTTAACTTACTAAGGAACACCATTTTTGATGCAGAGAGGGGTGGAAACCATTCAATACAACAAATCAATGAGAATCAATCGGATTTCAAAGCAAAACCAAATGTTCAATTGAAAATCCCAACTTCTACCAAGCTTTCCCTTGTAGCATAGGTAACCCGGTTCAAGGGCCTTTTCACCAAGATTTTCCAAAACACTTGACAAAATCAGGGATGATTAAGATACCCATTTTCAAGTTATAAAACATAGGTAGACCCCAACATCAACTCCTTTAGACCAACATTGACTTCCAATAGACCCACCTTGGAAAAGGCTATTTAATTGGCCTAATTTACAAAGAGAGTACCTTTTAAACACTACATCTTCACTCAAAATCCTCAAACAAAAGTACCTAGAGGCTGATGCAGTAGATGTAGGGATCCACAATGAACTTGTTCAAAGATTTAGAGGAAGGATCTTAATAGAATTACACATAACTTGATCACTTAACTTACCAAGGAACACCATTTTTGATGCAGAGAGGGGTGGAAACCATTCAATACAACAAATCAATGAGAATCAATCAGATTTCAAAGCAAAACCAGATGTTCAACTAAAAATCCCAACTTCTACCAAGCTTTCCCTTGTAGCATAGGTAACCCGGTTCAAGGGCCTTTTCACCAAGATTTTCCAAAACACTTGACAAAATCAGGGATGATTAAGATACCCATTTTCAAGTTATAAAACATAGGTAAACCCCAACATCAACTCCTTTGGACCAACATTGACTTCCAATAGACCCACCTTGGAAAAGGCTATTTAATTGGCCTAATTTACAAAGAGAGTACCTTTTAAACACTACATCTTCACTCAAAATCCTCAAACAAAAGTATTTTATGTGTCAAAACCTCCAATTTCCTAATTTGTTTCCAGGTCCAAGACCTCTAGACCCCTAATACACCAAATCCGCAATTTCAAGAAAAATACTTGGGGTTTTAATGAAACTCCTATTTCTTGGACCTTCCAGACCCATACAAAGCACCAAACCCACTTACCAAACCCTACACATGGTGAATAATACATTACATGGATAGTCCTTCCCACATTTTTTCAAAACACCACTCGAAGCCCTAATTTTCACCATGAAAAGACCCTGCTACATTCCTAGAACATCATCCCAAACACCCAACCTTGACCGCACAACATTATAAATAGGTTAGCCATGTATTTTAAAAGTTAGAGGAACCATTCCATAAGTTTTAGTAGGCATAAAAAGTGTAATGGGTCAAATTACATAATGAAACCCCTCAATCCAAGAACACTGTGAAAGTAGGTATCAGCAGTAAAAACAATATAAATTTCGCTATACAAAGAGTTAGAACCTCTAAATAGATGAAAATGAAAGCTAATTCATTAATCTACAACATCCAACCAGTTTCATATCATCTTTGAGTCCGTAGAGGCCGTACAACAACAAGAAAAGTGAGAGAAACTAGTAAATTTCTAGAAAATAATGTTCTTCTTGATAAAAAAAATGGGGTACAAATCAACCAACAACCTCTCCTTCGAGGAATTGAAGGTTATTAAATATATTTTGATTTCATTCCAACTCCCTTGAACTCTGCAACTTTTGCATCTTTTAGCAACTTTTTTGACCACATTTAGCCAAATTGCAAGCTATGACACAACTGAACTCCCTTAGCTCCAAATACATTATAAAATGGTCTAATTGACCTTACTGAACACAATATACTCAACATTAACTACAATCCTAGAATTTGACCATGCTCACTAGAAGATGACATTTTTGACAAAATTGAGCTTACAATGTGCTCCTGCACTAGAGGCCTAGAACATTGATTTTGAAGTTGTGGACATTTTGACTAGCATTATTGAACTTGAAATTTATAAAGGTTATGATGAGCAACTCACAGATTAGAGTTTCTAGTAATATTGAGTTTATTTCATTCTGTTAGGAGTGACTGTTGTATGAATACAATATTTTGAGCAATAGACTTACATATGGTGGGTTTTGTTAAAATCTTCTAGAGGTTTAGAATGGTAGTCATCTTGAAAAGAATAGCTTGTTATTTATGGATGATCTTTATTTTGTTTTATATGTGAATTGGTCAGTTTAGCATTGAATTAAGGTTTTTGATATTGAAGATTGTTTGAAACTGATCTAATTAAATGATTTTTGAATGTTTTGTCTCCCTACTCTGCATCATTGACCTAGGGTATAAGTTGTTGCCACCTAAATGAAAACTAGAGACTCTTGTGTTTATTTTTCTCAAAACCAAAATTTTGATTATCAACGAAGTCATGAAGAATATGAATTCAAAGAAGGGTTTGTGATGCTATATCTTATAATTATTCACTATTTCTTTGGCAATGAGGTAACTTAGAAAGACAATAAGCATTCTCAATTGCACAAAATTTCCCATTTTTTTAATTTATTAGAAAGTTAAATGGTATGAATGAATGGAAACTTGCATTAACAACTATGTCAACTCACTTGAATTTATCTAAGCACATGTTCAATGAAGGTGATTTTTTTATGGAACAAAAAAAATTAATGGACACTTGCATTAACATTGATGAAAGCTATTAGGTTTTCCAAATTAGATGAAAATAAAAAAATTCCAAATTAATTGAAAAAGAATGAAATACAGTGAATTCCACTAGCCATGCTGGAAAGTGACTACTATAAGCAATGCAAATAGAATTCATAAGTAAATTTATGTTAAGTAAATGTCATGTTTTTAATATTTTTGTTCTTCAAACTCAAAAAAATTGAACTTTTTAATGCAAATCCCATCTAATTCAATGTTGAATTCTATGTCCAAATTTTATGATTAATAAAATCATTAAGGAAATTTAGTTTACATTGTCAAAAACAAACAAATATAATAAATATAAACATTTCAATTTACCAAAATGAATATATTACCTCAGATAATGTAAAATGATGTAGAAACTTCAAAATGTCTTCTTCTATGTTGTCTACCATGCAGATTGGTGGTAAAAAGGTGATGGATCAAGCATAGATTGGTACAATATGAAGTCAACTGCATAAAAAAAGGCGTTTCTAACTCGGATAAAGTGCTAAACCAGACAACTTCATGAGAATGTGGGCCTAAATCATGGGGTCAAGCCTTATTTTACCATTTCAAGGTAAAACACATTTGGCGCTCACCAAATATATTGTTTTGAAAAGGAGAGAGTTGAGAGAGAGGGAGAGAGATAGAGGGAGTGAGAGAGAGAGGGAGGGAGTGGGAGAGAGAGAGGGGGCATAGGAGGGAGAGACTTGAGAGAGAGAGAGAGAGGGAGAGGGAGAGGACGTGGGAGAGAGAAACCTAAGAGAGAGAGGGAGAGAGGGTGGGAGGGAGACACCTAAGAGAAGGAGACATAGTCAAAGTGGGAGAGAGGCGGTGGGGAGGAGAGACCTAAGAAAGTAGGGTGGGAGGTAAGTGAGGCCTGATAGAGAAGGATTGTGAGAGAGGGCATTGGAGTAACCTTGATTAGTGTAGATAGCATGGGAGGGAGTGAGACCCAAGAGAGACAGACTTGAGAGGGAAATAATTTATTCAGTTATATTGTGGGGGGGGGGAAGACCTTAGAGAGAAAGTGGGAGAGAGATAGAGGGAGTGAGAGAAAGAGGGAGGGAGTGGGAGAGAGAGATATATAGGGTAGGAGGGAGAGACTTGAGAGAGAGGGGGGGAGGGAGAGACTTGAGAGAGAGAGAGGGGGAGGGAGAGGGAGTGGGAGGGAGAAACCTAGGAGAGAGAGAGGGAGAGAGGGTGGGAGGGAGACACTTGAGAGAAGGAGAGGGAGTCAAAGTGGGAGAGAGGGGGTGGGAAGGAGAGACCTAAGAAAGTAGGGTGGGAGGTACAAGTGAGGCCTGATAGAGAGGGAGTCAAAGTAGGAGAAAGGGGTTGGGAAGGAGAGACCTAAGAAAGTAGGTTGGGAGGTAAGTGAGGCCTGAAAGAGAGGGATTGTGAGAGAGGGCATTGGAGTGATACTGATTAGTGTAGGTAGCATGGGAGGGAGTGAGACCCAAGAGAGACAAAATTGAGAGGGAAATAATTTATTTAGTTATATGGTGGGGGGAGGAAGACCTTAGAGAGGGAGTGGGAGGGAGAGAGAGAGAGAGGAGGGAGTAGAGAGGGGAAGGGAGAGGGTGTAGGAGGGAGAAACCTAAGAGAGAGAGAGGGAGAGAGGGTGGGAGGGAGACACCTGAGAGAAGGAGACAAAGTCAAAGTAGGAGAGAGGGGGTGGGAAGGAGAGACCTAAGAAAGTAGGGTGGGAGGTAAGTGAGTCCTAACAAAGAGGGATTCTGAGAGAGGGCATTGGAGTGACACTGATTAGTGTAGGTAGCATGTGAGGAAGTGAGACCCAAGAGAGACAGACTTGAGAGGGAAAAAATTTATTTAGTTATATGGTGGGGGGGGAAGACCTTAGAGAGGGAGTGGGAGAGAGATAGAGGGAGTGAGAGAGAGAGGGAGGGAGTGGAGAGAGAGAGAGAGAGGGGGTAGTGTTGATGGTTTTTTTATGCACTTCTCAACAAAGGTAATGCATAGGTGCATTACCTCTCTATGCATTACCTCTCTTGAAAGATAATTTTCCACAATCAAATTGCAGAACACTATCCCAAGGTCTCTCAGATGTCAGGTCTTGACAGTGCTTGGAATATCTCAGTTGATTGAGGTGATTTTATGGAGTCACAAGGTGGACTTACAGATGAGTTACAAAGTGGAGAAGTTGGATCTGCAAATGGAGTTCTTAAGATGGGAGAGTTGTTGAGTGTTTGCTGCATATTCAAACAGTAGTTTAGAACTCCATTTCAACATCAGATTTAGCTTTACAATGTGCAATGAACCTTGCCTAAGGTTACTTATTAAAAAAAGGAAAAAGGATAGGTAAGAGAGAAGGTTCCTAGATCTGAAACTACGAATGAACAGTGATCATGGAGGCTACTACAGTAGACAAACTCCCTAAACTAGGTTTTGCTTGGCCAAGAGGATCCTACAGTTACACAAAACCAGTGCAATCTTCTAAGAACTATAGATTTTTAGTTTGCATAGACAAATCATGAACATGCAAATGAACTAAGTTGCAGCAATCAAATAAAGAAGCCCAGGCTAACTTTTCACAACTGCTTGCCATCAACAAGTGCCAAAAGTATGGGCTGGAAATTCATCAAATACTATAACAACAATCACCATTACCACTTCCATTCAAGAAACTACAACTAAAACTAATTTGGAAGGTAGAACCATCCACACATAATGAGAAAACTCAAAAGTAACACCCATAGATCATGCAATGCTTCTTTCTATTGCTGCAGGATGTTCTTACAACAGCTCTCCAACCCTTTACAAATGAGGGGAAGACCCCTATTTATACTTTTCCAAAGCCTAGATGAATGGCTAGGGTTGATTTTCATTATGTGGCTCTGATTAAATTACATTAGGGATTCACCAACCCCACAATATTCAACAATTTAAAATACATCTTTGTCTTTTTCCTATTTTGTCTTATAGTGGCCAATCACTGTAGCAGTTTTATCTTCTAGCTGATTTTCCTTTTACTGTAGCTGAAATTGACTAAAAGCTACCTTCTTCCTGATGGAATTTCAGCATTCCTCATTGGATCAAATGGTTCTGTGGACGGACCCACGATAGGCTTCTTGAAACTGGGAATAAGAGGCCGAAATGTTGTTTTAGGAATGCGGTTTTGAAAACGGCAAATAGGGCATGGTGACCTGGATGGTATGTCCTAGCTGAAAATTTTAAATTTGAAAGGTCAAGGGAGGATAAGATCCAATTTTATCATCGAAGTCCATTTTCAAATAGGAGGAGCGCTTGGACATTCCAGAGACGTGAGGCTGGAATGTTGTTCTGGAAATGTTGTTTCGAAAACATCTGACAGAGCATGGAACTCTGGATGGTATCTCCTAATTGCAAATTTGAAATTTGAAAGGTCAAGGGAGGATAAGATCCAATTTTACCATCTAGGTCAAAGTCCATTTTCAAATCGGAGGAGCACTTGGATGTTCCGAAGACGTGAGGCTGGAATACCATTCTGGAAATGATGTTTTGAAAACGGCTGACAGAGCATGGAACTCTGGATGGTATCTCTTTACTGTAAATTTGAAATTTGAAAGTTCAAGGGAGGATAAGATCCAATTTTACCATCTGGGTCAAAGTCTGTTTTCAAATCGAAGGAGTGCTTGGATGTTCCAAAGATGTGAGGCTGAAATGCCGTTCTGGAAATGTTGTTTTGAAAATGGGTGATAGAGAATGGAACTCCAAATGCTATCTCTCGGCTGAAAATTTAAAATTTGAAAGGTCAAAGGAGGATAAGATCCAATTCTACCATCTGGGTCGAAGTCCATTTTCAAATCGAAAAAGTGCTTCGACATTCCGAAGATCTGAGGCCAGAATGTTGTTTTGAAAAATGACGAACAGGCCATGGCAACCTGGATGGTATCTCCCATTTGCAAATTTGAAATTTGAAAGGTCAAGGGAGGATAAGATCCAATTTTACCATTTGGCTCGAAGTCCATTTTCAAATAGGAGGAGCGCTTGGATGTTCTGGAGACGTGAGGTCGGAATGTCGTTCTAGAAATGCTATTTTGAAAATGGCTGACAGAGCATGAAACTACGGATGGTATCTCCCTGCTAAAAATTTGAAATTTGAAAGGTCAAGGGAGGATAAAATCCAATTTTACCATCTGGGTCAAAGTCCGTTTTCAAATCGGAGGAGCGCTTCGACGTTCTAGAGATGTGAGGCCAGAATGCCATTCTGGAAATGCTATTTTGAAAACGGCTGATAGAGAATGGAACTCTGGATGGTATCTCCCTGCTGCAAATTTTAAATTTTAAAGTTCAAGGGAGGATAAGATCCAATTGTACCATCTGGGTCGAAGTCCATTTTCAAATCAGAGGAGCGCTTGGATGTTCCGTAGATGTGAGGCTGGAATACCGTTCTAGAAATCCTATTTTGAAAATGGCTGACAGAGCATAGAAATCTGGATGGTATCTCCCAACTGAAAATTTCAAATTTGAAAGGTCAAGGGATGATAAGATCCAATTTTATGATCTGGGTCAAAGTCCGTTTTGAAATTGGAGGAGCGCTTAGATGTTCCGAAGAAGTGAGGTCGGAATGCCATTCTGGAAATGTTGTTTTGAAAACGGCTGACAGAGCATGGAACTCTAGATGGTATCTCCCATTTGCAAATTTAAAATTTGAAAGGTCTAGGGAGGATAAGATCCAATTTTACCATCTAGGTTGAAGTCTGTTTTCAAATCAGAGGAGCTCTTGGATGTTTCGGAGATGTGAGCTCGAAATGCTGTTTTGGAAATGTTGTTTTGGAAATGGCTGACGGAGCATGGAACTCTGCATGGTATCTCCCTACTGCAAATTTGAAATTTGAAAGTTGAAGGGAGTATAAGATCCAATTTTACCATCTAGGTTGAAGTCCATATTCAAATTGGATGTGCACTTGGACGTTCCGGAGACAAGAGGCCAGAATGTTGTTTTGGAAATGTTGTTTTGAAAACGGTTGACAGAGCATGGAATTCCGGATGGTATCTCCTGCCTAAAAATTTGAAATTTGAAAGGTCAAGGGAGGATAAGATCCAATTTTACCATCTGGATCAAAGTCCGTTTTCAAATGGGAGGTGCGCTTGGATGTTCCGAAGATGTCAGGCTGGAATGCTGTTCTAGAAATGTTGTTTTGAAAATGACTGACAAAGCATGGAACTCTGGATGATATCTTCTGGCTGCAAATTTGAAATTTAAAAGGTCAATCAAGGATAAGATCTAATTTTACCATCTAGGTCAAAGTCCGTTTTCAAATCGGAGGAGCGCTTGGACATTCCAAAGACATGAGGCCGGAATGCCATTTTGGAAATGTTGTTTTGAAAACGGCTAACAAAGCATGGAACTTTGGATGGTATCTCCCATCTGCAAATTTGAAATTTGAAAGATCAAAGAAGTATAAGATCAAATTCTAGCATCTAGGTCAAATTCCATTTTCAAATCGGAGGAGTGCTTGGATGTTCTAGAGACGTGAGGCTGGAATGTCATTCTAGAAATGCTGTTTTGAAAATGGCTGACAAAGACTAGAATTCCGGATGGTATCTTCTAGATGAAAATTTGAAATTTGAAAGATCAAGGGAGGATAAGATCTAATTTTACCATCTGGGTAGAAGTCCATTTTCAAATTGGAGGAGCGCTTGGAAATTCTGAAGATGTGAGGCCAGAATGTTGTTTTGAAAATGATGAATAGGGCATGGCAACCCGGATGGTATCTCCCTACTAAAACTTTAAAATTTGAAAGGAAAAAGGATGATAAGATCCAATTTTACCATCTGGGTTGAAGTCTATTTTCAAATAGGAGGAGCGCTTGGACATTCCGGAGATGTGAGGCCGGAATGTCGTTCTGGAAATGCTATTTTGAAAACGGTTGACAGAGCATAAACCTCCAGATGGTATCTCCTAGCTGAAAATTTGAAATTTGAAATGTCAAAGGAGGATACGATCCAATTTTACCATCTGGGTTGAAGTCCGTTTTCAAATCGGAGGACCGTTTGGACATTCTGGAGATGTGAGGCTGGAATACCGTTATGGAAATGTTGTTTTGAAAACGGCTGACAGAGCATGGAACTCCAGATGGTATCTCCTAGCTAAAAAATTGAAATTTGAAAGTTAAAGGGAGGATAAGATCCAATTTTACCATCTGGGTCAAAGTCTATTTTCAAATCGGAGGAGCGCTTGGACGTTCCACAGATGTGAGGCCGGAATGTCGTTCTGGAATGTTGTTTTGAAAATGGCTGATAGAGCATGGAACTTTGGATGGTATCTCCCAGCTGCAACTTTTAAATTTGAAAGGTCAAGGCAGGATAAGATCCAATTTTACCATCTGGGTCGAAGTCTATTTTCAAATTGGAGGAGCGCTTGGATGTTCTGGAGATGTGAGGTCGGAATGCCGTTCTGGAAATGCTATTTTAAAAACAGCTGACAGAGCATGGAACTGTGGATGGTATCTCCCGGCTGAAAATTTGAAATTTGAAAGCTTAAGAGAGGATAAGATCGAATTTTACCATCTGCGTCGAAGTCCATTTTCAAATCGGAGGAGCTCTTGGACCTTCCGAAGATGAAAGCCCAGAATGTTGTTCTGAAAATGTTGTTTTGAAAATGACTAACGGAGCATGGAACTCTGGATGGTATCTACCGGCTGAAAGTTTGAAATTTGAAAGGTCAGGGGAGGATAAGATCTAATTTTACCACCTGGTTCGAAGTCCGTTTTCAAATCGGAGGAGCGCTTGGACGTTTCGGAGATGTGAGCCCGGAATGTTATTTTGGAAATGTTGTTTTGAAAATGACTAACAGAGCATGGAACTCCGGATGGAATCTCCCGGATTCAAATTTAAAATTTGAAAGGTCAAGGGAGGATAAGATTCAATTTTACCATCTGGGTTGAAGTCTGTTTTCAAATCGGAAGTGCGGTTGGACATTCCGGAGATAAGAGGCCTAGAATGTCATTCTGGAAATGTTGTTTTGAAAATGGCTGACGGAGCATGGAACTCCAGATGGTATCTCCTGGCTGAAAATTTGAAATTTGAAAGGTTAAGGGAGGATAAGATCCAATTTTACCATCTGGGTCGAAGTTCGTTTTCAAATCGGAGGTGTGCTTGGACGTTTCAGAGACAAGAGGCCGGAATGTCATTCTGAAAATCATGTTTTGAAAATGGCTGACAGAGCATGGAACTCCGAATGGTATCTTCTGGCTGCAAATTTGAAATTTGAAATGTCAAGGGAGGATAGGATCCAATTTACCATCTGGGTCAAAGTCCCTTTTCAAATCGGAGGAGCGCTTGGACGTTCTGGAGACGTGAGCCTAGAATGTTTGTTCTGGAAATGCTGCTGCAGGAATGCTGTTTTGAAACTTTTGTAACTTCTTGAAACTTAATGAAACCTTTTCAATTCACTTAGGCACCACAAAAATATCCAAAATCCATAGGAAACCTATCCCCAAAGTTTAAAAAATGAAGGAAAAAGCGCATTGAGTGAGCGGGGGGGGCGAAGCCCGAAAAACCCAAGACTTAGCAATTTTTTATTTTAGGGGAAAAATATGGTCAACCAAAAATGAGACTTTGAAGGGCACATTGACCAACTAGCACAACAAAATGAGGGGCACGCAAAATGAGACGGGAGCAAAGAATCTCGTTGGAAGCGAACAAAGAGGGTCCCTGCCTACGGCAGGGCGTGTGTGCAAAATATGCACAACAGGTAGGAGGGAGAGACTTGAGAGAGAGAGGGGGAGGGAGAGGGCATGGGAGGGAGACACCTGGGAGAAGGAGAGATACTTAAAGTGGGAGAGAGGGGGTGGGCAAGAGAGACCTAAGAAAATAGGGTGTGAGGTACAAGTGAGGCCTGACAGAGAGGGAGTCAAACTAGGAAAGAGGGGGTGGGAAGGAGAGACGTAAGAAAGTAGGGTGGGAAGTAAGTGAGGCCTGATAGAGAGGGATTGTGAGAGAGGGCATTGGAGTGACACTGATTAGTGTAGGTAGCATGGGAGGGAGTGAGACCCAAGAGAGACAAACTTGAGAGGGAAATAATTTATTCAGTTATATGGTGGGGGGAAGACCTAAGAGGGGGAGTGGGACCCTTAAACCGTGAACCCTATACCATTAACCCTTAAGCCCTAATCCATCAAACCCCATACCCTCTTAATCCCTAAACCCTTAAAACCTAATCCCTCAACCCTTAAACCCTAATCCATCACCCCCTATACCATCTTAATACCTCACCCCTCAACCCTCACCCCTCAACCCTCAACCCTTAAACCCTAATCCCTCAACCGCTATACCCTCTTAATCCCTCAACCCTCAACCCTTAACCCTTAAACCCTAATGCCTCAACCCCCATACCCTCTTAATACCTCAACCCTCAACCCTCAACCCTTAACCCTCAACCCTCAACCCTTTAATTCTAAAACCTAAACCCTCAACCCCTATACCCTGTCAACCCTCAACCCTTAACCCTTAAACCTTAATCCCTCAACCCCTCTACAATATTAATCTCAACTCTTAACCCTTAACCCTCAACCCTTAAACCCTAATCCCTCAACCCCTATACCCTCTTAATCCCTCAACCCTCAACCCTTAACCCTAAACCCTAATCCATCAACCCCCATACCCTCTTAATCTCTCAACCCTCAACCCTTAAACCCTAATCCCTCAACCCTATACTCCTCGCATCTCAACCCTCAACCCTCAACCCTTAAACCCTATTCCCCTAACTCTCATAATCTTAATCCTAACCTTAACCTTAACCATTAATCCTAACTATAACCCTTAACCCTCAACTCCTTAACCCTAATCCCTCAACCCATATTTAATCCTCAACCCCTAACCCTTTAACCCTTAAATCCCTCAACCCCCAACCCTTAACCCTTAAATCCTAATCCATCAACCCCCATACCCTCTTAATCCCTCAACCCTCAACCCTTAAACCCTAATCCCTCAACCCCTTAACACTAAACCCTTAAACCCTAATCCCTCAACCCCTCTACAATCTTAATCCCTCAACCCTTAAACCTTAACTCTCGACCCTTAAACCCTAATCCCTCAACCCCTCAACCCTCAACCCTTAAAACCTAATTAGTCAACCCCTCTATAATCTTAATCCTTCAACCCTTAACCCTTAACCCTTAACCCTCAACCCTTAAACCCTAATCCATCAACCCCTATACTCTTTCAACCCTCAACCCTTAACCCTTAAACCCTAATCCATCAACCCCTATACCTTCTTAATCCATCAACCCCTCAACCCTTAACCCTTAAACCCTAATCCATCAACCCCTATACCCTCTTAATCCCTCAACCCTCAACCCTTAAACCCTAATCCCTCAACCCCTCAACCCTCAACCCTTAAACCCCAATACCTCAACCCCTCTACAATCTTAATTCGTCAACCCTTAACCCTTAACCCTCAACCCTTAAAATATAATCCCTCAACCCCTATACCCCGTCAACCCTCAACCCTAATCCCTCAACCCCTATACCCTCTTAATCCCTCAACCCCTCAACCCTTAACCCTTAAATCCTAATCCATCATCCCCCATACCCTCTTAATCCCTCAACCCTTAACCCTTAAACCCTAATCCCTCAACCCTTAACCGTTAACCCTCAACCCTTAAACCCTAATCCCTCAACCCCTATACCTGTCAACCCTCAACCCTCAACCCTTAAACCCTAATCCATCAACCCCTATACCCTCTTAATCCATCAACCCCTCAACCCTTAACCCTTAAACCCCAATCCATCAACACCCATACCCTCTTAATCCCTCAACCTTAAACACTTAAACCCTAATCCCTCAACCCCTATACCCTCTTAATCCATTAACCCTCAACCCTTAAACCATAATCCCTCAACCTTCAACCCTTAAAACCTAATCCCTCAACCCTCAACCCTTAAACCCTAATCCCTCAACCCCTATACCCTCTTAATCCCTCAACCCTTAATCCCTAAACACTCTACTTGGGAGAGAGAGAGAGGGAGAGGTGGTGGGAGGGACATACTTGAGAGAGAGGGAGAGGGAGAGGGAGAGGGAGTGAGAGAAAGGTAGTGAGAGAGGGAGGGAGTGGAAGAGAGATAGATGGAGTCACTGTGAGAGGTAGAGGGTGTAGGAGGGGGAGACTTGACAAAGAGAGAGAGAGAGAGAGAGAGAGAGAGAGAGAGAGAGAGAGAGAGAGAGAGAGAGAGAGAGAGAGAGAGAGAGAGAGATTGGGTAGGATGAAGATACTTGAGAGAGAGAAAGAGGGAGATAGGGTGGGAAGGAGAGACCTGAGAGAGATGGAAAGAGAAAAAGTGGGAGAGAGATAGAGGGAGTGAGAGAGAGGGAGAGAGACAAAATGGGAGAGAGATAGAGGGAGAGAGAGAGAGGGAGATAGAAAAAGTGGGAGAGAGATAGAGTGAGTGAGAGAGAGGGAGTGGGAGAGAGAGATGGAGAGAGAGAGTGAGAGAGATGGAGGGAGAGGGGGTGAGAGGGAGAAACCTAAGAGAGAGAGAGAGGGAGAGAGGGTGGGAGGAAGACACCTGAGAGAGAAGGAGAGGGAGACAAAGAGAGAGAGAGGGGGTGGGAAGGAGATACATAAGAGAGTAGGAGAGAGAGGGAGTGAGAGATAGAGGTATGGGAGAGATACAAGGAGTGAGAGAAAGACTTGAGAGATGGAGAGGTGGTGGGAGGGAGAGGTAGTACTCGGGGGAGAGGGAGTACTTGGGATAGAGGGATTCGAGAGAGATGGAGGGGGTGGGGGGAGATACATGAGATAGAGGGAGAGAGAGAGTGGGAGGGGGTGGGAGGGAGATATCTAAGAGAGGGAGAGAGGGAGAGGGAGAAAGATAGAGGGAGTGAGTGAGAGAGAGAGGATGTGGGAGAGAGATAAAGGGTGAGTGAGAGAGACAAAGAAAGGCCCGAAAGAGGGAGATGGGATAGAATGGAGAGACTTGAGAGACAAAGAGGGAGGGAGAGTGGGTGGGAAGGAGAGACTTGAGAGAGAGAGAGAGGGAGGGAGAGTGGGAGAGAGATAGAGGGCATGAGAGAGATGGAATTGAGAGAGAGAGGGAGAGGTGGTGGGAGGGAGATACCTGAGAGAGATGGAGAGGTAGATAGAGATAGATAGAGGGAGTGAGATAGGGAGGGAGTGGAAGAGAGATAGAGGGAGTGACTATGAGAGTGAGAGGGGGTAGGAGGGGGTGATTGAAGATAAAGAGAGAGAGGGAGAGGGGGTAGGATGAAGATACTTGAGAGCGAGAGAGAGCGAGAGGAGGTGGGAGGGAGAGACTTGAGAGAGAGGGAGAGAGATAGAGTGGGAGGGAGTGAGAGAGAGGGAGTGGGAGAGAGAGGGAGTGTGTGTGAGAGAGAGAGAGGGGGGGATGGATATACCTGAGAGAGAGTGAGAGAGAGGGAGAGAGATAGAGTGAGTGAGAGAGAGGGAATGGGAGAGAGATAGAGGGAGTGAGTGAGTGACAGACCTAAGAGAGGGAGAGGGGGTAGGAGGGAGAGACTTGAGAGAAAGATAACAACCTAAGAGAGGGAGATGGAGTGAGAGAGATAAAAAGACCAAAGAGGGAGAGTGAAAAAGGGGGTTGGAGTGAGATAGATTTATTTAGGTACCTATGTGGGAGGGAAAAAGACCTGAGAGAGGGGATTGGACTGAAAGAGTAGTCTAGGTTGCATGGGAGGGAGTGAGACATGAGAGATAGAGACATCAGAGTGATAAAGAGTTATCTAGTAACGGTAACGAGTTAGAGAAGGTATGAAAGGTACAAACTCGACTATCCATCTATGATCATAAACTGTGCACTCTAATCATTATGAAAGTTTTTCACCAAAGAGGGGAAATTCTAGTTCTGTGCAAATCATGCCATTTTGTGCTCGCCAAATGACCCATCACATTTGGTGCATGCCAAATTTGGTGCACGCCAAATGTGATGAGTCATTTGGCGGTCGCCAAATTTGGTGCACACCAAATGTGATGAGTCATTTGGCAGTCGCCAAATTTGGTGCACGCCAAATGTGATGAGTCATTTGGCATTCACCAAATCTGGTGCTCACCAAATGGCCTGCTTTGGACGTGTTAATTAACAGGATTTGCCAAATTTTCTCATATTTTCGTCTGTGCTCCCCATCTCATTTGTACGTCTTTCAATGAAAGTTTATAAAAAACCATGATAACGTTAACCTCTCTCTTAGCTATCTAAATATATAATTCTTTTTTCATTTTGATTTAGTTAAGGTTTTGATCCATGGCTTCTATTATAAATGCCTTCGTTTTTGGTCAAAAACCAACATGTGCTAGGTTTAGGATATATTTTTGCACATTCATCAGAATATGAAACAAATTAAATTTTTTGAAACTAGACTCCATTCTAAACATGATGAAAAAAAAAAAATCAATTTTTGATTAGTTTGCAAAAAATTTGGGGGGAATTTCAGCTTTTCAAGATGTGTCCACTTTGAAAATTCATAAAATATTATATATTCATTAGAAAAATTATCTGAAAGAAGGAGGATAAACTAAATGGTGTTAGCTAATTTCTCACCTTTGGGATTTTTGAGATTCTAAAAAAAAGTTAATCAAAAAGGGGGGAGCCCTCAAGCGCTATGCTATATTTTTTGATAAAAAAAGGACCTGTTTTGGGCCCCCCCACTTTTTGATACCCTTAATATTCATTAATTTCAAAAAAATTAGTTGCTTAGAAACTAGACTCATAGCACTTCAACTTTTTTTCTTGCTGCATCTTAAAATTTTGAGCATAACTATCTTCATTTTCTCATGCAAATCAGATTTTGCTGATTTCAGAAAAAAAAAAAGTGGCATCTTAAGAGCCAAAATTGTGTCACAGATTGGTGCACTTACCCAAAAGATGATCCAATTCATACATGAAACTCCTCTCCCCTTAGGAAGAAACAATTCCACTAGAAGGATCCACTCCATGTCCAATTGAAAAGAGGAAGGAAATATCCAAATAGAATAATCCACCACATAATCATGATAAAAAACAACCAACAAATGTGATGAATCAAGTGAAAGTGAAGTCTAAACAATGCCAACCTCCAAAGACAATCTAGATGTATCAAATTTCACCTTGAAACTGTCATCAAACAAGAGAGAAATCCCCTCAAGTATATCTCCCAAATTTGCAAGATGAGACTCCACAAACAAATTTGAGATGCCTACCAAATTCTCATGCAATAAAATAAGATCTGAGGGATCAAAAATATCTTGTTGTGTTGAAGAACCATCCTCTGAAACAACAAGAGGAGAAGAATCAACATGGGTTTTAAGAACTCCAAAGTTCAAGTGACCAATCTCTCCAAAGGAATTTTTGTCAACACTAGATAGAGGGGTGTGAGGCTCATAGTCATCATCATAAACGAAATGAGAGAAGGCATAGAGGCAAGAATCATGATTAGCTTTACCAATAATAATGACTTTTCCAATATCAACCTCTTTGATGAAAATAGAATTTGTAGTGAATTCTACAGTCTTTGATACCTGACTAATGAGTGATCTGATATATGGACAAAACATTTGTGTGAAAATCGGGGATACATAGTAAATCTCTGAAACAAACATTACCAATCTCTACATTACCTACCCTCGCAACATCCAGAAACTTACTATCACCCAAAAAAATCTTCGAAGTATCAGTATGACGAAGACCCAAAAGAGGATAGGGAGAAAACCCCATGTGGTGAGATTCTCTTGAATCTAAAAACCATCTATCATGACTAGAATGAATTACAGAATTCACCAATCCATGTCCTTTACCCATGTAGTGTTTATTCTTTTCCACTTGCAAATCCTGCATTCCTTGACTGTGTAGGGTTGGATGATGATGCAGATGGAGATGGAGATGTAGAGGCTATAGAAGGATTCACAGATAAGGGTAATGGAATATTATTTTTCTTAAGAAGTTTTGAAAGCTCATCAATCTTCTTCATATAACAATGGTGTTCATCATGCCCTTTCTTTTTGCAATACACACAACTAAATTTCTCCTTCTTAGGCTTGTCCTTTTTTGAAGAGGTGGAAGAATCATTTGACTCTATCTTAGGCTTAGGTTTCTTCTTCCCTTTACTCTTAGATCCTTGTGCAACCAATGCATGATTCATAGGGACCCCTCTAACTAGACAAGTTTGGCTTGCTTCCTTGTCAATCGGTCAAAAAAGTCTCAAAAGACGGCATTTGGAATGCATTGCCCAAAGCATCCATGGTGGAGTAGAAGGTAGAAGAAAAGGCTGCAAATGGGCCTCTCAACTTAGACAAAATTAAAAAAATGGACTCCTTATCAGTTTTTTTCTTCCCACATCCCACCAATTGTGACCTTACATATTTGAATTTTAGTAGAAAATCATCAATGGAATGAAATGCATTAGAGGAGAGAGAGGTTAATTTAACCTCTAATTGCAAGGCATAAAACTCACTGACTTGACCAAAAAGGTTGTTTAACTTATCCCATATCTCCTTGGGTGTATCAAACTCATCAATATGAAAAAGAAGACTATCAAAAACATTCAATTTTATCAGACCCATAGCTTCATCAAACTTATTTCTATTGGAAAATATTTCATATTCCCTGGTAAGAGTGGGTTGGTTATCAATCAGTGTGGACCACAAACCCTTTGACTAGAGCAACCTACACATTTTCATCTTCCAAGTATGGTAGTTATGGGGAGTTAAAAATTAAAGTTTCTTGGGAGTATCCATGGCAACAAAAGGAAAAAATATACACCAAAGTAAAGCCTCCAAACAAATATCAGCTAAGCAACTTCTCCAAAAAAATATTACTCAAGAAATTAAAAGGACTGAATGGAAAATTGGAGCAATATTATTATGCACCTTACTATTTGTTTGTAGAAAATTCTCACACCAAATCAATTGAAAAGCCTCCACATAAAGCACATGATCACAAGCCTCTTCACAATCTATGAGACTTTCTCACACCAAATTTTCTCACTACAATGCTATTTAAATAGCAAAATACTGCCCCACACTGCCAATGTGGGTGTAGACATGGAAAATGTACAATTTCATTTTGGCACACTTGGTCCCGATTACTAACAACATTTCTTCCTAAAACATACTCTCAAAATTTCATCATAATTTTGTCTCTTAATCTGATGAATCATTATTTATTTGATTAGGTCTGTCACCTTCTTTGATTAAATTAATCAATTTAATTTAATTAACCTTACATTTATGTTTAATTAAATAAATCATTTTATTTGATTAAAATCTCTAAAATCCTCTTCTTAAATTAAATAAATTAAATTTTTTTTGATTTAATCTAATATATTCCTCCTTAGTTAAATAAATCAAATCATTTATTTAATAATCTTTTCCTCTCAATTCTTGACTTAAATCAATTCATAAATTGTCACATCATCTAATTCTTCATTAAATTAATCAAAACCATGATTAAGTTAATCCCTCTCATTAAAATCCTCTAGAGAATGCAAGTTGCACAAATTTAATTCTCTATTTTCCCTCACATGGCATCAAAAGGGAATATTCCCTTATTTGAATTCAAAAAGGCCAAGTGGACTTGGTCCTTCCAACAAGGCATTTAAGGCCTCTTACATGTCCTTGACCTTGAGCCAAGTGACATTAACTTCATTTCCCTTCCCTCTTCAACAAGTCATCTCATAAATTCAAATTCAAACTAAATTCATTTATTCACACTTTGGCCAAAATGTGCACAACCACTAACCATTCACATCATGACATGTGGCAATCAACCTTTGGATTGAAAGTTAGTCCCACATTGCTCAAATCTTACTTTCTCTTCCAAATTGAAAGTTATAAATTGGAGGATTTTCTCCTCATTTCTGATTCACAATTGCATTCAAAGTTAATCTCTTCACATTGAGAGCTATTTTTGCCCATTTCACTCAACTATTCACCATCTTCAAGATTTGTAACAAGGTTATGCTCAAATCTCTTTGGGAGATTTGACCATTTCTCAACCACCCAACATTGCAACTTAGGAATTGGGAAAGGGCCAATTGCAACACTCCATTGGCACCAATTCCCCCATGGGATCTTAAATCTATTAGCTTAATTATGATTTAACTTCATTTCTTGTATTGTGTTCTTCATTTCCTAATTTTAGTTTAAATAGATGAATTTCATGGGGAATCTCTCATACTTGTTTGCATGCATTTGATCTAACAATTTAACATGTTTGTTCTTCTTGTGCATTTGCAGGTTTACGAGTTCACATTTTGGTGCTAGAAGGAATACAGGGTTACAAAATTGAATTAGATGGAATTACTGGATGAATGACACATGGACGCCCTAAATCATCTACAGGTCTACCAAAATCACTTGAAACAGAGCTACAACAAGAAGATAAGGCAACGCACCTTCCAAGTTGGTGACCTTGTGCTAAAAGAGAACCAAAAGAATGTGCCAAATCCAGAGAGCAAAGGAAAATTTGAACCCAACTAGCTGGGACCTTTCGTCATCACCGCAAGCTATAAATCAGGGGCATATCAGTTGTCAACACCAAAGGGCGAGCCTCTACAGGAGCCTTTGAACAGTTCTCACCCCAAAAAAATGTATGCCTAGGAACTTGCAAGGTATAGAACCGAAAAATACAAAAACAATTAGAAAAAGTCCAGAAAAAATGGTTACCTTGATGAAAACTTAGCAAACAGGCGTTGGTGACAACAAAAAAATCAAAAAAAGGATTGAAAATAGTAAAGAGAAAAAAATCATCCTCTAGTGAAAACCACTTCGGTGGTGCCTTGGACAAGTACCTTGGTGAAAACCTTGAAAATAGGCACCAAGCCTAAATAAAATCACTCTCTATCCATCAGGATCTGCATGACTCATCCATTCCATCACTCTATTTATCCTTCCATCAGCCACTCGCATCCATACCATAGCTTGAGTTGATGCCCGTATCAAATTCCACCATAACGCTACTTGGCATATTTCTAAGGTCAGTTTGTCCTGCCTTCATCGAAGTAGTCTATCGCACGACGTTGGGGGCATGTTCCTATACCTACATCAGATCGAATTCGTGTATATTCTCCTGATCTTCCTAAACATTGAAAAAACCAAAACATTCAGAAAATTCATCAAAAAACTCAAAAACATTTGAAAAATCAAAAACTCCAAAAACATTCAAAAAATCCATCAAAAAAATTCAAAAACATTAGAAAAATAAAAAATAAAAAGCATTCAAATCATCAAAAAACTCAAAAACATGTCGAAATATCAGAAAATCTTCAAAATTCATCATTGAGTCTTGTTAGTTTTTCACCTTGCTGAACAACGTCATCTCTGAGCTTGAACATAGGCAAGGTTGATCTTTGATCATCCCCCGAGACATTTTAGGTCAGTCCTTTAAGCGTCTGTCACAATGGCAATCCATTTTCCCATCTATTTCACATTTTAGGTCGGTCCTTAGGCGTCCGTCGCAATGGCAATCCATTTGCCCATCTATCTCATTAGCAGTCAAGTCAATTTGTTGTCCGAACTACGTTGTCTCTGAGCTTAAACATAGGCAAGGCCATCCTTGATCAGCCCTTGAGACACAAAATCCAAAAACATTCATAAATCTTGAAAATACCAAAAAAAATCATAAATCTATGAAAATACCAAAAACATTTGTAAAAAATCTCAAAATCCAAAAACAACCTCAAAATATCTGAAAGACCCAAAATGGTGCACTCATCTCATTTCGCTTTCACCTGCATTAAGCATCGCTCATAATAAAATCAATCATCACCTTCACCCTTTGGTGAGTTAGTCAGAAACAAGTTTAGCAGGTTCAAAAGTGAACACCTAATCATCAAAGTCTTGAAAGTCTAAGTCAATAAGCAAGCAAGTTGATCAACTCAGAGTATCGGTAGCTTATCACCCAATCAGTTCTACCAAAACCCTGATCACAACATGTCCTAGGATGAAGCTTTCTTACAATGGACATAAGCATCAGGTACCCCATAGTAGTTATTCTTGGTTAGCGGTATGAAGAACATTAGCTTGTTTAGTTTGCTTTATTTGGTCTTTTATCGACTTATCTTATTTTACGCCCAATTCAAGGACCTCTCGATGATGCCTAAACAAAATAGGTTTAGAGAGAAAGGAATGGGGGCAAAGATCATTGTCTCTTTTATTTACTATGCTTATGAGATACACTTGTAAAATAACTTAGTCATGTGTACTTTGTTTGGTTTGTGGAGAGGATGTTTTAGATATCTTGTTGACCACATAGGAAGGCTTGCTTTCCTGTGTTTTGGCCTGAGATGTTTAGAATGTCTAAACTATATCCTAAATGAAGTACACATGCTAAGTGTGAACAAGAATACTCCTATCTGTTTCTCAAGTCAAAGTCCATCACATTGGGTACCATGCCATCATGGTCCTTTATACTTTGATGCATCGTACCTATGTGTGCTATCAAACATAATGTAATTGACCCTTTGAAAATCCCAACTCCTAGCAATGAAAATCACCATCATCTTGACTAACTCATTAATTCTAATTTCTTATATCTTCCTTTCACACTAACATGGTATCATAACAGTAATCAAAACATCACCAATACATACATATTGCATCCACCAGATCATTAACACATTGCACCATATCATTATCTTAAGTTGGGAAGAACAATATAAATTTGTTATTCCAAGCATCTTAAGAAAGCATTACATCATCATTTGTATTCATTACCATTTGCATATCATTACACCATCATTAACATACATTACATCCATAAAAGCATCATTAAAAGCATGAGAAAATATACAAAAAGAAATGCATCCATTGCATACATTACATCACATAAGCATACGAAATAGGAACATCTCATAACATCATAATAAAACTGCATATCATACATTTGCACCATACATATCATAAAAAGGTGAACCATCTCATATATATCATCAAAAATACACTGTTATGATACAAATCGAATCAAGTGTACATCGAATACATGGTAACATAAGGCCAAAATAGTGCAACCCATAAATCAAAAGTACAAAACTATCTATGATCAAAAGGGCTAGCCCTACTGGCTGCTGCCCTCTTGCCTATCATCGTGATCCTCTGTCAACCACCTCCCTATTTGCTGGGAGAAGTCTGGCACTCTGTCTACTGATGGCACTGCCTATCGGTACTGCCGCCGATAGTACTCAGCTTCTCTAATAGCCTTTTTGTACTCTCGAATGTCAAATGATCAGCCCTGGGATGTGGAGGCTGCACTCTCTAGCTGTCTCCGTTGACCAATCTCCTGATCCCTCTCAGATCGTTCCTGGTCTCTCTTGGCTATAACTACAGCAACTTGCTACCGGGCCTCATCCCGCTCTGCTGTCAAAACCTATACCTAGCCCTACAGCTACTGAATCAATGCATCACAAGGATCTAGTTGTCCCACTGGCTGTGTTGCTAATTGATGTTGTGGTACCACCTGAGGCTGCCCATCCAGTCCTACTAGACCCTGTGCTCCATCTCTCGGAGGTGATTACTGAGGAGGTGGTACACCTCCCCGACCTCTGCATGTTGCCTTGCCTCTGGCCCTCTGATGTGGAAGCACTGTCCGAGGAACTATCAATCTCAGTGGAGGCCAGAACCATGCCCTATACACTGAAGTCACCCCTACATCTGCTGGCCTCTGATCATATGGTCATGGTTGGGCCACTAACTGTCTGAATGAGGACACTGTCTCATCTGCTGGAATGGCTAGCCCCCATGCTGTCTCCTTGGGTGTACAGGAAAAGAGTGCTATGTACTGATTGTCGGGCCTATCCTGCATCTCACCAAACTATCTGGCTACCCTGTCAGGAAGGTACCTCTCCACCATACTGTGCTCTCGGCCCTGCATGAACCTGTCCTAGCGAGAAAAGAAAAGTTGTTGAGCATCATCGTACCACGGGCCTATACCCATCCACGGCCTCCATATGAACACTGTCATCTCATCCAAAACCCACCACCAGTAGGCTATACCATATGTACCCATGTGGGTAAAGTGAATCTCTGCCCCACCATACCACCACACAATGGGATGCCCAAATGTGAAGAAGGGTAACTCCGGCCCCGAGAGCCCGACCATCCATATAAGGAAACCCATGCAAATCTTTGTACAAAGAGGTCAGCAATACTGGTCCCCAAGCAAAGCACTCTCGGTGAACGCAATCCGTTGCCATGTCAATCCCCAACCTAGACTGAAATATTGGCCATGTCGATCAAGAGCTCCAAGACCAAAAATAATGGCAGCCACAATCAGTTTATAAGTAGGGGTTATACCCCAGTACCGCTCCAAATCTATTTGACCGTCACAAAGGATGAGCTTGTCAACACCCATAACACCAAAGCAGGCATCCCTACCCTCCTCCAAATCGTAGATCACTCGAGCTCCATGAATGGGTAGTCGGAGGATGCACCAAACATCCTCAAGAGTAATGGTGGCCTCGCCAATAAGAAGATGAAAGGATGATTTCTCACTGTGCCACCGCTCGGCCAAGGCATGCATCATACCTAGGTGTGGCCGAATAGGGGGGACGTACGCAATGTGCTATAGACCAAGCATCCCAAGCTACTCCTGGAGATATATGTGCATACCCTATAATCTCTCAAGTACTGGCCACCGGTGCTCCCTCGAATGAAGTACCTCACGACTCTCCTACATAAGGAAGGGTACCGCGTCAGTTTACCTAGGGAAAATCTGCTACCCGTATTGCATTTTGCTTTTAAAACAGTAAAAGTGACATTGTTCTCAAAAGCGGTGCAGTTTGTAATGTTCCAAACTGTGCCATGCAGTAGACTTTGGAACCCCATTTTGACAAACTATGCTGCACGATGCTATTTTTGCATGCGGTTGAGTTTGGTGATCAAAACCCTAAAATCCTAAACTACATTGTGCAATGCTCTATGCATAAGCAGTTCTATATAGGACCGCACGGCCCCAACTTTATGGTTTTCATGACACTATATTGTGTCGCACAGCGTAGACCGAACCTAAACCCTAAATAATGCACGAATAACAAGAAAATCAAAAGTCAGATAGGGTTACATACCACACATCCTGCAGTGACTGGTCGCTGATGCACTCATACCCGCTCTGACACATGTAGAGGAAGCTATCGTTGTGCCATCGTGACCAAGACTCAGAGCTCAAGGTGTCAAGTTTTCAAAGGTTTAGGATTGCAAATGTTTTGAAAGTGACCCCTCGAGGTCTATTTAAGCCTGAAAATTAGGGTTTTTTGACCTAATTTGACCTTCCAACTAGGTTTCTGGTCCCGTGATCCCATTTTCATCCAACCGAGGACCATGTTACATCCTTTTTGGGAGTTTTAACTCATTTTTTGCCATTCTGGGGGATTTCTAGCCTATTGGACACCTTGTCATCTTTTTTCGCAAGATCATCCAAAAATAAATAAATAAATTCGTCTGATCTCTTGAGGGGGCAATATCCAGTATTATCCTCCCATTGGGGCAGTAGTGGGGGATCTGAAAAAAAAAAAAAAATTGAACCTTTGATCACAACAGTTTATTTCTTTGAACCAATGCAACAAGTACATTGCTTCAAAGAGGGGCGAAATGTAGACATGGAAAATGTACAATTTCATTTTGGCACACTTGGTCCCGATTACTAACAAGATTTCTTCCTAAATCATACTCTCAACATTTCATCATAATTTTGTCTCTTAATCTAATGAAT
Organism: Sequoiadendron giganteum; assembly: GCA_007115665.2. Lineage (NCBI taxonomy): Eukaryota > Viridiplantae > Streptophyta > Pinopsida > Cupressales > Cupressaceae > Sequoiadendron > Sequoiadendron giganteum. Next base: position 22,560,574 of record CM021108.1, on the reverse strand, counting down.
CATTATTTATTTGATTAGGTCTGTCACCTTCTTTGATTAAATTAATCAATTTAATTTAATTAACCTTAAATTTCTATTTAATTAAATAAATCATTTTATTTGATTAAAATCTCTAAAATCCTCTTATTAAATTAAATAAATTAAACCTTATTTGATTTAATCTAATATATTCCTCCTTAGTTGAATAAATGAAATCATTTATTTAATAATCTTTTCCTCTCAATTCTTGACTTAAATCAAGTCATAAATTGTCACATCATCTAATTCTTCATTAAATTAATCAAAACCATGATTAAGTTAATCCCTCTCATTAAAATCCTCTAGAGAATGCAAGTTGCACAATAAATCAATTACTTTGATTTATTTAATTCGCTATTTTCCCTCACATGGAATCAAAAGAGAATATTCTCTTATTTGAATTCAAAAAGGCCAAGTGGACTTGGTCCTTCCAACAAGGCATTTAATGCCTCTTACATGTCCTTGGCCTTAAGCCAAGTGACATTAACTTCATTTCCCTTCCCTCTTCAACAAGTCATCTCACAAATTCAAATTCAAACTAAATGCATTTATTCACACTTTGGCCAAAATGTGCACAACCACTAACCATTCACATCATGACATGTGGCATTCTACCATTGGATTGAAAGTTAGTCCCACATTGCTCAAATCTTACTTTCTCTTCCAAATTGAATGTTATAAATTGGAGGCTTCTCTCCTCATTTCTGATCCACAATTGCATGCAAAGTTACTCTCTTCACATTGAGAGCTAATTTTTTCCATTTCACTCAACCATTCACCATCTTCAAGATTTTTAACAAGGTTATGCTCAAATCTCTTTGGGAGATTTGACCATTTCTCAACCACTCAACATTGCAACTTAGGAATTGGGAAAGGGCCAATTGCAACACTCCATTGGCAGCAATTCCCCCATGGGATCTTAAATCTATTAGCTTAATTAAGATTTACCTTCATTTCTTGTATTGTGTTCTTCATTTCCTAGTTTTAGTTTAAATAGATGGATTTCATGGGGAATCTCTCATACTTGTTTGCATGCATTTGATCTAACATTCTAACATGTTTGTTCTTCTTTTGCATTTGAAGGTTTAGGGGTTCACAGTGGGATAATTCTTTCAACAAAAACTTCAAATCCTACTTGGGCCTACTTCCTCTCAGTTGCAAAACATTAAAACCCTAAAAAAATATTTCACAACAAAATTTATTAAATACAAAGTTTGATTAAAATGTATGGCCAAATCAGAAACTTGAAAGCCTCCAAAAATGCCTCCAATCAAGCAGATTCCAAAGGAAATCAGCCTCTTCTCTAAAATTGTGCCTTGTATAGAATTAGGCTTCAACATATTGCTCTTCAATTAGCAATCAAATTACCTCTGTAGTAGGATTAAATTGGCCTGCATAGAGAAAAATTTTAGTTCTCCTTCAAAGAAATGGTTCTCTCTCCAAAATCGAACCTCCAATAGAAAACTCAATGCCTTAGTGCAGGAAAAGAATCACACCTAGAAATAGAGTCATGGCCAGCTGAAGAGACAAATCATGCCTCAAACTGCCTTCTCATAGAAGTGTCTCCTTGTGCACAACCAAAGGTAGTCAAACATGGGCCTCTTCAATTTAGTCTCCACAAATTCCTCAAATGAGAAAAAAACAAAGTGTTTCCTCAAGCAGTGAATCATTCCTGGTCTCAAAATGTTGCGTCCAAGAAAAAAAATCATTCCTTCACAAGAGAAAAATCATGGGTCCCAATTTTTTTTCCAATCGTGTCTCCAATGGAAAAACCACTACCAACAAGAGATCGTGCCCTCAACACAAAAAAGGATCCTTCAATGCAAATCAATGGAAATGATGGCTCCAACCATCCATCCACAACTTCATATGCAAACTGGAATCAACAAGAAAAATTGGCAAATAGGCAACTTTAAAATTTGAAATTTTTTAAATGCCGAAAAAAAAATGATCTCAAACACTTGGATGAAAACTCTCAAGGGTAGGAGAGCAGAATGGTTGGCTCTGATACCATGTTTGTGTCAAACACCTCCCAGGAGCACCATCTTAAATAAAAGGCCTTCACATATAGAGACAATAGAAATTACTCTAAGATTTATTAGGAATGAATCTATATTTTCCCTTTTTTCAAACTTTGTAAAATATATTCTCCAAAGTAATAAAATTATTTGTGTTCTTGGATACAAAAGTATTGAGAATAATATATATTAATGGTCAATCATTCCTTGAGCTACACTTTCCTAATCAATAAGAATAGCCTCTTATGAGAGCCACTTATTGATCATGCTCTATTAAATATCAATAAAAACAACTATTAAGTCTTCAAAATAGACATGTATAGAAATGGTCAATATATTGTCTTTTATTTAAAATTTGAAATACACAAAAAATATTAGTATAACACATACACCATCACATTAATAATTTAATGCCCATTTCATTTTATTTCAAAAATATCTACACAAACAATCTTATAAAGAAAAATATGGTAAATATTACATATTTGAAAATATTAAAAATAAACTAAAATAATAATTATAATCAACATAAAAGATGATACAATATATACTATTTCAATCCCCTTCACATAAATTTTTCTATTATATTATCACCACTACACTTATTTTGTTTTATAAAATATTAGAGCTTTACTATTTACTCACACATGGTAACCTATAAAAAAATAATTAAAGAGAAATAGTAAAGTTCTAGCCCAAAACTTGTATATAATCCCATCAAAATGTCCTTAAAATTCCTACCATCTAGACAATTTTTGATCCACTAATAGTTATTCAATAACAATTAAAACCCCCTTTACACGGTGTAATGACAGAAAAGAGTCCCCCATTTCCTTGCTTAATTTGAGAATAATTAATGATCAATTGGACTTGATATCACCTTGATCTAGTGTTGTGATGTATTTTACACATCCACATTAGGTCTTGGGCCCTTTTCAAGCAAAGTAAACTTAATTTTTCACTAATTTAATGTTGTAAAGTGTATTTATTGACACCTTCACATTAAATTTAGGATGTTTGTAAACTAAAGTGGACCTAATCTAGTGTTGTAATGTGTTTTACACATTCACATGGGATTTAGGACCCTTCTAAGCTAAATAGACCTATTTTTTCCTTAATTTAGTGTTGTAAAGTGTATTTATTTACACTTTCACTTTGCATTTTGTACCCTATTCCATTTATGACATTTATATCATCACTAATAGGCCCCTAAGACCCTATATTGAGCATCCAAAGACATATTTCAATCAAAAGCCTAAGTAAATCAACACATAAGCTTAATTTACACACTCCTCGGTACTTTAGCAATCAAAATAAGCCCTATGGGACCCATTCGCCACTTTGGGAAAATGAGTCCCATCTAGGTGGGACTTGTTGGTTATTTTTTTGGGAACCAAACTTTATCTTACCACTTACCTATGAATCTGCTAGAATTCAATGGTTAGCAAGGGTAAGGATTGGCCACCACTTAAGTAAAGGTTCTAAGGCCCTAGCTTCTTCACTTCGGGCTCTGTGAAAATCAGGAGGGTGATCCCTAGCAATTTTTTCATAATAATATTCTTATGCCATTTATATTAATGACTCTACAATATACAAAGATGATTCTCACATATATGCTCAATTAGTAACTATATCAAAGAAGTTGGCTACTTCTCAAACATAATTCACACTTAGAGCATGATAATAGTAAAATCTCATAACTTTGTAACCCCTTTTTATAGAATTTGATTTAATGAATGGGTAATGGCTGAGTTAATCAACACAATACAATATAACTACTTAACTTAGTCCAGTACCTCATCCTTGGAACATATTCAATATCAACACCCACATAACATGATAGTAATTTTCATACCTAGCACTATATGAAGCTTTGAATTGTTGCATTACAGTATTTCAACATTATGTCTTAACCTTTACTTCTTACTAGCATCCTACTATTTAGTTTAACACAAATTTACCATATTCAAGCACCTACATTAATTCTTTGAATTAATAAACAAGAACCGACCCATACATCCATCTGAAATTGATATAGACAAATAAGATAACCTTGACTATATTATTCATATTTTGTGAAAATAGTACATAGGAGAGTAAAATGGTGTTGGAATTGTGCTATTACTATTTTATATTTCCATTATTACCAGTAAGAAATTACATATGTGTATTGACAAACCTGAACCTTAGACGTATCACTAGAACATTCAATAACCCTTCCATTTCTTGTGTGACTAGATCTCAAAATGACTCACTAGCCCCTCACCTCTGTAATAGGCCCTGGAATCCCATTTATAAAGATATGGGAGAAACAAGCCACATACCAAATTACAATTACATTTAGATATGAGGGAAAATTTTACGCTAATTTTAGATATTTCTATAACGGTTACATCTAATCATTTGAGATCAAGGGGGAGAAAAAATATAACAAACTCCATGCATTCAGTTGAAGAAGATGAACCAACCTTCCAAAAGGCACTGTTCGTTGATGCAACATCACAAAAATCCCATGTCCACATAGACCAAAGAAGATTCTCCACAAGTACCAGAGGCAAAAACTTACACACTTCTTGAAAAAAGCATACTAGTTGTGGAGGATATAGAGTCCAACACTTCTCCATCACACCAACACAAAATATTTCTATGTCAGCACCAAAGATAAAAAATGGCATGCATGCTAAAGAGGATGATCTTAATGCAGTGTAAATGGTCTCATCGAAAACAAAAACAAGGCCAAGATGCTACTCTGATTCATTAGCATCAGCGTATGCTCGTCCACTTTGTGTTCATGTTGAAATTGGAGGAGAAACTACTCCTACCTCATCAAAGTCTTCAAATGACACAAGAGAAAGAAGGTAATGTCCATATTTTGGGTCAGTATCACCTCCACCATCCGAAGGGATATCATAAAACTCAATGAGAGAATTGTGCCTCCCTAGGTAGGCCTTACGATACTTGTTTCCTCTCTTTTCTCTCTTCACAGGATCAACTGATTCCTTCCCCTTAAACTTGACCAATTCTTCTGAAATGGTTCTACTCCTCAGGTGGTAACTACTCATGATACAACCCTTCTTGGATTTCTTGTATGCCTTCTTCTCCTTTGGTGTTTTAGGAGTCCCTGGTATCTCAATTTCATTTTCAAGAGCATTGTTTGGGGACTCAAATAGATTAAGTCTCCTAGACCTTCAGACTAACTTGACAGACTCATTCGGCTTACTCATTTTTACAATGAAACAAAATGAGAACAAGGAGACTCTTAATTTGTAGAAGAACCCTCATAGGCTTTCTCTTAAAAATACTCTTGATGAACAAACAACTCAAGCCTCCACAGTTCCCATTAACTCATAAATGAATTTGTAGACTATAAATCCTCACCACCCTAGGATTCAAAAACATGCAAACTAATATAACCATAACTAAAACAAGCAAGAATGAGTACCTACTTGGGGAAAATTTTATCATGATACCTCTACAACCTTTTACCAAAGAAACTCTTTGCCAACCATTTCATGTACTTAAGCTCAAAATTCAGCCTCTGATTGAAAACTGTGAAGAAAAATATGGCTAGAGGTCCTCATTATATTGACCAATGTAAGTGTGCCAACCATTAATACTTGAGGAAAGCTTATGTGAGCAAGCTGACGATCAACTACTTGATTTTTGAACCTCAGCCATTGATCACATATTGAGATAAATCAACGAATAATTAATCATGGTAATTAGTTATGACAAAGCTAATTGCATGCGCTTTATGCCTTTTCCTTAATAAAAAAATCCCAAGTGGATAAACATCCACTCTGTCTGCATATTTAAATCACATACTTAACATTAAAAATCATTTCATGTCATGTTTACCCACTCACCTGTGGGAATAAATCCACTTGCAACTCATTGCTATAAGACGGTGGGGAATGATCATGATTTAATCTCAAAAAATCAGCTTGTACCATGCCTTAATTTAATTTCACCTTCCTATGTGTACCAACATCTGACAGAAATGATACCCATAATCAAAATAATTTCCCAAATCTTGAACACATGCCAAAAGAGATTAGCTCCAATATGGCACTATTTTGGTCTTCATGTCATCTCGACCAAATTTTTTTAGAAACCCTAGATTAGACATTCAAACCTAAACACCTTCCACATAAGAGAAAACATAAAAAAGCAGAGTTTTGCATGCGAATGTGCAAAATGATATATTCAGGAATTCAAAGATTACAATGAGATGATTTGCTTTATAAAAGCAAAGTATGCAACCCTAATGTTGACCTAAAAATAGCTCAACCTAAGTAAAGTTATGCAAGTGTAATTAAATATTAATTACAACAACAATTTTAGCAATACTTCATCTCCACTAAAATCCATCTGATCCCTTAAGATATTCCACGTGGAAGTCACTCGCTTCCCCGTTGAGAATTTGGCAGCGAGGGTGTGACCCACACAGGATAGCAGGGAGCAGTCTTGATTGACCCACGTCACCCGCTATCAACCATCAATCCCAGCTCCATAGTAACATTCACTATCATCCAAGCCAAGCAGGCCCCTCCAAAAGGCAACATGTGTCAATTCGCCCGCTAGCTCATGTGATTTTAAAAAATACCAAATAAAATCGGATGAGGTGGCAGGGAGTGGTCAAGATTTGACCACATCACCCAATGAACATTGTAGATTTCACTTTGATACCACTCACAGATCATGAAAGGATATCAAGCCCACCATATACAAAAGACACATGGCTTGTGCACACTAGCCTATGTGATTAAAATAATGGAAAATGAAACTGAGTGGACGCACAGGGAACGAGCCAGATTAAGACACATCTCATGATATTGGTCATTGATTTTCCTCAAAGCTCCATCTACTGACCCTTTGAAAGCACTAGACCCACCACCGAATATGACATATGGCAACTGCTAGCCAGCTAGTGTGAGTATTTAAATGAGAAATTAAATAAGGCGGGCATGTGGGGAGTGGCTGATATTTGTTCACGATGATCAAACGGTCATGACACAACAAAAATCTATAGATGCCATAAAAGTTAGTTTTTAAAAGAGGGCCATCACTAGGCAGATGATGATTGGGGACATGAATACATGGATTAAGACCCTAGGTGAAAATTAAAACCTGATCATAGATCTAGGTAGATTATCTTGAAGAAAACCAACCCCGCAAAATAATTACATTTTGAAATGACTATGGGAACTGACAGGTAACAGTAGGACTTAGGGGCCGATAAAAGAATGACCCTGATGCCACGAGTCACAACTTAAACAACCGAGAACCTGCACCAAAAGTTCAAAATCAAAATAGAATGCCAATCAAGACCCTCAAACCTAAAGATTAATTAGGAATGGTTTTAACAACACAAACCCAAAGCATTGGTGAGGAACATAACCCTAAGCCTCAAAACAAGGGTCCAAGCCAAATGTTACAAGACTTAAAATGGAACTAAAGAAGAATTAGGGGGTTCCATTAGTGGCTCTTGTTGGGGACATCTATTCCTCAAGAATAGATCAAGATTCTAAAATCTCAGGTTGAAGTAGACTAGGCATAGAAAGGAAAACCAAGACCTGCCTAGACCAGGCAAGAAGACCAGACCAAAAAAACCAACATATGTACAGTTTTACACAGGCCAAAAAAATTAAAACAAGAGATCCAATCTCCATCTTCCTTGAAGCATCATCTAAAATGCAAGATTTCACTTTGCACCCTGTAATTCTACTAGGCTTCAACTTTATTGGGTGGCCCCAGGCCCCCAAACTTAGAACTAGCACTTGCCCCTATCAAAAACCCTATTTTCCACTATTTGTACCATGTGAAGGTTGCAAGAATTCTCATGAATTATCCACTTGTTCATCACACTACAGATACTAAAATCAACCATCATGGATATATGTATAAATTTATTATTATCATTATCATTTATATCCAACTGAGAACCATTGTTGAGCATTTTGATTAGTGTAGCATTCTATTTGACTCAAGTTACAACCATATTCCACCAAATTCCCATCCAACTAGATAGGAAAAGTGAAGCATTCATAATCAATCTGATCCCTATGATCATATAAGCTGACATCAAATTAATTTTTCTCTTTAAAATGAAACCCCTTATAATACATATTCCTTTTATGAGTCCCATCCAGGGGCACATACTCCGACCCTTTGAAATGATACTACAATTTCATTTCTAGTATCCCAAGGTCATAATCATCTGATTTTTTCCCCACACAAAAACCACATTCACTTTGTGTAATGAACAAGAAGTGTTCATATATAGGTCTGTTTTCAAAATAGTGCTCACATTCCTCATAGCAATATAAACCAGTTATGTTGCCATATGCTCTACTTTCCTGGGAAATTAATTCATCGGATCCCATAGCAATATTTCTCTCATTTTGGTCATGGATTTCCCCACAAATAGCATTATCCAAACCATCCCAAGCATCAAAGAATATCTCCATTTCAGTTTCATTAATATGGTTCAGTTTACCTCTTGTATCGACAACCCTCTCAAAGAAGGATGTCTCATAAGATGGGATAAATAGTTTAGGAGTGATAAGGTCAATAACACGGTGCCCAAATGTTTCCTCAACTGATGAATTCACTAGCTCTCCACTATGAAAAGTTTGTTACTATTTGAATGTTTCTTGCTAGCAACCATACTTGTCTCTTCACCTATTTCCTTCTTGATACAATCCTCATCAAATACAACCTTGTCCATCTTTGCTAAGACACTCATATATTCTATTTTTGTTTTACATGAACATTCATAGATAACCAAGGCTTGATCCTCTCAGTTAGTAACACAACTCTAATCATTCTAAACGTCATGCTCAGGCTCAGGATGTTGAACACACATAGTCTTATCATCAAATTCATCATCAACCACACTATTAGCACCCTCCAATTTTGATATAAACAAATTGCATTCCAAGAATTATTTACATGTATTTTGTTCATTTAATGGTAAGGACAAAACCTCATGAGCAATGATGTTTTCTTGCCCCTCAGGTATGAAGAATTCCTCCAAATCATTTTCATAAATAGATTCATAATCCTCACAAAAATTCCCAGAGCCCTAACTTTCACTACATAGGTCATCCATTTCCAAAGGTACATGAACAACACTTGCAAATCTACCAATGCCTTCACCTACACCACTAGATAGATGTTCATCCTCTGAAATATCCTTATCCATTACTTGGATAGGTCTTTGATCCTTATCCACAAGGTGACTACCATTGTCTTTTTGAGATCTCAAATTTTGTATGTAGTCATACTTGGCCTCCTCAACAATTTTGATCCAACTGTGAGCACTATTTCACAAAAACCGCTGGCCTTCATGGTTATTATTTTCCTTTCATGGCTTCACTGTATTCTTTATTGCTCACAACTTTTCGAAGTTTTCCACGTGCCCTCCAAACGGGGATTCCTGTCGCTTTGTATCACTTTTCCTCTACCGAATTCCGTGTGCATGACGCGTGGCTTTCTCTGGTCATTTTCTGAGCTGGGCCCACTATGCAATTATCTTTACTTGGCATCTCCCACGTGGCTTCCTCTAGGAGCTTTTTTTTAGGGTGTCCCTCATTCTTTTTCTAGGCTCGTTATGCTCGACGCGTGGCGTATTCCTGTAAGATATTTATTTGGGAGTTGTTGCCTACTGCATTTTCTTCTTTGATGTTGCATTTTCTTCTTCAATGCCATGTGTTCATTTTTGTTGTTGCATGGCCTTCTCTACTATGAGATGGCTTTGTTGGTGCACTACTGAGCAATCTTTCTATTCGGTGCTGGCTCGAGGAGATTTGGGGCATCAATGTCTGATCAAGGCATCTCTCTCTGTGGTTTTCAGGTGGTGGGTTGGCCTATATAAACAACCCTGCTTCTCTTTAATTAGGTTGTTGTTAAATAGATAAAAACTCTCGAGCACTAGGAAACGACATTTGTAATATTTTATTGAACTTGAAATCTGCAGACTGTTCCAATCAATTCGACCTTTTTTGTTTTCATGTTTTTGATAAGATGGTTAGACTATTGTTTTCAGGCAGTGGGCTGGCCTATATAAACAACCCTGCTTCTCTTTAATTAGGTTTTTGTTAGATAGATAAAAACTCCCGCGCACTAGGAAATGACCTTTGTAATATTTTATTAAACTTGAAATCTACAGACTGTGCCAATCAATTCGGCCTTTTTTGTTTTCATGTTTTTGATAAGATGGTTAGACTGTGTGTTAATTTTCCTATAATATATGAGTGTATGTTCTTCAGCTTTTGTAATCTTCTATAGCTTAATAAATAGAGATCATGTTTTGACTCCTCTATGTTGGCCAAAGTTGTATTAGATTGTTCTATATAGTTAGAAGGTGTTCTTATGTTTTAAAGTGCTTTTGAAAAAAATTATTTAATAAACAACTGTGAACCCCTAAACCTGCAAATGCACAAAGAAGTCAAACATTGTTAGTGTTAGTTCAAGAATGCATGTAAAGATTTGAGAAATTCCCCATAAAATCCACCTATTAAGCTAAAATTAGGAAAATGAAGAACATGAAACAAGAACTTGAATGAAATCCTAATTAAGCAAATGAGTTAAAGATCTTATGGGGGAATTGGTGCCAATGATGTGTTGCAATTGGCCCTTTCCCAATTCCTAATTGCAATGCTTGATTGAATGAAAGAAATCGTCAAATCTCCAAAGAGATTTGAGCATAACCTTGATACAAAATATGAAATGTTGTGAATGCTTGGTTGAAGTGGGAAAAATTAGTTCTCAATTGTAGAGAGTAACTTTACATATGAGTTGTGGATGATGATTGAGGAGAAGAGTCTCCAATTTATAGATTTCAAAGATTGGAAGAAGAGTGAGTTTGAGCAATGTGGGATCAAAGATCATCAAATAGCATTGTGCCATTTGTCCACATGTGATTGGATGAGGAATGTGCAAGTTTTTTTCAATGTGCCAATAAATGCAATTAGGTGGCATTTCAAATTTGAGAAATGACATGTTGAAGAGGGAAAAGGAATGGAGTTATTGTCACTTGGCTCAAGGTCAAGGACATGTAAGAGGCTTTTAATGCCTTGTTGGAAGGACCAAGTCCACTTGGACTTTTTGAATTCAAAAGAAGAATATTCCTTTTTTGATGCCTTGTGAGAGAAAATGTGAACCCCTAAACCTGCAAATGCACAAACATAGCAAACAAGCATAATGTTAGATCATATGCAAGTGAGAATCAAGATTCCCCATGAAATCCATTTACAAAATTAAGATAGAAACGAAAAACGAAGAACAATGCATTAAACCAAATTAAATCTATCTAAAATAAGCAAACTCTTGATCCCATGGGGGAGTTGGTGCCAATGAAGTGTTGCAATTGGCCCTTTCCCAACTCCTTTGTGTGATTGTTGATGATTGATCCACTTGATGATGAAGAACAATGTGAGTTCTTGAGAAAACCTGCAATAACCTAGCTAAGATTTTGCTTTGAGGATGAAGTTGAGTAGAGTAAATTTACTCAAGATGTGGATGTTTGAATGAGAGGAAGAGTCTCTCATTTATAGATCTCAATCTTGGAAGAGTGAATGAAAATAAGCAATGTGGGATAAAAGATAATCCAATGGCATTATGCCACTTGTCCACATGTGATTGGAGGAGGAATGAGCACATTTTGGTCAATGTGTATGATAAATGCCATTGGATTCAAATTTGAATTTTGAATGTGACATGTGAGAGGGAAATAGAAATGAAGTTAATGTCACTTGGCTCAATGCAAAAGGACATGTAAGAGGCATTGAATGCCTTGTTGGAAGGACCAAGCCCATTTGAATTTTGAATTCAAATTGAGGGAATATTCCCTTTTGATGCTTTGTGAGGGAAAATAGAAGAATTAATAAATCAAATTATTTGATTTATCGTGCAACTTGCATTCTCTAGAAGATTTTAGTGAAAGGGATTAAGTTAATCATGGTTTTGATTAATTTAATGAAGAATTAGATGATTTGACAATTTAGACTTAAATAGACGAATTAATTTAAATCAGAATTGAGAGGAAATGATTTATTAAATAAATGATTTTGATTTATTTAACTAAGGAGGAATATGTTAGATTAAATTAAATAATGTTTAATTTATTTAATTTAATAAGAGGACTTTAGAGAATTTAATCAAATAAAATGATTTATTTAATTAAACAGAGATGTAAGGTTAATTAAATTAAATTGATTAATTTAATCAAAAGAGGTGATAGACTTAATTAGATAAATAATGATTCATTAGATTAAGGGATAGAATTACGATGAAATGCTGAGAGTGTGATTCTGGAGGAAATGTCGTTATTAATCAAGATCAAGTGTTTTGGATCGCGAATGTACATTTTCCATGTCTACAATAACATTTAGTGGTTTAAGCCTTTGCATCCAACACTGTGCTTAGGTAATTTCATTCATGATTTGGCGCATCACCTTTAGTCTAGATTTAACATTTTCAGCTATCTTCCTAACCCTTTACCTCTCCCACTAAAATGAAGATCCAGCTTTGATAAAACCCAGAGGTCAGTTAGCTAAGTGGATAATGTCCCTCAATAGCTAAGTTTCCCATAAGACTGCTGCCCCCTACAAAATCTTGCATCAACAGTTCTTTTTCTGGCATGCCCAGTGGGACGCAAACTAGCACATTCACTTGATACAAGTGTGTATGAGCCATAGGCTTGTAACCAGGTCACAAACTACAAGATTCCTTGGCGTACTGATACCACCGTTAGTAACTGTAAATCTAAGAGTTTGGAAGGGTAGTACTTCGCCTCCCCCTTCTCCTCCATCTCCTACACCTATGGCCATTATAAAATATATAGCTTGGGATGCTCGTAGTCCTTTGGTAGCACTAGTACCTCCTGCAGCATGGGCTCCCATTTCGTCCTCTGCTTTAAAAGCTATTCCTAAGTTTTCTGGAGATGAATCAAAGACTCCGACGAAGCACTTACAAGATGTAGCAGACATATGTCTGGTGCAGGGGGTTTCTAATGAAAATGTGGCTCTAAGATTACTCACCACCTTGTTCTGAGGAAAGGATTTGAACTGGTATAAAACTCTTCCAGCTAGCACAATTGCTACTTGGGACCATCTTGGAACCCCTTTCTATGAGTATTTTTCAAATACTGGCGATAGGTCATCACTATATCATCAGCTAGCTAGCATAAAGCGAGCTCCTCATGAGGCTCTAGCTGATTTCGATGCTTGGTTTCATTCAACTTGGTAGAGAGTTCTTGTTGGTAGTTGACCACCTCCAGATTTGGCATTCATGTTCTACTTGAAGTCGATTAATGTCGATATTTCCATGATGCTTCAAGCTTTGGGCAGAAATACTCTACCTGATGCTTATGGTTTGGCTGTCACTGCGGAGAACAACATGATTGTTGCTGGAAAGCTAGCGCTAAGACCCATCCTACCATTGGTCCTAGAATTCAATGCCGTGGAACCTGAGGCAGCTTTGACCAATGCTCCTGTAACTCCTCCCCATTCTATGTATGTGTACCCGGGAATGGCTCCGTGTGTAGCTCCTGTGCCTAACCCCTTGACGACTAAGATGAACGAGATGAGAGAACATATACAGACTATGACAAATGCATTAACTACCATGAAGCGGTAGTAGTATATGTACTAGAAGTCGGCCTACCAAAATTACCAAGGTGAAAAGGCTCCTTACGAGTCAAATCAGTGGAAAGATAGATCGCGCAACAATACTCAAACTCAGCCTAATAACCAAGATGTTCCAGTGACCCTGTCGATGCAGACCATCCATCCTAGTTCAAGTAAAGAGCTAGTGGCAGGACAAAATAACCTAACCAAAGACACTAATTCATGGTGCTTTCCTTGTAATGATGCACACATGCGCCGAAATTGTCCGCAGGGAAATTTGCAACAGAAGATTGCAGAGCAACATAGCCAGGGCAACATACCTCCCAAAAACCTGACATATGCCTCTCAGCAAATGGATAATGCAATCCTCGCTGCTCAAATGCAAGGAATGTCTATAGAGCAGGAGTTAGACATAGTTCCAAACCAAGCACTCTTTTCATGGATGGAAGGAGAAGAATCAGCATTTCCGAATGACATTCCCATAACTCAAGTGCCCTGAGTGCAATTATACTACAAAATGTGCTCAAAGTGGAGACTAACTGGAGAATTCACATCTTCACCGAACAATGCTCCATCTCAATCAATGCCTAGTCCATCAGTAGGCCTGTCATCAGTCCCACAACAATCTAAGGCAACTACTCCCAACTCTCTGAATTCACTTCCTTCAAAGACAAAGGCTCCTACGATCACTCCAGCTATTGCCAAACAATCAGATACACCAGCTGTGACACCTACACTAGCTATGAGACCTAAGGATCAAGCAATCGTGACTCATCAGTTGTGAACACAGTTCAATGTGTTGGAAGAACTAAAAAAGTCATCTGCCAATGTTTCCTTGTGGGATATCTTGGAAATTCCAGAGCAAAAGATGCTATTACAGAAAGCATTATCGGGAGAGGAAGATGTGAATATGTTGGGATAGCCTAGTGAAGAAAAGGTATCCAAGCCAGACTTGGATAAAGTGTTAACAAATCAACCAAAAGAAAAGTTCAAAGCCGAAAAAGAGAGCAAGCCTAAACCTAAGCCTTTCTTTCTAATGCTTATCATTGGCAACAAGCTATTACATTATTGTATGATCGACTTTGGTGCTAGCACCACTGTCATTCCTAAGCAAGTAGCTAATTCTTTAGGGTTAAAATATGAGCCTCTTAACAAGGGAGTCATGCAGCTAGACAAAAATAGGGTTGATACCATCAGGGTAATCAAGGGATTAACTATGACAGTGTTTGCATGCCCCAGTATCACTGTGAATTAGGATACCATACTCATTATTGTCCCCCAATAGCTAATTTTCCCATAAGACTGTTGCCCCCTACAAAATCTTACATCAACACCAACCAATTATTTGATCAAAATCCTGAGGCTTCAATTCCTTGGATAAGGTACCAATCCCTAGCTCACAAATGCAATAGAATAAGTCAATACATACTAGATATTCAGGTCACAACTTTTGAGGAATTTCTAACAAGGCATCCAAGAACCTTTCTAACAATTCATATGGTGGTTCTCCCTCCTGTATTTTCATGTTAGACAGTTTTTTAACAAAGAACATCTAATAAAAATTGCTTAAACTTTGTTGAGATTCATCATGGATCTATCTATGATTATCATGCTGCAATACTGAAAGATTTTCAAAAGTATCAGGGTATGTGCAAGATCATCATGGAAAAATGGGCCCTTAAGTGGCAATGAAAATTCAAAAAAATTAGAGTTAGGCAACTAGACATAAAAATTTGAATAAGTTATCTATATTATTTAAAAAATATGTAAGAATAGAATCTGTGTAAAATTGAATGTAGTTTCTAAACTACTAGGTTTATTTTTCTAAAAAAAAAGTCTATTTGGTGAAAAATTAAAATTTCAATGTAGTAGTACTTAAATTTTAGGCAAAAAATAAGAAGTAGGTGTTTGTTTGACCACCCTGACCATAATAAAATCATAATATTTTTTTATAAGATTTTAGATATAAGTAGAGGACTCATGTCTAGATGTGATGCATATTTTTTTATAATTTTTTTCCAAGTAAATAATTAATTATGATTTTTTTATTACAAATTTTAAAAAATATTAAAACTCATATGTCTGACCACCTTGACTCGATCAAAACTTCATGAAATTCAATTTTTTTTTAATCCTATAGTATGCAAAGCATAGAATGTGACATATGTTTTGGATTAAAAAAATGTGATACCGTTTGAAAGCTATAGATGTTTTTCAATTAGTCTATCAATCAGGACTTTAGTCATAATTCTAATAGAAAATGAATAATAATTATTTATTATATTCAAAGTAAAGTATATTTTATATTGGTGGAAAGCTGAGAAGCTCCTTTACAAGCCCTTTTCATTTCATCAATTTTGGATTAAAAAAAAGTCGTCAGCCACATGGACGAAGTCTAGGAAAGCAAGGTAAGTTGTTAAACACGTTTTTTGTGTTGACTTCTTAGGATTGGCAGGTCCCAACCAAATTCCAAAGCAAGCTTGAGGCTAATCCCTACGCATTAAATTTTGTGTCAGACATATCGGATATACGATTCATCCGATTTGAATCTGATATCTGATATGTTTTAGATATGAGTTCAAAAAATATTATACAATTTATAATATATGATTTAAAAAATGCAATAAAGTTTATAATTTAATATATAATATACAATATAGTTTATAATGTAATATATAATATATTATATTATTATGTATAATATTTAAATATTATTTCAATGTTTTAGTTAATGTATGTATTTTTAAATATATATATATATATATATATATTACTAATATATAAAATATTTAAATATTATCTCTTTCTCTCTCTCTCTCCATCTCTCTCTCTCCCAAGTCTCTCACTCAATCACTCCTATATCTCTCCCCTCTACTCTCTCTCTCTCTCAAGTTTCTCTCTCCTAACCCTCTCTCCCTCTCTCGGGTCTCTCTCTCTCTCGCTCACTCACTCTATATCTCTCCCTCTACCCTTAACCCTAAACCCTAAAACCTTAACCTTTAAACCCTAAACCCATAAACCCTCTACCCTGTACCATTAACCATATATATGCTTTATCTCTCTCCCACTCTCTCTCTCTCTCTCACGTCTCCTTCCAACCCCCTCTCCCTCTCTCAGGTCTCTCTCTTAGAGTCACTCCCACTATCTCTTTCCCCTCTACCCTTAATCCTTAAACCCTCTACTCTCTACCATTAACCCTCTCTCTCTCTCCCTCTCTTCGGTCTCTCTCTCTACCCTCTCTCCCTCTCTCAGGTCTCTCTCTCTCACTCACTCCCTCTATATCTCCCCCTTTACCCTTAACCCTAAACCCTAAAAATTTAACACTTAAACCTTCTACCCTCTACCATTAACCCTATATACCCTGTATCACTATCCCACTCCCTCTCTCTCTCAAGTCTCTCCATTCTACCCCCTCTCCATCTCCCAGGTCTCTCTCTTAGAGTCACTCCCTCTATCTCTTTCCCCTATATCATAAACCCTTAAACCCTCTACCCTCTACCCTTAACCCTCTACCCTCTCAGAGTCACTCCCTCTATCTCTCTCTCAGAGTCACTACCTCTATCTCTCTCCCCTCTATAACCCTTAACCCTTAGCCCTAAACCCTTAACCCATAAACCCTCTATCTCTCTCCCCTTTGTAACCCTTAACCCGTAAACCCTCTACCCTCTACTCTCTCTCTCTCATGTCTCTCACTAAATCACTCCTCTCTCTCTCTCTCTCCTACCCTCTCCCTCTCTTAGGTCTCTCTCTCAAATTCACTCCCTCTAGATCTCCATACCCTCTACCCTTAACCCCCCCTCTCTCTCTCTCTTAGGTCTTTCTCTCAAAGTCACTCCCTCTAGATCTCTATACCCTCTACCCTTAACCCTCTCTCTCTCTCTTACCCTAAACCATAAAACCTTAAATCCTCTACCTCAACCATTAACCCTTAACCCTTAACCCTTAACCCTAAACCCTAAATATTTAACCCTTAACCCTTAACCATAAAACCTAAACCCTAAACCCTCTACCCTCTACTATCTCTCTCTCTCAAGTCTCTCCCTCATACCCCCTCTCCCTCTCTCAGGTCTCTCTCTCACTCACTCACTCCATCTATCTCTCTCCCCTATACACTTAAACCCTAAACCCTTAACCCTTAAACCCTTATAACCCTCTACCATAAATCCTATACCCTAAACCCTTAACCCTTAACCCTAATCCCTTAACCCTTAAACCCTCTACCCTATATCCTTAACCCTTAACCCTTTTACTCGTAAACCCTCTACCCTACACCCTTAACTCTTAACCGTTAACCCTTAACCCTTAACCCTTAATCCTAAACCCTAAACCATAAACCCTTAACCCTTAAACCCTCTACCCTCTACTCTCTCTCTCTCAAGTTTTTCTCTTCTAACCCCCTCTCCCTCTCTCGGGTCTCTCTTTCTCACTCACTCCCTCTATATCTCTCCCTCTACCCTAAACCCTAAACCCTTAAACCCTCTACCCTGTACCATTAACCATATATACCCTTTATCTCTCTCTCACTCCCTCTCTCTCTCAATTCTCCCTCCTACCCCCTCTCCCTCTCTCATGTCTCTCTCTCCTCTACCCTTAACCCTTAAACCCTCTACCCTCTACCATTTACCCCCCCCCTCTCTCTCTCTCCCCTCTACCATTAACCCCCCCTCTCTCTCTCCAAGTCTCTCTCTCTCTCACTCCCTCTATATCTCTCCCTCTACCCTTAACCCTAAACCCTAAACCCTAAACCCTAAACCCTAAACCATTAAACCTTAAACCCTTAAACCTTCTACCCTCTACCATTAGCCCTATACACCCTCTATCACTATCCCACTCTCTCTCTCTCTCTCAAGTCTCTCCATTATACCCCCTCTCTATCTCTCAGGTCTCTCTCTCAGAGTCACTCCCTCTATCTCTTTCCCCTATACCATAAACCCTTAAACACTCTACCCTCTACCCTTAACCCTCTACCCTCTCAGAGTCACTCCCTCTATCTTTCTCCCATCTATAACCCTTAACCTATAAGCCCTCTACCCTCTACTCTCTCTCTCTCTCTCTCAAGTCTCTCACTCAATCACTCCTATCTCTCCCCCCTCTACCCTTTATCTCTCTCCCACTTCCTCCCTCCCACTCTTTCACTGACTCCCTCTATCTCTCTCCCCTCTCCCCTTAGACCTAGACCCTAAACCCTTAAACCATTTACCCTTTATCTCTCTCCCCTCTCCCCTTAAACCTAGACCCTAAACCCTTAAACCATTTACCCTCTATTCTCTCTCTCTCTCAAGTCCATCCCTCATACCCCCTCTCCCTCTCTGAGGTCTCTCTCTCTCTCTCAATCACTCCATCTATCTCTCTCCCCTTTACCGTTAAAACCTAAACCCTTAACCCTTAAAGCCTAAACCCTTATAACCATCTACCCTAAACCCTAAAATCTAATCCCTTAACCCTTAACCCTAAACCCTTGACCCTTAAACCCTCTACCCTTAACCCTTAACCCTTAACTAGGTTAACTCTTAACCCTTAACCCTTAACCCTTAACCCTTAACCCTAAACCCTAACCCTAAACCCTTAACTCCTAAACCCTAAACCCTAACCCTTAACCCTAAACAATTAACCCTTAAAACCTACCTATACCTAAACCCTAAACCCTTAACCCTTAACCATAAACCCTAAATCCTTAACCCTCAACCCTTAACCCTAAACCCTTATACCTTAACCCTTAACCCTAAACCCTAAACCCTTAAACCTTAAACCCTCTACCCTCTACCATTAACCCTTAGGTCTATGTGCACAAATCGGATATCCAATTTGTAGCACTAAAATCCTACCATTGCAAAACATTTTAAAATATTTTTCAAATAAGATATTCGATTTTATCGGGTATTGGATTTTTGGGCCAAAGAAAAACCCCATGTGGATCGTTTTGTGCATTCCAAGGGATCCTACATTCTCTTTGCAGGTGACAAACGCATGGTTTCAGACAAGAAGAGACAAATATCAACATTTTGGAGCATCTTCTACTCAAATCAATCATAAGCAATGATTTTTTAGCATCTTTTATGGGGTATAATGGGGAGCAATAGTCATCGGAAGAAAAAATGTAAGAGAAAGTTTAAAAAAGAACAAATTGAAGCATATAGACAAAGAGATAGAGAAGGTCATAGGAAGAGAAGACAAGGTATGTTAAATACTGGTGAACCTGAGCCCTAGTGTCTTTCAAGTGAAGAGGAAATTGAATATGTTCAAGGTGAAAATGTTGAACATGATATTGAAATTGGGAATGAAAATGTTCAAATTGATATTGAAAATGTTGGAATTGAAGATGTTGAACATGATATTCAAATTGGGAATGAAAATATTGAAATTGATAATGAAAATGTTGGAATTGAAGATGTTGAACATGATATTGAAATTGGGAATGAAATTATTCAAATTGATATTGAAAATGTTCAAGGTGAAAATGTTGGAATTGAAGATGTTGAGCATAATATTGAACAAAGTGTAAATTATGTTTCACTAGATTATATGAGAAATGAAGAACCTTGTGTGGAAGAAATACATATTCCAAATTCAAGACCTTCAAGAACCCCTAAATGGTTACTTGAAATTGATGGGAACATTATAAACAATTTTGAAAGCAAGAGGTCAACACAAACTATTCAGTTGTGGGCTACAATACTTTTCAACCAATATTTTAATGATAAGACATTGACCGAGAAATACCAACGTTTTGTACAATTGCTAAAGATGCAAAAGATGAGACCTTTGCTAGCCAAATTGAAGATTCATGTGAATAAGAAGATCGAAAAAAATTCTATTATTGTTAAAAATATTTTAATGCTCTCAAGTCTATTGGAAAAAATAACAAGGAAAAAG
The DNA here is from genome assembly GCA_007115665.2 of Sequoiadendron giganteum. Taxonomy (NCBI): domain Eukaryota; kingdom Viridiplantae; phylum Streptophyta; class Pinopsida; order Cupressales; family Cupressaceae; genus Sequoiadendron; species Sequoiadendron giganteum. Next base: position 22,540,032 of record CM021108.1, on the reverse strand, counting down.
ATAAGAGAGATGCTTGGAAAGTAATCACAATCGCCCTTGTAAAACATCAATTGAAAAAGGCTCACTTTATGAGACAAAATTGTATTGATTTTGACATAAATCATAAAAATTTGGATAGAGCACTTGCAAGAAGACAAAGAATAGATGATCCTCTTCAAAATGATACATGGGATTTTGTCGGGAGGCTTCCACGTGTTGATAAGAAGCTAACTGATAATGTAAAGCAGTTAATTCAACAATTTTGGCATGATAACTCTAGAGTATCATCTAATGCAAAGGATGTTTTAAAGTTAAGAATTGGAAATCAAGACCATACACCGCATCCTAAAAATTTCTTGGAATCGAGCCAAACAATGTTGTTCAAAAATTTCATTGAAACAAATCCAAATATGGAAATCTCGCAAAGGAATTTTGAAGGTTTGAAGCCATTTTATTGTGTGCCTCTTAAGATTCGTAATACTTGTTGTTGCAAATACCATGTGGAGTTTTCAATGTACCATGAACTATTATGCTATATCCATTCTACTTTGCATACTAATGAAATGTTGCAGGAGTGTGGTGCAATGCATCTTCTAAAATCATCAAGGGACTTGCTAGATCTATTTTTATGTTCTAGAGATGATGGTTGATTTTTCTATAGAAATGATTGTTTAAATGTGAAGTGCTCACAATGTGGTGGCTTGTCAAAGTTTTTTCAATGTTTTCATGAGGGTTCCAAACATGAATTTGGAAAGAATCTTGTTGAGAAAAAGAGATATGAGATAGTCAAATATACTTTGCAGAGTGGAGGTGAAGGTTCTAGATGCGAGTTGGTTACAAAAGAATGCAATGTTGCTGATTTTATTTTAGATTTTAAGGACAATATTTTCTACAAGTATGCAAGGCATAGTCATAGGTCTCAATGGTTGGATCAACAATTAATGATGTGTAAGGACTCTTTTCTGATTGGCACTATTATATCAATGGTTGATTTTGCATAAAACTACACATTGCAACCATAAAATGAGGTAAAATCTCAGTATTACAATTCCATTCAGATTTCTATTTTTGTCCACATAATTTTTAGACATGCACCTGATAGTACAGAGGAGGATCAAAAGATAATTCGAGAGTGTCATTTTTATATGAGTGATGATACATTTCACTCGTCCGAGTAGGTGTCTTTAATTGTGATATTTTGTATGTACTTTTGCGATATTTTTGGCACAATTGATCATGGACATATTGCAACAATAGCCAACTTCGATCCTTTCAGAGAGGTATATGACAGATTACAATAATATAGATTGGTTAGTCAAAGCATCTTTTATAGTTTGCATTACCATCTCATCATCAATTAGGTAATTTAGAATAATATAGATTGGTTATTCTAAGAATCTTCTATAGTTTGCATTACCAATTCATCATCATTCAGGTTGTTTAGATTAATATAGATTTGTTAGTCTAAGTATCTTTTCTATTGTGACAATATAAATTTCTCATTTGATAACTTTTGCAATATTCTTGGCATGATTGATCATGGACCTACTACAACAATAGGTAGCTCTGATCCTTTCAGAGAGGTATGCGACAGATCACAATAATATAGATTGGTTATTCTAAGCATCTTTTCTATTGTATGTAGTTTAACTACTACTTTGATGGTTTGTACAGGTTCTTGTCACTCTAGAACGTCAACATACTACTCTTGTGGAAGACTATGCCCTGAATGCCTCCAATAGGCAAATATTTAAAATTTTGAATTTTCAAATGTGAAACAATGTAAAAAGGTCATAACTGTGTATGGGCATAATCTATATCCAGTGATGTTTTTTGAAATATGGGTCAAATTTCTGGCATTATATAAAGGGTATGTTCAAAATGTAAAGGGGTCTGTATTTTGGAAACTCATAGGTTGAAATAGTCAGACAAGTGCATGCTTTGTTATTGTTATTGAGATAATTCTATAAGAGCTTTTTGTAATTAATTGAGCTACAACTAGAGGTTTTCTTCTTGGTTCTTTCCTGTCGGTATGCTCGTTTGAACCAAGTTTTGTAATATCTCCTATTTATATATAATAAATTACAATGGCTTGCCACTTTTGCCAAAAAAAATGTAAAACGGTCATGTGAATGTCATTTCTAATGTAATCGAGTCTTTGATCTAGCAAAGTGGAAACAAGGTATTTGGGTGTGCATGATGTTCAAGTTGATTGGGTAAGAGTTTTTTGATGCAAGAGCTAGGGGGCTTTAAACAACAGAATTGCAATTAAAGATGATTCAAACTCTAATTTGATCCTCAAACCCAAACTTGGGTGCAACTTCACCAAAATAGGCCCATTTTACAAAGAGACTCATATTTAAACACTTCTCAAGCCTGAAATTTTGATGGGGCAGCATTAAACATCCTACCAAACTACCAAAACCACATTTTTTTGGTGAGATATGCTCTCTAACGCTTTATTTCAACAAACCCTCATTTTTAGCAACTTTCATGAGGTCTTTAAGGAAATCAATGTTTCCAACCTTGCCACACCCTATAAACTCATCAAAAACCTCTATTAGAACCTGTACAAGCTTTATCCAACCATAAATCTTGCTGCCCCCATGTTTCATTGACATTAGCATGTTGTAACCACCATTTTTCACGTAATTTCACTCATTTTTGCCATGCATGGCAACTCACCAACTCAACTATAGACCTTTCCAACTCTTTAAACCCACATATTCACCTTATATAGTCCTAATAACATCTACCATGGCCATACCATCAAGGTACAAACTCTACAATAGATGCAATGGCATTTTAGTACTTTGGATTCTTGAGGGAAATCACCGGTCCAATGTAGCTCAGAGTGAATCAGTGTATTTCGGTGCAAATGAGGACCATATCTAGTATAAGTGTACCCATTTAGACGTGTTGGAATAGTTCATTTGGTCATACGAGTTGCATAATGAAAGTTACACCACTTTGCAACTTTACATTGCTTGCATTTGACAACTTTTCCCTCAACTGAAAACTCATCACCATGGGAAAATGCCTCAGAGATAGAAAAAAATGAGAGAGTTTATTGTAGATGGTCCCAAAATGATCCCATAACCTCATATGGAGAGTCTATAACCATCATGGTTTTTGAGAAATAGCCCTTCAAAGATTGCTTCCTTTTAGCACTTTGGACTCTTAAGGGAAATCGTCGGTCGAATGTAGCTCATAGTGATTCAATGTATTTGGGTGCAAAAGAGAACCATCCATAGCATAAACATACCCATCCAGATGTGTTGGAATAGTCCGTTTGGTCGTACGAGTTGCAGAATGAAAGTTGCACCACTTTGCAACTTTACACTATTTCCATTTGGCAACTTTTCCCTCAACTGAAAAATCATTACCACGGGACAACGCCTCCGAAATAGAAAAAAAAGAGATAGGTTATTGTTGATGGTCCCAACATGATCCTATAGCCTTAGATGGAGAGTATGTAAGCATCACGGTTTCCAAGAAATAGCCCTTCAAAGATTGCTACTTTTTAGCACTTTGGACTCTTAACGGAAATTGTCAGTCCAATGTAGCTCAAAGTGATTCAACATATTTAGGTGCAAAAGAGGACCATACCTAGCATAAAAATACCCATATAGATGTGTTGGAACATTCTGTCTAGTCGTACAAGTTGCAAAATGAAAGTTGCACCACTTTGCAACTTTACACTGCTTGCATTTGGCAACTTTTCCCTCAACTAAAAACTCATCACCCTGGGAAAACACCTCTGAGATAGAAAAAACCAAGAGAGATTATTGTGGATGGTCCCAACATAATCCCATAGCCTTAGACAGAGAATCTTTAAGCATCATGGTTTCTGAGAAATAGCCCTTCAAAGATTGCTGCCTTTTAGCACTTTGGACTCTTAAGGGAAATCACCGGTCCAATGTAGCTCAGAGTGATTTGGAGTATTTGGGTGAAATAGGACCATCCCTAGCATAAACGTACCCATACAGATGTTTTGGAATAGTCCATTTGGTCATACGAGTTGCAGAATGAAAGTTGCACCACTTTGCAACTTTACACTACTTGCATTTGGCAATTTTTCCCTCAATTGAAAACTCATCACCACAGGAAAACGCCTCCGAGATAGAAAAAAATGAGAGAGGTTATTGTGGATGGCCCCAACATGATCCCATAGCCTCAGACGAAGAGTCTATAAGCATGATGGTTTCTGAGAAATATCCCTTCAAAGAATTTTTCTTTTTAGCACTTTAGACTCTTAAGGGAAATCGTCGGTCCAATGTAGCTTAGAGTGATTCAGCATATTTGGGTGCGAAAGAGGACCATCCCTAGCATAAAATTACCCATCTAGACATGTTGGAATAGTCTCCTTGGTCGTACAAGTTGCAAAATGAAAGTTGCACCACTTTGCAACTTTACACTGCTTGCATCTAACAACTTTTCCCTCAACTAAAAATTCATCACCATGGGAAAATGCCTCTAAGATAGCAAAAAACTAAGAGAGGTTATTGTAGATGGTCCGAACATGATCCCATAGCCTCAGACGTAGAGTCTATAAGCATCATGGTTTTTGAGTAATATTCTCTCAAAGATTGTTTCCCTTCTACACTTTGGACTCTTAAGGGATTTCACTGATTGAATGTAGCTTAGACTGCTTCGGCCTATTTGGGTGTGAAAGAGAACCATACCTAACCTAAACGTACCCATCCGGAAGTGATGGAATAGCTGGTTTGGTCATATGAGTTGTAGAACAAAATTTATTTATGCCATTACAAGTAGTTTTCAGTCTCCAACCAAACTCCAACGCTGATTTTTTGTGCGAAAAAAAGCCATAAGACCATAACATGTTGCGAAAAACTAGTAATTTTCTAGAAATCAGCATTGCTTTTGTATTGAAATTCACAAAATTTCATTCAACCAACATATTTTCAAACCTTGAAGAGATTTATACGCATTTTTTGAATTTAAATAGACTCCCCAATGTCCACAACTACCTTTTCAACTACCAAGATCCTTCGTTTTTCTTAAAAATTGCTAAAATTGACAACTTTTTGTTAATAATGCACTTTTATGCAACTTTTCTTTCCAAAACACTTATGACTAGTAAAAATAGTCAAACACCTTTATTTAAACCCTACCACAACTTCTAGACTCCTATCTTGCACTTCCCTTTACAATTTTGATAATTTTCCTTCAAACGACTACATGGCAATTTTGAAAATTTTGAAGCAAGAATGCATTTTTGGCATATTGGACCCCTAGACTCAAAAATTCAACTTAATACACCTTAAATGGTCTTTATTGACATTATTTATCATAAATAGATCACACTTAACCTCTCAACCTATCAACCTTCAAATGTGTAATCTTGCAAATAGTAGATTAGGTGGGAAACTAGAGAGGAAGAGTTGATGGTGAGTGGCCTAGTGAAGGCTAGAGAAGAAGAGTTTGAGGAATATGGTGTTAGGATAGGGGATTATCCTTGGTTGTCATATTTGGTTGTGTGGAAGATGTATTCTACTATGGGGATGGTTCTAACCATAAAGAACCTGAGAGAGATTGTGAAGAGAAGAGTTGAAGGGCAGAGATACATGTGTACTTGGAAAAAGCTTATGGAAGAGCATGAAGAAAAGATACTAATGTATGGATGTTTAGCTTTGTGTATTGAATTTTTGTGTGCAGGTGTCAAATCTTGGGAAACATTAGCAAGAAGATCCATTTGAGAAGGATCAAGCATTGCAAGACCAAGACAACGCAAAGCATGAAGGGTACAAAATCCCTTGGAGGAAGATTTACATGCAAGTGACTTGGAGCGGGTTTGAAGGGATTGTAAAGAAGATAGGAGCAGACCTATGGAGTGATTTATGGGGCATGCATATTTTGTACCCGGGGAGTATGGTGCAGGAGCACCTGAAAAATGTAAGCTTTCATGAATTGACAAGGCCATTCCTCCTTTTGTATAGGATGTACCTTAGAGGAATGGGTGTGAATTAGATAGGGGTAGGCGTAGGAACAATTTTTTAGGGGTGATAAAGGGATTAGAGTGGTCCAAGAACACTGCCCTGTTAAGAAACATATTTTTTTGTGCCTTTTGAGTAAAGCTAGAGAGTGAGTTTTTGAGAAGTTGAATGAAAATATGTTGGAACTTGTTGGAAACTATTGGAACAGGTGTATTTAATGATGTTTAAGAGGTGTGAGTGATTAATAGTAACCCAAAAAGAGTAAAAATGTGAAACCCTAGTTGGAATGGGCAAAAACAAGGGAAAATTGGTGATTTTACAAAGAAAGTGTAAGCAAAATTATGGGGCAGCATAATACAATGATGTTTTAAGTTTAAGTAGACAAAATCAAGAGGGAATGAAGTGGCTTCAAGATTGAGTGAGGTCAGAGCATACAAGTTCCAATAAGCCCTACCAAAAAGCCAGTGAATTGTTTGATAAAAAGCTCTGGTAGACATGTATAAAAAATGTGGTAGCATAGACAAGGCAGTGGGCTATTTGAAAAAAAGCCTCAAAGAAATGTGGTCTCATAGAATTTCAAGACAAGAAAATGAAATCGACAACTGCTCCTAGTTATTAGTTATGCAATGTGAAGTAATTGCATAATTGCTTAGGTTGACTTTGTAACAACTTTATTGTAATTGAAACCTTTTCATCTATCAACATCTAGTTGTTAGTTATGCAATGTGAAGTAATGCTTTGAGTTTGAAAGATGTGCAATGCAATGTAATCAATGATATACATATAAACTACATTATATAAACATTCTTTTTTATGCTATTGTACATTGATATTTAACCATTGCTCAAGATTAAATTTTCAAAGAGTTTAATCATGCACATGAGGAACAAATTAAATTTCAATTGTCAACTTCTATATATCAAATTATCCAATAATCAAGTGTATTTCCATATACAAAAGTGGCATCGACACCAACTCAAACAAAGTTTTACAAAATGTGGCATATGCCATCTCAATATCTATTCAAAATTTACATGCCAAAATGTCTATCTCATCCTAAACTACTAGTGGATCATCAAAATGGAGCCTCTTTGAAGCACTCGTTGGCTCTAAAGGTAGTTGCACAAGAAAAATTCAAACCATAATTGAGATTACTTATACTATATAATTTAAAATCGAATAATTAACTTCAAAATCAATATACATTGAATTTTAATTGAACTCTAAAATTGAAATCTTGATTACCTGAAATATATGTTTCTTCAAAGGGTCTGGAGTCCTAGAATATACCAAACCAATTTTTGAAATGCCAATCTATATATGTGAAAAAAAACATAAAATTGATCAAGTAGAAACCTAAATTTGACCACTTACATTTGGTCAAACTTATTTCTTTCATCTATATATCCTCCTACCCGCATTAATTAAATAATATCGCCATTATTTGATTAATATCCTTAAATTCCTCCAAATATCTAAGGTGTTTAGTTAAATAATTAAATACCTTGCCCTTTATCCCTTTCTTCCAAGGAATTAAATAAATAATCTAGATTTATTTAATTCCCTTTATGTCACATCCATCCTTAATCCTAATCCCCTTGCCTAATCTGATCATTAGGGATGTGCACATTCCTAATCCATGATTAGGAATGTGTCACATCCTCTAACTTTTGCAGGTTGACCCCTAATCTCTTTTATCCACCTAACCTTCCTCTAATCCCGTACTTGCACAACCTAATCATTGATTAGCTATCATAATCAACCCCTTAGTCAACTCTCCTCATCCCACAAAAAAAATTTAATTATTTTTTGTCTTTTCAAGGTATTTTTTGAAGAATTTTTAATTCCTCACTCATCCCCATGTACCTTCCAATGGAATTTTAAATTCCATTTATTTACCCAAGACTTTCCAAGGAATATTTTATTCCTTTTTCCTTCCCCATGCATATTAAAATGTAATTTTTAATTCCTTTAGTCAACCCTTTGATCTCCACCCTTGATCTTCTCTCAAGAATGAATCTAGACCATTCATTCCATCTCCCTTTGCAAAATGACTAACACTTAGCCATTTGCAACCATAATCACATTCATACACTCTCATTCACAATCTATCAAATTCGTCTCAACCCATCTCAATCTTCAATCAACGCAGTCATCTTGCATCCAAAATCAAGCATTTACAAGCTGTTATGTTGTTGAAATCGATCTAGGAGCTCACATAATCAAACAATCAATAGGGCCAACCAACCGATCAACTTGGACAAGGTAATATTATTCTTATCTTGCCTTTTTTCAAGTTCAACGAAAGCCCTATCCGAGGTGGTGTTGTGATTTCTCTTTCCTTGCATTTTCTTTGTATTTTGCACTTTAGGTTAAGCAAATTTTATAGCACACATTTTTGGCAAAGCCCAGTGGGACCCACGTCATGGGTAGTTTCTTTCACGTCCTCTATTGTTTTCCTTTTTTATATATTCACATTTCAATTACAGAGGCAGATCTGCATGAAAAAGTGAATCTGCACCCTCCTAAAAGGTGAATTTGCATGAAAAGGTGAATCTGCACCCTTTGAAAAGGTGAAGTTGCACCCTCTAAAAAGGCGAATCTGCATGAAAGGGCGAATCTGTCCCCTTTGAAGGGGTGAATTTGCATAAAAGGGCGAATCTGATTCAAAAGGAGAATCCACACTCCAACTCGGGTGGGTCTACTCTACATAGAGGTGAATCTGAGGTAAACCAAAGTCCCGTTTGTTACAGTTTCTTATATTCCTTGCCTTTGATTTTGCATATTAATCTACTAACTTGTCTTGTCGGTGAGTGTGTTTGGTTTCACTAACGTTTGGTGCAACTGTCCTTCATGTGCCCAAGATCGGTGGTACGAGACTTCTAACACTTCTTCTATAGGATGATCTGGGCTAAGACCCTTAGTTATTTTGTTATTTTTCATACTAGTTAGGCACAAGTAGTTTAATTAGAGGGTCAATATACCACTGTTTGTTGTGCTTGTGAGTGATTTATCGGCGCATCCACTCCCCTTTCACCTCTTGGCGATCTTGGGTGATGAGAAATCACAGCTCACTCTTGTCTAGTTGAGGACTAGCCGAGACATCTCGTATCTTCTTCTTTTAGCAGGACTTGCCTGGGATTTCATCACCCAAGGGATGATCCCAACCACATGTTACCGATGGGGTATATAAAGGGGGGAGAGAAAAATATGTACCTCAATCTAGTCACATCGTATATGGCGGAGCGTCGAAGCTAGGGTGATACCTAGATAAGACATGAAGAGTTGGTTTGATTTTTCAGTACTTCGTTGGGTCTCTCGACTCACACCTATAGATGGGCTTGTGTTCATGTTGTGCCCCATGTACCATGCATATATCAGGGACTCACGAGATAGCCTTGTTCAGCCTAGGCAGACATCCTTATCATTAGTCTTAGGATCGTGTTGCCTGCTTTTCTTTTCAATCGAGTTAGTCCAGCCTTCTGTCTACTATTTTTTCATGCTTTTCAGCTTTTGCCACAATCCCCCCTCGCTTCTCATAGGGGAGATTTTTCCTAGTCTGTTTGGGCGAATCTGCCTAAAAGGGTGATCTTGCCTAGTCTGTTTGAGCAAATCTGCTTGAAAGGGAAAACTGTTTACTCTGGTTGACCAAATCTACCTAAAAGAGTGAATCTGCCTACTCTGTTTGACGAATCCTACTTGAAAGGGTGATTATGACTTCCCTATTTGGGTGAATCTGCCTACTCTAGTTGACCAATCTTGCTTGAAAGGGCGATTCTACCTACCCTATTTGGGCAATTCTGCTAAGAGGGAAAATTCTACCTTTTATGATTGACCAATTCCGCCTAAAGGGGTGAATCTGCTTGGAGGGGCAATTTTTCCTTTCACGGTTGACCAATTTCGTGTAAAGGGGCGATTCTGCCTTTCACAATTGACCAATTCCGCCTAAAGGGGCGAATCTACTTGGAGAGGTGATTCTGTCTTTCATGGTTAACCAATTCTTCCTAAAGGGGTGAATGTTCTTGGAGGGGCGATTCTACCTTTCACGATTGACCAATTCCGCCTAAAGGGGTGAATCTGCTTGGAGGGGCGATTCTTCCTTTCATGGTTGACCAAATCCGCTTCCTTCGGATGACCAAATCTGTTTCCTCTGGATGACCAAATCCGCTTCCTTCGGACGACTAAATCCACTTCCTCTAGATGACCAAATCTTCTTTGTCTGGATGACCAAATTTGTTTCCTCCGAATGACCAATTCTGCTTCTTCGACCAAATCCGCCTCCTACAGATGACCAATTCCACTTCTTCAACCAAATCCGCCTCGTATGAATGACCAATTCTGCTTCTTCGACCAAGTTCGCTTCCCATACAAAATCCGGAGGGTCAATCCTTCATGCCACAATTAGCCTACCTCTTCCTCAGTCCAAAACCATAATCTGATCATTTCTCCTCTTCCTATTCATCCCTAAACCACCCATTTTAAAAAAAAATAGGAATTTATTTACCCCAACTTTTTGGGGTCATAACTTTCTACTCGGTGGTCATAATTTAGAACCATTTACACCATTGGAAAGGTCTCCAAGAGTACTAATTCAATCCCTAAAATAGCTTTGATAACCCAATTTTAGGGATAGACACAAGTTTCAATCCCAAATTTCACTTTGAAGACCTCCGAAAACGTGATTTACTATGACATAGAAAAAACCAAAAAAATTTGAAAAAAATTAAATTTTGATTTTCTCAATCCTGTCACTCCTAGAATTTTCTGGACCATAATCTGAGCTCCAATCCAATTCTAGTCTGATATTTAGTCCCATCATTTGAATTTGAGCTTTAATCCAATCCCCATTTGAGCTTAACTTGAATCCCAACTTGAGCTTTAGTCCACCTACATCTTCTTCCATCTTCTTCAAATCCATCCTATTTATCTTTCATCATCTATCCTTTCCTTCTAATCATCTATTCCCATCTTTTCTCATCCATATCCATTCCATCTAACATCATGAATCCTTATCTTCCTTTTGCGCAACCGACAATAGTAGTCAAGGGGAATCCCAACTATGTTGATGATGATAACAAAAGTCTTGTTGATCAAAATGAGTATAACATAGATCCCCTTGATGTTATTGTTTCTAGCAAGATTCTTCTGATCCCCTCTCCAAGTCCATCCACTCCTCTAAACTATCCCCTCAAGCCTTCATCTACATCTAATAACAATCCTTATGCTACCCTTGACAAGGGATATCCAATATCCTCACCATCCACATACCCATCATGTCCTCCCTCTACATCTCCCTCCTATCCCACATCTACATCCTCTTATATTAATCCACCATCCTCATACCCCTATCTTTACCATCAACCATCCCAATATTCCTCTTATCCTAATCCTCCACCCATATCCTCCTATGCAAATACATCATCCATGTCCTCCTATGCTAATCCACCATCTCAATATTCCTACTCTAATCCCCCCTCCATATCTTCCTATGCAAATCCACCACCCATGTCCTCTTATCCTAATCCATCATCTCAATCTTCCTATCCTAATTCAACCACCACACCCTCCTATCTTAATATGCCATCCCAATATTCCTACTATAATTCACCGTACCAATCTTCCCAACCTAATTTAGTATCCACATCCTCCCATGTCACTCCCCCCTTCAATGCATTCTACCATAATCCTCCCCCCAATCCATCATACGTTAATCCTCCATCCAATCCTAATCCACTAGTCTCTAATCCTCATCCTCCATCTCCTCTTAGTCCTACACCTAATCCCATCCCCTTATATAATCCTAATCTACCAATCCCTAATCCTAGTCCCCCATCCATTCATAATCCTTCATCCATTCCCATCACCTCACGGAATCCTACATCCCTTCCAAATGTCATCCAAGGACGCATGACAAAAGAGACATCCCAAAATCCACTTCTTGATATTGTGGAACCATGTCATCCCACTCTATCATGTTCGGTCACTACTGATGAGGCCCTTCCCCATCTTATGTCTATCACTCCCATTACCATTCCTAACACCACCAAAACTGTTGAATCCATCAAACCCACCAAATCCATTGAATCTACATCTTCTACTCCTAGATCCAACCAATCCAGTGAAGACACCAACATCCAATCCACTCCTCCCAGTCCTAGTATCACTGACACCCATTCCCATGAATCTCATGAATCCTCCATCCTTCCATCTCCCAAAATTGAGAAGTCCCTCCAACACTCCTCCCTTTTCATGCCTCCCACACAAGATGAGCCATTCCAAGAGCTTGATCCAAATCCTGCCGACATATCCCCTCCCCCAGTTCAAGATCCTTCCTTCCATCTTGTCTGCTCCATCTCAAGATCACACTAGCTCACCCCCTCCATCCCATGATCTCCTTGTCACTCAAGATCCAATCACTCCATCTCATGAGCCCTTATCACCCATTGTTTCAAATCCAAATCCTATCATATCACCTAATCCATTTCCTGATCCCTTATCACTCACTCCTCCCAATGAGGATCCCACCATCCCATAATCTCCATCTCATGATCCTTCATTGCTGCCAAGTCCTATTGTCCTGGCACCACTTCTATATCACCTTGGTAACATTACACTCATCCATGGTGGTCTTCTTGTGGAATAAAAACAAAGCATATGTACCACCCTTCCTCCTCCATCGGCTAATGGACTCACATTATGCTTCCAAAAGAATAAGCATCCTACCATAGATCGCATGCTCAAGACCATGAACTATCAAGGAAAAGGTTTAGGCATTCATGAGAAAGGTATGTTAGAGCCCATCCAAATCAAAGAACACCCGTGTATAGGTGGTCTTGGATATATCTCCCAAGACCCACAATCCAAAAATGTTGGTACAACCTCCATACATCCTAAGTGATCCTCTTCCAAATGAATAAGAGGCACTCTCCATTGCTCCATCAAATCCTTTGTCGCTATCCCCCCTCCTCCATCATATTATCTCAAAACAACCGTCCATTTTCCTCCTACCTCCTCCAAATCCATTTTGGTCCCTTATGTCCCTCCATCCACCATCTCCCATCCTTCATCTACTGCATCTATTTTGGGTCCTTATGCCCCTCCATCCACCATCACCCATCGTCCATCTACTCAATCTATTTTGGGTCCTTATGCCCCTCCATCCACCATCACACATCCTCCATATACAAAATTCATTTTGGGCCCTTATATCCCAAAATCGCCTCCTTCATTTTATCCTCTTCATCCCCTCATCCATCCATCACCTATCCCTCAAACACCTCACAAAAATCCTAAATTCAAAACCCCTAATCAGGACCAACAAAGGCACCCCTCCGTACATACTATCCCACATCCTCCATCCACACATCATCACCAAAATTCTACCTCCATCACTCCATCCACATCTCCTCCACATCATCCATCTCCTCATACCCATCCCATTGCTACTAAAAGCACTTTGGATGCCAAAGAAAAATGCATAAAACCAAACATCCACATGCATCAAAAGCTCGTTATGTCCCCTTCAAAATACATGTTGAAGACAAGAAAAATACAATCCAAATGTCAAATTCATCCAAAAGGCCACAAAGGCCCACTAAAGCTAAAATGAAAACCACGTGGATCCCAAAGAAAAAAGATACAATGCATTCAAATGAAAAATCCATAACAACATCCAAAGTTGCTAATCCACCAAAATTTCATTCACATGCTCCATCTCCTAAATCTATTTTGGGTTCCTATGTCCCAAAATTCACTATCCCAACTCCTCCATTATCCCCACACTGTCCATCCATTCATCCCCCTATCCTTTCACATCCACCACCACATGTGCCAATGTTGGTCATGAACACATTCCCCCATCACACATCTGCTCAATAATTCCATCCATACACTTTTCAACATCCCATCCACTATCCCCCGTATCTCCCCCATCAATCCCTTTAATCCATCCTCTTGCATAATCCATTAATTCTAATAAGGTTGTACCAACATCTAAATAGTAGCTTTCGACATGGGCTCTTACTATATCACATGGAACTTGCTGCTTGAGTCCTTCATCCATATCCTTATCACCTATCTTCTAAATCCACATATCCACATCCCTATCCTTATCCATCTCCAAATGCATTTCTATCCAAAAAAAAAAAAAACTAATAGTAAAGAGAAATAATTTGTCCAATGGTGAAAACATGGCACACAAGTGCCTTGGATAAGTATCATGATGAAAACCTAGAAAATAGACATCATTCTTAAATCCCCCATCCAATTTACTTCCACAATTGGGGGCAAATTTCGTCTATGCATCCCCTTCCTCTGTCCCTTACATTTGCCTATCTTCTACATCCTATCCATCATATCCCATCTGTATCTAGTCCCTCCATCTCCTTTATGATCTTGATCAAGACAGGGGCACATATATATACATGCTTTGGAAATCTCTTGGCATACATTCCCTTATCCATGCATCCTATCTACATATGTCTATCTCCTATTGTCAAACCATCCTGCTATTTGCCATCCCTCTTGCCTCATCATAGGTGACATATCTAGAGTGGGCCATGTCCTTCTTTGTGCCATATTCCTTGGCTACATCATCCATCCATCCATTCTAGTAATCCCTTCCCTCTTCCAAATCCTTAACTTCCCATCCACCCATCCACTAGTCCTTTGCCATCTTTTCATCCTTATCTCCCCATCCTTATCTTCCTATCCATCTTTCCAAATCTGTATCCCTCTATCCATCCATCCTAGCATCTTTCCATCTCTCCATCCTTATCTTCCTATCCATCTTTCCAAATCCGTATCCCTCTATGCATCCATTCTAGCATCTTTCCATTTCCCCATCCTTATCTTCCTATAGGTTATCCCACAATAGTGGTTTAAAATTTTTTGCCAAACTGGGCACTTCAATTATTATTTTTAACTAAATCTTCACATTCAGGCACCTATAGCGGCTAAACCATGTGAAATTTGAAGATGATGCAAACTAGAGTCTTGTCATATTTTTTCTATAGATTCTAAAAATATTTTTTTTCAAAATTTTTGGAATCAGATTGCACTTCTTTTTCCATCTCCCACGAAGATTGGTTTTCTTCATAAAACAACATTTTTAAAAAGTGACGCACACCATATAACACATAAGTTTTTTCCATGAAGGATAAAATTATAATTCTTTCGAATTTAGATTCCTAACTCCAATATCTAGTGCTTCCACTTGGTTAGATAGTTTTTTATTAAATATTTTTTCTTTAATCAAGTTTTGAAGTCAAACCAATTACAATTCAGACATAGAGTGATCGTATAAGGCATAACATTTTTTGTATATATCGAAATTCAATTTTTATTTTTTTGTTGGATTAAGGACTTCAATATCTAGTGCAATCATATTTAAAAAAAATAAAAATGATAATATTCTATTTTTCCACATGTGCAGAACAAAGACCTTCATTTTCAATGAAAAACCTATGTTTAATAAAACTAGAAAAAAATACATAATAAAACCAAAACATATTAAAATTATATTCATTGGATAGGTCATAATAAGGACTACCATAATCATAAATGAAATAAATTTTAAATGAATTCATTTGATCCCCCAAAAGGTAAATCAAAAGTGATTTTTTATTAGCATTTTGATAGGTGTAAAGGAGACTCATTTATAGGTATGGTTTAAAACTAGCGAGGTTCTATCCAAGGGGGTCTGATCTAAGGTGGTTTGATCAAACCCTCTTCAATTTGAATCCTTAAAATGGAACTTTTTAAGGCTTAAATCATTAGATTTTTGAAAAATATGTGATTTCAGCAAAAATCAATTCCTCTGAGAAATTGTAAACCAGCTTTGTGGGATCACCCCTATCCATTCATCCCTATCCTTATTCCATATCATCATCCCTTGTCATTGGTATCTATCTATAGGCTACCCCCATGCAATCCAATGCCATTCATCTCACTATCATCTTTCTTATCTATTTCACACATCTTTCTAATATCCTATCACTCTTCATCACTCATCTATTCATCATACCATCCTCCCCATTCATCTTTTGATGATTCGGATAACTATCCCATTCCCAAGCTTCATGCAATCCCCATCATCCCATTCACATGGCCTAGCCTAGCTCATCATATCATCCCCATCCTTTTATCCACTTATCATGGTCATCTCATCATCCCTTGTCCATAGTCTATCTTTGGACTTGTGTCGAACTACATGGCCCCTACGCTTTCACGTAGGCAAGGTCGATCATTTGATCTGCCCCTGGGGCTGCTTCTTGTCTGGTCTATTGTCTTCCATTGCCTATCCATGGCCTTGTGTCAAACTACATTACCCCTATGCTTTCACGTAGGCAAGGTCAATCCTTTGATTTGCCCCCAGGGCATTTATCTGTCCATCTTGGTCCTCATCATGTTCCCCATTTGTCCTCTTTCCGCATTTATCCATGGTATTTTGTCAAATTATGAGGGATTTTCACTTTCATGTAGGCAAGTCTGATCTTTAATCAACCCCCGAGCCCCTAGGTCTTTAGGGTGTGTCTGTCTTGCATTTTGTCATCTTGTCATGTCATCAAGTACGTCCCTATCCTAGCTGTTCCTTACAAACAAAGGTCATTACTATCATTATATTTAGTTCTTTTCAAATATCCTACATCATGTCGATCACCTAGTTTAGTCCCCATCTCTAGTCTCAACAGGATGCATCCTTCCTAATAGCCCTCGTCAACCCCATCTATCCTTTTGATTTTGTGGCAAGGAACGCTTGGAATTTGATTGTGATCTTTTGATGCTTTTGACATTTTTTTCATCATTTGAGCTTCCTATGATACCTCGTCAAGGTCACCATGATCCATCATATCATGGTGCACTTTGACTAGTAAACATAGGGGTGTATCTTGATATTTTTGTCTATTTTTGTCTTCTTGGTTGTCCCGTGTAGTACCCACCAAGATCCTCGTGGTCTTGTGTTATACTGGGGCATCCTTTATGTTTGTGGTTATCTCAACATCAGGCCCAACCAGCCCTCATGACTTTGGGATGTTGAACTTGATGGAATTCTCAAATTTTGCAAATTTGAGATGCCCATTTCGAGAATTTTGGCTTTGCACTTTCAGAAGTGCACCTGAGGGGTCAATCTGAGTGACCCACCTTGGAGAATTAGAATTTCAGGCCTGTTGATTTCCAAGAAAAACCCATGTGCAGACATATTTGATTGACATATGTAAATGTGTGTGTCAATTTTTAACTTCCCACGATAGGTTTTGTTAGGGTTTTGAAAAGTGAAGCTGGACGGTTTTTGCATTGTTCTGTTGTTTGCAGATTGTGAGTTTTGCGAAACAACCTCCTGTTTGAGCTTGGATTTCACAACCAGTTGACTGTCATGTCAAAATGATTTTTTTTTTGCGTTCTCCATACCTAAATGATCTCGGGTGTCAATTTTTGAAGCCTCATGATCTGATTTTCTATTTTTAGTAGATCAAAACCAAATGCAGTTTGTTCAGTTTCACATTTGCATTCCTGATAGCCTTTCTGAGAGGCCAACTTTGACCGTTAATATCTTTTGATCAAAGATGTTTCATGGAATTTAATTTTTCACACATTCTCAGGGTACCTTAATGAAATTATGTGTCTGATGGCAACACACTAGGAGTTGTTTCACTATTTTTACAAATTGGCAGTTGATTGAGTTTTAATTGTTTTAGAACAATTCTTCTTTCAGAAAAGTTCAGCTGAGCAACTTTTCCGTTTAATAATTTTCACCTTGTGACATTTTTTTTCGAGCCGTTTGTTGCACTACTTTCTTGGACTAAGTGTCTACGAGTTTGCAAGTTTTTATTGCTCCAAGATATTGTTTGACAAGTTTTTCAGTTTGATTCCTGAGGCAATTTGAGTAGTTTTCACCATTCTGTAAAATGTCAGAAACCTGATTTTGATGAAGACCCAGTTCGGTTTTCTTCAGAAGCACTCAGAAGCAGTGCTGAGTTAGTTGAGGGTAAAACTTGTTTGAAAAAAAAAAAAAATTTAGCCGAGCCACTTGGGACCCGACATGCTTTGCATGGTCATGAACCTATAATGGTTCCAATGTTGCAATCCCATCAAGTAAACTATTTTGAATTGGTCAGTGAATATCATTTCCTTCAGAAGATCAAGTTAAATTTTGAATTGATGAGGAATACTCAGTAAATAAAAGGGTTGCACTGAATGAGTAAAGATATGGGAGTTATAAGAAAAATCAATGAGGTTGATGCAAGCCACACTTTTTGAAAGAGGGATTGTATTGATTTGCAAAGCTTGTAAGATACTTGGTGTGAGTAATGATGGACGATGATGCTAAAGAAGGGCATTTCAATGTATGACATGGAAATGTTTATAAGATGTCAGGGCAGCTCATACGTATTGTAGAAGGATCTAGTGGTTGATGTGGCACATAAATATAAAGAGACCTTGTTTTGGAAAGCAACTATTGATAAACTTATCACTATGGAGTATGTTGATGCATTAAATGGTTTGAAGAAGTTCTATATTGATTGCCATGTTTCTTTATCCTGTGAATGTATTATAAGCATGGTAGTGATACTAATGCTCAAGTATTTAGGAACATTTCATTGGGGCATGCTTCAGTAACTTCTAAACAAATGCAAATCATAGAGCTTGGATTCTTTGCGTGCCTGAGGTAGATTTAAAAACAGAAGCAACCCATAAAATGGGGTTCGATGCAACAAAGAACAAGGCACATGAATTTTTCATCGAACCACAAAATACATATGATCTCATGAAATGCTAGGATTGCAGCTTAACACACAAAAAAAATATGTTGAAAAGGCCATAGAAACTTTTAACCAGATGCAATGGAGAAGGTACGCGGCCTAGAATACGCAAGTGCATTTAAGGAGGCTCACGCATGGCACGGGGGTGGGCACAGCCAGTAACATTGGGCATGACCATGCCAGTTGACAGGGTCCACGCACTAGGTGAAGGATGTAAGCACCCATCAAAGCAGATGGAGGAAGTGTGGCCTAGAGTGGGATATGAATGTCCATCAATGCAGGGAGGCTGTAGAATGGAGTTGGGTGCCATGAATGCCCATAAGGTGTTGCAGAGCTTGAGTAAATAGGAGTGAGACAAAATATTAGGGCAACAATTAATATAGTTTGAAAATATAACGGTGGAGATCGGGAGGCCAATGTAGCAAAATCTCAACCATTGCCCACCATGTCACGATCGGAAGTTGCCCGGTGGATAGTGATTGTGAGATGGCGGGGAGTTGGGTGTGGGCCCGAAATTTTGTGTGCTTTGCATTCTTTTTTTAAATATTGTCATGGGTAATGTTTAATTTGGGGAAACTGGGTGCTTCCAAGCAAGTATTAAATTGTTTTCTCCACGGGAAGGAATAGGAGGTGGGTCCTAGAATAAAATTAAATGGCACAAGTGTGATTCCAAAGTGCTAAGTACATTTTAAATGGGGATTGCTATTTATTTTAAGGGGAGAAATTTTAAAATTAATTTTACCCGAAGAGCTTAATATGGGGAAAAATCAAACCGCCCGAGAATGTTTTATTGTAAAGTGTGGGGAAAACTTTTAAAGTGGAGGAATGTTTTAAATGAAATTTTAAACATTAAAGTGCATTGGTTTGGGTAAATATTTTATAATATGATTGTGCTGGGGTAAAAAATCAATTGGTAAATATTTTATACAGCTGGGTAATTTAATGTTACCTCGATATAAATGCAAACACAGGTGAAATATTACAAGTGAAGCTGTAGTAAGTAGATGGTAAAATAAAATGCAGCAAAGGGCAAAACAAGAGCAGAAAATCGATTTTCATGGGGATAGTATATTTTTCAGCTGCAAGTAATGAGTGGGGAAGATATACACATGGGTATTTTTCTGTTGGGGAATGAATTGGGCACATGCTATTTTGGAAGAAGAATAAAGTCTGTTACAGGGAAAAGATGAAGATGCTTTGCTGATTATTGTTCAACGGTGGAGAAGTTTCGATATGGCTCTTCCTATTCGATTTTAGGGTTTCTTCTGGAATTTCTTCTCCTCTACATATTATTTTCTCTTCTCATTGTAATACGTTACCAAGTCAGAAGTCTGGAGTGGAGCTGCATAGTAAATTGTAAAATTAGTAGTGACAGAGGCAATGCAAGTTGGGTTTTATGTCATTTTATTGTAGGATTTGAGTTTATGGAGATTTAGTGTTTCATAACAGTACTGGCATTTGAGTTTAACTAACAAATCCAGGCTCATTTCTCTCCTATGTGCAAGTGTATTCAAATATTGAATGAAGTAATCAAGGGTTATTCTGTTCATCTCACTATTGTGGTGTGTGCAATTCTGGTTTTAGCTTTAATTCAAAGAAGTAATTAAATTGCTTAAATGAGAGTGCAGATTGAAATGTTTTGTACAAGGATTTGGTAAGTAGTATTGAGTTGAGGTATAAATTGCTGATATTGTAAGGAAATATAATCAGAGATATTATATGGTATGTGTTGAAATTTGCTATGAAACATTAGGTGTTGGTGAATTTGACTCCTCCAATGGATATGGTACTGGTCTGATTTCCATTTTTTCTTTGTGCTTCAGTGTTTGTTTGTGTTCACCTGGGGCTTGCTACAATTTTAAAACTGATGATTATCTTTCACCATGAAATTGTGTTGTAATTATCTCACGCTCCAAATGGTTGATATTACTGATGAACAACCAATTCATTTCAGTTTTATCTCGTTTTGTTGAGCTATTAGGTGAGATTATCTGTTTGATGTTAATGATTGTTTATGATTTTTTTGTAGAGATTATAAACACATTATAGGGACCACCCTCCTAAGTTTTGCAGAGCCCGAAGTGTAGGAGGTCTTTTAAAATCCTTGTCAGTTAGTCCAGGTCCTTCAAGCTGCCCTTGACTGGAATTGGCAATTCCATAGGTAGATTAGGAAACAAACCTGGTTTACAATAAAAAAACACCAACAAAATGGCGACTCCGCTGGGGACGCACTCAAAATTTTTGGTTGTGGATGGTGCTGTTATAGAGTCATTAAATTTTTGAATTATTCCTGTAACCATTGCTGAAAATTATTTTTTCCTGATAGAGTCATGAGCTTGATAGGTCCAATCTCCTTGTCGGCTGAGTTAATTATCATGAATGTTGCCAGAGAGTCTGTTGTAATTAATATTTCAATGTAATTCTATCTATATTTGTCCATACTTCATGCTTATTTCATAATACCTCACAAGTTGTGAGTGGCTACTCTGAGATCTATGCACTAATGTGCTTTATTTGAGAAGAACTGGGAAAGACCCAAAATATTTGTAGTAGAGATGAAGCAGATTCAAACTCTTGTGATGAAGTACCCTGACAAGTTTCAGGAAGGAATCCATATGATGTCATATTGTTGGATAAGGAGGTGTTGCAGTACTTATGCTAGTTTTTAATGAATTTGACCTATGAAGAATTTCCAGATGTTCAAATTTTTGTCCTCTGTAAAGAGGTGGCGACTCTACCAAATAACCTAATGAAGATGTGAATACGGTTCAAGATCTACAAATATTTCCAATCAAAAGAATGATTTGTAGTTGTTGCAATAGTTCCAGGTATTTTCACTTTGGTTTTCAAGAAACTCTTGCTTGAAAACCATATTTGAACTTCTTAGAAAGAAATTTGGTTCCCTACATAGTGAGTTAGCACTACCAAAGGGAAAGGATAGTAAATTTAACTTTGCACACTTTCATTTGTTAGATATGTTGAATGTAATTTCAGTCCCATTGAAAGTGTTTTATCTGGTGCTCAAATATTTGCTTATATGGATGGTTAGAATGCATTTGTGTATTTTAATGGTTTCCATCCATTTGTATTATCATATGTTGCAAGCTCAGGTTGTCCTTATGTCAGCCATTGTCATAGTAACCCTTCATTTGGTCATTCTTGTAACTATGCAAAATTAGTGAGCCTTAACTTGTAATATCCATGGATTATCAAGGTGATATAGCGATATCAAAGAACACTTTGATTCGGTTGGTTAGAAAGTGTCAAGAACTTCAAGCATCTAATACCCCAAAGTATAAAAACCCAAGAGTTAATAAGCCTAGGTCCAGACTTGGATAGAATGATAGAAATGAAAGAAGGCTTAAAATGATGGATGAAAGATACCAGTTGTCTCACCAAGCAGAGCCAAGTGACCATCAAACAGTGTCTGCTTGTCAAGTCATTGCACCGTTTGTCAATTCATTTGACCCATTGTATACTGAGTTAGATTTATCATGGGTTGATTACAAAGCAATATGTATGCCAAATCAGATCTATAAGAAGATGCCTAGATTTGATGGGTACAATATTTGTGAAGGAGATGCAAATGTTAAAGGTTTTTCTAGCTTCATGGAGAAACATTCATTTAGAGATCAAGATATGTGGATGAGATTCTTTGTTAGATCCTTTGAAGCACGAGCTTGAGATTGGTATATAAGTTTTCCTGAGAAGGCATTTCCTTGTTGGGATATATTAGTGAATTCTTATAAAAGGGAATTTGCAAGAGAACCTCTAGATCTTTCAAAATGTTAAAAGATATTAGAAAGCAAAAGGAAGAGTCAAGCGTTGATTTTAGTCACAGATTTGATGTTGCTCTTTTACTAATCTGATAATTTTTCAGACCTAGTACTCCTAACTGTATCCATATGTATTTTGAGGCCTATGAAGAGGGGTCTAGTGCATTGTTAAATGAGTTTAAAATCTCTGATATGCAGATGGTTTGGAGAAACAGAGAACCGAATATGTGTTAAGTTTTTTGTCTTAAATTATGAGTAAACATGCTGATAGAATCAGTAGTAGCTGTGTAAATGCAAATGATCAGAGGTCTTCAGACAAGTGCACATTTGAGAAATTTGAAGACAAGAAGGGTACATCATCAAGTGATGAGAAATTTGTCTTTAAAAAACTCACAAAGGAAGTATACCCAAATACAAATCTGCAACTGAGTTTTTCAAGCCAAGAACATGATAAGGAATGTCAGTTGGATTCACTCTTTGAAGAAGAGAAATGTGATCACCAAGGTGATGATACAATTGATTATGTCTATTGCATATGTGAAGAATGTAGTCCTGATGTAATTCTCTATGATGAGACAAAGAAGGTTGCTGATTTAGGGAAGTCTCTTGAGAATATCAGTTTGTTAGTTGCAAATGAAGAGGTACAAGATGAAATCCAATTTGAAAGACAGGCTACAAGCAGTTGCAATCTGGAGACCATTTGTGGTTTTCAACTTGATAAAGAAGATGTTTATGTCTACCCTCAAGAGGATGCAAATGATAAGCTCAATAATGATACCCAGTCTAATGTTGAAGTACACAGAGATGTGGATTGTTGTTATGATAGCCCAAAAGTGAGTAAAAATGAACAAGTGAACAATTTGTTTTCTATGATAGATGGTAACTATGTGTGTGATAATGTTATCAACAATTTAGTCTCATATGATTGGGGAGCCCCTATTTATGATCAGCCCATTAAATTTTCAGATTTTGATGATGGAGACATCTTGGGATATCCTAATTTGCATTTTGATAGTGCTTTTAATTCAAGTGAAAGTCAAGAAGAGGAAGTGGATGAAAAGATAGATTGGAGTAGTGATCTAATAAGTGATGAACAAATTTCAGATCTATTTACCACAAATATCAGGATTATGCACATGAGGACAACTCTCAGTTGTTGTGTGCAGTCCATATTGACTTTGACAGTGATGAAGACTCTCAAGATGCAGGGTGTGATGCAAGTGAGTCTGGTTCTTTTTCCAATGATGAACCAGTTGATCGTGACAATGAAAATGAGGATGAAAACAAGCAGCCACTTGATGGTAATGATGTAATGTGTGATGAATATGATAGAGAGCATGTTGATGCAAACTCAAAAATATTTTTTGATGAGCTTGAAACGATTGATAACTAAGAGGATTGTGTGACAAATGAGTCAAGTATTGAAGTTTGTGATGAAGATTTGAACAAGCCTTTGTCTGCTGACTTGAATGAGCCTAGCCTTGAGCTTTTGAATGTGAATACATATGCTGATTTCAGTGAGAAATCAGATTATGCCTCTGAACTAGAATTTCTTGTTGTTAAGTAAGCTTGTGACACTAAAAGTGTTGATACCTTGTGTTCAGAGGATAAAAAATGAGTAATGTTGAGGGAAGTTCAAAATTTTGTATGGAGGGGACAAATATGTTTGCATCAGTAGTTAATGTTTGGCAAAACCTTCTATTTGATGAGTTTCCCTTTGCATCGGTTAGTACTAATGATGGTCCTTATTGGTGTAGAGATAATCCACTCTTTGTTCAGAACTCAGATGAATTGAATGTTGCATCATTTTGTACTGAGAATGTTAGTGGTGACCATGATTTCATTAGTGATCTGATGCAACATTGTGTGGGTGATCCTTCTTCTATTGCTGAAGATGATGACAAGATGACTACAGATGATGATGAGTCAGAAATCTCTGATGAATCTAAATACTAGCATGATGAAGGACAGTTTCAAAGTAAGCTAATGTATGAGTGTATCTCATTGAATGCACTTGAAGATAGTTTGCATGATGAGCCGGATCTTTTGGTAAGCTCTTGTGATGGTTTAAATTTTGACATGAAAATTAATGATCAGATTGACCCTAATAGTTCCAGCCATACAACAGAGTGTGAGTATTATTTTTGTCAGCTGGAAGGAATTTTCATAGATTGTGGTAATATGCAAGACATTGAGGCAAGTTGTTTTCAGCTTGAGAATGACCCATATGATGAATGTGATAAGTTGTTGCCACATGATAATCAATATTTTGAAAGTATGCCTAACTTTCAGATGCACAGTAATTGTGAACATGTTGATAATGTTGTGAATGATTGCCTATTAGGAGGTACTAACATGTTTAAGCGGGCATATGGTTGTGATCAAACTATGCTTCCTTATGGTCTGGAACACTATTTTAAAATCATGCCACTTGATATGAAATTAGAAAACAATAATAGTGGTATGACTTATTTGATTTGGTTGCCATATAATGAAGTTGAATAGAGAGCAAGTTTCTACTTGCCCAAAGGCAGCGTGACACTTGTGTTTGCAAAGGTGAAGTTGCTCATGTTGTGATTTGATAAGTGCAATCATGAGTTCAGGGGGATCAACTCTTTCTACAAAATTGTATTTGATAGAGGTAAATGTTGATTCCCATTTTTCATTTGCTGACCTGGGGTCATCAGATGAAGTTAAAAACAAAGTTGAATAAAGGAGCGGTGTGAGGACACCCAATGGATTTAGAATTTGGTCTACTCCCCAGAGATTTGGAATCTTGCTATGCCCATAGGGGGCATACATACCCAAATGGATCCACTAATGGAACTCTCAAATTTTGCAAATTTGAGATGCCCATTTCGAGAATTTTGCCTCTACAATTTTAGAAGTGGACCTGAGGGGTTAGTTTGAGTGACCCACTTTGGAGAATCAAAATTTTAGGCCTGTTGATTTCCAAGAAAAACCCATTTGCAGACGTATTTGATTGACATATGTAAACATGTGTGTCAATTTTCAGCTTCCCATGATAGGTTTTGTCAGGGTTTTGAAAAGTGAAGCTGGAGGGTTTTTGCATTGTGTTGTTTGCAAATTGCCAGTTTTGTGAAACAACCTCCTGTTTGTGCTTGGATTTCGCAACCAGTTGACTCTCATGTCAAAATGAATGCTATTATGCATTCTCCATACCTAAATGATCTCTGATGTTAGTTTTCGGAGCCTTATGATCTTAATTTGTATTTTTAGCAGATCGAAACCAAATGTAGTTTGTTCAGTTTCACATTTGCATTCCTGATAGCCTTTTTGAGAGGCCAACTTTGACTGTTAATATCTTTTGATCAAAGATGTTTCATGGAATTTCCTTTTGCACACATGCTCAGGGTAACTTAATGAACTTATGTGTTTGATGGCAACTCACCAAGAGTTGTTTCACTATTTTTACAAATTGACAGTTGAGTGAGTTTTAATTGTTTCAGAACAGTTGTTGTTTCAGAAAAGTTCAGCTAAGCAACTTTGTCGATTGATATTTTTCACCTTGTGGCATGTTTTTTCAAGCTGTTTGTTGCACTAATTTCCTGGACTGAGTGTCTATGAGTTTGCAAGTTTTTATTGCTCGAGGATGTTGTTTGAGTGGTTTTCCAGTTTGATTCTTGAGGCAATTTGACCAGTTTTCACCATTCTGCAAAATATCAGAAACCTGATTTTCATGAAGACCCAGTTCATTTTTCAACTTCAGAAGCACTCAGAAGTAGTGTTGAGTTAGTTATGGGTAAAACTTATTTGAAAACAAAAAATAATTAGTCGAGCCACTTGGGACCCAACATGCTTTGCATGGTCATGAACCTATAATGGTTCCAATGTTGCAATCCCATCAAGTAAACTATTTTGAATTGTTCAGTGAATATCATTGCCCTCAAAGGATCAAGTTAAATTTTGAATTGATGAGGAAGACTCTGTAAATAAGAGGGTTGCATCGAATGAGTAAAGATATGGGAGTTATAAGAAAAATCAAGGAGGTTGATGCAAGCCACACTTTTTGAAAGAGGGATTGTATTGATTTGCAAAGCTTGTAAGATACTTGGCATGAGTAATGATGGACGATGATGCTATAGAAGGGAATTTCAATGTATGACATGGAAATGTTTATAAGATGTTAGGATAGCTCATACATATTGTACAAGGTTCTAGTGGTTGATGTGGCACATAAATATAAAGAGACCTTGTTTTGGAAGGAAACTACTGATAAACTTATCACTATTGATTATGTTGATGCATTAAATGGTTTGAAGAAGTTCTATATTGATTTCCATGTTTCTTTATCCTCAATTCGAATGTATTACAATGACAGTGATACTAATGCTCAAGTATTCAGGAACATTTCACTAGGGCATGCTCCAGTAACTTGTAAACAAATGCAAATCTCAGAGCTTGGATTCTTTGCGCGCCTGAGGGAAATTGAAAAACAGAAGCAACCCATAAAATGGGGTTCAATGCAACAAAGAACAAGGCACGCGAATTGTTCATCGAACCACCAAATACATATGATCTCATGAAATGCCAGGATTGTAGCTTAACACACAAAACATATATGTTGAAAAGGCCATAGAAAATTTTAACCAAATGCAATGGAGAAGGTGCGCAACCTGGAACAGGCAAGTGCATTTAGGGAGGCTCACGCATGGCACAGGGGTGGGCATGGCTAGTAACATTGGGTGCGGCCATTGCAATTGATAGGGTCTGCGAGCCAGGTGAAGGATGTAAACACCCATCAAAGCAGATGGAGGAGGTGTGGGCTGGAGTGGGATATGAACATCCATCAATGCAGGGAGGCTATAGAATGGAGCTGGCCACCATGAATGCCCGTAAGGTGTTGCAGAGCTCAAGCAAATAGGAGCGAGACAAAATATTAGAGCAACAACGAATGCAATTTGGAAATCTAACGGTGGAGATTAGGAGGCCAATGCAGCAAGATCTCATCCATTTCCCGCCATGTCGTGATTGGAAGTTTCCCGGTGTATAGTGATTGCGAGATGGCAGGGAGTTGGGTGTGGGCCCAAAATTTTATGTGCTTTGCATTCTTTTTTTAAATATTGTCGTGGGTAATGTTTAATTTGGGGAAAATGGGTGCTTCCAAGCAAGTATTAAATTGTTTTCTCCACGGGAAGGAATGGGAGGTGGGTCCCAGAATAAAATTAAATGGCACGGGTGTGATTCCAAAGTGCTAAGTGCATTTTAAATGGGGATTGCTATTTATTTTAAGGGGAGAAATTTTAAAATTAATTTTACCCGAGGAGCTTAATATGGGGAAAAATCAAACCACCCGAGAATGTTTTATTGGTAAAGTGTGGGGAAATTTTTTAAAGTGGAGGAATGTTTTAAATGAAATTTTAAACATTAAAGTGCATTGTTTTGGGTAAATATTTTATAATATGACTATGTTGGTGTAAAAAATCAATTGGTAAATATTTTATACAACTGGGTATTTTAATGTGACCCCAATATAAATGCAAACATAGGTGAAATATTATAAGTGAAGCTGCAATAAGTAGATGGGAAAATAAAATGAAGCAAAGGGCAAAACAAGAGCAAAAAATGGATTTTCACGGGGATAGTATATTTTTCAGCTGCAAGTAATGAGTGGGGAAGATATACACATGGGTATTTTTCTATTAGGGAACAAATTGGGCACATGCTATTTTGGAAGCAAAATAAAGTTTGTTATAGGGAAAATATGAAGTTGCTTTGTTGATTACTATTCAACGGTGGAGATGTTTCCAGATGGATTTTCCTATTCAATTTTAGGGTTTCTTCTGGAATTTCTTCTCCTCTACATATTCTTTTCTCTTCTCATTGTAACAGGTTAGCAAGTCAGAAGTATGGAGTGGAGCTGCATAGCAAATTGTAAAATTAGTAGTGACAAAGGCAATGCAAGTTGGGTTTTATGTCATTTTATTGTAGGATTTGAGTTTATGGAGATTTAGTGTTTCATAAAATTATTGGCATTTGAGTTTAACTGACTAATCTAGGCTCATGTCTCTCCTATGTGCAAGTATATTCAAATTTTGAATGAAGTAATCAAGGGCTATTCTATTCATCTCACTGTTGTGGTGTGTGCAATTCTGGTTTTAGCTTTAATTCAAAGAATTAATTAAACTACTTAAATGAGATTGTAGATTGATATGTTTTGTACAAGGATTTGGTAAGTAGTATTGAGCTGAGGTACAAATTGGTGATATTGTAAGGCAATATAATCAAAGATATTATATCCTATGTGTTGAAATCTGCTATGAACCATTAGGTGTTGGTGAATTTCACTCCTCCAATGGATATGGCACTGGTGTAATTTCCATTTGTTCTTTGTGTTTCAGTGTTTGTTTGTGTTCACCTCGAGCTTGCTACAATTTTAAAACTGATGATTATCTTTCACCATGAAATTGTGTTGTAATTATCTCACGCTCCAAATGGTTGATATTACTGATGAACAACCAATTCATTTTAGTTTTATCCTATTCTGTTGAGCTATTAGGTGAGATTATCTATTTGAAGTTAATGATTGTTTATGATTTTGTTGCATAGATTATAAACACATTATAGGGACCACCCTCCTGGGTTTTGTAGAGCCCAAAGTGTAGGAGTTCTTTTAAAATCCTCATCAGTTGGTCTAGGCCCTTCGAGCTACCCTTGATTGGAATTGGCAATTCCATAGGTAGATTAGGAGACAAACCTGGTTTACAAATAAAAACACCAACAAGACTTACCTTTTATTTGTTGTGTTAGTCATATGCATGTGATACAATGTCACCTTGGTTCCTAATACCCTGGTGCATAATATATCATGCTATATCAAATAAAGTTCTCATTACTTGGCAGCATAACACGTAACAATTACATTGCTTGATTTGGTTATTATCCACTATCTCACCATCTCCCATCTGTTCATCTATGCAAATCCCTCTATGACTCCATCCTTTATCAATATCCCTCATCTATCTATCCTATCTATTTTCATCCCTCCAAATTATTCATCCTCATCATTTTTATATCTTTTCAATCTGCTTAGGATAATAGAGATTTGTTATTTTAAGAATCTTTTCATCTATCTACTTAGGATAATAACGATTTGTTATTCTAAGCATATTTCCCTCCATAATTGTCATTCATTTCAATAATTTCACATCTCCATCCAATCCTAATCCATTCAATCTAGCACCAATCATCCAATCCATTTCTTGGTCTTGTTCCTAGCCTTAATACAAGCCTTGATCCAATCATCATCACCATCATCAGGATGTATCCTTCCCTATCCTTTTGTGTTTTTTGGGATGTATCATTCCCTCATCAACAACACTATCATCATCATCATCAAAGGGATGTATCTTTCCCTATCATTGTTTTTTCTAGGATGTATCCTTCCTTCATCAACAACACTCTTATCGAGATCTATCCTTCCCTATCCTGGTGTTGTTTTGGGATGTATCCTTCCTTCATCAACAAAATTATCATCATCATCATCAGAGGGATGTATCTTTCCCTATCTTTGTGTTATTTTGGGATGTAGCTTGACTGGGGCCACATCATATTCATCATTGAATCCATTTGTGCTTTCCTTTATCTCTTCATATCATCATCCTCTCTCATCCATGACTTTGCATCATCTTCCCCATCCACTCTTTCATCATCTCTTCCATTTCGAGAGCACACCCGTGTTCTCTTAAACCTGTATGATCTCTCGAGGGGTCATACTCAATCCTTAATCTCTATCTTCACTCCCATCATCTTTCCTCCTAGTCACTCCTTTGAATGACTAGGGCATCTTCCCCAATTTAACCATCTTCTTCCCGGTGTTATCTCTTCTAATCTTCTTTGAAATGATGCTACTTCATAACACTATCTCAAAGAGGGAAAAATGTAGACACCTAAATTTGACGACTTATATTGGGTCAAACTTATTACTTTCGTCTAAATATCCTCCTACCCACCATAATTAAATAATATCACCATTATTTGATTAATATCTTTAAATTCCTCCAAATCTCTAAGGTATTTAGTTAAATAATTAAATACCTTTCCCTTTATCCCTTTATTCCAAGGAATTAAATAAATAGTCTAGATTTCTTTAATTTCCTTTATGTCACATCCATCCTTAATCCTAATCCCCTTGCCATCCCATCATTAGGGATGTGCACATTCCTAATCCATGATTAGGAATGTGTCGCAACCTCCAACTTTTGCAAGTTGAACCCTAATCTCTTTTATCCACCTAACCTTCCTCTAATCCCATACTTGCACAGCCTAATCATTGATTAGCTGTCATAATTAACCCCTTAGTCATCTCTCCTCATCCCCCAAGGAATTTTTAATTCCTCTTTGTCTTTTCACGGTACTTTTTGAATAATTTTTAATTCCTCACTCATCCCCATGTACCTTCCAATGGAATTTTAAATTCTATTTATTTACCCAAGACTTTCCAAGGAATATTTTATTCCTTTTTCCTTTCCCATGCATATTAAAAAGGAATTTTTAATTCCTTTAGTCAGTTGTTTGATCTCCACCCTTGATCTTCTCTCAAGATTGAATCTAGACCATTCATTCCATCTCCCTTTGGAAAATGATTAACACTTAGCCATTTTGCAACCATAATCACATTCATACACTCTCATTCACAATTTATCACATTCAGCTCAACCCATCTCAATCTTCAATCAACACAGTCATCTTGCATCCAACATCAAGCATTTACAAGTCGTTATGCTACCAAAATCAATCTAGGAGCACACATAATCCAACAATCAATAGGGCCAACCAACCGATCAATTTGGACAAGGTAACATTATTATTTTCTTGCGTTTGTTCAAGTTCAATGAAAGCTCTATCCGAGGTGGTGTTGTGATTTCTCTTTCCTTGCATTTTCTTTGTATTTTGCACTTTAGGTTAAGCAAATTTTGCAGCACATAGATCCAAGTTAGCATATGATTATTGATAATAGGAACATATTTGCCAAACACAAAATAAAATAAATACATACCTCTTTAGGCTGATCTTTTTATTTATCTCCTTCAGGTGTTTCGATGCCTCCTCCTTAAGGTGTTTCAACACCTACTCCTTCAAGTGTTCCAATACCTACTCCTTCAGGTGTTGTGAGACTTTTCAACAATGATGTATAGCTCATAATCGCCTGTACATAAAAATTCCAAGTACATATGAAACTACCAATCTATGTCGATGTATGTATAGTCAATATAAGTTCTTAAAAATCTTAATTCAATCCAATTTGAGTTTAATTACCTTCCCCTTATATAGCTTTTCACCTCCATAGTCTGGACAAGGCTGCACCTCGCTCACACTAGGTATTTCCTACAAGAGGAAAATAAGATAAACATATAAGTTATTATATAATTTCATTAATGACAAGCACGTATATAATTAAAAATATAAACGAGTGAGTACAAACATATATACTATGTGCATGTTGAGGTCAAAAGAAATGGCCGAAAGGGTGCTATCGGTCACCTATGTGAGATCCTCCTCAAACATCAACTGTTAAATAGACCATGTAAATAAATATTAGTACTTGATACCATCTCTTATTAATATTCATTTAAAAACAAATGCAAGTTATGAATTTACAACTTAAATCTTACTTGTGTCACTATTCCAATGTCGCCCTCTCTAGCAGGAGAGGACTATGTAGGGTGAGCTTCACTCCCCTTTGTCTGATCTATAATGTCCACATCATGGAGGTCATAATCATAAGTGTCCAAGGATGCTTAGCAGGTTGTACAAGAGGACCCAAGCATATCTGGTGGCACATAGTGCAAGTATGTGGCACACAAATATGTGGACCTAAGGAGGATGATGCAGCAACACTCGAGCTATCACCAACATCACCAAAATGTGGCTGAGCTACTGTAGAAACATGCAAAACCAAATGACCACTCAAAGAGTGAAAAGCTTGAATAGTATGTGTGGCTGCATCCTGGATAATATCCAGATGATATACTGGAGGTGGCGGGGGAAGGGGAGGAGGGGGAACATATGGGCGCAAGACTACTCTAACTGCCCCTAGTCTATCCTGGGGCATACCTCCACCGACATCCTGGAAGTGTTTAATGTCAAAGTAATTGACATGATTCCCTAACACAAACTCAACATATAATTTTTTAATAAAGTAAAATGGTATATCAAAATTGTTGTTTGGTGGTTATCAAAAACCATACACCAACGATCCCAAAATTTATCTACAATGTCCCTATTCATGCACCATTTTATAGAAAGTTTTGGTTTATTAACATTAATAGGAAAACATTGCGGGGGTTAATGAATAAAGAGGCTATTTAGGCTTTGGTTATTTGAAGATATTTCACATCACCATAAGAAAATCCACATGCATAATATTCGCTCATGTCTTCTCGCCACGAATGAAAGGAATTATGTTGGGTGGAGAGGGTTTCTATATTTTTAATTATTTCCTTCAATGTGTTTGCAATCTCGAATAATCGAAGGATTGTCTTATAAACTTCACAAATGCCCCTCAATTGCTCCAATTTTTCACTAATTAAGTCTTCAATTGGTGGTTGTGGAGGTGGTGGAGCGTTTGGAATTTGTGCATTTTCATTCTCAGCCATAATACTTGATTAAAGTTAAAAACTAATTAATCTAATTGAAATTACACAATATAAATAAAATTATTGTAACAAAAACCCTAGTTTTTAATAAAAATCCAAAAAAAACCCTACTTTTTTACAAAAATCCATAACAAACTCTAGTTTTTGATATAAATACATAAATAACACTAGTTTTTAATCAAAATCCATAAAAAACATTAATTTTTAATAAAAATTCATTGTAATTTCTATTTTTTAATAAAAAACAATAAAAATCCTGACTTTTAAAAAAAATCCATAAAAACTACTTAAAATTATACAAATCTAATTGAAAAATTGATTAAAACAAAAAAAAACCAAAAACTTACCTTTCAAATCAGATATTTGGTAAAATCAGATATCGGATATCGGAGTTCTCACTGTGCGCCCGCCTCTTCAACTCTTCAAAATGTTTAAAATGATCTTAAAAGGCCCCTATTTTTTTTATTTATACATAGTTCAAATAAGATATCTGATTTGTAACTCTTGGTTTGGGCATTGCTTTGGAGCAATGTACTGGCACCCAAGCCAAAAAAGAGTCAACTCGGGATTTTTGCATTTTTGAGTCGATGCTAAACATAATTTTTTTCCCATTACCACTTTTTGGCCCATCATGATCTTGCACATACCCATCATCACCTTGATCACCTCTTCCATTCTTGTGAATTTCATTTACATGATGCGCTTTAGGAAAACTAACCCTTGCAGCCATATATCCCTTCAGCATTGAATATCTCATATTATTTTCAATATCCATTGCTATTTTATATGCATGTTGCAATGTTAAGGGATCCTTATCTCTTAAAAGATATCCCATCTTATTATCAAAGGCACCTAGATACACAATTAAATATTCTGCATTACTGCGTCTCATATTTTCAAGAATATTTCTTAATGCATTTGTAAATCTAAGGTTGAAAGCTTGGATCAATTCCTCTTCATCCTTTTGAATTTCCCTAAAAAAATTCCTTACTGAATTAGGATTAATCTTTTTACCAATTTTTTCTATGAATTCTACCATTAACTCACTCCATGAAGGGATAGAACATACTGGAAAATATGAAAACCAATCTCTGGCATCTCCCTTCAGAGATTGAACAAACAATTTCATGAAATAAATTTCATGATCTATCTCATAATATTCCATCAAATATGAAAACTCCTTCAGATGGTTAGATGCTAATTCTGAGCTTTGCCCTTTGAAATTTGGAAAAAATTCACTAACTTCATTAGGAATGGGGTTTGGGGAACCTAGAATACCACTGAAATTTAATGGTGTATATCATGTCTTCATCATGCACCCCACAGGGATGTTCAAGTGAATGATACATTTTCTTGTACACCCCTTTACAAACTTTAAACATCAACCCTATAGCTGATCACCACCCAATTTCTTTCTTTTATCATGACCTTAAAATATTACAATGCATTACTGAAATACAACTACATATGAAATTCTCTGTAATGGATGAATTTCAAGAATAAGCATACTTCTTCATTACAACATAAAAACTTCAAATTATAGCTCAGAAGTATGAAAATAATACCACTACCATTCCCTTTATTAGTGCTTAACTCACTTAATAGGGAATCAACATACGTTCAAACAATCACATATGATTTTCATAACAAGTTTATGCTCTATGAAAAATCCAAATAGGGGAAATACCTAGATATGTTGCAACTGCCTTAAAATGTGCTTTTGACTAGAAAACTTTGTAGATTTGAAGCCAACATCATAAATTCATTTTGTTCTCAGGTTCTTTTTTCAGAGTCACCACCTCTCTACATAGAGGATCGAACTTCAAACAATATGAAGTTCATTCAAAGATGAATTTTATTTTGTGTCTAACCTCCAACAACATGTCACATAAATATTTCTTATCCCTTTTCAACAACTTTTCGTTATACCTTTTTTTGGAATTCTTTAAATAGTGCATATTGGTGCAGAGATCTTGGAATCGCCACCCATAGGTAGTGAGATTATGAAAATATTCTGGAGTTATAATTGATCTCCACAAGGATTTTAAGTTTCAAAAGAACACAAAAAATTCATTAAACATTTATGTGATTCAATTTACTGACATCACAACTATAGAACTCGGGGGATAAAATACTTAGCAAAATGTTTGACTCTTCATTATTTGCAATCTCTGGTAACATATTGTCTTGAAACCTCAATGAATCTCTAAGGCATGTGAAAATATTCTATCATATATTACTCAAGTTCTCCCTAGCGAAGTCACCATTTTTGTTGGTTATTTTTTTGGGAACCAAACTTAATCTTACCACTTACCTATGAATCTGCCAGAATTCAATGGTTAGCAAGGGTAAGGATTGGCCAAAACTTAAGTAAAGGTTCTATGGCGCTTACTTCTCAAACATAATTCACATTTAGAGCATGAGAATTGTAAAACCTCATAACTTTGTAACCCCTTTTTATAGAATTTGATTTAATGAATGGGTAATGGTCGAGTTAATCAAAAACAATACAACATAACTACTTAACTTAATCTAGTGCCTCATCCTTGGAATGGAGTCAATATCAACACCGACATAACATGACAATAATTTTCACAACTGACACTATATGAAGCTTTGAAATGTTGCATTATAATATTTCAACATTATTTCTTAACCTTTACATCTTACTAGCATCCTAGAATTTAGTTTAACACAAATTTACAGCCATATTCAAGCACCTACACTGATTCTTTGAATTAATAAACAAGAACAAAGCCATATATCCATTTGAAATTGATAGAGACAAATAAGATAACCTTGATTATATTATTCATAATTTGTAAAACCAATACATAGGAGAGTAAAATGGTGTTGGACTTGCGCTATTACTATTTTATATTGCCAATATTACCATTAAGATTACATATGCATATTGAAAAACCTAAACCTTAGACATATCACTAGACCATTCAGTAACCCTTCAAATTTTTGTGTGACTAGATCTCAGAATGACTCACTACCCCCCACCTCTGTAATAGGCCTTCGAATCCCATTTATAAAGATATGGGAGAAATAAGCCATAGGCCGAATTATAATTACATTTGCATTTGAGGGAGAATTTCACCCTGTGAATGGATATCTTAGACCTGCACCAAAATGACAAAACAACACAATGTTAGTAAAGAAAAAAATCTAAAACATGCATTCCCCATGAAATTAATTTGAATGTGAAGAACAAGAAAACAAGGTAAAAAAACAAATGAAAGCTATGAAATCCTATTCTAAACAACCAAACTAGAATCCCATGGGGGAATTGGTGCCATTTTGATGTGGAAAATGGCCCTTTCCCAATTCCTTGCAAGCTTGATGATCAATGATGAAGATTCTATACTCCTTGGTGAAATTTCTCCATAACCTAGCTATGAAAATATGAAAATGGGTGAGGATGGATGAAAATTTCTCAAAGATTGAAGATAATGATATTGCATGCAGTTGTGGATCCTAAAATCAATAGAGAAGCTCTCTATTTATAGGAAATAAGGATGGAGGAATGTGAAATAGGATGAATGTGGGATTAAAGATGGACCAATGGCATTGTGCCACTTGTCAAAATGTGATTGGAGGAGGAATGATCATATTTTGATGTATGTGCACATAAATTCTATTAGATTCAAATTTGAATTTGATGAAATGACAAGTTGGAGGGAGAGAGGAATGGAGTAAATATCACTTGGCTCAAGGAAAAGGACATGTAAGAGGCCTTTAATGCCCTGTTGGATGTACTCATCCCTTTTGCAGGAATTTTTGAATTGGAAGAATATTCCACAAAAGATGCCCTTTTGAATGGAAATTGATGAATTAATAAATCAAATAAATTGATTTTTTGTGCAAGTTGCAAAATCTAGAGGATTGGAGTGATTAGGATTAGGATTAATCATGATTTGATCAATTTAAGTAGAAATTAGATGATTTGACAATTTTGACTTAGATTTAAGGATTTATTTAAATCAAAGTTAAGAGGAATAATGATTTAGATTTAATTAAATAAAAATTGATTTATTTAATTAAAGAAGGTGGTGCTAGATTAAATCAAATAAAGATTAATTTATTTAATTTAAAGAGATGACTTTAGAGATTTAATTAAATAGAGTGAATTATTTAATTAAAAGAGAGATTATAGGATTAATTAAATAAAATGATTTATTTAATTAACAGAAGATGATGACTTAATTAGATAAATTTGATTTATTTAATTAAGAGATGAAATGTGATGATTAGAAAGAGATGATTTAGGATGAATTGATGTTAGTAAGATTAGGATCGGATGCATGTATATTTTATTTGTCTCCATTTTGCCCCTCTTTGAAGCAATGTACCTATTGTATTTGTTCAAAGAATAATCTGTTGAGATCAACATTTTAAAAAAAAATTGATTTTTTTAGATGCCCCACTACTGCCCTGGTGAGAAGGATTATGCTAGTACACTGCCCCCTTGAGAGATCGAGTGAAATGTTTGATTTGAGGGTTGATCTCATGACAAAGAGGTTTAAAATGGATGCATTGGTGATGTTTTTGATTGACCGTCATGATACCATATTAGCGCAGAGAAGAAAAGAAGAAATACGATGATGAAAGGATGATCCACCAAGCCTACATTATTAATGATGATGATGATGACAATTTTCTTATCAAGAATTGGGATTTTAAATGTGCCACTTACCTTATGTTTGATAATACACATAGGTACGATGCATGAAAGTATAAAGAACCAGGATGGCATTGTACCTAATGTGATGGACTTTGACTTGATGATCAGATAGGAGTACTTATGTTCACGTGCTTGACATGTGAAACCTTATTCAGAATGCAGTTTAGATATTCTAAACATCTCAAACCAAAACATAGAAAAAGAAAGCCTTCCTATGTGGTCAACAAGACATTTCAAACACCCTCCCTACAAACCAAAAAAAACATGAATAATGAAGTTATTTTATAAGAATATCCAACAAGCACAATAGATAAAAAGATAATGATCATTGCCCCATTCCTTTCTCTCTAAATATTTTTGTTTAGACATCATTGAGAGGTCATTGGAATGAGCACAATAAGATAAATCAAAAGAGTAGATAAATTAAACCAACAAGATAATGTTCTTCATACCGCTAGCCAAGACTAAACTATGGTGATGCTTGATATTGATGTCCATTGTAGGAAGGATGCATCCTAGGACATGTTGTGATCAGGTGAAAATAAGATTGATTGGATGATAAGCTATTGATACTTCAAGTTGATTAACTTGTTGACTTACTGACCTAGACTTGAGACTTTAACGATTAGGTGTTCACCTTTGAACCTGCTAGAATTTCTTTTGACTGACTTACCAAAGGATGAAGATGATGATGATTTATTATGGATGAGATTATTTTAGGTGAGAGCGAGATGAGACAGATGCACCATTTTGGGCTTTTCAAATATTTGAATGTTTTTGGTATTTTGAAATGTTTTGAGGCTCTTTTTGGGATTTTGATATTTTTTACGAATGTTTGGATTTTCCAAATTTTCAAATGTTTTTGGGTTTTATGATATTTTATGAATGTTTTTGGATTTTGTGTCTCGGGGGCTGATCAAAGATTAGCCTTGTCTACGTTTAAGCTTAGAGACGACGTAGTTCAGATGCCATGTTTATTTATGTTTTTTGACTTTTTGACCTATTTTGGGATTTTTGATATGTTTTAGATTTTGTATATGATTTGGATGTTTTTTGGATTTTCGCATGATTTTGATGATTTGGATATGGATATGATATCAGTGCTCTATTTTGGGATTTTGTTGAAAACCAAGCTAGGGTTGATTGATCTGATTGATGGATTGATGATGATAACATTGTTGAGGATACACAACAATGCAAGGATAGTGTTAAGCAACATGAGGATTGGGAAGGATATCTTGAGATGATGATGGATTGATTGGATTTCATTGATCAGGATTTTGAAGCTTGATTTGGAACAAAATTGTTTTGATGATTTGATGTGATGTTGAAGTGCAAGTTAGATGCGATTGATATCGATTATTTGGATTGATGTTCGATGAAAGATAAACCTTGATAAGGAACATTTGCTTGTCAAAATATGCCATGGTCTAGTGATTTGGCTTTTGTCTCACAAATGCTTTGACCAATTTGATTTCACATTTGCAAATTTTTGGATCACCACATAAGTTAGAAGATATATAACAAGTTTTATTCCTAAAGAAAGATGTAAATATCTATCCCCAGTGTCTAGGAATGTTTGAAAAGCCATGGGTGGATGCTTGGATAGGTGTATAGATGGATAGATATGGTAAGCATGCAAAGGATGCCAAGGACTATCTTGTGATAAGATAAGGTGTTCAAACATAGGATGCTCACTTGGATAATGCTTCATGGATCAGGTAACATTGGGTAGGATGGGATAAATGAAAATGACGCAAGTTAAGATGTCTAACATAAGCAAGTGTAAAGTGTGTGCCAAAAAAAATTCAAGATAAAGATAAGGTGGAAGATGGATGTAGATAGATGAAGATGGAAAGGATAAATGGTTTGTGGATGAATGGATTTCTTATCTATAAGATGGATGGAATGTTGGATTTATTATGGATGTGATAAGATGCTTCCTCCTAAAATTGCGCACGTAGATGCTCAATTCTACACATGACGTCTGTTTTCCAGGTTTTCATTATGGTACCTGTCCAAAGTGCCACCATAGTGGTTTTCACTAGAAGATGATTTTTTTCTTTACTGTTTTCAATCCTTTTTCTAGTTTTTTTTTTTTCGGATTTTTATATTTTTGGATTTTTTTTTTGCTGAAAGATTGTAAGCTCATGTTGAATCACCTCATGGTGTCGATGTAGATTCTTCTATCATAATGTTCCATCGATATCCTGCTTGAAGAAGTTATTTTGCCAAGATATGTGCACTTGAATGCAAAATTTGAGATTCCTGATATGCTTTGTTGATACCGAAGTTAAATTTGTCTTTATGCGCACATCTTGATAGCGTGCCTTCTAGATCCTTATGATGAAGGGTTGTTGCCAATACATGGTCAATGTGAGAAATAGATATTAGGAATGGAGGTGTGGATGGTGCTATGCGTTTAGGAATAGGAGATGGATTGGTTGATAGATTGGAACCTTTGACTCTCCAAACTTGGGAAGATGATAAATGATGGGTGGATACGAAAGTGTGCATTGAATTAGGACCAACTACTTGATATACTTTGTATGTTGCTTGGGAAGCCTGCTTTTTCCTTTATGGACATCTTTGACGAATACTTTTCCCTTTTTTATTTTTCCCCATAGTTTCTTTGAATAATGGAGTTTGATAGGGATAATCATTCTTTGTATTCTTTGGTATCCACTTGTATTTGATTTGTCCTTCATGCTTCACTACTTTTTCTTTGATGACATTTTTCATGCTTTGATTCAAATCTTTCTTTTGATGTTGGTCCCAATTCATGGATGGGGTGATGGGTGGATGAAGATTCATGATGTGGCTGGTTGTAGTATTGGAATTGGTTTCATCATTTAGATTCTTCATGCTCCCTTTGTTGACGTTTGCTTGAGATGAAATTTCCCCCAGTATGGTGGAAGTAGTACCTTATGCTTTGATTCTGCCTATTTCGAGAGTTCCTATTTAGCAAGCATTCTTTGATAAATGACTACTGCAGATGATGTTATTTCAATTTGTTGCTTTGTTGACTCTGGAATATCATTTTTGGTCTGACCTGCTTCTTTGAGTGGATAATGTTGGATATCTTCATACATGATGTGCTCAATCTGAATTTGGGATATATCTGATCCGGATGTTGATAACTCAGTTTGACTATAGGAATCAATAACCTGCCCCTTTTGTGTAAATTATGTCAAGAGTAAAGGAATCATGTTCTTAATGAAGATCATCTACGTTTCCATCCAAATATATTATGTCATGGATAGATGGAGGAGTATGTGCTATATGGATATGATCATTATTTGTGACATCTTGTATAGATAGGAGAGTGTCCATTACCTCATTGTACTATCTTGGAGATAGAAATTCTTGATCTTGAATGATTTTAGAATTGCTTTCGACATGCTTTGGATCAAGTTCTTGACATGGTTCAGTTTCAAAGGATAGATTTCTTATAGAGGGTTCTTGGACCTCATCATTAGGCATGGGAGGTGGCTCAATATCTTCTTGATCTTTGAATGGATTTGGATCTAGTGTTGAGTGGAGGATTCCTTTACTATATGTAACCATGAGGTCGAAGGATGCCAATATGTCTTGGAAAGGACCATTGCTAGACTTTGGTGAAAGATGTTGATCATGATTTGCAATAAATTCTTGAGATATTTCCTGTAACTCATTAGGTGATGTAGAGACCTTTTCAACATGATCATTGGTTGACGGATAGTGGATTATGTCAATAGGATCAAATAGTGTTAACACATCTTGAAATAAATCATTTACGAATATTGTTGAAGGGTTTTGATCATGACTAAAAGAGGACTCTAGCTGTATTTTTATTTGATCATCAGATGAGGTGGAAACATCTTCACAGTGCTCATTGATTGATTTATTTTGATCATTTTCCTCTGTAGTTATGGTGGAGAGATTTTCAATGTTTTCAATCATAAGATCAAATGATGTTAACGTTTCTTGAATTGGATCATTGTTGGGTATCGTTGGTGGATTTTGATCATGATTGAAAAGTGACTCTTGATATATGTTTATTTGATCATTAGAGGAGATGGAAAAATCTTCAAGGTGCTCACTAATGGGCAGTTGTGATTTATCTTTGAGATGTAATGACTGATCTTCGAGATGGGGTGATTGGGTTTATTGTTGATGTTGTTGATATCCAACCTCTTGATATTGGAGATATTTTTCTTGATATGTTTGTGGAGACAACTCAATGCTTTGATGACATGGTTCAACCAATGGAAGAGTGTATTGATTTTGGGGTGGAGATGTCTCTTGGTGATATGAATCAATGAGTTTTTTGAGTGTAGCACTTTTGTTTCACAAGATTTGACCTTGACATTCTTGATATCATTGACTTGGTTGTTCAACAAGAATATTTGGCATGTATACTTGTGGTGTTTGCATGGAATCATGGATGGATTGATCTTGAATAATGTTTTGATTTGGTATGATGTTTAGATTTGGCATTATTGGTTGATATTGAACATTGTTGTGATTGCTTGGATTTAGTTAACTTTGATTTTGCATGGGGTTAACTTGACTTGGATCAATACATGGAGTTTCCAACATATTGTTTGGATTTTTAACAACATTGGTGTGATTCACAAACATATCTATCCCAAAGTTCACTAAGTGTGAATTTGATATGTTCATGTTTGGTAGGCTTGCACTTGGTATATTCACAATTGGCATGTAAATATTTGGTAGTATAATGTTGTTTAGAAGACTCATGCCTTGATTTTTTGGATGATATATTTATAAATTTATGGCTTTGATTTAAATCTACCATAGGAAAAGGTGTTCCAAAATTTAGATTTGGAAAACTCACATTTGTATCATTGAGGTTTGGAGGAGATAAAGATCCTATGTATGGATTGCACAAATGTGAGTATTGGCTTTGATAGTTTGGTTGACTTGGATTACTCATGATGTATGAATTGAGCTTATATTCCATGTTTTCTTATGTTTTGACCTTGTTGACCTCTAAGGTATTTAGCACCAATGATGGGATGAGAGATGAAAGGGTGAGTGGCATGGGCGTTTGAACCTTTAGGAACCTTGGAGGGATATTAGACTTTAGGAAATTTTTTGATTTTGGATTTGATTTGGTTTGATTTGGATAATAGACTGATAAACCCCAAGATGTTGGATGTTATCTTGGGCTAAATTTGTCCACAAGTTGATAATTTAACTAGGTGTATGAGGAAGGATTCATCCACACACACTTATCCAAACAAGGTGATTTTGATGTTGATTTGAAGGATTTCACCAAAATTCTCATATGAATGATTTTTACAATTGTTTAAAATTTGTTTGTGAGATGGAGATGATAAATTTTTTGATGGATGAAGTGTTAAATTTTCATCCTAAATGAACCTAAGAAGGACTTTTTTACTAAAACAAGATATTGAAGAACATGCTTTTCCCTAAGAGTAGTTCAAACCAAAAGACCAATGTTTGCATGGCAAACTATATGACCAAAAGATACCAAGCACATGTGTGGGGTTCAATTTTTTCTTAACTTTTCTTAATGATTTCCTTTTACCACAAACACTCTCTTGATTTAGCTTTTCAAAGTAAATGTATAATGTCCCAATTTTTTTCATCCCACAAAGCCCATTATGTGGAAATCAAGAAAATCAAGGCAATAGTTCCCTAATGTTGACTTTAGTGAGAGAAAATTAAGATGTAAATCCAAATACTTAGAAGCCTCTAAGGATGTGATCCCTAGGGCAAGAAATAACACTTGGATTTTTTCAAAGGTATTTTCTTCCTCTAAAGGGTTTGAAATTTGATGATCATGTTGAATGTTTGTTTTTCCAATGTTTAGGATCCAAACAAAGTGTTTTTTATTCCAAGAATATGCACAACCCTATGGATAATGAAGAGAAAATATTTGTTGGGTCCCCACTTGGATAAATCTAGCTATGCTTACTCTTAGCGGATGATTATATGCTTGACCACACAGGCTCCCCCTTACAGAGCTCTCACTTCACGGGTCAACCAAGCATTAGTACCCATGAATCTCCCATGGCATATTTCTCATCTCTACTAAAAGTCGTAAGAATGTGGGGTCGCTTCAGAACGACCGTTCTTGCACCAAAAAATAGTTAAGGATTTTGGCCTTTCTAAACAAAGGGTTTTAATGTGGGCATTTCATTCGTAGGGGACCATCCATGTGGCAAGAGACCATTTTTTCCTTTCTTGTCAGAATGATCCTTGTGACACTCGAACTTTCCTCGAGTACCCACACTTATATACTGGCTGGAAGTCACTTGGCTTTAGCGTGTTACCGGTTGGGTTGTTCCCTAGGGTGATTACTTTTTCCCACCAGGAAAGCCCTCTATGGATAAACAAAAGCAAGTAAGTAAATTCGTAGTTTGATCGATCTTTATTGATAAACAAATAGAGAACACTCGCAATGCACTCCACTCACACTCACAAGATTTGTTCAATTTTCGGAACCCAATTTGAAATGTGGAGGTAATACAACCTAATATCAACAAAGGAATTTTGGTTCTCAAGATCGCTATAAAGCGCAAGAGAAGCGCATACGTCTTTTAAATGATATTAATTTAGATAAAGGATTACAAAACAAAGAGTACACATGTTCATTTTAACCACAAAGCAATGATATGAAATTTTTTTAAGCACCAATTTTCAAGTGTGAGATTTTTTTGATCATTTATTAAGCCCAAAACAAAATCTAGTGAGTTTTCCTATGATTCTTGTTAACCCTTTGTTTTTTTCTTTTTAAGCCCAAACAAAATTTAGTAATCCTAAGAGCAAGAATATAGGAAATACTAGAGAGAGGGATTATAATTTCTCCCCCAAAGTGTTTAAAAAAACTAGATACAATGTGTTAATGACAACATGAAGGATCCTTGGTCTTCATTTTCTTTCCTCAACTTTTGATCAAGAAACTTCCTTTTTTGGTAGATTTCAACAATTGTCAGATTTTGCCATTTTTGGTAATTTCGCATGCATAACTTTGAGAGTCCTGTTTTTTCCCAAAAACTTTCTAAGACTAAGATAGGATGAGTTTCCAACTAAAATCCTAAATTTGAAACATGAGTTTCGAGTTATTAACAAAATTGACTTTAAAAAAAACTACTAAAAACACTAAATTGCCA
Source organism: Sequoiadendron giganteum (assembly GCA_007115665.2). Taxonomy (NCBI): domain Eukaryota; kingdom Viridiplantae; phylum Streptophyta; class Pinopsida; order Cupressales; family Cupressaceae; genus Sequoiadendron; species Sequoiadendron giganteum. The sequence continues at coordinate 22,495,105 of CM021108.1, read as the reverse complement.
TTTTGAGGGCCAAGATGAAAGTTTCAAGTCAAAAGTTATGACCTCTGGAAGTCCTGACATCACAAAAAACTAGTTAATGCTATAAAAACAAAGCCCAAAAAAACTAGTTAGAAGTCAAAAACAACCAAAGTGAAAAAAACACATGTTCAAATAAACTGAAATCTACCTTTTACCCAACCCCAGCATCACAATCTGTAGGTGCAACACAGTTTGGAAATGTCAACGGTGCAATATAGCATCGTTGATAACTAAGAGCAGTGCTCTGCACAGAAACAGTGACCGCGATTGTGGCGTTGTTTGGCACACGACATTGTTTAAAATTTGGAAAACTCGCGACACACTTTGAAATTCAAATTTTGAGGGTGGGAAGACTCCAATGGTGCATTTTGAATTTTGGAGTGGTGCAATATAGTGTCATTGGACTATCAGTGGTGGAGTTTCCTCTAGGCATAATTTTTTTTCAAAAAACCATGAATTTTTTGGAAAAACATGATGAAATTCTCCAGATCTTCCCTCCTTCTAGCACCAAAATGTGATTGTATATCCTAGACCTATACCAAAATGATAAAGCAACACAATGTTAGTCAGGAAACAAATCTAAAACATACATTCCCCATGAAATTAATTTGAATGTGAAGAACAAGAAAACAAGGTAAAAATAACAAATGAAAGCTGTGAAATCCTATTCTAAACAATAAAACTAGCATCCCATGGGGGAATTGGTGCCATTTTGATGTGGAAAATGGCCCTTTCCCAATTCCTTGCAAGCTTGATGATTAATGATGAATATTCTATGCTCCTTGATAAAATTTCTCCATAAAATAGCTATGAAAATATGAAAATAGATAAAAATGGATGAGGATGGATGAAAATTCCTCAAATATTGAAGATAATGATATTGCATGAAGTTTTGGGTCCTAAAATCAATAGAGAAGCTCTCTATTTATAGGAAATAAGGATGGGGGAATGTGAAATAGGATGAATGTGGGATTAAAGATGGACCAATGGCATTGCGCCACTTGTCAAAATGTGATTAGAGGAGGAATGATCACATTTTGATGTATGTGCACATAAATTCTATTAGATTCAAATTTGAATTTGATGAAATGACAAGTTGGAGGGAGAGAGGAATGGAGTAAATGTCACTTGGCTCAAGGCAAAGGACATGTAAGAGGCATTTAATGCCTTGTTGGATGTACCATCCTTTTTGGAGGAATTTTTGAATTGGAAAAATATTCCACAAAAGATGCGCTTTTGAATGAAAATTGATGAATTAATAAATTGATTTATTGTGCAAGTTGCAAAATCTAGAGGATTGGAGTGATTAGGATTAGGATTAATCATGATTTGATCAATTTAAGTAGAAATTAGATGATTTTACAATTTTGAATTAGATTTTAGGATTTATTTAAATCAAAGTTGAGAGGAATAATGATTTAGATTTAATTAAATAAAAATTGATTTATTTAATTAAAGAAGGTGGTGTTAGATTAAATCAAATAAAGATTAATTTATTTAATTTAAAGAGATGACTTTAGAGATTTAATTAAATAGAGTGAATTATTTAATTAAAAGAGAGATTATAGGATTAATTAGATAAAATAATTTATTTAATTAACAGAAGATGATGACTTAATTAGATAAATTTGATTTATTTAATTAAGAGATAAAATGTGATGATTAGAAAGAGATGATTCAGGATGAACTGATGTTAGTAAGATTAGGATCGGATGCATGTATATTTTATGTGTCTACACACCCTAATTTTAGAGATTCCTATAATGGTTAGATCTAATCATTTCAGATAAAGGGGAAGCAAAAAGATAAACTCCATGCAGTCAGTTGAAGAAGATGAGCCATCCTTCCAAAAGGCATTGTTCATTGATGCAACATCACCAAAATCCCACATCCATGTAGACCAAAGAAGATTCTCCACAAGTAACAAAGGAAAAAACTTACACACTTCCTAGAAAAAGCATACTAGCCATCGAGGATACAAAGTCCAACACTTATCCATCACACAAGCCCAAAAGATTTCCACATCACCACCAAAGAAAAAAAGTGGCATGCATGTTGAAGAAGATGATCCTGATGTAGTGGCAATGGTCTCATCAAAAACAAAAACAAGGTCAAGACCCTACTCTGATTTTTTAGTATTGAAGTATGCTCACCCACTTCGTGTTCATCCTAAAATTGGGGGAACAACTACTCCTTCCTCATCAAAGTCTTCAAATGGCACTAGAGAAAGAAGGTAATGGTTTGTATTCTATGTTAGTATCACCTCCACCATCTAAAGGGCTATCAATAACCTTAATGGAACAATTGCGCCTCCCCAGGTAGGCCTTACGATACTTGTTTCCTTTCTTTGCTCTCTTCACAGTTTCAACCGATTCCTTCCCCTTAAACTTGACCAATTCTTCTGAAATGGTCCTGCTCATTAGGTGGTGACTACTATTGACACCACCCTTCTTGGATTTCTTGTGTGCCTTCTTCTCCTATGGTGTTTTAGGAGGCCCCGATATCTCAATTTCATTTTTTAGGAGCATTTTCCGGGGACTCAAACAGATTAAGTCTCTTAGACCTTTGAACTGGCTTGACAGACTCATTCGGTTTACTCATTTTTATAATGAAATAAAATGAGAATGAGGAGACTCTTAATTTTCACTGAACACTCATAGGCTTACTCTTAAAAAGACTCTTGATGAACAAACAACTCAAGCCTCCATAGTTCCCATTAACTCATAAATGAATTTGTACACTATAAATCTTCACCACCCCAGGATTCAGAAACCCATAAACTGATATAACCATAATTGAAACAAGTACGAATGAGTACCTACTTACCCAGGGAAAATTTTATCATGATAGCTCTAAAACACTTTACCAAAGAAAGTCTTCTCCAACCTTTCCATGGACTTAAGCTCAAAATTCAGCATTTGATTGCAAACCATGAAGAAAAATATGGCTAGAGGTCCTCATTATATTGAGCAATGTAAGTGTTCCAACCATTAATACTTGAGGAAAGCTTGTGTGAGCAAGATGATGATCAGCCACTTGATTTTTGAACCTCATCCATCGATCACACATTTAGATAAATCAACAGATAATTAATCAGGGTAATTAATTATGACAAAGCTAATTGAATGCGCTTTATGCCTTTTCCTTAATCAAAAATTCCCAATTGGATAAACATCCACTTTGTTTGTATATTCAAATTAAATACTTAGAATTAAAAATCCTGTCATGTCATGTTTACCCACTCGCCCATGGGGATTAATCCACTTGCAACTCATCGTTATAAGACAATAGGGAATGATCATGATTTAATCTCAGAAAATCGACCTTTACCCTGTCTTACTTCAATTTCACCTTCCCACATGTACCAGCACCTGATAGAAATGACATCCATAATAAAAATAATTTCCCAAATCTCAAACATGTTCCAAAATAAATTAGATCCAATATGGCGTCGTTTTGGTCTTCATGTCATCTTTGCCAAATTTTATTTATAGTATCGAAAAAAGGGTCCCTTAACATTTTTTGCACTTGTTTGGGTCCTCCTTGCGGATTTTGGCTTAATGTTGCCTTGATTTAGTGTTGTAATGTGGATAACACATTCACATTAGGCCTTGGGCCCTTGTGAACTAATGTATTTTAATGGTACCTTACAAAGGTGTTGTAAAGTGTTGTAACACACTTTCACACTTTTCTAGGATTTTATCAATTAACTGAACATAATAAACATAATTTTAATCATAATTAACATTATTCTTGCCTTATTTGGAGTGTTTTAAAGTGTTGTATCACATTTTAACATTCCTCTAGGATTTTCATTAATAATTGGGCTTTCTCTTGCTTTAATTGGCCTTATTTTGCATCCACAAGCCTCATTTATTGCATCTTTTCAAGGATAATCCCTACACGAATCAGTAACCAATCATAATTCAGGTGTTCCTAGCTTGAGTGGCACAAATTTAGTGTCTGGGACGCATTCACCACCTTGGGAGAATCAGTCCCACCTAGGTCTTTTTGGCCCTGATGCTAGTTTCACACATTTCTAGAGACTTTTGATTTTTGGTCTCATACATTATGTGTGATGGGACTCATTCGCCACCTTGGGCGAATGAGTCCCATGTGACCAAAATTCAAATTTAAATCAAATTTCCAGTGGGATTTTATTCTTCTAGATCTTACGTTGGCTTGTGTTTTAATTTCAATAATTCTTGCATAATTGAGTATAAATACAAGATTCTTTCTCTCATTTTACCCCCAAGCATTCAAGTACTCATCCTTATAAAAAATTGAGTTCATAAGAGAATTTGAGTAAGAGAATTCAAGGCATTCAAGGGAAGAATATCAAGCATTCAAGAGCATCAATCATCATGTCAAAGATTACATCCTTCATGTTTGTTATTGTGCTAACAATTATGATGTAGAGTTCATGATTCAAGCAAGTGCCTCACTCAAGATCTGTCAACATCAAGCAAGAATCAAAGACCACATCATTTACAGCCATTTTAAGCATAATTGTAATACCTTATTGCTAGGGTTTGGTGAGTTGCAACATTATATTTTCATTCATCATTATCCCTTTACATTTTCTTTCATTTCAAGGTTTAATTACCAACAAGGGGTTTAACCAAGGAAAACCTCTATTCTCTAACTCCCACAACATTTTTGCCTCTTCTTGCATGTGATTTGTAGCCCTAGGTTTTTGATTTGTTAAGGAGAAAAGGTGGAGAAAAGTTCTCAAGTCTCTAAAGTTGTCAAAGTTTTCATTCAACCTCGAAGAATCTTGGAGAAGACCTGCAGGTGGTATTTTGCAGATTCGGATCCAAAAACCAGTCATAAAGAGTAGAGAAGACTGAGAGACACAAAATCCAATTCAGAACTTCCAAAAAAATAAAAGTGGATTAATTCACCACTATTGGCGAATGAGTCCCATTGTATAGGCCTGATAGAGGTTTTTGTAGATTTAGATACCCTTTTGGCTAAAACTTGTTCTTGCACATTTTTCCAGAAACTGGATTGATTCACCCAACTTGGTGAATGAGTCCCAATTAACATAAACAACATATTTTCATTTATTCATATCTCCATTTTACCTTCTCCGATCTTCCAAGTGCAGACTTTTAGTCTCGTAGCTTTTTATTGCACTTTGTTCATCTTTCTAAGTCATTTTGCATATCACACTATGTTTTCCAACATATTCTTTTTCAAGCTTACACTTGGTGGTGAACCCCTCATTTGACATCATTCAATCCCCTAGGGCATTCCCTTTGTCAAATTTCAATCTCCTTTGTATTGAAATCTCAAGGGCTTGTTCTTGAGTGAAAAGGGCAAGAAAATTGGTCTCTTTCATCTTAGGTACAAAACCCTAGAAGAAAAAGAAAACCACACAAACAATTTTCATCATTTTATTAGCAATACTTCATCTCCACTAAAATCCATTCAAGCCCTTAATATATTCCAAGTGGAAATCGCTTGCTTCCCTCTTGAGAACTTGGCAGCAAGGGTGGGACCTGCACAAGATAATAGGGAGCAGTTAGGATTGACCCACATCACCTGCTATCAACCATTGATCCCAGCTTCATAGTAACATTCATTGTCATCCAAGCCAAGTCAGCCCCTCCAAAAGGCAATAGGTGTCAATCCGCCCACTAGCCCGTGTGATTTTAAAAAATACCAAATAAACTTGAATGGGGTGGTGGGGAGCGGTCGAGATTTTACCACGTTACCTAATGACCATTGTAGATTTCACTTTGATACCACTCACAGATCATGAAAGGATATCAGGCCCACCAGATATAGAAGATACATGGCTTGTGCTTGCTATCCCGTGTGATTAAAATAATGGAAAATGAAATAGAGCGGGTGCACGGGGAACAACCCAGATGAAGACACATCTCATGATATTGGTCATTGATTTTCCTCAAAGCTCCACCTGTTGACCCTTTGAAAGAACTGGACCCACTGTCAGATATGAAATTATGCAATGGCCTACCAGCTCGTGTGTGTATTTAAATGATAAATTAAACAGGGCGAGCATGACGGGAGCAGTCAATATTTATTCACGATGATCGAACAATCATGACACAATAGAAATCTGCACATGTTGCAAATGTTAGTTTTAAAAGATGGCCATCACTAGGAACATGATGGTTGGGGACATGAATACATGGATTAATACCCTAGATGAAAATCAAAACTTGATCATAGATTTAGGAAAATTATCTTGAAGAAAACAAACCCCACAAAATAATGACAACATTTTGAAAGAACTACGGGAACTGAATGATTACACTAGGACTGAGGGGTTGGTAAAAGAACAAACTTGATGGTAATGGCCTACCAACTCATGTGTGCATTTAAATGATAAATTAAACAAGGCAGACGTGATGAGAGCAATCGATATTTGTTCACGATGATCCAATGATCATGACACAACAAAAATCTGCACATGCTACAAATGTTAGTTTTAAAAGAGGGCCATCACTAGGCACATGATGGTTGGGGACATGAATACATGGATTAAGACCCTAGGTGAAAATTAAAACATGATCATAGATTTAGGAAAATTATCTTGAAGAAAACAAACCCCACAAAATAATGACAATATTTTGAAAGAACTACGGGAACTAAATGATTACACTAGGACTTAGGGGTTGGTAAAAGAACAAACTTGATGGCACGAGTCACAACTTAGACAACCAAGAACCTGCACCAAAAGGTCAATATCAAAGTAGAATGCCAATCAGTACCCTCAGACCTAAAGATTAATTAGGAAGGGTTTTAACAGCACAAACCCAAAGCACCGGTGAGGAATATAACTCAAAGCCTCTAAACAAGGGTCCAAGCCAAATATTTCAAGACTCAAAATGGAACCAAAGCAAAATCATTGGGTTTCATCGAGACCCATTCGCCCAGCTTGGTGAATGAATCCCATTTGGCCTATTTTCAAGGTTTTAAGTGAGAAAAACTAGGTTTTAAGTTCAAATTTCTTGTATGTTAGACTTTGGGATCTAATACACATGATATTAGATGGATTTCCTATATAAATGAGCTTTCAAACCATGAATTCATAAGGTCTTCATGTTATCAAGTCAAGCATTCAAGAGTTAAGCATTCCAAAACTTCACAAGATCATCTAGAGAGCATTCAAGATCACTTTTAAGGCATTCAAGGGTAGAATTATTCATCAATTGTTGCAGAACTTCAAGATACATCATCATGTCAAGCATATCAAGCATCAAGCATGTTATTGAGCTAGTGTTGTGATGTAGCATTAAAGATCTAAGATCAAGCATTTTTCTACTCCTATTGTCAAGATCAAGATCTACATCCTTCATGGCTATTTCATATTGAATTGCAGATGTACAAGACATCATTAAAGGTATTATTGTCCATGATTCATGTTCTTTTTTTTTTTACTTTTTGTGCCTTCATTTGATTATCCCATCATTTGGCTGAATTACCTACAAGGGGTTTGACTAAGGAAAACCCCTATTCCTTAACAATCAACTCTCTCTCTCTCTCTCTCTCTCTCTCTCTCATTCTAGATCTAGGTACTTTGAATACTTGAAAATCCTTTGAAGATTATGTTTCAAGGTTGATAAAAATTTTCAAGCCATCACAAGGTTGTCATCTTCATAAAAAATTCACATACAAGTTCGAATTCAGTAGTTTCAGATCCAAAAACAAAGAGGAATAGAAAGATAAAACATTGAAGACTAGATTCAGACTTTGAAATTCCAAAAAACCCTAACTGGACTCATTCACCTAAATTGGCGAATGAGTCCCAGTTTAGGTAAATTTTGAGATTTTTGTAGTTTCAGATACCCTTTTTCTAGAAACCTATTCCTATGCAGAAATCCTGATCTGGGACCGAGTCACCTTGATTTGTGAATGAGTCCCAGTAGGCCTAAATTTCAAGATCAACAACATTTCTAGTCTTTATTCAAGCCTCTATAAATTTCTAGGTGCACACTTCTGGTTTTACAAATTTTTGTTTTGATTTATATACATTTCTAGGCCATTCTTTCAAGTTTCATGCATCACTAGATTTTTTCATTAGATATTGCATCACATTAGTTTTTCCAAGCCCTATCTTGGTGGTGAACCCTCATTAATCTCTAAACATACCCTAGGATAGTCCCTTAGTAAATCTCTTGCCTCTATTCGATTCTTGGGTTGAGATCTCTATGACATCCTTGAATGTTAACTGGGGAAAAGTGATGTTCAATGTCCAAAACCATAAAGAATCCATTTTTCAACTAATCATTTTGGTGAACCTACATTTAGAATACCCTCTTTTCTGATTTGGAGTCCATCATCATCCTAGATCTAGCTTGCATTGACTTTGTATTAGGGTTTTCATTACTTAATTGCCATCTAGGGTTTCTAAATTTTGTATAAGTGAAAGTGCATATAAATCGCATTTTTGCATCTCAAATAAGCAAAAAGCAATTTAAAGTTTCATTTTCATTTAGTTTACAGCTCATATACACTGGAAATCATAAAAATCATTTAATTCTTTTTGACATTTTTGAAAAAAAATCCCTACTAGGACTCATTTGCCACCTTAGGCGAATCATTCCCAGTGGACATCTGAAACTACCTCTTACAACATTAAAAACCTTAAACTTTCTCTTTTGTTTGCTATCATTAGTTAGCTATTTCAATTGGTTGAGTTTTTGTTACATGCATTTCACTAAATCTAGCTTAAATTGGTTCATTTCATGCATTGCTTAATTCCAAATTTGCATTTACAACATTTCATTTTCAAATTAGGGCATAGTGTAATCAATATATTCCCTTGTTTGAAATCTGAATATTTCATTTCATTATAGGTCTTAACATTGCATTTTAAGTTTTGCATAGATTATTGTTCAAAATATTAGTTTCGATCTTTTTGTAGTTTGCAAAGAAAAATTTAGTCAATAAGCATGTTAATCATGCATTGAATAAATTCCCTAGTTATGAGAGTCTCTTAGTGCAAGAGAGTGAAAATATTGACAATTGCCTTAAACCTACACCCCCTCCTATCTCTCCTATTTGTGGGGATGATGTGATAGAAGAGATTACAAGCATAGATAATCATGATGATCATAATTGTTCTTCTCCCAATACCTCTCCTTTTAGAGACGAAGGTATCTTGGTTAAAGAAGATGCAATCATTGAAAATAATGAAAGTCTTGCTTTTCTTTCTCCTCCTCCCACTGGGAAAGATATTATAGCACAAGAGGATGAAATCATAGAAACATTTCTAAACATCACCTTACCTAGTTTCTATTCCCCCTTTGCTTGTGAGAATGATTTTGTGGAAGAAGATACGATCGTAAACAATTAGGATATGTTTGTGTTAGATGATAAAACCTTTAAAGTCTATAACAACCCTCTTTATGATCCTTCCCCTACCTACCCTATTTTGGAAGACATTAGGGAACAAAGGAATGAACCCATAAATGATTATGATAATCATACTTGTTCTTCTCCTAGTATCTCTCATAACTATGATAAAGATACTTTGATATTAGAAAATACAATAGATGAAAGTCATGAGAATCTTGGTTGCCCCCCTTCACCTAGGGAAACCCTTATTGACCAAGAAAATTCAACCACTGATCATTCCCCTACTTGCAATGAAGTCATTATGGAAGAACCAATCCTTGAATGTCAAGAAAATTTGGTTTGTAGTTCTCCTAAAAAATCTCCTCCTAGGAAGGATATCATTGTGCAAGAAAATGACAAAAATAATGTGGCTTCCTTAGGTGATGGTAAAAAGGTGATTCTAGATTGCCCCTTATTAGAAATACATCAAACCAAGACCATTGAGGTTATGAATGCACAAAATTCCATTAGATCCCCTTTGACTATTGGACCTCCTACATACCCCATGTGACATCCTAAGAATCCTCTAATCTTTTACTCACCTTCACACAAACCAAAAACTCAAAACAAACCTGAACTTATCCTTTACCCACCTAAGACAAATCTTACCTGGTCCTCCTCATTTTCCTTCGGATAGTGGGAAGGAGTATGATATTGTTGAACAACTTAAGAATACTCTTGCAAAGATATCCCTATGGGACCTAATTCAGAATTCACCTAATTATCACACTATGCTTCAAAGTTCCTTGCAAAAAATTGTGGTTCCCTCTACTGTAGATCTGAATGACAGCAGTCATGATTTAAGGAATAAATGTTGAAATTTTTTCCACCAAAGTGAGCTTCCTCCTGTGGAAGTGAAAAAAAAAAATGATGCTTTCATGGTAATAGTTCACTATAAGGGAACACGTATAAAGTGAACCCTTGTGGACAATGGCTCCACCCTCAATGTGTGTAGTGTGACCCTTTTGGATAGGCTTGGTGAGGATAGATCAAAAATTCAACCTACATATTTATCCATTAGTGGATTTGACAATGTGGGAAAGAAACCACTTGGTGTGATCACTTTGTTCGAATAATGAAGAAGACCATATATTTATGCAGCTTTTGTGTTGTCATTAATGTCACCATGTTATATGAGTTGCAACTACAAGCTTAAGTTCAATATTGATTCGGTATGCAGGTATTATCCTCTGGTATTTTGGTCTGCAATCATTCACTGATGATTATCATTGCTTGCAGTTTTGGGAAATTATTTTTGGATGTTGGAAGATTGTATATCTAGAATCTCATGTGTTTAGGTGCCCGTACGATGAGTTGGCATTACTCTGATGTTATATTTTGCTATTAGGTCTATCTCTTGCTGACCTAATATATATTTGATGTTGTAATTGATTAATTTTGTATTGCAGATGTATGTGTGACCTATCATTGGTCCATGATGACATGTTGTTGCATGCTACATGCTTGAATTGATTTTAGAAATATTTTGTACATGTTTGAATCCGACAATTATCTTTTTGGTAAATAAGGGATGCATCTAATTAGGATGACCTAATTGATGCCTGTAGATGAGTTAGATATATATATTAGATAGTTTTGAGATTGAAGATGAGAGAATGAATGAAAATATGAATGAAGGTGAATATATGTCCACTGGTGTATTAATTTACTAAGCATCAAAGGAACTGAATCAACACTTGTTAGGTGTAACTTCATCAATTCATGTTCTGGCTGTAAGCCATTTTGTTACTGTATCTTTTGTAGGAAGTGAGCCTCCCATACTAGATACTGAGTCCTGATAGTGATCCACCCTTTGTAATATCTTATAGCTGGTTATGCTATATTGTGAGCTAATCCTCACCATGATTTTTCCCATTCTTTCTTTTCCACGTAAATAATTTTTGGTGTTCATGTGTTGTGTGCTTTTATGTTTTGTTAATGCTCTTGCTCATTTTTATTGTTATATGCACTGGTGTAATTGGATGGTGTTTGTTTAATAAGTCAAAGAAGATACTAATTCACCCCCCCTCTTAGTAGCTTGGGTATTCAACACCCTTTACCTATTACATCTGGAAAGGATACAATAGAATCACTGATCCATGTTATGCCTGATGATCTTTCATATAACCTCCTTCTAGGGAGACCATCCATTCATGAAATGAATGGTGTGCCTTCTACTTTGCATAGTATCATGAAATGTGTCTACAAAAACAAAGTGCACATACTCGAAGTTGATCCTAAACCAAACACTTGTTTGAACATTGAGAAATCCAAGGAAAATCCTTTGAGAACATTCACACCAACCACACAAGTAGAACCCATGCAATAAAAAGACAAAGAAAAAAACATTGAAGAAGTCATGAAACTATTAGAAGATCATTGGGGTTCCTTGGATTTCGAATCAACATTCATGGGAGAATACAAGATCATAAACAAAGAATCCAAAAAGGGAAAGGAAAAAGTGGTAATGTCAATGCAAAATTTGAAAAACCCTTCGAAAACATCCACCTCAACTAATTTAGAAGAAAAAACAACATACACAACAAACTTTGATGAAACCAACTATCAACAACCTCTGAATCCTAAAGAAATGAAAAAGCTTTATGGAAGAGGTTATGACCTTATGAAGCAACTTGGATATAGTGGAAAAGGATGTGGTACTAGAGAACAAGGTATCTACATCCCTATAGAGCCTCAAACACAAGAAAAGACTAGTGGTTTAGGTTATTGTCCCTTGAAACAAACAAACAAGCCTTCACTTAATATCAACACTCTCACAAAATATTCCTCTAAGCTATCTTTAACAATAGGGAATACTAAATTGATATACACTAGTGGTCTTAATTGTTATCCTTTGAAAGAAATAGACAAGTCCTTGCTTAACATTAATGTCATCTTGCAAAACACTAAAGATTTCAATTCATTAGATTTTACACCCTCCTGTAAAGGAGAGAACAAAATCTTGCAACTTAAAGAGTCTTGTATAGGTATGATATATGGTACTAAGCAAGAGATATCTTTGTCATAAAATAAAGGAACATCTTCTACCATTTATCAAGAGGGTATTTTGTTGAGACTCCTCTAAGATCGTTTGATATCCCTTCCTCCAAGAACACAAAGTAAATTCTACTACAAACATTCATTTTGTGCATATCACAGAGTTCATGGTCATGCTACTAATGAACGTAAGGCTTCAGTGATAAAATTCAACATCTTAAGTAGTGTGGTGCTCTTCCTTATGAGGGAGTACCCAATTCCTCTTTTTGGTACTGATTTTTGCTTTAGCATGTTTCTTATCGGCTCACCCTTGCCCTGCACTAAGTGGGGGAAAGGGGTTAGATATCCTTGTTCTCATATGTCATTTTTCATAGTCTCTTTTGGCTAGTTGACAACCTTTCATGTATATATAAGAGAAAGCTTGGGATGTGGACGACATGCCTTAAGTTGACTCACTTGTGACATACTTATTCATGACGTAGTTCAATTTGGAGACATATGACTTGGCATAGGGCTTTCCAAATAACCTCTCATATGACAATGGTGTTAGCAACTGCTTTAAAGTGGGGGCATACATCAACACTCATGTCTCAATGTGTAGTTTCCTTTATTCTTACGATGTATCCTTTTCTTGGTGGTATCATTGGGTTTGATTTCCTCTGAGAGCATCATATTTCTTTGACTTTTCCTCTCTTGGAGACATTAGGCACAATGTTCCATAAGAAGAGACTTTACATGAACTACGAAAAATCTCTTTGAACATTCCTTACACTATTTCACATTTACAACATCAGTTATATGGCCACCTTGCTTAACACACATGGCATGCCTGTGGAGCCATCTTGTTTTTTCATGAGTTCCAAGCATACGAATATTTTCTTTCCTCATGAAGCTCGAAGATCATTGTTGTGTGGTGCCTTATCAAAGTTATCAAGAGGTATAACTTTGGTACGGTTTGATGGGAAGTTGATCCAAGGCATGGTTTTCCCTTAGCCACTCACGTGTGTGTGTGAGCACATATTGGCCATATGTGTCTCACCTTCTTGGATTACTCACCCAACGAACAGTTACCAAGATTTTTGTTTCCTTAGAGTGAGTGTTCATATTTGGACAAATAGCTTAGATATGATACACATTGTGTTGGAAAAAACGATCGAGGCTTGATCCACCTCTTTTTTTTCTTTTGTTTATTGACATTGTATGTTTGAGTATCTTGATGTTCCATATTATACACCTTGTGTGTGGCCTTTTGTACTTATGTTAGTTTGACTTAGGATCTTGGATCTTGGGGGCTTGACTGCCTCCTTGGTCTTTGTTATCCTAGACCATCTGCATTGGTACAATTGGACCCCTCTTGAATGTATAATTTAGTGTGAGTTTGAAGCAAGTTCCCCCTCTCACTTAAGTGGGAGCTACATGCAATGATAGAAAAGATTCCCCCTTTTCCTTGATTAATTTGGGAATAATTAATGATAAATTGGACTTGATATCGCTTTGATCTAGTTTTTTGATGTGTTTTATGCATCTACATTAGGTCTTGGGACCTTTTGAAGCTAAATAAACTTTTTTCCCTAATATAATGTTGTAATTTGTATTTATTGACACCTTCACATTAAATTTAGGAGGCTTGTAAAATAAAGTGGACTTAATCTAGTGTTGTAATGTGTTTTACACATTCAAATGAGATTTAGGGCCCTTCTAAGCTAAATAGACCTATTTTTGCCTTAATTTAGCATTCTAAAGTGTATTTATTTACACTTTCACATTTGATTTTGGGGCCTATTGAATTTATGAACTTTATATCATCACTAATAGTCCCATAAGACCATATATTTGTTGAAATGCACAATACAACTAAGAGGGAGGGTGAATTAGTTGTACCAAATTACTTTTACTTCTAACCTTAATGAATTCCACTTTAACTTTAATTTTTTATTAAGTATAAACATTAAGTTTTGATAACAAAAAGAAAACACCAAAGACACCAGATTTGCATGGAAAACCATAGTGAGAATTAACTCACAATATAATAGTAATGCAAAATTGGATACAAAAGCTCACTACCACAGGGCTCACTGCCCATAAAGGAATCACTGTACAGATAAAAAGTCTCATTTCCTATAGATAGGAATCAATATCCAAAAGGAGGCTCACTATCCACAAATAGAGAAATACAATAGAAAATCCACCACAATAGGTTCCACATATTTGTAGCTTGATCAAAGGATTGCAGACATCGTCAGCTCATTGCTTTGAGTAATCTAACACATCAAATTACTGTTTCCTCAATTCAATTTAACACACTCTACTTTTTGCACTTGATTCGCACACTTATGTCATTCACACATAATTTACAACTTCTTGACTTTCCTTTATACCAATTTCAACCTTAGAAACATTCTTAAGGTCAGCTATATGTCCTTTCTTTTACAATTTCAAATTAGGTCAGAGGCTCAACATTCCCATGGTGGATAAGAATGAGAGAAAACCAAACACAAACTTAATTAGGACCTAAAAAATATCTTGGATCAATTACATGCTTCCTTAATCGAATCTTAATCTCCATGTAACATGTAGACACTAGACCTAATGAAAACACAAATTAAATTTGAAGTACGTGCATCCACGACAATATGATCACATGTGGATCACTCAACACACTTCACCAAACACTAGAACACTTCTTAGAAACCTTTAGATACATCCACATCAACTATAACAACTTTCATGCACTGAGCTCTCTTCAACAGTCCAACCGGACCATGCAGACACACATAGTAGCTCTAGAGCAAGTCTTCTGGAGCATCAAACCACAATCACATTTTCCAGAACATAGAGAACATCAATATTAACCTTCTTCTAGATCCAAAAGATCTAATACAAACCACCAAAAGACTATGGAGCAGAGACATCTCTCTCAGTCCACAGAAAAATAGTTCTACCAAATGGGTTCACACATCTTTCACTCTCCATCAACCCAAAAGCTAAAACTCAGGATAGATTATCCATTGAAGCCCATAAATTTTTTTGTAGATTTGCACAGGGATAGGATCAACACAGAAAATGTAGAGAACATTATCAAAGCACACTCAAAATACACACACAACACTGTCTTCATTATTTGTTAATTTTCTCAAAAGCACTTGACATTAGCATATCTACAACACCACAAATATAGCTCCATTTACTCTCAACACTTCTACAATATCTCAACTATACATGTACCACCTGCAATCACTTTGAACTGTGTTGACATCAATGACAACTTTAATGACAACACCACCAAACACATCCATACTTGCAACAATCTCCCCCTTTGTCATTGATGGAAACACATGATGTGAAAAACCATCAAAGACAACATACACACTCTCCCACTTCTTATTTCCTTTCTTTTTTAGATTAGACAACCTACACAACATTCCTACACTCTCTTCTCCTTTTCAACTCTCTCTTCCCAGATATAAATAGGATTTTTCACATGAATCTCTCTCACCCTTTGACATCAATGGAAAATAAATATTTTGCATGAACCATCTGCCATAAGAAATTATAATCACCCCCCCTTAGGAGTGTACTCACATCTCATACTACAACAATGATACTCTCTACTCCCCGTAAGGAGTAGACCATAATCATCAGTCTAGACAAATGAAGAATATGTAAATACATTGGACTGATGCACCTCCATGTGCACCTAGATCAAGGAAGGAGGGGCAGTAATCCCTAACTTCTCTTGGAGATACTCGAAAGTATCGTTCAGAAAAGCCTTAGTAAATATATTTGCAATCTGATCCTTAGTAGATACATATTCGAGCCTGACTTCATTATCCAACACCTTCTCGCTCAAGAAGTGATATTTGATAGATATATGCTTTGTCCTAGAATGTATCATCAGATTATTTGAAATGTTTATTGCACTTGTATTATCACAAAAGATAGAGATAGGATCGTCACATATCACATCTATATCCTTTAATTTGTTTTTCATCCAAAGTACTTGTGTACAATAGGATGTTGCTACAATAAACTTATCTTCTATAATGGACAAGGAAACTGAATCATGTTTCTTTCTTAACCATGAAACCAATCTTCCTCCAAGAAAGAATGCACCACCACTAGTACTCTTCAGGTCATCTACACAACTAGCCCGATCAGCATGAGTGTAGGCATTCAAGGTGAAATCAGTATCCTTAGGATACCATAAGCCATAATCTGAACTCCCTTTTAGATATCTAAATATCCTCTTCACAGCTATAACATGTGTTTCCTTAGGTTCAACTTGAAATCTAGCAACTAAACATACTACATGCATGATATCCAGTCTAGTAGTAGTAAGATAGAGTAGTCCACCAATCATAGATCATGCTCTGATCAACTTTAGAATATTCATCATCCTTACTCAGTTTGCATCTAGTCACCATGGGGGTACAAAATGGTTTGGAGTTATCCATTCCAAACTTATTCAACAATTCTTTAACATAGTTAGATTGTGAAATGAATATCCCCTTATCAGTTTGATTCACTTGAAGTCCAAGGAATAAATTTAACTCACCAATCATAGACATCTCCAAATATTTTTGCATCTCATCTACAAATTTTTTGCACATACCTTCATTTCCTCCAAAGATAATGTCATCAACATACACCACAACTATCAATATTTTTTTACCTTCAACTCTGAAATAAATATTTTTGTCTGCAGAGCCTTTGTTGAATCCTTGTTGTGTTAAATATTTGTCCAACCTTGCATACCAAGCTCTAGTAGCCTGTTTAAGTCCATACAATGCCTTTTTCAACTTGTAGACCATGTTTGGTTTGTCTGATAACTGAAATCCTTCTGGTTGCTCCATGTACACTTCTTCCAATTCTCCATTCATGAATGAAAACTTAACATCCATCTGGTATACTTGGAAATATTTACAAGTGGAAAATGCCAAAAACATCTGAATGGCCTCCATTCTTGCCACCGAGGAAAAGTCTCTTCAAATTCTATTCCTTTAACCTATGAATACATTTTACATACAAGCCTTGCTTTATTTCTTACTACTTCTCCATCTTCATTCATCTTATTCCTGAACACCCATTTTTAACCAATTACATTCTTGTTTATAGGTCTAGGAACCAATTCCCATGTCTGATTCTTCTCTATCTACTGCAATTCCTCTTTCATTGCTCTCATCCAACTCTCATCTTTGCATACCTCACTCACAGTCTTAGGTTCTATCTTAGAAATTAAACAAAAATTTACCTCAACCACTTTACTTCTTTTCTTTACACCTTCACTTATATCTCAAATTATTTGTTCCTTTGAATGATTTTTCTATACATACTTAGGAGTCTTATCATGTTCCAGAATCTCCTCTTCTTCGCTCTATTCTTCCTTTTCCTCTTCTTGTACTTGTCTGTAGATAAGATCATCTAGTTCAACTTTAGTTATTTCCATTGGTCTATGCATAGCTTCATCAACCTTTACATTTAAACTTTCAACTATTTCCCTCAGTCTTTTATTGAAGCATTTGTATGCTTTGTTGTTAATTGAATATCCAAGAAAAATACCTTCATCACATCTTGCATCAAACTTCCCAACAATTATCATCATCTCTTTTAATGTAAAATTTTATTGCAAACACCTTAAAGTACTTAGCAGTAGGAGTATTACAAGTCCATAGTGCATAAGGAGTCTTTGTGATGTTACCTTTGATCTAAACTCTATTAAGAATGTAAACAGTAGTGTGAATTTCTTCTCTCCAATATACATCAGGAAAATTTTCCTCTTTCATCATTGTCCTTGCAGCCTCTTGAATCACCTACTGAGGAGGAGAAGCATCACTCAAGTGCTTTTCTACCAACAACGGACTCATATGCGATCCTCCACACATCTATCAATGATAGATGGCCCTACCCTTCGATAAAGGTATTGGTTGGGTAACCTTGTACGATATACCACTCTGAGCTTAGTATTGTTCCCTACATGACTATTATTTATAACCTATGCTAGGTAGCCTGCACGTGTTTAAATGGACATGGTAAATGTCTCTTTATACCATGTTCTTCATGAAATGCATTAAACTCATCAGAAGTGAATTATCCACCTCTATCAGATCTTAAACATTTGATTCTCGAGCTCACTTCATTCTCTACTCTTGCTTTGAACACTTTGAATCTATCTAGAGCTTGAGCTTTCTCTCTAAGAAATGTAACCCAATGTCATTCTGGAGTAATCATCAATCAAAAGCATAAAATACTTGTCACCATTCAGGCTTCATTTTCTTGTAGGACCACAGAGGTCTATATGAATCAATTCTAGCATTCTGGTAGATGATTTTTCTTTTTCTTTAAAACTACTTCTTGTTTTTTTTCCCAACTGACAACTTCTGCAAACATAATTGATAGGCTTTGTGATTCTAGGAAGATCTCTAACAAATTCTCTTGAAATAATCCTAATCATATTATCATATTTTACATGTCCCATGCTCCGGTGCCACAACCAATTTACATTAACTTAAGAAAAAAAACACTGATCATCACCACTCTTAAGCTAATAGATGTTTCTATGCATTCTTTTTCCTGTAGCCACCACAATTCTAGACCGTTTTTTGATCTCACGGGTGTTATCTTGAAACACAAGCTTAAATCCTTTGCTATACATTTGTCTAACACTCAAAAGATTATGCCTTAAGCCCTTAACATAATAGACATCATTAGTACTATGTTTTCCATCAAGACTAATTATACCTTTTGCAACAATCTTAGCACCAAAATCATCTCCAAACATAACTAATCCTCCATCATATTTTTCATGTTTAGTAAACTTACTCTTGTCTTTGGTCATATGATTTGAACATCCACTATCAATCACCCAATAGTCTTCATCTTTTCTAGCATGAAATGCAGTACCAGAGTACCTTCCATCTCATCCTTCTTATTCTCTGCACTAGATTCCCTTGCACATCTTCCATGGTTAGTAGAAATATATTTATTCTCCAAGGCTAAAAATAAGCATTCATCTTAATCATCCTCAACATTGGATTCATCATCAAAAATTCCAGCATATTGTCTAACATAATACAATTTCTTGAACTTCTTGTCCTTTTTGTCTTTATAATTATTATCTTTGTTCTTCTTGTGTGCAACTCTATTTCCACATCTTGATGCATAGTGACCACTATTTCCTCAATTGAAACATTTAAAAGGTAACATACCTTTGTACTTACCAGTACCTTTCTTCAATTTTATTGTAAATTTTTCTTCCAACTCTTTTAAACCATCACTATCTAGATCATCTTGTATCTTCATTGCTTTAAAGGTTGTTTCAATTTTCTCCTTTTCTCTTCCAAACTTCCTCATATCAAATGCAGTCAAGGTGCAAAATAATTGTTCAAAATTAATGTCTTTGGATCATATGATTATTTAATAGAAGAGACCTTGTCACTATAACACTCTAGTAGGGTCATGAAGATTTCCTCTATTACATCTTCATCTACCATGGTACCACCTTGATTTTTTATTTTTGGATTTTTTTTCTATAAGTTCAACTCTCTAATACTAGCTTGCAATATATTCACCTTCTTCCATTTTCAAGTTCTCAAATCTGCACTTAGCTATTAGCTTTCTTGAAAATTTGACTCTATCATTTCCTTCAGAAATATCTTTCAACTTTTCCCATACTTTATATGCGGTGCCTAAGGAAATATATTTTGTTTGTTTAGTTCTAGATAAGGCACTAAAGATAGCATACCTTGCTTTTCCATTCTCCTCATAGGCAAAAATCTCACAAGTAGAAGAAGGACCACTAGACAATTCAACATACTTTGTCTCAACAAATTTACAAGTCTTGAAACCAAGAGAGATTAGGTAACCTCTCATCTTCTCCTTCTAGTCACTGTAGTCAACTCCATCAAAAATAAGTTGTGCACCATCTGATCTACCTCAAGAAATTAAGCTCTTCTCTAAGGAACCAAAGCTCTGATACCTATTGTTGAAATGCACAAGACAACTAAGAGGGGGGGTGAATCAGTTGTACCAAATTACTTTTACTTCTGACCTTAATCAATTCAACTTTAACTTTAATCTATTATTAAGTATAAACATGAAATGCATATAATATAAAGAAAACACCAGAGACACCAGATTTATGTGGAAAACCCAATGAGGGAAAAACAACGGTGAGGATTAACTCACAATATAATAGTAATGCAAAATTGGATACAATGGCTCACTACTAGAGGGCTCACTACCCAGAAAGGATTCACTATCCAAATACAAAGGCTCACTACCTACAAATAGGACTCATTGTCCAGAAGGAGGCTCACTATCTACAAACAAAGAAATACAATAGAAAATCCACCACAGTAGGTTCCACACATTCGTATCTTGATCAAAGGATTGTAGACATCGTCGGCTCACTACTTTCAGTAATCTAACACATCAAAGTAATGCTGCCTAAATTCAATTTCACACACTCTGATTTTCGCACTTGATTCACACATAATTCACAACTTCTTGACTTGTCTTTATACCAACTTCAACCTTAGAAACATTCTTAAGTTCAGCTACATGTTCTTCCTTTTACAATTTCAAATTAGGTTGATGGCTCAACATTTCCATGGTGGATAAGAATGAGAGCGAGCCAAACAAAAATTTAATTAGGACCCAAACAATATGTTGGATCAATCACATTCTTTCTTAAATGATGCTTAATCTTCATGTAACATGTAGACACCAGGTCGACCAAACCTAATGAAAACACCAATGAACTTTGAGGTAAGCACATCCACAACAAGATGATCACATGTGGATTAGAAAAAATATTTCACTAGACACTAGAAGACCTCTTAGAAACCTTGAGATACATCCATAGCAACTGTAACAACTTCCATGCATTGAACTCTTTTCAACAGTCCAACCAGACTATGCAGACACACACAATAGCTCTGAAAAAAGTCTTCCAGAGCACCAAAGCACAAGAACATTTTCAAGAACATAGATAACATCAATATTAACCTTCTTCTAGATCCACAAGATCTGAGACAAACCACCAGAATACTATGGAGCAGAGAGATCTCTCCCAGTCCATAGACAAACAGTTCTTCGAAATGGGTTCACATACCAGTGAACACATCTTTCACTCTCCATCAACCTAGTGGCTAAAACTCAGGATAAATTATCTATTGAAGCCCATAAAAAGAATTCACATCCTAACAAGCATAGGATCAACATAGAAAAAATGTAGAGCACATTACCGGAGCACACTCAAAACACACACACAACACTATCTTCATTATTTGTTAATTTTCTTAAAATGACTTGAAATCAACATATCTACAACACCATAAATATAGCTCCATGTTCTCTCAACACTTCCACAGTATCTCAACTATACATGTACCACTTGCAATCACTCTGAACTGTGTTGACATCAATGACAACATTAATGAAAACACCACCAAACACATCCATACTTGCAACAATATTGAGCGTCTCAAGGCATATTTCAATTAAAAACCCGAGACGATCCATAAATAAGCTTAATTTACACACTCCCCAACACTTTAGCAATCAAAATAGGCCCTGTGGGATTCATTCACCTAGCTTGATGAATGAGTCCCATTTGGCCTATTTTCAAGGTTTTAAGCGAGAAAAACTAAGTTTTAAGTTCAAATTTCATGTATGTCGGTCTTTGGGATCTAATATATGAGATCTTAGATGGATTTCCTATATAAAAGAGCTTTAAAACCATTAATTCATAAGTTCTACATGTTATCAAGTCAAGCATTTAGGAGTTAAGCATTCCAAAACTTCACAAGATCATCTAGAGAGCATTCAAGATGACTTTTAAGGCATTCAAGGGAAAAATTCTTCAGCAATTATTGCAGCACTTCAAGATCCATCATAATTTCAAGCATATCAAGCATCAAGCATGCTATTGAGCTAGTATTGTGATGTAGCATTGAAGATCCAAGATCAAGCATTGTTCTACTCTATTGTGAAGATCAAGATCTACATCCTCCATGGGAATTTCATGTTAAGATGTAGATTTACAAGACATCATTCAAGGTATTATTGTTTATGATTCATGTTCTTTTTTTCATGTTTCATGCCTTCATTTATTATCTCATCATTTTGTTTAATTACCTACAAGGTTTTGATTAAGGCAAACTTCTATTCCTTAACAACCAACTCTCTCTCTCTCTCTCTCTCTCTCTCTCTCTCTCTCTCTCTCTCTCTCTTTGTGTGATTGAACATATAGGTACTTTGAAGATTTGGAGATCCTTTGATGATTAGGTTGCAAGGTTGTCATCTTCACAAAAATTCACCTACAGGTTTGAATTCAATAGTTTTAGATCCAGAAATAAAGAGGAATAAAAAGAAAAGACATTGAACACCAGATTCAAAATTTGAAATTATAGAAACCCCTAACTAGACTCATTTTCCTAGATTGGTGAATAAGCCCCAGTTTAGGTCAATTTTGAGATTTTTACAATTTCTGATACCCTTTTTCCAGAAACCTATTCCTATGTAGAAACCCTAATCTGGGACTGATTCGCCCAGGTTGGTGAATGAGTCCTAGTACACCTAAGTTTTAGGATTAGCAACATCTTTAGTCTTCATTCAAGCCTCTACAAGTTTCTAGGTGCACACTTATGGTTTTACAACTTTCTATTCTGATTTATATGCATTTCTAGGTCATTCTTTCAAGTTTCATGGATCACTAGGTTTTGTCATTAGATCTTACATAACAATAGTTTTTCCAAGCCCTAGCTTGGTGGTGAACCCCTTCATTAATCTCTAAACATACCCTAGGATAGTCCATTAGTAGATCTCTTCCCTCTATTCCATTCTTGGGTTGAGATCTCTATGACATCCTTGAATGTTAGTTGGAGAAAAGTGATGTTGTATGTCCAAAACCATAAAGCATCCATTTGTCAAAAAATCATATGGTAATGCATTGAGTTAATTTATATATAATTAATGCAGTGAATAAGATTGTCTAATTAGTTGCTTAATTCTTTGTAGTTTGACAATACAAGGTCAACTGTGGTGGAAAGTAAAGTAACCATATATTATTAATAGAACTTTCTAGATAAATAGAGCTAATAAAGGATATTGTAGTGTAGAAAAATGCATACCCTTGCATTTTCACACTTTTCTGGGCATGCCTTCCTTTATTTATCCTTCTTTATGTCTTAATTGGTCCTATTTTGCATCCACAAACCTAATAAACTACATATTTTTTTTGGTTAATCTCAACAATCTTCAAAGGGAAAATGAGCATTAAATTTTTTTGTCTATGTGTCCTTGATTTTTGGGTCAGAAGTAAAATGCCACCTAGGGCATATTAGTCCCCCAAGGGTCTTCAGACCCTCATTTTGAACACACCTAAAAAGGTCCTTTTTTGGAGTCTATGCCTTGACAATTGAGCCTCGGGACTAAGATGCCACCTAGGGTGTCTTAGTCCTCCATAGCTTATTTTTGAGATTTAATTTCAAATTATGGTGAGATTTAGCCTCCTTTAATTAAAATTTTCCTATGTCGGCTTGGTGTGATGCAATTTTTGGATATTAAGCATAAACAAGTATAAATACAAGGTTCCTTCTCTCATTTTTATCCTAAAAAAATATCTAAGCATTCAAGTATTTACTTAAAAGCATTCAAGAGCAGTTCTTCAAGAATTTTGGAACCATTGTCAATATTCAAGCATCACATCAAGGATATTATTGTTGGTAAGACACACTGCAGTATCAATTGGTGTTGTCATTGATGCCAACTCTAATCGATGACCAGATACACTCATCTTCATTCGATCATACCAACAGATAAATTAAAGATTTACAAGGAAGAACAGAGTATCTGGTAACACAGTGTTCATCGATCTAAATGAAGATTTCATGTTATTGTTTTGTGTTGCACATCTTAGGAAATTTTTTTTGGTATATTATCTCTAGTACTACTAAAGCGCAGTGGATTGTATAGATTTGTGTGGAAGTTAGAAGGTCTGGTTGACTAATTATCACTTTTTCCAGTACTAGAGCCGACTTCATGAATGTATTATGTCACGGATGTGTGTGAAGTAATTAGTTAAGTTATTTTGTGTTCGTGCATCTTTGTTTGGGTCCTAGCTAAGTTGTGGCTGGACGTCGTATACGCACATTGCATATTATTCATGATTTGAGTCAATAGTTGTAATTTTTTTTGTGTTTTATTGAAGCCGACAAAGTGTAATTGAATTCTATGTTGCGGATTTATATAAGATCGTTTGTATCATTTTGTGAGTTATATGAAGTGTGTGTTGATGTGAATTGTGAGTTAGAGTAGAGAAGAAGAGCGATAATGCACAATTTCACTTGTGCATAGATAATTTTTGTTGCGAGTATGAGCATAATAGAGAAGAAGTACAAAATCAGTCTATAGGATAGAATATTGTATATTGCGCCTAACCGAAATTGTAATTAGGAATATGTAGATGTTATTTTTCTCAGTTCAAACTCTCAGATGGTTTTAATCTAATTTTATTTGTAAGGCAGTGAGCCTTCCCTTTGAGTAGTGAGCTCTAGGCATTGTGCCTAAATGCAAGTGCATTCCCCTTATTGTAAACTTCATTTAAGTATACTCAGATTAAATTGTGGATTGACCATCCACCGTGGTTTTTCCCCTAATAGGGTTTCCATGTAAAAATCCTTATATTATGGTGTCCTGTTCATTTTCTTCATGTTTATGCATTATGGTTGAATGTTGTTAATGCTTTGAAGATAAAGGTTAATAAAGTTAATTTTTACACAACACTAATTCACCCCCCCTCTTAGTGTATCTTGTTTCCAACAATTGGTATCAGAGCATGTTCCTCTGAAAGAAGTCTAACCACTGAGGAGATATTGGAAGGTGTTTCAATGGATTCAAGTAGTCTTCAACAATAGCTTTTGGTGGCCCTAGATGATCTTGATCAATCAAAGGCTGAAGTTTAGAAATTGCAAGCAGACCTATCAGATGCTGAGAAATTCATCGAGTCTTTGAAAGACAAAATCGATAAGTCTAGAGAGAAGAAAAATGAACTTTGTGATCAGATTAAGCAGAGTGGCAGTAAGATCATTGAAGAAGAAAAACTCAGTCAAGCCCTAAAAGAAAAGACATAAGAATGTGAAAAGCTTACTAGAGAAGAATGACCAAGGAGATTGAAGACAAAAAGAAGAATGAAGAGAATGTAGCACAGTCCCTAAAAGAAAAATCTGAAGTATGCAGCTGATTAGATGATAAATTGGAACAATCTAAAAACAATGCAGAGGCACTTGAAAAGTAGATGGATGATCTCAGAAATGAACTTGTTGTTGCCAATGAGTACAAAGAGAAGTTCAAAGCTAGCTCTACCATGCTTGATGAAATAATTAGCAGTTAGAGGACTCATGGTGACAAGCGAGGTCTTGGATATGACAAAGGAGAAAGTTCCAAATTTGAGCAAAGGAGATATAGACAAGGAAATCAAATGAAAAAATCTGGAAGGTATCCGGTAAGGAAACCTAATGCTTAGAGATTTAATGGATACTGTTTTAGTTGCAATAAATTTGGACACATGGCTACTCAATGTAGAAGTAGATTGAAACAAAAAGGTCCATCTTTCTCAGGTCAGTGTTTTAATTGTCATAAGGTTGGTCATAAGTCAAATGAATGCAGAAATGTGATGAATCAATTCCATAGAAATATTAGATGGTATACATGAAATAGACTTGGTCATACTAATAACCAATGCAGAACAAGAGGAAATTAGTGGAACAACAGGTTTAGAAAAATAAATGTTGTGTGCTATAACTGCAACAAAATTGGCCATATTGCTACATTCTATTGGAATAGAAAAGGTCTAGAAAATCAAAAGAAAAACATGCAAAAGGATATCAAAGGAAAAGGAAAAGTCACTACATATGTGGTACGACAACAAATGCAGAAGAAATGGGTGAAGAAAGAACCCTCTGCTGAATAAAGTGTGCCAGCACCAGAACCTGCTTCGGGTCTTTTACATGTGATATTTAATTACACCTGCATAACTTTACTTAGGTTTTTCTTAGGTAATAATTAGTTTACTTAATTAATAAGTTTTATTTAGTTGAGCTATTTTTAGGTCAACATTAGGGTTGCATTCATTGCTTTTATAAAGCAATTCTCTTATTGTAATTTCTGAATTCTGAATATTATCAATTTGCACATTGTAGGCAAAGCTCTATTTTTTCATTGTTTTTCTCTTCTATGGAAGGTGTTTAGGTTTGCATGTTTGTTCTTGGTTTCTAACATGGTATCAGAGCCTTAACATGCAACCCCTTCTCAAATTCTGGAGAAAATCATTACAGAGTTCGTCTGGGGTTCCTCCAGGGTATCATGCCTTGAGTTCATCTATGCGGCATTTTGGATCAGATCGAACATTTCCATTGGATTTAGAGTGCTGGAAAAAGTTAGGAATGACTTTTATTTTTTTATTTTTTTCATCGTTGAAGAAATCTGTGAGGGTTTCAAACTCAGTGATTTTTTGCAAGCTCTAGAGGTAGCTGATTTTTCAGAGCATTTTGAGCATGAACGGAGGTCACCATTGCATTTGTTGGGGCCAAAAACCCTAAGGGTGCAGGTTGTTTGGTCGATTTCTAAGCACTTGATCCGGAAGGAAAAAAAAAATTGCCAAGGAGGACGTATGACCTCCATAGCATGCACTTTGAGGCACGATTTTTGAAAAGATGCAAAAAAAAATCCCAAAACTTTATTTTTTGATTTTCGAGCCGGCGCTCCCAATTTGGAAGGCTCTTGCCGCTTGGTTGCCACCGGGCGGCCACTGCTAGCCTCCACTGCTAGTCCATCACCACCGATCAGCACTTAGCCTCAGCTCTGCCGGCTCCATGCCTAGGCCCCGGGGGCTCCTTGAGGCACCTCCCTGGTCACATGGAGGACCGAGGTCCCTCCTCCAGCCCCTGAGGGCTTCCTATCTGCGGCAGCCAGTCACATGGGTGACCAGGGGCTCTGCCCCAGCCCCTGGTCGGGCATAGGACCAGGGGCTTATTTTTTTTAAGCCCCCTGGACTGCCTACAGGCCATATTGGCCATTTTGGAGCACCTTTGACAAAATCGGGCATAACTTTTGCGTACAATGTCTTTTTTTTGCAAACAAGATACTGTTGAAAAGCTGATTCTAATGCCGATCCAGTGGTTTTGGTAGTTTTTTCTGATTTTCCTTGAGTTTAATTTTGCAGGTCCTTGAACTCAGAACTTATGTTTTTCACTCTAGAAGGCATATCTTTTGACTCAGTGATCCTTTTTTCACAATTCTCGTGGCATTGGAAAGCCAGTTTAGTCCTCTACATAGATCTGAGATCTTTTTCATTTTTTGTTTATGCATGTTTAGGAATTCTCTCCTTTTGCAATCATTGGGTATTGTAATAAATGAACTGATATAAAGTTCCATCAAGGAGGTTTTTGGCATAATAATCTTCATTGTGTTTTGATGACAACTCGCATGGGTTGTAATCTAGTTTCTTAGTTTCTTTTGGCCATATTTTGTCTTAGCTTGACACATATTAGATTCGTATCGGTTCAAACTTTAGATTGAGAGCCTATGGTTAATCATCTGCATCGGATCCATCTCAGTTTGAGGGCCACTAAATTTGTGGTTAATGTTCTAGAGTCTTTATGGTACTTGTTTCCATGGAAAAAATTTAGTCTCAGTTTAGCATTGACATCGAGATTCAGGCCTTCCAGATTCTGTCATCATTTTATCATCTTCTATTGCTTTATGGATTCTAGGGTTGTTCTAGTTTGGTGTTTTCGAGTGTTCCGTGGCATCAAGTCTGTTGTTGCATTATTATGATTCCCATATGGTTTCCTGTAGACAGAAGTATCTTTCCGTGCTTGCCGGATTGTGGTTCCAGTGTTACTCCACAATGTTCTTCCAGTGCTTCTTTGTAGAAATCATCTCATTGTAGGGGGTTTTGTCCCATTGGTTTTTCCTTCTCTACCTCATTATTGCATTTGTACATGGGTACCTGATTAGGCTTTTTTTTTAGCTTGCACATTCTTGCTTGAGAGTTTACAAAACATTTCTTGTTGGTTGTTTTGAATATCTATTGCATGTGACAAGTGATTGCATGCAAGTGAATTTTGGTGATTGTGAGGTTGAGTTTTATCAACTTCTACATGGTATCAGAGCTCCAAATCTATAGTTGCCTGTTTGTGATCTGAAGATATGGCCTTTCAGTAAGTTTCAAGTGCAAAGGTTTCCATAGGCATCTCTTTTGCAAGATCTAGGAGTAACCGATTATTCAGATCACTTTGGGCTCAAACTGACATCGCCATCACTTTTGCAACGTCCCAAAACCCTAGAAACACCTGTCAAATCATCGATTTTGGAGAAGTTTGTTCCTGAGGTAAAAAAAATTGCTAGGGAGGCCGTATGGCCTCCCTAGCATGCTTCACGAAGCAAAAAAATCTTGAAAATCATGCAAAAATTTGCAAACTTGTTGGAGGTTTTGCACAGCCAGTTTGAAGGGTTCCACCGTCAGGCGGCCACCATGCGGTCGTTGACCTGCCACCGTCACCGATGGCTACACCATGCCGTGCCACCAACTCTGCCCAGCCCCACTGGGCCCCTCAGCTGCTCTGCCCTGGTCATATGGACAACCAGGGGCTCTCCGCCAGCCCCTGAGGGCTTCCCACCCATGGCCCAAGGTTCTATGGGGGACCGAGAGCTCCGCGCCTGGCCCTCAACCATCTCTAGCTCCGCCTACGGTGATATGGTGACTAGGGGCCGAAACTTTTTTTGCAGGGGGGCAAATTTTTGCGATGATGGCCAGATGGCCATCAAATTTTTTGCACTGAAGTGTTGACGTCAGCATGACATCCCTAGCCGTACGGCCCTCTTTGCCCCCTCTTAGCCCTGATTTGCCTAAAAGAGCAATATTTTTGTTTTTGGCATAACTTGGGCATACGGTATCAAAATCGGGAAAACGAGATATCGCCGAAAAGCTGGTTCCAAGCACTTTCCTGTGGTGTAGTTTATTTTACAGTATTTTTCTATTTTACTGCATTTATTTTTGGTTGAAGTAAGATGTTTATTTTATACTTCTGAGCTCAGAGCTTTTTGCCACCATCTCCTATTTTTGCTATCTTTGCGGCGTCGGAAAGGTATTAAGGAGCTTTATGTTGCTGTCCATGCAATTTTTTTTGTATCTATCTCAAGTTTATCATTAATCCATATTTGGCCCAATGGGTGTTTTGGCAATTGAGAGAGTGCACCTTGCATCTTTGCACTTCATTTCAGTATCACATTCATTCAATAATCGACTGTTATTTCATAAATTCTAGGGTTGTTCCCATTTGGAGTTTTCAAGTGTTTCATGGCATCAAGTCTATCGTTCCATCATTATGATTCTGATATGGTTTCTTTTAGACAAAAGTATCTTTCCTTGCTTGCCAGATTGTGGTTCCAGTGTTACTTTACAGTGTTCTTCTAGTGCTTCTTTGCAGCATGTCATCTCATTGTAGGGGGGTTTTGTCCCACTGAGTTTTCCTTCTCTACCTCATTCTTGCATTTGTAAATGGGTACCTGATCAGGCCTAGTTGTTGGGACCCATATTTTATTTCATGCATCTTCTTCTAGTGTTTTAACTTCTTCCTAAGTTCATCTTAAGGGGGGGTGTTAGAGTGATAAGTTATTATACTTAATTAATTATATCATATTGGTTAATTAATTAAGTATGATAACTTATTACTGTAACACCTCCCCTTAAGATGAACTTAGGAAGAAGCTAAAACACTAGAAGAAGATGCATGAAAGCAAATATGGGTCCTGACAACTAGGCTTGATTAGGTACCCATTTATAAATGAAAGAATGAGGTAGAGAAGGAAAACCCAATGAGACAAAACCCCCCTACAATGAGATGACATGCTGTAAAGAAGCACTAGAATAACACTATAGAGTAACACTAGAACCACAATCCGGCAAGCAAGGAAAGATACTTTTGTCTACAAGAAACCATATTGGAATCATAATAATGCAATAGCAGACCCGATGCCACGGAACACTCGAAAACACCAAACTGGAACAACCCTGGAATCCATAAATCAATAATAGATGATATGATGATAGAATTTGGAAGCCATGTATCTCAATGTCGATGCCAAAATGAGACTAAAAGTCAACCTCACAGTCCCCAAGATTCACCTGCATATTGCAAAAAAATCTGAATCACCCTAACTTTATTACAATTAATTATATCATATTAGTTAATTAATTAAGTCACTTATTCCTTTAGTTGCTTAAGCTAAACTTAGGCACATTAATAATTGATTAATTATTAAGTGTGCACCCTAGGGTTTCCCTTTTAGGGTTTCTTGATCTCCTCCATAAGGATTGATCTCTTTGTAATAATTGATTCTCAATAATGCATTTTTACTTTGAGGTTTACAGAACATCTTCTTTGGTTCTACATGTCTTTTGCATGTGACAGGTGATTGCATGCAGGTGATCTTGGTTTCTAACATGGTATCAGAGCTCCAGACCTGTAGCTACTTGTTCATCATCTGAAGATATGGCCTTTCAGTGAGTTTAAAGTGCAAGGGTTTCCATAAGCATCTTTTTTGCAAGATCTGGTAATAGCCAATTTTGTGGGCCACTTTGAGCTCAAATGGGGGTCACCATTACGTTCGCAGCGGCCAGAAACCCTAAGAACACCTGTCGTTTGGTCAATTTTTGAGAAGTTGGTTTCTGAGGCAAAAACATTTTGCCAGGAGGGTCGTACAGCCTCCCCAGCATGCCTACAAAGACTCATTTTTCAAAAAAAAAATTAAAAAAAATTTAAAAAATTGATTTTTTTTGAAAAAGTTTTGCATCGCCCACACAAATCATCCTGCCACCTGGTGGCCACCACCACTGGTGGCTCCACCCTACCCACCCGACTCGCCATTGACCCTACTCAGCCCCCGAGGGCTCCTCCGCACCAATCGAGGTTCTATGGGGGACCGGGAGCTCCGCGCCTAACCCCCAGCCATCTCCAGCCCTGCCTACGGTGATATGGCGACCAAGGGCCGAAACGTGTTTTGCAGGTGGCCGAATTTTTGTGGCAACGGCTAGATGGCCATCAAATATTTTGTAGTGAAGTGCTGATGTCAACATGACATCATCGGCCGTACGACCCTCTTTGCCCCCTCCTAGCCCTAATTTGCCTAAAAGAGCAATTTTTTTGTTTTTGGCATAACTTGGGCATACGATATCAAAATCGGGCAAACAAGATATTGCCGGAAAGCTGGTTTTGCACACTTTCTTGTGGTTTATTTTATTTTATAGTTTTTTTTCTATTTTACTACATTTATTGCTGTTTGAAGTCAGATGTTTATTTTATGCTTCCGATTTCATAACATTTGGCCACAATTTTTGATTTTCGCTATCTTTGCGGTGTTGGAAAGGTATTGAGGAGCTCTATGTTGTTGTCCATGCACTTTTTTCTATATCTGTCCTAGGTTTATCTTTAATCCAGATTTGTCCCAATGGGTATCTTGGGGATTACTTGGATGTTTTGGCACTTGGGAGAGTGCAACTTGCATCTTTTCACTTCATTTCAGTATCATATTCATTCAATAATCGACTATTGCTTCATAGATTCTAGGGTTGTTCCCATTTGGAGTTTTTGAGTGTTTCATGGCATCGGGTCTATTGTTGCATCATTATGATTCTAATATGGTTTCTTGTAGATAGAAGTATCTTTCTTTTCTTGCTAGATTGTGGTTCGAGTGTTACTCTACAATGCTCTTCCAATGCTTCTTTGTAGCATGTCATCTCATTGTAGGGGGTTTTTCCCACTGGGTTTTCCTTCTCTACCTCTTTCTTGCATTTGTAAATGGGTACCTGATCAGACCTAGTTGTCGAGACCCATCATTTTCTTTCATGCATCTTTTTCTAGTGTTTTAGCTTCTTCCTAAGTTCATCTTAAGGGGGGATGTTACAGTAATAAGTTATTATACTTAATTAATTATATCATACTGGTTAATTAATTAAGTCACTTATTTCTTTAGTTGCTTAAGCTAAACTTAGGCACATTAATAATTGATTAATTATTAAGTGTGCACACTAGGGTTTCATTTAGGGTTTCCCTTTTAGGGTTTCTTGGTCTCCTTCATAAGGATTGATCTCTTTGTAATAATTGATTCTCAATAATGCATTTTTACTTTGAGGTTTACATAACATCTTCTTTGGTTCTGCATGTGTTTTGCATGTGATAGGTGATTGCATACAGGTGATCTTGGTTTCTAATAGGTAATTCCTCTAGGAATTAGTTTCAGGCCCTTTGGCCTAGGGGGAGCTATCAAGAAAATCATATTACCCCCTAATCGGTAAGTGACACCAGATGTGTATAGTAGATGCATAGATACTCAACAAATGTTTTTGAATTCATTAGAGGAAGTGGTATTCCGTATTGGAGGTCCACAAAAGACTTACTTGTCATAGTGCACAAAAATAGGGTAACTAGATGAATTAGGGTTAAAGCATTTATTGCGATAAAAAGGGTTAGGTATGCAAGTGATAAAAGGTCATTTCTATTCTTCACTTTTTACGTTGAATTTGGAAGAAAATAATTTTGGAGAGCTCATAGGAAAACTTCGATGAAATGAGGCGAAATTCAAGCGTGAAAGTGATTGAAAAATCAAATTCCAATCCGACAAAAAAGGTATTTTTTAGAAAACTTTGTGAACTTTTGATTTTCTCAAAGAATACTCCTCTAGTAGTTGAAGTCAAATACAGACCTCGTCCTAAATTCAAATGGCATCCTTATAAGTCTCTTGAGACCCATCCATTAGGA
Source organism: Sequoiadendron giganteum (assembly GCA_007115665.2). NCBI lineage: Eukaryota > Viridiplantae > Streptophyta > Pinopsida > Cupressales > Cupressaceae > Sequoiadendron > Sequoiadendron giganteum. Next base: position 22,461,896 of record CM021108.1, on the reverse strand, counting down.
GTATTTTTCGTTTGTTCTATATGGAGTATTACACACATAAGACATTAGGGTTTACATTCACACCAGTATTGAAGAACTAGGAAGTTCTCAACTGTTGAATTTGTATAATAATCATATCATTGGTGAAGATTACTATGTAAAGTCAGAACATAAAATCCTTGAAGTAGAGAAGTTTACAAAAATTGTCAATTTTCCTGTGTTTAAAGAGTAAGAATGGGTTCTTTATGTTTTGAGTCAAGTCCATGATGAATTTACGTGGCTAATAATTCCATTCAAAATTAGAAAGGAAGCTATCAGTGCAGTAACCGGTCTAAAATCTTTCGGTGGACTACCAATTCTGAAGTCTATGAAAAATCAAATGGTCACTGATGCTACAGGTTCTACATATGACAAAAGGGAAATGACTATTGATAACATTGTTGATATAGATGTCAAATTTGCATCTATGGTCATTGGATACAAGATTTATCATTCTAGCCAAGACAACTCTATGTTTGGCACAAAAAAATATGTTGCCTATCAAATGGTGAAGGAAAATGCAGATTATGATCTCTGTGAACTACTGAGGAGTCAGCTAATGGAAAATCTTGCAAAGATTAAGAAAGATACGAAAAAATATTTCAAGTATGGTAACTTGCTTTTTTGCTTATTTTGTTATTTCATGGGTGAAGTTCCAGGAGTTGGGAGGATTCATTAGCAAAAGGACAACCCGATAGCCACATAGATCGGAGATTTTTTACATAATTTTGCAGACACCAAAACAAATAATGTATCTATCTGGGGATACTTTAAAAAAATTCAAACTATGATGCAAGCGAGAGAGAATTCCCACCTCTATTATAGAGAAGTAAAATGATTCAATTTTTTTCATGGTGGATGTTGATCAGTGTATGATGGAAGCTGTTAATCCCAAAACAATCTAGATCATGCTATGGGGTCTGAAGTTGAAGAGAACATTTTGGACATGTATGCACAACAATTCCTAAGTAAACCTCTAGATCCGACAGAAGAAAGATTTGGTACCTATGCTGTGAAGGACATATAGGTTCACAATGAGCTCAAGAAACCTATGGCAACTGAAAGAGTCAGAAAAGAGGTAGAAGTTCTTATAGAAAGTCTGGGCATATCTATAGAGAAACTAAAAGAAGCTAGAAAGAAAAGGGAAGAAGCTGAAGCAGAAAAAAAAAAGCTGCAAAGGAGGCAGCAAAAAATCAATCGGTTGGTCCGGCAGCACCATCTCCTAAGCTAGAACAACTATAAGCTTTGTATCCCATTCAACTCCTATAGGAAAATCCATCCCTATGAAAACTGAATCCAAGGGATCGGACAAAGAAGGTAAGAGGAATAAAGATAAGAGAAAAAGAGTGTATATGACTATTTCTGAGGATGAAGTGATAAATTTTGATCAAGAAATCAAAGAAATCAAACATCAAGGCACCAAATCAGCAACTGTTACAAAATCCTATGGTGAAGATGTTCAAGTGAAGAAGAAAAAGACTAACAATTTAGGTATGTCAGTAGGAGAAGTTGAAAAGTCTTTAGTCAAGGATGTAAATCTCAAGACTCTTTGTAAATGGTATGAGTCTTTTGATGATTTTGATAAAATAATTCTTTAAGAAGCGACAATAAAACATATGAATATTTTCAATAAAGTTTTGATAGAAATAATGCCTAATCTACCCAAAAGTCTATATGACATTTTGGAAATCAGGAGACTTAATGCCAGAACAAAATAAAAATAGATGAGAGAAAGGATTCTTGCAGAATTATGTCTGGTGATGTCTATGGATGACATGAAGACACTCTTGAACAAAGCCAAAAGGAAATTTAAAAGCAAAACAAGGGTGAACAAGCTAATGATTGGTCTAACCGATGAAGTTACAAAAGAAACTGAGAAAATCCTGAGGGAGATACTATTAAATGAGAGAATTGATGTTGTAGCTAAGGAAACACATGTTAATGATGCCCCATCTGGTCCGAAAAAGGAAGCGGAAGAAGAAAAATTTGATACAGTTGGAGACTCCTAGATTCCTCCTGCAGAGGACAACACAGAAATCCCTATGGAAGTTGAGATACCTGAAAAATGTATCAGTTGAGGAAATGAAAATCCCTGAAGGTAAACCAAACCCTACAACTATGGAAGTAACAGTTGAAGAAAATATAGATGGTGTAAAGCCAATCCAAGTTGAGACAAGAGACACTACTGAGGTAGTGAAGAAATTTTTGGTTGAACAAAAAGAAGAATTGGTTTCAAAAGTGATTGAAGGTCCTATTGACCTGTCTACCTTAAGTCCAATCCAGAAGATGAAAGTAGCTTCATTTTCTCAAGCACAAGCCAGAGAAGAGCTACTAAAGTCACACATTGAAGATAGTGAACTACTAAATCTTGCATCTGGAGTATTGGAGAGGATAATGCCATCTTATGTGAAATATACGACTGGTTCCTCCTCCAGTGAATTGAAAAGGCTTATCATCTCTATTAGTACTCACTTTGAGTCACTGTCAAAAGGTTTAGTGGATTGAAATTATTAATTGCTAAAGATAAAACCGCTTTAGCCACATGTGTGAAGAACGTACAAAATTATTTTTCAGAAGGTGGTAAGATCTAAAAATCATGTTTGTGTCTTTCAAAATTTATTGAAGCTAATGAGAATAAGGTTAAAGATCTAGAAAAATAGTTAAGTACTATTTCTGAAGCATTTGATCCTCTAACTAGTGGTATTGGGAAGATAGAAGGTGAAGTAATGTCTATGCTTAACAAAATAAAAGGCTTAAAGCATGAGAATGATAAAATTGTTGTGAGACCATGTGAACTCAAAGGAATAATTGGTCTAAAAATTGAGATAATGTCAAGCACTCTAAAGGAAGGAGAGGACACTATAGCATTCGGTGATCTGGCCATCTTGGAATCTACAGAGACATAGTCCTACCTGATCTGTGGTCACATAACAATCATGGAGAGTCTCAAAAGAGTTTGGGATGCTAATCTAATCCAGCTGAAGAAAGATTTTTCAAAAAAAATTTAGTTTATGTAAGTTAAAGAAGCATTTTTGTATAACAGTTTTAATTGATCCATTTTTGGTATGCAATCCCTACCTTTTCCATTGATGTCAAAGGGGGAGAAGAGTGGAGAGAAAAATTCTTAATCATCTTCAGGGGGAGAATTGTATTTTTGGAATTTTGGAAATGGCAGTGCAGTTTATCTTGGTACTGATCCGACACTTAGTCATTTTTCACTAAGTGTTTCCATCAATGCCAAAGGGGGAGATTATTGGGAAGAGAATCTATAGTATCACTTGGTGTTGTCATTGATGGAAACTCTAATCAATGATTAGATACACTCATCTTCATTTGATCATATCGATAGATAAATTGAAGATTGACAAGGAAGAATTGAGTATCTGGTAACACAATGTTCATCGATTTGTATGAAGATTTCATGTTATTGTTTTGTGTTTCACATCTCAAGAATTTTTTTTTGGTATATTATCTCTATTACTACTGAAGTGTGGTGACTTGTATCAATTTGTGTGGAAGTTAGAAGGTCTGGTTGACTAATTCTCAGTTTTCCAGTATTGGAGACGACTTCATGAATGTATTATGTCGTGGATGTATGAGAAGTAATTGGTTAAGTATTTTTGTGTTTATGCATCTTTGTTTGGGTCCTAGCCAAGTTGTGTTAGACTGTTGTATATGCGCATTGCATATTATTCATGATTTGAGCTGATAGTTGTAATTATTTTTGTTTTCTATTGAACCCAACAAAGTGTAATTGAATTTTATGTTGCATATATATATAAGATCATTTGTATCATTTCGTGAGTTCTATGGAGTGTGTATGGAGTGTGTTTTGATGCGAATTGTGAGTTAGAGTAGAGCAAAAGAGCGATAATGCGCAGTTTCACTTGCGCATAGAGAATTTGCATTGTGAATCTGAGCAGAACAGAGTAGAAGTGGTGAGTCAGTCTAAAGGACAAAATATTGTATATTGTGCCTAACTGGAATTGCAATCAAGCATATGTAGATGCTATTTTTCTTAGTTGAAACTCTTAGATGGTGTTAATTTGATTTTCTTTGTAAGGTAGTGAGCCTTCCCTTTGAGCAGTGAGCTCAATGTAGTGTGCCTGAATGCAAGTCCTTCCCCTTATTGTAAACTTCATTTGAGTATATTCAAATTAAATTGTGGATTGGCCATCCACCGTGGTTTTTCCCCTAACAAGGTTTCCACGTAAAAATCCTTATGTTATGGTGTTGTGTTCATTTGCTTCATGTTTATGCATTATGGTTGAATGTTGTTAATGCTTTGAAGATAAAGGTTAATAAAGTTAATTTTTGCACAACACTAATTCACCCCCCTCTCAGTGTAGCTTGTTTCCAAGAATTATTGCATCATGTTTTTTATTGTGCTAACATTTGTGATGTATGGTTTGTGATTCAAGCAAGTGTTTTAATCAAGATCAATATTATTCAAGAAAGAGTCAAGAACCACATATATTGCAGCCATTTCACACAAGTTTGTAGAATTTACAACAAGGGTTTGGTGAGTTGTAACATTGCATGTTTTTCATTCATCATTTCCCTTCTTAATTCTATTTCATTTCAAGGTTTAATTACGAACAAGGAGTTTGACCAAGGAAAACCCCCATTCACCAACATTCAACAAGTTTTCCATCTCTTGTATGCTTTTGATTGTAGATTTAGGTTGAAGACTAGAAGAACACTTGGAGTGCAAGATTAAAAAGTTGCAAAGTTGCATTACAAAGTTATCATCTTCATGGAAGCACACTTACAGGTCAAATCCAAAAGTTTTAGAACCAGAGATCTGAGAGGAAGCAAGTGTAGACCTTGGAGCTCAAGATCACATTCAAAGTTTTCAGAAAATCAGAATGGGACTAATACGCTACCAAGGGTGTCTTAGTCCTCCTAGGGGTATTTTTCAAAGATTCTTTGAGATTTTGTTCTGAGATCCAAAGATTCTACATCTGCCCTGAAAAATAGCAGCGGGACTAAGATAAAAGTAAAGGTGTCTTTGTCCTCCCCGATATATTTGGACATCATTTTTTCATTTCCAGAATCCTCACAACATCGCTAGACCTCCCAGGTACACACATCCTATATTGTTGTTGCATAATTTCATCATTAACACCTTTCATTTAGCTTGCATAACTAGGTTTTGTAGGTTGAATTCTTATTTGTCTTTCCAAGCATTTTCTTGGTGGTGAACCCCTTAAAAAACTAAAAGAGCACTCCCCCTTCCTAAGTCCTCCTAATTGAGAATTGACTCATCTGGTGAGGTTGATGGTCAATCCAACTAGTGTTCTTAGGACATATTTGAATGATTGATGGGAAAGAGGGGTGATATTACACCACACTTTTTTCACCATAATCATTTTGGTGAACCTGTCTTTGAATATTCTTTTTCTAATTTGGAGTCCATAAAATTCTTAGATCTAGATTGCATTCATTGCATCTTGCATTAGTGAAATTGCATACACTTTTAATTTTTACTTTCTTGCATCATTTCATTTCATTGAAAAACTGAAAAGTGCATTGCTAATCATTCCAATTGCATTTAAAAACATTGTTATTGCATTGAAAATTAAAAAAAGTGCATTCAAATTTGCATTCAATTGCTTGTTACAAGTTACTTTTTCTTGCATCAATTTGCAGATTTTTCTATTTCAAAACATCAGATCCCTAAATAGGCAACATGTAAACAATGTAAACAACCCAATTTTTATTTTTTTTTCTGACAAAAACCTCTGCTAGGACTAAAATGACCTTCCTAGCATCTTAGTCCCTCCCATTTTTTTTTCCTCAGAAGCCTTTGTGTGTTGCTTGTTGTCTATTTCAGACACTAAAACCTCATAATCTCATCAAGAGGACCAAGACGCCCTTCGTGGCATCTTAGTCCCTCTTGACTTTGACTTTCTAGTTTTCAGGGTTTCAAATTTCATTTTTGTGCTTTTGTTGGATGCTTTCAGTTTTCTATTTCAGTTTGTAGAATTGTTTTTATCTTAGTTTATTTCATTTTCAAGTGCATTTACTTAATCTTGCATCATGGATATGTGCTTCAAATTTTTTTGGACGTCCCTGAATTCTTTTGTAGATGTGTCAAGTTGTCCATTTGGTAATGATCCTAATGATATTGAACACACTCATGCTCAATCCACTCCTAATGCATGTCCTCCTCGTGATGTTGACATCATTGGAGAAGATCATGAAAACATGAATATGTTCCTCAATGATTTCCTTAACAACCTTGAAGATAATGCATCCTTTTACACATCCATGAAACAACCAAATCAACCTACAATACCACCTCTTGAGATGTTTGGTCACTTACATCCTAAAACTGAAACAAAAGTTGAACCTTAGTTCCATACAATAGGTGAACCTAGTTCCTCTAAGAAAAAAAACACTCAACCATCCTATGAAAAAAATTTAACAAACACTCCAATCAATCTTAGAGAAACATATGACAAAGGATTCACAATCTTGAGAAAACAAGGATGTGATACAACAAACGAACATGAAATTCATCAAACCCTAGAGAAAAATACAACTAATGAAAACACAAAAGGGTTATGATATCAATATCCCCTCACAACTTAAGAGTTCCTAGAGAATAACTAAGACTTCGTAGTGATGGTATGGCGATCTTTGATTCAACTCCTAATATGAATGTCCTTCTTCCTAAAGAACAACTAATGACTCACAACAATGACAAGGATGAGAGAATATCCTTAGGTCCTCCTCCTTAACCTTAAACTAGAGAATTTAGTGAATCTACCAAACGCAAAAGACCTTACAAATTACAAAAGTTACAACCTCCTCATCCACCACCTAAAATTGAATGAAAACTACAATTACTTCTAAACAAAGAACTAATAAAATTATCACCCATGAATTGACTAGTGCTCTACCCTAAAGATGCAAAAGTCCCACATTGTGCATACCATCAAACTCTTAGATATAGTACTGATGAGTGTCATGAATTCAAGTTAGTATTACAAAGCTTTCACTTTGATGGCAACGATTGCCATCCAATGATTGAATAGCCTTACACCCTTTATCATGTAATACTTGTAGGATCTTAAAATTATCACTATTACATGATCCTTCTTATCACCTACCTGAGCTCATTCTTGCCTTGCACTCAGTGGGGACAAGAGGTAGATGTCCTTTCCCTAGTAAGGCATTTGTGGTGTCCCTTAGGTTTGTTATCTCCCTTTTGCTTATATAGACTCAGGTTGGGATATGGATGACTTTCTTTAGGTTGACTCGGCTATGCCCTACTAGTATTTTTTCCTTCTTGTGTGTGATTGCATGTGAGTATTGTGATCACCTATGATGTTTTTTTTGATGTTACCTCTCTCTTTATGTATTCCTCTATTTGTATCTTCATTCTTCTATATGTTGTAAGCTCTTCGCCTTTTCATTTATCTTTTCAATTTTGTCTTTTGTTTTTCTTTTGGGGATGATGCAAGGCGTCAAGACACCCTATGTCTCTTCCATGTTGACCCAGAAGTTTTTTCATTATCTTTTATTTATCCTTTCAATTTTGTCTTGTGTTTTCTTTTTTGGGATGACACAAGGCGTCAAGACATCCTATGTCTCTTCCATGTTGACCCAAAATAATTTTCATTATCTTTTCTTTATCCTTTCATTTTTTTCTTGTGTTTTCCTTTTGGTGATGATGCAAGGCGTCGATACACCCTATGTCTCTTCCATGTTGACCCAAAAGGTTTTCCTTTTTTTTTGCTCTCTTTGTGTCATTCTTCTAGTTCTATGTGTATTTGGGGAATGATGACAGTTCTAAGCTCTCTAATATCATTGCAAAAAAGACAGATACTAATCCCAAATCCATAGATCGCTTGTGTTTCTGGGGGCCAACCCTCTTTTTTGTTTTCTTTTCCATGTTTGTCTACTTTAAAGTAATTTCTCACAACATGGTGTTAGTAATTTCTTTAAACTGGGGGCATACATTGGCATTATTTTGGCATGATTTCATTTGCATTTTTTTTCATGTTCCTTGATGTGATTTCCTTACTTCATGAGATGTGTTTTCCTCTTTGTTGTGAAATTACGTGTAATATCCTTCAAGAGCATTATCTATCTTAGCATATTACATTCCTCTTAGTGATAATGCGACACACTACATTCCCTAAGTTGTGAATATTTTATTCTTTAATTGGTCCTCTTTTGGAGACATTAGGAACAATGTCCCCTAAGATTAAGACCTTGCATGAACTAAGCCAAATGCCTTTGAACATCCCTCTTTACTATTGCATTGTGTCTTGTGCCTTATTAAATTCATGGAGGTATGGCGTTGATATGGTTTCTTGGGGCTCACCTAGTGAACAACTAGCTTCACTAGCCCATGTGAGCATGCATTTCCTTCTTGTGCCTTATTAAAGTCATGGGGGCATGGCTTTGATATGGTTTCTTAGGGCTCACCTAGTGAACAACTAGCTTCACTAGCTTGTGTGAGCATGCATTTTTCTTTTTACCCTATTAAAGTCATGGAGGTATGGCTTTGATATAGTTTCCTTGGGCTCATCTAGTGAACAACTAGCTTCATTAGCCCATGTTAGCATGCATTTTCTTTTTTTTCCTTATTAAAGTCATGGAGGTATGGATTTGATATGGTTTCTTAGGGCTCACCTAGTGAACAACTAGCTTCACTAGCCCTTGTGAGCATGCATTTTCTCTTTGTCCTTATCATAGTCATGGGGGTATGATGTTGAAATGGACTTCCTGGGGCTCACCTAGTGTGCTGGGAAATTTGCCTCAACTTTTTGGCTTGAAATCTCTTGAAGACTTTGTGTTTTCTCTTAAGTCCTGGCCTTTACCGCTATACTGTGGGGAATAGTTAATAGAGGCGTGGTTGTGTGGTTTACCACTTTACCACGAGCCTCTATTGTTTGATCCATGATTGGGTGGCGTTACCACCATACCACGGTGATCTCTTCACTATTCAATAGTTGCGCAGTGAAGGCTCGACAGTCTGGTGAAGTAGTTACCTCCCTACCATGGGGGTCGCTCAAAGAAGGCGTAGTGGCATGGTGAAACCATGGTAGTCGGCGCACTCAATTACCTACCAACTATGGGAGTCCTTCAATCTTGGAGTGGTGTTGTGGTGCTACCTCCTTATAATGGTGGACTTCATGTCGACTAGCGGTTATGCGGTGTCTTACCCCTACACCATAGAGGTCTTTCAGCTTGAGCACGGTAGCACGGTCTACATGGCAGGCAATGATAGAAGCTTACCGCTATACCATAGAGGCTTGTTCTTTAAGCCACGGTGGCATGGTTGATGGTGATGGTTTGGCAAGTGGGTTATCACTACTGTATTGCGGGTTTTTTCTCGCTAGGGTGCGATAGTGCGGCATATACCACCTCACCATGAGCGTATGATGGATGGCGAGCGGTGGTGATGTAGAAGGAGCTCGGGTTCTGTTGACTATTTGGGTGATGGTCAAAGTGATGGATGAATAATGCAATGACATTTGGCATGATGATATTCGTTGATTTTACATCAGTGTTGTAAATCAACACTGATTGGCCAAAATCTTTATTCTTTGGAAGTGATTTATTTACATTAAATGAATGATCTAATTTGGGAGGTTGATGGAGTGTAGGTATGTCTCTATATCCTAATTTAATGTTGGGTGGCTCGATGTGTGTTGCATTGCAGTGCACGTTATCAGAGAATGATGGAAGGCTTATTGGTAGGGTAATTAAATACACCCTGATGGTTGTTGAATGATAAGGACTAAGAGGTCAATTGGTGAAGTGTCAAGATGATTAGATCATGCAGTGAGAGTGTTTGAGTGGTATGATAAGGCATTGCAACCATGAACACTAAGTGACACAAAACAAAGGAGATGTGAACTTGAGTGGCTGTGAGGCTATGCTGGCTGAAAGGCTGGTTGAACGAGTGGGCTAGTGAAGTGTATTGAATCTGCACTATATGTCGTGTGAGGACATTGTAACAATGAGAGGATTCTATATAATGGTGTTTCCTATATTCTCCAGATGGACAAGATGTAAACTTCTGAAGAGCATAGCTCTGAGATTGTATTGTAACTATTTTGTTGCTGATAATACAATTGAGCTGAGTGTTTTGGAGAGTGGGGTTTTTTACCCGAAAGGGTTTTCCCCATGTAAAATTGTGTATCCATAAGCTTTTCTTTCATGTTGTTCGATTTTGTAATCTGAATCTATGCTTGTGTTGAATTTGTTGTTTGTTTGCATGTACTTTTCACAGAAGGATTAATGGGGGATTTCACTATGCCTGTTTCCACTTGATGGCATAGTAGTTTGTGTCTTTGAGGTGATTTGGAAATTAAAGTCAATAAGACACTATTGTTCTTAGATGTTTCATTCTGAGTTGACACATCTCATCCCCAACAAGTGGTATCAGAGCTGGTTAAGGGAGGTCAAGGTTTTTTCATGATACCAAGAAGTGGTATCAGAGCCTTTCTTCTGGATGCAGGTTTTGGGTATTTCTCCTATGAATATTTCTTAGCCTAGCATGCTTGAGGAAATCTAGAGGAATCGACTGATGATTGATCCTTTGATAAGTGAAATTCCTTGCTCTTTTGAGACAACACACAACATTGGAATATTGGAGTTGATCATATTGTGACGATGTGGTCTGAGGCTCCTGGTTGGCAGTAAATGATCCTGATGCAAGGGGTGTGATTTATGCTTATGGTTATGTTGCAACAGAGCCTGATTCATATTGGGTGTTTGTGTGACATGCTTCCTAGTGGTATGGATTTGCTTGGGTTGTTGTTTAGCCATGGAATATTGTGCTTGTGCTGGGTTTTCTGACTTAGCACTGAAGGCAGTTTCTCTGTTACCCTGATTGCATGAAGGCTATGAAGTTGATCTATGAGTGGTCTGGAAACTTCTGAATAGCCTAGCTCTCTCGTATGCTTGTGCATTTTTGTGGTTCTGGAATTGGTCTGGAATGGACCTTAAATTCTTGTACTACTTATTCCTTCTGGATATATTGTACTAGCATGTTTCAGTTTCATGTTCTTTGGATTTGAAGGTTTTCTATAGATTTTCCTAAAAAAATTATGATGCATATTCATGTTATCTTTTCATTGTTCTAGTTAACCATGCTGGTTATGTGCAAACTCTTTGGTCATCTAGATGTGCAATGGATATGGATGTGCATGGGTATTTTATAAACACAACGATTTTGTGGGTTTTGAATGGTTAAGGAAAACTTGTAGTCTTGTGGAGCTGTGGTTAAGCTATTTTCTAGACCCTGGCCATTTGGGGTGTGATTGCATGAGATAGTTGTAGTTCAATATGGTTTTGAGGAGGTGTGATGTCTTCTCTGCATGGGAGTGTTGGTATGTGATTTTTCACTCAATATTCTTGTGGTGCTTCTTGTCGGTTTCTTAAACTATGGTGCTTGAGGTGTAGACATGATTGGAAAATCAGATTTGGTGTTGATCTGGTATTTCAGTCAAGTTTGCCTACATTGTTGTTCTCTTTGAGATCTTAGTTTTATAGTTTCCAATGCAATGATATATTTTTAGGCTTCATTGAGTGGATCTATGAGTTTTGCAATGTTGTGGGCTATCTCTACCTACATGTTTTCTATGAGACAACTCAGAAGTGGACTATCAATATCCACGAGGTTGTTTCAGTGTTGATGCAGATCTATTAGCTAGCCTTGTCTATGGTCACTTTTGCATTGGTGTAGCTTCTTTGAGATGATAGGATGTATGGTGTTGAGTACCTGAATAGTCAGTTATGGGGGCCTGTAGCATGTGTATCATGATGTCATGGAAGGCTTGCGTACAATGGTTAGTGTAAGCTTTTGGCATTGATGGTGTGTTATGCATTGTTTGGATATCTTTGTGTGCTTTGTCTTTGTTGTCAGATGAACATGTTGTTGATTGTACCTAGAGGTTTTTCAGATCAATAGATTTTTGGTCATGATGCTTGGAAAGCTCGGTGTCATAGTTCAGTGGGAGCTTTAGCAGTGACTGTGGTTTCATCAGTTGGTGGTGAATAATCTTCTTTGGTGTTGCAAATGATTATAGGAGGTAGTCTTAGATCCAGTTGTTGCAGAAGAGTTCTTTCGTATTTGCAGGGACACTATTTGAAGATGTACAACATCTTGAAACCCTAGAGGATGTTTGTAGTCTTTGGCTGAGGTGTTGGTGGTGCTTGACAGGTGATGTTGGTTTAGAGCTTGTTTGTTTTATGTCATGGTATACTCTTGCTTGTGCATTAGAATTTTGGCATGTTGTGTTGCTCTTGAGACCATGGTTAGTTCACTTGAAGCATGGTATCTCCTAAGGGGGGTGTGTAGATCATGATGTCATGATAAGTCCCTGTTTTAGATATTTGGAGCTTTGAAAGTGGTCTAGTTTTTTCTCTATGTTTTGAGTACTTTGTTTCATATGCTTGAGAACTTCATGTTAAATGCAGTTTGAAGTTTAGCATGAGATGATAGGTTGCCGGTGCTCATGGGTACATGGAGAATAAGGTGAGGATGTGATTCTCATGAGATGAGAAAGGTTTTGTTTTAGGCTAAAAGTCTGAGTTGCCTACACCTTGGTTGGATGTGAGTTCAACAAAGACCAGTGAGGAGATTGCTTTTGGATGAGTCATGGGGGCTTGTATATCTTGGAGGAGCTTTATTCTTTTCCCTCCCTTTGGTCTGCTTGGTGGTGAAGTTTACTTTAGAGGTGTTTTCCCATTATATCTTTCAGATATGTGATATGCATTATCTTTCATAGATATGGATCTTGAATTGTTGTTTTAAAGATTCTGGAGGATTCATAGTGAAAGGTGGACATCATAGTTTATCTCCTTGAGCTTTTATGTTATATAATCCTTTTGATGAAAACAAGTAGGACATAGTTATATGGGTTAGTTTGATCTTCTTTCAGAGGCTTATATCCATAATTTGTTATGATGAATGGTTGGGTGTTGTTATGGCTTTTCCTTTGGGATGTGAAGAAGATCATTCTTGGCATAGCTGGCACTCAGAAGTGTGTGTAGGAGGGTGCTATATGTTATGATTTGCAATTTCTCTCTAGTCTAGTTTTTTCTTCGTGTATGTTAGATCTCATATGAACTTAGATGTGAGATTTCTATATAGAGTCATGATGGTCACTAGTTTGTGGTCATGTGTTGTCACTTGGGTGATGACATGGAGGTTCTTCTGCCTCTTTCTTTTGTCAAAAGTGGAGAACTTGGAAGAACTCTGGAAGACTGTTGAGAGAAATGATTCTTGCAGCAGGTGGTTGCATGTTGTACATATTAGTGTGGTAGTTCCTTGATACTACATGGTTACATTTTTTCTACGTGTTGTAATTGGTAGACTTGTTATGTCATTGATCTTTCAGATTTGGCATTACCCATGCAGTGGGAGTAGTTGTATGTGTTTGGTCTTCTTTGATTGGTTGGCACATGATGCTTGTATCTGTGGCTGATGGGTTGGTTGTCCTGCTGGCATGAGTTTAATAATGTGGATACCTTGAAGGCATGGGTGATTGGATGGAATAGCACGAGCTATGGGTGTTGTTTTCAGTCATGTGGGTTTGATCAGTTGGATGGTTGAGGTTAGTTTTTTGCCTGATGTTCTAGCTAATGTTTTGTCTTGTTTCTGGAGAAAGTCTTCATGACTATGCTCGTGTTTGAGAGCTTTGAATCTATTTCTATGGTGCCTTTTTTGTCTGTAGGATCTCATGTGTGTGTTCTTGAGATTGGTGCATATACGCCTTGGCTCATTCCTATTTCCTGTGTTGGATGGTTGGAGTTGTTGCCAGAGTTGGTGGACATATTGGATGTCGTTGTAGGTGTCTTGGTTGGAGCATGAAAGCATTGTGTTAAGTTCTTGTGTTTGAGTTTGGAGGAAGCCAGTAAGTCTTCATCAAGTGGGAGATTGTTGGGAAATCTACCTCAAATTTCTAGCTTGCAATCTCTTGAAGACTTGGAATTTTCTCTTAAGCCTTGGCCTTTACTGCTATACCACGGGGAATAGTTAATAGAGACATGTTTTGTGGTTTACGGCTTTACCGTGAGCCTCTGTTGTTCAGTTTATGGTTGGGAAGTGTTACCGCCATACTACGGAGGTCTCCTCACTGTTCGGCTGTTGCGCGATGAAGGCTCGACGGTCTGGCGAAGCGATTACCTCCCTACCGTGGGGGTTGCGTGGAGTAGGCGTGGTGAAACTATGCCAGTCGGCATAGTCGATTACCTGCCAACCGCGAGAGTCCTTTGGTCTTGGAGCGGCACCATGGTGCTACCTCCTTGCCATGGTGGGATTCATGTCAATTGACATTTATGTGATGGCTTACCACTACACCGCGAAGGTATTTCACCTTGAGCATGGTAGCACGGTTGACATGGTAGGAAATGATAGAAGATTACTGCTATACCACAAAGGCTTGTTCTTTAAGCCATGGTGGCATGGTTGATGGCGATGGTTTGGCATGCGAGTTGTCACTACTATATCACGGTTGTCTTCTCACTAGGCGCAGTAGTGTGGTGTATACCACCTCACCACGAGTGTATGATGGATGGTGAGTAGTGGCGAGGTAGAAGGAGCTCAGGTTATGTTGCCTTTTAGGCAACGGTCAAAGAGATGGATGAATAATGCAATGACATGTGGCATGATGATATTCGTTGATTTTACATCGATGTTGTAAATCAACACTGATTGACCGAAAGCTTTATTCTTTGGAAGAGATTTATTTGCATTAAATGAACGATCTGATTCGAGAGGTTGACGGAGTGTAGGTATGTCTATGTATCCCGATTTAATGTTGGGTGGCTCGATGTGTGTTGTATTGTGGTGGACATTATTAGAGAATGATGGAAGGCTTGTTGGTAGGGTAATTAAATATGCCCTAATGGTTGTTGATTGATAAGGACTAAGAGGTCGATCGGTGAAGTGTCGAGATGATCAGATCGTGCAGTGAGAGTGTTTGAGTGGTATGCTAAGGCATTGCAACCATGAACACTAAGTGATATAGAACTGAGAAGATGTGAACTTGAGTGGGTGTGAGGTTGTGCTAGCTAAAAGGCTAGCTAAATGAGTGGGCCAGTGAAATGTATTGAATCTGCATTATATTTCATGTGAGGAAATTGCAACAGTGCGAGGATTTTGTATAATGGTGTTGCCTGTATTCTTTAGATGGACAAGATGTAAACTTCTTAAGAGCATAGCTCTGAGATTGTATTGTAACTGTTTTGTTGCTGATTAATACAATTGAGCTGAGTGTTTTGGAGGGTGGGGCATTTTACTCGAAAGGGTTTTCCCCATGTAAATTTGTGTGTCCATAAGTTTTTCTTTCAAGTTGTTCAATTCTATAATATAAATCTATGCTTGTGTTGAAGCTTTTGTTTGTCTACATGTACTTTTCTCAAAAGGATTAATGGGGGATTTCATTGTGCCTATTTCCACTTTATCACATAGTAGTTTGTGTCTTTGAGGTGATTTGCAAATTAAAGTCAATAAGACACTGTTGTTCTTAGATGTTTCATTCTAAGTTGACACGTCGCATCCCCAATATAGTGGGCACCTAGCTTCACTAGCCCTTGTGAGCATGCATTTTGTTTGCATAGTTGACAGCGTGTTTCATTTGTAAACCCTTTTGGATGATCTGATTATGCATGTGTGTTCCTTTGTGCCTATTTTTTTTTTTCCAGAGGATCTTGATCCTGGGGGCTTGGCCACCTTCTTGGTTATTGTCATCCTGTCTTACTAGCATTTGTACATTTGAACCCCTCTTGATTACGTGGTTGACTACTTTAGTTTGAGTTTGAAGCAAGTTCATCCTCTCACTAAAGTGGGGCATAATTGAAGTGTAGGAAAATGCATACCCTTGCATTTTCACATTTTTTTGGGCCCGCCTTGCTTTATTTATCCTTCTTTATGTCTTAATTGGTCCTATTTTGCACGCACAAGCCTAATAAACCACATATTTTTCTAGTTAATCCCAACAATCTTCAAAGGGAAAATGAGCATTTAATGTTTCTGTCTGTGTGGCCTTGAATTTTGGGTCAAGACTAAAATTCCACCTAGGGCATCTTAGTCCCCCAACGGTCTTGGGACATTGATTTTGAACACACCTAAAAAGGTCCCTTTTTGGAGTCTTTTCCATGAGAATTGAGCCTTAGGACTAAGATGCCACCTAGGGTGCCTTAGTCCTCCTTGGCTTATTTTTGGCATTTAATTTCAAATTTTGGTAGGATTTAGCCTCCTTTAATTAATATTTTCCTATGTCAGCTTGGTGTGATGTAATTTCGGGATATTAAGTATAGACAAGTATAAATACAAAGTTCCTTCTCTCATTTTTATCCTAATAAAATATCTAAGCATCCAAGCATTCAAGTATTCACTCAAAAGTATTCAAAAGTAGTTCTCCAAGAATTTTGGATCCATTTTCAAGATTCAAGCTACATCACATCAAGGATATTATTGCATCATGTTTTTTATTGTGCTAATATTTATGATGTAGGGTTTTTGATTCAAGAAAGTGTTTTCAAGATCAATATCATTCAAGCAAGACTCAAGAACCACATCCATTGCAGCCATTTCACACAAGTTTGTAGACTTTACAACAAGGGTTTGGTGAGTTGTAACATTACATGTTGTTCTTTCATCATTTCCCTCCTTTATTCTATTTCATTTGAAGGTTTAATTACCAACAAGGGGTTTGATGAAGGAAAACCCCCATTCACTAACATTCAACAGGTTTTCCCTCTCTTGTATGCTTGTGATTGTAAATTTAGGTTGAAGACTTGAAGATCATTTGGAGTGCAAGATTGAAAAGTTGCATAGTTTCATTACAAAGTTGTCATCTTCACGAAAACTCACTTACAGGTCAAATATGAAAGTTTAAGAACTAGAGATCTGAGAGGAAGCAAGTGCAGACCTTGGAGCTCAGGATCACATTCAATTTTTTTAGAAAATCAGAATGAGACTAATACACCACCAAGGGCATCTTAGTCCTCCCAAGTGTATTTTTCAGAGATTCTTTGAGATTCTATTCCGAGATTCAAAGATTTTGCATCTGCCCTGAAAATAGAAGTAGGACTAAGACAATATTAAAGGCATATTTATCCTCCTTGGCATATTTTGACTACATTTTTACATTTCCATAATCCTCAAAAAATCTCTAGACCTCCTAGGTACACACATCCTATCTTGTTGTTGCATAATTTCATCATTAACATCTTTCATTTAGCTTGCATAACTAGGTTTTGTAGGTTGAATGCTCATTTGTCTTTCCAAGAATTTTCTTGGTGGTCAACCCCTTAAAAACCTAAAAGAGAACCCCCCCCTCCCTTCCTAAGTCATCCTAATTGAGAATTGACTCTCCTTGTGAGGTTAATGGTCAATCCAACTAGGGTTCTTAGGACATATTTAAATGATTTGTGGGAAAAACGAGTGCTATTACACCCCAAATTTTTCACCATAATCATATATACTCTCCTGAAAAAAATACATTACAATATCTTTGTGGATTTAATTGGATGGGCATTTAATTCTATGATGAATTAGGGAGTGATTTGAAATATTGATAAAAAAACATTCACACAATCAAATTTAGAAATAATATTTGAACAACATTATAGATTGTGAAAACTTGATACCATTATTTGAGATCATATTCTATATAGCTATAATGAGCTCACAAATCATAGAATCCACAATAAAATTTAGAAATAATATTTAAAAAAAAAATATGAATTATAGAAACTTGATATCTTTATTTTGGATCATATTATATGATCCAAAAAATGAATATTATAATAGTTGTAATCAACTCACGAGTCATAGAGGTTTGGTAAACTATTCTCAAATGGATGTGTTTGGAGGTGCTATCATCAGATCCTCCAAATAATCCACACTAAGAACCTCCAATTCTAACACAACCTCTTTATTCTCACCACTCTGGTACAATTTTGTCATTTTATTCATATCATCACTATGCTCATTTCAGCTCTGATCTGGGTAGGCTAGTTCATGGAAACATGGGTTGTGTTTCTTGCATAATCTGTTGGGCACATGTCTAAGAAATTACGATGTGTTAGCATTGAAACTCTTTTCACTAGAAGGTGAGATCAACTGGTTAGTTGTGAGAGGCATCAATATTTTAGGGTACTCATCAGGGCTTGCAGTTTATTTAATTGATCTACCTAAAAAATGATCAAGAAAGTTGAGAATAGCTCGAAGCCTCTCATAGTGAAGGAAAACCTTGTCATAAGCCATGGCTACTTCTTCTCCAGAGTTAAATGTTCCAATCCAAATTTGGATTCCCTGAGTGTTGGAATCCCTAATCTCTGCACCATATTTCTTGATGGCCATCTCCTCACTCCCCTATACTTCTTCTCCTTGTCGGGATTTTTCTATTTTTTTCTATGTGGTTGAGCTTGTGATTTTTTATTTTTCTCATTAGGGTTTACAACTATCATAACAGGTGCTAGGCAACCAATGGTAGCTACTATAGTGATAGCCCCATATAAAGGAATATTCTCAGATTCATTCTCATTGATATGCATGGAGTTCAACTCCTGGGAAAGGCAACTCTGTAAATCAGATCTTTGAATCCAAGTTATAGTCAGAACTCTATAAACACGTTATCATGTATTCTTTTACATTTTCACACTTGTTTGGGCCCTCCCTACTAAAACTGGGCTTCTTTGTGCCTTATTTAGTCTAATTTTGCATCCACAAGTTTTATTCAATGCATCTTTCTTAGGATAATCTTGACATATAATAAATGGAAAATCATAATTCAATGTTTGAGGTTGTGTGTTCCAAATCTAATGATCTGGGACTCATACACCACCTTGGGCATATGGGTTCCACCTAGGTCTCAAGCCCTAATTTTAAACATTGCATTGAACTTAACATTTCTTGAATTTTGTGTCTTGTGTTTAAGGAACTAGGACTCATACGCCCCAACTGGCCTATGAGATTCGCTTTAACCAAGACCTAATTTGAATCAAATTATTGGCAAGATTTTTTTGTCCTCAATCCGATGTCGGCTTGTAGTGTAATTTTTGGAAATTTGGCATAAACAAGTATAAATACAAGGTTATTTCACATAATTTATCCTAGAAAGTTTTCAAGTCATCTGGCAATTTTCATAAGCAAGTGTGATCTAGAAATTCAAGCATTCAAGATCATTCAAGAGAAAATTATCAAGCATTTGGAGAAACATTCAAGATTCAATTATTATGTCAAATTATTCATGCATCATGTGTGTTTTTGAGCTAATATTTGCGATGTAGGTTTTCATGATTCAAGAAAGCACTCAAAGACATTATTTCATATCAAGATCAAGATTCAAGATCCACATCCATTGGAGCCATTTCACACAATTTTGCATCCTTTATCTCAAGGGTTTGGTGACTTACAACATTACGTTTGGTCATTCATCATTCCTCCATTCTATTTCATTTCATTTCAAGGTTTAATTACCAAAATAAGGTTTGACCAAGGAAAACCCCTATTCCCTAAGACAACAAAAAAAATTCCCTCTTCATGTGTGAATGTAGATCTAGGTGATTTGGAGCTTGAAAATCCCTTGAAGATGAAGTTGCAAGAATGAAGAAAGTTGTCAAAGTTGTCAAGAAGTTGTCATCTTCACGGGAACTCACCTATAGATTGTAATTCAGACTTTTTCAGACTTTAAGATCGGACAAGACGAAAGATACAAAAGATCACTTGAGGCTACAAAATTTTCAGTCAAACCCTAATATTGGGAATAAATCACCCCTCTAGGAATATGAGTCCCAGTATACCTATTTTCACCAGTTCTTTGTAGATCCTAATTTTTCAACAAAAGATTCCAGATTTTGTCCACATTCCTATAGTAGGACTAAATAACCCAGCCTGGTGTATATCCCAGTGCACTTCAAAAAGTAGAATTTTAGAGTTTTAGATCTTTCTTGGAGTCCATTAGTTTACTAGGTTCCTTTCTATCTAATTTTCGCTTGTTCATTTGGTTTAACGTTTTAAGTTTTTAGGGTTTTATGCATTAGAATTTGGATTTCTCCTTTGAAGCTTTATTTTAATGGTGGACCCCCATTTTAATCATACCTAAGGAAACCCACCCTTGTGTGTCCTTCCCTCAATTGAGTCACTTGGTTGAGGGATCTTGATTTCCTAATGAATTAAGAGTGAAATAGGTCCTCAACCCTTAGGTGGAACCCTATTTCCTAGTGTTCAACTTGAAATACCAATATTGCTCTGGCTTTCAAAGATACATACATCATAAATAACTCTATTGCTTCCCAACTTTATATACATTTATAAGTAAAATATCAAGATAATCTTCCATGTCATTACTAGTGTTCTACATGCGTCAGTTAGATTGTGAATTTCAATCATACTTGTGGTGTAGTAAAATGCATACTCTTGCATTTTCACACTTTTTTGGGGCCGCCTTGCTTTATTTATCTTTATTTATGTCTTAATTGGTCCTATTTTGCATCCAAAAGCCTAATTAATTACATCTTTTTATGGCTAAGCCCAACAAACATCAAAGGGTAAATGATAATTTAATGATTCTAGTTGTGTGTCCCTAATTTTTGGGTCGGGACTAACATGCAACCTAGGGCATCTTTTTCCCCCAAAGGTCTTGGGACCTTGATTTAAAATTCACCTTAAATGGGCCCCTTTTTGGACTCTATGCCCCAAGTTTCAAGCCTTTGGACTGAGATGCCACCTAGGGCATCTTAGTCCCCCTTAAGTTATTTTTGGGATTTAATTATAAATCTTGGCAAGATTTAGCCTCCTTTAATTAATGATTTCATATGTCATCTTGTTGTGGTGTAATTTCAAAATATTAAGCATGGATAAGTATAAATACAAGGTTTATTCACTCATTTCTCACGTAGCAACTTGAGTAATAATTCATAATAGAAAATTAGAGTCCACAGGATCATTCAAGAGAAATTCTTCAAGAATTTGGAGCAATAATCAAGATTCAAGCATCATGTCAAAGATATTCTTGCATCATGCATGTTTTTGTGCTAACATTTGTGATGCAGGGTTTTGATTCAAGAAAGAAATTCAAGTAAAGATCTATCAAGCATTTCTTGATTCAAGATCCACATTCAAGATAGCCACTTCACACAAGTTTTTAGATTTCATAACAAGGGTTTGGTGAGTTTCAACCTAGAACTTTGTTCATTCATCATTTCCCTTCATTATTCCATTTCATTTCAAGGTTTAATTACCAACAAGGGGTTTGAAAAAGGAAAACCCTCATTTACTAACAATCAACAAGTTTTTCCTCTCTTTCATGTTTATTTTTGTAGATTTAGGTTGGAGACTTGAATTTCATTTGAAATGTAAAGTTTTAAAGTTTTAAAGTTGCATTGTGAAGCTGCCATATTCACGAAAACTCACCTACAGGCCAGGTCTGGAAGTTTCAAGATGTGAGATCTAAGAAGAAGGAAGTACAACCCTTGAGCCTCAAGATCAAATTCAAATATTTTAGAAATTTAACATGGGACCAAGAAAATAGTAAGGGCATCTTAGTCGTCCAAGTGGAATTTTGCAGAGATTCTTTCGGATTATGTTCTAACATGCGAAGATTCTGCATTTCCCCCGAAAAATAGCAGCAGGACTATGACAATAGTAAGGGAATATTATTCCTCCCTAGCATATTTTGACAACATTTTTGCATTTCCCCAATCCTCGTCACATTTCCATACTTCCTAGGTACACACATCCTAACTTATAGTTGCTTAATTTTTTTATTTGCATTCTTCATTTGGCTTGCAATACTAGGTTTTGTGAGTTGAATGTTACGTTCTCTTTTCCAATCTTCTTCTTGGTGGTGAACCCTTCAAAGCCTAAATGAACCTCCCTAGGTCTCCCTTGTTGATAATTGACTCACCTTTGTGTTGATCTAGTCAATCCAATTTGGGATCCTAGGGAATCCTTGAATAATTAGTGGGAGAAAAGTGATGCTCTATAAAGCATCGATTTTCCAATTAATCATTTTGGTGAACCTCACATTTTTGAACATTTCTTTCTCTGATTTGGAGTCCATTAAATTCCTAGATCTAGGTTGCATTCATTCTTGCATTTCATCTTACATTAGTGAAAGTGCATATAGGGTTTCTCATATTTGCATTAGTGAAAGTACATATAGGTTGCATTTTTTCTTTCTTGCATTACCTTATTTCATTGAAAAAACTAAAAAGTGCATTGTCAATCATCCTGATTGCATCTAGGAACATTGTTATTGCATTTAAATTTTTAAAAAATCACATTCAACTTTGCATCCAATTGCTTGTCATTATTTACTTTTTCTTGCATTCATTGGCACATTTTTCTATTTCTAAACATTAGGTGCCTGAGTAGGAAACCTAGGAACACTATAATCAACTCATATTTTGATGTTTTTTTGAGAAAAACCTCTACTAGGACTAAAGCACCCTTCTTGTCATCTTAGTCCCTCTCTGGGTTTTTACCACAGAATCTTGTTTCAGTTGATTTCATTTTGTTCTAGTTTTTGGAACCTTCAAATTCTTTCAGTAGGACCAAGATTCCCTTATTGGCATCTTAGTCCCTATTGACTTTGAAGCTGCAATTTTCAAGATTTAAATCTTCTTTTTTATGCTTCCTAAGCTCTTAGTAACATATACTACAAGTCTGGAAAGTTTCGGGAACATCTATTTTATGCATCTAGGTCAAAAACATCAATTAGGGATACTCATTTTTGAAATCATTTCAATTACAAGCATCATCAGATCTGAAAATATTCACATTTATGAAACTTTTCATTATATGGATAAAAGTACTTTTCAGTTTTGCATATACAATGTTTACATTCGTAAAGCTTTGCATAAGTTTGATAAAAGTGTTTTTCATTCTTAAAGTTTTTCATACATTGGATAAAAGTATTGTTCATCTTTGGATATGCATTGTTTACATTCTAAAGCATTGCATAGGATGGTTAAAACTGCTTTTCATATTTGCTCAAATAATGTTAGTGCCTTACCTTTCTAGGAACACTAAGAAAAATTTCATATCCCCTCCTTATGAGAGTGTTTTAGTGAAAGAGACATTGGAAAATCCCAACAATCATATTCATTCTTCTTCTAATATCTCTCCTATTTGTGAAGAAGATATTTTGTTGTTAGAAGAACCGATCAATGAGAGTTTTGAGAGTCCTAGTTGTTTTTCTCCTCTTACCTCTCTTAGTGCACAAGACATTAATGAAAAAGAAAAAAAAACCATATGTAATCACAGTGATCACATAACACAACAATAAATCATTGAAACTTCAACTAGATCACATTCACCTCTCATCAATTTCCCCTTTTGTGATAATATTGTAGAGGATGAAACTGAATGTAAGGAGGATATGTTGGTGTTGGATGATCAAATGTTTAAGATCTATGACAACCCTCTTTATGTTTCTTCCCCTACCTATCCTATTTTGGAAGACATTAGGGAACAAAGGAATGCAATCATAAATGATCATGACAATCACATTTTTTCTTCTCCTAGTTGTGAAGAAGATACTTTGATGTTAGAAAATGCAATTGATGAAAGTCATGCAAATCTTGATTTTCTCTCTTCCCCTAGGGAAAACATTATCGAACAAGACAATACCATGATTCAAAAGCAAGAAAATTCAACCATTGATCATTCCCCTACTTGCAATGAAGTCATTTTGGAAGAACCAATCCTTCAATGTCAAGAACATTTGGTTTGGAATTCTCCTAAAAACTCTCCTCCTAGGGAAGATATCACAATGGAAGAAAATGAGAAAATTGACAACAATAATTCCTTAGATGAGGATGATGAAGTAAAATTAGACTCCTCTTCACTAATAGATCATGAAAATAACAATAAGTATTCTAAGGTTATGCACATTAGATACCCCTTGGAGTACTCTCTCGAGCCTAAAATTATCATTTATACACCCTCTCAAAAACTGCAAACTCAAAACAAACCCATCCTTATCCTCAAACCACCTAAGAACAATGTTTCATAGCAACCAAGTTACAATACCATTTCTCATACATATAGCACTAGGAACAATCTACAACCCAAACAAACACCTTCAACATCCCTTCCATTGCCTAGTCTTATCCTACCCAACCCTATCTTACCAAGTACTCCTCGTAGAAAAGACTATGATCTTGTCAAACAACTTAAGAATACTCCTACTTAAATATCATTATAGCACCTTATTCAAGCCTCCCCTCACTATCATAACATGATTCAAAGTTCCTTGCAACAATTTCCTAGCTCTTCTAATGTGCAACCAAATGACATAGTAGCCCTAATTCAAGGAATAAGTACTGACATTGTTTTCCCCCAAAGTGAGCTCCCTCTTTTGGAAGTGCAAAAAAAAATGATGCTTTCATGATTATAGCTCAATACAATAGCACAAGGATAAAACAAACCCTTGTTGACAATGGCTTAACCTTAAATGTGTGTAGTGCAAACCTTTTTCATAAGCTTGGTTTCAATAAATCAAAACTTCAAACTACCACTTTATCTATTAATGGATTTGATAACGTGCAAAAACAACTGCGTAGTGTAATCACTTTACCTATTAAAGCTAGAAAGGCCACATTAGAAACACTAATCCATGTTATGCCTTATGATATTTCATATAATCTTCTTTTAGGTACATCATAGATTCATGCAATGAATGGGGTGCCTTCAACTCTTCATCGTAAAATGAAATATGTCTACAACAACAAAGTGCACACAATTGAAGCTGACCCTGAACCAAACAATTGTTTGAACATTGAGAAAAACAAAGAGAATTCTTTATAAACATTGGCACCAACTACACAAGTATAACCCATGCCATGAAAACAAAAAGATATATGTCCTAAACCATTCATAATGATATTGCTAGATGATTTGGGATCGTTGAATTTTGAACCAACATTCATGGGAGAATACAAGATCATAAACAAAGACTCTGAAAAGGGAAAAGAAAATGTGGTAATTTCAACAAAAAATTTAGAAAACCTTTTGAAAGCATCCACCTCAACCACTTTAAAATAAGAAATAAATTGTACAACAAACTTTGATGAAGATGACTATCAACAAGCAATGAATCCTAAAGAAATGAAAAATATTTATGGAAGAGGTTATGAGCTTATGAAACAACTTGGATATAGTGGAAAAGGATGTTGTGCTAGATAACAAGGTATTTATGTCCCTATAGACCCTAACATGAAAGAAACAACTCATGGTCTTGGTTATTGTCCTATGATAGAAATCAAACCATCAAAAAGACCTTCACTCAATATCAACACTCTTACAAAAGATTCCTCTAAGCCAAATTTAACAATAGTGCATCCTAAATTGATAGACACTAGTGGTCTTGATTGTTATCATTTCCCAGAAACAAATAAATCTTCACTCAATTTCAATTTCATCTTGTAAAACATTAATGATTCAAATTTGATAGATTTTACACCTTTCTTTATAGAAGAGAACAAAATATCTCAATCTAAAAATTCTTGTGTAGGTATGACAACTAATACTAAGCAAGAGATATTTTTTGTGCAAAATAATAAAACATCCTATACTTTTGATCAAGAATTATCTTGTTGAGACTCCTCCAAGATCGTTTGATATCCCTCCCTCCAAGAATATGAAAGTAATTCTACTATGTAAGAATTCATTTTGTGCATATCATAGAGTTCATGATCATGCTACTAATGAATGTAAAACTTTAAGTGATAAAATTCAACATCTTAAGGAGTGTGGTTCTCTCCCTTGTGTTGAAGAACCTAATTCCTCTAATTGATACTGATTTTTATATGAGCATGTTTCTCATCAATCATTTTGGCTCACCCTTGTCTTGCACTAAGTGGGGGGAAAGGGGTTAGGTAGCCTTGTCCTTGTATGTCACTTATCATTGTCTCTTTTGGCAAGTCGACTTCCTTTCATGTACATATAAGAGAAATCTTCGGATGTGGACAACATTCCTTAAGTTGGCTCACATGTGACATACCGATTTATGTATTTTGGGGATAACCCCTTTTCTTCTGATGAAATAGCTTCATCCAGAAACATATGATTTGGCATAGGGATTTCTGAGTAATCTCTCATGTCTTCTTCTACTTTCAATAAATTGTTCATAGTAATGATGTTAGCGATCTCTTTAAAGTGGGGGCATACATCAACACTCATGTTTCATTGTGCAATTTTATTTTTTCTTGTGATGTGTCCTTCTCTTGGTGGTTTTATTGTGATTGATTTCCTTTGAGAGCGTGATATTTCTTTGACTTGTCTTCTCTTGGAGATATTAGGCACAATGTTCCCTAAGAAGAGACCTTGCACAAACTAAGAAAAATCCCTTCTAATATCCCTCTTTCTTATTGTGTTTCATCTTTGTACCTTATTAAAGTCATGGGGGTATGGCTTTGATATGGTTCCTTGGGGCTCACCTAGTGAAAAACTAGCTTCACTAGCCCTTGTTAGAATGCATGTCCTCTTTGTACCTTATTAAGGTCATGGAGGTATGGCTTTGATATGGTTTCTTTATGCTCACCTAGTGAACAACTAGCTTCACTAGCCCTCGTGAGCATGCACTTTTATTTTCATAGTGGATAGTGCATTCCACTTGTAAACTTTTTTGAAAAAACAGCCTAGACCCGGTTTACACCGCATTGGATGGCCAGTCAAAGCTTGATCCATTGCATTTTTTATTTTTCCTTTTTCCTTTTCCTATCTTTGATGGTGTATGTTTACGATTTGGTTATGGCTTTGTATATCATCTACAAGTGTGTTTCTTTGTGCCTACGTTGGTTTCCCATAGAATCTTGATCTTGGGGGATTAGCCACCCTCTTGGTTATTGTTGTCCTATCTTACTAGAATTTGTATATTTAAACCCCTCTTGATTATGTGGTTGGCTACTCTAGTGTGAGTTTGAAGCAATTTAATCCTCTCACTAAAGTGAGGGTTAAATGTAGTATAGGAAAATGCATACCCTTGCATTTTCACACTTCATTGGGTCTACCATGATTTATTTATCTTTATAAATATGTCTTAATTGGTCCTATTTTGCATCCATAAGCATAATGGATTACATATTTTTATGGTTAATCTCGACAAACATCAAAGGGTAAATGATAATTTAATGATTCTCGTTGTGTGTCCCTGATTTTTGGGTCAAGACTAAGATGCCACCTAGGGAATCTTTGTCCCTGAAAGGTCTTGTGACCCCGATTTCAAATACACCTTAAACGGGCCCCTTTTGGAGTCTATGCCCCAAGTTTCAAGCCTTGGGACTAAGACGCAACCTAGGGCATCTTAGTCCCCCTTATGTTACTTTTTTGGGATTTAATTTCAAATCTTGGCAGGATTTAGCCTCCTTTAATTAATGATTTCATATGTCATCTTGTTGTGGTGTAATTTTTGAATATTAAGCATGGATAAGTATAAATGCAAGGTTCATTCACTCATTTCTCACCTAGCAACTTAGGTATTCATTCATAATAGAAAATTGGAGTTCACAAGAGTATTCAAGAGCAATTCTTCAAGAATTTGGATCCATCATCAAGATTCAAGCATCATGTCAAAGATATTCTTGCATCATGTGTGTTTTTGAGCTAACATTTGTGATGTAGGGTTTTGATCCAAGCAAGATCTATCAAAAATTCCTTTGATTCAAGATCCACATTAAAGATAGCCACTTCACACAAGTTTGCAAATTTCATAACAAGGGTTTGGTGAGTTGCAACATAGCACTTTGTTCATTCATAATTTCCCTTCATTATCCCATTTCATTTCAAGGTTTAATTACCAACAAGGGGTTTGACCAAGGCAAACCCACATTTACTAACAATAAACAATTTTTTCCTCTCTTTCATGTTTATGTTTGTAGATTTAGGTTGAAGACTTGAAGATCATTTGAAGTGCAAAGTTGTAAAGTTGCAAAGTTGCATTTCAAAGTTGTCATCTTCAAAGAAACTCACCTACAAGACAAATCTGGAAGTTTCAAGACCTAAGATCTAAGAAGAAAGAACTGCAAACCTTGAGCTTCAGGATCACATTCAAAGATTTCAGAAATTCAAGACAGGACTAAGACAATAGTAAGGGCATCTTAGTCCTCCAAGTGGAAGTTTGTAGAGTTTCTTTCATATTCTGTTCTGACATCTGAAGATTCTACATTTCCCCTGAAAAATAGCAGTGGGACTAAGACAACAGTAAGGGTGTCTTAGTCTTCCCTAGCATATTTTGACAACATATTTTTATTTCCAGAATCCTCATCACATTTCCAAACAGTTTCCCAGGTACACACATCCTAACTTACAGTTGATTAATTTTGTCATTTGCATTCTTCATTTGGCTTGCATTACTAGGTTTTGTGAGTTGAATGTTAAGTTGTTTTTTCCAAGCTTTTTCTTGGTGGTGAACCCTTCAAATCCTAAAGGAACCTCCCTAGATCTCTCTTGTTGATTATTGACTTACCTTTGTGGTGATAGTCAATCCAATTTGGGATCCTAGGGAATCCTTGAATGATTAGTGGGAGAAAAGTGGTGTTTTATAAAGCATCCATTTTCTAATTAATCAGTACTAAGCCCTACTATAAATGAAAATTTGACTAACTGTGGATTTTATAAAGCATGGACCATATTAAGCACTTGAGCCTACTCGCCTCTTCATATTCTTATTTGTTTTGTCAAAACTCGTTTAATGTTAATATTACGTAGTCATTGTTGCTCCTGAAAGAGTCATACATGTGGAATTTGAGACTATATGGGTGGAAATGAAAATTGTACTCCCTTCTTGGAGATAGTACAATTTCTTGCCTAATTTGGACCTATTTTGGTACCCTTGCATTAATTACCCTTTAAATCATCATTAATAGGCCCCTAAGACCCATTATTCCAGATCTTGAGGCTTATTTTAGCTAAAAACCCAATAAAATCATTTCAAACATAAAAAATCCTATAAACCCACCTCAAAAAGCCAGAGTGGGACTCATTCGCCACCTTGGGAAAATGAGTCACCCTAGGTGGGATCCATTTGCCACCTTGGGCGAATTAGTCCCATTTGGGGTATTTTTAAGTTTTGAGCAAGAAAAACACCTTTTTAATTCAATTTTTTTGTTGAGGTCAGCCTTTGAGATCTAAATAATGGTAAATTAGGTGTTAATGCCTATATAAGAAACTTTCTAACTCATTTTTATCATCTAATAAATCTAAGCAAGCATTTTCAAGAGAAAATTCAAGAGACAAGCATCAAGAATCTTCAAGTATTCTTTCACATGAGCATCGAAGTTTCAAAAGAAAGCAAAGTTGAAGTCTTTGAGAAGAACTAAAGTGGTTTTGGAGGTCTTCAAGCTCACTTCCATTCAAGATATAGCATTTTCAAGGGTTGATAATGGTTCTCTATGGTGAATCATGATGGATTCTAGGTTGGGGAGATGCAACTAGCCATCAAGCCCAGCCTAAGGACTTGTTTCCTAAGTGATTCCATCCTCCATTATCACTATAATTTTAGCCTAAGAAAGTTAACGACATTATTGAGACTCATTTTGGTGATTAGAGGTCTCTCAAAGTGAGTCATTCATTGTCAAATTTCCATTCATACATCATATTCTTACACATTAGAATATTGAACTGCATTATGTTTCAGATTTCCCAGTCTTAGACACACTTAAGGCTAGGATTTATGTTCACATTTACATTCAAGTTCCATTAAGGTTTAATTATCACACTAGGGGTTTGAGCAACACAAACCCCCATAAGAAAGTCAAGTTTATATTTTATTTTGGAGGCATTCTCTTAGATTCGGACCCAAAAATTAGTTTGAAAGGAAAGGGAAAATATTGGAGCACATATCAGAACTTTAAATTCCTAAAAAAGTGAAACAGGAATGATTCGCCAAAAGTGGTGAATGAGTCTCACTACAGGTGTTCTTAGAACTATTTGCATATTTAGATACCCATTTCCCCAAAACCGGTTCTTGTGTAGAAATCTAGATCTAGGATTGATTCATCCAGATTGGCAAATGAGTCCCAGTAGGCCAAAAAGTCAAATTTTCTAGCCTTTCAGAGCTCCATTCCACCATCTCCATATTTTCAGGTGCACACATTCCTTTCTATAGATTTTTGTTTTGTTTCACTTTCATTTATAGGTTATTTAGTGAAGCTTTGCATTAAATTAGGGTTTTTGCATTTCATCTTACATTTCATTTATTTTTCTAAATTTTTACTTGGTGGTGAACCCCTTATTAGTTTACATTCAATCCCTAGGACAACCCTATTGCAAGATCTCTTTCTCCTTTTTATTGAGATCTCTAGGGTTATCCTTGAGTGGAATATCTTGAAAGTGGGGATTCTCTATGTCCTCAACCATACAATAGCACACATCTCCCCCATTTTAAGAGGTTCCATTCCGGTGAACCTACATTTAGAATATAATAATTTTGATTTGGAGTGCATTTTCATATTTGTTTTTATGATGAATTTTCTAGCTATCTATATTAAAAGAGATAAAGTTACAAAATTCACAAAAAAGGGTTGGGTGGTAGGAAAGCACACCCAGAAAGTCACATGGGCCCAGCCCAGCAAAAATCAACTAAAGTCACATGGGCCTAGCCCATAAATAAAATAACAGAAAGAAAATTATGCAGCTAAAGCAGTGTTAGTAGATCCTGGGGGATCCTGGTCATCCATATTTTTTCCCCATACATCAGCGGGGTTAGGAGTGATGTTAGGAGGGGCACTCCAACCATCATCATTCTTATCTTCTTTATCTTTATCCTCCTGCCGAGGCGAGATTGCGAGAGCAAGCCGTGGAAAGCTTTTACCAATGGAGGGCCAACCAGTGCTAGAGTCAGGAGGAGCATCTGAAGGCCACCCAGAACCACCACCACTGCTCCTCGGTGCACCACTAGAGTGCCAGCCCTAACCAGGACATAGCGGAGGAGAACGAGCCCGACTGGGAGGCCGAGAATCCCTCTGAGGAGGAGGCTGGGAACGGGCCCACGTGGAATCACTCCACTTTCGGCCCCGAGAGGGCGACTGGCGATAGGAGGAAGAGGGCGAGTTAGGAATTGGAGCCACAATACAAGGGGCATTGCCCCAGTGGTCCAGGAGAACCTGCAGGTGAGCCACTTCTAGTGCAACCTTGTTGGCTTGCACTTGAATCTGTAACATAACATTAGAGCATATAACAACTTTAGCATAAAGAGATACATTAATAGCTAAATGAAAATGAGCAAAAATACAAGCATTTATGTCTTTCTAGATACTGAAAAGGATTTCTACTCTAAAAGTGTGCCAAATCTGGGTGAATTTAGTCGGGGTTCTAGGCAGGCCCCCCAGCAGAACCATATGCCACGAAAAGGGTTCAGCCCTAAAGGGCCGAAAGAAATCATGAATCCAAGTCCAGAACTGCTGAGCTCTGGGATAAAACCAAAAAAGGTGCTTGAAGCTTTCAGGCTGCCCACAAAACGGGTAGCAAGGGTCAGAGACCCCCAAATGAATCAACCGAGAACCCACAGGCAAGCTTTGGAAAAGAATACACTAAGCAAAGTGGGCCAGCTTTGGATTAACAATTGCAGACCAAATGACATCAAACCTCCTGCGCCAAGTAAAGGCCTAGGAGTTAAGAAGCCACCTCTGGTTCAAAGAGCTGAGCATAGGAAAATGGGGTGAAAGCCACCTATAACCGAGTCGTGGCTTCTAGCCCCTTAGAGGAGTATCTGGAAACCATTTCCATTCTTTCCACCAAGGTTTGTGCCTATGAATACCAACTTTGTGAAAAATCTCTGCCGGAATGGCATTCACCAGTCCGTCAAAAGTAGGATAGTCCTGGTTTTGAAGGTTGTAATGAGCTTTAAAAGCATCCCACTGTAAAATACTCATGGTAGGCCGGAGGAAGAGTTGGTGCAAGGTCTGAATGCCTTTCTTATGAAATCGAAGAGCTTTGAGCCAAGGCGACTTGGCCAGGGGTTGACCATTTTGGGCCAAAAGGGGAGACCACCAGAGATTATGTTGGTTGATGGAAAGCCCATCATGAAACTCGGCCCTAGCCCAATGGAGCCAAGGCTTGACATTTTCCCAAGAATGCCAAATGCTTTTAGTCACAAAGGAGCCTATAATTTGGACTGGCTCCTTCATAGCCAAAAGGGTTTGGAAGCCGATACCTTTCTAGGCGGGTCTATGAATAGGAAACCCAGACTGAATACAATGTCTGAGGAAAATTTTCTAGGCTTCATCCTCGATAAGCGCACGGATGATCCATTTGACACAGAGGGCAGTTCCCTGGCATTGAGTGGAAAGCAAGTCGAGCCCTCCCGACTCCTTGGGAAGACAGCGAAATTCCCAAGCGACCTGATGAAAGCCCTTATGGGTCTCAGAAGAGGCCCAAAGAAAATCATGGAGCAACTTCTCAAGCCTACTGTAGGCTGCTTTAGAAGGAGCCCAACAAGAAGAATAGTAGATGTGGGTGGCAGCCAAGATTTTAGAACACACCTGGAATTTACTTGCCAGCGATAGAGGCTTGGTAATCCAATAGGCCAGCTTCTGCTCAACTCTGGAGAGCACGGCTTGCCAGAGCTTCTAGGGGGAAGCCTGGAAGGAGAAAGGAATGCCCAAGAAGCGAAATATTTCCCCTTGACCAATCCATTTCCAGTTATAGGGTTGAAGCCACGCAGGAGTGGGAAGCATAGACTGTCTGTAGCATAACGTTTTGTGCCATTGAATTGCAGATCCAAACGCAAGACAAAAAGTGTCAAGGCATTCAAGGGTAGCAGCGATCGATCCTTCGTCCTCTAAAAGAGTGATAAAGGAGTCATCAAGAAAATGCCCATTGACAAGTTGCTCTTAAGAGTCTAGGAAAGTGATTCCTTTAAGACGCTGTTGGGAGATAGCATTAGCCAGGAGATATCCAAAACCCTCAGCTACTAGAACATACAAGGTAGGGGCAAGAGGGCATCCCTAGCGAATAGAAGGAAAAAGGCCAAAAGCAGAGGACTGGTGGCCATTAATGGAGATGCAAGCTGAGGCATTGGAAAAAAGCATGCGAACAAACTGAAGAAAATTGGCTCCAAAACCCAATGCCTGTAACATCGCAAGAATGAAATGCCATTCAATACGGTCATAAGCTTTAGCAAAATCGATTTAATAAACACAGCTTTCTGGTTTGAACGCCGGGCCCACTCCATGCCTTCCCAAACAACAATAATGTTGTCAAGAATGAACCTGGATCTGATGAATCCAGTCTGCTCGGGATGCACAATCTGACGTAAGAGGTGGCGGATTTTCAGAGCCAAGGCTTTGGCAACAATTTTATAAGAAACATTTAGAAGCGTGATGGGCCACCAATTACAAATATCCTTCGGATCTCTAGACTTAGGTATGAATTTAATATTGCCTTTATTTATTAAATTGCCTAAAGAATTTTTGTGAAAGGCTTCAAGATAAACATGATGAAGGTCACTCCCAATACAGTCCCAGAGCGCTTTATAGAATTCACAAGGGAAACCATCAATCCCAGGAGCCTTGTCATCGGCCATGGAGGAAACAACTTCCTTGAGATCATCAATTGTTAATAATTGATCACAAAAATTAATCTGGGCTGAAGAAAGCCTATGTGGCACAACAGCAAGGTAGCTCTGAAGGGCTTGCTGGCGCGTAGGTGTGGGGTCCTAAGCCATGAAAACTTGCTCATAGTGACGCACAAAATCTTGGAGAATGTCAGGTAGCTCAGATAGCACTTGATTACCATCTTTGATGGCTTTAATGCCTGGGGAAGAGTGCCTAGCACGAAGAGCCAAAAAAGACTCTTTGGAGGCACAATCCCCAATTTTGAGCCAGTGGAGCCGAGCCTTGATTTGAGCGCCCCTGGCAGAATAGCTATCTGCCACTTGCTTCTGGTGTCTTAAATCTGCCACCTGGACTTGATGTGATGGGGAGAAAGGACAAACTGCTAAGGCCTCCATAGCAGCATGCAAGTCAGTAGTGGTGGCCTTGTAGTAATAAATCAACTAGGTAGTTGTGAGAGACATCAATATTTCAGAATACTCATTAGGGCTTGCAGTTTCTTTGAGTGATTTTCCCACAAAATGATAATGAAAGCAACTTTTCCATAAGCCATGGCTGCTTCTTCTCTAGAGTTAAATGATCCAAGCCAAATTGGGATGCCCTGAGTGTTGGAATCCCTGATCTCTACAACATATTTTTCCAATGGCCACCTCCTCACTCCTCTGTACTACTTGATGTTGGTGTAATTAAATGTGTTGTACCTTGTCCTAGGTCATAATTACACCTTAGTTAAGTTTACTTAGGGACCACATAGGAGGTAGTTGGAGCTTTTCAACTTTTGGTGGACTTATCATGTTATTACTTTATCACTTCTACCATTCATGGACATATCATGTGATTACCTCTCCACCTTTTGTGAGTGATCCACCATTTGTGGTGATTATCACATTATCACTTTTTCACTTTAGGTGGA
The DNA here is from genome assembly GCA_007115665.2 of Sequoiadendron giganteum. Lineage (NCBI taxonomy): Eukaryota > Viridiplantae > Streptophyta > Pinopsida > Cupressales > Cupressaceae > Sequoiadendron > Sequoiadendron giganteum. The sequence continues at coordinate 22,427,425 of CM021108.1, read as the reverse complement.
GTGATAGCTTTTCATAGTTGTCTCATGTCATAAGATTACGACACTTGTCATAATTTTATGCCCTTTTATGTTCTCACCTTGGCTATATAACCAAGGGGTCCCTCATTGTAAACAATCATCTTATATCATTGAACCATATTGATAAGAAGATAGTTTATTCTTGTCACATTCTTTTCTCTTCTTTGTGCTTTCCATTTGGTCTCAAGATCTTGGTAGCCATAGCTAATTCTAACACTTTCCCTTATCTGGCTTCTATTTTTTTTGTGCGGTTGAGCTTGCGATTTTTTGTTTTTCTCATCAGATTTTACAGTTCTCATAATGGGTGCCAAACAACCAATGGTAGTTGCTTCATTGAGAGCCCCATATAAAGTGTGTTCTCAGAGTCATTCTTGTCGGAAGGCATGGAGTTCAACTCCCGGGAAAGGAAACTTTGTAAATCAGATCTCAAAATCCAACTTACAGTCAGAACTCTATAAATAGCTAATCCTGTCTCACTTAAAATACCAAATATTGCTCTGTCTTTCAAAGCCGAAGACATCAGCTATAACTCTGTTGCTTCCCAACTTTGTATACATTAATAAATCAAATATCAAGAGATCTTCCATGTCATTACAAATCTTCTGCATACGTCAGCACCAGTGACTTCCAACCATACTATGTCCTCCTAGTAACAATAAAAATTTGACCAAGGACTAGGGATTAACTAAAGAATTTTAGCCTACTTGCCTCTTCACATTCTTATTTGTCTGCTCAAAACTCATTTAATGTCTAGTAGTTCGGTAGTCATTGTTGCTCCTAAAAGAGTCATATCTGTGGACTTCAAGAATATACATAGATATAGTTTAGGTATCTTTATCCAGCATACATTATTGTCAATAATTATGTATCCCTAAGCTTAATGGAAGCTGAATAAATGCCTACACCTCAGCATAAAACAATGAAAGATTAATTTATTAATTTGGTGGGATTAGATAATTAAACAATATTGAAGGGAATTAAATAGAAGGGAGTTATAAAAAAAAATTAGTTTTATAAATGATGATAGAAGATAAATTTGATATCATATCAAGTTGTATTAGTTTTGGGATTGAAAAAGAATGTTTCATGTTTGTACTTATTTTAAAGTCAAAATAGTATGTTAACTTTGTTATGGATTGATTTTGTGAATCTAGGTACTTTGCATAGGGACGAATCTATCTCGTAATCTATATATTTGATCTACGATATTATGTGCTTATTCTTTTCTTACTCATCATTTTCTCTTCTCTTTTTATATAGTAACTATCAAATAATTTATCAAATTCTAAGGGTTATGTTCTCCTAGGTTGAACCCCTTAATTACACTAGCTTTAGAGTTATGAAAATGAGTGAAGATATCAATCTTCAATCATACACATGCTCTAGAATGATGATGCAAGATTCTAAACCAAAATATTTTAAAAAGGATTCTATTCTTTAATGCGTAGGATTTTGAATAATTGATCAATCTTTTTTCATGCTAAATCATTACATCGAATTCCTTTAAATATGAAAGTAGTATAATTCTATATAAATGCTAAAGGAAAAGAAAAAATTCACTTATGATCTCTCTAAAGAACTTAAATAGAAATCTACAAGTAAAATCTTCTACAAGAAAGAGAAACTTAGAGATAATATGGGTATGTCTAGGATCATGATGGGTCAAAAAGTGATGATATGTAAGTGATATGATGATCCATGTGGCTGATGATTTTTTTTTTACCCAAAATTGATGAAACAAAAAGGGTTTTTAAAAGAGATTCTCCTTTTTCCACCCATATAGATTATGTTTTACTTTTAATTTAATAAATAATTATTATTCATTTTCTATTTGAATTACGAAAAAAGTCCTGATTGATAGGTTGATTGAAAAAAATCTATAACTTTCAAATTTATATCACATTTTTTGAATCCAAAACATGCATCACATTCTATGCTTCACATAATTTAGGATTAAAAAAATAAAAAATTGAATTTCATGAAGTTTTGACCAAGTTAAGGTGGTTAGACAGACGAGTTTTTATATTTTTTAAAAGTTGTAATAAAAAAATCATAATTAATTATTTACTTGGAAAAAAATTATAAACAAATATGCATCACATCGGGACATGAGTCCTCTACTTATATCTAAAATATTATAAAAAAATATTATCATTTTATTGTGGTTAGGGTGGTCAGACAGACACCTACTTCTTATTTTTACCCTGAAATTTAAGTACTACTACATTGAAATTTCAAATTTTGACCAAATAGATTTTATTTTTTTAAATAAAGATCTAGTAGTTTAGAAATTACATTAAATTTACTACAGATTCCATTTTTACGTGTTTTTGAAATAATATAAATAACTTATTCAAATTTTTACGTCAAGTTGCCTAACTCTGATTTTCAGAGTTTTATTGCAACTTAAGGGCCTGTTTTTTCCATGATGATCCTGCACATACCCATATCTTACATTTATATTGCAAGTTCAATATTTATAGATAAAAATTAATCATCTCAAAATTTAAACAATCCTTGTAAACTATTCTTGGATGTATTTGTTAGAGATGCATGTGTTAGAGATTCTATCAACAAATCCTCTAAGAAATTCATGCTAAGAAATTCTAATTATAACATTGGCCCTTTAATATCATCTCTTCTAGAAATTTTCCATCTTATTCACTTCATCACCATGGTCATTTTAGTTTTTGATTTAGGAAAGACGATTCATGGAAATGTGGGGAATGCCAATATTTTAGAGTCACAATTGTCTATTATTTCTTTTAGTAATTTGCACATAATACGATTAGGGATTTCCATAGTAGTTCTTGAGTCTCTCATAGTAAAAAAGAATTGGCATGGTTATGCAAATTTCACAAGTGCATTTTTCTCCCACTTTAAGGTGAATGTGAATCCTAACATGATTACTCAAATAAATTCATGTTAAGTATGTATTCGAGCATAAAAGCATATTGAGGTCCCAATGCCTATATTCTGTAATGTGTTTAATTATGTATCTTATAATTCTCATTTTATTTATTTTATATTTATTTGTAATTATTAGTAAACTAAGATCCTAATTTCTAGCATGGTATTAGAACCAAATTAGGTTGGACTAGTCATTTTACTCATGCAATTTCACATTAATGGTTGAGTTCAATAAAGTACAATTTATAATATCTATTTGACCTAATAATTCTAGAAGATAAAAAGATCTTGTACTTAGGCCAAGTCATTTGATTCAATATCATTTTTTCTAGATTATACTAGAAAATGCAAAATTCCATCAGTATGATTACCAGATAAATTTTAAATATCAACATGTTTATAAATATATGAATATTATGAAGATGTTTCTTTTGAGAAGCTCATCTAATATTGTTTAAACACCAAGTACATACTAATAGATAAAATTTCATATACAATCAATAATATAGAAATCATTTCTATAGCTTCACTCTATTAAACCCTGTGTCCTTTTTTGGATGCATATATGTTTTAAAACCATTCAAGCCTACTTGCTATCCACACTATTATATATTTGATGTGATCATTAATGTCTTCTTATAGACTAGAGTGGACAAGAACCATTTGTGATGCTGTGTGTCCACAACTTTGAGCAATCGTAAATAGACTATGGACCCCTCACTAAAGGAATATGTTTCTAAGTCGAGTGTTGCCACGTGAATCATAAAGAGGTGCTTACCATGTAGATTTTCGTGAGTAACAAACAATAGATAGAATAAAAACATGATTACTTAAGGAAAATGAATATATTAAATTAATTGGCAGATATCAAAATATTCTTCTTTCGGATGTGAGGGAGTGGGTAAATCACAATCTTATGGGCTTATCGAGCTTGGCTACACATGATACAAGATTATCATGTGTAAATGAAATGTTTGGTGATCTCAATCATATAAGAACTTTAGAGTCCACATATATAGACATTTGAAACTTAATTAAATTTAATTGTTACTAAACACAACAATGAAGATAAAAAGATCCACATAAAGGTGGTAAACTCGTATGATTATGGAACTCTTTGGGTTGAAATGCATCTAAATGAAATTTCATTGGTCTTATTAGTAATTAGAATTTATAAAATGTTTGAAATTTGATTTAAATTAAATTTGACATTTACAAATTATTTTTTTATGGATTTTAATAGATTTATCAATTATTTAATTATCAACTACTAATTCTAAAGTGATTTATTAAGTGTTAATAATCGCATTCGTTATAAGCATTATTATAAAATTAGTTGAGAAATTTAACTCAAATCATTATGTGATCTTTAATTCATGGACCTTGTCCCACAAAGATTACAAACATGATTTGAATGTGACAAATGATTATTTCAGTACTACATATGAAAATAGATTATTGAGAAATCCTCTTAAACTACTAATCACAAACCTAGTTGTGGCCTTAATCATAAGCTAATTATTTCAAAATATGAGATTTGCATGACAAATTCAAATGTCCTTAAAATTTTAAAATTCAAATTAGTGGGTAGTTAAAATGAGAATCTCTTATGAAAAAATAAGTTCATGGTTGGATACAAATTCTAAATGTAGTCATAATCATGAATCTATTTTATGGAAAGGATCTAGTGAACTAGGATTGGATTGTATATTCAAAAATATACATTATAATAATAGCAAACTGCTGATCTGAAATGTTGTTGCACAAAAACTCCAACACAATCTAATCTAGAAACAATATTGAACATCTCTAATAACATTCATGAGAATTCAAGAGAAGAGATTTATAATAAATGGTGTACTATAAACATGATTACAAATATGAAATTGATTTAAATATGAATGTAGCTTATATATTACAAAGTATTCCTCCATACATGAGAAAGAAAATGAATTATAAATTATTAAGATTTAGAAAATCATGATAGTTAGTTAAGTATAATCAACCAAGATGCTCAATTTTGATAATAGAAACAAACCTAACCACACATTTAAACTTCTCGACCGACCATGACACACTATAAGGAATGTGATCAAGGTTGTTACCCATTTCAATGTCTTAAAGTTTTATTTTTATTATCTTTCACCAACATAAGATTGTTTAGACCAATTATACAAATAGTATGTGGCATAAAAAGTAAGGCTTTGGCCACATGTAAATTTAGTCTCATAAATATTCTTTACAAGTTATCAAAATTATATTTCACCTATTATACATGTTAAATAGTAGGATGATTATATTTTATTAAAAAATCATATTAAATCATACACCATTTTATTTATTAAAGTTTTATATGATCTCGTTGATACATATCATCATATCATCTTTGAATTTTAAGTTATTTTATATTTATTTGACTTACTTATTATTGAATTAAATATTAGAGATTGCAAATCATTTTGTTCTTTCATCCTATATAGCTATATTCTAGTATCAATCATAGCATTTCAAAAATGTATGTATAGTACTATAGTTACAATAATTTATATCTATTTAAATTCTAGATCTATCATATAAAAAAGCCAATCTTAGATTGTAATAAGTTCAATTTAACTTACCATATTTATATTTATTCTATATAATCATTAAAAATTGATAAATAAACATTAAAATATTATTAATTTTGGTCTTTATTACTCCTACACCAAGAATGCAATTATTTGATTATTGTGTTATTGACTATGCTTTGATCCTAGTTATAGGAAATTGTCTTCAAAATATTGGTGTAGGTACGATCCAATGGATGGAGTAATAATTCAACAAATCTACTAGGGATCTTTAATCAAAATGTTGAATGCAAAAATAGTTTCAAAAGAATAAATGTGATTAGTGGATGATTTTTTTATTGAGGTACTAACTAAAGTCTCACCATATTATATGATAATCAAGTTATTTTACTCTTTAAAAAAATAGTCAATATCTTTGTAAAACGATTGGTACCCTTTAAAGAAATCCTACTTAACTAATCAAAAACACATGTTTACTAATTTTATTACAATTAAATTAATAAATTTAAATGTGTGAGAATGGAAGACCAAGATCGTGGAGCAGAAATCAAACACAAGATTGCAATGTATTGAAAACGAATGATTTGGATTATAAATGAACCGGTATAAATAGTAGAGGTTGCATACCCAACTCTCCACAAAATAGGGATAGGTTGTGATATTCAAAGCAAGAGAATAGTGTAAGTACCCTAAGATAAAGGGGATGTGTCAAGTCTAAGGACACCTATTACAAACCACTCACCAAGTTGAAAAAGTCAATTGGCATGTGTTATAAGTCGCCTAGCTATGATTGAGTTAGTGTTCACTCATAGAGTTATACACCAACATCCCCCCTTAAGCATAGCTTAGGTGAGTTTATGAAAAAATGAGTCTCGGCTGTGTGGCATTTTAGGTACTCATGTACAAATGTATCCCTCAAAAAATGGAGAAAGAAAAAAACCTTGTGGGAAAAAACTTTCCTCCAAAAGAGAGAAAACAAAGAGAGGAGTTTAGATTGCCCCTCCTGATGATGATGATGTCGATGTAGACCATACGCCAAGAAGAGCTCATAGATTAATGAACTTGCTTTTTGTAAAGGGTTTGGCAAAGATGTCGACAACTTGTTCTGAAGACTAGCAAAATACTAGGTTGATGATCTGATCATGGATAAGCTCACAAATATAATTCATATGAATCTCAATATGTTTGGTTTGCTGATGTTGAACCGGATTCTTGCATATTTGGATAGTACTTTGATTATCACAATAGATAACTATAGGTCATCTGATAGGAATGCCAAATTTAGAAATGATGCCTTGAAGCCATATGGCTTCTATAGCTAAGTTGACGACTCCTCAGAACTCTGCCTCTGTAGAAGATATAGCAATAGCATTTTATTTTTTGTAGACTAGCTGATAGGACCTGAACCAAGTGAAAAATTGTACCCGAAAGTGGACTTGCTATTTTTTGTATCACCAGCCCAATCTGAATCTGTGAAACCAACCAAATCAATAGCTGAACCAACTCTGTAATGTATCCCAAATGTAAGTGTACCTTGAAGGTAGTGAAGAATCCTCATAGCTTCTTTCCAATGCAACTCATGAGGTTCTTGCATAAATCTGGAAACTAAGCCAACTACATATGATATGTCAGGCCTAGTATGTCTTAAGTAAATAAGACTGCCTATAAGTTGTATGTACAATGCTGCATCAACTAATGGTGTAGGGAAAGAAGTCTCAAGCTTAACACTAGATAAGAAGGGAGTTGGAGCTGGTTTACAATTAGTCATGTGAAAACGTTCAAGTAAATCGAGAGCATACTTGGGCTGAGCAAGAACAAACCCTGAATCTGATTAAGATATCTCAATACCATGAAATTAATGTAATAACCCTAAGTCTGTCATGTCAAACCTTTCTTGAAGAATTGATTTTACTACCATAATAGCAGAGGAAGCACTTTCAGTGATTAAAAGGTCATCAACATAGAGAAACAGCATTAAAAATGAATCATCATGTCACAAAAGATATACATTAGGATCCGAATTGCATTGAGTGAATCTGTAAGATAGAAAATGGGAATCCTTCTTACCATACCAAGCTCTGGGTGCTTGTTTTAGGCCATAGATGGATTTCCTTAGCATACACACTAAGGATGAGTCATGAACAAACCCTGGAGTTTGTTCCATATAGATCACCTCTTCAAGGTCTCCATGAAGAAAGGCACTCTTTACATCCATTTGATGTACTTCCCACCCATGTGTTGCAGCTATAGAAAGTGTGAGTCTAATTGAAGTCATCTTTGTAACAGGTGCAAAGGTCTCCGTATAGTCAATTCCTGCTACTTGTGAAAAACCTTTAGCAACCAACCGTGCTTCGTACTTGTCAACTAACCCATCTGTTGCATATTTAGTCTGATTTATCCATTTACATCGAACTAATTTTCTCCCCTTAGTAAGAGAAGTTAAGTCCCAAGTGTGATTTATGATTAAGGAATCATATTCCTTATTCATGGCAACATCCAAATCGGGTATGCCTGATGCATCTTTAAATGTTTGTGGATTAGACACTGAAGCAAATAAGGCATGAGATTCCCCTTGAAATTATGTCTGAATTTGTCTATCATCTGCTGCTATTTGTACCCAAGAATCTATTGTATGAAGTGAGCGAAGAGTTATAGATGTGGGTGAATCTCGTGCAGAAATATCGACGTCTAATTCAATCCCTAAATTGGATGAAGATGAATTTTTAGTGCAATCATCACTTTGTGAATTGGAGGAAGAAAAAGTACTACTAATTGCACTAGGAATTTGCTACGAATGATTTGAATCATCAAAAATATTATCATAATCTAGAGAATCAATTGTATGAAGAGGAATGTGAAGAACAATTTCAAGGGGTGTTTCTTGAAACTTGACACTTCTCTTGATGAACAACTCATGTGTCATAGGGTGTAGTAGGCGATAACGTTTAACACCTTCTAGATATCCAACAAAGATACAAGGTTTTGATTATGCATCTGTAGCCTTGCGATGTTCTTTAGGAATGCAGGCCATAACAAGTGAACCAAAGACTCTAAAGTGATCAACTGTTGGTTTCCATCCTTTCCAAGCTTCAAAGGGAGTGATTCCTTTCAAGGATTTGTGAGGAACCCTATTCTAAATGTAACATGCACAATTGATAGCTTCAGCCCAATAAGATGGTGTTAAACCTTTGGAATGAATCATATAGTTTGTCGTCTCCTTTAAAGACTTATTTTTACGTTTTGCAACACTATTTTGTTGAGGGGTATATGGAACTGTGCATTACAACTCTATCCCTTTTGTTGTTCAAAACTGTTCAAAAATATTATCAACATATTCTCTACCATTATCTGTTCGAACAACCTTGATGACTTTCCTTGATTGTTTTTCGGCTAGAGCTTTGAAATCTTGAAAAGAATCAAATACTTCTGATTTTTTCCTAAGGAAGTACACCCATGTAAAACATGAGAAATCATCAATAAATGTGAGAACATATCTAGCCTTTGTAAAAGAAGGATATGGAAAAGCCCCTGAAACATCACTATGAACAAGTTCTAAGACTTGTTTTTCCTTCCAAGTTTCTCCTTTGTCAAACTTTGCTTCAGGATGTTTACCAAGTGCACATCCTTCACATAGTCCTTTAAAAAACTTGACTTTTGGTAATCCATTAACCATTTTGTGTTGTCATAGTTGTTCAAGATAACGATAGTTAAGGTGGCCAAACCATTCATGCCATAATTTACTAACTTCATCTAAATGAGTTAGTAATGCCTTTGGAGAAATATTTGTAACAAAACTAGAGAAGGTATACAATCTGGATTGGTGATTGGCTTCTCCTATAGCAACTTGGTTATTACTTTGTAATTCTCTTATCTCAACTGAATTTGAAGAGAAATAAACTCTCATACCTTTCCCTAAGTGTGTTATTTGATACACTGAAAGGAGATTAGTTGATAGTGAAGGTATACTAAGAAATTTTGAAAAAATCCTCCTTCAACTTCAACAGACCCTCTCCCTTTAACCAATGTTGGGTTATTATCACCTAAGTTGACTGAAGACATTTTGGATGGCCCTAAGGATGTGAATGCAACCTGAGAAGAACTCATATGATGAGTAGCACCAAAATCAATAATCCATGATGGAAATGAAGATGAAGATGAAGATGATGTCACAACTAGAGCTTTGCCTTTTAATTTTTCTTTGTCCTTGGTATTATCCCGAGTTGATGAAGATGCCTTACCAAAATTAGGAATCGTGATATTATTATTCTTAAGAATATTTGAGAGACTTTCAATTTGTTTCTTCATGCATTAATGTTCATCATGCTCCATTTCTTTACAAAAGGCACATATTATCCTCTCAGTAATGTGCTTACTTTGTTGAGAAGTTTTAACCTTTTTAGAATCATTAATTTTATATACTTTCTTACCATCCTTGTCCTTTTTAGTGTTTTTCTTCCCATTTGAAGTTTGTAGCTTGTCATTCCCTGCAATTAGGGCTTGAGGCTTCGTAGACTTCAAAGAACCCATATGAATTAGTTTCTCCTATTCCATTGTGAGATAAGAAATGAATTTATCTAGGGTGGGCATTTTCCATGATGCTCCAAGAGAACTTTTAGTAGAATAGAAAGTTGATACAAACACAAAAAATTTTGGACCTAATTTGGAAAGTACTGAAAGGGTTAATTGATCCTCTTTCTTGTCAATTCCATAATCTTTTAACTATAACTTCAAAGATTTAAACTTTGTGAAGAAATCTTCTAAAGTTTTGAAACTTCTAGGACTAAGACCTAAGAGCTGATTTTCCAATTCATGACTTCTGAGTTCATCAAATTTTCCAAATAGTTTGTCTAAAGTATCCCACATTTGATGGGTTGTAGTTAAATTTTTGACATGAAACAATAATTTTGAAGATAGATTTGAACACAGAAAGTCAAATGCTTGATCACATTTTAACTCCCATTATGTAATGGTTGTTTTATACCGAGGTGTATGCATTTAATCAGCCTCAAGTAAGTTTAAAATTATTGGCAATAATATAGACTGGATAGAGATACCAGAAGCGTGTGTACGGATATTTCAAAACTACACGTAATGTCCAACAAGGATTAAATAATAACGTTAAACAAGTTTTGGCCAGACAAACAGGAAATATGAAGAGGCGAGCTAACCTAGTTGCAGCCTCCAATGCTTACTATGCTCTACGGTAGGAACGTCAGAGTTGCTGACGTGTGCACAAGATTCGTAGTAACATGGAAGACGCCTTCTATATTTGATTTATAAATTTATCAAAGTTGGGAAGCAATAATAGCTGCGGCTTTGGAAGCAGTTAGGAATCCACAGGCTTCTGACTATAGCATAGATTCTGAGATCTGCAGTTGGACATCTATTTGCCTTTCCCAGGAGTTGAACTCCATGCCTCTCGATCAGAATGACTCACAGAACATGCTTCTATATGGGGCTTTTAACGAAGCAGCTGCCATTGGCTACCTGGCACCCACAATGAGGACTCTAAGCTCTAATGAGCAAAATGAAAAATCAGAGGCCCAACCACAGAAGAAAAAGCAGAAGAAGCCCGGCAAGGAGAAGTCGGTGGTGGAGAAGAAGTACAGAGGAGTGAGGAGGCGGCCATGGGGAAAATATGGTGCAGAGATCAGGGATTCAAACAGGCAAGGTACCCAGATTTGGCTTGGAACATTTAACTCTGGAGAAGAAGCAGCCATGGCTTATGACCAAGCCGCCTTCACTATTAGAGGCTCTCAGGCTATTCTCAACTTCCCTAATCATTTTGAGGGCAGATCACCCAAAGAAACCGTAAGCCCTGATGACTGTTCTGAAATATCGATGTCTCCCACAACTACCCAGTTGATCTCATCTTCTAGTGAAAACAGTTTCAGTGCTAACTCATCGTCATTGCACAGACCTGCGGGTACGAGATCATACAAGAGACACAGGCCACGTTTCCATGAATCGGGCTGCCCAGATCAGAGCCAGAATGAGCATAGTGATGAAATGAATGAGATTAAAGAAGGCGTGTTGGAATTGGAGGTTCTTAGTGTGGATTACTTGGAGGATTTGCTTATAGCATCCCCAAACACATCCATCTGAGAACAGTTTACCAGGATTCTATGACTTGTGAGCTGGTTACAGATGTTATTACCTCTTTCACATCTTTCTTTCAGAAAAATATTTCCCTTTTTCGCTCTTGCTATGTATCTGGAAAGTTTTATTAGTCTTCTGTTTAATGTAAGGTTACTTTCGACCACCATTGACATGGTATTGTCGATCCAGCATCAATTAATTAATCATTACGGCCAAATGGGCAACGAATTGTGGATAAGCATTGACCACTAAACCTATGACAATTAAGACACTTAGCATAACTTTATTCATGCCTCTATTATTTAATGCATTACCATATAAAGCAAGTCAATCAACTCCCTTGCCGTCAACATCAACTTACTAGTTATAAGCGGGGAATAGTTGTTGTCTGAATAAATTATTAGGGATCAATAATTGTGTGCATGGGAGGAAATTAAACCATTTTTTAATTCTGATAGTAATATTATAATTTCATAATGCAATAAAATATAAGTGTGAAGAAATAATAAGTCTTTAGTTTTAAAATTCTAAGTTGTTATTAGAAAAAAGGTATGGATTGGTAATATTAAAATTAAAGTTTCAATGTAAATGGGATTGAAATAAAATGTATTGTATTCTTTATTTATTTATTTTATTTTTGTTTTTAAATATGCAATATTTAATATATATTTTTAATAAGATTGTTTGTATTTATGTTTTCGAAATAAAATAAAATCAATATGAAATTAATCATGCATAATACATGATATTTGATATGAGTTTGTATTTTTATGTTATTTCTTGTTTTCTATTTGAAATTTCAAATAAAAGACACATGATGGTATTATGATCATATGAATACATGTCTATTTTGAAGATTTGATAGTTAAGATTATTTTGTTTAGTAGGAAATGTATAATATTTGACCAATATTATCTATTCTAAACATTTTTTATTACATGACATATATAAGTTTATTATTATTTAAAAAAAATATTTTATATAATTTAAGAAAAAGAAAAATGTTGATTTATTCGTAAGAGCTTAGAGTGAATTTCCACCATCATATACAAGAGATATTTGGACCAATTTATGTAATTCTATTATAATGAGTTAAACTATTAAAAAATAAAAATCTTTTCAATTTTTTAAGGATACAAGAAAGTAAATTTTTAAAATATTGTTAATAAAAATTATTTACTTTAAATATTTTAGATTTGATTGATTTATCTAATTCTATATTATAAATGAATTCATTCTTTTTGTTTGAAACTAATATAAGAATAATATAGTTGTGTAATATTTCTAAATTAAAATATTAAAATAATTTTATTAAATTTTAAAGAATGTATATTTCAAAAAAATATTAGAAAATTATTTTGATATAAGTGTTTAAAATATTGAATAAATATGATATGTATCAGTGCAATAGTATCAAAAATGTCATTTATTTCTAAATATTAATTTAATTGTAATAAAACTAGTGCACATATGTTTTTGGTTAATTAAGTAGGATTCTTTAAAGGGTACCAATCCTTTTACAAATCTATTGAATAATTTATCAAAGGGTAAATTAAATTGATTATCATATAATATGGTGGGACTTTAATTAGTACCTGGATAAAAAAAATTCCTCCAAATCTTTAAAATTTTATTACAATTAAATTTATTAATTTAATTGTAATAAAATTAGTACACATGTGTTTTTGATTAATTAAGTAGGATTTCTTTAAAGGTACTAGTTCTTTTACAAAGATATTGACTATTTTTTTAAAGAGTAAAATAACTTGATTATTATATAATATGGTGAGACTTTAATGAGTACCCATTAGTTAAGTAGGATTTCTTTAAAGGTACTAGTCCTTTTACAAAGATATTGACTATTTTTTTAAAGAGTAAAATAACTTGATTATCATATAATATGGTGAGACTTTAATTAGTACCTCGATAAAAAAATATTCCACTAATCACATTTATTCTTTTGGAACTATTTTTGCATTCAACATTTTGATTAAAGATCCCTAGCAAATTTGTTGAATTATTACTCCATCCATTGGATCGTACCTGCACCAGTATTTTGAAGACAATTTCCTATAACTAGGGTCATATCATAGTAAATAACACAATAATCAAATAATTCTATTCTTGGTGTAGTAGCAATAAAGACCAAAATTAATAATATTTTAATGTTTATTTATCATTTTTAATGATTATACAGAATAAATATAAATATGGTAAGTTAAATTGAACTTATTACAATATAAGATTGGCTTTTTTATATGATAGATCTAGAATTTAAATAGATATCAATTATTGTAACTATAGTACTATACATAAATTTTTGAAATGCTATGATTGATACTAGAATATAGCTATATAAGATGAAGGAACAAAAAGATTTGCAATCTCTAATATTTAATTCAATAATAAGTAAGTCAAATAAATATAACATGACTTAAAATTCAAAGATGATATGATGATATGTATCAACGAGATCATATAAAAACTTTAATAAATAAAATGATGTGTGATTTAATATGATTTTTTAATAAAATATAATCATCCTACTATTTAACATGTATAATAGGTGAAATATCATTTTGATAACTTGTAAAGAATATTTATGAAACTATATTTACATGTGGCAAAACCCTTACTTTTCATGCCGCATACTATTTGTATAATTGGTCTAAACAATCTTATGTTGGTGAAAGATAATAAAATAAAACTTTAAGACATTGAAATGGGTAACAACCTTGGTCACATTCCTTATAATGTGTTATGGTTGGTCGAGAAGTTTAAATATTTGGTTAGGTTTGTTTCTATTATTGAAATTGAGCCTCTTGATTGATTATACCTAACTAACTGTCATGAATTTCTAAATCTTAATAATTTATAATTCATTTTCTTTCTCATGTATGGAGGAATACTTTGTAATATATAAACTACACTCATATTTAAATCAATTTCATATTTGTCATGTTTATAATACACCATTTATTATAAATCTGTTCCCTTGAATTCTCATGAATGTTATTAGAGATGTTGAATATTGTTTTTGGATTAGATTGTGTTGGATTTTTTTGTGCATCAACATTTCGGATCATCAGTTTTCTATTATTATAATGTATATGTTTGAATATACACTCTAATCCTAGTTCACTAGATCCTTTCCATAAAATAGATTCATAATTATGACTACATTTAGAATTTGTATCCAACCATGCACTTATTTGTTCATAAAAGATTCTCATTTTAACTACACACTAATTTGAATTTTAAAATCTGAAAGAAATTTGAAATTTTCATGCAAATCTCATATATTAAAATAATTAGCTTATCATTAAGGCCACAAGTAGGTTTTTTTATTAGTAATTTAAGAGGATTTCTCAATCTAATTTCATATGTAGCACTAAAATAATCATTTGTCATATTCAAATCATGTTTATAAACTTTGTGGGACAAGGTCCATGATTTAAAGATCACATAATGATTTGAGTTAAAGTTCTCAACTAGTTTTGTAGTACTATTTATGACATGAACGAGATTATTAACACTTAATAAATCACTTTAAAATTAATAGTTGGTAATTAAATAATTGATAAATTTATTAAAATTCATAAAAAATAGTTTGTTAATGTCAAATCTAATTTAAATCAAATTTCAAACATTTTTCTAAATTATTGAATCCCTTATTTTTTTACTATTAATCAAAATGAATTGGATGACTAATGAAATTTTATTTATTACAAATTTATTTATAGTTAAAAGATGATTAGATGCATTTCAACCCAAAGACTTCCATAATCGTACGAGTTTACCACCTCTGCGTGGATCTCTTTATCTTCATTGCTCTGTCTAGTAGCCATTAAATTTAATTAAGTTTCAAATTTATATCTATGTGGACTCCAAAGTTCTTATATGATTGAGATCACCAATCATTTCATTTACACAAGATAGTCTTGTATCATGTGTAGCCAAGCTCAATATGCCCATAAGATTGTGATTTACCCACTCCCTCACATCTGAAAGAAGAATATTTTGATATCTGCTAATTAATTTAGTATATTCATTTTCCTTAAGTAATCATGTTTTTAGTCTATCTATTGTTTTTTACTCACAAAAACCTACATGGTAAGCACCTCTTTATGATTCACGTGGCAACACTTGATTTAGAAACATATTCCTTGAGTGAGGGGTCCATAGTCTATTTACGATTGCTCAAAGTTGTGGACACACAGCATCACGAATGGTTCTTGTCCACTATAGTCTATAAGAAGACATTAATGATCACATCAAATATATAATAGTGTGGATAACAAGTAGGCTTGAATGGTTTTAAAACATATATGCATCCAAAAAAGGACAGAGGTTTTAATAGAGTGAAGGCTATAGAAATGATTTCTATATTATTGATTGTATATGAAATTTTATCTATTAGTATGTACTTGGTGTTTAAACAATATTAGATGAGTTTCTTAAAGGAAACATCTTCATAATATTCATATATTTTTAAACACGTTGATACTTAAAATTTACTTACTAATTATACTAATGAAATTTTACATTTTCTAGTATAATCTAGAATAAATGATATTGAATCAAATGACTTGGCTCAAGTACAAGATCTTTTTATCTTCTAGAATCATTATATCAAATAAATATTACAAATTGTAGTTTATTGAACTCAACCGTTAAAGTAAAATTGCATGAATAAAATGACTAGTCCAACCTAATTTGGTTCTAATACCATGTTAGAAATTATGATCTTAGTTTACTAATCATTACAAATAAATATAGCATAAATAAAATAAGAATTATGAGATACATAAATAAACACATTGCACAATTTATGCATTGAGACCTCAATATACTTTTATTCTTGAATACTTACTTAGCGTGAATTTATTTGAGTAATCATTTACTTTGAAATGTGTACTCTTGTTAGGATTCACATGCATCTTAAATTGAGAAAAATACACTTGTCAAATTTTCATAACCATGCCAATTCCATTTTACTATGAGCGACACAAGGACTACCATCGAATTTCCTGATCATGTTATGTGGAAATTAGTAGAAGAAATATTAGACACTAGTGACTCCTCTAAAATACTAGCATCCCCCACATTTCTATGAATCAACTTGCCTAGATCAAATCCAAAATGAGCATGGTGAAGAAGTGAATAAGATGAAAAATTTGTAGTAGAGAAGATATTGAAGGGCCAGTGTTATAATTTCTTAGCATGAATTTCTTAGAGGATTTGCTGATAGAATCTCTAACGCATACATCCAAGAATAGATTACAAGGATTGCTTGAATTATGAGATGATTAATTCTTATATAAAAACATTGAAATTGCAATATAAATGTAAGATATTATTTCCACATTTCTCACTTTCTTTTAGAATTTCTTTTAGCTTTCCCTTTTAGTTATTTATAGAGATCAAAAGTGAACTTTTTTCATTTCCTTTAGCATTTATGTAAAACTGTATTACTTTCAAATTTAAAAGAATTTGATGTAATGATTTAGTATGAAAAAAGATTGATCAATAATTAAAAATCCTTGGCATTAAAGAGAGGATCATTAAATATAAATCTTTTGTTTTAGAATCTTGCATCATCATCATAGAGCATTTGTATGATTGAAGATCAATATCTTCACTCATTCTCATAATTGTAAAACTAGTGTAATTAAGGGGTTCAATCTAGAAGAACATGACACTTGCAATTTGATAAATTCCTTAATAGTTACTATATAGAAAAAAGTAAAGAAATTGATGAATAAGAAAAACATAAACACATAATATCCTAGATGAAATATATATAGATTAGGATATAGATCCGTCCCTATACGAATATCCTAAATTCAAAAGATCAACCCATAACAAAATTAACATACTATTTTAATTTTAGAATAAGTAAAAAATTGAAACATTATTTTTCAATCCCAAAACTAATACAACTTGATATGATATAAAATTTATCTTTTAGGACTAAATGTCTTTTTTAACTCCCTTTCTATTTAATTCCCTTCAATATTGTTCAATTATCTAATCCCACCAAATTACTAAATTAATCTTTCATTGTTTTATGCTGAGGTGTAGGCATTTAATCAGCTTCCATCAAGGTTAGGGATACGCAATTATTGAAAATAATGTATACTGGATAAAGATACCTAAACCCTATGTACTTCCTAACTAATAAACATTAAGCGAGTTTTGAGCAGACAAATAAGAACGTGAAGCGGCAAGCAGGCTGAAATGCTTTAGTTAATCCGTAGTCCTTGGTCAAATTTTCATTTTTAATAGGACATAGTACGATTGGAAGTCACTGGTGCTGACGTATGCAGAAGATCTGTAATGACATGGAAGATTCTTTCATATTTGATAAGTAGGAGGTTTCTTCTACAGCGTGTCAAATTATGATATTGTTATCAGAATTCAACCGTGTAGTTTTCCAGTCAAATTCATTGATCCATGATATTGCTCTCATATTTGATTTATAAATGTATACAAAGTTGAGAAGCAACTGAGTTATAGATGATGTATGCGGCTTTGAAACCCAGAGTAATATTTGGTATTTCAAGTGAGACAGGATTAGGTATTTACAGAGTTCTGACTGTAATTGGATTCAGAGATCTGATTTACAGAGTTGCCTTTCCCAGGTGTTGAACTACATGCCTGTCGATGAAAATGACTCTGAGAACATGCTTTTATAGAATAGAATAGAACACTTTTAACATCCACGAGATCAAAAGGAGGCCTATGGGACAGTGATCCTAGTAATTTTAGCATTGTGAAGTGTTGTTCTCCTGCCGTTTAATTTGATAACGAGCTCTCCCATTCTGCCCACCCATTCCATACTGAATAAATCTTGAAAATTTTCTATTGTTAACCCACTTATATAATTTCCTCTGATGTCACTGATGTCATTATATGTGACTCTCAACGAAGCACCTACCATTGGTTGCCTGGAACCCATTATGAGAACTGTAAATTCTGATGAGCAAAACGAAAGTTCAGCGGCTCAAACACAGAGAAAAAAAGGGAAAAAGCACGGCAGGGAGAAGAAGTACATGAGAGTGAGGAGGCTGCCATTGGGAAAATATGGTGCAAAGATCAGGGATTCCAAAACTCAGGGCATTCGGATTTGGCTTGGAACATTTAACTCTGGAGAAGCAGTAGCCATGGCTTATGACCAAGCTGCCTTCACTATGAGAGGCTCTCGGGCTATTCTCAACTTTCCTGATTATTTTGTGGGCGGATCACCCGAAGAAACCGAAAGCCCTGATGAGTATTCTGAAATATTGATGTCTCTCACAACTACCCAGTTGATCTCATCTTCTAGTGAAAACAGTTTCAGTGCCAACACCTCGTCATTGCTCAGACCTGTGCCCAGGATATTATGCGAGAGACACAGCCCACGTTACCATGAATCGACCTGCCCAGATCAGAGCCGAAATGAGCATAGTGATGAAATGAATGAGATGACAAAATTGTACCAGAGTGGTGAGATTAAAGAGGCCGTGTTAGAATTGGAGGTTTTTAGTGTGGATTACTTGGAGGATCTGCTGATAGCATCTCCAACACGTTCATGTTTGAACAATTTATGAAGGATTTTATGACTTGTGATGGATCATAGAATATGATCCAAAATAATGATATCAAGTTTTCATTTAAATATTGTTTTTGAATTTGATTGTGTTGATGTTTTTTCTTTCAAATTGCAGATCACACATCCGTGATCCATTATCAAAATGATTGAAAATGTTATAGAAAAACTTCATCCACGACTTAAGCAAATTCACCCTCAATAATTCACCTTTAACAATTAATCGCCATGACAAATTCATCTGGTAGAAAATTCACCACCAACAATATGATATGAATTGCTGTGGTGAATTTTCCATGAGATAAATTTATCATGACCATAAATTATTGAAAGTGAATTTATTGATGATAAATTATTATGATGAATTTTCCTAAAACCATTTTCACAAAAATATTTCCTTATTAACTCTTGCTATGTACCTGGTTACTTTACTTCTAATTTTATGGTTACTTTACTTTCGACCACCGTTGACCTTGTAATGTCGACCTAGAATCAATTAAACAACTAATCGGTTAAAGCATTGCCTACTACATCCATGAAAATTAAGACATTTAAGACAATTTTATTCACCATGTCAATTGATAATGCTAGTGCCTCAATTATTCAACGCATTAACTACCATATAAAGCAAGTCAATGCATTACCATATTAAGCGGCTCTTAATTATTGACTGAATAATTATTAGGGGATCAATAATTGTCCGCATGGGCGGGATATAAAGGACTTTTTGATGGTATCATATACAATTTTGGCGCTAGAACTTTATTATTTCTCTTTTATTATTGTTTTTTAGTTACGAAGTGTGAGTAAATAATATATAAGAGAAAATAAGTGTAGTAGCGATTGATAAAACTTGTTTTATAATAAAAAAATTAATGTGAATGGGATTGAAATAATATATATTGTATTATCTTTTATTTTATTATTATTATTTTAGTTTATTTTTAATATTTTTAAATATGTAAATATTGAACATATTTTTTTTTATAAGATTGTTTGTGTAGATGTTTTTGAAATAAAACGAAATTAAAATGAAATTATTGATGTGATGGTGTATGTGTTTCTTTTATTATATTTAATACATGATATGAGTTTGCATTTGTTATATTAATGCTTGTTTTGTATTTCAAATTTCAAATAAAAGACAATATTCTGATCATCTCAATACATGTCTATTTTTAAAAATTAATAGTTGTTTTTGTTTATATCTAACTAAGCATGGCCAATAAGCGACTCTTGGAAGAGGCTATTCTTGTAGAGTAGGAAATGAATATTATTGTTTTTGAAGAATTTTTGTAATGTGTTTGAATATTTATTGTATTTGTTCATCAATGTTAAATTCATTAAGAATTAATTGATCATCACTTAAGCATAGCTCAAGTAATGATTGACCAATAATATATATTATTCTCAATACTTTTGTATCCAATAACATAGATAAGTTGATTATTGCTTCGGAGAATATATTTTACAAAATTTGGAAAAAGAAAAAATGTAGATTAATTCTTATGAGCTTAGAGTAAATGTCCACTATCTCTATATGTAGTAGATCAATCCCTCTCCATTATATCATGTCTATCTCTATCTCTCCCTTCCCCCAATATTGTGGGTGCTACATGACAAAGTTGATCCAAATTGGATTCTTTTATAATCAATTGGACTATTAAGAAATTGAAATCCTTTCATTTTTTTTAGAATACAAGAGAGTAACTTTTTTAAGTATTGTTAACACTAGCACGATTTACTTTATATCTTTTAGATTGGAATTATTTCCCTTATTTATCCAAGTGTTGTACAATTTTTGTAGGTCATATCTAAGTTTATAGAGTAAAATAATTTATTATTTCTATTTGAATATAAAATTAATATGATAATAAAGTGATTGTAATATTATTTCTTAATTAAAGTATTTAAATTATTTTATTAACATTTTAAAAAGATTATAGCTTTCAAAAAATATTAGAAAATCATTTTTATATAATAATTTAAGATGCTTGATAAGTATCTTATGATATAACATTGTAATAGTAGCAACAATATTTTAAATATTCATTTGATTGTAACAAAAATAATATAGATATATTATATTCCTATGTAAGAAAAAAAAAGAGATATTAGTCTTGACAAGATTTTTTATTTATTTAAAGAACTACTTTATTTAATTAAAATTTATTTTATTTTACTTTACAACTTCAATAGTTATTTTGACCACATTGAGGGAGGAGCTCTAAGGGTGTTGAGGGAGATTAATAATCATCTTTTATTGTTGCTCTTAGATGCTCCTATTCTCACACAGGATGATTTAGATTAGTATTTTTCGTCACTTTTGGTCACCTTTGTCTTCCTTGACTGTCTAGATTTGGTGGTGTAAATTCATTGTCTATGAATATATGTTTGTGTTGTTTGGCTATGGTTTTCAATTTTGATTTTTTCCTACCTTAATTATATTTTTATTAGTCATTATTTTTATAGGGTTTTATTGTCCATCATTTGATGAGCCTTTAGTGGGGAAGAAAACATGGGGGTGTGTTGGTTAGGGATGTATCACATTTAATATGATTGATTTTTTTATATTGAGCCACTATTTGTATTAACCTCCTTCATATCAACCAATTTGACCTCATATCATGAGTATATGTGAAGTTAAGTATGGTGGTAGAGGTATTGATGAAGGAAATTTGAAGAACACATTTGAAGGTAGTGGTGAAGAGGAGGATAAATCTAGAAATACTATTGTTATAGTGAAATTATCATAAAGAGATGTGGTTGGAGTGAAATATGCGGGGATTCCTAAATCAACTATGTTCAAAGTTAGGCAAGATAATAGATTTGGAAAGTGTTGGAGCCTCCAAATTTTGGAAAATTTTGAAGGGTCCATGATGAAAACATTAATTACACCACTAAAAAATGCACCTATAAAATCTGTCATAGAAGCCTACTTTGGAAAATCATAACTTAAAGCCTATTTAATTTCCTATCAAATCACTTAGTAAACATACTCATCTACCATATGTAAGTGTGTACACCTGATTTCAAATTTCTATGATCAGATTTGAAAGGGTTTTGAAACACCAAGTTAGAGGGTTCTGGAAGAGTTTGTTGTCTGCACAATATTAAATCTGCCAGGAAAGTTTAACTTTGAAAGCTAATATTTATGAGCTAGGTGATTTTCATGACAAACCAATTAGTGCTTCAAATTTTTCCCATATTAATATGCTCCCATGTCCATTTTCAAAGCCTCGACATCTCGTTTGGTATTTTTCAAAATCAAAAGCAAATAAGATTTTGCACAATTTAGTGCTTCAGATTTTGCACAATTTAGTGCTTCCATGTCCATTTTCAAAGCCTCAATATCTCGTTTGGTATTTTCAAAATCAAAAGCAAATAAGATTTTGCACGATTTTGATGACTGCATTTCTTGAAAATTTTAAAAGGGTCAACTTTGACCTTTAATATTTTGTGAAGGAAATGGATTTGTGAAGAGACCTTCTGCGCACATGTTCGTTTGACTTAGGTGAACTAATTCCCCAAGTGGCAACTTCCCAGGAAGAGATATGATATTTTTTCAAGGTGGTGAGTTGGTGAGTTTTAGATGATTTTGACAGGTACAGTTTAAGAAAAGACTAGGTGAACTATTTTGAGAATTCATATCTTGCAACCCTAATTACTTCATGCAAATCCATTTGGAAACCATGCTCCCATATCATCAATCAACATGGAAGTCCATTTTTGTGGCTTTGAGATAATGTTTGATCAGTTTTCTAGGGTGATTCTAGGGGCTACTTGACTTATTTTAGTCACTGTGCAAAATGTGCAAAATGTCAGAAATCAAATTCTGATTACTACCCACTTCAGTTTAGGAGGCACTTAGATTTTTGATGGAATAGTTGTAAGAGATACAAGGTCTACGCAATGAATATGTTTTCAAGATGACTTCAAAAATGAATCACAGGGGACTATGCAAGAAAGTGAATAAAGAGGAATGACAGAGGTGGTTTTCTGGTAAGACAAAGACAAGAACATAATCATGGCACAAGACATTGAACTATGTTTATGACAATTAAAAAGAAAGAACAATATACAATATTCCAATGACAATGGTATCAAGATTCCTATCATGTATGAGAAAGCTTCATATTAGGAGTTTGAGAAATGAATAAAAGAGATGAGAGAAAATAATGGAAGACACGCCTATAACGTTGAGTTCCAGGGTAAAAAGCAGATTTTGAAGGTAATAAGACAATCTTTTACCTCAAGGATAATGTTTACCAAAGTGGAACAGTCAAAAGGAAAAATGACAGTAAAATAGCCCAAGAACCAACAGAAGTAAATACAAGTGATGATAGAGAGGCAAGCAAAAGTGATGAGGTGACAAATTTAAAGAGCTTGAATCAAAATTTACTGATTACAATCAGTAGTTAAAGAAAAAAAATACATGTTGAAAAATGCGTTGTAAATGCTAAAACCGAGCTAAGATTATTGCCATCCTTGCTGGTACGTGAAGGCTTGTCTGAACTTCCATATTCTCATTCTATGGATGTATTAATGGAGTTAATTAAAATAGTCCCTTCACATCGACATCCTTTCATTGTTGAGTTGATAAATGCTACAGAGACATTTAGCAAGTGAACTGTAAACTTTTGGGGAAGGAGAAACCATCGTTCTTTCAACTACATTGCCTGGCGCTGCAATTCCCAGAGTGTTATAGGAATTGAGCCCCCTTGCTGCTTCATTTCAAAAGGAAAGGATGCCTGAAATGCTGCACTTCATACCTCAAATTACTTTGTGACTACCAATGAGCTAGAAATGTTGAGAAGGATGAAAAACCAAGGGAAAAGTTACAAATAATTACAGAAAATAGAGAAAAGAATGGAATGGTGTCATCTAATGGATAAAGCTTCCAGAAACTCAGCCGCATATGCAAGACATGGCCAATGATCTCTCCTGATCTGTACCAAGGTTGAGAAATCAAAAACCTCCATCTTTTGGAGAGTCTTCTCAGTGGAGCAAGGTAATAATATCCATTTATGATATTATTTTGGGGATACTAGGACCGCTGGTCTGGTTTATTCGGGCAATGATATTGTAGAAGCTTACAAGCTTTCTGAAGTAGCAAGCCTCAAAGGAAGGGACCAAATTGCAGAGCAACAAACAACACTGCGGCAACTTGAGACTATTTTGGCTGTTCACAAACTGGCAGGACGTGATCAATGCATTTCAAAACCTCTCGCCACCAGTTCAAGCGTGTATTTCAGATTACTAGTTCACATGCCTGGATAATGTAACAGATACAGATGGCACAGTTCATGTTTTGTGGAGAAGGAGTTGATCGTGACCATAGAAGAGAAAAATCCTGAACAAAGAAGGACAAGCTACTAAAATTTAGCATGGCAGGGGTTGGCACCTGGTAAAAGATCATAGAGATATGAATTAAGATTTGCATATTGAAACTAACAACTGTTGTAGCACGCAGCTAAAAGAGAGTGTTGCATTGAAAGAGAATTCGCATGAGAGTGGGTCGCGCAAGGTAAGACAAGGAGAAAGGTATATTAAACAATACCAAAGGAACAAAGCAAGCCGTGAAGGGAAGATTGCCAGGAGAACGCTTTAAGAACAGAAGCATCCCAAGTGTTTATGTTAAAAAACTAAAACAAATGTCTAAATATTACAGCACACCATAACAGCAAAATAAACAAAATATGTATCTGTAAAACAGAGAAACTGTGATAAAATCCACATAGGCAGAGAATTTTAAATCTGTTATACTTGTACAAAAATGCAGCAAATGTTTTTCAAAACTTTATTGAGCAAATAAAGAGATATATACAGCAACAACAAAAAAGTTTCCAACAAAAAAGTTTTCAACAGTCACGTTGGGAAACTTTTCCAACTAGAAAAAGCTAAAACAAAATGATGGGAAACAATCCCAACTAATAGTAGTTACAAAAACAGAATTTTTTATTTTAACATCCTCCCTAAAATCTGATTTGTGGGACAGCTTCTCATCCCTAAAAGATTCTTCAGTCTATTGAAATCTTCTTTCTTCAGAAATTTCGTTCAAATGTCAGTAACCTAATCTTTGGACCTGCAATAAGAAAGTTTGATTTCATTATTTTTAACCAGCTCTCTCATGAAATGAAATTTGATATCTATGTGCTTGCTTCACTTTTAGAAAGTGCGATGTCTGATTGATTATCACAGAATATAATTTTTTCTTCCATTTGGGGCTGAATCAATACTTCAAACATCCTTCGTAACCAAATTGCTTGACAACCTACTGAAGTGGCTGCCATATATTCTGCTTCTGCTGAGGACAATGCAACAATGGGTTGTTTCTTTGAAGACCATGAAATTAAACCTGAACCAAGCGTAAAATCATACCCAGAAGTACTTTTCCTATGATCTTGATTTCCTGCCCAATCACTATCTATATAACTAGTTAACTTCAAAACACCCTTCTTTTCATAAAAAATTCTATGATTTGCAGTCCCTTTCACATACCTTAGTATTCTTTTACCTGCGTGTAGATGAGTATCATGTGGATCCTCCATGAACCTATTTATCAAGCTTACTGCATACATGATATCTGGTCTTGTTGCAGTTAAGTACATTAAACTTCCAACCAAACTTTTATACAAAGTAGAATCTACCTTTTTGCTTTCATCTTTTTTGCTCAACTTCACACCCATAGCAATTGGTGTAATTGTTGGTTTGCTATTTTCCATCTTGAACCTTTTCAAAATATCATTTGCATATTTTTCTTGTGAAATGAAAATCCCATCACTATTTTGAGTTACTTCAAGACCAAGATAATAGTGCAACAAACTAAGATCAGTTATCTCAAATTCACTCTTCATTTCCATTGAAAATTCTCTAAGCATGTTTTCATTATTCTCAAGTATGAAGTAAATCATCAATATAAATGCAAATTATCATAACATCTCCTTGCTGATTTTTTTTATGAATAAGGTGGGCTCATAAGGGCATTTTTCAAAACCATTTTTCAAAAAATATGATTCAATCCTTTCATACCAAACTCTAGGTATTTGTTTTAAACCATACAAAGCTTTCTTTAGTTTGAGAACTTTAACTTTTTGACCTTTAGTCTCAAAACTGGGTGGTTGCTCAATGTAAATTTCTTCTAGCTCAATGTACATTTCTTCCTCCAATACACCATTCAAGAATGCTAATTTTGCATCCATATGAAAGAGTTTCCAACCATTTTGTGCTGAAAGAGCTAAAATCATATGAATAGTATCCATTCTAGCAACAGGTGCAAAAACTTCATTATAATCAATACATGATTTTTGTTTGTAGCCCTTCACTACCAACCTGGCCTTGTATTTATTCACTTTACCTTGCTCATTGTACTTTGTTTTATACACCCACTTTACTCCAATTGACTTCTTATGCTCAGTGAGATCTGCAATTTCCCGAGTTCGATTCTTTTCTATGGATGTAATTTCTTCATTCATAGCTTTAACCTATTTATCATCATTTATAACTTCTTCAAATGTAAGAGGATTGCTATCAACAAAAAATGTAAAATGACAAATATCTTCATTTAACTCTATTGTTTCTTGATATATGTCAGACAAGCTCCTTGTTTTCTACCATATTTTTGGAGATTCTGAGGTGGATGATGAAGAACTACTTAATGAAACATGTTTATGACTTGGTGGAGATGAAGAAGAACTTCTTAGTGCTGATTGTTGTTTTGCAGCTTCATCTTGAACATTAACTTGTTGATATTTCTCTTTCAGTTTCCAACACCACTCTTGATTTTCAAGAAACTTTGCATCTCTACATATCACCGACTTTTTTGTCTCAGGATTGTACAACCTATATGCCTTAGATTCTTCACTGTACCCAACAAAGATACATTTTTCTGCTTTATCATCCAATTTATTTCTAAGTGAATTTGGAACATGAGAATAAGCAATACAACCAAAAATTCTTAAATGATCTACCCATGGTTTATATCCTCCCCATGCTTCTTCTGGTAGCATGCTCCAAACTGAGTTTTTAGGACATCTATTCAAAATATAACTTGCACAACAAACTACTTCTGCCCAAAAAGCTTCGGGTAAATTCTTAACATTAAACATACTCCTTACCATATCTAAGATTGTTCTATTTTTTCTCTCAGCTACACCATTTTGCTGAGGTGTATACCTTGTTGTTAGTTGCCTTTTTATGCCATTTTCAATATAAAAATTATGAAAATGATGTGAAATATACTCTCCACCCCTATGAGTCCTTAAAATTTTGAACTAATTCTTTAAATTCTCTGAATTTTTTGAAAGTATCTAATTTATTTTTCAAAGGATACATCCAAATTTTCCTATTGTAGTCATCAATAAATGTCAAAAAATATATCATACCAGATAATGAAGCAACCTCAATTGGTCCACATAGATTTGAGTGTACTAGCTCTAATGGCTCTGAAGCTCTCCAAGAATCCCTTATTGGAAAGGGTTCTCTATAGTGTTTTCCAACAATAAAACCTTCACATTCTTCATGCGATCTTTGGATAAATATTAAACCTGTTACCATGTTCTTCTTATGCCTAAGATTTAGTCCACCAAAATTCAAATTACCAAATCTAAGATGCCATAACCACTGTTTGTCTTTTACAAGAGCACTAAAACTTAAATGCATATTGTTTTTGATACTAAGGGAAAACATCTTATTGGTAGTCATGGGTATTTTGGTTATCAGCTTGTTTTTACTATCAACAATAATGCATGAACCATTTTCAAATTTGACAGTGTGGCCTTTTTACACAAGTTGACCTACACTTAACAAATTATGCTTTAAGCCTGGTACACAAAATACATCACCAATATATTTTTTCTCACCTTGTCTTGTTGTGATTAATATCCTCCCTTTCCCCATGACTAATGCAATTGAATCATTTCCCATCTTGACTTCAGATTTTATGGACTCATCCAAATTCTGAAATATCTCTTTATGTCCTATCATATGATTACTGCACCCACTGTCAACATACCATTTGTCATCATTTACTTCCTCATTTGTGCTACATGTTAGTAAGACATATCCTTCCTACCTTTCACCTTCATTTGCATATTGGGCTTCCTATTTACTTTCATTTGCAATCTTTTTTCTACATTCAACTGCAATATATCCATACTTTTGACATTAATAACATTGAATAGATGATTTGTCATACCTCTAAAAACCTCTACCACTCTGTTGAAAATTTTCTCTACCTCTACCTCTTTCTTGAGAGTAACTACAATTTTCTTCATCACTTCTATTGCTTCTTTGACCTCTGCCTCTTTGTTGAAAACATCCTCCTCTTCCTCTTGAATTTCCACCTCTTCCTCTTTGTGTTGAAGATGATTCTAGTGTAGTTTATTTTTCTTTCAAGGATACCTTGCTCTTTAAGGCTTTCTCAAGTGGCTCATTTCTTGATTTATTTATTCTATGCTCATTTGTGTAGAGTGAACCCATAAGCTCATCTACAAACAAAGATGTTAGATCTTTTGATTCTTTAATAGCTATAACTGCAGGATCATATTTTGTAGGCAACCTTCTTCAAATCATTTCAATAATTTTTTGGTCAGTCATAACCTCACCATTTATTTTCATCTGGTCAACTATCCCCATTGTACGAGTAAAGAAATCTCCTAAACTTTCAAAATATTTTCTAAGCATTTGGAAATGAACTATTCTTACTCTTTATGTACCTTGAAATGATTGTGCAAGAAGATCCCATGCTTCTTTGGCTTTCGTAGTAGCTGTAACTCTTCGAAGGAGAGTTTCATTAAAACCCTGCACAATGAACAATAATGCTTTTTGATATTTTTTTCAATTATTCTCTAGTAAATCCCTTTCATTTTGTGCGAGCGCTGTCAATGCTGCTACATTTGTCGGTTCTGAATACCCATTATGCACAAGATCCCATAGCTCATGTGACCTGAACAAAATCTTCATTTGAAAACTCCAAAATCATAACTTTTCCAATTAAATTTAGGAATTTGCAGTTGTGTACTGTTAACATTCATTGTGATTTCAAACTGACTTTGATACCATATGTTAAAAAACTAAAACAAATGTCTAAATATTAGAGTACACTATTAGCAACAAAATAAACAAAATATGTATCTGTAAAATAAAGAAACTGTGATACAATCCATAGAGGTAGATAATTTTAAATCTATTATACTTGCACAAAAATGTAGCAAATGTTTTTTAAACTTTACTGACAAAATAAAGAGATATATACAACAACAACAACAAAAAAAATTCCAATAGTCACATTGGGAAACTTTACAAACTAGAAAAAGCTAAAAAAAAAAATGATGGGAAACAATCCCAACTAATAGCAGTTACAAAAAAATAAAATCTTATTTTAACATATTGCGTCCTCGCAAAGGTACTCCAAGATTGGCACGGTAATGCTGTAATTCTAAAGATTTCTTGGCATCCCCGCAAGAACTAGGCAAACATGTTGTGGTAATGTGGTAACTATACATGCTTTCTCACATCATCATAGGAGGACGTTGGAACCTATGTAGTATGGTGGTGGAGCCATAAAAAAAGGTTAAATTTTATAAAGTGTCATGAATATTTTTGGTGAATAATTTATTAAATCATAACTATGTAAATTTTTTCGGGGGACATATAATTTCTATCGTGGGCATAATTTGAGGAGTGTGCGAGAGAGAGATAATTTAAAACTTTCCCCACAAGTCAGATCATAAACTTTAATTTTGATGTGATATTGCAGTGGGAGTATAATGTGAATGTACAAACAATGCAAAGTGAAGATTTATAAAAATATTAATCACGGGGTGAATATGATATTATTTTGGTGCACTTATAAAATGTTTTCACTGAGAAGTGAAACGTTCTTACTTGGGGAATTAAGAGAACATAAAAACCATGGAGTGGGTAATTATTTTTACCCAAAGAGTATTTTTTAAAATCGGGTGGAAGTGCATATAAACGCGAAGTTGTTGGAAAAAGAAGGATTATTATCATTAAAATTAATTTCACGGTGGTAAAATTAAATAATTTTGTAAAGGATAATTAATGTAATGAAGAGTTGCACCAGATGAATAATTAAAAAATAAAACAGTTTGAAGCTTGTTGCTTCCTTCATCTATAAGAAGGAAACCAAGACTGAATCGAAAATCATTAGTAGTTAGGATATAGATCAAAGGTAGCAGAGTAGAGTAAATAAAATAACATGTAGGAGATAAAAAGAAGACTTCTAATATTATTGTAAAATCTATTTAAAGTAGATTAATGGAGGAGAAATTATAATTTGGTGCCCGAGTTCTGGTGTCAATCGTTTGTTGATTTAACTGATAAATATTGTCATGTTATCTCTAAGGTTGATTTTTCCTTATTATTTAAATTGGTGTATCAATTATATATTCAATTTATCAAGGCACATTTTTTGTTCTTGTGTGGTTCATTTAACTAGTTCCTTCAAGTAAGGATTTTCTTTTAATTAAATTACAGTAATCTGGAAAAAGGTCATTTGGATCGTTATGAAGAACCTGATCATTGCATCCTTCTACGTTTATGCCAGTCATAAACTTTTAAAAGTGTCAAACAATTCGAATTGTATCAAGGAGTAGGACACATACATCATATACATCTCGACTCCATTGCCCAGTACGATAAGACACTAATCAATTTCATTTAAAACTACATTCCATAAAAAAATCATTCATACCTTTCCAGTTTTCAATTATAGGAGTAGCAGTTAGAAACAATAGTTAGTTGAGCATTCAAGTTATCTATTTCAAACCTTATGCCATATTGAAGTAAATAGGGAGAGAGATAATTTAATTGGAAGAATTAGATAAACCATATTCAATCTGCTTAATATCAATCTGTAGGAGATAAAATTTATAAGGGTACCCACCTAGGTCTAGTAGAACCTGAAGAGTAGGGACTTATAAACCATATTGGTTGACTTCGTTCATTGGCCAAAACATTGTTAAACCTAACCATAGAGCTTGGCATACTCTTAGGGTTTGCAATTTGAAATTTTGGGAACCAATAAAAGGAAGAATGACATCCAAATTGAGGAATATAAAACATGGAATGATATTAAGATGCCTTCTTTTCCTTTAATATTCACCCTTTTTCCTAGTCTAAATACAATTAATGAAGTAAAAGAAGAAGAAAAGAGACTAAAAGGTTGGGTATTGTATGTAATAATAAATTGGGATTATTTCCTTTATCTAACCATTTGTTGTTATACATCCACTAATTTTTTTGCTATCCACCTAACTATGTTCTTAGCCTAAATCATTAATCATCATTCTTCTATAGTTCACCTTAGATAAATAAATCTTTAAATATTTATTTTTCTAACTCTCCCATCCCCATCCTAAAAATTATATGATGTAGCATAGAAAAGTGTACTTCCTTGTAGGTGATAGTACGATTTCATGCTTATTTTGGACCTATTTTAGTGACCCTTGCATTCATGCATTTTCATAACCTCCTAGATAGGCACTAATTCCCTTTATTATGCATTATGAGGCCTATTTTTATTGTTTTATAACAAATTGAAAGCATTGAATAAATGCAACCAATTGTTATTTTTCTCCCAAAACTTAATGTTCTAGAAATCATTGGTGTATGGGTCCCCCTTCTTAGCTAGGACCCAACTTTTAATGTGTTGTTGGCGACATTTTAACATTTAAATTTCAAATGTCGACTTCCAGGATCTAATTTTTGGAAAATAAGAGGAATGCCTATAAATACTTAATCTTTTCACCATTTTGAAACTAAAACATAAGAGATAGCATTCAAGCAAGAAAAATTGAACAACATATTTCATCATACACATTTGAATTTGGAGGTTTTCAAGCATATTTGTAGATTTGATCAAGCTTTATTACATGATGGATTTTACATTTGGGAGATGCATTTGGCCACTTCAACCTAATGACGTGTTTCCGTGTGTTCTCATCTTCAAGCTTCATTCCTCTTGCAGCCTAAAGTAAGGTATCATTGTATTTCAGATTTACTTAGGGTGTTTGACTTCTCCCTAATCGGATCTTATCATTTTCATAGAAGAATATCTCTCTAATACACTTGAGTAGGGTTTCTTTGTATTTTATCTCATAAAAACCTTAGAAACACATAAGCTTTAGGCTCACACACTATCTTTTATCATAAATTTGGCTATTTGTGGAGGTTTTAAATACCAAAATAGGGGTTTATCTGAGGCAAATACCCATATAGCCACCCTAAACCATCTCTTTTTTAGACTTATTGTAGGTACATATCTGAAGATAGAAGGTTTGAAAGGTAGGAAGTAGATAGAAGACAAAGAGCTACAAGATCAAGTTTTGAATTTTTGGCAAGACTTACAAAAACATATATGCACTTGGGTGACTATGTCCCTTTATGCATGCTAGATCCAACTTTTTATGATAGATGCACATCATTCGTGCTGGAAAAATGTGTCTCAACATTGCAATTACATAAGTGTATTCTCAAAAAAAGAATCCCTTTTTCCACACTTAATTTGGGAATAATTAATAATAAAATGAATCGAATGTTTCCTTAATTTAGTGTTGTAATATGTTTTTCATATTCACATTATGTTTAGGGACCTTTTTGATTAAATAGACTTAATTGTGCCTTGTTTTTGGTGTTGTAAGGTGTACCTCTACACTTTCACATTAATCTAGGGCTTTATTAATTGATTGAGGTTAATTTTCCTTAATTGACCCCTTTAATTTAAATCCAAGCCTAATTAAATGCAAATTTCGAAGGATAAAACCTGGCTTTCATAAAATGCTAGATTTCATAACACTTAACTTTGGAAAATGTGTTTCCTAGGTAGGTGACCTAGGACCCATTCACCATAGGGTGAATGGGTCCTCACTAAGTCCTATGACCCTAATTTTGCATAACATTTCACCTTGTCTGATGTGTGTCTTAGGTAAGTGGCCTAGGACACATTTTCCCTATGGCGTATGGGTCCTCACTTACACCTAGGATCCCTCTTTTGGATGTGTTTTTGGTGGTATTTTAGTGATTCGAAATCCATAATTCAATGTCGGCTTGTGATATTTAAATTTTGAGAATTAATGTTAAGATATGTATAAATACAAGGCTATTTCACTATGTTTCATCTAAGCAATCCAAGTAATTTCAAGACTTTCAAGCAATCAAGAAAATTTCTCAAGAGCATTATAGGAGCATTCAAGAGCATTTCTATGGCATTCAATGACATATTTATAGAAGATTATTGCAACAATCAAGATTCCATTCTCATATCAAAGATGTAGTACATTATGCATGTTGTTTGAGCTAATGTGTTGATGTAGTGTTCAAGATCTATCAAGGATATTGAAGGCATTGTTTTACATCAAGTTTCATGATCAAGATCTACATTCATTGAGGCTACTTCATGCTAGATTACAGATTTATCCAAGGTCCAAATAAGGATTGGTGAGTTGTGACATTGCATTTGTTCATCCATCATTCCTTTATGCTTTTATTCATATCAAGGTTTAATTACCAAAATGTAGTTTGACCAAGGCAAACCCCTATTCCCTAACAAAACAATATTTTTCTCTCTTTGATGTGTGATTGTAGGTTTTAGGTTGAAGATCTATTGGAGAGAAAAATTGAAGAAAGCTGCAAAATTGTCCAAGTTGCAAGAAAATTTATCAAATCATGGAAACTGAGCTACAGGTTTTATTTTTGGCTTTCCGACAGTGATTGATGAGAATCTGGGAGTGCAAACTGAGTAGAACAAAACCCAAAACTTTATTTTTCGGAGCCCTAGCCAGGACCCATTCGTCATGGGGCGAATGAATCCTCAGTGAGGTTTGAAAAAATGAGGGGATCATCCTACTGATTGGGGGCCTAGGGGGAAGCGTACCCTAGTGGGAGTTTGGGGGTAACTCCCCTGAAAGCCAAATTTTATGTACACTTTATTATTGTAAATCTAGACTATTCATCATTATGTCTCATATCTGACGATTGATATTTTTGTTGGCTTGAATTTCCCTAGAAGGAAACCCTATTTTATGAGGGCATTGTATTATGGCTATGTATTGTGATGTATTCTAAGATTCTGATAGTAGTCGTGTTGCCTCTGGATCTCTAGTTGCTGATACTCATGTGAGAAGCTTTCTCTACAAGTATATTATAATATTTGTGATTTTTAAATAATATATTGGGAAACTTTTGAAGTGTGGGGTTTTTCTCCCAAAAGGGTTTTCCCCACATAAATCACTATATTGTGGTATGCATGATCTTTATGTTTATTTTTGTTTAAGTTTCTATAATTGTTAAAGATCTAAAAAGTTTTGCATTATCCTCCTCTCAAGATCAGTGTAGGAAGTTGTTCCACTACCTTAGCTTCCTTACAATTTGACACTTCCTAGATCTTCCTACTAGTTACTATTTTTTGTTCATGTGTTTCCAGAATATTACATTTATCATATTAGGGAATATATCTTAATTAGGTTAATCATTCCAAATCATTTCCAATCCATTTTCAAGGCCCTAACAATGCAGATTCAGGTCTAATTAGCTCACCTAAGTCATGGTAGATATTCAATCTATTCACCTTGATGATTTGCATTCTAATGTAACTTTTAAAAAGGAAGATATTGATCCTAGGTTTCACATATTAAACTTAGGGTTCCTTATTTCATATGTTACATTTTTGGTGAACTTGCATTTTGACATCATAGACCTTCTAAAATTACATTCATTCACTCTAGATCTAGATTTTACATAATATTGTGTTGCATTTATCATTTAGGGTTTCATATTTGCATCTTAGAAATTCATAAAGTTCAAAAAATATTGCATCATAGCTTACATCATCACTTATTAGGGATTGTTTTAGTCATTTAGATAATATTTGCATTCAAAATTTCTTGAAAATGTGTGATTTTTTGTTCAAACATTTTTGTACACTTGTATTTCACTTAAAAATGTAAGAAATTCTAAAAAAAATAGTCATTGTGAAACCACTTTGCAAAAAAAAATAAAAACCTTAAACAACAACAGAAACATTCAATTTTTCTATTTTTTGAACCCATGTTAGAATCTTAGACACCCCTAGGCATCAATGTCTTCCTACAGGTGATTCAAGGAAACTTTGCATGTATTTTTGTCGTTTTACTTTCATTCTATCTCTACTAGTGAATGTTTGATATGAAATTTTAAAACAGTGTTATTGTATGTTAAAGAAACTTGTCATTTTGATTAGATTGTTGAAAATTTTGAAAGAGTTTTACTTTTTAGTACTTGAAATTTCTAGATTTGTAGAATAAATGTTTGCATTTTTTGAATCATTGCATAATTTGGGTAGATTAGTTTTTATTTTTCAAACATTCAAAACCATAGATTGTTACAACACATTACATGTAAATCAAACACTCATAAAATAGTAGTAGAACCAATCCAAAACCTGGGTTTGGAAGCAGACACAAAGTTAATTTCTATTACTCAAACTTCTAGAACTGAGAATTTTGAAAAAGCCCTACCATGACCAAGATGCCCTTGGGAATCCTAGTCCTCCAAAAATAACTTTAGAACTCAGAAATAGATTGATATTTCCTGTCAGTTTGTAGGTCTGCAATTTGGTTTCTAGATCTATGATAGGTCTATAAACTTATTTTAACCCTAGTTAGCTTAAACATGCATTGGAAATTAATTTTCAACCTTGGAGAAAACATAGACATCTGATCATGTTAGATCTATTTCTACAAGTGCATTGCATACCTATCAAGCCCTTTGGTCATGATGAATTTGACATGCCAGATGAATCACTTGAGGACTTCATCTCGCTAAGCTCATCCACTAAGGATTACAACATTACTACACAAAAAAGAACAATCAATGCAATCACACCTCGAATTATAATTTACCCACCTTCACAACAACCTCAAGTCAAAACCAAACTCGTGCTTATCCTAAAACCACCTCAAAACAAACCAAATCTGCTAGGTGCTATCTTAAATTTTACAAAACAACTTGCTAGTAATAATGTGTCGCATCAACCAATTTACCACACAGTTGGTCATACATATAACACAAGGAACAATAGGCAACCAAGGTAAACACAAACCTTCCCACATCGATACCACTTCCACAACCTATTTTACCTACTACTTTGTGTTTACCTCAATATAGTGGAAAGGAGTATGATCTTGTGGAGCAACTTAGTAATACTCCTATTGAGATTTCATTGTGGGACCTAATTCAAACATCATCAACTTACCATGGAATGCTTCAAAGTACTTTGTAAGAAGTTGTGGTACCCCCTAGTGTGCAACCAACTGATGTAGCAACCTTCATTGAAGGAATTAACTCAGTAAATGTGGATATTTTCTTTCATGAAAGTGAATTACCTCCTTTGGAAACACAAAAACAAAATGATTCTTTGATGATAATGGCTATCATTAATAGGGTTGAGATTAGATATACCCTTATAGATAATGGTTCATGACTAAATGTTTGTAGTGTGAGTGGTTTGGACTAAATTGGAGCATATAAGACTAAAATTAAACCAGATAATTTGTCCAAACATGGTTTTGATAATGTGGTCAAACAACCACTAGTTATAATATCATTACCCATCAAATTTGGTAAGATTGTGTTGCAAACTCCCATCCATGTCATACCCCATAATATTTCATATAATCTCCTCTTGGGTAGACCATGGATCCATGAGATGAAAGGAGTTACTTCAGCGTTTCATCGTATAATGAAATACACTTAAAATAATAAGGTTTACATGATAAAAGCTACTCCAAAAGCTAAAAATTGCTTACAAACTAAAGTAGGAAGGAAAAACCCTCTAAGAACATTGAAACCAACTACAATAGTGGTACCTTTACAATCTAAAGATAAATATGAGTGTCTTTTATATGTGAGAAAGTTGTTGGATGATGATTGGGGGTCATTAGATTTCACAACTACATTCATGTGGGGATCCAAGATTATAGAAAAATTGAAGGAGAAAGAGAAAGAAGTTGTGGTGGTATCAACACAATCGAACATTGAAACATCCAAGACACAAGAATTCATAACTTATAGTAGTGAAGAGAAAATGAATTACACATCTACCTATGATGAAAGTGACTATGAAAAACCACCTTCCTCAAAAGAAATGGAAAAAAATTATGGAAGAGGGTACCAACTCTTGAAACAATTTGGCTATAATAGAAAAGTATATGGAGTGAAAGAACAAGGTATTCATGTTCATATAAACCATAATATGCAAGAGATACCAAGATTTCTTGGTTATTTCCCTTCAAAAGAAACAAACACATCAAAGAGATCTTCACTTAATATCAATGTTATGACACAAGATTCTCCTAAGATAACTTTAACATTGGTGCATCCTGAATTGATAGACACTACATGTGAGATTGTGGTGTTGGATATGTTTCAAAATGATGAGCTCCTAGGGGAATTTTTGGGTATGAATGATACTTCATATACTCATCATAATCAATGAGTTTCCTATTGCTTGAATACTAAGGCATACTATGGGAAAGAAAAGGAACTAAGTGACGAGGAACAAGATGTATCCAAATTAATTCCTGACATTCAAAACCATAATGCATTACTTGTGGAGGACACCTTGGAAGTGCCAATAGATCAATGTAATGAAGAGAAATTAATTCAAATTTGAAAGTTTATGGATGGTGATGAACAAGAAGATCATACAACATTGCTACATGGCTTTCTTGAATTCTTTGCTTGGACTTGTTCAGATATGTTGGGTATTGACCCTAAAATAGTCACATGTAACACTGTTCTTGAAGAAAATGCTAGAACAGTGAGACAAATGATACACAAGATGAATCCTAAGATAGTTTTATTGGTTAAGGCTAAGATTGAAAATATAAATTACAAGATGGTTTCATTCACCCTATTGATTATTCACCTTAGATCTCTAACATTATGGAACTTGGAAAAACTTAATAACCATATTAGGATGTGTATGAATTTTCGTGATCTTAATAAAGCTTCTTTAAAGGGTGATTTTAATCTTCCTAATAATTCACATGATAGTTGATTAAACTATAAGGCATGCCTTATCATCATTTATGGATGGTTTTTCAAGAGATAATCAAATTTTCATCAACCCTCAAGATCAATATAAGATAGCTTTCATGACACTTTGGGGAATGTTTTGTTGGGTTGTTATGCATTTTGGATTAACAAATGTTGGAACAACATATCAAAAATCTATGACATTGATATTTCATGATTTTATATATATAACATTAATTTTTTGTTGCATATTTTTTAATTAATTTCTAGAGTCACTGTAACTATAATTTGTGCATATGTGTGTGTCGTCCAACCTAACTTGTTATATATATATATCTTGAAATCCAATTTTTTTTGGGTGAAAAAAGGAAATCAATACCTAGGGAAAGCATATTTTTTATTTTAATTTTATAATGGTTTAGTATTTTTCCACCTCTGTAGAACAAAGAGCTTGATGTTTGGAAAAAAATCTATGTTTGAATAGTAAAAATTAAAAATTAAATACATGGTAAAATGAAAACATTTCAAAACTATACTTGTTGGAAATCTTGTTTCAAGGGCTACAATATTGCAAAATATCATTTCTAAATGGTATTATTTAATCCCACAAAAGGTAAAGAAAAAGTGTATTTTTGCCAACATTTTGATAGGTGCGAAGGAGACTCCATTGTGGGTATGATTTAATACTAGAAGGGGTTCTATTCAAGGGTGTTTGATCTTAGGGGGTATTATCTATCCCTCTTCAATTAAAAATATTTATATGGAACCTATCAAGGCTTAAATCATTAGTTTTTCTAGAAGAAGGTGATTTTAGGCAAAAATCAACATGTCCCAAAAGTGAAACACACTATTGTGGCAATACCCCAAATCATCACTGTCAAAAGCTCCCACTGAAAAGTATAACCAATGAAATGCAACCAAGCTATCATGACATCATGATAAAACCACATCCTACAATTCCCATCAACCGAATAATTAGGCACTCTAACCATCCATACTCTCATCCCAAAGCAACATACCAATGCACAAATGACCACAGACAAGGCCAACTAACAAATTCTACATCAAAATTAAAAAATCTCATGGATATAGATATTCCACACTGTGTCATCCCAATGCAACTGAATAGGTGATCATCCCATACAACTATATAACTCGTTTATACCAAATAGTGAAGCATGAAAACTCATCATCACATCAATAACCTACAAACCAAGATATCAAAGAGGATAATCCTATAGAAATCAAGAATCAAACACCAAATCAACCATATATCTCATTTTACAAGCATATCCACAAACAAGTAACCATAGTCA
This sequence comes from Sequoiadendron giganteum, assembly GCA_007115665.2. NCBI lineage: Eukaryota > Viridiplantae > Streptophyta > Pinopsida > Cupressales > Cupressaceae > Sequoiadendron > Sequoiadendron giganteum. The sequence continues at coordinate 22,387,886 of CM021108.1, read as the reverse complement.
AGGAAACATACAAGCATTAAGGAGATAAAAACAACCTCCTAACACCAAACGATATCACCACAAAACAACCATATACATGATTATGTCATGCCAATGCTCAAATGTACCTGCACATGCATAAAACCATAACCATATCCAACATTGTACAAGTGCACTCAACCATCACCCATATGAGACTCCAAGTCTCCACTTGTGTCAACCCATGTCATCAAAATTGAAGAAAACATGTGTACCTATCACCATCAAAGTCCAACTCTGGAAAACACATGTAAACCTATACTAGGAAGCACCAAGCTGATAAACAACTATACCATCGTAAATATCATATTAAAACATGTACTCCCTTGAGGTTTTGCCTCATGAATCATTCAGATGCTCATGTAATCACACCCCTAATCCCAGGCTCGTATAAGTGATCAAACAAGTACAAAAATAATCCTCCACCAAAAAATTGATAATAGATTTGATCCACTATTTAGTACATTGTACATGCTCACGACCTATTTGAAATAAAAAGAATGATTTTGTATGTAAGAGTTGACCAAAACCTTGAAACAAAGAACATCTATCTTTAAGGATCCAAAACATTATGAAAAAATAATGGAACCAAACCTATACCACTATGTGGTTCTCAGAACCACCTTTCCAACAAGTATAAGAAGTCAAAAATGTGAAATCTTGGGTGAAAGTTATGCCTGTTTGAAAAAAATGCCCAATTTTACTTATCGGGGTGGCTAGCAAGTGGCCAACTGGTGACCCCTGAGCCGCATGCTAGCAGCCCATGGGTGGTAGACCCAAAATGGGTGTTTAAAAGAGTTAAATTCTTTAATATAAAAATTTGATTGGTGGATTTTATAAAATATTTAAGATTGCTTAATTTTTTTTGTTTTGGTGGATAAATATATTTAAGCCCTTATGGGTTGGGTAGAGATCCCCCATGGGACCAAGGGCTTAATATCATTGGCTCAGGGGCTAGCTGATAAATAGCCTAATAGTGTTGATGACTAACAAGTCGATCGACCTATCAACATTGGGGTACAACCTGATAGAGTTGTGGGGGAGGTCTATGGAGCCCCCATAGGTCATTAAATTTTTAATTTTTAATTTTATTTTTCAAAAGATTTTAAATTAACACCTTTTAATTTTCTTGTACGTTTTTTAAATATTTTTTTTTCTGTAGATGTCTTAGATGGTTGTACAACCAAGTTGGGCCTAAATTAGTTTTATATTTTTTAACTTTTCCAAAATAAGGAAAAACTTATATGAATCTTCATTTCTCAACCATCCTGGATCCAATGGTGAGGTTCATTTTGTCTCAAGAGGTCATCCATGAAATTTCCTCTCCAAAGCCCTCATATGAAAGCACAATCCAAAAAATTCTTTTGACCTAAATTTTTTATGCCTTAGATCTACAATAAACCCAATGAATCTTGACACCCAAAAAGCCCAAATTTACAAAATTACACCTGTAACATGTGTTCCATATATTGTAATGCCTCATATCTAAGCTGCATTGCGATGGATTCAACTTGCACCAAATCTACTCATACAAGGGCTATAACAAAAACTTGGGATCTCACACCCCCCACAACCATGAAATTTATGATACCACTTATTAGGAAATAATGCATCGTACCCACATTCTTAATCCATTTCCTACATAACCCCACGAGAGAAAAAAATGCATGCAAGTAGCCATAATGTATAGATCAAAAGAATCCATACTCTACCTATTATTAAAAAAATAAACAATACATGCACTTACAAGAGTTACAATGAATACTTTTGAAGCATCAAGCTCTAATGCATCCTCCATGTGTCCAAGCATGAATCCACGATCCCATTCCGTGCTTCACATATACACTCCTCAGAGAGACTCAATAGTGACAATCTACTCACCCAATCAACCTTAAACACTATACATGTGCTTTCTCTTATAGACTCAAGCTCACGCAAATACAACCAAGTAGTAAGATAAAACCATGTACCACAAAACCATGTGAATACAAAACCACTAACCCCTCATTTAATATTGGGTACTAAGTTTTCACTTTATTAAATATTCCTCAATATTAAATTATTATTTCATATCTCCCACACATTAACTAATAATCCATTTGATGTTACAATACAACATAAAAGTGGTCCCCAAATAATTACCTAGTGCAATTAACCACACCTCCTAGGTGCATCCCAACTAAATAATTATTTAATTACAATATTATAATATAACATTTTGTACAATGGTGTAAAATACCATATCCCAACACCAACTTGGATAAAGCTTTCATATTTTACCTAAAAAATAACATATGCACCTACACTAATCAAGTTTCCTCTTGGAGGCATGCCAACTTATCTTTATCTACCGGTCTCCCTTTTACTCCAAGCCATAAAAATTTATGGTTTAGATTTTTTATGAAAATCCTCTAAACCCTTTAATAGTGGTAGTAAGACTAATATAATTAGTAATATCTATGCTCTAGAACTAACCAAAATAATTATTAATATTTAACTAGTTAGGGGTATGCCAAAATAATTGAAGACATCTACATGATCCAAATATTGAACTTTTGTGATTGTTACAAATTCAATTTTAGAATCTTTTCACTTATTTTTATTATTAGAAAATTTTACCAAGACGATGTGCAAAACTTTTGACATTTTTGTTAAGTCCATGATTTAGTTAGACAATAGAGAATTATGAAAAATATTGCCCAATAGCATAATGAATGGAAGGAAAATGGCTTAGAAAAGAGTTTTGGAAAGAATAACACACAAATATGGAAGGTCTTTATAGTTATCAACATAAAATTTAAAATTAAAAGTTGTAATTTAATAAATAAAGGAAATAATTAAAAATGAAATAAATAGTAAGAAACCATATTTAATGTATATTGGCTTGTCATCAAGATAAAAAAATATCTTTTTACTCCCTTTTCTTTTATTTGTAAAATTTGACATGTATTTTCATCACAAGATTTTCATTATATAATATAAATAAATAATTTATTATACAAAAAATATAAAGTAGACTCTCATTTTTTTTTATTATATTTTTTTTTTAACAATTAAAAAATATATAGGATGTTGAATATTTAGAATACTAAGAGGGTGGGTGGTGGGGGGTGGGGTGAATCAGTATTCTATAAATTCTTGAAAACAACAAATTCAATCACCAAACAATATTAACTGAGATAAGAAATGAAAGCATGTATCATTCACAATTCACAAAACACATGTACACCAATATTTTTACTTGGAAAACCCAAAATGGGAAAAACCACGATAAGGTTTAGCTCACAATATATTATATTTGGATATAGTATATTATAGGGGCTCACTACCAGGACTCACTGTCCTTATAAGGATCACAGCCAGAGTTAAGTACAATACAAAAATATGGATCACTTCCAAGGTATGAACTAATGTGAAGTGCACCTTTCTTGTGTCGTATTTCAGTTCCCTTGAAGCTCTGAATATGAAGTACTACCCTTCTTACCAATCACACAACACTACTCTGATTCTGAGTTTCTACCAATGAATTCACATGTTTGAATCATACAATACCACTCACATGTGATATATCACTTATCCTCACATATTCACCTATTCTCTCACACTTCAATTCCTAAATATATCATATATATACGCAAATACATCTGCAAACATCAATTAGGTCAGCCTAATTAGATGTAACCAAAACAATCCAAAATAGCTTTTTTCGACACCACACAAGATTCAAAATCATCTTCATGCCTAAGAAAAACATGCAATACTTAATTTAAGTCAGCATGGAACCAAGATAGATCCAACTAACATCCACAATTTATATTTAATCTTCTCAACCCATATCATCTATTAGGTTGGCCAAGAATATGACCTAATTACAGAAACTTCCAATCATACACACCCTTCCAAATATACGAACCTTCCATATTCAATATTTCTTCAGTTTATCATTTCATCGACATCAGTGAGACTACCTTTAGAACCGCAACATTAAAAAATTCTTCATAAGAGAATGTGGAATATCCCACACTAGTATACTGAATAGAGAGATGACAATGATATACAAAGTTGAAATCTTTCATTGATATCTTCTGGTAGTCTTCACAAAACTTCTTAAAATTTTGAATATAGTTTTATAATCTAGTCAACATAATATGGTTACAAGCAAAAAGATATACCTCTTCTTGCAGTGAAGTGTAGACCCAAAATCTGATGCACTAAACTGCAACAACATTAGTAGAGAACACTTAGACAAGTTTCTAATAGATCAACTTTCTGGTATAGTTAGTATTTGTACAAATGACACCAAAAATGCTTCCCCACAATGTTGACATCAATGAAAACACTGGGATAGCCAAATCAACCTATGTATGTACACTTCATGCTCATGTTGCCAAGCTGCATCAACAATGACAGACTTCCAAACTTCCAACAATCTCCTTCTTTGTCATTGATGACAACATGCATATAAAAAGAAAATTCCATATCATGAATCAAAACTTATTTCTTCCTAACCTCAACTCTCCCTTTCAAAATTAACCTTGAATTTCCAAAAGGAGTTTTCCAATCATCCATACAAAAATGTATTGACAAAAAAATGCTTTTCTTTCCCATTATTTCTCGCATTATCTCTCCCCCTTTGACATTAATGGCAAAGGTCATGCAAAGGTCTGGTACAATTCCCTTGGATATATGTATGTATGTATACATCATCAAAAAAATGATAATTGATCAAAAATATAACAACATATTAACTTGAAGATGAATATCCCTTGAGATTATCTAGAGTATATTGCTAAGTAGCTTTTCCTTCTTCCCAAGAACCTTTTGCATGTACAAGAGTCTTGTATAGTAATTCAAGCTTTGTTAGAGACTCTATACATTCTTCCATAGTGTTGGGGCTGATATTTATTTTTAATAATTTGTTAGCATTTGCAAGGGCACTGGATATAGGAATGTGCATTATCTTTACTAGGTCTCTTAGAGCTCCATACTGCTTGATTGTCTCTGTTCTCATATTCTATAAGCTATTTTTTTTTCCTTCAGTTGCATGATGTAAGACCATCTTTGATTGTCCCTATCATTTTCCAAACTATAAGCATATGCTTGAGTGCTTAGTTGAATTTTATTATGACTCATTTCATTCTTTGTATCTAGTGTCCAATTAGACCAATTCAGACCAAACGATATTAATTCATATGCTTCTCCTTCATAATCTTGAACATCCTTCAATTCCTTCAAGACTCTGTGATATGCATCTGCACATTTCCTTCTAATGCCTTCTATATTTTCCTCTATAGTTCTTTTTTTTGACTCATTTCCTATTTGCTCTTTTAATCTTGAAATGTACACCTTCAATGAATCAACCATACTCGTGAGATTTTCCAAAGTGGAGGTAGATGAATTAATGTTGGCACCGAGAATTACCTCTTGTAAATATTTTATTGCTTCATCTAGACCTCTTGTGTACTTTCACTTTCATGCTCATGTAGGGTCACATCAAATTGACTTCCTTCTTGTTTTGTAACCTCTTGTTTGATAGCAAAACTTTATTTTCTTACCTATTCTTCTGGTACTATCGGAGGCTTCAGTCATAGACCTTTCTTCTAAACCTATTTGGTTGGGGTCCTTTGGGCTTCCTAGAAGCACTTCTACATAATAATCAATTTCCTCCATAGTTACCTCATAATCTAATTCTTAAATCTACACAAGTCTAGGCTCAACTGCTTCCATGTAACAAAATTCAGTAGAGACAAGAAAATTGATGTCTCCAAAGTATTTTCACATCACTCTTTGGTTTTCTTATTTTTTTATTCATCCTCATCTGAAACATTCCAAATAATGTTGCAAGATCTCATCTTCTTGAGCATTAAAACCTCCAAGATTAATCATAAGATTTCTTATTTGGTGTGCTACCAGTTCTGTATTCATCCATTCCACTTTTCCAATTATTGGTATCTCCTTCATGAAGTATTAAAGTAAGCAAACTATTAATGTACCGTACCTAAATGTATTATTTTTGTTCTTTTTGATTTCTTTCAAATTCTTCACCAAGTGTTGTCGAAGTAATTCACAAAGATCATAATCTACACCATTCTCAATTATGTCAAATGTAATGAGTTACAATAGTAGAGATTGTATACCCATCGTTAGGTAAGAAAATTTTATGTCCAATAAGCATTGCGGCATACTAGATAGCCAAATTTTCAAATATGTACTCAAGACAAGTTATTTTCCCTGAAGAGTTGCACCAATATTTTCAATTAATTCTTGGTCATTAATAGACTTCTACCTTGGAACTAGTCTAGAGGACCACAAACCAGTCACATACCTTATTGTTTCTCTGGTTATCGACTGTGTACCGTCAATCAAAATAAACTCGTCATGAATCTTCCTCAATACAATTCAAATGTACTAGTTAAATTCAAACAGTGGAAACTTCTGACATGCGTCTAATTTATTTTCCACTAGGGTTTTGTATGCATAATAATTTTCTTCCAATTTACTTGTCCATAAAATAATCAATCCAATAGAGGAAATTTGATTTATTTTCCCATAAATGTACGCATAGATATCTTCAATAGGAAAAACTCTAAGTGGAGTACCAGAAAATGCACCCATTGAATCTTCCGACAAATTTTTCCAAGAATTCCTCTCCAATTTGATTTGTAATCTGCCTGAGATATTTCCTACCTTCAAACCATCCATTGCATTAAAGATGAAAATTCTAGAAAATAATTGTGTAAGCTGAATACCTCTTGAATTTGCTTCAACAAAGATTAGGGTTTTGATGTTTTTCTTTTGAAAAACATCTCAAATCCACTTTCTCTTATTCAATTTACATTTCCTTCACATCAAATGAATTGTTATTCTGAAATATATTTTTAATTGCATGATGAGACCCATGTAAAATAAATGTGATCAATAAATGCTTTACAAAAATCTATCAAACTTCGCAACCTTGTATCAAAGAGAATTTTATAGATGCTTTGCAAACTTCCACATCACAATATTTCCTTTCGCAACTTTCTTCTATAGCTTCATAAATTCCTTTTCAAAGACATATCTTTGTGCCAAGTCATCGCATCTCATCCTCCAAGGGGTTATTAGAATTTTTTTTTCTTGCTCCCCCTAAGCCTTAGCATGGTCTTAGTTTCCAAAAGAATTATATTTATTGGAGGTAGGTACAAATCCATTTTTAGAACTTATTGAATCATCTTTGTTCTTTAACACCTCTTTCTTTCTCCATATCTTTTCCATTTCCTTCTTAACCTCAATAGGATTAACTTTCTTCACTAACTCATTCCTCTTTACTAGATTAGTCTGTCTTCCATTTTTGCTTCTACAAAATTTTGAAATATGTCTGAGTTTTTTTCAATTATAGCACACAACATTTTTTAGACCAAACTAACTTCTATTCATCCTTGATCTGCACTATTTAGCCTTGTACCCAAATACATTGCATGGATAATAGTATCCATTGAAGGATTGAAATTTTTTCCCTATGTTATATCTATTCAACATTTGACTTCTATACTCAATACTTCTATGTCCAAATTTCTTGCATGCAAAACATTGTCTGGAGAACGGTCCAACATTCCAATTCATTTTAATCCTACATTCTATTGTTTTATGTCCATATTTATTTCATGAAAAAATAACATTGAAAGATGGGTACCTTTGAGCATTTGTTTGTCTGACAGGAGGTCTTCCAACATTGCTTCTTTGATTTACGAATTGTCTCTTATTGCCTTGAATCTTCTTTTGATTGTTAATCTTGGAAGATGTCTTATTTTCCTTTGAACTTTGTCCATCTTCAAGTCCCAAACCACCTTTTTCGTTAGAGGGTTTTTGTATTGCAAGTAATTTATCAAGAATTGTCGTACTTATTTTGAATTCTCCTCATGTATCCTTGCCTTTTCCATATCAGATCTAATATTTACCACTTCTTGTTCAAACGTTGTACATTCATCAGCCTTTCTTTGTACTTTAGTATATAGACAATCCTTGATTCTCTTCTTTTCTTCCACTTGCACTTTTAGTGCAATGATCTCTTCATTTACTTGCTTCAACTATATATTGACTTCCCTATGTCTTTCTCTGAACTTCTTGATTTGTTCTCTCAATTTTTTAATGCATTAATTTTCTTCTCTTAGGATTTCCTTCAAAAATTTTCTCTTAGTTTCAACTCTATCAAGATCTTCAATAGAAGCCTTAAGTTCTTCTTTGTCAAACATGCAGTAATCTTCTACATAATTGATTGTAGAAATTTATTCTAGAGGAACAAGGATAATATTGACTACCACATGTTCAAGCTTCCAAGATCTTCCTCAAGCTGTTAGGATTTTCTAAAGGAACCAAGCTCTAATACCAATTGTTAAACATTCATAATATTCAGAGGGGGGGTGAATTAGTATTCTATAACTTCTGGAATGCATCAAATTCAATCACCAAACCATATTAACTAAAATAAGAAATGAAAGAATGTCTCATTCATGAAACACATGAACACCAAGATTTTTACATGGAAAACCCAAAATGGGGAAAACCATAATGAGGATTAGCTCACAATATATTATATCTGGATATAGTATATTATACGAGCTCACTACTAAGACACATTGTCCTTATAAGGCTCACAACCATAGTTAAGTACAATAAAAAAATATGGCTCACTACCAAAGTATGAACTGATGCAAAGTGCACCTTTCTTGTGTTCTATCTTAGTTCCTTTGAAGCTCTAAATATGAAGTACTATCCTGCTTAGCAATCACACAAAAACACTGCTTTGATTTTGAATTTCTACCACTAAATTCACATGTTCGCATCATACAATACCACTCACATCTGATATATCATTTATGATCACATATTCACCAATACTCTCACACTTAAATTTTAAAATATCTCATATATATACCAAAATACATTTGCACACATCAATAAGGTTGACCTAATTAGATGTAACCAAAAAAATCCAAAATAGATTTTGTCAGCACTGCACAAGATTCAAAATCATCTTCACACCCAAGTAAAACATTCAATACTTAATTTAAATCGACAGGGACCCAAGATAGATCCAACTAACATCTATAATGTATACATATATCATGTATTAGGTTGACCAAGAATAGGACCTAATTCAAAAAAGCTTCGAATCATACACATGCTTCCAAATATACTAACATTAGTGAGACTACCTTTAGAATCACAACATAAAAAAATTATTCATAAGAGAATGTGGAATCTCCCACGTTGGTATACTGAACAAAGAGATGACAGTGATATATAGATTTGAACCATGTCATTGATATCTTCCCATACTCGTCACAAAACTTCTCAAAATCTTGAATATAGTTGTATAATCTAGTCAACACAATATGGTTACAAGCATAGAGATATACCTCTTCTTGCGGTGAAGTGCAAACCCAAAAACCGATGCACTAAACCACAACACCATCAACAAAGAACACTTAGACAAGTTTCTGATAGATCAACTTTCTGGTATAGTTAGTATTTGTACAAATGACACAAAAAATGCTTCCCCACAATGTTGACATCAATGAAAACATTGGGACAGCCAAATCAACCTATGTATGTACACTTCATGCTCATGTTGCCAAGCTGCATCAACAATGATAGACTTCCAAACTTCCAACATAGTCTTCTTTAATTAAATCCTAATAATTTGAAAATCTAATTTATCAAAACTTTCCAATACTTAAATCTTTACCAAAATAAAATATAATACTTAAATAGCATTAATTATGCAAAATAATATTAATTTTTGTAAACACAAAAATCCACATTTATTTTATAATTCTCCAACAATATTTGGAATTCAAGAAGGGTTCATTTTATCTTCATCGAGATATATGTGTCATCCCACTAATGATTTGTGACTGATGTGCACATCTATTAATCAAGCTATTATGAAGATTACTAGTACAAAGCTTTCAAGGAAACATACACAAAATGATGTTGAAACATTTAATGTCTTATTTTGGATTAGACAATCATATTAATACATGAAATAGATTTTCGATTAAAAATCCATCACAATAAATATTGCAATTCATATGAATTATATCCGTTGTAAACATATAACAAGTTGTTATATCTCTAGTAAATATAGAAAAAAATGTAATGATGTTGATTATAGCTGGAATATTTTAAATTGAGAGCCTTTGTCTTTAGCTCAATCTTCACAACTTATTCAACTCCTTCAAAGTGATTTAGTTTGATTATTCTATTTTTTTGATTTCATTAATTTTATGAGTTACTTTTTGTTTTAAATGATGGGTCTATGATGAACCTCCTTAAATTCTCATCGTTTAGATTCTAATAACAACTTTTGTTGTTCATAATTTTATTTAAAATTAATATTAAGTTTTTTAAGAATAAAAATAAAAAATATTCTAGTTACACAATAAAGAATTATGAAAACTCAATTTCCTCTCAGTATAATGAATGGAAGGAAAATGACTTAGGTAGGAGTTTTCGAAAGAATAATATTCAAAGATGGATAGTCCTTATAATTCTTGACATAAAATTTAAAAGTAAAATTAATTTTATAAATTAAGAAAACAATGAAATAAATAGTAAGACACTATCTTGGCTTATGATTAAGATTAAGAAATTATCTCCTTACCTCCTTTCGATTTTTTTTTAAATTGACATTTATTTTGTCCATAATATAATATATATAAATATTGTATCATACAATAAATATAAAGTAGAACATTAAAAAAATTGATTATATACATATAATATTAAACAAATATTCATTTATAAGAAAACTCTCCTTTAATTAAATTCTAATCATTTGAAAATATAATCCCTCAAGATTGTCTTACAAAATTTAAATCTTTAAAATATTTAAATTATATACTAAAATAAAATATAATTTTCTTAAAACACAAAAAGATCATATTTGTCTTGTAACTCAAAAAAAAATCTTAATAGAACTACTTAAAACTTCCAAAGTAATTGAAATTTAAGAAGACTTATTGTAGTGTAGGAAAATGCATACCCTTGCATTTTCACACTTGTTTAGGCCCACCTTGCTTTATTTATCTTTATTTATGTGTTAATTGGTCCTAATTTGCATCCACAAGCCTAATAAATTATATCTTTTTATGGCTAATCCCGACAAACATCAAAGGGTAAATGATAATTTAATGATTCTGGTTGTGTGTCCCAGATTTTTGGTTTGAGACTAAGTGGTTTGAGACTAAGATGCCACCTAGGGCGTCTTTGTCCCCCAAAGGTCTTGGGACCCTCTTTTAAAAGCACCTTAAATAGGCCCCTTTTTGGAGTCTATGCCCTGAGTTTCAAGCCTCGAGACTAAGATGCCACCTAGGGCATCTTAGTCCCCCTCAAGTTATTTTTGTTAGAAACCAAGATCAGACATGCAAACCAGAAAATACCTTCCACAAGAGAAAAATAGAAAAAAGAAAGAGCAATTTGCATGAAGATGTGCAAATGAATAATATTCAAGAATTAAGAAATTACAAAAGATGAATTACTTTATAAAAGTAATGTATGTATAACCCTAAAGGTAAAACCTAATTTTAAACAAAAATTAGCTCAACTAAATAAAACTTACTTATTAATGAAGTAAACTAATTGTTACCTATGTAAAATTAATAAAGTGTAATTAAATAATTAATTACACCAATACCCTCCCTTAAGTGAAACTTGGGGAGACTAAAAAGCATGCACCTAATGCTAGGATGAATGCATGAAAGCATGAATGGGTCTTGGCTACAAGGCCATTTTAGGCACCCATGTACAAATACAATGAATGAGAAAGAGGAGAAAACCTAGTGGGACAACCCCCCCCCCCCTTAATGAGATGACCTGCTACAAAGAAGCACTGGAAGAACACTAGTGGAGTAACAATGGAATCTTAAATCTAGCAAGCAAGGAAAGATACTTCTGCTTACAAGAAACCATATGAGAGTAACTGAAGGACTCAGGAAGAATCATGAAGCAACAACAAATCCAATGTCAAGGAACTGGAAAACTCACAAACTGGGACAACCTCAAATCTATGAAGCAACAATAGATGAATAAATGATGCCCTCCATAAGAGGGAATGATATAATGAAAGAATTCAGAAGCTATTTTTATCTCGATGCCAATGTCAAACTATGACTAAAACTAATCCAAAGGAGCAAGTACCATGAAGATTTTGTAACATTAACCATAAAATAAATGGCCCTCAAACTAAGATGTGACCCGATGTGAATCTGATGCAATTCAAGATCATTAACCATAGGCTCTCAATCTAAGATGTGAACCAATGTGAACCAAAATGTGTCAAGCTATGAGTAAGATGTGGCGAAAAGAAACTACAGAATCCAGATACAACTCATACAAGTTGTCATTAATATGAAGATGAGATCAAAGTGCATACCATGCAAATACACTCTAATCAAATTATTATTCAAGAAGCCCCCTTGATGGAACTTTATACAAGTTCATTTATTACAATACCCCATGATTGTAAAAGGGGAACATGCAAAACTTGCATAAATCAAAGAGAAAAAGAAAACCTAATGCATGAAAACAAGAAATCATGCATGCAAAAAAAAATGTTCACATCTACCTCCATGATTAAAATTGACCTCTCATCTATGTAGAGGATTGAATCAGCTTTCCGATGCTGCTTGAATCACAAAAAACTGATAACTGAGGCAAAAGTTATGCCCTCTGAAGTGAAAACTACTTCATCTGACTTCAATTGCTTGAAAAATAAATATGGAGCAAAATCTGGAAAAAATAATTGCACCACTAGATCGGGCTCAGAACTAGCTTTCCAATAGTATCTCATTTTTGAAAAACGGACTTTGTATGCTCAAGATACAACCATTTTACTAAAAATGCTCATTTTGGCTTAAACCAAATATTTTATTAATTTAAAGATTAAAAATTAATGAAATATTTAGTTGTACATTCATGGCATGAAAACTAAGGAAGCACAAAAACCGAGGTAGCTCAAATTTTTTCTAGAAATCAAAAAATATGGCACAAAAATTGAGGCATCCATACGGATCCGTATAGTATATGGATTTTCTCGTAGTGTTTTTGAAAATCCCCAAAAACACAAAAAAAATCAATTTTCAGAAAACCCTATCATATTTTATATGAAAATAGGTGTTTTGGGGCCTTCTGAGTGCACCCATGAGGTCTGTTTTGCCCTAGCATGCACTGTTTGAGAGATTGAGGTCAAAGTAAACTTAATAAAATGTAATTAAATAATTAATTACACCAACAATTTTTGGGATTTAATTTCAAATATTGGCGGGATTTAGCCTCCTTTAATTAATGAATTCATATGTCAGCTTGTTGTGGTGTAATTTTGGGATATTAAGCATGGATAAGTATAAATACAAGGTTTTCTTCCACTCATTTTCTCCTAACAAGCAATCAAGTGACCTAATAATTTTGTGAGAGCATTCATAATAGCATAATTGGTTCACAAGAGCATTCAAGAGAAATTCATCAAGCATTTGGAGTTGTAGTGTAGTAAAATACATACCCTTGCATTTTCACACTTGTTTGGACCCACCTTGCTTTATTTATCCTCATTTATGGCTTAATTGGTCCTATTTTGCATCCACAAGCCTAATAAACTATATATTTTTATGGAAAATCTCAACAAACATCAAAAGATAAATGATAATTTAATGTGTCTATCTGTGTGTCCCTAATTTGTGGACTGGGACTAATATGCCACCTTGGGTGTCTTTGTCCCCCATGGGTCCTAGGACCCTGATTTTTAAACCACCTAAAAAGGTCCCTTTTTGGAGTCTATGCCCCGAGATTTGAGCCTTGGGACTAAGATGGCACCTAGGGCGTCTTAGTCCTCCTTGGATTATTTTTGGGGTCCAATTTCAAATTTGGGTAGGATTTAGCCTCCTTTATTTAATGAATTCATATGTCAGCTTGTTGTGGTGTAATTTTGGGATATTAAGCATGAATACGTATAAATACAAGGTTCCCTCACTCATTTTCATCTAAGAAAGTTGTGAGAGCATTCCTAATAGCATATTTGAGTTCAAAAAAGCATTCAAGAGCAACTCACCAAGCATTTGGAGCCATCATCTAGATTCAAGCATCATTTCAAGGGTTTAGTGCATCCATTCATGTTGTTGAGCCAAGATTGTGGATGTAGCATTGAAGATCTATCTACAACCATTGTTCACATCAAATCCAAGGATCCAAGATCTACATTCTTCATGGACACTACATGGTAGATTGTAGATTTGTTTCGCAAGACATTATCCAAGGTGATATCATTTGCATTATTCATGTTTCATGATTCATTTCATCATTTGGTTTAATTACCTACAAGGGGTTTGACCAAGGCAAACCCCCATTTACTAACACTCAACAATTTTTCCCTTTCTTGTGTGTTTGTATTTGCAGATCTAGGTTGAATACTTGAAGATCATTTGGAGTGCAAGATTGAAAATTTGCAAAAGTTGCATTGCAAAGTTGTCATCTTCACAATAACTCACCTACAAACTAGATATGGAAGTTTCAAGACCTCAGATTTGGGGAGAAGCAGGTGTAGACCCTAGATCTTAGGACCACATTTAGAGATTTCAAAAATTCAAAATGGGACTAATGTACCACCTAGGGCATCTTAGTCCTCCACAAGGTATTTTTTAGAGATTCTCTAGGATTCTATTTCGCCATTTGAAGATTTTGTATTTGCCTCAAAAAATAGCAACGGGACTAATATGAAATTTTGGGCATCTTAGTCCTCCATGGAACTTTTTGACAACATTTTTTCATTTTCAGAATCATCATTACATCTCTAGACTTCCCAGGTACAAATCTGCTAACTTGGTGTACCTTAATTTCATCATTTGATCTCATTATTTAGCTTATATTGCTTGATTTTTTAGGTTGAATGCTTATTTTTCTTTTCCAAGCATTTGCTTGGTAGTGAACCCCCAAGAGCTTAAAGAACCCCCTCCTAGGTCCTCATTGAGAATTGACTCACCTTGTGAGGTTGATTGTCAATCCAATTAGGGTTCCTAGGACAATCTTGAATGACCTTATCTGAAAAGTGGTGTTCTATGACCTAGGTTATAAAGAACTGATTTTCTTACGATTTAGGAGCCATCACCAAGATTCAAGCATCATGTCAAAGATATTCTTTCATCATGTGTATTTTTGAGCTAACATTTGTGATGTAGGGTTTTGACTCAAGCAAGCAATTCAAGTCAAGATCTATCAAGCATTCAGTTGATTCAAGATCTACATTCAAGCTAGCCACTTCACACAAGTTTGTAGATTCCATAACAAGCATTTGGTGAGTTGAAACATAGCACTTTGTTCATTCATCATTTACCTTCATTATTTTAATTCATTCCAAGGTTTAATTACCAACAAGGGATTTGAACAAGGCAAACCCCCATTTACTAACAATCAACAAGTTTTTCCTTTCTTGTGTGTTTATGTTTGCAGATTTAGGTTGAAGGTCATTTGAAGTGAAAAGTTGTAAAGTTTCAACTTGTTGCATTGCAAAGTTTTCATCTTCACGGAAAGTCACTTACAGGCTACGTTTGGAAGTTTCAGGACCTGAGATTTGAGAAGAAGGAAGTATAGACCTTGGACCTTAGGATCACATTCTGAAATTGCAAAAATTTGAATCAAGACTAAGAAGACAATAAGGGTGTCTTAGTTCTCCTAATTGTATTTTGCAGAGATTCTTTGAGATTCTATTCCGACATCCAAAGATTCTACATCTGCCCCAAAAAATGGCAATTGGACTAAGGCAATAGTAAGGGCGTCTTTGTCCTCCCTAGCATATTTTGATAGCATTTTTACATTTCCAGAATCCTCATCACATTTTTAGACTTCCTAGGTACATACATCCTAACTTGTTACCTAATTTTTTTGTTTACACTCATTATTTGACTTGCATTACTAGGTTTTTTGAGTTGAATATCAAGTTGTCTTTTCCAATTTTTTGCTTGGTGGTGAACCCTTCAAAGCCTAAAGAACCCCCCTAGGTATTCCTTATTGTGAATTGACTCACATTTGTGTTGATAGTCAATCCAATTTGGGATCCTAGGGAATTCTTGAATGATAAGTGGAAAAGAGTGGTGTTATATGAACTAGGCCATAAAGCACCCATTTTCCACCTTATTCGTTTTGGTGAACCCGACATTTTGGAAATTCATTTTTCTAATTTGAAATTCACTAAGGTCCTATATCTAGGTTGCATTCATTCTTGCATTGCATCTTGCATTAGTGAATGTGCATCTAGGGTTTCTCATATTTGCATTAGTGAAAGTGCATATAGGTTACATTTTTTTTTTCTTGCATCATCTTATCTCATTGAAAAATTGAAAAGTGCAATGTCAATTGAATTTAGGAACATTGTTATTGCATTCAAAAATTGAAAAAATTGCATTCAACCTTGCATTCAATTGCTTGTCATTAGTCACTTTTTCTTGCATTCATTTTCATAGTTTTATGTTTCTAAACATTAGGTCTCTGGGTGGGCAACTTGGGAGAACTATTATCAACTCAGATTTTGTTGTTTTTCTAAAAAACCCCTTTACTGGGACTAAAATTCCCTTACTAGTGTCTTAGTCCCTTTATGAGTTTTTGGCTCAGAAGCATGTCTAGGTTGTTTACATTTTGTTCCAATTTTTGGAACCTCAAAATTTCACCAATAGGACCAAGATGCCCTTACTGGCGTCTTAGTCCCTGTTGACTTTGAAGTTCCACTTTTCAAGGTTTAAATATGCTTTTTTGTGCTTTTTTTTGTTGCCATTGGTTATCTGTTTCAAGAATTTTACTAAATCTAGCTTAAAGTGGTTCATTTCATGCATTGCTTCATTCCAAATTTTCATTCACAACATTTCATTGCATAGTGTAATTAGTAAATTACCTTGTTTGAAATCTGAAACTTACATTTATACATTCCATTTTGGGGCTTTACATTACATTTTGAGTTTGCATAGATTAATTTTCACAAATGTTGGTATTGGTCTTTTCCATGTTTTCAAAGAAAAATTTAGTCAATAAGCATGTTAGTCATTTATCCAGTGCATTCCCTAGTTATGAGGGTCTCTTAGCACAAGAGAGTGAAAATGTTGATGCTTGACTTAAAACTAGTCCCCCTCTTATCTCTCCTATTTGTGGGAATGATGTGATAGAAGAGAACACAAGCATAGATAATTGTGAGATGAGGATTGTCAGGGTGGATCGATTACACTTGATCCGTGATGAATTGAAGTATAATGAAACCACTAAACCTCAATCTACCAAACAAGATCATTCAAATTCAAAGTTAAACTAAGCATTTACTAAAATTGAAAAATACAAACTATGAAAATAGTTAAATTCCTACTCTAACCCATTTAAAACGTATCCTATTTTGGAATTGGTGTCGTGTTGATGTGGAACAATGACCCTTTCCCAATCTCATGATCAGTGAGCCTATTTCAATCGATTCTATGGAAGAGAATTGATGAAACCATTGTGATAAAATGGATTAAAACTTTATTTAAGCTAAAATGAACATGATGTAAGCTATATTAACATGATTTTATGCTAAAATGATCTAATTATGCAATTTTTAAGCTAATATAAGCTACTTCTAAGCTAATATAAGCCACTTCTAAGCTAAAAATGGAAACCCTAATTTATAAACAAGCTAAGATGGATACATGGAAGCCATTAATGGATGTATTAAGCTATTTATGCAGCTAAAATAAACTAAAACAAGTTAAAAATGAGTAAAATATAAGTGTGGATGCAAGTTAATTCAACAAAAATAAGTTTTCTCTGAAAAATATGGATCCATTTGTCTCCAAATAAGCTTATATTTATAGAAGAGAAAATACAAAATGGAGGGTTGAGATCGAAAAGATTAATCAACGGTCTAGGATGAAAGGAAGAAGAGGTATGGATCATGGATTCTCATCAATGGATGAGAATGCAAGATGAAAAATAATCAAGGGCTCACATCTAGTTCAAAAAAACACACTTTTGAGCTACACACACACGTCAGAAGGTGACTTGCTCAAGAGGTTAAAAGATAACTTGCAATTAAAGTTAAGCTAGAATATCCCTTTATTAATTGATTGGAGGAAAGAGAATATTCCTTTTGGGATATTCTGATGGATGAGGAAAAGGTATTTTACAAATTAAAAGAAAGTTTTAATTGTGCAAAAAGGGGATAAGGAATATTCCCCTTCTGGAAGGAAATTAGTTTAATTGTTAACTAAACAAGGTTTAATCACACAATTAGGGGATTAGGAGAAATTAAAGTGGTTTTCATTCAATTAAATGATTTAATGAATGGGGGAGAGATGAAATGATATTTAATTAGATAACTTAGGGTTATTTAATTAAATAAGATGACTTAGGGAATTAAATTAAATAGTTTGATTAATTTAATTTAATAAGATCAAATGTTAGCGTGAAAGAGGGTGAATTAACCCGACTAAATGAATTAGATTAATAGATGAGAATGACATAATTAATTAATTAGCCAGAATAATTTAATCAATTAAGTAAAAAGAGGATGGGTTTAAGAGTAAATGATGTTAGTAAACCTATTTCGAGTGCATGATACCATTTAGTACATTTTTTAGTGTCTACATTTTTCCCCTCTTTGAAGCGAGGTACCTACTGCTTAGGTTCAAAGAATAACGCTCCTTAGATCAAAACTGCTACCCAGATCAAAAAATAAAAAAACTCTAATTTTTTAGATGCCCCAGCAGAAGGATAAAGTTGATTCCCTACCCCCTCAAGAAATTGGGTAAATTTTTTGAATTTTGGGTTGAATTATCGATAAACGTTAAAAGCTACCCCAAGGGTTCAGAAAGGCTCCAGGATGCAAGAATTATGCCAAAAATGCAAAAAATGATGCAAAATTAGGTTCCAATTGGCAAAATTGGTGAAAATAATGATAAACCCTAGCTTGAAGGTGAAATTAGGGAAAAAAATCCTAATTTTCTAGCATAGATAAGCCAAGAAGGGTCACTTTCAATTCATTTGTGCATTCACACTTAATAGATTCTTGCTATTTTCAGCTCTGACCCTTCGACGAAATGACACACCATGAGCTTCCCAGGCACACCTTTGACTAAGTGCAAGAGTTCCAACAGCTTCCTGGCGCAGGACCACCGGTATGTAACTCCAAACTTGATTTGAAATTTAAACTTTGGTGGCGTTGCTATATAGCGACACCCAAATTGCAATTGACAATGCTGAAATGAATTCTACTAACACATTTGTTTATGGCGATGCTTCTCATGATTTAAAATTAGGGTTTCTAATTGTAAATGATGACACATGCTTATTTAGTGACGGTCATGCGGATTTATAAATTAGGGTTAGGGTTTTCTAAAGAGTAAATCGTGACACTAGTGTATTTGGCGACGCATGGTTCAATTTGCAATTTAAAATTCCTTTGGGCATCACAATTTGAATTTTGAATATAGTGACGCTATTGAAAACATCGACGCTATTGTGATTTTTGAGATGTAAATTCCAAATTGAGTCAAATCTCCTTGATTTCCTGATGTCATTCGCTTTGTGGATGTAAGAGGTAATTCCACTATTGATGTCGCACGAGCACAAGCCCACTGTGTTGGAGAGACTTGTCAATTTGTTAGAGAGACTTGTCAATTTGTCAGAGTTGCACTAGGAGCACCTGGGAGAGATCACCCTCTTGTATGTCACATATTTTCCTGTCATCCAAACACATCTTACCATAATGATTGCCCTGTGTGAGAGATGACATAGTGAGACTTTGTCATTCCACCTTCCAATAGGTGACGTGACAGTGACCTTGGAGGATGTTTGGCGGATCCTGCACTTGCCCATTCATGGAAATCATGTGATTTATGATGTTGATGTCAGATTCGATGCCTATCAAAAGGTGATGGAGATGGAGGACATTGTTTTAGTTACATCTTAGATCAACCTCGAATTGTATAGAGGTCATGTGCCCACCTTTCGATTGATTATTGCAGCCATCATCTCAGGTTTGGTGGCTCTAGATAGACGCAACAGAGGATTCAACCAAGGATGGGGCTTGGTGTGTCATCAGATGCTTCACAAGAGGACACTCTTTGCATGGGGGCCAGTGATTCTGGCCTCCCTATATCATGATTTCCATTACTTTTCTTACTAAAATGGGAGAGCCATTGGTGCAAAGGTGAATGCTACATATTTGGGTGTGGGAGCATATTGTTGTGCTCTGACCTATTGTACATGTGGCGTATGTCGAGTCAGATGATCCTATCATTTGAAGGTACAAAGGTCTAATCACTTTGAGGCACACTGAACAAATTAGGCTTTTGTATTAGTGATGAGTGATTGATGGTATAATAGGTTTTTGCTGGCGCCCATGGCTACAAATTCCACCTTGGTATGATGATATTCAGTAGCTACATCTTTCTAGGAAAACTAATATATGCAAGGTCATGAGCACACCATTATTGAGATCTATTTACCAGATAGGGTGGCTTGGTAGTTTGGAGAGATTCAGGACATACTAGATGATGGTTACAGGGCCATTTTTGCTAGGTCAACATGAGAAGTTCCCACATGGGGACCAACCATTCCAGCTCCCAAGGTAGTCAAGAGCTTTAGAAATTTAGTGGCTCAACCCTTGGCCTATGATCAAGGTCAGGCAATAGCGTAGACTATGCTTGCATATGATGCTTGGTTCATTCCTCCCTGATGGCTGACAGATCCAGTGGGTGCTTCTCCCTAAGGGAGACCCAGAGGTAGGGGGCTAGAGGTAGAGGATAGGGTGGCCATCATGGCTAGGATGAATAGGTTCTGAGGGTTCTGTTGGTGGGACAATAGGTTCCATAGTAGCCTCCAGTGGTACAATAGTAGGTAGGACCACCACCACCACCACCAAATCCAAGGGATGCACAGATATAGAAGTTGCAATAGCAGAAGCAAATTTTTACTGGTGAGAGGGATCAAGCCTGCTAGCAAGTGGTGGCCATCATAGTTGAGAGAGATCAAGCTTTACAATAGTTATAGGTCATGACTGTAGAGAGGGATCTAGAGGTTTCCTGAGGCTAGCAGATAGAGGCTATGTTGGTGGCCACACACAGTAGGATAGTTTTAGTTAGATTATACTGGGAGGCCATGACAGAGGCTGCATATTATAGGCATTATTATCTTTGAGATGTATTGAAGGCACTTAGACAACCTGATTTTTTGTATCAAAGTGACGCATGGCCAAGAGCCGAGGATCAACCTAAGAGGTAGGCTGGAGAGGGTAGCAACCATCAGGGCTAGTTATTTTGTACACACACTTTTTTATTTTGTTTCCCCATTCTTTATCATAGATATACATTCATGGACTCCTTTTCAATAGCCTCGTGTATATTTTACTTATCATTGATATACATACACTGATCCAAATTTTATACCATGAAATTCATTTTGTGATATATGTATGATACAAATACAAATGATTTATGATGTGATGTTTTTACTTTATTTCATGCTTATGATTGTATATGACATGAGATGCTTCTATTTGGTTATGTATGGATGCACTTTATTTATTCTTATGTGATATATGATTGTATAGATGCAATGTTATATTCATTTTCAATATTCTTTTCATGATATGCTATGATCATGTATGATATGCGATGCAAATATTATGGATAAAAATGATGTGGATGCATTTCTTTATGTGTATTTTCTATGCAATTAATGAGATTATCATGTATGCACATGGACGTATGGATGCAAATTATTATGATATGCAATGATTTAAGATTCTTAGAATAACAAATATATATTATTCATCACAACTCAAATGATGATGCAAAATGTATGATGTGATATGCAATGATTATGGTGATGGATGCTTTATGATTATGTTATGATTATGAGATGCATGTATGCTAATGATTTTTGGATGCAGGATGGATGCATTGATGATGTTTTTGTTGACTATCATGATACCAAGTTAGAGTGGAGAGAAGATAGAAGAATAAAGAATGAATGACTGTTGATTTCGATGATTGCTTCGAAATATCCAACAAGTCTATGATCCAACAAGACTTTATTAGAGATGGTGATGAGACAATGCAAGATGTAGGATGAATAGAGGATCATGAGGCGCTCACATATTAGGATTGGGATTTTCTGTCTTTCCTTATTGTTTGATATAACACATAGACATGATGCATCAAGGTATTGATAACCTGGACATTATTGTATCTAGTGTAATGGAGTTTGACTTGACAAATAAATCTAGGATATTTCTTGTTCACACCTTGACATACAAAAACCTCATTGGAATGTAAGTTAGAAGCTTAAAATATATTGTACCAAAGCATACGCAATAGTCATCAACATACCCTAAATGACCTTCCTACACACAACTAAGCAAGTATGTGCCAAGATTATTTTACACGAGCATCCACAAGCACAACAAATGAAAGATCATGATCGATGCCCCATTTGTTTCTCTCTAAATAATTTTGATAGACATCATCAAGAGGTCCTTGGAATGGGTCATTAAGATAAATTATCATAAGAAAAGATCAAAGACAAACACTCAATGTTATCCATATCTCTTGCCTTGTTTAATTTAGCTAAAGTGATAATTTATATTGATGCCTATTGTAGGAAGGATACATCCTAGGACATGTTGATCAAAGGTTGTTTGATGCTAGGATGATGATGATGAGATGAGTCGTTGATACAAACTTCACTAATGCATTTACCTATGATCTAAACTTTATATTTTGACAATTAAGCTCTCACTTTACAACTTTCTATACTTGATTTCTATTTGTTTCACCAAAGGTTGAAGGTGATGATCAATTTATTATGGGTGAAATTTTATTGCAGTCGAAAGTGATGGGATGGATGGTTTTGGATCTTTTGAAATATTTCAATGTTTTTGGTATTTTGAAAATGTTTTGAGGTTGTTTTTGCTCTTTTTGAAAGTTTATGTGAATGTTTTGGTTTTTTATTATTTGAGGCTTTTTAGAGTTTTCCAAAATATTTGAGGTTGTTTAGATCTTTTGAATGTTTAGAGATTTTTGATATTTTGCAAACTTTTAGGGGATTTTTGAGAATTTCAACCAAGAACCTAACCTAAAAGACCTATCCTAGAGGCCTCGAGGGTTGATCAAAGATAAGACTTTCCTACGTTATACATGCAAAGACCACGTAGTTCGATGGATTCAACCCATTTACAGGATGAAGATATGAACAGTGATGAAAAAGTCAGTTTATTATGACAGACTCCTAAAGGACTAACCTAGGGTCTCTCAGGGGCACATCAATGATGGCCTTGCCTACAATAAATCTCAGAGACAACATAATTTGACAAGGGAACTATTTTTTGGATTTTTGATGTTTTGAACTTTTAAGGGATTTTGATGTTTTCAAATATTTTGGGTTTTCACTTTACAGTTTTTTGAATGTTTTTGGATTTTAGCTTATAGGATTTTGCAAATGTTTTTGGATTTTTGATGAACGTTTTACAAATGTTTTGGGATTTTCAATGAGATTTTATGAATTGTTTTGGTGTTTTTTGATAAGCTTTTTGATGAACTCAAGATATAAGGACCCGATATGATCCATAATGAATTTTCCCCAGTGTGACATGATAGGCTACTTCAATATAGGTAGGTCAAGCTGAAATTTGGAATATGCCAAGTAGTACTAAAGGGATACGATACTTCACATCATCAAGCTATGATAAGGATGTAGAAAGGTGATGGATGAATGGTAGTGCAAAGAATGATAGGACCAAAAGAGCCAAAGAATAGATGGAGGTGCTTTATTTACGTGAGGCACCTTTTTGCCAGGTTTTCACCAAGGTACTTTCGCAAAGTACAATAGAAGTGGTTTTCACTAGAGGAAGATATTTTCTTCTTTTTCAATCCTTTTTCTTATTATTTTGGATTTTGATCATTTTTTGATTTTTTTGTATTTTTAGATTTACACCCTTCGAGCCTAGGCATAACACTTTTTGAGATGCAAGTTGTTAGCTAGCTCCTGCAAGGGTTCACCTTCAAGTGTTGATAGTTGATATGTTCTCGATCCATAGCTTGTTATGACGATGAAGGGTACCAACCATTAGGCTCAAATTTTTCTTTACCATCTTGATCTAGTAGATGCTTCTGATTTTACTTTAGGACACGATCCCCTACCTAAAAAGACCAAAATTTGATATTTTTGTTATAACTTAGTTTCAATCAGTTTTGATATACTTTCAAGTGATTGAGGGCATTGAGATGATGCTTGTCAAGGAACTTTAGCTCATTCAATCAAGATACTTTGTATTCTTCATCGATGATTAGGTTTTGTAGTGACACACATAGTGATGGGAGCTCAACCTCAATAGGCAAGATAACTTCTAATCAATAGACCAAAGAGAAAGGGGTTTCACTTGTTGGTGTGAAAATACTGGTTTGATAGGCCCAAAGAGCGGGATTTAACTGCAGATGCCAGTCATGACCAGCTTCATTGACCGTTTTCTTTAGGATTTTCAAGATAATTTTGTTTGTAGCCTCTGCTTGGTCATTGCCTTGGGAATAATACAAGGTAGAGAATTAGTGTTGGATGTTGAATCTTTGACATAAATATTTCACATCCATATTCTTAAAAGGTGTTCCATTGTTTGAGATTAGGGTTTGTGGGACACCATAACAGTAGATGAGGTAATTCAGGCAAAACTTGGCAATCTGTGTCCCCATTATGTAAGTTATAGGAATGGCTTCTACCCACTTAGTGAAGTACTCAGTAGCGGTTATGATAAACTTATGGCCATTAGATGAGGTTGGGGTGATTTTTCCTATTAGGTCAAGTCCCCATTGTGAAAAGGGCCAAGGTGTGATCATGGGTTGTAATTCCTGAGTTGGTGCATGAATCAGATCACCATGTTGTTGACACTAGACACACTTCTGCACATACTAATGAGCTTTTGTTTTCATGGTTGACCAATAGTACCCCATCCTCAACAGTTTCTTGGCTAACATCATACCACTAGAATGGGACCCACATATGCCATAGTGTACTTTCATTAAAGAAGTTAAGGCTTCCTCTTGGTTAAGAGATCAGAGTAATGTTCCTTTGATGCTTCGATGGTAAAGGGTATCACCTAGGATCACAAATCAGGATGCTTTTTTGACAAAGGTCTTTTTAAAGTTTGAGGTAGTATCAGATGGGAGGGTTCATCTACTTAGGTAAATAAAGATATCATGATACCACGAGAATCTAGGACCAACAATGATACATGCAAATTCAGATTCAAGGATTTTAAAAGTTGGTATGAGAAGTTGTTCTACCAAGAATTCACATTGGAAGACATTGTTTGACATGTATAATAGTGATTTGATTATTTCCATGGTGTCTAGTCTATTGTTCATGTGAGGAATCTGCTCAAAAGTTATTTCTATAAAGAGATCTTTGAGATTCTCTACCATCTTCTTGTAAGGGGTGATTTTGTCATCTTTAGTTTGATAGTCATCATTGACTTGGTTCATAACTAGCTATGAGTCTCCATAGACTTTCATCTCTTGAATCTACCATTGAACCACTATCCTTAGACCTATGATTATGGCTTCGTACTCAAAAATGTTGTTAGTGCAAGGAAATGATATCCTACATATGAATTTAGAATGCAATCACCTTGAGGGTGATGAAAAGAATGTCTGCTTTGGATCCATGTTGGATGAATGATCCATCAAAGTACATTTTCCATTGATCTTTGAGGTTGATAAGGAATACTGATTCATCAGGAAACTAAGGTATCAAGGGGTTCTTTGCATAGATGGATGATTCTGCTAGTTGATCTATGATCACTTGTCCTTTGATTGCCTTGTGCTCCACATACTCTATGTCAAATTCAGTTAAGATCATCACCCATTTGGCGATTTTCCTTATAATATTTTCCTTAGATAATAGATATTTCATTGGGTCTATTTTTACAATGAGCTTGATTTGATGTGATAGCATGTAATGCCTAAAATTTTGTGAAACGAAAAAATTCTTCTAGGCATGCTTTTTCAATAGGTGAATAGTTCATTTCATAGCCCACCAAGGCCCTGCTGATGTAGTAGATAGCCCTTTTCTTTCTATTTTCATCATGTTGTGCTAGAAAATCTCCTAGTGTTGTTGATGTTGCTGAGATATATAAGATTAATGGTTTTTTTGGTATTGGTGGCATGAGAATTGGAGGTGTTAGTAGATAATCTTTGATCTACTGGAAAGATTTATCACACTTGTCATCCCATTTGTAGGTTATCACTTTATGGATAAGATGCGAAAAGGATTTTATCTAATAGTTGCACTATGATCAACCTTCTGATAGACTGCAATCTTCATTGTAATCCTCTCATCTACTTTAGTGTTTGCAGTGGTTCCATGTCGAGGATTGCTTTTACCTTTGTTGGATCAATTTCTATCCCTCTTTGTGAGACAATAAAGCCAAGAAGTTTCCCTGATGTAACCCCAATGACACACTTTTTTGACTTTAGTTGTACCTTGTATTCTTCAAGCCTATGAAAGATAGGTCCTATTGGTTATTTTTTAGAAGCTAAACTTATCTCTAGAAATACCTATGGACTTTACCATTTCCAATAATCAGTAATCCGAAGGGATTGTCCAATGAATGAGTGGAAGCTGAAAAACTTCTACTCCTACACTTTGGGCTCTGTGAAACCTGGGAGGGTTATCCCACAATGTATACTTCTGAATTCATACAATTATAATAAAATACATTTCCAATAATAGATACTTCTCATTAGACTAGTCAAGATCCTAATACATTAAATAAGTTAATGGCTTATTCATCAATGTGTTATACTTAGAACATGAGAAGGTGGGACATCAACACAAAATAACTACAATGGTATCCATATAGGTTTGTAAATCAAAAGTGATTAGTTGACGAAGCAATACATAAATTGAATCATGAATAGTTCACATGAACCAATGCCTTCATCCCAAGCATAGAGTCACAAACAACGTATATAACCATATAACAATTCAATAATAAAAATGTATAATTTCAAGAGATACTGCATTACAACAGCCCCCTATCACATTCATGACTAATACTACTTATCAATATCCTAGCACTTGATCCTTACGAGTTAGTAATCTCATCCTAGAATTTACATTAATTCATTGAATCAATAAGAAGGAATGAAATCAAACATCTGTTGGTGAACAGTGGAGATAAATAAAAGACATCCTTGATTACTTTCATTCATAACTCATAAAACAAGCATAAGGAGAGACAATAGCTATGAAATTGGTATTTCTCAGTATATATTTTTCTTTGTTGTTATAAACTATATACATAATTATGAACTCTAAAACTTAAGACAAAAACTCTAAACATGATTAGTATATCCTCTTACAATTCATAGTGTTAATTGCATACAAATAACGAACCCAAACTTCCTGGTCCTGAATTCCTTCTTATAGAAATGAAGGAGCAAAAACAAGCCTCGGGCTAGAATGTACACACACCAAAACCCTATTGGACAGTTATATCAAATATTCTCCCATTTAGTTACAATGCACTCCCAAGAGGTGGGAAACATGTGAAGAAATGAATGTAGTCCTCATTCGTTGCTGGAGATCAGGTCCAATTTTCAAAATGGGTTCAACTGAACAGTTACCTCAAAACTTCTGCCCATGCACAAAAAGTGAAAAGAAAGAAAAGCATGAAGAAAGTGGAAAAAGACAAAAGGTAAAACCATGTCTGTAGTCTTGTCATCAATTCAATTTTGAGAAAGATGCACTATGCTTCTCCATACTTTATCAAAAGCCTAATCTGTACTAAATCTAGGCTATGTAGTGCATTCCCATCTATCTGTTTTTCATCATGGTTGCAGACCTCAAACCTTCAAATCACTAACCTACCACCCCTAGTGAAAAACCCCCACTCCTTCCAAATACCTACCTTTCCATGATAGGAATTCTCCTTCAGTAGGCCACTCAAAATTCATTACTTCATCAGCTCTTTTCCTATAAGGTGCATACTTGGTGACAATTTGGTTAGCTTCTTTATCAAATTCTAGCAACATAGTCTCGACATGGACTGACATATCCATATTCACTGAACTAATGTGTCCATATCAAATTTCTGACAGATTTTTATAGCTTGATTTGAAATAACATTGTTTACTTCACTTCTCCTTTCATGTAAAGTCTTAATCTTGTCATCATCCCTTAAGATAGATGGAAGAAGACCATGATGAGATTCATTGAAGGATTTCATCAATCCCTTTATCCTATTTTCCAATGCCTCAACATTCCCTCTGTATCCCTCAATCTTGTTTATAAGAAGCACAGTAGGCCTAAACCTTTTAGGTGGATTGGGATCTTGCTTAACCCCAATTCCTATCAATATCAATTCTTGCTTCCTAGGGATCTAGACCTCCATGAGTGGAATGGCTCTTTCTCTGTCAATATCAAACATTTTGATTGCATCAACCATGGATGAATAACTATAGTGAATACTATTTAGTTTTTTATTCATTTTTCTGCTCATATTCTCTAGTATCGTTGTGACAATCCTCATGTTGCTCTTAAAAGCATTTTCATCATGATTTTTACATTTTTCTTTGTATTCACTTAATTCCTTAAGAAACTCTTCCCTTTTAGTATCCCCTTTCGCCTATGGCCCCTTTGAGATACTAGGTTCTACTGTAGAAATGGGCACACTTCCCATATTATAGGGCACAATTTCCCATGAATTACTTACATCAGTAGTAAACTTAGGGAATATGTCTTCTTGTGCAATGGTGGGGGAATCAACATTACTCTGTTTGAGCTTTCCAGGTTGTAACTTTTGGAACACATCTTCCAGTAATGCCATCTTTGTATGTAGTTGCATGTTATCTCTCTCAAGATCACCATACTTAACCAAAAATTTTTTTAATTCTGTTATGAGTTTATCCCTCTCAGCCGTCATAGACTCCACAATAGTCCTGGTGAATTGTGCAACATGAACAAGCAAATTTGCAGCTTCTAAGGCCAATGTTTATGATACTCTCTTTATTATTAGGCCTCCTCTTTAATTAGGTGTGGGCTCATCAATTTCTAGATTTATTATGCTTGGGGCTAAAGATCATATAGCCAAGGATTCCCACTCTTCACTGAAAGAAGACCCTTGTAATGCAAGTGCAACTTCTTCCTCTGTATCATAGAGTGGTCTATAAATTTTTTTGATTGTGTCAAAAGCTATGGCTGAAGCTAGATCCCACTTTGGTAGCAACAAGATACCACTTGTTCTCACTAATTCTCGACCTTCTTTTGCAGTCATGTTTTGAAACATGGCCCTCATCTCATTTAATACCCTTTTTGAATGACAACATTAGACAATTCTGGATGAAGGCTCCTTTATATACCCACACTTTTGCATACTCCTCTCTTTTATCCCTATATCCAAACTCCAAAAAATGTTGAGTTTTCACAAATGATTCATCATCCAAGAATTTGGTACATGCCTCAATCTACATGTCATCACTTCCATTGATCCCTCTGAGATCAACATTAGTCATTCTTTTTCCCAATTGATTTTTTTCCCTTACTATAGATGTAGTAGGCACTGCTTCCTATATTTCTTGCTCAGATACCCAAATATCATCAATAGAGCCTTCATCATCATAATCCACTAAACTAGTGGCCATAATTTTCTATCTTTTCAATGGTGGCTCCCCAGGTGGTGTAGAATCAACATCCATAATCTCAGACTCTACCGACCTTGGTAGAGATGGGGGTGGTACTTTTAACATAGGAGAAAGAGGTCTATGTTCCTCATGTTGAGTCGGAGTACTAGGTTCATCATATTTCTTTTCCTTACTCTTTCTCCTTACAAAAAACTTTATTTTCGGCTCCTTAGGGGCTCGTGATGTAGACTCTTCTCCTACAATAGAGATTCCTTCTCCACCATGTTCTTCAACAATTGGATCCTTCCCTTTATATTTACAAACTACCCCTTTAGTTTCAAGGTGGCGTACTATTGAATCAAAATTCCTTGTTACATGCTCCACCTTCTGAATTATATCCTCAGCCTCAAGAAGGATTCTGAAATCAAAATTTTCCTACTTTATTTTCCTTTGCATCTTATTAAATGAAATCCATTTTTCCAACCTCTTTTCCTAATCCACACTATCAGTTACATTCCTTATTATATCTTCTAGATAGTGGAAAATATGAGCATATTTTTAGCTTTTGTTTCTCTCATTCAACTAGGCCATAAAACCTTTAGGATCATATATGACCCTCTCAATTTTCCTTTGCATGTGGTATGTTTTGAGCACTTTAATGATATTGTTCCAACCCCCTTTGGTCATTACAAAATCAGAAAAACATGTGTATAAAGGAAAGAAAGTTCCCTTTCCCTAATTCAACAAATGCTCATTCTCAACATTTCCTAATTGCCACATAACTTCAAGGAAACCAATTTTTTTTGGCACAAACCTTGGCAACAAGTGAGGTGCCAATTTAGAACCATATACTCTTAAAACAATGAAATCAGGGAGTGAGATAACATCTCCCTAGTTATGATCAATGCCTATCTCAGCCCATCTCTCCTTTGGTCTCAAAAAATCATGTAAAGCAACAGGAACTTCGGGCAACTTCACAATAAAATCTCTCTTTAATTTAGAGGCAAACAAATTCTAGAAAGTGACATAATCATATGTCTTGTAATCCTTATCCAAGACTGTAGTCCAACATTGCATGGGAAAATCCAAGTCACATGCCTTTCTTTCCAAGTCAATATTTTGTCCAAAATACATTGCACCCTTGTATAAAAACATATGCATCAGTAGTGAGTACCAACTGCATCCTACCCTAGATTCACCTTTCTTTAACCTTACCAACCCCTCATGAATTCTTTCATAAAGAAATCCTTCATTATCATATACTGCACAATATTGGGGATGCTAGATATGGGAAACCATATACATCCAGGCCATTGGCATTCCAAAGACAATAGCATAACCAATTATTTGAAAAATGGAATAGAAAGTACTTTTCAAATAAGGAACAAAGTAGTTAACAGGGAAAGGTTCCTTATCATGTCGTCTTATCACAATCTTTCAACTTGTAATTTATGCTAGAAATCTTGGTAAGATGTGGACTCTGAATGAAATCTTGGTCTTCTCATCTCTGCCTAAGAGCATCTTCATTTATTTTAGGCATTTCATCATTCCATTCAGTGAGCTTGAAAACAAGACCCAATTCCTCCTTAGTGATCTTAACCATTTCCTTTCCATCATCGGTTCTAATAGTCCTCATGATTGGGTCATAGTTAACAACTATTACCTTAAGCAACTCGACATCCATATAAACATTTGGCACACCTAACTCTCCTAGATCACAGTTCCAAGGGTTTCCCATTGGGACACCCATATTTATGTTCTTGAACCAACCGTAGAACAATTCCCATCTAGTATAGGGTAATTTAGCATCCTTGATAGAACCTCTTTCTTCGAATAGACCTTCTACTATTTGTGGTCCTCTGGGAATCAATTGGCCCTAGGTTTGTCACTAGTGGAGGGTGGTAATTGATCCATAAGATCTTTATTCGGAGGCATCTTGGGAACGAAAACCTCCCCTTTAGATGAAGAAGTTTTTTCCTTAGGATCCATAATGCAAGAGGTACAACAAGGAAATGTTTTTGGTCTAACTGAGCAAGGCCTATGGATTTTGTGAGGGTTTGGCATAGGTTAGACAAATGTAGAATTGAAAAAATCTCTTTTTTCGAACACTAAGCCTTTAAAAACCAAACTAAGAAAAACCCCTAACAGGCATAAGCTTGAGAAAACACAACCTATCAATAATGCCAGAAGAAAAGCAATAATTGACTTACTATTTTCTCACAGGTTGACAACCCTGGTTCCAACTTCATAAGATGTTTATTGAGAAAATGTGTCTCAACTTTCAGCTTGAAGCCCCTATTTTAATGACTTGGCGAAATTCTGGTGTTTCTACAGTTTACCACCATACTGCGCCTACCTTATTTTGCCCCTTGTGGTACCATGGTGAAAACCCTGATGATTACCTCGCTACCAGTCGTAGTTTGTTCCTTGCCCGCGATGACTGCGATTGGTCTTTGTTCGACCTGTCTTGTTGGATACTACCATACCATGGGTGGTTAAGTCCTTGACCATGGTGGTCGTGGTGAGACCGGATATGGTTACCACCATACTATGGGCATTGGTTCCACTCACCATGGTGGCCGCGGTGAGACCACCTACGGTTGGGTCCGACAGTTACCGCCATACCGTGAGTGGTGGTTACACTCACTGCACTGGCCATGGTGAGACTGCTTGCGGTGGCCTTGGCGGTTATTGCCATACTACGGGTGGTGGTTCAACTCACTGCCTGTGGTGGCCTTGGCGGCTACCGCCATACCGCCGGTGGTGGTTCCACTCACCATGCTGGTCGCAGTGAGATCGCCTGCGGTTGGGTATGGTGGTTACCGCCATACTGTGGGTGGTGTTTCCACTCATCGGAGTGGCCGCAGTGAGACCACTTGTGGTCGGGTTCGGCATTTACAGCCATACCGCGAGCGGTGGGTCCACTCACCGCAGTGGTCGTGGTTAGACTGCCTGCGATCGGGTCCGACGTTTATCGCCATATCATAGGCGATGGGTCCACTCACCATGGTGGCTGTGGTGAGACCGCCTATTGTCTACCAGGATGGCTACCACCATACTACGGTTAGCCCTTGATAGGGCTACAGTACCGCGGTAGAGAGAAGGGCAGAGCTCAATGATGACTTGGGGTGAGCTCTGTCGAGCTCACTGCCATACCGCGAGTCAAACTCGGCAAGGCTGTGGTAGCATAGTAACAGCTCGGACGAGCTCAGAGCTTGCTCAGCTGAGTTTGAATGGTTGAACTAGAAAGTCAAAGAGTGATAGCCAAATGGGATGTAGACACGTGGCTCAGTGTCAGAGCGATAATTGGCTAAAGGCCAAAGTCATAACAACAGTTATTGCAGGTTGACTCAGGGTTGTAGACAGGACCCAATTTGGGTAAAGAAGTTAATGCCTGACTGGCTCGATGCAGGGATATCGACATGGGCAGATTGATTGCATGATTAGATCATAGATTCATGAACCTGATGGTTGGTGATTGCTTGATAACATTGAATGCAACGTATGACTTAAAAAGTTGAGTACAGTTTTGCAAGAAAAAGAGTTTTTTTTTTCAAACTGTATGTTAGAGAATAAAATTGTAACAGTGAGTTAGAACTGCATGCGCTGCTAAGAGCTAATCAGAGAAGACTAAACATTGTATGTAACTGTTTTGTTACTTCAATACAATTTTCTTGACTTTGTGTGGTGGGTTTTTTACCTATAAAGGTTTTCCCACGTATATCTTGTGTCAACTGTGAATGCTTAAATTATGTTATCTATTTTATTGGTTGTATTCTTCTCAAGTAAGTTTATAAAGCTTCTAGAACCTATTTATGCTCCTCTCCTCTGTTGTATTAGTGTTAAGGGAATGTTGTGCACTGTTGGGTCATTAGATCCATCCTGTTTTTCCCTTCAAGTGGTATCAGAGCCTGGCCCATTGTGTTATCCTTGAGAGAAAGCTCAGTTTTTTGTGCTAATACTGTTTCAGTGGGAGTCTTGCATTGTTTAAACTTGTTTCTGTTTGAGATGGCGAGTACATCAAGTAAAGTAGATATTGAAATATTTAATGGCAACAACTTTGAGTTATAAAAACTCAAAATGGAAGACTTGCTGGTTGATAGAGACCTCTAGTTAGCAGTGCCTGGAACTAAGCCACAAAGTATGATGTAAGAGGCTTGAGATATTGTTAATAGAAAAGAAAGAGGTATGATAAGACTGAGTCTGGTTGATTTTGTTCTCTTGAATGTTCATGAGGAGTAGTCTGCAGCTTCATTGTAGAAGAAGCTTGGTGATATTTATTAGGGAAAGTCTCTGGTAAATAATTTATTCCTGAGGAAGAAGTTGTATTCCTTGAAGATGGACGAAGGTGCATCTGTTGTAGACCATCTGAACTCATTTAACATGAGTGTTACCTAGCTGGCATATGTAGGTGTAAATACTGAGGAGGAGGATCGTTGCATGATCCTGTTTTGTTCATTACCTGATAGTTGGGATCATCTGGTGATGGCTATTGGAAGCACAACCACTGCATTCAAGATGGATGACGTGGTTGCTTCGCTCCTGTCTGAAGAAATGTGAAGGAAGTCTTCTGAGATGGCCAAAGAAGCTCTTGCTGTTCGAGGTAGACCAAAGGAGAAAGGCAAGAAGAAAGACAAGAAGTCAAAATCCAAATCTGCAGGGAGATGAAAGTCTCCTGGTAAAAAGTTCAAGGTGAGATGTTGGAACTATGGGCAACCCAGTCATATCCAGAAGGCCTACAAGGAGAAGAAGAAGAAGAATGCTTCTAACAATGAATCTTCTTAGAGTGATGCAGATGCCTTCATTGGAGCAGCCTTGACAACTTAGGCATCAAATGATGTCTAGCTGGTTGACTCAGGTGCATCTTTTCACATGACGTCCAATAGAGAATGGTTCTCTAAATATGAGAAGTATGATAGTGGAAAGGTGTACTTGGCAAGTGATTCAATGTTGGAGATAGTTGGCTGAGGAAGAGTCAGAATTTAGTTTCCTGATGAGAGAGTCAAAGTTATTGGTGGTGTACTTCACATACCAAGTCTAGCTCAAAATCTTCTTTTTGTCAGTAAGTTAAATGATGCTGGTGTAGAAGTTTATTTTTCAAGTAAGGGATGCAAAATGGCTAGAGGTGCAATGGTTCTGGCTAAGGGTGTTCATACTAGCACTCTGTACAAGTTGGATGCACATCTTGTTCTTTGCAACAATGCCTCTATAAAGTCATGCAATGTTGCTCCTGTAGAGAAAGATGAAAAAACTTCTCTATATGCAAATGCATTGGAGGTAAAACTCCTAGCTGAGAAGACTATGCTATGGCATCATAGACTTGGTGACATACGTGAGAAAGGTTTAAAAACTTTGAAGAATAAAAATCTTGTAAAAGGGCTTGATGATTGTAACCTTGAGTTTGATTTTTGCAAACATTGTATCTATGGAAAACATCACAGTGTTTCATTCTATTCTAGTCCTGATAAATCTTCTAGTATACTAGATTATGTCCATTCAAATGTGTTTGGTCCAGTTAATGTTCCTTCGTTATCAAAGTTTAGATATTATGTTTCTTTTATTGATGACTGTTCAAGAAGGGCATTTGTATACTTTCTTAAAAGTAAATCAGAAGTGTTCAGTTGGTTTAAAGAATTTAAATCTTTGGTAGAGAATCAGATTGGAAGGAAAATTAAATGTTTGAGGATAGACAATGGCGGTGAATTTTGTTTTGTAGACTTTGAAAGGTATTGCATTGATCATGGAATTAAAAGGCATAAGACAATGCCTTACACTCCACAGCTGAATGGAGTTTTTGAAAGGTTGAACAGGATGCTGATGGAAAAGGCAAGGAGTATGTTGAGCGATACTGGTCTAGAGCAGAAGTTCTGGGCTGAGGCTATGGCTACAACATGTTATCTAATAAATCAATCTCCTTCCTCTGCTCTTGTTGATAAAACGCCTTTGGAAGCATGGTCTGGTAAGAAGCCCTCTCTGAGGCATGTCCGTGTGTTTGGATGTGAGGCATATGTTTATGTGCCAAATGAAAAAAGATCTAAATTGGATAAAAAAGTTTTCAAGTGTATTCACATCCACTATGGAGTTGGTGTGAAGGGATATAAGTTTTGGAACCTTGTTACTGAGAAGGTTTTGTATAGAAAAAGCGTGATCTTTCGTGAGCTGAAACCTTCAGTAAGTGATCAACAGCTTGAGATAGATTAGAGTCACAAGAAGAATGATGCAATTGAGATTCCCCAAATTCCAGAAAGGGAAGAGTTGCATGGTGTACTTGATACTGAGGAGAGCTCAAGAAACTTTTGAAGTTTTGATGATGAAGAACAACCTTAGCCTGTAAGAAGATCTACACGAGAAAAAAGGCAACCTGAAAGGTATGGTTTCTCACTGTTAAATTCAAACTGTGCCTATGCTTTAATTACTAGCACTGATGAGCCTAGAACTATGAAAGAAGCAATCAACATGGCTTATTCGAATTCTTGGTTGCAAGCCATGAATGAAGAGATGGATTCTTTGAAAAAGAATGAAACCTGGAATTTGGTACCACTGCCTAAAGCACGAAAGCCTATTGGCTGTAAGTGGATATTCAAAAAGAAAACAGGCCTTGATGGTAGTGTTGAGAAGTATAAGGCAAGGTTGGTTGCAAAGGTATTTTCTCAAATTGAGGGAATTGATTATGGAGAGATTTTTTCCCCTGTAACAAAGCTAACATCCATCAAATTTTTGTTATCATTAGCAGCTGTGTATGATTTTGAAATTGAACAAATGGATGTGAAGACAACATTTATCCATGGTGAGCTGGAAGAAGAAATCTACATGTCCCAGCTTGAGAATTTTGTTGAAAGAGATAAACAAAATCTGGTATGTTAGTTAAATAAATCTCTCTATGGTTTAAAGCAATCTCCTAGAATATGGTACCAAAAATTTGACGTGTTTGTGTTGTCAATTGGATTTGTGAGATCAAAATATGATCATTGCATTTATTATAAATCTGAGAATGATCATCTACTTGTTATTACACTATACGTGGATGATATGTTATTCATAGGAAATAGCAAGACTATGATTTCTGATCTTAAATCTCAGTTGTCTGTAAAGTTCAAAATGAAGGATCTTGGTGTAGCAAGGTACATTCTTGGAATGGAGATAACTAGGGATAGAACAAGCAGAAAGCTTTAGGTCAGTTAGAGTAAGTATGTGAAAATAGTTCTAGAGAGGTTTAACATGGATGATTGCAAGCAACTAGTTGTTCCAATCATGCATGAAACAAAGCTATTTGTTGAAGACTATCCAAAGTCTTCTACTGAGATGGAGGACATGACCAGTGTGCCTTATGCAAGTGTTGTTGCCAGTTTGATGTATGCTATGGTCTGCACTAGACTAGACATTGCTTAAGTGGTGGGAGTTCTAAGTCGATTTATGGAAAATTCGGGAAGATCACATTGGGATGTTGTGAAGAGAGTATTCAGGTATTTGAAGGGGACTTTAGACTATGCCTTGTGTTACCATGGCAGTTTGGTTGCATCATAGAGGACTCTCAGCATTCATGGGTATGTTGATTCAGATTGGGCAGGGGACATTGACAACAGGCAATCCACCAGTGGATACACTTTCATGCTTAATGGTGGAGCAATTAGTTGGATGAGCAAGCAATAGGTTGTAGTTGCTTTATCCATGATAGAGGCAGAGTACATGGCTGCAACTCATTCCTGTAAGGAAGCTATTTGGCTGAGGCATTTATGTTCAGACATTGGATTTAATGCTGGGAAGATTTCAATCTATTGTGACAGTTGGAGTGCCATTTGTTTGGCAAAGAATCTGACCTTTCATGCTTGGACCAAGCAAATTGATGTGTAATATCACTTTGTGAGGGATATGGTTGAAGATGGCAAGGTCAATTTGGAAAAGTTTGACACCTTGAAGAATGGTGCATAGAATCGATGGGCCTTGGGGCCTACGATAGACAATAATTTTTCAAGTCATGGGGAAGTTGGAAGTGTTCGCCAAGTGGGAGCTTGTTGAGAAAATGTTTCTCAACTTCTAGCTTGAAGCCCCTATTTTAATGACTTGGCAAAATTTTGGCATTTTTGCAATTTACCGCTATACCACGCTTAACTTATTTCTGCCCCTGGCAGTACCGCGGTGAAAGCCTTGACGGTTACCTCACTACCGCTCGTGGTTTGTTCCTTGGCCGCGATGATTGTGGTTGGCTTTTGTTCGGCCTATCTTGTTAGTCACCACCATACCGCAAGCGGTTAAGTCCTTGACTATGGTGGCCACGGTGAGACCGTTTGTAGTGGCCCTGGCGATTACCACCATACCACGGGAAGTGGTTCCACTCATTGTGGTGGTTGCGATGAGACCACCTACGATCGGGTCTAATGGTTACCGCCATACTACGGATAGTGGTTCCACTCACCACGGTGGCCGCGGGCAGTGGTTTCACTCATCGCGGTGGCCATGGGCAGTGGTTCCACTCATCGCGGTGGCCACAGTGAGACCACCTACAGTGGCCTTGGAGGTTATCGCCATACCAAAGGTTGTAGTTCCACTCACTGTGGTGACCATAGTGAGACCGTCTGCAGTGGCCTTGGTGGTTACTGCCATATCGCGAGAGATGGTTACACTCACCACGATGGCTGCAGTGAGACTGCCTGCGATTAGGTTTGGTGATTACCGCCATACTATTGGTGGTGGTTCCACTTACCGTGGTGGCCGTGGTAAGACCACCTGCAGTCGTCTCTGGAGGTTATCACCATACCGCGGGCGGTGGGTCCACTCATCGTGGTGGCCACAGTGAGACCACCTGTTGTCTACCAGGATGGCTAGCACCATACCGTGGTTAGGCCTTGACAGGGATATGGTAGCATAGTAGAGAGAAGGGCAAAGCTCAGTGATGACTTGGGGTGAGCTTGGTCGAGCTCACCGCCATACTGCGAGTCGTACTCGACAGGGCTGCACTAGTGTGGTAATAGCTCAGAGCTCGATCAACCGAGTTTGATCGGTTGGACCAGAAAGTCAAAGAGTGATAGTCAAATGGGATGTAGACACATGGCTCAGTGTTAGAGTGATAACTGGATAAAGGCCAAAGTCGTAACAACAGTTATTGCAGATCAACTCAGGGTGGCGGACAGGACTCGATTTGGGTAAAGAAGTTAATGCCTGAGTGGCTCGTTACAGGGATATCGACATGGGAAGATCGATTGCATGATTGGATAACAGATTCATGAACCTGATGGTTGGCGATTGGTTGATAACATTGAATGCAATATATGACTTAAAAAGTCAAGTACAGTTTTGCAAGAAAAAGAGTTTTTTTTTTTGAACTGTATGTTAGAGAATAACATTGTAATAGTGAGTTAGAACTGCATGTGCTGTTGAGAGCTGATCAAAGAAGACTGAACATTTTATGTAACTATTTTGTTACTCTAATACAATTGTCTTAACTTTGTGTAGTGGGTTTTTTACCTGTAAGGTTTTCCCATGTATATCTTGTGTCAACTGTGAATGCTTAAATTATGTTATCTATTTTACTGGTTGTATTCTTCTCAAGTAAGTTTATAAAGCTTTTAGAACTTGTTTATGCTCTTCTCCTCTATTGTATTAGTGTTAAGGGAATGTATTCTGCACTGTTGGGTCATTAGATCCATCCCATTTTTCCCTTCAATGTCGAGCAACCAGAGCAAAAGCTCTAGGAGTGTATTGAGTATACGAACAATGTTGAATTATGCCTCAGATAAATATTAATAATCATGCAATTCCTTACTTCAGTAGCTCAATGTCCTTTCAGTTATTAAGACTTACTCACACGAACCAGAATGGCTTGCTTTCCATAAACTTATTTTTGAATACCAACCGTTGATTCATTTAGTGAGTTGACTGATCCATGATCTTGATTTGATCAGTTTATTATGAAACATCCAATTGTGCACAGCCACAACAATTTGCCAAATGATAGGAGGCCACATGGAAACACTTATTTGTAGCCTATGGACCCCACCATCTCGTTGTCTTTTCATCCATGATCCATGTGTATGTCTTCCCTTACCCCATGAGCTATAACTCATGTGAAAGTTTCATCAACAGGAAGATCGGAAGTGGCTGAGATTAAATCTCAGCGCCTCATCATACACACTCCTCAATTAGCAACAACTTTATCCTTCATAAAACATCAATGGCCTAGAATAAAATATCTTTAGGCACATGTAATATATGCACTTTATTAATGCACATGTTACTTCCCATGTCCTCAAAGCTATTCCATGCAGGAGACGCCCACTTCCCCGTTGAGAAACTGGCAGGAAGGATGGGGACACACAAGATCGTAGGGAGTGATCTAAATTGATCTACATCACCTGAAATCAATTGTTAACCCATATGAAATTCAGCAATACTAATCTTCAAACCCCTCATACTAATCATAGGTGGCAATCACCCGCTAGCCTGTGTGGTTATTTTGGTAATCGAGAAAAAAAGACAGGTCAACGAGGAATGATCCAGATGTGACTACCTCAATTATCTCCCACTGTTGATCAATCTTTAATGACCATTTGCAAACCTTTTCAATGATTTCTAGCCCACCAATCATCAAAGACACATGTCATTCGCTTGTGAGCCCGAATGAATAAAATAATTCAAGAAAAATTGGAACGGGCAAGCGAGCAATGACTAAGATTTTCTTCATCGATCGTATGGAACCCAGGGACTCTTGCACCTACACATGTCAAAAAATGTTAACCCTAAAAGGGGCCCATCTTAGGATGATGAGGTCATTGAAACAACATAGAGGACTTAATATTTCATTGTGGGAAATGTAGCTTGACTTAGGACAACTACAAAATAATAATCCAACAGAATTAACTAGTAAAATCAGACCAAAGGGTCGGTCACCCAATGAGATTCGATGTCTAAAGTCATGACTAAAAATATAGATGACTAACATAAGGAGTCAACTGAGAAATAAAACAAAAGAAAAGACAATACACTCTGAGGGTTTTTCAAATAAGACCAAAGTAAACCAAAAACCCTTTATACAAGTAGGAGACAAAAAACCTACTACTCACTAAGCTCATCAAGACTTTGGAGATGGAAAAAACATTTCAGGGGTTCCATCAGGTCCTAAGACTAGTATGTGCTCACTTCATTTCTTTCATATTTCCAAAATATCATCCACATAATATTCAATTGTTTTGTGGATCATGTCATGGAAGATGAGGGTCATTGCTCTTTGATAGGTTTCTCCTATAGCTTTTAACTCAAATGGCATCATGTTCCAGCAATATGTTCACCATGGAAAAGTGAATGCAATTTTATGTTGATCCTCCTTGGCAATCATGATCTGATTGTAGCCTGAAAAACCATCCATGACTGATATCATTTCATGCCCAGTTGGTAAGTCCATAATGAGTTTGATATTAGGAAGAGGAAAATCATCTTTAGGGCATGCCTTGTTTAAGTCTTTGAAATCAGTGCAGATTTTGATGCCCCTAGTGGGTTTTGAAATTGGTACTAGGTTTGAAACCCACTCGGGATAATCTATAGGTTGAATGAATCCAACATCAACAAGATTATGTAACTCTAGCTTCACCAAGAGTGTTATCTAAGGGTGCATATTACTTAATTTTTGCTTCACTGGCTTGGCTTTAGGATAGAATACTAAGTGATGCACAACTAATTCAGATCAAGGCCTGACATATCTATGTATGACCATGCAAATTTAGCTCTTCATTCTTTCAAGAATGTTGCTAGGTTCTTTTGTTCATCTAACAGGGATTCAAAATAGAAAGTGACCTTGGGTGCTTCTTTTGTTCCTAGATTGACTAGGGTATCCTTTTCTGCTAGTACTACTGACTTTTTGGCATGCATTTCACTAAGGGGGAGATTGAATCCCTCATCCTTGGGTTCCTCAAAGAGATTTTCACCCTCGGATATGTCCTTTATTTTTACTATTTTAGGGTCAAAGAGTGTCACAATTTGGTTTTCACTCAAGAATCTACATGTTTGTTGCATTTCATCAATTTTGCGACTGAAGGATTCAATTGTCTCTCCATAGTATGCCCTTATTTCTAGCTCTATTTTGAAACATGCGTTGTGATCTGCCCATGATAGATTGTTGTGGAGTCTCATGAGTTCTGAGATGACTTCATATTTTTTGAATAAATCTAGAATTGGTGGTCCTTGTTGGTCCATGTTAATAAGTTGTGGGTATATTAGGTGTAGTTCAGTTGTATGATTTCTTGGAGAAAAGGATGTAATGGATATCATGAAGAGGAATTTGTTTCCAAATAGATCATCAATATCAAGGTGGAAGTCATCTAAAGTCATATCACATGGTGTGGGTAACCAAGAGGAAGCCTCAACCAGTTTAATAGTAGTAACTTTGCCAATAAGGGTAACCTTGCTAGTTGTATAACCTAAACCAAGATTATTTAATCATTTCTCAAGAATGATAGGTTCTAGTAAGCCATTGTCATTTTATCCTAGCTTCTCATTTTTGTTATAACCCATTCCCTATGAGCTACAAGCCTTTATTGGTATCTTCCATAGGAAGAATGGGGATAGGTCATTCATCCTGATAGAGGAGTTTAGAGACATCCTCCTCATTGACATATTCTTGATTTAGATCCCCCCATTTTGTGAAGGTAGTAGCTGCCATCTTGATGGTTTTAGGCTCTTTGGTGCTAGATGTGGATTTCCGACGAGATTGAGGAGAAATAGGTAGTTCTCCTAAGACAAAGTTATCTTTCAGTAGCTTGTAATTTCCACAACCATTATCTTGGATCACTGCTTCTATGTTAGGAATGTTCTACACAATGGGTGTATTCATTGTGGAGGTAGATGCAAGAGATGAAGAATCAACAAATGAGGTAGATGTGGGTGTAGGCCCTTCATCATTTTTAGGTACTTAGGGTATCTTATAAAACTTGGCCTCAACATTCTTGTAGTAGTAAAATGGATCAAGATCTCCATGGATGGTAATTTATCTACCCTCGAAAGGAAACTTGACACATTGATGGTAGGTCGAGGTGACAACTTTTAAGGCATGAATCCATGGTTGATCAAGCAAGATGTTGTATGGAAGATCAAGATCTATCACTTGGCATGTAGTTTCTGCAATGATAGGTCCCACTTGAATGGGTACTGCAGTGATGCCTTGTGATACCTGCTCTTTGTCGTCATAGGCTCTGATGGTGGTAGTTTTTTCTTTCTGAATGTTATCTTCTGAGTAGCCTAATTCTTTGATCAACTTAAGGGTACAAATATTTAGACCAACACCTCTATCTACTAAGACTCTCTTGACCTTTTTCTTATGAATGTATACCTTGAGGTGTAAAACACGATTATGAGATGGTTGTGATGGTAGGTCTTGTTCTGAGAAGGTGAGAAGGTGATTAGTAATGTTTCC
The DNA here is from genome assembly GCA_007115665.2 of Sequoiadendron giganteum. Classification (NCBI taxonomy): domain Eukaryota; kingdom Viridiplantae; phylum Streptophyta; class Pinopsida; order Cupressales; family Cupressaceae; genus Sequoiadendron; species Sequoiadendron giganteum. The sequence goes on along the minus strand of CM021108.1, from coordinate 22,344,806 downwards.
TACCATAGCTTGAAATTGATCTATATCAATATATTTAGGGACAAATGAATCTAATAAGGCTTTCTCTAAGATTTCTCTATGTTAGAGATAGCCTCAATAGTTCTAAGATTGATATATGTGTCAAGATCTTCCTAAGCTAGTCTAGGAGATTGTACTTGCTAGGATTCAATGTTGGAAAAGTAGGTTGTTCCCTAGACTGAGATGAAACTCCATGGATGGTGACATTTCCATGCCATGTGGTGACTCCACACTTGGCACGGGGTCATTTTATGGTGACGACAATAATGACATTATCATAGGAAGTGACCACATTTGAATAGATGTGCTACACATTTTTGTAGTCCTTATCTTTTCTATTGTTATTCCCTTTTTTATGATTAGGCATAGGGTTCTTGTATATCTTGATATCCTAATTCCCAACAAGTACTTCAATGGAGATGGTGTCATTTTCTATGAGGTCTTGGATGATGTTCTTGAATCTCATGTAATTTTTTGTTTTGTGTCCTTTTCTTTTGTGAAAGTCTCAGAGATCATTTTCGTTGTACCAAGATGGTTTCTCTAATGGTTCTTGGTAGTTTTAAAACTTGGACAATGTTATCAGATTTGACTCTACCAACTTCTTCATGATGGTTTCTATAGGCTTAGATAACTTTTTTGGACTCAAGGGAACACTGAGAGAGGAGGGGGGGGCGGGGGGGTGAATTAGTGTTCAACAAATCTTAACTTTTATTACTCTAAAAATTAAACCATTCTATCATTGCATTAAAATAAAATTGCAAGAATTCAAAGGAAACATTCATAACACCATGACACATAGATTTTTGCGTGGAAACCCTGTTAGGGGAAAAACCACGTTGGAGGTTAATCCACAATTTAAGTACTCAAATATAATTGTTTACAAAAGAGAATGCATTTGCATTCATGCACACTGCCTAGAGCTCACTACTCAAAAGAAGAGGCTCACTACCATACAAAATTTTAGATTAAAACCATCTAAAGGTTGAACTAATATGATAGCATATATTTATGCTAGGTTATAGTTCTGGTGAAGCTCATAGATTGAATTCTAGATCTGCAGATTGAGTCTGCTCTTCACTCTACTCATAAATCCAACATCTGCACCATTACTCTATTGATTTTCACATCACACACATATTTGCACATTTCAACACTTCTTCACTATTAGACACACCTCTTTCTGCCTATCTCACACTCAAAATGATAAAGTCGATCTCATATATATATCCGCTAACAAAGGATTTACTCATTCATCAATCGACTTCATAAAGTATTAAGTTACTTTCATCTTGTCAGCTAGATCCACCACTAATTCTTTATGCGCATCCTCCAAAGTCGGTTAAGAAAAAGAGAGGACCCAAACAAAACTTAATCAAGCATGAAGATAATTAATTAATTACTCCTTATACACTCGTGATTACTATACTTGTTGGATCGGCCTTTTAGCATAGATAACCAACAAATTAGTGCATAGGATCTTCTAGATCACGTACCAATGAGTGTGCATCATTCACAAAGGTATTACAAACATAAAAAAACCTTCCTCAAAGATCCATAACCCAAAATATCTATCTGGTAATGTGTTCAAATCAACTTTTATGCCTGTAACCGAATGCCCTATTCTTTACTCTGTTCTGCCGGTAGAAACCAAAACTATACTACACACCAGATGTAAGACTTAGGATGCCATTTAGGTTGCCATCAATTAAAACACTTACAATCCATATGCCAACAATCTCCCCCTTTGGCATTGATGGCAACACTTAGTGAAAAATGACTAAGTGTCAGAATCATTATAGGTATACTACCAACTTTGGTGCACTTTCTCCTCCTAAGATTTATACTGCATTCTCTCCCCCTATGAGACATTTTTCACTGCATTCTCTCCCCCTTTGACATCAATGACAAAGCATGGATGCCATATGCCAAAAATACAAAAAGTGATATTTGATAAGATAGTGACAAAACATGTGTTCAAAATCCTCAAAGCTTCAAAACTTTAACACATATATGCCAACAGTTCTCCTCCTTTGATCAAAAATTCAAAAACTTGAAAACAATTAACTACTATCTTTACAAGATTATCTTATGGTTTTTCTTCACTTCCAGAAGGAATTTCTTCCAAGCATATATTGTGATTCCAATGATAATGATCAAACTATTGTTCTTGGAAGTATTTTTAACAATTTCAGTTAGAGATTTAGGAATTGTAATTGCTTCTTCCAGTTTCTCACCATTCCTCAATATTTCCACCACCAGCTCCAACCTGCATTCGGTTAGGTCATTTACCTTCCAAAAAGTATCCACAAGAGTGTTCTTGGAGAGTTGAATTTTTGTGTGTGCTGACTGTAGCTCCCGGATTCATTTTTTGATGGTGCCATCTAGATCCTAAGATATGTCAAAGCTTTTACCAATTCTATTCAATTCCATTTAAATATGGTCCAACTTTTCTTTGTAATTGCTGACTACATGGGGCCAATGGATGCAATAGTTGTAGATGCCAATGGCTGAGTTTATGCATTGCCTTAACTCATTCATTTTCTTCTTCATTTTGGAAAGGGATAGTCTGAATTGATCCTTCAAGTGAGAGATAACTTCACCAGCTTCCTTTTCTTGAGCTTCAAAATTCAATGTTTCTTTGCTACATTCAATCATTTCATCGGGCATAATGTTTTGTAGGCTTTCCAATCTAATATTGTATTGCTCAACATGAGCATTTAACACACTTAGAATCATGTCTTGATCATATGATGGTCTGAGAGACCATAACCTAGCTATTTTCTGCATTCCACCTTCTCCTTGAATAAGTTATTGTAGCTTTTCTTTTGTCAGATCTTCTTCTTCCTCACTACCTTTTTCTAGTTCAGATTCATTTTTCAATGGATCCTTAGTTTCTTCATCAAATTCTTCATCTAGAATATCCACAATTTCTTTTTCTTTTCCTTTTCCCTCAATTTTGGGAACTTTTCTTTTTAGAGGGTTGTATTCAACAATTTCCTTTCCTCTTTTCTATCCTTTATCAATGCCACCAGAAGAGGAACCAAATTCAATTGATCTTACTGGAAGGGAAATATTGACTGAACCACACTTTTCAAGCACATTCTTAAAGAAATTTTCAAACTCTAAATCCCAATCGACTAAGCTCCTAGAATATGAATATATTTGTTTGCATACCGGTTCACTTGATTTCCATACCACATTGTCGATTTTCGGCAAGCACTTCAAGAAATACATTACTAAACATGTTATCAAAGTACCAAACCTGAAAGGGTAGCGTGTCTCCTTTGTTAGTTGTACATTCTCCATGAGTTGATCCTTTAACAACCTGCATAGGTCAAAGTCCTGACCTTCAATTATCATCTTGTGAAAAATGTAGACTGTGCCAGTCGATGTGGCTCCTTCTTGATTTTTGTAGAAGATTTTATATGTTATTATGTGTGCAATTTACTTTGTAACATGATTATTTATTGTTGCAATTATCAAGGCCCTCTAATCTCCAATTATTCTGATTAGGGTTTTGACCTCTTTGTTCCGGATAGATTTCTTCCTTGGTATATCTCTAACTTTGCAAAATCCAGTTAGATTCTCAATTACCTCCTTTGAAATGATGTAAGGTTTGTCCAAAGTTAAAACATCATCATGCAATCTGCTCAGTATGAATTTCACAAATTTTTCATTCTCAAAGTATGAAAACTCATTCCAAATATCCAAATTCCCATGTTTAGTTGAGCTCAATTACTTCAATTCATCAGGCAGTAGCAAATTCCTCATAGACCTAATCTTTGCACTATTATATTCATCTAGAGTGATCAACCCTTTGATTTGTTCCATTTTCTTTTTTGTATTTAGGGTTTGCAACTGCACACCAAATTGTATGAAGATTTCGAGAATAATTTGAAATACCAGATAGATTTCAAGATTTGCCGATGAATCGATTTTACTAATTTGTAATTCATCTATCGATTGCTCTCCTTCTTTTCTTCTTCGATGCAAAGTGTCAAATGATGGTTTCAACTTGACTTTTATAGCTTGCACATGTGCAATAAATGCATTTGCCCTAAATTTCTAGAAAGTCTGTTTTCCCAAACAGCGATAGAAAAATCTTTTGTGGACCTATGAATTCTCTAAATTCTTTTTGCTAAAGTTATCCAAAACTTATGTACACCATAAATACACCTTCTCAACTATTCTCTTCATTCCAGTACCATCCATAGATAGGGGAGGAAATATTTTTTTGAAAGACTCCCCCTAGGCTAGTGGCCTAAAATCAATTACCGGAAGTAGGTTCCAGTATGGAACCATTTCCAGCATCAAAATCATTCTTCCTTACCCATGTCTTTTCCATCTAATCTCTAATTTCATCCGTAGTCACTTTTTCTTTTCCTTTATCATATTTCTCTATATTTCTACCTTTGTATACTAGACCTCTTCTGTCTACATTTTTGTTTCTACAGAATATTCCATTGTGACCATACTTATTGCAGTTGTAGCAAACAATTATTTCTTGTCTTGACCAATCATTCCAATGGCTTCTTCTAGATCTACATTGATTAGCAACATGCCCAAGTTTCCCACATGTATAGCATTCAACATTTCTTCTATCAACAGAGTAAGTTGACACATTTTTGCATTCAATTGATTTATGACCAAACTTTTTGCAATTGAAACACTGACTAGAGAATGATGAAACTCTTGAATTTAGATTACTTCTACACTGAGCAACCATATGACCAAATTTATTACAAGAAAAAAAATACCCATTAAACTTTTGTGCATTAGGTTGTCTTACCAGATACCTTCCATTTTTGTTCTGTCTGAAATTCTTTTGTCCTGATCTAGAACTTTCTCCCTTTTCACATCCAAGACCTCTCTTATCATTTCCACTATTCTATCCTTGAGTCAGCTCATCAAGTTTTACTGAATTGATCTTAAACTTTTCATTGTATTCATTTGCAATGACAAGATCATTCCTAAGAGTAGCAATCTACCTACGAAGTTCTTCTTCATTGTTTCTGGTTCTTTTTAGTTCACTTTCCAACTGAGTAAATTCCCCTTTTATTCTACTGCATTCATCAGATTTCTCTTTCAAGGTTTGAGCAATATTTTCTTCATTTTTCTTCCTTTCTTCAGTCTCTTTATTCGTCTTCATCATCATAGATTCCATCTCATGTTTTAGGTTTGTATTGTCTCTTGTAAGCTTTTCACATTCTTCAGTTATTTCATTCAAGGTTTGATTCAAGTGAGCATCATCCATATTTTCATTCTCCTTCTGTTGTATCTAATAATAGAGATCCTTTATTTTCTCCTTGGATTTAACAATCTGATCTTTCAATGACTGGATGAATTTCTCAGCATCTCTAAGATTTTCTTTTAATTCTTGTACTTCTTCTTTAGACTGATTAAGGTCATCAAGTGCCACCAAAAGCTATTGTTGAAGACTACTAGAGTCCATCACATTCCAAGATCCACCTCAAGCTGCTAAAATTCTTCGGAGGGACTACACTCTGATACCAATTGTTGGACTCAAGGGAACACTGAGAGGGGGGGTGAATCAGTGTTCAACAAATCTTAACTTTTATTACTCTGAAACTTAAACCATTATGTCATTACATTAAAAGAAAGATGCAAGCATTCAAAGAAAACATTCATAACACCATGACACACAAATTTTTGTGTGGAAACCCTATTAGGGGAAAAACCATGGTGGAGGTTAATGAACAATTTGAGTACTCAAATATAATTATTTACAAAAGAGAATGCACTTGCATTCATGCACACTACCTAGAGCTCACTTCTCAGAAGAAGGGGCTCACAGCCATAAAAAAGTTCATATTAAAACCATCTAAAGGTTGAACTGAGATTATAGCATCTATTTATGCCAAGTTACAATTTTGGTGAAGCTCATAGATTGAATTCTGGATCAGCAGACTGATTTTCCTCTTCGCTCTGCTCTTCTCTGCTCATAAATCCAACATCCACACCATTACTCTATTGATTTTTGCATCACACACATATTTGCACATTTCAACACTTCTTCACTATTAGGCACACCTATTTTTTCCTATCTCACACTCAAAATGATAAAGTCGATATCATATATATATCTGATAACAAGGATTTACTCATTTATCAGTCGGCTTCATAAAGTATTAAGTTACTTTCATCTTGTCGGATGGATCCACCACTAATTCTTTATGCGCATCCTCCAAAGTCAATTAAGACAAAGGGAGGACCTAAACAAAACTTAATCAAGCATGAAGATGTTTAATTAATTACTCCTTATACATCCATGATTACTATACTTGTCGGGTCAACCTTTTAGCATAGATAACCAGCAAATTAGTGCACCGGATCTTCTAGATCATGTACCATTGAGTGCGCATCAAAAAAATCCTTCACCAAGGTATTACAAACATAAAAAAACCTTCCTTAGAGATCCACAACCCAAAATATATGTCTGGTAAGGTGTTCAGATCAACTTTTATGCCTGTAACCGGATGCCCTGTTCTTTACTTTGTTTTGTTAGTAGAAACCAAAACTATACTACATATCGGATGTAAGAATTAGGATGCCATTTAGGTTTCCATCAATGACAACACTTACAATCCATATGTCAACAAACTATGTGTACTACGCTTGGGAGAGTTGTTCCTGTTGGTAGTGAACCTTTGTTGCATCTTATTTTTGTTGATTTGATTATTCTAAGGGGGTGTTGTTTGTTACACAATCGGTTGAATGTTAGCAACTTGATTATTGTTGAGTCTAGGAGAATTTAGGACCACCTTAGCATCTACCAAACCATCATTTTTCACATTTTTTTTTAGCCCAGACATGAGGTTTTTCATTTGAACTGGTTGATGGGAAGTTGTAAGATTGATTATTTCCCTATGAGATTAGAGCTCGTTCGATGTTAAGGGCTCAAGGAACAAGCTCGTCATAGGATGTGATGCACTACATTTTCAAGCGGAAAGAGAGATTGAGATCCAGATCAGCTATGATGATTCCCACTTGTTGTTCATTGGGAGGGTTCCACTTGCTCTTACAAGCTTTTTGTCTCCATCATTACAAGAAATTGGAGAAAGATTATCCTTTGGTTTGTTTGAGAGTATACAACTCTTCTAGACTAACATCCATGTCAAGGTTAAAGGAGAAGTGATCAATGAATTTATTATTGGTTTCTTTAAAAGTTTTGATGTTGGGAGATAGATGAAAAAACGAATCCATAGCAGCACCTAGTAAGCTTTGAGGGAAGAGACGCACTAGATATGAATCATTATAGGCCACCTCCATACACATGACATTAGATTCTTTAACATGGTCTATGGGACTTCCTCTCCCTTTGTATTTATCAAATTTGGGGATTTCAAATTTGAGAGGGAATGGCACCATTGCAATGTTTCACTCAAATGGATAAAGACATAGATTATGTGTATGGGGCTTCTTTGTCTTGCCCATTCGAAGGTGCTACATTTCTTGGGATGGTGCCTTGAATTGCGAAGCCAAATCATCCTATGAGTTTGGTTGAGGAACATATGATGGGATGATGGATGAGTTGTATATGGGATTTTGATATGATGGTGTGTTGTATCAGGTGTATGGTGGTGTGAGATTATGTGAAGTAGATCGAGGTGTTGATGTGTATGTTCCTAATGTGTTTGCATTGATGATGTTTTGTTGAGGGTTATACTAGGAGCTTTGTTGTTGTTTTTGTTTCTGATGTTGGGAATACTGATAAGCTAGTAAGGCTTGTTGTTGTTGTTGCACCACAAGGGCTTGATGTTGTGCTTGCTATTGTTGTTGCACTCTAAGGGCTTGTTGTTGGACTTGATGTTTTTTGTTTTGCTACAAGGGCTTGATGTTGGGCCTGATGTTATTGTTGTGTCATAATGTCTTGTTGTTGGGCCTGTTGTTGTTGTTGTGCCACTAAGGATGCTTGATAGTATTTTTGTTGTTTCTATGATGCTAAGGATGCTTGATAAGCTTCTTTTTGTTGTTGTTGTGTGGCTAAGGCTACTTCCTATTTTTGTTGTTTTTTTTGTTGTACGGCTAAGGTTGCTTGTTGTTGTTGTTTTTGTTGGATGGCTTGTTGATAAGCTTGTTGTAAGGATAAGGTATGATTTTTCAATATCAAAAAAATTGGTGGTTGGGACATTTGTGACGGATTATGGGTGTTGATGTTTTGGATGGGTTATGAGTTGGTGATGAGAGGTTGGGAGTTTCCTTGGTTCAACATTCCTTGTAAAATGGTGGATTGAGATTGAGGAATGAATGTTTGAGATCCCATTTGATTATTCATAGCGAAGGGGACCGTAGGGAAAGATTTGGATGTTGTCATTAGATTTTGCAATAGTACTGACATACTAGGACCTTGAGTCCATTGATTGAAAGGATTCCCTTAATCGATGCTTGGGGGATTTCCTTGTACAGTTAAGGTATTTCCTTGATTGATCGGGTTCATAACCAGTGTTTTGTTTTTATTTGGATCGATGATAGATGGATTGGATGTGTCTTGTGGTGACAATGGTATAGATGAACCCGTGGGAGGATATGGAAATGATGTCCCTATTTGCATTAAGCGTTGACTTTGTGATACAATATTGACATGCCCTTATGTAATATCTTGAGATACTTGGTCCATACTACTTTGTGTGATGGTGGGCATACTTGTGGTACTCATGGATGTGGATGAAGATGCGTGTCCCCGATAGGTGGAGGTGGTGGTGGTTTAATGAAGATCAAGAGGTTTATGTAGTTGTTTCAGATTTTTGGGGTCAAGAGGAGCACAAAAGGTAGGTGTCCAAGTGGTTGTTGGAGGCAAAGGATTAGTATCAAGGGTACCCACAAGTGTACTTCTTTCAAATGGAATAGTTAGACAAAAGTCTTTGGCAAGGCCAGTTGCAAGACTAGGAGTAGATGTTTAATTTATCCCCAATGGTGGAGTGGTGAAGCCTTGTGCCAAATTTTGTGCCATAAATGATGGGGAAATAGGAGCTATGTTTTTAAAGGCTTGATGTTCCGTGATCTCCTCCTTAGTGAGCTCAAAGGAATTTGTTGTGACATCTTCTATCTCATATGGTCCTGTCAGAGATGATGGTTGTTGTGATAGAGTGACTTGGCTTCTTAGATCAAATTCTAAAGGATTTGGATCATTTGAGGTAAATGTGACTTTGTTTTTCTCCATGATTCTCTTGTATTGTGATCTTGTTTTTACCATAAATTTTGGGTCGCTGATAAGAGAGTTGTGTTGGGATTTGTAATGTTTGAACTCTCTAGTTGACTCAAATCTAGGTAAAAGAGATGCTCTAAGTATTTTCAGAGAAATGATGATAATGGGGGATGAAAAGATGGATGATATGGAAAGTGATATTTGCAATCATTTTGGGACAACACTTTTGACTTGAGCTTGATGTTTTGATATTACGATAAAGGATGTTGATGAACTTGAGAATCTTTAGGGTAGACTCATGACCTTAAAGACAAACTAGCTCAAGGATGATAACTAACTTAACTAGGTGCATGGAAAAGGGTACATTTCACATACAACATAGCCAACTTAGAGGTTGGTTTGATTTATGTTTAAGTCAAAGGAGTGTTGGTATGTTCAAAAGTTTTTGCAAAGATAGGTGAGGTGAAGCATAAAATTTTGATGAAGGGGTGGATGAGATGTTTGACCCATTGTTGACTTAGAATGAACCTTTATTTTCCAAGACCAAGGTAGTGAGAATGATGCTATACCTCTATAATATTCAAATCCTAAAGACCTAATGTTGACTTAGATGAGAGGATAAATGGGATGTTTAAACTCTTTCTCCTCCTCGTAGCTAAAGTATAATAGTTTCTTAAAAATAAGTTATGATTTTGGTAAAGTATTACAACCCACTTCCTTCCAAACTTTGAATTATGATATCTATGTCTTTGATGATGGGATGCAAGTTTTACTTCATGGATTTTGATTGTGTGATAGACCATTCAGAGAAGCTTGATATCATGAAAGAGACCAAGATTTTGACTCCAAAAGAATGCATATAATTCTAGACTATACCTTAAAGCATGTCTATAAAATTTTTCTACCAACTTGTCTCTATTCTTGTGAAGTGATAAAAGGTGTTTCTTGAAAACTTTTGGTTTAAGATGTCCAAGCTTAAAGTGATGACCTGTAGATCTTATTTTGGGGATCTTGATTTTGCATGAGATCATTAAAGAAGAATAATATATTTATTTCCATGCGGGAGGTGGTAATATGGGCCTTCTAGCCAAAATATCAACTTTTTATTCTTCGTTATCTAAGATGGTTGCAAAAATTCTCCATTGATTAGACGTTTCCTTGGTTTCAAAAGTGAAGGTTCTCAAATTGCTGATAATATCCATTTGTTCTCCCTCAATGTATTCAAAGTTTGGTTGAATGATAGCACCTGTAAGGTCAGGTTGTAGAACGGGAGCGATCGATCTCCAAATGGTCATGTGGGGTTTAATTGTGTCAAGTTTATCTTTATTAAGTGAATTATTTTACAAACACTCATCTTGATTAGATTTTCAAAGTACGTTTTTATGTCAAAAACATCATAATTTTCACAATTTCCATTTCATGAAAATCATGAGATTAGAGTCATAATTGCCTATGTTGTCTTTGGGAAATATGGATTAAGATTAAGTCAAGATACTTAGAAATTGCTAAGGATAGAAACCCTTAGGACTAGTAGTAATATCAAGGATAAATAAAGAGGCATGCATATTTAAACCAAAGTGTTTGAAATTTTGAAGATAGTGAATGTTTGTTTTTGGGACATTTTGGAATCAAGCAATGTATCAAACTGACTCACAATCACTTACAATCCTAGGTTCGAAATGGCCATACTTGTTGAATTCTCACTTGGATTTGTCCAAACACTAAACAATGTGAACAGTTAGAGATATGGTGACACTAGCTCCCCTCCACAACACACACTTCTCGAGACCACCAAATCTCAAAATCCTTAAAATTCGAAGATCAAAAGGATTTTCTTATTTTTACAATTGAATAGTAAGAATGTGGAATGGCTTCAAAATGATTGTTCTTGTACCAACAAGTATTAATGATTTTTGGATTCTAAACAAAGGTTCATAATAAGGGCTTCCAGTTTAGGGGTTGCAATGATAAAATCCCTCAAGAGGTCTCCCAACCCTTAGAACAAGGGTTTTATGAATCATAAAGATACTGGGGGAGAGCTATCATATACAACATCCCATTAATCACAAATTTCATTGCAACCACACATTTATATCATAGTTTGGAAGAACTTGGCTTTAGTTCATTACCACTTGGGTCATTCCCTCCTTTCAAAGCGAGGAGGAATACCCTCTAAGGATGATTTATTTCATCCTTTCAAAGCGGGGAGGTAGGCCCTCTAAAGATGAACAATAGCAAGGAAGTACATTTGTAGTTTGATCATCTTTGCTTGCATGAACAAAGAGAGAACACACATGTCTTTTTATCACACTTGCAAAGGGGGTTCAGTGTTAATCCAAATGAAATATGTAGGTGATTTTCCAAAGTGTTAAAGAATGTTTTTGTTTCTCAAGGTCGCCAAATGGAATGAGAGAATTGCATACACATTCACTAACAATGTTGTAAATCACAAAACATAGCAAAAAAAGGTAGATTTTAACCCTTCAAAGCAATGATGAGTTTGTTTTAAACACAAAATAAAACATGAAGTTTCCTCAACCCAAATTAAAATGATTATGTGAAGGTTCAATTTTATTCAACTTTGTGCATTCATTTTAAACCCAAAAAACAATGACGAGGGTTCAATTTTAGCCAACTTTGAAAATGATTTTTAAACCCAATTGAAATCTAGTTGGTCCTAACATTGTAAGTTTTAAACTCAATGGAAAATTAGTTATCCTAAATCTAAAGAAAGCATGAATGTTGGGTTATAATTTCCCCAAAGCGTTAAACGCTTGTTACAATTATAGAATTTCAAGATTGGGAATCTTTCTTCACTTTATCTCTATGTCTTTCAACCTATAAAATCCTATTAGTCTAACAACCAAAATACAGTTAGAAGCACATCAATGATCAGATAAATCAAGGAAACTAAAGAATGTGTTGAAAAATGATCAAAAAAATTCTTACCAAAGTTGGGCATCAATGGACAAGATAGCATCGCAATTTGAAGTTTGGGCATCACTCTAGTCAAAATGAGTGTCGCTCTATAGAAGAAACAATGAGCATGATAGTGTTAGGATTTGGTCTGACATCACTGCTAACAGTAGCATTATGATTTGAAATTTTTCAGCATCGCTCTGGTGAAGACGGGTGTCACCATTTGAAATTTTTGATACCTCGAGATTAAATCAACATTGCCAAATTTAAATTAGCGTCAGTACATGAATTCAACATCGGTGTTTCAAATTGTGAGGGTGTCACTATATGGCAACGCTTTTCAAAAAGTGTCACTCTTTGTGATTTGGGCGTCACTGTAACCTACAAAACAACAAACAAACAAAATTCAAGCTAAAAAATCGTTAAGTTAACGGTTTACCCTCCTTCTAGTGCTAGAATGTGAGATAAGGATTGTCAGGGTGGATCAATTACACTTGATTCATGATGAATCGAAGTATAATGAAGCCACTAAACCTCAATCTATGAAACAAGATCATTCAAATTCAAAGTTAAACTAAGCATTTACTGAAACTGAAAACTACAAACTATGAAAACAATTAAATTCCTACTCTAACCCATTTGAAACTTATCCTATTTTGGAATTAATGTCATGTGTATGTGGAACAACAACCCTTTCCCAATCTCATGATCAGCAAGTCTATTTCATTCAATTCTATGGAAGAGAATCGATGAAACCATTGTGATAAAATGGATTAAAACTGATTTAAGCTAAAATGAACATGATGTAAGCTATATTAACATGATTTTATGCTAAAAATGATCTAGTTATGCAATTGTTAAGGTAATCTAAGCTACTTGTAAGCTAAAATATGGAAACCTTAATTTATAAACAAGATAAGATGGATGCATGGAATCCATTAATGGGTGTCTTAAGCTATTTATGCAACTAAAATAAACTAAAACAAGGTGTATGAGCTCTGGTAGGGTTTTCTTGTGTCTACGGTCACTCTCGGCCCCTCTTGCATCATATTGCACTCTCTGCACAGGAAAATCCTCTTTTCTTGTGTGTACAACAACATTTATTATGGTTTTTTGTTTTAGTATGCCTCCAACCGGATCTAACCCAACAGTTCATATTGGTGTTGGTGATTTAATGACTCTGCTCAATGGCTCCTCCACTGAACAAATGACCCCAAAAATTTGTTATGAAATTGTTCCATGAGGTGAGTCTTTTGACTCCTCGGCTGATGTGGTTTTTCCTTTGCCTAAATTTGATTTCACCTGTGAATGGATTGAAAAGCATACCCTTGTTGGATATTTTGTTGGGAGGACTCCCCCTGAAAGTGTGCTCAAAGAATGGGTCAACAAGGTATGGGTCCCTCATGGGGTCCGCCTTGATATGGTCCAAAACTTAACCAAGGGTTTTTTTCTTTTTTGCTTTGGGGAGGTCAATCATGTCTAGGCAATCCTAGAACATGGTCCCTGGTATGTCAGGTCTTCTTTGTTGGTTTTCCAATCATGGACCCAAGACTTTGTTGTCTCAAATGACACCAAGTTGCGAGTCCTAGTTTGGATTGAGTTTCCATGTCTACCCTTGCCTTGTGTGCCTTTTTTGAGCCATATTTCTTCCTATTTGGGGAAGGTTATTTGTATTGAGCTAGATAGATTTTTCCAGGCTCGACCCCAAAAATGGGTTTATGTTGAAGTGGATCTTTCTCAAGATTTGAAAGAATCCATTAACATTCAAATTAGAAATTTATGGCATACCCAGAAAGTTACTTAATTTAATTTTTTGAACACGTGCTATAGATGTCAATGCGCAGAGCACAAGATCAAGGACTGCCCTCTGGAAGTGCCTCGTACTCCTTTTCTATCATGGGAATCTGATAAGTGCTATCAAGCAGATACTTCTATTGCCAAGCCTGATGAAAAATGGACTATAGTTACGAACCATAAGAACAAGGCCAGTGGCTCTGGGTCAGTTTCTAAAGGCCCTGAGTCAACTAAAGCTGTTTAAAACCCTTCAACAAAGGGGAAAGAGGCCTCGAAAGGGCCTAATAACTCTTCAGCATGGCCTAGGCTGAAGGCTACACCTCAACTTGCTACCATTATAATGGAACAACCAAAAGTCTATCCTCCTATGTCAAGACCTCAACGGCAATCTCATAGTCCTTCACCACCATTAGAAGAAGGAGAATATGTGTAGGAGAAAAGGAGAATCTCTTCTTCATATATTTAATTTGGGTCAGTCCCATTTGAATTTTTGCAAAAATTGCTTCTCCACCTTGAATAAGGAGGAGCTAGACTCTGACAATATGGAGGAGTTTCATCCATGAATTTTCTCTCATGGAATTTTCAAGGTTTGACAAACCTCTCCATAAAGTATTATGTTCGAGATACTTTGTAGAAGTATTGTGGTATTGAAGTGCTTTGTCTCCAAGAAGTTAAAATTTTTGGTTTTTTTCTTGCTTCGACGTGTCGCTCTATTTGGCCAACGAACCATATGTATTGTACTATTCATGAAGCTAGGCATGGAAGAGTCGTCACTCTTTTGTCCCCAAGGTGGCACTCTTGTTTTGTTGATCATGGGTATGACCCCACACATCGGCTTGTCTGGATCCTTCTCAATATTGATAATCACTCTTTTAGGATTATTAAAGTCTATGCTTCTAATGATGTTGTCGAATGCTCCTTTCTTTGGCATTAGATTGTTGATTCATTACCAATAGCCACTTGGATTTAGTGTGGGGATTTCAACATGGTTGAGATGGCGTATGATGAGGATGGTACTCTGTCATTCAGATGGGTAGCTGGTGAAAGGGTGTGGTTTTACATGCACAATAATTGGGGATTTTTTATCCCAATATTGGTTTCTACCATTCTCATTCCCTTTGGCACACTTAGTGTAACTTTAGGGCTGGCTTTGACAAGATTTGAGCGCCTTGATCATGCCATGATCTCGACTCAATCTTTTTTTCTGTTGAAGACTTGGGAAGCCGCTTTTTCTATGGTAGACAACAAGGCCCTGAGGATTGATGGCTTCCCTTCTGAGTTCTACATGGGCCTTTAGGACTATGTTGGCCAAGATCTTCATAAAGTCTATCTTGAAGCTTTTCATTTGAAATCTATGGGCAATATTATTAATAAGGGAAATATTTAATTCATACCTAAACTTGGAGATCCAGAAGACATTTGCAACTAGCAGCCCATCATGCTCCTTAATTTCTCCTACAAAATCATTGTTAAGGCTCTAGATTTGAAGATTCACCATCTTTTGCCTCAGATTGTGTGTGTGAAACAAACCATATTTAGCAAGTCTAGATTCATTCTCAACAACATCAATGCTATTTGGGAGGGTATGGAGTGGGCTAGGCATTCGGGCCAGAGAGCCCTCTTTCTCAAAATTTATTTTTCTAAAGTCTATGATCACATAGAATGGCCTTTCATTCTTGCCATGTCGAAAGCCTTGGGATTTGGGCCCAATTTTATTCAGGTTGTCCAAACGCTTTTTTCAGATGCCTCTGCTTGTATTACCATTAATGGCCACTAATCCTCCTCTTTTGGTCTATTCAATTCTATGTGGAAATGATGTCTTCTTGCTCCTCTTTATGTGCTTGTTGTCGAAGGCTTTGGTTACCTTTTGGCCAATGTTGTCTCCTAGTAGAGGGCTCAGGAAATTGCACTACCTAACTCCTAGTCTTAACTTGCTAATGGTAATTTCATTGATGATTCCTTCCTCACCCTCCTTGAGAAACAAGATAATATTAAGGTGGCTCTTGAGTTCCTTGACATTTTTTGTGATGCTTCTAGTTCCGCCATCCAATGGCATAAAAATTTGTGTTATAGAGAATCTATTTTTCCCACTCTTGATTGGCTGCAATAGTACAGATGGAAGTGGATTGGTCCAGGGGAAATCTTTCAGTTCTTGGGCATTCCCTTCACCTTTTAGGCTTCTCCTACTGTGTTGTGGGAAGTTGCTCTCTCCAAGATTGAGCAAAAGTTTGCCTACTAGATAACCAAGCCTCTCTCTCTAGCAGGAAAATTTCAAGTGTGCACAAAGATTCTGGTAGCCACTCATGTCTACTACTCCTCCTATTGGGCCCCCTCAAAAGTTCCCTATTCCAAGCTTGAAAATATTCTTCGAGACTTTCTTTGGACCTCTACAGAGTCCCATAAAGGGTTTCACCATGTTACTTGGGAGTTTTGTTCCCTTCCCTGAGACTCTGGAGGGCTTGGTCTTCTCTCCACTCAATGTCAAGGGACTTCCTTGTGTGTCAAATGGATTATCAGATCCCTTTCTAGAGATGAATCTTGGAAAATTCTTCTCATGCATTACATTCAATCAAGATTTCCTATTTACATACCTGCCTATAAGGGGATTGTCTTTCAAACCCTTTTGGTCATGAAGGAACCAATTCAAATCATGGGAAATTTTGTGGCCAAGAGCATTTGGAAAGCCTGGGAGGCGGTTGAGCCTTGGCTCCATCGGGTTGAACTAGGTTTTTTTGATGGGCTTTCGCTCAATCATCAAAATGTGTGGTGATCACATCTCTTTTCTAGTAATGATCAACCTCTGGCTAAGTCACCTTGGCTCAAGGTGCTAAGGTTCCATAAGAAATGTATTCAAACCTTGTTGTAGTTGTTCCACAAACCATAATGTGTATTATTCCATGGGAGGATTTTTGAGTGCTTTACAGACTTCAGAACCATGACCGTGATACTTTTGATGGTCTCGTGAATGCTATTCCTATAGAGTGTCTTCACAAGGTGGGAATTTGTGGGTCCAAGTCTAGGTGGAACGATTGGAAGTGGTACCCAGACACCCCTTTCACAAATTACAAGCAAATTCTTGGCTATATGTGGCTACCACTGCATTTTCCTATGATTGACAGTCTTAACCAAAGATGGCTTCTTCAATCCTCTGCTCATGTCTAGCGAAAAATATTTTTGCCATTTGGTTTGCAAGTGTTGAGCCGAAACTCGCTCACTTTGCTTGGTGTATTATTTTCCAAGGCTTGCCTATGGGGTCTCGACTTGTCCACTTGGGAGTTCAAGACCCTTTATTCCCTTTTTATGGGCAAGACGATTCTTTTGAGCATCTCTTTTGGTTCTGCACCAGAGCTCAGTAGTTTTGGACTTGGATTCATGATTTCTTTTGGCCTTTTAGACTGGAACCTGATGTGCAAGATAGTTGATGTCACAACTTGAATCAATTATTCAATTAATTATCGAACCAAGTGTGTCTCAGAGTTATATGCGATAAGGATGTCTATCAAGTATTTTTGGGGGGTTTGGCATTATAAACAGTGACTTTTGGTTTCAGTTTGACTCCTTCAAGAGCCTTTAGGAGCTCTCAGTATCTCTTCAAGAGTTGAATTGCAGCGACTAATTCCTAAGGATTGATTCTATCTTATTTCCTAATTCAAAGTTCTGTTGACTTATTTTTGACTTCATTTTGACTTGATTGAGACCGATTCATGGAAAAGATTAACATTTACTCTAATTCTTAACCTAAAATGCAAAATCCAAATTAATTCTATTTTGCTTCAAAAGAAGTCTATCTTAAGGTTTGCTGAAAAATAAATGCTATTTTAAAGAATAGAAATAAATTGCAAGGAAATGAAAATTAATCTAAAAAACATAAATACTAATTTCCATGAGTAGATTCCAAACAAGTTTCAGTTCCATCTTTCCATAAGTTCCCATCATTGCTTCTAATTAAGTCTAACATATAACTACCAAATGTAATTCCTATAAACAACATCTAAATCTTATTTAACCCAATAAACCTTACAACGAGTTTAACAAACCATTCTAAACATGATGAACTAATCTTGAAAGTGATTTAAACACAATTGTTAAAAAAATTTCAAAGAAAATTAACTATCTGGATTTAACATCCAATAACTAAAAATGATTCAAGTAGGCTTAACATTCTAGATTTAACATCTACACTTCAGATTTAATATTAATAAACAAAAATAACATCGATTCCTTTGGTTGAGTGGGCCCTGCTCTTCCTCCGGTAAGATCTTTAACACAATGATTCAAGTTAACTTCTTATCTTCATTCGAACTGATCAAAGTAGGACGCAAAATAGAGTATTGCAACCATTACAAAATTCTAATAAAAAACTATCTAACTCCCATCTAATGCTAAAGGATGTAGATTTATAAGAATATCCTTATTGAATTCAAAACATGGCATTAACTGCCAAAATTCAAGGCCCCTAAACTAGAGATTTAAATAAAACTAAAATAGGACTGAGAATAGACAAAGAGAAATATGCCAGATCAATGTTGGGACTAGAAGTTCCTAAATTGACTAAAAGAAGCTGATTTGGACTTTGGTGATTCATCATCCAGTTGGGCCAATCAATTGCATGATTGACTTCATGCGGTTAAATAGGGAGTTTAACTTTATCTTGAACTAAGCCATCATTCATCGGTTTTATCCTTGAATAAGATCCTTAAAAATAGGATACCAATTATGACAGTAAAATATTAAAACTGCATAAATAATTCATCATTATCACCATAAAAGCAATGCATTTAGTATAAAGCATTATCTCAAGCATATCTACCAATTTAGCCAAACATAAAGTAAAGTAAGTAAATATATTACTCTATAGTCTACTGCTAGTCATGTTAATTAACAAAGATAACAAGTCCTTTTAAACATAAATGATTAATTAAAAGTATCTATTGGCTGCTCATCATAACCCTTCTCCTAGCATATGGTTCTGTTGGGTGATTCACCTAGGCTTCTGACCAAGTATACCCAGCTTTGGAACACTTTCAGGGTGGAAATCCTCTTCAATATCTAGAAAGATCGAAATGCCTGCATATTTTCTCACACTCAAATGGATAAAAATGTTTCTTTGTATTCTAAAGCTATTATTTGCTCTAATGTGCTTCTGCAGATCCAAGTGCAAGCAAACAAAGTTCTGCTTGACGTGGCTCACCTTTAGGTGCTTCTGTATCATTGGGGAAATGCCTTGTGTATTGTGGCCTAGGTGCCTACCTCACCATCCTCTTCTCATGGTCGTTCACCCTCTCGGGGCCAACAAAGGAGTGGCTCTGGTCGCCCCCGCTTTCAGCCTCCTCCTTGGTATGGCTCCCGCCCTCCTCAGTGATCTCACTCTCCACCTCTGCGGACTAGCCAGGGGTGGCCCTCTGGAGGTGTTGTAGGGAATAGTGGTAGTAGTTCTAGGTGGCCCTCTGATACCACTCCTTGCAGTGGCTCTAGTTGGCCTACCAGCGGCTCTGGTTGGCTAGATTCTGGTAAAAGCTTTATGCGTCTAACACTTGCAATCTCACCCTAGCGTGAGGAAGATAAAGAAAAATAAAAATAGATTGATGATGGTTGGGGTCCTCCTCCTGATGTCACTTCCGACCCCACTAATGTATGGGGAAAACAATGGATAACAAAGACCCTCCTAGCTCTACTGGTATTGCTTTGGCCACTTGATGGCCTTTTTTATGTTTTCTTATGATTATGGATTTCTAGGCTAGGCCCAAGTGACTATTTATTTTTCTTTTCTGGGCTTTGCCCATGTGATTATCGGGGTATACCTTTCTACCACCCATCTTTTTTGTAAATATGTACTTTATCTTTATATTTTAATATAGATATTTGCCTATTCATCCAAAAAAATAAAAATGAGTAAAATATGAGTGTGGTTGCAAGTTAATTCAACAACATAATTTTTCTCTAAAAATGATGGATCCATTTCTCTCCAAATAGTGTTCTATTTATAGAAGATAAAATGAAAAAATGGAGGGTTGGGATCGAAAAGATTAATCAACGGTCCATGATGAAAGGTAGAAGAGGCATGGATCATGGATTCTCATCAATGGATGAGAATGCAAGATGAAAATTAATCAAGGGCTTGTGCATTTGGTTCAAAAAAACACACTTTTGACCTGTACACACAGGTTAGAAGGTGACTTGCTCAAGAGGTTAAATAATACTTGCAATTGAAGTTAAGTGGGAATATCCCTTTCTTAATTGATTGGAGGAAAGAGAATATTCCTTTTGGGATATTCTCATGGATAAGGAAAAGGTATTTTGAAAATTAAAAGAAATTTTTAACTGTGCAAAAAGGGGATAAGGAATATTCCATGGGAATATTCCCCTTTTGGAAGGAAATTAGTTTAATTGTTAATTAAACAAGTTTTAATCACACAATTAGGGGATTAGGAGAAATTAAAGTGATTTTCATTAAATTAAATGATTTAATGAATGGGGGAGAGATGAATGATATTTAATTAAATAAATTAGGGTTATTTAATTAAATAAGATGACTTATGGAATTAAATTAAATAGTTTGATTTATTTAATTTAATAAAATGAAATGTTAGCATGAAAGGGGGTGAATTAACCTGATTAAATTGATTAGGTTAATAGACGAGAATGACATAATTAATTAAATAGTTAGGCTAATTTAATAAATTAAGCGAAAGGGGGATGGGTTTAAGAGGAAATCATGTTAGTAAACCTATTTTGAGTGCATGATACCATTCAAGATATTTTTGAGTGTCCACAATAACCATGGTGATCATGATTGTTCTTCTTCTAATACCTCTTATGTTAGTGATGAAGGTATCTTGGTGAAAGAAGATACAATCATTGAGAATCATGGATGTCTTGTTTGTCCTTCTCCTCATCCCCCTTGGGAAGATATTTTGGCACAAGAAAATGAGATCATAGACACATTCCTAAACATTACCTTACCTAGTCTCCATTCATCCCTTGCTTGTGAGATTTTCCTAGTGAAAGAGGATGAAAAACATAGATAAATAATATGTTGCAAACATGAATGTCATTGCACTAAAAGATCAACCTATAAATGCCTCCTAACACAACCGCTAGATTTATACAAGATCCAAGATCCACAAGAGGCAGTTCAACCATGTCATGAAGCCTGAGCATCGCATTGGCCCACACCAAGGAGACCAAAGGCGACACCTTGCAACAATCTCCCCAGGGGAAGCGAGGGGTTCGAACCTGTGACCTTGGCTCTGATACCAATATTTGCAAAGACGGTTGTCGTTGCACCAAAAGATTGGCCTGTTAATGCCCGATACAACTGCTCGATTTATACAAGATCCAAGATCCACAATAGGTGGTTAAACCATGTCACAAAGCCTGAGAGTCACACTCACCCATGTCAAGGAGACCAAGGGTGACACCGTCCAACATAATACAATCACATTTATTCCTCTCCTAGTAACTATACTGGTTGCGAAGATGATAATTTGATTGGTGAGAATCTTATGTGTCTCTCTTCCCCTAGGGAAAACCTTATTGAATAGGAAATTCCAACCATTGATAACTCCCTTGCATGTGATGAAGAAATTTTAGAGGAACCAACCTTTGAATGTCATAGACAAGTGGTTTTTAGTTCTCCTAAAAACTATCCTCCTTTGGAAGATATCATGGTGCAAGACAATGCGATCATTAACACATGTCCTTCAAAGACTAGTAATGAGGATTCCTTAGATGAAGATGATGAAGAGACTTTAGACTCCCCTTCACTAAGACATCATGAAAAGTCTTATGAGGTTATGTACATTAGATATCCCTTGATGTACTCTCCTGAGCCTAAACTTATCATTTATTCACCCTCACAAAAACCATAAACTCAAAATAAACCTTTCCTCATACTTGAACCACCTAAGAAGAATGTGTCATAGAAATCGATTTATAACACTATTGCTCATACATATAACACTAGGAACAATCCTCAACCAAGACAAACACCTTCAACATCCCTCCCATTGCCTAATCCTATCCTACCCAACCCTATCTTACCAAGTCCTCCTCGCAGAAAGGAGTATGATCTTGTCAAACAATTAAAGAATACTCTTGCTAAGATATCATTATGGGAAATTATTCAAGCCTCCCCTCACTACCATAATATGATTCAAAATTCCTTACAACAATTTTCTATCCCTTCTATTGCACAACTGAATGACATAGCAGCAATGATTCAAGGAATAAATGTTGACATTGTTTTCCACCAAAGTGAGTTCCCTCCTTTGTGATGCAGATCTAGGAGGATTCAACAAAATATCTCACAAACCTTAAACAATAATCCAAAGCAATATTTGTATAACACATGCTAATTCATTCAATGTCACATTGGAATCATAACTATGGCAGCCCACAATTTAATGCAACAAACAGTCATTAATAACTTCCACAAAAAAATAATCAAGCCAATCGCTTTAGTGAGACTGAAGAAAACATAGCTATAGACCTTTCCTCCAATGTTTATGAAGATCCAACTGTGGCAAAGAATGTTATTTCATTTTCCCAAAAACTGCAAACCCTTGGTAGGGTTTAAACCTGCCCTCACTAAAATGGTCACAACTTATTCAAATCTTAATGATATTTGATGAGACTTGAAGAAAATTAAATTATATTCACATGGAAACAAACTCCAATTTTTTTTAGATCAAAATATTGAATGTACAATCTGTACCATCATGTTTTTCAGACTGCAAATTCTACACAATATTGTTAGAATATAGCAGTCTCACCAAAATTATCATAACTCCCACAAAAGTCAATAAAATTCAATCATAAAAAAATAATTGGAAACTAGAAACATAGATATTTCCATCCATATATGATAATCCATTATTTGTATCCATATCAAGCTGTACAATGCACAACTTCAACCTAGAAATAATGTAAAAATCAGAAAATGCACACAAAATTTGAGGTTGTCATTCATCAAACTTCAAAAATAATGTTTCCAACCCCCAATTCGAGTTTTTGAGGGTGTCTTTTGATATTTACAACCAAAACCAACCATTTTCAACTACCTTTTGATTATTTTGTTGACAAAACACCTTAATGACACTTTTTGACAAGTTGTTTGACAACTTTCTTGAGCAACTTTTACAATTTTTACAATATGGAACAACTTTAAACATTATTTGACAAATGACTTAAACTATGACTTCCGAAGACTCAAACACCTCTAAAATGGTTTGATAAACCTTATTATAAGACCCAATATACAAAATAGAGAAAATATTTACAAATGGTCTCATGGAGGCAAGAAATCAAACAGGTGCTCCAGCACCAAACTCTTGAGAGAAAAAGAATTCAAGCCCCTTTGAATTGTCTTCTTCCTAGTCTTCCAGTTATTTTGCACTTTATCCTTTGTATTTTCAATCATCTTTGGTCCTTTATTCCTCTTCTTCTTGTTATGCCTTCTTCTATCAATCATCTTTTCAACTTGGAGGTCCCAAAACTCTATCAAATCATCATACACTTTACTTTGTCCTTTATGACCTGCACATACATAGTTCAAACAAAAATCAAAAATAAAATATCGAGACCTTGAGGTCTCCTCCTTATCTTCTTGTACTTCAAACTCCTCTTCACCCATGACCAACTTATCAATATCATTTCCCTTCAAAATAAATTCACTTACAACCTCAATGTCCTTGTCTTCTTCTACCTTGATGATTTCCTCTTCCTCTTGTTCGAACTGTCCATTACCCACCGTAGTATCTCATTCTTCTTCAATGGATACATATTGTGCCGATAAGTCTTTTTCTTCATCTTTGACTGATTTTTTGCCTTCTTCTATTGTCTTTGCTTCTGCATAATCTTTTTTAGAGGCCATCTTAACCTCTTTAACATTGGTATATTCCAACTCCTTTGTGCTTCCCTAAGAAGTTGGTGTTCTTTGCTTAATCTTTCCAACCTTTGGCTTATCTCTTCCATGGATTTCTCAAACTCTATTTGTCTTGCCTTCTTTCTTTCTTTCTCTCTCAACTCTTTTTTCTCTCTTTTCGTCTTCCTTCATGAATCCTCAACCTACCAACATCTCTTCAAAAATTCCATCTTCACAAGTAAGTCTCTCCTTTCTTCCACTTCACCTTGCCTCACCTAGGCAATCGGGTTCCTTCCTCAACTTGCAAACAACCACACACACAAACCACTAACAACTTTCTCAGAGCATCTTCAGGCTCTTATACCAATTTGATGAAGATTTAGGAGGATTCAACAACATATCTCACAAACCTTCAACAATAGCCCAAAAAAATCTTTTTATAACACATATTATTAGTCATTCTATGTCACATTGGAAACATAACTATGGCAGTCCACAATTTTATGCAACAAACAGTCATTAATAACTTCCAAAAACTAAAAATAAAATCCAATCACTCTGGTGAGATTGAATAAAACATAGCTATAGACCTTTATTTAAATTTTTATGAAGATCCAATGGTGGCAATTAACATTATTGCATTTTTCCAAAAACGGAAAACCCTAGGTAGGGTTCAGACCTGCCCCCACTAAAATGGTCATAACTTATTCAAATCTTAATGAAATTTGATGAGACTTGAAGAAAATTAAAGTAGATTCACATGGAAAAAAACTTCAATTGGTTTTAGATCAAAATATTGAATGTAAAATCCATACCATCATGTTTTTCAAACTACAAAGTTTGCACAATATTGTTAGAATAGGGAAATCTCTCCAAAATTATCATAACGCCCACACAACTGAATAAAATTCAATGAGAAAAAAATAATTAGAAACTAGAAACAAAGATATTTTCATCCAAATATGATACTCCATTATTTTTATCCATAACAAACCGTACAATGCACAACTTTACCCTAGAAACAATGTAAAAATCAGAAAATGCACACAAAATTTGAGGTTTCCATTCATCAAACTTCAAAAATGATATTTCCAACCCTCAATTCAAGTTTTTGAGGGTGTCTTTATACATTTCCAACCAAAACCAACCATTTTCAACTACCTTTTGATTATTGTGTTGACAAAACACCTTAATGACACTTTGTGACAAGTTGCTTGACAACTTTCTTGAGCAAATTGAACAATTTTTACAATATGGAACAACTTTAAACATTATTTGATAAATGACTTAAAATATGATTTCCTAAGATTCAAACAACTCTAAAATGGTTTGATAAAATTGTTGGCAAGAGACGCTGCAACTGTCATCTGGTGTTGTCATTGATGGCAACTCTATGCATTGATATGGTGTGCATATCGTTATTCAAGCCTACCAGCAGTTAGATTAAATTTAGTCAAAGCATAATAGTGTATCCGGTAATTTAGCATTCATCAATCTATGCATCTCTAGCAATGGTTATGGAGGTATTATCTATCTTGTGCTCAATATGCAGTGGCTCATACCTACTATCACAAGAGTTAGGAAACTTGGCTGACATATTCTCAATTCTTCTTGTATCAAGGCTAACTTTACAAATATATTAAGTCTCGGATGTATGTGAGTTAATTAATTGAATATCTACATGCTTGTATATGTTTTTATGGGTCTTAGCCAAGCTATGTCCGACCATTGAGGATACACATTGTATATTTCTCCTTGTGTGTGCTGAGAGTTGTCATTTTCATAAAGCCGACAAAGTGCAATCAAATCTCATGTCGCGGATATATATACTTGATCTTCTATATCATTGTGGTGTGTGTACAAGTTGTGTGTGTGTCTAAATTGCAAGTTAGAGAAGAATAGAGGTATGAATAAGCATAGTTTCACTTATGTATAGAAGATTTGTGTGGTCTGTGTAAGCAAAGAAGAACAGTATTACAGAATCAGTCTGTAAGACAACAAATCAATTTTTGTACTTAATCTAGAACTGTAATCAGGCATTTTAGATGCTATCATCTCAGTTCAAATATTTAGATGGTCTTAATCTGAACTCTTTTCTTTGAGCAATGAGCTCTAGGTAGTGCATCTGAATGCAAGTGCATTCCCCTTTGTAATCTTCATTTTTGAGTATACTCAGAACTATACTTGTGGATTGGCCATCCATCCTGGTTTTTCCTTAACAAGGTTTCCACGTAAAAATCTTGGTGTTATGGTGTTGTGTTTACTTCTTTGTTTATGCATTACTGTTGAATGTTATTAATGTTGTGAAGTTAAAGATTGTTAAAAGTTGATTATTGGACAACATTGATTCACCTCTCAATGTGCCTTGTTTCCAACAATTGGTATTAGAGCTAGATTCTAAGAAGAAGAAGTCTAACTCAATCCTTGAAAGAATAATCTGAGGTATGCAGTCGATTGGATAATGAATTCAAAATGTCGAGAATCAATGAAGAAGCACTTGAAAGGCAGTTGGATGATCTCAAAAATGAACTTGCTATTGCAAATGAGTACAAAGAAAAGTTCAAAGCCAGTTCTTCCATGCTTGATGAACTGATCTATAATCAAAGGACTCATGATGAAAAAACAGGTCTTGGATATGTAGAAGGAGAAAGCTCAAAAAATTGACAAAGGAATCACAGTCAGAGGAATTCAGGACAAAGACAATTCAAGCAAGAAAATCAAATGAACCGACCTATAAGGTATCTGGTAAGACAACCTAATGCTCAAAAATTTAATGGATACTGTTTTAATTGCAAAATATTTGGACACATGGATTCTCAATGCAGAAGTAGGATGAATCAAAGTGGTCCACATTTCTCAGGTCGAATTTTCAATTGTCACAAGATTGGTCATAAGTCAAATGAATGCAGAAGTATGATGAATAAATTTCATAGGAGTATTAGATGTTACACATGCAACAGACTTGGCCATGCTGCTAACCAATGCAGATCAAGAAGAAACCAATGGAACAATTCTTCTGAAAAGAAAAATGTTGTATGCTAGAACTGCAACAAGCTCAATCATATTGCAACACATTGCTAGAACATAAAAGGTCTAGTAAATCAAAGGAAAAATGTGCAGAAGGATGTGAAAGGAAAAGGTAAGATCACTATAGATGAAATTAGGCAAAAATTGCAAAAGAAATGGATAAATAAATAAGCCTCTACTGAAGAAAGTGTGCCAGCTCCAAAACCTACTTCTGGGAATTCCTCCAAGCATTAGTCTCAGACCCTTGGCCTAGGGGGAGAATTAAAGAAAATTAGATGGACCCCTAATCGGAAAGTAATACCGAATTTGGATGGACTTAGTAGATGCACAAATGATCAACTAATGCTACTGAACTTATTATTGCAAGTGGTATGTCAAATTGGAGGTTCGCAGATGACTTATTTGTCATAGTGTACAAATATAGTGTAACCAGAGGTATTATGGAAAACACATTTATTGCATCAAAAGGCTTAGGTATACAAGTGATAGAAGGTCACTTTCACTCCTCATTTGTCACTTTTCTACCTAGAGTGAAATATGTTGGAGAGCTCGAGGCGACCCTAAGGAAAATTGAGGCAAAAATCAAGTGTGAAGGAGATTCAACGATTAATTTTCCATCCGATAGAAAAAGGTATTTATCAACAACTTCTCAGTTTTTGTGATTTGCAAGATGAATACTCCTTTAGTTGTGAAAGTTCAGGATAGACTTTGTCCCCAATTTAAACTGCATCCTCACAAGTCTTTAGAGACAAACCCACTAGGGGCATTTTCGTCAGTTCCGCATGGAGTGATACATACAAAGGATATTAGGGTTTATATACATGCAAACATTGAGGATTTGGTAAGCAATCAACTTATGAATTTGTAGAATAATCATATAGTTGATGAGGATTTTAGTATAAAATCGAAACATCAAATCCTAGAATCGAAGATATTTATTTCGATGGTTAAATTTCTCATGTTCATGGAGTCAGAGTGGGTCCTCTATGTCTTGAGTTGAGTGCATGATGAATTCATGTGGCTTACTATTCCCTTCAAAATCACTAAGGAAGCCATTAGTGCAGTAACAAGATTGAATTCTTCCAATGGTCTACCTGTCCTAAAGTCAGTAAAAAGTCAAACCGTCACCGATGCCATAGGCTCGAAATATGACAGGAGAGCAATGACTGTTGATAATATTGCTGACATAAATGTCAGATTTGCATCTATGGTAATAGGCTATAAGATTTACCATTCTAGCTGGGAAAACAATGTATCTAGTACGAAAATTTACACCGCCTACCAAATGGTCAAAGAAAACATGGACTATGACCTCTATGAATTATTAAGAAGCCAGTTGATGGAAAACCTTGTGAAGATCAAAAAGGACAAGAAAAACTCATTTAAATATGGCAGTCTACTCTTATGTCTATTTTTCTATTTCATGGAGGAAGTTCTGAGTGTTGGTAAAGTTCAATGGTAGAGAAAATTCGGGTAGCTGACAGATCCAGAACCTATTATTCAATTTCACAGATATGAAAACCATAAATTTAGAAATCTGGGGTAATTTAAAAACCTTTCAAGATAGAATGCAAGCAAGGGAAAGAATTCCCACCACCATTGTGGAGAAATATAAAGACTCAATTTGCTTCATGGTGAAAATTGATCAATGTCTGATGGAAGCAATAGATCCAAGAACTATTTGGATCATACCGATGGGCTATGAAGTTGAGGAAAATATTTTGGAAATGTATGCTCAACATCTTTTAAGCAAACCTCATGATCCGTTCAATGAGAGATTTGGCACTTATGTAGAAAAGAATACCCAAATCCATAATGAGCTCAAGAGACTAGATGCAACCAAAAGAATAAGAAAAGAAGTCAAAGCTATTGTAGAATGTTTGGGTGTATCCGCGGAGCAACTAAGTAAAGTCAAGAAGAAAAGGGAGAGAGAAGCAACAATAGGGTTTACTACCGGAAAAGGAACAAAAGCTCAATCATCTGGTCCGACAACACAACCTATATAAATTAGAACAATCAGAAGCTCGACATCTCACTTAGCTCTTGCAGTGATATCTGCTACTATGAAAAGTGAAGGCAAAAGATCTAAAAAGGAAGCACAGGGAAAGAAGAGAAAAAGAAAAAGAGTCTACATGATTGTTTCTGATGATGAGGAAATAAAAGCTGATGAAAAAGTCAAGGAGATCAAGCAGCAAGGTACTAAAATAGCTTTGGTACAAAAACCCTCTGGTCTAGATACTCAGGCGATGAAGAAGACCAAAAATAATTCACCTAGCATGTCTGTCGACCAAGTCAAAAAAGCAATGATTTCAGATGGAAATCTTAAACTGCTCTCTCAATGGTATGAATCTTTCTCCGAATCTGATAAAATAATTTTAGAAGAAGCTACAATAAAGTACATGAATAATTTCAACAATTTTTTGGTTGAAATTATGTCTAGCCTCCCAAAAGGTCTATATGGAATTTTGGAACCAAGGAGATTAAGTTCCCTAACTGAAGAAGAAAGAATGAGAGAAAGAGTTCTTGCTGAATTATGTCTGGAAATGTCTGTGGAAGAAATGAAAGCATTCTTGAACAAGTCTAAGAAGTAGTTCAAAGGAAAATCAAGGGTAAATAAAATGATGATTGGTCTAATAGATGAGGTCACTCGAGAAACACATCAAATTTTGAAAGATTTGTTATTAAAAGACAAAATCAAAATTGTATCTGAGGAGACTCATGCAGATAATATCTCATCTAACCCAATTCAAGATGTAGAAGTAGAAAACCCTGATGCTACTGAAGACTTCGATATCTCTCCTTCAGAAATCAACATAGAAGTTGATACAAATATAAATGCACAAGTTAAATCGGCAAAGAATATTGAAGAGAAGTCAAAAGCTTCAGCTGAGGAAATACTAATCGAGGAGAAGAAGGATAATGTCAAAACCGCTTTGATGTCAACAAGAGACACTATTGAGTTTGTAAAGAAATTCTTGATTGCACAAAAGGAGGAAATGGATCCAGAATTGATTGAAGGTCCTATTAACTTATCTACCCTAAGCCCAATCGGGCCAGAGAAGAGCTACTTCAATCACAAATTGAGGATAGTGAACTACTGAATCTGCCATCCGGAGTACTAAATAAAATAATTTCATATTATGAAAAAGATTCAATTGAGACTCACTTTGAGTCACTAGAAAAGTCAGCCATGACAAAAGTACAAAAATAATTCAATGCTAAGAGGTTCCAAGGAGTAAAAATGTTGATTAACCAAGACAAAAACTTCTTAACTACATGCATTAAGAATATGTGGAATTCTTTATCAGAAGGAGGGAAGATATATAAAGCATGTCTATCCTTTTTCAAAATTCACAGAAGGAAATGAAAAGAAGATCAAAGACTTGAAAGACAAGATAAATGCTATCTCTGAAGCATTTGATCCGGTAGACTCTAGCATTGGGAAAGTAGAAGGAGAAGTGATGTCTCTGCTCAATAGCGTAAAAGGTTTACAACATGAAAATGACAAGATTAATTCCAGAAGCTATGAACTTTGTACCATAATTTGTCCCAAACTTGACATACTGTCAAGTGCCCTAAAAGAAGGAGAAGACTCTATAGGAGTTGTTGATCCGACGAACCTGGAGACCACAGAGACACAATCCTATTTGATATGTGGTCACATCACAATCTTGGAAAGTCTAAAAAGCATTTGGGATGTAAATCTGGTGTAGCTAAAGAAAGACTTTACTGACATCTTTCAGCTCATGTAAGCTACAGTTTTTGCACAACAATTTTTTTTGGTGATCCTTTTTCGGCATTTGATCCCGACCTTTTCCATTGATTTAAAAGGGGGAGAAGAAGTAAAGTGAAAAATTCTCAATCATCATAGGAGGAGAATTGCATTTTTTTTTAACTTTTTGGTAGTAGTACAGTCTATCTTGGTACTTGGTCTAGCACTTAGCCATTTTTCACTAAATTTTTCCATCAATGCCAAAGGGGGAGATTGTTGAAAAGAGACACTACAACTATCATTTGGTGTTGTCATTGATGGCAACCCTATGCATTGATATGGTGTGCATATCGTTATTCAATCCTATCGGCAGTTAGATTGCATTCAGTCAAAGCATAACAATGTATCCGGTAACTCAACATTTATAGATCCATGCATACAGTTCAGGTTACCATTTTTTGTTGCACATCTCAGGCAACAATTATGGAGGTATTATATATCTTGTGCTCAATACGTAGTGGCTCATACCTACTATCAAAAGAATTAGGAAACTCGCCTGATGTATTCTCAGTTCTTCTTGTATCAAGGCCGACTTTATAAATATATTAATTCGTGGATGTATGTGAGTTGATTAATTGAATATCTACATGCTTGTATATGTTTTTATGGGTCTTAGCCAAGCTATGGCCGACCATTGAGGATATGCATTGTATATTTCTCCTTGTGTGTGCCAACAGTCGTAATTTTGATAAAGACGACAAAGTGCAATCAAATCTCATGTCGCGCATATATATAATTGATCTTTCGTATCATTGTGGTGTGTGTACAAGTTGTGTGTGTGTCTGAATTGTGAGTTAGAGTAGAACGTAGGTATGAATAAGCACATTTTCACTTGCGCATAAAAGATCTGTGTGGTGTGTATAAGCAAAGTAGAATAATATCACAGAATCAGTCTGTAAGACAACAGATCAATTTTTGTACTTAACCTAGAACTGTAATCAGGCATTTTAGATGCTATCATCTCAGTTCAAATATTAAAATGGTCTTAATCTGAACTCTTTTCTTTGAGCAGTGAGCTCTAGGCAGTCCACGTGAATGCAAGTGCATTCCCCTTTGTAATCTTCATTTTTTAGTATACTCAAAACTATACTTGTGGATTGGCCATCCACCGTGGGTTTTTCTTAACAGGGTTTCCACGTAAAAATCTTGGTGTTATGGTGTTGTGTTTACTTCTCTTTTTATGCATTACTGTTGAATGTTATTAATGTTGTGAAGTTAAAGAATGTTAAAAGTTGATTAATGCACAAAAGTGATTCACCCCCCCCCCCCTTTAAGTGTGTCTTTTTTCCAACAAAACCTTATTATAAGACCCAATACACAAAATAGAGAAACTATTTACAAATGGCCTCATGGAGGAAAGAAATAAAATAGGTGCTCCTGCACCAAACTCCCGAGGGAAAAAGAATTCAAGCCCTTTTGAATTGTCTTCTTCTTGGTCTTCTGATTACTTTGCACTTTATCCTTTGTCTTTTCAATCATCTTTGGTCCTTTCTTCCTCTTCTTCTTCTTATGTCTTCTTCTTTCAATCATCTTTTCAACTTGGAGGTCCTAAACCTCTATCAAATCATCATACACTTCACTTTGTCCTTTATGACCTGCACATACATAGTTCAAAGAAAAATTAGAAACAAAATATCGAGACCTGGAGGTCTCCTCCTTGTCTTCTTGTACTTCAAACTCCTCTTCACCCATGACCAACTTATCAATACCATTTCCCTTAAAAACAAATTCACTTGCAACCTCAATTTCCTTGTCTTCTTCTACCTTGATGAGTTCCTCTTCCTCTTGTTTGAACTATCCATTACCCACCTTACTATCTCATTCTTCTTCCATGGCTGCATATTGTGCCCATAAGTCTTTTTCTTCATCTTTGACTGAGTTTGCTGCCTTCTTCTATTGTCTTTGCTTCTATATAATATTCTTTAGAGGTCATCTTAACCTCTTTGACATTGGTATATTCCAACTCCTTTGTGCTTCCTTAATAAGTTGGTGTTCTTTGGCTAATCTTTCCAACCTTTGGCCTATCTCTTCCATGGCTTTCTCAAACTCTATTTTTCTTGCCTGATTTCTTTCCTTCTTTCTCAACTCTTTTTCCTCTCTTTTCATCTTCCTTCGTGAATCCTTAGCCTACCAACATATCTTCAAAAATTCCATCTTCATAAGCAAGTCTCTCCTTGCTTCCACTTCACCTTGCCTCACCTAGGCAATTGGGTTCCTTCCTCAACTTGCAAACAACCATGCACACAAACCACAAACAACTTTCTCAGAGAATCTCCAGGCTTTGATACCAATTTAATGTAGACCTAGGAGGACTCAAAAAAATATCTCACAAACCTTAAACAATAATCCAAAGCAATCTTTGTATAACACATGCTATTAGTCATTCTATGTCACATTGGAAACATAACTATGGTAGTTCACAATTTTATGCAACAAACAGTCATTAATATAGCTATAGACCTTTATTTAAATTTTTATGAAGATCCAATGGTGGCAATTAACGTTATTGCATTTTTCCAAAAACTGCAAACCCTAGGTAGGGTTCAGACCTGCCCTCACTAAAATGGTCATAACTTATTCAAACCTTAATGAAATTTGATGATACTTGAAGAAATTTACGTATATTCACATGGAAAAAAACTCCAATTGGTTTTAGATCAAAATATTATATGTAAAATCTGTGCCATCACATTTTTCAGACTACAAATTCTTTACAATATTTTTAGAATAGGGTGGTCTCGCCAAAATTATCATAACTCCTACACAACTCAGTAAAATTCAATGAGACAAAAAAAATTGGAAACTATAAATATAGATATTTCCATCCATATATGATACTCCATTATTTTTATCCATATCAGGCCATACAATGCACAACTTCAGCCTGGAAACAATGTAAAAATCAAAAAATGCACACAAAATTTGAGGTTGTCATTCATCAAACTTAAAAAATAATGTCTCCAACCCCAAATTCAAGTTTTTTATGGTGTCTTTATACATTTCCAACCAAAACCAACCATTTTCAACTACCTTTTAATTTTTTTTTTGAAAAAACACCTTAATGACACTTTTTGACAAGTTGCTTGACAACTTTCTCGAGCAACTTTTACAATTTTTACAATCTGGAACAAATTTAAACATTATTTGACAAATGACTTAAAATATGACTTCCTAAGACTCAAAAACCTCTAAAATGGTTTGATAAACCTTATTATAATACCCAATACAAAAAATAAAATAACTATTTACAAATGGCCTCATGGAGGCAAGAAATCAAACAGGTGCTCTTGCACCACTTTGGAAGTGCAAAAACAACATGATTCTTTCATGATAACAGCTATCCACAAGATAGTAGGGATTAAGTGAACCATTTTTTACAATGGCTCAGCCCTTAATGTGTGTAGTGTGATTCTTTTGGATAGGCTTGGTGTGGATAGATCAAAAATTCAACTTGCCTCTTTATCCATTAATGGATTTGACAATGTTGGAAAATGACCACTTGGTATGATTAATTTACCTATTATAGTTGGAAAGGCCACATTATAAACACTGGTCCATGTTATTCCTGATGATCTTTCATATAACCTCCTTTTAGGGAGACCATGGATTCATGAAATGAATGGTGTGCCTTCTACTTTGCATCGTATCATTAAATATGTCTACAATAACAAAATGCACATACTCAAGGCCGATCCCGAACCAAACAGTTGTTTGAACATTGATAAAAACATGGAGAATCCTTTGAAAACATTAACACCAACTACACAAGTAGATCCCTTCCAACAAAAAAATAAAGAAAAATACATAAAAGAAGTCATGAAGCTATTAGAAGATGATTCGGGTTCCTTGGATTTCAAACCTACATTCATGGGAGAATACAAGATCATAAACAAAGACTCTGACAAGGGAAAAGAAAAAGATGTAATGTCAACACAAAATTCATAAAACCCTTCGAAAGCATCCACCTCAAAAACTTTAGAACAAATGACAACATACACAACAAAATTTGATGAAATTGACTATCAACAACCACTGAATCCAAAAGAAATGAACAAGATTTATGGAAGAGGTTATGAGCTTATGAAACAACTTGGATATAGTGGATGTGGTGCTATAGAACTAGTTATTTGTGTCCCTATAGAGTCTCACATGCAAGAAAATACTAGTGGTCTTGTTTATTGTCCTGCAAAAGAAACAAACAAGCTTTCACTCAATATCAACACTCTTACAAAAGATTTCTCTAAGCCGACTTTAACAATAGTGTATCCTAAATTGATAGACACTAGTGGTCTTGATTATTATCCTTTGAAAGAAACAAAGAAATCCTTGCTTAACATTTTAATGTCATCACGTAAAACACTTACAATTCAAGTTCGACAGATTTTACATCTTTTAAAGAAGAGAACAAAATCTCACAATCTAAAGAGTCTTGTGTACATGTATGACAACTAATACTAAGCAAGAGATATATTTTTTCGTAAAATAAAGGAA
Source organism: Sequoiadendron giganteum (assembly GCA_007115665.2). Classification (NCBI taxonomy): domain Eukaryota; kingdom Viridiplantae; phylum Streptophyta; class Pinopsida; order Cupressales; family Cupressaceae; genus Sequoiadendron; species Sequoiadendron giganteum. Next base: position 22,309,754 of record CM021108.1, on the reverse strand, counting down.
CATCTTCTACCATTGATCAAGAGGGTATCTTGTCGAGACTCCTCCAAGAACATGAAATAAATTTTACTAGAAGAATTAATTTTGTGCATATCATAGAGTTCATGGTCATGCTACTAATGAATGTAAGACTTTAAGTGATAAAATCCAATATCTTAAGGATTTTGGTGCTCTTCCTTGTGTTGAAGCACCTAATTCCTCTGATTCATACTGATTTTTATGGAAGCATGTTCCTCATCAATCATTTTTTCTCATCCTTGTCTTGCACGAAGTGGGGGCAAGCAGTTAGGTAGCCTTGTCCTTGTATGTCACCTGTCATTGCCTCTTTTGGCTAGTTGATCACCTTTCATGTATGTAAGAGAAAGATTGGGATGTGGATGACATGCCTTAAGTTGGCTTACATGTGACATACTAAGTTATACATTATGGGCGCAACCTCTTCCCTTCTCATGACATAGCTTATTGGAAACATATGATTGGCATAGGGCTTTTCAAATAAGCTCTCATGTCTTCTTCTACATTGAAGAGATTTCTCATAGTAATGGTGTTAGAAACCACTTTAAAGTTTATTGTGTTATTTTATTTCTTCCTGTGATGCGTTCCTTTCTTGGTGGTGTCATTGGGTCTGATTTCCTTCAAGAGCATGATATTTCTTTGATTTTTCCTCCTTTCGAGACGTTAAGCACAATGTTCCCTAAGAAGAGACCTCGCATGAACTAAGAAAAATCCCTTTGAACATCCCTCTTTCTTATTGTGTTGCATATTTATACCTTATTAAAGTCATTGAGGTATGGCTTTGATATGGTTCCTTACGGCTCACCTAGTGAGCAACTAGCTTCACTAGCCCTTGTGAGCATGCATTTTTCTTTGTCCTTATCATAGTCATGGGGATATGACTTTGGTATGGATTTCTTGGGGCTCACTTAGTGGACAACTAGCTTCACTAGCCCTTGTGAGCATGCATTTTAGTTTGCATAGTGGACAACGCGTTCCTCTTGTAAACCCTTTTTGGACAAACAACCTACACTCGGTCCACTGCACATTGTATAGCCAGTCAAAGCTTGATTCGTAGCATTTTTTTTCTTTTCTTTTCTTTTCCTTTTTCTATCTTTGATGGTGTATTCTTGGGATTTGGTTATGGCTTCATATATCATCTACAAGTGTGTTCCATTATGCCTATGTTGGTCTATCATAGGATCTTAATCCTGGGGACTTGAACATCCTCTTGGTTATTATCATCCTATCTTACTATAATTTGTACATTTGAACCCCTCTTGACTGTGTGGTTGGCTACTTTAGTGTGAGTTTGAAGAAAGTTCATCCTCTCACTAAAGTGGGGGCTAAATGAACTGTAGTAAAATGCATACCCTTGCATTTTCAAACTTGTTTGGGCCCGTTTTTCTTTATTCATCTTTATTTATGTCTTAATTGGTCCTATTTTGCATCCACAAGCCTAATAAACTATATCTTTTTATGGCTAATCCTGACAAACATCAAAGGGTTAATGATAATTTAATGATTATAGTTGTGTGTCCCTAATTTTTGGGTCGAGACTAAGATGCACCTTGGGATGGTCATTTTAAAAGCACATTAAATGGGCCCCTTTTTGGAGTTTGTGCCTTGATTTTCAAACCTCGGGACTAAGATGCCACCTAGGGCATCTTAGTCCCCCTCAAGTTATTTTTGGGATTTAATTTTAAATCTTGGTGTGATTTAGCCTCCTTTAATTAACGAATTCATATGTCGGCTTGTTGTGGTGTAATTTCGGGATATTAAGCATGGATAAGTATAAATACAAGGCTCTTCCACTCATTTTCTCCTAAAAATTAATCATGTGACCTAAGACTTTATTGAGAGCATTCATACATAATTGATTTCACAAGAGTATTCAAGAGAAATTCATCAAACATTTGGAGCCATCATCAAGATTCAAGCATCATGTCAAAGATATTCTTGTATCATGTGTGTGTTTTTGAGCTAATATTTGTGATGTAGGGTTTTTATTCAAGCAAGAAATTCAAGTCAAGATCTACATTCAAGCTAGCCACTTCACATAAGTTTATAGATTCTATAACAAAGGTTTGGTGAGTTGCAACATAGCACTTTGTTCATTCATCATTTCCCTTCATTATTTCATTTCGTTCCAAGGTTTAATTACCAACAAGGGATTTGACCAAGGCAAACCCCCATTTACTAAAAATCAACAAGTTTTTCGTCCCTTGTGTGTTTATGTTTACAGATTTAGGTTGAAGATCATTTGAAGTGAAAAGTTGCAAAGATGCATTGCAATGTTGTCATCTTCATGAAAAGTCACCTACAAACCGAATTTGGAAGTTTCAGGACCTGAGATCTGAGAAGAAGGAAATACAGACCTTGGACCTCAGGATCACATTCTAAAATTGCAGAAATTCAGATCAGGACTAAGAAGACAGTAAGGGCGTCTTAGTCCTCTTGGTGGTATTTTGCAGAGATTCTTTGAGATTTTGTTCCATCCGAAGATTATGTATCTACCCCAAAAAATAGTAGTAGGACTAAGACAATAGTAAGGATGTCTTTGTTCTCCCTAGCATATTTTGACAACATTTTTGCATTTCCAGAATCCTCATCACATTTCAAAACTTCCCAGGTACATGCATCCTAACTTTTTGTTACCTAATTTTGTCATTTGCACTCATTATTTGGCTTGCATTACTAGGTTTTTTGAGTTGAATATCAAGTTGTCTTTTCCAATATTTTAAATGGTGATGAACCCTTTGAAGCCTAAGGAATCTTCCTAGGTCTCCCTTGTTGAGAATTGACTCACCTTTGTGTTGATATTCAACCCAATTTGGGATCCTAGGTCATCCTTGAATGTTAGTTGGAGAAAAGTGGTGTTCTATAAAGTATCTATTTTTTCCAATGGTTCACTTATAAATATGAAAGTCAAGAGCACTTATAAATATGTGTCAGATTATTGATGATTTATGACTAATGTGCACAACAAAGATCAATCAAACTCTTACAAAAATTACTCGGTGCCAAGTTTTCAAGGAAAGATACACAAAATGATGTTTGAATTTTAAATGCTCTTATTTTGGAATAAACAATCATATTACTACATGAAATGAGCTTTTTATTAAAAAAAACATTATAACAAAAACATATAATAAGTTTTTATATCCGTAGTAAATATACAAGTTGTAATGATGTTGATTATAGTTGGATGTTACACATTAGAAGTCTTTGTCTTTTGTTCAATCTTCACAGATTATACAACTACTTTCAAAAAAATTAAACTTTATCTTGAATATTCTAAATTTTTTATAATCAAAATATCATATTTCATTATTTTATAGATTACTTTGTTTTCTAAAAGTGATAGATCTATAATAAAATTCTTAAATTTCATCCTTTAAATTTTAATAATAACTGTTTTATGCAATTAAATATTTAACTTTTAAAAAATATATAAATAAAAAATATTCTAGAATACCAACTCTAGAAAGAAAGTTAAGTATGGATTCAAATATGGTAGATCATTTTGTCTTGTATGCAAAACATAATAGTTAAAATCCCACATGATGCTTTATAATATTACTATAGGAAAACATTGGTATTTTGCTTGTAAAATAAGCTTAGTTAGGGAAATTGAATATTACAGTGTTGTATGGTTCCAAACTAAAAGCCAAAAAATAACAAACACATATAATTTATTATATAGTGCGGAGCATAACAATTGAGGATTCCTGGATCGTACTATGAAGATCCAAATCCCTCAAGCAAATCTACTTACATTATTCTTCAAGAGTTCACGAAATAGACAAATTACAATATACTGAAGCTAAATTTCTATAAATGTGTTATTGGACCTACTATAGCTATTATCTCAAGCTCTTTCATCTTCTAGATTACAAATGGACATCCTGCAATAAGTAAACAAAAACAGTAAAGTGAAGGAATAGTAGTAGTTATACAATACTAAAACATGCAAACATAAATCCAAGAACAAGCTACGATGTACAACATCTAATATAATAACATGGATGATTGAAGATCAAATGTACAATAAATGAGGTACCTTGTAATGGTGTCTCGCTTCTCAGCTAATATGAAGGGGGAGACTTATAAAGATAAGTAGGTGGTGTGAAGACTTGGGTTGTGGACTTTGGAGGTGGATCTACAGGGAAAGGTTGAGGCTTAAATACCGTAGCTATAGGTGGGTATGCAATGAAAGGTTGAGGCTTAAATATTGTAGGTGTAGGTGGTTCTTGAGGGAAAGATTGAGGCTTAAATAGAGTATGTGGAGATGAGTCTGCAGGGGAAGATTGAGGCTTAAATACCGCATGTGGGTGTGGAGGTTTGTAATTCGGTGGTATAAAAAATGGGACTAGGGGTTTCTTAGACAAATGATCAGGGTGGGGAGGAGGAGAATTTTTGGGTGGAGTGTGGAGTGGTGTAGGATTGAATAGAGGATTCATTGTAACTGGTTTTGGAGGAGAAATCTCATAAATAGGTGGACGTGGTGATTTTTCAACCTGGTAAGGAGGAGAAAGAGGCTTTGGAGGGGGCTTCTATGCAAAAAATTATATCTCCTTACTCTCTTTCCTTTTATTATGTCGAAGGTGTTTCTAATATATCTTCTTACTTCTTTTTCTTTTATTATTTTGAAGGCGTTTCTTATATGAAGTGGATGACCTTTTTTTGAAAATCAATGGTTTAAAGTTACAAAGAAGATGCAAGATATTGAAATGATCTCAACCATCAAATTTTCATATAATATATAGCTAGCAATCACACCTTGGTGTGCAATGGGTACGCCAAAAAGGTCTAGAAGATCAATTAAGAAAAAAAATGGTCTAACTTTTGCATACAATTTTGCACTACATGAGGTCAATTAGTAGACTAGATTTAGTAAATGATGTTGTTTGTGCAACAAAAGTCTTAATGTAGAAGTGATAGCTTCAAATCAACTATGGCAATAATAGAAATGACAGATACAAAAATACTTGTAGAGTGTTTAGATGCATCATTTAATACATAATATATGACAAATATTTAGTTGCATCAATAAATCAATGATAGTATGATAATTGATAAAAAACAAAGATTATAGATAATAATTCAATAGCAATTATTATAATCTTGACAAGAACTCATAAAAATTTAGAATACCTCTAGTTATTACAATGTGTAAGATTTTTTCAACCAATAAATTAATTTAAAATTTAATGAAATTTACACTCTATAATCAGTAAAAACCTATACAATTGTCTTAATTTCACTTCATTCTATAATCTGGTTGATTGGGAGATCAACCATATTTTCCTCTTCATAATCCAAACAAGAAGTACACATGATTTACCTTTCTAAAAAAATTCTTTTTTATTACATACATACCTTATTAAAAATGGAATAAATGATGAAAGTGAGATCCTCCACATACATCTGATATACCAAACAAAAATGTTCAGAATAAAACAAATTATTTGAAAAATTTATAAATTTATAAAAATTAAAGTTGATAAGCATACTCTTATTACTTCTTTTAAGAAAAAAGAAATACAAATAATTATCAAAATTCGTAAGTCAAACCTCTTTAAAAAACAGTCCACCAAAGATATAATTAAGAGAATATAACATTTAAAAAATAAGGAACTAACAAAATACGTTGTAGAATGAAATTGCATAATGACAGTAATTTAAAAAGAATGGAAACCATAATAATTTATGTAGTGCTAATTTATTTTAACATTCATAGTTCATTGTCTAATTAATAACTCTTCTATTTTATGGACATTTTCTTGAACTTCCAGAGATTTAAAAATCAACATCAACGACTATGCTAACATTTTCATAAAGGAAAAAACTTGAGAATTTTTATATAACTCTGACATCCTGATTTCCTTTTTTACCATTCATACTCTTATCTGACAACCACATGGTATCATAGCATTATATTTATTCTAGGTATTATTTATGTGGAGGTATAGGTGAGGCATGTCAAATGTCAAAACTCCCTTGAAAAATGTGCTCTAAAGAATGCAACAATTGCTAGAAATGTGCTAACAGGCCACATTAAATTGTATTGAGCACCTACCATGTCATGTCAATGCTCCCACAGTTACATGAGAACAACAAAAACATCCACATGCCCTAACTAAATTTCACTTTTTGCATGCATATTGAATATGGACTCTCCACTGGAAATTTTACTGGGTGCCACAGTGCACATGCATTAAATATGACCTTAGTTTTCCTTGTTCCTTCTTTTTGATCCCTAGATTTGTATTGGAAATTTTGTTTACAAAATAGGACTTCTCTTGCTCATAGTCAAAGTGCTATAGATTTCCTACAGGCATATATCTTATATGGCAAGCAACCCATAGTATTTTTGCTCCATCTATCGAGTGAGAGGTTTTTTTGTGTGTCAAAGTTCATACATTTAATGGCCTTCATCGCATCCTCCCACTTTGCTTCAATCCCCTGATCTATTTTAGATAGTCTGTCAAACAGTTTGCATGCCCTATCAATGCTTCACCATTTTCATATATGCATAACATGCAAAACTAGGGAGGATAGCAGTAGTAGAATCAAAAGGTCTAACTTATAGTTTGCAAAAATGGGTGGTGTAAAGAGGTATCGAATCATTTCAGTTGATATATTTGTTGTGCAGGGTTGTGATGGAATGGAATGTGTACAATGAATGTGAATAGCAACTTAAAGAAGTTGCAAGTGCAGTTATAGGAAGTAGACTTGCTAGAAAAATCACAGAAATACAAAAAAATAAGAATGAATGAAAAATGCTAGAAAACTAGGAATTTCATTATTAGTGTGTTTCTGAATTTCATTTTATTCTCATTTTGAAGTAACATCGCTAGTTAGATTGTTGCTGCAAAGGTTTAGGAGTGTAATACATTTTTTGATTGACGTGTTTATATAGCTTTGTTTTGCACTCAAAAATCCCACAATTATGTGGAACATTTATATCTTGGTTGTTCAATAAAATTTTTTTGAGGAAACATTCATAAAAGTGATGAATTAATTTACATTTCCACTACTTTTTAGCAATTCACCCAAGGAAAAATCAAATTAATCATAATTTGGATATTCCCTAACTGTTTCAATTTCCACCTATATGATGATTCTAATCTTTTATCTATGGGATTGGGCCTTTTGTTTGTGTGGTTTTTCATTTTTCTTTTATCTGTGGTACATTCATTTTTTTTCATTTTGTTTTTAACTTTTCCATTTTGAAGTGGAAACTTCAATCTTATCAAAAGAATGCAGTGGTAGCTATGATTGGGGCTCTCTTGCCTTGACTATTAACTACTAGTTTGTAATGACACATTTAAAATATTTATATAGTTAATTTTAAAATTTTAGCTTTAGATGTTTTATTCGCTCGATCTCATCAATTTGTGCTTGTTTTACATTTATTGTAGTGTAGAAATTTCAGAGTACCATATGCTTGATAACCCTTATTATTGATTCTGAACTTCTGGATGTGCTCATTATTTAAAGGATCTTGGCTGTAATTTTCATTTTAATTAAAAAACTCTAAAACCCTCACCAAAACCATGTTTTCAGGCTGCAGCTTGCCAAATTGGAGGCTTGCTAGTTTGAGAAAAGGTGGGTGTGTGCAAGAAGTTGAGTCCAATTTTTGGCCAAAAACTAGAAGTGTTTTCCCGGATTTTCAAAATTTGACACATTTGACTTTAAAATTTGAAGCACTTAGAGATGGAATCTTGAAAAAGGTCACTAATCATAAAATGTAGTACTTGGAGTCTAGATAGTTTTCAAATATGTAATTTATTTCAATACCCAGATGATACAAATTGATTTTCAATAGGAGTTTCTAAAAACCACTATTTAAACATCACTTCTTTTTTTTACCATACCATGCACATGTACGTCATCCATATTTTGACCTAAATAATCATATTTTTTAAAATCCTTTTGGGAAAAGATTTGTAACTCACTAAAAGCATGTTTTTGATCATTTTTTGTAATTTTTTATTGAATTTTTTTTTGTAAAATTTTTACTAGCCATGTTTGTCATTTTGAAAAATCATCATGTACGTCACGCATCAGATGACCTAAACTTATCATTTCAAATTGAAAAGAATTGTCTGAAGTATGTTTTCGTGCAATTTTTTTTACAAAAAAATATTTTAATAAAAAGTTATTAAAATAATTAAAAACCATGATATTTCAATTTTATGGACAAATTTCATCATAAAGTAATTGAAAAATAGAAAAGATAATCCAATTGTTAAAAAAAAATTATATTTGGAATCTGTACTGTCTCATCTATAATGGGTTTTAATTTCGTCCAAAAAAATCGCAAAAAAGGTCTTCATACATATGTCTAAAGTCACTATTTTCTTGTGACATTGTCAAGGCCTTCAACTTGCAGGTCGTATGAGGTCCAAAGCCTAGGTTCAAGTCCCCAAGGGTTTTCCCAAACAAAAAAAACAAGCCAAAAACCCGACCACAAATTCAAATTTTAAGAAACGGGATCCCGTTTTGAAAACGAGATTGTATTTTCCATAATGGGATCCCATTTCTTAAAAGTATAAAAAATATATTTTTTTAAAAAAGGCTATTAAAAAATGGGATCCCATTTTAAAACCGACCATTAAAAAATGGGATCCCGTTTCCCATTTTAAAATGGGATCACGTTTTCAACTCAGGACCCCGAACCTTAATGGGATCCCTTTTTTGCAAGCCAATTTTGTTTTTTTGCCTAAGGAAAAAACTTCCAAGTTTCGTGGACTCATCTTTGTGCTTTTACCCAGGTGATGAGATCCACTTGGGCATCCAACTGCAATAGCACAAAAACTCCTACGCCTTCTTCATCAAGCTAGATCGTCACTTGCAAAAGTTTATATCCTCAATTTTGTTCACTTCGATCCTTCCATGCCCCATTAATTCCTTTTCCTGTGAAAGTGATGCTTTTCCAAAGAAAGAAAGCTACCCAAAAGAACATAAACAACTCAAGGACAGGAGCATGGAATTTTATTTTTTTAGTTTTGAGTAGGGAAGGATGACAAGGCAGTGGGTAGGTGCTCTTTTACAATGAAATTCAATCCTCCTCATAATCACATCACCAATGACACCCATAAAAAGTATGACAATTCGAAAAGGTGGAAAATATAGCTCTAAATAGGTAGGACATACTTACTAGCGAGGACAAGTGTGGAAAGCAGTTAAAGACGACAAAAAATAAGCGGAAAATAGCTAGAAATTTGACAAAAAACTATGAACAGTTGAGATTTGATTAACCACCTTGTCAGGCTTCTCAGATAATTATATTCGTTCACAGACAAAATGAGTTAGTAGAACTAAAATAAGGACACGCCTTTAGCGTAATTAAAGAAAAAACTACACTCAAGTATCCAATCTTAGCTTTAAAGTAGGGAAAGGTAAGATAAGAATGTATTTTTTTTATGCTCTTATCCAATCTTAGCTTTAAAATAGGGAAAGGTAGGATAAGAATGCATTTTTTTCTCTAAATATTTTTAGTTAGATTTTTAGATTTATTATAATAAATATAATATATAAATAATAAATTATATGTTTAAATCTTTTTAAATTTAAATTCAAATTTATTTTAATAATTATTTTATATATAATAAGTTTTTAATAAATATAATTTTTTTTTAAATTTTGATAAATATAATTATTTTTAATATTAAAAAAATTAAAAATTATAATTGTCCTTTTATTTTTTTTAATAGGTTTCATTAATTTTTAACTTTTTAAGTTTGGTGTTACTTGTAATCTTTAATGTAAAAGTTAAAATTCTAGCTTTAACAATTTTAACATAGTTTATTTTTATTTTTAAGATTTATTTGAAGTTCATTTTCATTTTTAAATTTTTTAACTTATTTAATAATTTAATTATATTTATGGTTAATTTGTTGATATTATAATAACTTTTTTATTTGTTAATTTGATGATAGTATAATAACCTTTTTATTTGTTAATATTGTTTATAATAAATTAATTATCTTTTTTAGATACATATTTTATTAATATTTCAATTCTAATAAATTAAAATTTTGATTTTTTTTTAATTTAATCATTTATTAACTTTAAGAAATTATTATTGATTATTATTTTTTTCAAATTATTATATTTATTATTACTATTGCTTAACTTCAACTAATTTTATTAATTAGTTATTAATAAGTTAGATTTGAACCAATTAAATACTAGAATTTTATGTTCTTAAAATACGATTTAATATATTTAGTTATTTATATTTAAAATATAAAATTAGTTAGTTTTGATTTTAATATATTTTGATTTTGCATTTAGTTTATTCTATTTTAATTTTTTATTTATATTTAAGTTTGAAATTTATTTTTATTATTTATGTCTTTTTATAAAATTACAAATAGTAATTAGAACATATTATAATTAATTTAATTTATAATAATTTGTCTTATTAAAGTTTAATTATTGTATACTAATTCTATAAAACTTTAAATTTTTATTTTAATTTATATAATAAAATGAATTTCAAACTTCAAATCTAATTTAAATGTTATAAAATGTGTGGGAGAGAGAGAAGATAACTTTTTATTAGTCATCTCTTGCCAACAATCCAAGGATAGCACATGTCTGTAGGGATTTATGCTTAGGGTAGCCTATCATTTGATTAAGGATATGATAATTTTCCTTTCTAACCTCTTTAGTGTACCCATTGCACACTTGAGGAGGAAAATAGATAGAGAGAGAAAGAGATAAGGGAGAGGGAGAGGGAGATAAGACAGAGAAAAAATAGAGAAAAAATAGAAAGAAAAGAAGGGAGAAAGAGAGGGAGAGAAAATGAGACAAAGGAGGAGAGATGCAGATAGGCAAAGAGAGAGAGATAAAGAGAGTTAGATAGAGAGAAACAAAGATAGAAATGGAGGGATAGAGAGAGGGAGAGGGAGATACAAAATGAGAGAAGAGAGAAAAATGATAGAGATAGAGATATAGAAATAGAGAGAAAGAGAGAGAGAGATGGAGACAAAGAGAAATAGTGAGATAAAAAGAGACATAGAGATATGGAGATTTAGAGGTAAATATATAGAGGAATAAAGAGAGAGAGAGAGAGACAAATAAAAAAAGATAAGAAGAGAGATAAATAAATAGCAAGAGGATATGAGAGAAGGGGAGAGACATAGATAGATATAGTCACATAGAGAGGGAGATAGATATATAGAGAAGCAAAGAGAAATAAAAGGAGACAAAAAATATATAGAGAGAGGTAGAGAGATAAAGATGGAAATGGGGAGAGAGGAGGGAGATAAATATGGATAGAAAAGAAAGTAAGGGAGAGAGATAGGGGGAGGGAAAGAGATAGAGAGAGGAAAATAGAGAAACATAGATAGAGGTAGTGAGAAGGGAAGACAAATATAGATAGAAATAGGGGAGAGAGAGGAAGAGAAAGATTTAGAGATAATGAGAAACATTGAGATAGAGAGGGAGATAGAGGTATAAATATATCTCTTTTTCTCTTCCTATATATATCTCTATATATATATCTCCACATTTTTACCTCTCTCTCTATATATATATTTCCCCCTCTCTACCTCTCTCTATATATAACTTCCTACATCTTTATATCCCTCCATAAATCTCCCTCTCTTTGTATCCCCCTCTTTATATATCTATTTCTCTCTCCTCTCTCTATATCCATCGCCATCTATATCTTCATCTTACTTTCTATCTCTCCACTATCTCTATCTCCTTATCTCTCCTTATATCTCTCTCTCTTTCCTCTATATCTTTCCTAATGTATATATATCTCTATATCTCCCTTCCTCTCCCTCTCTCCATATCACTCTCTTTCTATATCTCTCCACTTCTCCTTTATCCTCTCTCTGTTTCTCTCCCCCTCTCTCTCTCCCTATATCTATCCCTCTCTATCTCTACCTCAATATCTCTCTCACTCTCACACACACACTCCCTATTTCTCCCTCCATATATTTCTCTCACTCTCTCATACACAAACTCCCTATTTTTCCCTCCCTATATCTGCCTCCCCCCTCTACCTCTATCTCTCTCCCTCTCTATCTATATTACTTATCTCTATCACCTCCTCTTTCTCTCACTCTTCACCCCTTTATCTCTATCTTCCCATCTCTTTGTCTCCCTCACTGTTTATATCTCATTATCTCTATCTCTCTCACTTATTCACTCAATATCTCCCTCGATCTCTCCTACTCTCTCTATATCCTTCTCTACCTCTCTTTATATATCACTTCCTATATCTTTATCTTGCTCTCTCTGAATCTTTGTCTTTCATTGTCTCTCTCTTTTTCTATTTATTTGTCCCTCTCCCTCTTTGTCTCTCCTTCCATCTCTCACTCTATATGTTTATCTCTCTATCTTTGTCTTTGACTCTCTATATCTCACCCCCAAAATCTTTCCCAAGTTGTATTTATCTCTCCATATCTCCCTTCTACCCCTATCTCTCCCTTTTTCTATCTCTATCTCTCCCTCTCTTTCTCTCTCTCCCTATCACTCCCTCTTTCTATATCTTTATATTTCTCCTCTCTCCTCTCTACTTTTTTTTTCTCCTTCCTCTCTCTCCCTCTCTATATATTTATACATAACTATTGCCCTCTCTCTCTCTCTTATCTACATACACACACAAATTCCTTGTTTCTCCCTCCCTATCTCTACCTCTATCTCTATATCCATCTCTTTACATCTCTATCTCTATCTCTCCATATTTCTTCTTTCATCACTCCCTCTATCTATATCTTATTATCTCTCCATGTCTCTCTACCCTTATATCTTTCCATCTCTACCTCTTATATATCAATCCCTATATCTTGTATTTCTATCTCTCCCTCTCTCTCTCTTTCCCTCTTTCTCTATATATTTACGTCTGCCATCTCTATCTATCCCTCTATCCTCTCTCTCTCTCTATTTATCTCCATCTCCTCTCCATATCCCTCTCATCCATCTCCATCTCCATTTCCATTTTCATTTCCATATCTATATCTATCTCCTTACCCCTTTGTCTCTCTCTCGCTCTTCCCTCTATATCTCTCCCTCTTTCCATCCCTACCTCTCCCTCTCTCTCCCTCTCTCCCTATTTGAAGCATAACATGAGCCTATTGTACCTAATGGAGCTTGATTATCTTCCCGATTTAGAGGTTTGGTTTTAGTTGTGTGTAGATCCTTGTAAGTGGATGCATAATTAATTTGAATGTCACTTTTCCATTGAAATTTGAGACCTTTGTTGCACAAACAACATCATTTTCTAAATGGACTACCAATTTAACTCATGTATATTGCACAAATGTATGCAAAATAGACCAATTTTTTTCCCTAATTTACCTTCCACACATCTTCAGCGTACTCATTACACACCAAGGTACGATTGCTCATTTTTAAAATTTGACATATTTTGTCACAAGATTTTCATAATATGATATAAATAAATAATTTATTATACAACAAATATAAAGTATACTCACAAATTATTATTATTATTTTTTTTTTAAACAATTAAAGTATATATAGTCTACTTTAATTAAACTCTAATAATTTGAAGATCTAGTTTCTCAAAACTTTCCAACATTACTTAAATATTTACAAAAGTAAAATATGACCTAGTAAGATTCATTCTTTCAGCCAACATATCAGCACAACTAAATTTATGTATTTCTAACTAAAAATCAATTTTGGTCAAACATATGACCTGGTAAGATTCATTCTAGCTAAGTTAGATACTTCCACAATTTATTCAACTAAAATTGTTGACCAAAAATATATGGAGCACCACTTTGAGTCCAATTTACCAAAAAAAAAATATATTTGAAAAACTTGAAGTTTTAATAACTCCTCACATAAATAACATTTTTTTTTTAATGTAAAAATACCTTTTTGTAGATCCATAAGTGTAGTTTTCAAAAGTATATTTATTTTAATATTTTAATTATTATTTTGATTTTGATTTTGATTTATACTAAAAGTAGGTTATCAGCAAAAAAATATTAGGTTGATTACCATTCCAAGGAAAAATACTAAAACTTATTAAAAAAAATTGAAAAAAATATTATGCACTAGATAAAAGAATCTATTTCAAGATGGTATAATTTTTTTTCCATTTTAGATAAATATTTAATATGAATGTTGATGTCCGATGGAAATAATTGTTATTTATTCAAGCATATTTTAATATTTATATAAAAATATATATTTATCAAAATTGGAAAAAAATATATCCATGCACTAAAGTTTCAAGTTATAAATACACAAAAAATTTGAAAGAAAAAAAAATAAAATTTACTATAAAAAGTTTGATGTCCCGTGCAACTTCATTTTTCAACATTTTATCAACAACTAAATTATAGTGTTAATTTATGAAAAACTAGTTTAAAAAAATAATTTCTTAATTTCTTATAAAAAATACAAACATAAAATATACTAAAAAATACATATTTTACTAGTTTACATCATTTAAAAATTCAAAACATATATGCTACTTTTTAGTGATTCAAGTTTAAAAGTTGGATCAGCATTGGTCGTTTCCTTTATAAAGTGTGACACAGCTTTGTGCTTTTACCCCTACTTTAATTAAACTCTAATAATTTGAAAATCTAGTTTCTTGAAAATCTCCAACATTACTTAAATCTTTACAAAAGTAAAATATAATACAATCTCTTCTCATTTATATAAGAATCAATTACTTAAAAAAAATAAGATATAGAGCGGGATTTCAGGTGGGAGGATGAGTTTGAATAGCAAGGAGGGCTCATCTAAGGAGAAAGACAATGCAGATGTAGAGGACTTTGACTGTTGGCTGCAGGTGCCTCTTGTGGGGTAGTTCGAGTTCCTTCTCCTTCTGTGCGGCCTGGGGTCTTTTTTTTCCATTGGGTCTCCTTTCTATAGCATTTCTTGTAGGTCGTTGAAGTTGTTTTTTCTTTCTGCTACCATTACCTTTATTCACTTGGCGGCCATTATTGTCTCTACTCTTTATGGCGATGGAGTTCTATGTCCCAGCTTCTCCATTTTGTGGTGAAGTTTTGGTGCAGATGGAGTGGGGAGGTCCAAATTTTGTCTAGTGTTTTTAGTCTCTGCTGTTGTTTGTTTTGGTCTCCTTGTCTCCTGAAACAAGGATCTCTCTTTGGCCTCAGTTCTTCTGTGGGACCTATGGAATGGTTTTAGGGGGTTGGTGCCCCTTTTTCTATGTGGGAGGCTAGAGCGATGAAGAGTGGGCTATTCTCTATCAATGATGAGATCTATTGTTGCTCTCTTTTTTTTGACTTTGCTACTTTTGGTGACCATGGAGAGGTTGATGGTTTCTCTTTTGCATGGCCCTTTCTCTCTCTTTCTTACCTTTTTTCTTGGGTCTATTGGTATGATTGAGGCTGCCTTCGAGTGGTGTTTTGGTTTGGCCTCGGGCCTATGTTTGTTTTGGGCTCTAGTCTTCCCCTTTTGGTCTTTCATGCTTATGATTATGTGGGGTTTCTTGTCTCTGTGAAAGATATGTTCTACTATGTCCTTTTCAAATTAAGGGGTTTTGTACCTTTTGGGCCAGGTTTAGGCTCTCTTGTCCCATATTGATCTTGTTGCTTGGGATTGGTTTTTTGGGATTGAAGAGGGTGGGGCTTATGCTACCTCTGATTTGAAGTTGTGTTTGTGTGACCATCGGGTCGTGGTCCTCCCCAAGTTGGTGTTGAGTATTTATCCTTTGAGGGATGTTTTGATGTTTTGTTTGAAGGCTCTTGTGTTCTTGGGTGTTATTTTGAATGGCTTTGACCTTGATTTCGGCTCTTTGGTGTTATATGGTTATGAGACTATTGGTTTCTTTGTTTTGAGGAACATGGGTATTTTATGGGCTGACATGTTTCATTTTCTCTTTCTTAAGGCTCAAATGCTTTTTTTTTTTCTTTGGTGGTTGAAGTGCATTCTTCCTCTTTCTTGGTTTAGTACCTTGCTTTACCAAAGGTGGTTGTGATTACCCTTCTTTTTGAGGTTTTCCCTCTAAATCTATAGTTGGTGTCTTCTATGGAGGTGGAGAATACTCCTATTGAGGTGGAACCCTCTTCTATTGAGGTGGAGGTGGGTGTTGTAGGTTTGATGGGGAGTTCTCTCTTCTACTATTTCCTATCGAGGCAGAGCATGTGTGGGAAAAAGAGTGTTGGAATCAGAATGTTGGGATCTCATTTATTCCTCTCCTATAGAGGGGAGCTCCCTCCTATTGATATGGAGTTGGGGTTGGTGATTCTGGCAGGGTACTGCTACAGGTTGGCTGATGTACTCCAATGGTTTGTTGTGCTCTCTAACTCCCCTATTGAGGTGGGGTTGTTGGATTTTCTAGTATTTTTGTTTAGGGGCTTGATGGTGTTCTACACCATCGATTTGGTTATCTCTCTTGGCTCAGTGGTGTCATCCATGAGTAGCTAGTTTGTTGTTACCTGGCAGATGTAGGTGGTATTTTTGTGTATCTAAGGGTTTCTGGTTCTATTTAAAACAAGGTTGTAAAGGGATCTTGGTCCCTTGCTTGATTTTCTGATGTAGCCTTGTGTAGCCATGTTTTTATTTTAGTGGCTATTTTTGGGCTACTGTTGGTATGCATTTTATCTTATTTGCAGCATGCTTTTCATTGAAAAGGTTATGGATCCCTTCAAAACCATTATGTACTGGGTTTTGGGTCCCATCAAAACCTATTTTACCCCTAATTAAAAACCTCAATTATTGTAAAATAATATAAATATTTGTAAACACCAAAAACAATAATTATTTTATATTTCTCCAACAACATTAATAGAGATACTCCTTCAAACTCGAAAAATATTGGAATTCAAGAAAGGTTGTTGATTTTATCTTCATCCAAATCTATGTTTCATCCCAGTCATGATTTATGACTAATGTGCACAAAAAAATCAATCAAACTATTATGAAGATTACTAGTGTAAGGTTTTCAAGGAAATATACACAAAATGATGTTGGAATGTTTAGTGTCATTTTTGGAATATACAATCATATTAATGCATGAAATAGTTTCCTAATTAAAAATACATCACAATAAATAGTGTAATTCAGGTGAATTGTATCCATTGTAAACATATAACAATTTATTATATTCATAGTAAATATAAAACATGTTGTAATTGTTGGAAGTGAAGTCCAACCATCACTACCCTTTAGTCTTCCTCTTCCCATGTCTCTTCACTTGCCTGGAGATTTTATATAATTCCCTTCTCATTATTTTTTTGTGTAGATGAAGACTGATGTATTTGTGTTGATTAATAAAATAGTGTGACCTTCTTTCCGTGGTGGATGTAGACATTTTTATGGTGAACCATGTTAAATATTTGTCTTTATTTTGCAATTGTTATTGTTGTTCTACTTTATGTTTCTTTTTTGTTATTGTTGCATTGTTATCTCAACAATTGGTATCAGAATTGTCCTCAATCACTTGGCATGAGAGTTTTGATTTTAAGTGGGAGCAATTTTGTCTGATGAAGGAAGTCATAGGAAATCACAAGGAATGTCAAAATCTAGAGAGAGATGCTAGTTGTTGGTATCGTGGCAATCAAGGCCACATCAAGAAGAATTATTAATCTTTGAAGAAGGTTGAAAATAAGCCAAAATAAGATGAAGCAAATTCAGTATGTGAAAAGGATTTCGGTGCAACAATTGGTGTTCTCATTTCAAAATTGTAAGAAATAGCAACAAATATTTGGGTTCTTGACTTAGGAGCATCGTTTCATGCCACTCCATGCAAGGAGTACTTCAACAATTTGCAAAGCGGTGACTTTGGTAAGGTTCTTCTTGGAAATAATAAATCTTATGATGTTATTGGAAAAGGAGATGTTTCGTTAAAATAAAAAAATGGAAATAGTTGGCTGTTGTGGGATGTTACATATATCCCTCATCTTGAACAAAATCTAATTTCAGCTGGATAGTTGATTTCTCAAGGATGTAAAGTCACTTTTGAATCTAATAAATGGAAAGTAACAAAAGGGGTCTTGGTAATTGCTCGGGGCAACAAATTAGGCACCTTGTATACAGTAGAAAGTGATGTTGAAGTGGGATGTGTTCATTCCATGCCAATGCCTTCAATGAGTGATATCTTGGCTACAAGGAAAATATTTCTTGACAGGTTAGATGCTGAAGTTGATTCGGTTGTTGAAGAATTTTTTTAACATGTTGGAATCTGGTTATATGTCTAGGAAAATGGCATCTAATGATGAGTAAAATTATATAGAAGAAGCAAAGGAGTCTTCAAAAGTATAGGGGGGTGATCCCACAATAGTGGTTTATACTTTTTGGGACATTTTTTTTTTTTGAAATCACATATTTTTAAAAATATAATGATTTAAGCTTTGAAAAGTTCCATTTAAAGGATTCTAGTTGAAGAGGGTTTGATCAAAATACCTTAGATCAAACCCCCTTGGATAGAAACCTGCTAGTTTTAAACCATACCTACAATAGAGTCTCCTTTACACCTATCAAAATGCTGATAAAAAACCACTTTTCATTTACCTTTTGGGGGATCAAATGAATTCATTTAAAATTTATTTTTTGTAAGTATGTAGTCCTTATTATAAGCTTCCCAAAATGTATAATTTTAAATATATTTAATTTGATTATTATATTTATTTTTTATTTCTTCTAAATGTAGGTTTTTCACTGAAGAATCAAGCTCTTGGGTATGTGCAGGATCATCATGGAAAAAATAGGCCCTTAAATAGCAATGAAAATTCAAAAAATTAGAGTTAGGCAACTTGACGTAAAAATTTGAATAAGTTATCTATATTATTTCAAAAATATGTAAGAATAGAATCTGTAGAAAATTTAATTTAATTTCTAAAGTACTAGGTTTTTTTTTTTTTTAAATCTATTTGGTGAAAATTTGAAATTTCAATGTAGTAATACTTAAATTTTGAGGAAAAAATAAGAAGTAGGTGTCTATCTGAGCACCCTAACCACAATATAATGATAATATTTTTTTATAAGATTTTAGATATAAGTAGAGGACTCATGTCTCAATGTGATGCATATTTTTTTGTAATTTTTTTCAAGTAAATAATTAATTATAAAAAATTTATTACAAATTTTTAAAAATATAAAAACTCGTATGTTTGACCACCTTAACTTGGTCAAAACTTCATGAAATTCAATTTTTTTTTTAATCCTATAGTATGCAAAGCATAGAATGTGACGCATGTTTTGGATTCAAAATATTTGATACTGTTTGAAAGCTATAGATGTTTTTCAATCAACCTATCAATTAGGACTTTAGTTGTAATTGAAATAGAAAATGAATAATAATTATTTATTGAATTCAAAGTAAATCATAATTTATATTGGTGGAAATTTGAGAATCTCCTTTAAAAACTCTTTTTATTTCATCAATTTTGGGTAAAAAATAAGTCATTAGCCACATGGGCCATCATATCACTTACATATCGCCACTTTTTGGCCCATCGTGATCCTGCACATACCCTCTTTGTTTTGCACATATGAAAAAATAGTAGATTATCAAAATAAATTTTGAAAAATATCAATGCACTAGATATTGATGTCCTTAATGCAACAAAAAAAAATTGAATTTCGATACATATAAAAAGAGTTATGTTTTAGCCAATAAATCATGTCTAAATTGTAATTGGTTTGACTTTGAAACTTAACTAAGAAAAAAATATTCAATGAAATGCTATGAAACCAATTCCATGCACTAGATATCGTAGTTATGAATCTAAATTCAAAAAAATAGAATTTTGTCCTTCACATAAAAAAATTTATGTGTTAGCCAGTAACGCCACTCTTTAAAAATGATGTTTACTATTAAAAACTAGTTTTCGAAGGAGATGGAAACAAAAGTGTAATCTGATTTAAAAAAATTGGAAAAAATATATTTAGAATCTACAAATAAAATTTCACAAATCACTAGTTTCCATCATTTTCAAATTCCTCACAGTTTACCCTTTATAGGTCCCAGAAAGTGGAGATTTAGTTGAAAAAACTCAGTTCAATGTCTATTTTGGCCAAAAGTTGTAAACCAGTATTGTGGGATCACCCAGGGAGCAAGGCTCTTGAGATGGGCAATGGAAATATTTTGGATAAGACTAGTGTTGGGCCGTCTGAGTCAGATGACTTGCAAGAGGAGCCCATGGTAGAAATTCACCAAGCAGTTGATGAAGAATGTGCATCGGAGGATGTTATTGTCAAGGTGAGTGATGTTAAAGATAATGTTGCATTGAAAAATTATAGTACAATAGTAGAGGGCTTGAATCTCTGAAGATTTTAATGAGGGTGGCATAGTTTGGGATACTGCAGCAGATGGTTCTCTAGTCTTATTTGATGAAGTTCACTCTATCAAAGATGGTTTTGCAAAGCATTTGGCCCCTTTTCCTCAGGGTTGTTTTTTCTCTACATCTAGTGGATTGCAGAGTTTTGAACATCCAAGGAATAAGTTGATGCCATTACCACATGTTGATAGTGAGGAAGCATTCTGTGAAGCAATATTTGGAGGGTAGAAAGAGTTATTGGAGCCAGAGAAGGTTCTCCAAGGCCTTTATGCACCTGCTAGATATGGTGCTTGTGATGCAATTTTAGTAGAAATTGTTGTTATGGCACCTCATATTGTATTTTAAGCCAATGACCAATCAGAAAAGAGCAGTGGAGGTACAGTATTAGATGTAAAAAAAATTCCGTATGACATCTCAAATACCACACCTGTGGTAAGAGAAGTGGATTCTAAAGAGGATGGTATAGAGACAGCCAAGGAGGTTATTGATGTTTCCTAGGCAGAGGAACATGATGAACCTGAAGATGCAAAGCTTCCCAAGCAAATGCTTGAGGATGCGCACATTTTTCTTGTGACCCAACATTACATCAATGGGTGCACGAAAAACTCAAGCTTGCAGACTGTGGACACAAATGTGTCTGAGAAATGCTTCAAAATGAGAAGAAATCAATAGGGCAACAAGGGTTTGGATGTTCATTGCAAGAGCTCTAAGGAAGAAGACAAATGGGGTGTGGACAACGATGTGCTAAGCTCTATGTTTCCTCCCCAAGAGAGGCAAGGATTTAAGTAGCACCCATGAATATTACATGTCCACCAAGTCTTTAGGGGACAGTCACATGGAAGTAGATGGATCTCAGTTGGATTTACTATCTGTAAATGAAACCGCACAAGAGCCTCAAATGGGCGTTTGGTCTAGCAATGAATTCAATAGCATAGCTCTTCTCACCTAGGAATTTGCAAATCTTATGCACTTTGTGAAGGATTTTTATGTGGAAAAGTCGAGTGTGGAAGCCATGACTGAAGATGAAGTCAAGTCTTATTGTGCTAGACATGAGATTACAGTCGAGGGACATGATGTTCCTAAGCCTATTATTACTTTTAAAGAAATCATTCTTAGCGAAGGAAAACCTATAATTTTATGCTCTGGGGTAGAATGGTACGATGCCTCCAAGTAGATGGATCAATTCTTTTCCCATCTCTGAACAGATACCCCTTACGCCAAATTCCTTAGGGTCAAATTTGAACAACAACCAGAGATTTTAGAGGCATATTTTGTCTCGGCAGTTCCATTTTTCATGTTGTTTATGAAAGGGACCCCTGAATAACCATGATGTGGACTTAGCAAAAAAATAATGGAAAAATTATCTATGAAAAACTCTTTCGTCAAATATGTTGTTGTGCATATGAGAATTGAGAAGGACTGTATGATACATTGTAAGAAGTTGGAGAAGTTGTCTGTTGATCTGATTGTTAAATCATTGAATGAAGGAAAATATGTGTTTGTCAAAGATCCTTCAAAGTCTCAGTTGTGTATATGTGAGATTCTTAATGATGCATTTGAGAATGACTGTGGGTAAAATCTCTTCTTGAGGATGAAGAAGTACCTCCTCAAGTAAAGTAAGAAACTACAGCTAAAGTGGAGTTTAAGAAGGATGCAAAAGAGGTAGATTATTTTGGGTTGAATTAGTTCTTGACAGAGGTAGTGTAAGGGAATGATGCAATGTACTGATTACTTGGTATTGTAATTAAATAACAATGAGCTTGGACTTCAAGTGGGAGATTGTTGGTAGTGAATTCCAACCGTCACTACTCTTTCGTTTTCCTCTTTTCATGCCTCTTCACCTACCTAAAGAGTTGATATAATTCCCTTATCATTATTTTTTTAATGTAGATGAAGACTAATGTATTTGGGTTGATTAATAAAATAGTGTGACCTACTTTCCTTGGTGGATGTAGCCACTTTGATGGTGAACCACGTTAAATATTAGTGTTAATTATTTTTCTTTATTTTGCAATCATTATTGTTGTTCTACTTTATGTTTCTGTGTTGTTATTTTTGCACGGTTATCTCAATAGTAATGATGTTGGTTGTAGCTGGAATGTTTTAAATTGAGTCTTTGTCTTCAACTCAATCTCCACAACTTATTTAGCTCCTTCAAAATGACTTAATTTGATTATTCTAATTATTTTATCATTTTTTTTAATTTCATTAATTTTATGAGTTACTTTGCTTTTTAAATGATGTGTCCATGATGAACCTTCTTAAATTTTCATCCTTTAGATTCTAATAATAAATCTTGTTGTTCATTTTTTTTTTAAATAAATATTAACCCTTTTAAGAATAAAAATTAAAAATATTCTAGTTACACAATAAAGAATTATGAAAACTCAATTTCTGTATAGCATAATGAATGGAAGGAAAATGACTTAGATAAGAGTTTTGGAAAGAATAAATTTCACAAATGGAAAGTTCTTATAATTCTCAACATAAAATTCAAAAGTAAAAGTAATTTTATAAATTAAGAAAATGAAATAAATAGTAAGACATCATCTTGACTTATTGTTAAGATTAAAAAAATATCTTGTTACTCCCTCTTTTGAAAAAAAAAACTTTTATTTCATACAAGATTTCCATAATATAATATAAATAAATATTTTATTATATGATAAATATAAAATAGAACTTAAAAACCTTTTAATTATATATATAACAAATATTCATTTATATGAGAAGTCTCCTTTAATTAAATTCTAATCATTTGAAATTAGAATCCCTCAAAATTGTCCAACAAAATTTAAATCTTTAAAAAAATTAAATTATAAACATTTAAATAAAATCAATAAATACAAAATAATATTAATTTTCTTAAAACACAAAAAAGTCCATATTTGTTTTGTAATTCTTAAAAAAAAAAACAACCCTTAATGGAACTACTCCTTAAAACTCCCAAAATAATTGAAATTTAAGAAGACTTATAAATATGTCAGATCATCCATGATTTATGACTAATGTGCACTACAAAGATCAATCAAACTGTTAAAAAGATTACTCAGTGCGAAGCTTTCAAGAAAAGATACACAAAATTATGTTTGAATTTTAAATGCTCTTGTTTTGGAATAGACAATCATATTACTGCATGAATATGATTTCTTATTTAAAAACCATCATAACAAAAACATATAATAAATTGTTATATCCGTAGTAAATATACAAGTTGCAATGATTCTGATTGTAGTTGGATGTTACAGATTGGAAGTCTTTGTCTTCTGTTCAAACTTCATAGATTATACAATTCTTTAAAAATAGAACTTTAACTTACTATTCTGATTTCTTTTTAATCAAAATTTTGTATTTTGTTAATTTTATAGATTACTTTATTTTCTAAAAGTGGTGGTTTGACTATTCTGATTTCTTTTAATCAAGGTATTATATTTTGTTAATTTTGTAGATTACTTTGTTTTCCAAAAGTGATAGATCTATAATGAACAAATTAAATTCTCATCCTTTAAATTTTAAAAATAACTGGTTTTACCAACTCTAGAAAGAATGTAAAGTGTCGATTCGAATATGGTAGATCATTTTGTCTTGTATGCAAAACATAATAGTAAAAATTCCTCATGATGCTTTATAATATTACATGATGCTTTAGAATATTACTGTGGGAAAACATTGCCTTTTTCTTGTAAAATAAGCTAAGGAAACTGAATATTACAGTGCTCTATGGTTCCAAAATAAAAGTCAGAATATAACAAAACATATATATTCTATTATATAGTATGTAGCAAAACAATTGAGGATTTCCAGATCGTACTATGAAGATCCAAAGCCCTCAAGCAGATCTACTTACATTGTTCTTCAAGAGTTGTACGAAATAGACAGATTACAAAATACTAAAGCTAAATATCTATAACTGTGTTATTGGACCTACTATATCTATTATCTCAAGCTCTTTCATCCTCCAGATTGCAAACGGCCATCCTGCAATAAGTAAACAGAAACAGTAAAGCAAAGGAATAGTAGTAGTTATACAATACCAAAACATGTAAACATAAATCCAAGAAAAAGCTACGATGTACAACATCTAATATAATAACATGGATGATTGAAGATCAAATGTGCAATAACTGAGGTACCTTGTAATGGTGTCTTGCTGCTCAGCTAATATGAAGCAGGGGGAGACTTATAAAGATGAGCAGGTGGTGTGAAGACTGTGGTTCTGGACTTTGGAGGTGGGTCTGTAGGGAAAGGTTGAGGCTTAAATACCGTAGGTGTAGGTGGGTCTTCAGGTGGCGGAGATGGGTTTGCAGGGGAAGATTGAGGCTTAAATACCGCATGTAGGGGTGGAGATTTGTACTTCGGTGGTGGGGATAATGGGGCTCTTGGTGGCTTAGAGGAGAGCTCAAGGTGGGGAGGAGTAGGAGTTTTGGGTGGAGTGTGGAGCGGTGTAGGATGAAATAGAGGATCGTTTGTAATTGGTTTTGGAGGAGAAAACTCAGAAATAGGTGGACGTGGTGATTTTTTAACCTGATAAGGAGGAGAAACAGGCTTTGGAGGGGGCTTCGTATGCAGAGAGGGTGACTTCGGTACCACAGGAGTCCTGGAAAATGGTGGTGGTGGGTTGGTGGGTGGAGGAGGAGACTTGTATGCCTTTGGAGGAGGAAACTTGTATGGTTTTGGAGGAGATATGGATTGTGGCATTTGTAGTAGTTGAAGAGAAAATGCAGGCTGCAATCAGAACCACCAACAACTTCTGCAAGGCATCCATTTTTGGTATAAAAAAAAGTGGGTGATTTGCTTGCATGGCTAAGAGGTATTTATAATGATTTTTAGGTGCAGAAAAAGCTTCTCTATCATTTCTTCAATGAAACGTGTTGGGCAGCTTTGTTTTAACTCTTATTTTTGAAACAACAGATGGAGCTTTGTGTGTGCAGGAAATCAAATGTTTTAACGTATGATTTGTTTATATTTAGGTGTGCAGTAGCCATAATTTCTTAATGCTTATGCATCCCTTGCTGAGACAACTTCTGCAAGTTGTTTACATGCTATTTGTCAATTGACTTTGGACATTCTTTCTTCTCTTCTTTCCCAAACTTGGCGTTTTATAAGTAGTTTTGACAGGTGCTTAGTTTAGCCATCTGAAATTTGCATTTGTTGTAGATATTTTGAGTATGTCAGGAATCTGCTAGCGAATATATGACCAGAAGCTTATTCAAAGCGCCCACCATTCTGTCTGGTCTTGTGGATACACAATAATAGGAGAATAGCATTTTTACTTTTGCCACATATTTTAAACGATGGGCAATACCCTCCAATAGAATGTTGCCATCTCTAACGAGTTAGAAGTATTAAATTTTTTATGATGCATTTTGAATTTGGTTTGTTATTAGTTATTTTATTTAGTTTTTTTTTTTAAATGAAAAGTTTTGTTTAATTTTATTTTTTAAATAATATTGTATGTCAAAGGGTTGTAGTTCAATCGGTTGATTATAATTGGTGAGGATGATGGTATGCGACAAAAAGTCATCTACCAAGGTTCAAATTCTTGAAGGCACATTCAGGTCAAGTTTGACATATGGGTGATTTTGATGTTCATGATCTTCTATAAATAATGACTTCTGATTTATATGTATGCTTGGTCATATTGTTGTAATCCATTGTATAAACATATATCAAATTTATTAATAGAGAGACACTTGTTTGTTTTGATTAGATTAGATTATAGAAATTTGTTCTTTTTAATTTTTAATCTTTAAAGTTATCTATGTGGGTTAGATTTATTTGCTTACCCTCTCTATATAATCCCTTTGAAGAGCAATTGTTCAAGTTTGTTGCGAATTTTATCTACTTTAACAAATATAGATTTTATTTTTCACAACTCTAGAAAAAGGGTTTGATTATTTATCCATGGTCAACAAGTTCAATTGAGGATTATCAAGTCATGTAATCAATACACAAACACATAGATAAACTCAATTGACACTTGACCAATAACAAATAGTATATTTTTTAGTGATTCAAATAAACGTTTTGAATTGTCTCACACTTTTGGCTAAAAAGGTATTTTTCAATCAAAAGTACTTTCCCCTTGTGTGCAGTGAAAAATGTATTCCTAAGTGCTAGGAAGTACTAAAAAAACCCAAAAAAATACATAAAACATACAACAATCAAGATTAGGACTTGAGAACTCATACCTACTCGAAAATCGACGAAATCCACATATGTTGATGAGCTCAATGTGGAGATTTCCCCAATATGAACGATTTTGATGTGTGCTCAAAGTAATTTCAGCAACATAATAATATGGAATTGTTCAAGGATTGTGGATTGTGAAAATGGCTAAGTGTTTTTATCTTTGATGGAGGGATGAATTGGATCAAGGGCTAAGATTGAAAGTTGAGGATCAAGGGTTGAGATGAGTTGAGATATCTCAACTCATGTGGTGATGATAAATGGCATCATGGGAGGAAGAGAAGGAGATTTGACATCTCAAAGCCTAGGATGGTGTCAAGTATCACCATGTGGAGGCTTGAGAGGGAGATGGACGAGATCTACCTCATAAGGCATTTCTTGTCCAATATTCTAAAATGATTGGATTGAGAAGAATAAGAGGAATTTAAAATTACTTAAGGGTACTTTGGAGAGGTGATCCATGTGGGGTTACTTCTCCAAAAAGGGAAAGCCTTTAAGGCTGATTAAACATGGTAAAGGGCAATAAATGGAAAGAAGATTATCCCTTTCTTAATCAAGGGATTAAGAATGTACAAGTGGTTAAGGGGAGATTAGGTGTAGATTAGGCTAATCGAGAAATGATTAGGAGGTAAGTGGAAAAATTTGGAAGATGTGACACCTCTTAATCAGAGATTAAGTGTATGCACATCCTTAATGGAGGGATTAGGATTAGGATCAAGGGTTAATGGGAGATAAAATTAGATGTGATAAGGAGAGAGGAAAGGCAAGAATTAAATATTTTATTTAATTCTTATGTGGGGATAAAATGATTAAATTAAACAAATAAATATTTATTTAATTTAAAGAGGAAATGGGACAAAGGAAGTAATCAATCAATTAATTAATTAATTACCTTAGGGCTTTACATGGATTAGGGAAAGTCGATGGTATTAATTAAATAATGTAATATTATTTAATTAATGTGAATGGGAAGGGATTTAGACAAGATGACAAGGTAAAATTGGTCAAATGCAAGTGGTCAATTTTAGGTGTTTACATTTTTCCCCTCTTTAAAATAGCGTTGGAATAATGATGTTTCAAAAAAGACTAAAATATAGCCAACTTGATAAAAGAAGTGGATGGAGAGGTTCCCCAACATGAAGGAGAAAACATGATGTAGAAAGAAAATGGATATGAAGGGAGTGATACCCCCTCAAGAGGGTGTATGTGAAAAAAGGGGCTTGGCTGGCTTCTCAAAAGATGAAAAATGGGAATAGTAGCAGGTCTATGATAGAAAATGAGGAATAGTGATGAACGAATAGAGGAAAATAGAGTTATGGGAAGTAAATGGGAGTGAAACAAAGAATTAAGGTTAATTATGGTTGTTATAAATAGTAATTAGGGAAAATTACTATTCATTTTAACCCTAAGAATTCAAGAGATCACAAAGAGCATAATGGCATGTGGGATCTAGCTATTCCACACCGAATGAACATTGTGAGGGCACAAAAGCATAGAGGAGAGTAGGGTGGTTAGGTACGCCTCTTTAATTTACCTTGTACTTTTCATTTAGTCACATTTATGATAGGTCAAAGTCAATGATCAATGGATATAACCATCACAATAGAGTATGATCCACCCAAGTAGGAGGAAGGGAAGATTCACATTAGATAATTGAATCTTCTCACACTGAGGTAGACACGCCAAAAGGAATTTGTGATAGAGGACGTTGAATGTGCTTAGAAGAGGTGGATCTTCTAGAGAAGGGGTAGATATACCGAAGTGCATATCTATTGAGGATGGGTGGATGTACCTAGAATAGGAAAATTTGTTAGAGGATATGTAGATCTACCAAAAGCTGGATCCACAGATAGAAGGGCAGATGGGTAGGAAAGGTGGGTTCACCTAAGGGGTGGATCTGTGAGAGCATAGGTAGATGTTGCTACACCCTTAATATTAGAGCAAACTAGGTTATGAATAGTTGGCTTGTGGCTATCTTAACTCCTAATTAAGTCATATTATCATTATTGTATTTTTATTTAGTTCATTAGGTCATCCTAGGTCTTATATAGGGTTGTCTAAGTTAGCCTGGGTGATATCCTAGGCATAGATAGTTATATATAGGATGTTGTGAGTCTTATTTTATCATCATATTGTGAATTGTATTCTCATTGGAGATATTTGGAGATTTTTTCCCTCGAAGTGGCTTATTTTTCTCAGCTACTATTAAGTATTCTTAGCATATTTTCTATCATATCCTTCTATTGTGCAAGTTATTTCATCACAAGTGGTATCAGAGCATGATCTTGGCACCACTGCAACAAGGCATTTTTTCAATTTAGGAGGTCATTTTGTGAAAAGCATCTCTCAAATTATAAAAAAAATTTGGTGTGATTTTTAAGGATATTTTTAAGAAGCTACAATCTATATTTTAGAAGAATTGGAGCAAAATTGAGCGAGTTATTGTAAATTTAGGGTTTTTGGCCATTTTATTTGGAAAACACATATCTCCCACATATTGATGAATTGGTTTTTTATTTTTGTGGATTTATTGAAAAATATTAGAGGAATATAAATTCAAAGTTTCAAATCAATTGAATTAGAAATAATTGATATATTAGGAAATTCGGTTTTTCAAGAAAATCACCTAATTTTGGGAGATTTTATATTGGAGTGTTACCTAGCCTTGGTAATTCATAGTGAAATTTTCAAATTATTTTAATTTTATATTTGTGGTTTATTGTAAAATTATTTTCTACCATCATGGGAGGGCCTACAACAAGAGGCAAAAAGAATGTTACCACACTAGGGAAGTCTTCGGAGAATAAGGGGGTAAAACTGAAGACTTTAACCCTAAGGATGAAATTAAAAAAGTCAAGGGTGATATTTCATCATTAGAGAAGAATATTATAAAAGAAATGGGTGAATTAAAATCACTTATTCAAGGTATGAAGTTTAAAGGTGAAGATTCATCTCATAAGGTGGAAGATAATACTTTTGTTGGACATGAATTCCTTGGATTTGAATTTGATTTCAAGAAGGATCCTTCCTTTAGTAATCATATGCCAAGGAAAGCATACCTAAGTTGGATATGTGAAAGTTTGATGGCAAGGATCCAACCAATTGTACATGCCAAATGGAGTAGTTATTTGATATTCATCATGTTCCTAGTCAACAAAAGATGGATATGGCATCATTATACCTAGAACCAGATCAATTTATTTGGTATCGTTGGTTATGTGATGAGAAGAGAAAAAAGGGTTATCTAGTCACATGGTCAATTTTTCAAGAGGAACTTGCTACTTATTATGAAGATAACTTTATGGATAGCTACTTCTTTCAACTCACCAAATTAAAGAAAATGGGTATGGTCAAGGATTATATTTAGAAATTTCAAACTCTTTCTCTAAGAGTAGAGAATGTGGCATAAGAAAATATGAAGGAACTATTTCTAGGCTATTTAAAGGATCACATAAAACATGAAGTACAATTGTTCCAACCAAAATCCTTATCACAAGCAATAGTAATGGAAAGACAAGTGGAGGAGAAGTTTTGGGCTAGTAAGAGACAAGGGAATATAAATTTCAACGAAAGGAGATCTCCTACACATTCACTACCACAACCTACTAGGTTGACTCCATAAAAAATTGAGGAGAAAAGAGAAAAATGGTTATGTTTCAATTGTGATGGCAAATATACTCGTGAGCATAGATGTAATAAAAAGAAATTGTTTTATATTGAAGAGGAAGAAAAGAAGGAACCAATATGAGAAGGTGATCGAGATTTAGATGATGAATCACATGATTTCCAACCAATCATTTATTGTCATGCACTCTCTAGTTTTAGTGCCCCTCAAACTGTCAAGGTAGTTGGATTCTTAAAGAAGCAAAAAGTAAATGGTTGATCGACATAGGTACTACTCATATTTTCATCAAAAAATGTTGGCTACTCTTCTAAATTGTTTTATATATACAACTCTAGAATTTTAGATTTTGATTGCAGATGATAGTACTGTGATCCTAATCAAATGCTACTTCCTAATATGAAATGCTAAATAAGAAACTAATAATGCAATGTAAAGAGAAGCAACAAGATAATAGGGCACCTCAATAAGATTAGCCTAAGAAAATGAACAACATAGAAGTAAGATAAACAAATTGATTGTTGTTATACCTTCATGTTGTTGTCTCCTCCCTTGGTTGGCCCTTTGATGCTTCAAGAATTGTGTGCTCCTTGAATGGCAATGGATTTGAATGGATGCAAGATGAATTGGTGATGTTAAATGCTATGGTAAGTGGGAAGGTTGACTAGAAAAGGTAAGTTAAATATGGTTAATGACTCTGATTAAGGTTGTGCAAACAGAGGATTAAGGTAATTAATGGGAGATTAGAGGCAAGTGGGAGATTATGGAGGATGTGACACTTAATCTTGATTAAGTGGTGCACATCCTAATCATAGATTAATTAATTTAATCCGGATTAGAAGAGGGTTATGGAGAATGTGACAAGGAGAGAGAAAAAGAGGAATTAGAAATTGGTTTTTAATTCAAATAGGTTAAATGACTAAATTAAATAATTTGTCATGTTTATTTAATTTAGGGAAGGAAAGGGGTAAGGTAAAGTATTTAATTTATTTAATTAGATACTTTTGGAACCTTAGGAAAAAAATGAAATAATGATTAAATCAATTATTTAATCACTATTAATGGAATAGATGACTAAAGTAGATGATTTTGATCATATGGAAGTGATCAAATTTGGATGTCTACATTTTTCCCCTCTTTGAAGTATTGTTAGAATAACGGTGCTTCGAAGAAAAGAAAGTGCATATCACTAGAAGAAGTGACCGAAAGAAGATGCCCTAGCGCGGGAAAGAGGATATTAGTCATTCAATTAATGAGGAATGGATGAAGATGCCCCAATCATGGAAGGTGTTGATTATGGTTGGGAAAATTGGTAGATGCGAAGGGTATGCCCCCTCGAGAGGGTGACGGGGGAAAAAAAAAAGGGTCTCGGACAACATCTCAATAGGAAGAAACAGATGATGTGGTTGGAAAGAGGGTGAAAAATTAGGCAAGTTTACCTTTTGAACGAAGTCAATCAGATAAACGGAGTGCAAATGGCAGCCCCGGGGAGAGAAGAGATTAATCAGAGGAATAAAAGGGTAAATAAAAGGTAAAAAATACCTTTTAAAAGTTAATATAAGGTAATTTTGAAAATTAGCTCACCTCATTTGCACTGTAGCAGTTGAGAGAAGAAGAGAAAGAGCAAGTAGAAAGAAGTGAAGATGCCGGGAGATAATGACACCGAGATCATCCACCGGATAGATGAGGTTCGACGGGCGTACCGACAGCAGGATGGGCCCCGCTAGGTAAGCGACAAAACCCTCCATGCATTAAATTGAAATTTTAACACATTTTCAAATAAGTTACTAAAAAAGTAAAATATGGGTTTTGTGGACAAAAAAAATGGGTAGAAGACGAAATTAAAAAATTTGGTGTTTTAAAAAAATTACGGCATGGAAAAGAAAACGCCATCATCACACACGCCCCAATCGCCCGTGGGCCGGCGGTGGTCACCACTCTAAGTTTGCCCTCGGCCGGGCGGAAAGCGCGTGACCGCGGAAGGTCGCCATTCTCAGCACGCTCGCGACCGCCAACCAGCCAAGCCTTAATGAAAAAGCCGCCGACGCACCGTTTCGCCACCGCGCCGCGCGCTGCGCTAGCGCGGCTTCCAGGCCGCCAATACGCCGGGGCGCCCGGGGCCGCCACAAGCAGCTCCGAAACCCGGTTAAGAAGGGTCCACCCCGGTGACGGATCCGCGGGCCGCGGGTCCACCTCGCAGAAGGGGGCGGATCTGCCTCGGCGGGCTGCGAGTGGGTTCGCCCCACTGTAGGGGGCGAATCCGCCCTGGTGGGCCAAGGGCGTGGTCATCCCGCTGTAGGGGCGGGTTCGCCCCGCCGCAAGGGGAGGGGGAAGGGAAGACAGTGAAAAAGAGGGAGAGAAAAGAAAAGAAAGAGGGGGGAGATGGGATTTGGAGATGAAAAAAAAGTTTCTGATAGGGGGGATGAAATTTTTGGAGGATTTTGGCAAAGTGCGGACTCACGAGCGGAGGCTAAAGGCATTGGCGGCGTCGATTGAGGCGATGAATGGAGCGGACCATGTAGCTCTAGAGCGGGCAGGGTTACTGCACTTGGTACAATTTCTGGAGATGAGGGCTCATCGGGCAATGTTGACCGCCCTGATAAAGAGGTGGAGCTTGGCCACATCGACGTTCCATTTGCCGACTGGAGAGATGACAATTACACTTGAGGATGTGTGGCATATCCTGAGGCTACCGATAGCGGGACGGTTAGTGTGCAAGGGAGAGTTGAGAGGAGAGCAGTTGGATGAGATCGTTCTCATGTTGTTTGGGCATGATGACCTACCGATACAGAGTGGGGGGTTGGATGTGGACAGATGTTTGGATCTGGGGGTGCCAGCATTACCACTGTTTCTATGTTGTCTGATCAACGGGATTCTATTGCCAAACCAGAGTAGGCGTCTCTGCAACTTATGGTATATGGGGGTGATGGGCAGTTCTCTTGGGGGTCATGCATATTGGCTCAGTTATATCGGGATATGCACGTGATCTGCTATCGGGGGGGGCCAGAGCTTAACACACCGAACGCTACTGCAAGTATGGGGATGGACGCACATTGTGGTGACGAGGCCCTTAGTGGTCAGGGGAGGGGATTTGGATGACAAAGAGCCAGTGGCGTGGCAGTTCGGGGCAGCCAGGGGTTACATCCCTCAGTATGAGACACAGGAAGAGGTGGAGCAGTGGAGGAGGGCATTTGATGATTTACGGAGAGAGGACATTATATGGCGGCCATATATCTTTCGGCAGTTTAGAGGATGGAGGACTGAGCAGGAAAGACAGCGAGGGTTCTTCATGTGTAGATGTTACCTGATTGGGAGCCCAAGGTACACAGTGGAGTTGCATCATCTCGATCGAGTGGGATGGCAGTTTGGACTGGTGCAGGATATTCTAGGAGCATCGATGATGTTTCATCGGCTTACCAGGGAGGTACCTTGGGGGGTGGTATTGGCAGCGAGAGACGTGAGGGCATCATGGGTGGTGGCAGGGTCCAAAGGATGCTGGAGTGACAGATCAGTATGGTCGCTGGTTTCGCAACCATCGTTGGGGTAGGGTTACGCCGGAGATGCTGGCTGTGGGGGCCCTAGAGGGGGGGCCAGGGGATGAGCAGGAGGGGGGACAGGAGGAGGAGGTGAAGCAGGGTGGACAGGAGGATGAGGTGGGGCCGGGTGGACAGGAGGATGAGGAACCTGAGAGTGGTGATGAGGAGAAGAGTGTTGCTGGAGATCAGCCGGCAAGGAGGGCGAGGAGACCGAGGAGAGCTGTGGTAGAGGCGATGGAGGCAGGAGGAGCTGATGGGGGGGAGGAGATAGAGGTGGCGAGATTGGATGGGGGGAGGAGATAGAGATGGTAGGAGCCGATGGGGGGGAAGACATAGAGGTGGTGAGACTGGAGAGTGAGCCAGAGGTGGAGATGTTGCGGGTGGTAGAAGGGAGAGTTGCTCAGCCAGGGATTGGCGTTAGAGTACGACGGAGGTGGGTGCAGGTGAGAGTTGAGTAGGAGGAGGGGAGAGTCTTAGAGCCGCCGGTGGAGGGTAGAGCCAGAGATCCGCATGAGGAGGTAGATAGGGTGGTGGATGTTAGAGGACAGCCCAGGGAGAGCCCTGAGAGTATTCATCAGGGGAGAGTCCAGCCAGTTGAGTAGGAGGGTAGGAGACTGATAGCCGTAGAGGATTCGGTTGACACGCCAGACAGAGCCGGTGCAGGGCTGATGCAAGAAGTTGAGTCCACAAAAAGCTCAAAAAGTGGAAGTGTTTTTGTTGTTTTTCATAATTTTTCACACTTGGACTGAAAATTTGAGGCACTTACACAATGAATTTTTAAAAAAATCAGTAATATGAAATTTTGAATTTTGAATCTAGTTTCTAAATATGTAAATTATTGAAATACCCAAATTGTAGAAATTAAATTTTAATAGGGATCTATAAAAACTACTTTTTAAAAGTCCCTTTTTTTTACCATACCATGCACGTGTATGGACACCACTTTTTGACCCAAATAAAAGTATTTTGCTAATTCCTTTTGAGGAAAGAGAGCTAACAACATGAAGATTGATGAGGAATTTATTTTGTAAATTTTTGTTGAATATTTTTTTTTTTATTATATTTTTATTGGCCTTAATTGTTGTTTTTAAAAATCAACGTGTACGGACAACATAATTTGACCTAAACTAAACATTTTTTGAAACTTTCTTTTTTCATTCTGTAAAGAATTGTCTAAAGATTGATGTCATATAATTTTTTTTACAAGAAACTTCACCAAAAAAAAGTTATTAAAAAACAAAAAAAGTCTGATATTTCATGTTTAAGGACTAGTTTGCTTTGAAATTAATTTTAAAATATCAAATATAATCCAATATTAATAAAAATTATATATTTGGAAACTAGAAATTGTGTTCTGTAATGGGTTTTAATTTTATAGATTTATTCAGAAAAAAAGTCCATCAACCATATTGTCAAAGATGGACATTCTTCTTCAATCTGCCTTAGTTTTTTAGTTGTAGGTCAAAGGCTAAGCCTCAGATTGCCAAGCCTTTCCCGAGCCTAAAACCAAGGCTGCAAGTGGGTTGGAGATTCAAGTTTTTAATAACGCGTATGCATTTTTAAAAACGTGTACGCGTTACAAAACACATATGCGCTCTTTATTTGTTTGATTATTTATTTTTTTAAATGCTTTTTAGAAACGCGTACGCGTTTTAAAACGCATACGCATTTCTAAAAAGCAAAACGCATACGCATTTCTAAAAAGTATTTTTTTAAAAATAAATGATTTGTATGCACTCAAAAACGCATATGCATTTTATAATGCATACACATTTTTTTAGGCTTGGGTACCCAATGCATAATGCATACGCATTTTTTAATAATGCGTACGCGTTTTTTAATAATGCATACATGTTTTCTGCAAGATTTTTTTTTTTGGCCAAAACTTCCCCTCTTCGTGGACCCAACTTTTTGCACTTACCCTGCAGGAGGAGAGAGAGAGAGAGAAGCGATGGACCCGGGTGTACTAGTGATGGAGCCATTAGCCATAGTACCAGCAGTTGGAGTTGACGATCCAGTGGTTTTACTGAGAGGGGCCTAGGCGAGGATATGGTTACTAGAGGAAGAGGTGAGGAGGGTGGAGACAGAGGTACAGAGGATACAGGATAGAGAGGATATAGTGTTTGATCATGTGGTGAGCCGGCTCACGACAGATGCATTGGTTGCAAAGAAAAAGAGAGATGAGATGCGAGCAGAGAGGGAGAGAGCACAGGGGGAGCTCGCTCGAGTGACATGTGACCGAGACAGGCTAGAGGCAGCAATGACAGTTGGGCAGATGCGAGGGCAGCCGGAGTCAGCAGGAGGGGGGGAGATGGAGATATTGAGACTTCAGGTGGCAAGATTTCAGGAGGAGAGGAGGGCACTGCGGGAGAGGGTATCTATGGTAGAGGCATCTGCAGAGGAGATGAGGGCGAGGGCTGAGGCCGCAGAGGTTAGACTGGAGACTGTGTAGCGAGAGATAGAGAGTGCATAGGGATAGATGCAGGCTCTACAGGGGGAGAAAGATAGTGCACAGGGGCAGGTGCAGGCTCTATAGGGAGAGAGGGACCATGTACAGGGACAGATGCAGGCACTCCAGGGAGATAGGGACAGTTTAAGGAAACAGGTCCAAATCCTGCAATTTCAAAGAGACTCAGCAGTAGGCCGGACAGAGAATGTCGAGAGAGACATAGCACAGATGCAGGCACAACGAGGGTAGCGTGATGAGGTAGTGTTAGAGACTATGCGGGCAGAGAGAGAGGTTCGCAGAGCAGATATGACTTCTGACAGCGACACAGGAGGCATGGGAGCAAGAGCGACGGGCCATGAGCAGAGAGAGGGATAGGTACAGGCATGAGCGGAATGCCACTCGGTACCAGGATGGGCAGAGAGATGACTATATGCAGGAGGCAACGTATTGGAGGTGCGCGTACGAGCAAGCAGTGCCAGATCCGGTGCAATATATAGTGCGGTATGTTAGGTAGACACCTCAGATGTCAGCACCATCATAGTCATTAGGTACATGGACCAGAGGGTTTAGTGATTTCCAGCCAGCCCCTGCTTAGTTTGGGACTCCAGGGTGGGAGTCTCAGGGGACTCCGACACACAGGGGACCAGTACCTGAGTCTCTGCAGAGGTCAGATGTGGGCACTTCAGGGCATGCAAAGGATAGATGACAAGATGCAGGTGCTTTTGACAAGTACCAGATGGTAGTAGTGCATATCTTCAGATGCACCTTATTTTGAGCATGATATGGAGGTGATTATGTGATGACCATATTTTGGATATGGACAGTGTATTATTATGATGATGATATGTGATAGTCCCATTAATAGTATGTCACACATTTTGGTGATGTATGGTATGCATATGTATATGATGTTTTTGTGTGATGTGGATGTTTTACTTATGCATATGTGATTATGTTAAACGATTTATGAATGGTAATGCAATTGTGTTAATGATGTGAGTAATATGGACCTAATGAATTGATGTGAATGCAAATGGATAAATGAATGGATGTAAATGGATAAATGAACCTAATGAATTGATGCCAATGGATAAATGAATGGATGTATGGATGTTAATGAACTTAATGAATTTAATGCAAATGGATAAATGAATGGATGTATGGATGTTAATGCACTTAATGAATTGATGTTAATGCAAATGGATAAATGAACGAATGTTTAGTGTTAATGAATTTAATGAATTTAATGCAAATGGATAAATTAATGGATGTATGGATGTTAATGCACTTAATGAATTGATGTTAATGCAAATGGATAAATGAACGAATGTTTAGTGTAAATGGATGAATAGACCTAATGATTGTGGACATAAGTATCAATGGGTAGATGATAGGCGTAGGATGTGGGGGTTGTAGTACCTATCAAAGACCGTAAGGATCCTGAGAAGAAAAGTTAGTAAGAGTGAATGAGAGGTTTGCACAACCAAAAACCACGAGTAATAGATGTAGGGGCAAGATAGGATGAAGAGGGAATATGCAACATGAGATGAAATGCAACATGAATGCAATTTTCCATCCTTTAGAGCACTGTTTTTTGCTATAGCATAAGACATCCGGTGTCAGGGTATGTAGACCAAGACGGATTGATGCCTAATGCATAAAATAAACATGACAAACAAGAAGGATATCCCAATACCCCAAAGTCACGGTGACATTGGTCGGGCCAGGTATTGGAATAACTACAAGCACAAAGGGATGCCCCCACATAACACGGGGTCCAAAACGAATCCCGGTGGGTACCATGTGGGGTATCCTAGCAGACAAAAACAAAAGTCAAGAGATGTCCCTATGTTAACTAGGCAAAACACACCACAATACGAAGGATCATGGCAATCATGACTAGTGTGTATAGGGAGCTCAACTGATAAACAAAATGCAAAAGTATCAAAAGATCATAACCAATTACAAGTGTCCTTTGCCATAAGATCCCAAGGATGGATGGGGTTGATGTGGTCTATTAGGAAGGATGCATCATATTAAGACGGATGATGGATACTAAGCTAAAGTGACGTAGATGACGTAGGATAATTGCCATTGGGCAGATTTCTTGAGACGAGAAGACCTTGTTTGTGAAGAATCAGCGATGATAGGGACATATCTAACAATGAGAGGATGAGTCACAACCTAAAGACCTAGGGGCTCGAGGGTTGATCAAAGATCAACCTTGCCTACGTGAAAGCGCAGAGCCCTCATAGTTCAGGAAAAGACCATGATAAAAGAGCGAAAAGTGGACTGATGGAAACTGATGGAAGACCAAGATAGACACAAGCCCCGGGGGAAAATCAAAAGATCAACCTTGCCTACGTGCAAGCACAGGGGCAACGTAGTTCGGATACGACAAAAGACTAAAGATGGACAAGATTGAGAAGTGGACCATGAGGACAAGTGATGAAGGACAAAATGCCTTGAGGGCTGATCCAAAGATTAGCCTTGCCTAAGTGCAAGCGCAGAGGCGTCATAGTTCAAGAGGGGATGATGAGAAAGGTGGAAAGAGGGTGATGATGATAAAAGATGGAGGATGAAGACACGAAGAAGCCCCGGGGGCAGATCAAAAGATCAACCTTTCCTACGTGCAAGCGCAGGGGCAATGGAGTTCACAAGGAGACACAATGGGACCAAGATGGAGATAGACAAGAAGAGATGACACAAGCTCGGATTAGGATAATAAGCTCAAGGTGTCGGATAGCGGATGACGGTCATCCAATCCTCAACCATAATATACCAAGCGACGAGGTGATGCAAGCAAATGGGAGGATATGGGGATTGAGGAATCGGTGGGTAAGCCATAGAGTAACCAGGACGCGAGGTAGATAATGATTCAGCCCTATATGAGAGGTTCTCATTGCCAGGTTTTCACCAATCGTACGTATCCAAGGTGCCACGCAGGGGTGGTTTTCACCATAGGATGAATTATTTCTCTTTACTATTTTGGATTTTTGGATTTTTTAATGTTTTTGTATTTTTGACTTTTACCAAGAAGGATACCCCAACTGATCTAAGTGTAGAACTTCCTTAGATGCATGATGTTGATGGGTTCCTCCAAAGACTCACCTTTAGGGGTGGAGAGCATGTAGACACCAGAACCATACTTCGAGGTGATGATATAGGGGCCCAACCAGTTTGCTTCAAACTTACCTTTCTTCTCTCGATCTTGCTGATTTCACTGATTTTCTTTTAGGACTAAATCACCAACATTGAATTGGCGAGGGTGGACTTTCTTATTGTAGCTCCTTTTAAGTTGATGTTGATAAGCTTGCAGATGGGTATAAGCCTTGACTCTTTTTTCATCGAGCAATTCCAATTGTGCCAAGCGTGCCACTCGGGTGTCTTCATCAGTGATGAGATTCTTCAGGGAGATGTGGAGTGAAGGGATCTCAACTTCGATTAGCGAGATGGCTTTAGTACCATAGACAAGAGAATATGGAGTGGCTCCGGTAGGGGTGTGGATGGATGTATGGTAGGCCCAAAGAGTGGGATGGATATGGAGGTGCCAATCGCGGCCAGTATTATTGACCATCTTCTTAATGATTTTGATCAATGTTTTATTTGTTACTTCTACCTATCCATTACCTTGAGGGTAATAGGGAGTGGACCAGCGATGTTGGATATGATATGTGTCACAAAGGGATTTCATGCACTTATTTTTGAATGGTTTTCTGTTGTCGATGCTGATGGCAGAGGGGATACCTACCTGCAGAGAATATGATAGAGGATGAACTTAGAGATCTAAACACCAGTGATTTGAGTGAGTGGAATGGCTTCCACCCACTTGGTGAAGTATTCAGTGGCTATGATGATAAAGGTGTGATCATCTGAAGATGGACGGTAGATCTTGCCAATCAAGTCGAAACCCCATTGTGAAAATGGCCAAGGTGTCGTGATGGGTTGGAGATCTTGTGCTGGAGTGTGAATTAGATCTGCATGTTGTTGGCATGGAAGACACTTTTTGATGTACTCACAAGCATCATGTTCCATTATGGGCCAGTAATATCCTGCTCTGAGAATCCGCTTGGCTAAGGCCATACCATTAGAATAGGCCCCACAAATACCGCTATGCACTTCTGTTAATGTTGTGTGGGCTTTAGTTTCATCTAGACAATGGAGGAGAGTTCCATCATACCCACATCAATAAAGTGTATCACCGATAATGGTGTAACGGGCTATGCATTGGATAAATGATTTACGTTGGTTTCTTGTGAGGTCAGGCAGGAGGGTGTTTTCATGAATGTAGGTGTAAATGTCATGGTACCAAGGGGATTCTGGACCTACAATACCACACACCATATCATTCTTAGGGATATCATACGCTGGGATTAAGAGTTGCTCAACTAGGAACTGACAATTTGTGCAATCTTTCGGCATGTCGAGGAGAGAACCAATGGTAGCCATAACATTTGCTGCCTTATTTTGGAGTCTCGGGATCTGCTCAAATTGGATGGTAGTGAAATATTTCTTGAAGTCATCCACCATTCGTTTATAAGGCATCAACTTTTCATCTTTTGTTAGAAACTCATCGTTGACCTATTTTATGACTAACTAGGAGTCACCAAAAACATGTAGATGAGTGATGTGCCATTGGACTGCAATTATGAGGCCTGTGAGAAGGGCTTCATATTCAGAGATGTTGTTGGTGCAGGGAAAAGCCAGTCTGAATGATTTTGGTATGTAGTTGCCTTGCGGGGTGATAAGCAAGATTCCTGCCCCCGATCCATTATGGGTGTGTGATCCATCAAAGTACAATGTCCAGGTGGTGGTTTCTGAGACTACAAATACTCCTTCATCGAGAAATTTAGTTTCTATGGGATAAGCGTCCACCAATGGGGCATCTTCCAATTGATCAGCTATTACTTGTCCTTTAATGGCTTTTCTATCCACATATTCTATATC
This sequence comes from Sequoiadendron giganteum, assembly GCA_007115665.2. Lineage (NCBI taxonomy): Eukaryota > Viridiplantae > Streptophyta > Pinopsida > Cupressales > Cupressaceae > Sequoiadendron > Sequoiadendron giganteum. The sequence goes on along the minus strand of CM021108.1, from coordinate 22,268,762 downwards.
AAACTCACTGAGAAGCATGATCCATTTAGCCATTCGACCAGTCAAGGCTGTCTTGGATAGCAGGTACTTGAGGGGGTCGACTTTGGATATTAATTTTATAGGATGGCTAAGCATATAGTGGCATAGCTTTTGTGTGCTGAAGACCACAACAAGACAAGCCTTTTCCATTGGTGAATAGTTGAGTTCATACCCGACCAGTGTGCGGCTGATGTAATAGATCGCCTGTTCCTTTGAAGATTCATCATGTTGTGCCAATAATGCCCCCAATGCTACTGACATGGCTAATATGTAGAACAGGAGGGGTTTTCCAGGGATAGGTGGCATCAAGATCGGCGGGTGGGCCAAATATCCTTTGAGCATGTCGAATCCCAACTGACACTATTGATTCCACTTGAAACTAGTGTCTTTCTTGAGAAGGTCGGCAAATGACTGACATTTATCTGCAAGTTGGGCTATAAAGTGGCAGATGGATTGTAGTTTCCCTTGGAGACTCCTTAATTGTCTCAAGTTTCTTAGAGGAGGCATATCCATGATAGCTTTCACCTTAGCTAGGTCAAACTCGATGCCTCTTCGGGACACTATGAAGCCCAAGAGCTTCCCTGATGTGACACCGAATACACACCTTTTTGGATTTACTCGAAGCTTGTATTGTTCTAATCGCTCAAAGATTCATTTCAGAATGGCAGGGTGTTCTTCCCTGGTTCCAGATTTTGCCAGTAGGTCATCGACATAGTCTTCCATGATGATGTGAATGAGGTCATGGAATATAACCATCATTGCTCATTGATATGTTGCCCCTGCATTTTTGAGACCAAAGGGCATGGCATTATAGCAGAAAGTACCCCAAGGTGTTGTAAAAGCGGTTTTATGTTGATCATCGGGAGCAATCCGGATCTTATTATAGCCAGAGAAGCCATCCATGAGGGATAGCATCTCGTGTCCCGCAGTGATGTCGACTAACATGTCGATGTTAGGCAAGGGGAAGTCATCTTTTGGGCAAGCCTTGTTGAGATCCCAAAAATCCATACAAATCCTGATGTCTCCATTGGGTTTAGTAAATAGGTACAATATTGGAGATCCAATCAAAGTAGTCAATGGGCCTGATAAAACCAGCATCCAGTAACTTTTCTAGTTCTTTCTTAACCAATAATGCCACTTGGGGGTGCATTTTTCGGAGCTTCTGCTTGATAGGTTTAGTCTCTGGATGAACATCCAGATGGTGGACAACAAGATTGGGATCTAAGCCAGGCATATCAGAGTAAGCCCATGCAAAGTTGATAACCCCTTCACAGAGAATTCAGACAATGGTGGTGTATTTTGCTTCAAATAAAGATTTAGCCACATAGGTTATCCTTGGAATCTCTTCTGTCCCCAGGTTCACCTCTTGCGTTTCTTCAATGAGAATTGAAGATTGCTCAGATAGTCGTGTTCCTACAAGGGAAAGATGAACGCCCCCATCTTCTAGTGTCGTATCAAGGTTTTCACTGTCAGATACATCCTTTGTTTTTACTTTTTCATAGTCAAAAAGTGCCTCGGTGAGGTTTTCACTTGATGACCCATTCTTCTTTTGTTTCCTTTTGCTTTTGCGATTAGGGCATTCATCTTCCCCCAATCCCATTAAATGTACGTAGGTATCCTCTGAGGGAAAAGTGCTAACCGATGTGCTACTTGGTAGGTCATGATCAATAAGCTCGGGATGTTTAAGGGATAAAGTTATGGTACAAACGGATAAGCATTCAAACATGGTGGGGAGGTCAATGTGATTCAGATTGTCATACGCGTGTATGATGGATTCCTCCTCCGATATGTCTTCAAGGGAACTATTGTCAACACTAACATTGTTAGAGGTGTTAGCGGACGTTGTAAGACCCTTCTATTTGGTATCATAGCCCAAGCCCAAATTCCTTGGTCGGATGGTAGTTGCTTCGATGGGTAGACGTCTTCCTTGTTCTTCTGTACCACGGCCTCCGCCTTGGTAATGGCAATTTTCAATGAATTCGAAGGCATGTGGATAGGCTTCGTGAAAGTATTCAATAAGGGGCCATGGTGGTTCAGGCTCCTCCCGATAAACCCATTGACTGATATCATCGTTCATTAGATCCTGGAGGGATCCCAAATTATTGAATGGTGTGGACCCCATGTTCTTGGAAGTGCGGGTGAGTGTCTTTTCTTCTACTTCTAGTAATGGCAGAATCGGTTGCCCATATGTGTGGGGCGAAGGTGGCATGGTTGCCACATTGAGTGTGGTGTGCATTTCATACTCACCACATCCCTTATCTATGATCTGGACCTTGGTGACGGTGGAAGGAGGTGTGGATGATGGTGGGGATGAAGTGTTTAGAGTATTGGTGGATGGGATAGGATCGGATGACGGTGGTGCCCCCATTTCGACTCCTGGGCAATAATGTGAATTTGGAAAAGAGGCCTCCAAGGTGCGACAATATTCAAAGGGTTGAGCATCGGCTTGTATTGTGACTTCCATTCCTTGAAATGGGAATTTTAGGCATTGGTGATAAGTGGATGGTACGGCTTGCATAGAGTGAATCCATGGATGGCCAAGAAGGATGTTGTATGGGAGTTCAAGGTTGAGGACATGGAGTTCAAGGTCGAGGACATGGCACATAGTGTATTGTACAATGGGGCCCACTTGTATAGGGAGGCAAATAATGCCTTCAGAATCTCGCTCTGCATTATCATAGGCCTTGATGGTGATCACTTGATTTCTTAGATCAGCTTGGGTGTATCCAACCTGTTGTATAAACTTTAACGTACATAGATTTAGGATTGAACCATTATCTATTAATACCCTTTTTATTTTTTGACAGTTGACACCGACCTCGAGATGGAGGGGGCGATTGTGGTTTGAATCGAGATGCGGCATGTCCTTTTGGCTAAAGGCTAGCTGATAGGTCGATGAAATATTTCCTACCAATGCTTGAAATTGGGTAGGGTCAATATTATCAGGTACTTGTGTGCTTTGCAAAGCCTTATTTAGGATATCTTGATGTATGGGAGATGACTTAAGCAGATCCAAAATGGATATTTGGGCTATAGTTTTACCTAGATGGTCTAGGATATTATATTGGGAATTGGCGGATGGTCATTGGGTGGATGGAGATGCTGTTGGGACTGTGATGCGGTTTCGCCGAGTAGTAACAACACATTGTGGATATTTTCCCTTAATGTGGATCATGGATACACGTGGTTCCACTTGTTCTACATATGGAACCACACCTTGATAATTGTATGGTACATTTTTGTAGTTGATATTATTGGTACTATTTCCTAGCTGGTTGTTATTGCTAGGTCCAGGATTTGAGTTGGACGTACTAGGACCTTGATTATGATTAGGAAAGGCATTTTGGTATATTTGTAATTAAGCATTGGATGAAGATGCTGCATTAGCATCTACATGTATTTCGCCTCGAACAATGAGACCTTGGATGTAGGTTTTTAAGCCTTGACATTTATCCAAGGTATGTCCTTTAATTTTGTGGAATTCACAGTATTCATTGTCTTTAAACCAAGCAGGCTTGGGATTAGACATATCGAGGGGTTTGGTGATAGGGTATGTTATGGGGTAATTGTCTTGAAGAAGCTTATTAAACACCGCGCTAAGGGGTTCCCCCAACTGAGTGAATTGTCGTTTATTCCCACCTTGGTTATTTTGATTGGCTTGTTGTCATGGTGCCCCTTGGGGAACGGATATGGCGTTCTAAATGGATGATTGCTGCTGGGAAGGATATATTTTTGTAGTGTTGGCCACTTGGACATGTTTAGCGTCAGTGACACCATCATTGACGGCATTTTCATTTCTATTCCAAAAATGAGGTTTATCCCCGAAGGACTTCTCTTATCGGAATTGAAATGCTTGACTTGTCCTCTTGCGACAAGGGCTCATTCTAAGATGGGGCCTTTCTCCACAAGTCCCGCAAAAGTAGTGATGCAATGGAGTTGGAAATTATGCACCGTATCCGGGTAAGAGTTTTCGATAAACAACGTTACCATGTCTCTTTCTGTTAGTGGGGATTTCATCCTACTAGCCAAGGCATGCCATCTTTGCAAGTAGCTTGCAAAGGTCTCTCCATCTTGTTATTTTTCTTTGAGGAGATCAAGTGTGTTAATATCTTTCTCTAAGTTAAAAGAGAATTGAGTGACAAACTGTTCAGATAGTTGTGTGAAGGTTTTGATAGATCCCTTTTCCAGACCCATAAACTAGTTGAGGGCGACCCCTTGTAAAATTTTAGGGAAAAGTTGGATGAGGTAGTTGTCATTGTGCATGACCTCTTGGAAATGAGCATAAAACTCTTGAAGGTGAGCTCTAGGATCCTTGGTTCCTTTGTATTTGTCAAATTTGGGTATCTCAAAATGTTTAGGAAAAGGAACCAAGGAAATGGAGGGATCAAACGGATAAGGGCATATGTCCTCAAACTTGAAGGATTGTTTTCCCGTTCCAGCTTGTAAGTCCTTTAATGCGGCTTTTACTTCTTCCAAGTCTTTGTTGATGGGAGTCAAAGTGGATTGAGTATATGGATAATGTTGTGGGTATGATGGGGATGGCCCTCCCATTGTTGGATCATAAATGGGCTGAGTCGGGTATGAATGTATTGGTTGATTGTAAGAAGGTTGATGGTTGGATGATTGGTTGTGTTGAGTGGGAGCCACTTGTTGTTGATAGTAAGACACAAGAGAGGGGGCCTGTTGCTGCATAGCATTTTGATAATGCATAGTGGTAGGGCCTCTTTGTTGATGTGATGATGTTTGTTGATAATAGGAAGTGTAAGGTGCCGCATGTTGGTGAGCTGGTTATTGTTGAAAATAGGGTGGGTAGGATTGGTTTTGTTGTGCAATGGTGGTTTGTTGCATGGCATATGGATATGGGTTTAACATTTGTTGATGAGGATTGTGTTGAGGTTGCGTAGAGTTGGTGTAAGGTGGCAGTTGGGTACGTGTTTGGTTTTGCACATTCTGAGGAGGGTTTGTATGGGATGGAATAGTGTATGTGCTAGAGGGATGATAAAGGTATTTGGTGAGTGGGTTATGGTGTGTTTACGTAGGGATGTGCATATGTTGTTGTAGAGGTTGTTGTTGTTGTTGATGAGGTGGATGAGGTAAGATTTGTTGTTGTTGAGGTGGGTGATATGGGATGTATTGTTGTTGTTGTGATGGGTTAGGTGGGATGTGTTGTTGTTGTTGAGATGTATGTTGCACCACTTGATGTGCGGGTTGTGTGAGAACGGAAGGATGTTGCATATGTTGTTGATGTAAGTGTTGAGATGAAGCTATTGTAGTAGCAACATATTGTGGCAGTGCTGGTGGTGTGGTGGATTGGTGTGGATTATTTGGAGGTTGTTGAAATGTAGGCGGTAGTGTGTTGGTAAGTGAAGGTGTGCCCCCAATATTAGAATATGGGGGAGGAAGCGGTGGAGCAAATGGGATGTATGATGGCATGCCATAGGTGTGGGGGTCATTAGGATCGAGTGGTGGAATGGTAGATGTTGTGTTTGGAAGACAAGGATATTCTTAGACTTGATGGATGACAACATTTCCAAGTTCGGGATGGTACCAATTTTCAGTGGGTGCACCTTCAGGAACGTAGGAACTTTCTGGAACTTTTTGTGAGGTTTGCGGGTCGACAAACGGGGGAAGGGCATATTGTGATGTATTGAAACCGGATGGTGGTTTGAATCCCTTCATGAGCAAGGTGGAGAGGATCTTATCCCCATGTTCATTTAGGAGGCGATCCGTCATTTGGACATTGGCAGGATTGCTGAGATATTCGTCAACAGTGACTTCAGGTTGATTGACCATGTTTTCGTCACTAGGTGGTGTGATATTCTGGATGTCAGTGTTTGATTGGGATGAAACGCCATTATGGGGATCATGTGGGATGTTATTAGGATCTTGAGGGACATTTGGTTGGGAACCTTATGTTTGTTGATCTGCCATTTTCTTTTTTGTTTGTGAGCAGGTTTGAATGGGCATGAACATGCAAAATGACTAAGTGGTTTCAAGATTCAACTTCTAGATGATGACTTAGGTGATGATTTGGATTGATTGATTTGAATTAGATGATGATTGATGTTGGTTTGATTGGATCAAATGATGATGTATCAATTTGCTAATTGAGATGAAGATTGGATTTGATTGGATCAAGTGATGATGTATCACTTTTGATGATTGGATCAAGTGATGATGTATCACTTTTAATGATTGGATGATGATTGAATTTGACTTGGATCAAATGATGATGTATCAATTGATGATTGGATGATGATTGGATTTGATTGGATCAAATGATGATGTATCACTTGATGATTGGATGATGATTGGATTTGATTTGGATCAAGTGATGATGTATCACTTGATGATTGGATGATGATGGGATCCTAAAACCTGATTTGGAGATCACCCTAGGTGACTTGTAACGTTGGTTGATCAGATTAAATCAATGATTATGACGCCTAATCCACCTTGAGATGGAAGGGGATTGATTTGGGCCAATGATGTTGACTTACAACACAAATCCATTTCAAGATAGAAGCGGATTGATTAGGTTGAAGACAAGGATTGATTATGTAGGATAAAAATCAATTTAACGCTTTGGTCAATTTGGGAAAATAACTCCTAAAACAAGGTTTTAAAGGTTTTTTGTGTTGAGGAATAATGATGGATGCAAAGGGAAGATATGTTGTTGAAGATGTTTAGGTCTTGTGATAAGGTGGATGTTCCAAATGGTGGAATGGTCAATGCAAATGTGGTAAATGGACGTTTTTGGAGAGGTCAAATGGAGGTTTGGAATGGTCAAATGAGTGTTTGAATTGGTCAAATGAGTGTTTAGGATGATCAAATGGTCAAATGGAGGTTTTTGTGGATTCGAACGGAGGTTTAGAATGATCAAACGAGTGAAATCGACTGTTCAGCGGGGCGTATTCGCACTTCTGCAGTAAAACTGCTAAAAACAATGGGGCAAATTCGCCCCTCTGCAATGGAAAAGGCCAAAAACAGTGGGGCAAGTTCGCCCCTCTACAGTGCAAAAAGCTAAAACAGAGGGCAGGTTCACCCCTCTGTAGCAAAAAGGCTGAAACAGCAGAGGGCAGATTCGCCCCTCTATAGCAAAAAGGCTGAAACAGCAGAGGGCAGATTCGCCCCTCTGCAGAAAATGACCAAAAACAGAGGGCAAGTTCGCCCCTCTGCAGTGAAAAATGTATCTTGGTTTGGACAAGGGATTTTGGAAAGGACTTAAAATGGTTTAATGATAGTTTGACTGACCAAAATTTACTGGTTCTTCACAGAAAGACACTTTGAACAAGCACAATCCTATGATTAGTGTTTAACGGGTATGGCCGGCAAAGGTCTTACTCTAGGATGAACAAGGTTTCTAGGGAGTCCTTGATATACGCTCAGTACGTGAGGCACAACCATGAACACCAGTCCGTCACAAGCATGAGTTGGGAGCCCCAACGACATACTGAAAGGCTCAGACCAACTCTTCATGTCTATCTAGGTATCATCCTAGCTTCGATGTTTCGCTAATTATGACGCAACTGGATTGGGGTACAGCTTTGGCTCTCCCCCCTTTATATACCCCACTGGTACACGTGGTTGGAATCATCCCTTGGGGTGATGAAATCCCTAAGCAGGTCCCGCTAAGAAGAAGACACTAATCGTTTCCATCTACCCCCTTCGGATCCGCACAACGTGCAAAAGAGGAAGGTGAAAACAAACTAATGCCCCCTTAAGGTAAAATAAATAAAATAGACACAACAAGAACAAATATTTCTTTCCCCTACTTATACTAAGTAAATAGATAAAGCAATAAGGAAAGACTTTTAGAAATCAGAATAAAAGGAGGGCCCTGCAAGCAAATGTTAGTTGTTTATCTTTTTTCCCTTTTTGTGATTTGTAGCAAATCTGACTTCACTTACCAACAAACAAGATTAGTGGATTAGTGCACGAAACAACAAAAGAAAGAAGACAAACACGAAGTTCAAATGCCACTTTTTACCTTCTCGAATGTGCTGCTAAGGGCAGGTTCGCCCCTCTGCAGAAAATAGTTAGAAATAGAAAAAGGGCAGGGTCGCCCCTCTGCAAAAAATAGTCAAAACAGCAAGGCAAGTAGTTAGAAATAGCAGGGCAGGTTCGCCCCTCTACAGAGAACAGCCGGAAAAAGCAAAGGGCAGGGTCACCCCTCTGCAAAAAATAGTCAGAAAATAGCCTAAAGGGCAGGTTCGCTCCTCTACAAAAAATAGTCAAAAACAGCAAAGGGCAGGTTCGCCCCTCTGTAGAACACAGTCAGAAACAAAGGGCAAGGTCGCCCCTCTACAGAAAATAGTCGGAAACAGAGGGCAAGGTTGCCCCTCTGTAGAAAACAATCAGAAACAGAGGGTAAGGTTGCCCCTCTGTAGAAAATAGTCAGAAACAAAGGTCAAGGTCGCCCTTCTGCGGCGTTTGGGAGGGCAAGTTCGCCCCTCTGCGACCTGAATCTACAAACAAGCTAACAACAGAAAATGTCAAAGAAACAGACCCCTTTGTGGGTCTCACCGGACATGCCAAAAATGTGATCCTAATAAAATGCTACTTCCTAATATGAGATGCTAAATAAGAAACTAATAATGCAATGTAAAGAGAAGCAACAAGATAATAGGGCACCTCAATAAGATTAGCCTAAGAAAATGAACAACATAGAAGTAAGATAAACAAATTGATTGATGTTATACCTTCATGTTGTTGTCTCCTCCCTTGGTTGGCCCTTTGATGCTTCAAGAATTATGTGCTCTTTGAATGGCAATGGATTTGAATGGATGCAAGATGAATTGGTGATGCTAAATGCTATGGTAGATGAGAGCTTGAATGACAATTTTGCAAGAGTTTTGTTGCAAAAGACTTCCTCCCCAAAATGAGGGAATTGAAGGGGTATTTATAGGCTAAATTGAATTCTCTAGAGAATTCAACGGTTGGGATTGATCCAACAAAGATCAAGATGAAGGGCTATGGTGAGTTGAGGACTCACAAGCCCTCACATCTTGACATGTGGAAGGTGAGATGTCCTAGGGTGGAGTGATGTGGAAATGAGGTGGAAGAGAAGGACAAGAGGTGGAAGGGAAGTACATGAGGTGGATGAAGGACAAGTACCTTTGAGGTACCTTGGGGAATGAGAAGATTTCCTCAAAAAGGAACTTCTTGTCCCCAAATGAGGATGAAAGAGACTTTTGAGGAATTTTAGAATTCCTCAAAAATCTCCATGGGAAAAGGGGAAATGTGTGGGAAGAATAAATGTAAATTAAAAATTTACATTTAATGGAGGATTCATTGGATAAAAGGAGGTCTCCAAAAAGCTAGAGATTTGTCACATGTGGGAGATGTGACAAGTCCAAGGTTCTAGAAACCTTGGCCACATGTAAAATGACATGTCACATTTGCATGGGGGATGGAGGAGACTTTGAGAAGATAAAAGTGAATTAAAAATTCACATGGGGAAGGGAGTCCATACCAAAAATGGTAAGTGGGAAAGTTGACCAGAAAAGGTAAGCTAAATATGGTTAATGACTCTGATTAAGGTTGTGCAAACATAGGATTAAGGTAATTAATGTGAGATTAGAGGCAAGTGGGAGATTATGGAGGATGTGACACTTAATCTTGATTAAGTGGTGCACATCTGAATCATAGATTAATTAATTTAATCCGGATTAGAAGAGGGTTATGGAGAATGTGACAAGGAGAGAGAAAAAGAGGAATTAGAAATTGGTTTTTAATTCAAATAAGGTTAAATGACTAAATTAAATAATTTGTCATGTTTATTTAATTTAGGGAAGAAAAGGGGTAAGGTAAAGTATTTAATTTATTTAATTAGATACTTTAGGAACCTTAGGCAGAAAATGAAATAATTATTAAATCAATTATTTAATCACTGTAAATGGAATAGATGACTAAAGTAGACGATTTTGATCATATGGAAGTGATCAAATTTGGATGTCTACAAGTACTATTAGTTGTTTTGGAAAGTGTCATAGAATTAAATTATCCATGAGAGATTATCACCTTGATAGCCCAATGTATGTTATCTCCATGGGTGTAGAAGATATTATTTTGGGAGTACAACAGCTTACTACTTTGGGAACAATTGAGATGAACTTCCAAGAATTTTTCATGAGATTTTGATCTGAAGGAAAGACAATAGAGCTAAGAGGGTTGAAGGAAAAGTCACCACTAATAGTTAGCTCTCATCCAATGCAAAAGTTTCATAAGAAAAAAAGTTGATGGATTTGTGGTCCATTTATGTTCATTAGAAGTATCTCAATCTAATGCTCCCATCCATCCAAATTTAAAAGCAATAATTGAGCATCACTCAATGTTTTTTGGAGATTGTTGGTAAGAGAATTGACACTTCAAATGATACTTGACTTGCCCAATAGAAGTGACAAAGATGTACCAACAGTTGGATATATTTCTTTTGAAACAATAATCTTCCTCTACATTCGAGATGGGAAACTCCCTTGTATAGTAGGGTTCTTTAGGATTTTTTGTCTACTTTTAACCTAAAATTACATAAAGGAGGAAAGACCTAAAGGAAGATGAATAACATAAACCTAATGGTAGACATATGAACACCAACTAAGATTTCACAATTGATAACAAATTACAAAGGGGGTTAATCATAAAATATGTTTTTGATATGCAATGATGATGAAAGAAAGATAACGAATCTCAACATGCAATGAGATAAATTACTTCAACACATTCAATCCAAGATACCAAGATATGATTTTGCTTCATCAATTACTTAGAAATGACTAATGGATTCCACAACTACACAAATGGATTGCCAATTTAACATACAAAAAATCAGCAATAATAACTCAAAACACATTTAAGACATACGAACCAAATGCATTCTTCATTATCTTTTTGAAATTATACAATTCCAAAACCTCTTAAGTACAAAGTTTCCATCCAAAAGTCATCAAAATTTCCTGTCAAAATTTCTCTAGAGTTTCCCCTCTGTAGAAATTCCCCACCTTTACATTACAAATGGCCTTGTCTTCAATAACTACCTGCAACTACCTCCTAATTACCTTTTTTTTGAAATACATTGGGTTTGAAAGTAATAGCCTTATTTGATTAGGTTTTACATAACTTTTTATTCTTTTACAAATAAGGTTCAATTTCTAATTTTCAATTACCATTAGTGACATAAGTCACTTTTCCCAAAAGTCAACTTAGAAACTTGTAACATCAAAGAAAGGCCACATCGTCAATTGTGCTGAGGTAATTTCCATGTTTTTGACCCCTCGTTTCTAATAGTGACCAATTGATTATCAAGAAAGATCATTTTTGATCTAGTAGAATTTATGGTCTTATGCCACTTGATATCCAAAATATGACTAGCACATATATGATATTTAAATCGAAAATGACATGATGAATTGAATTCATAAATAAAAACCTCTCTCAAACTAGTTCCAAGTAGTTAGGTGCTTCCACATATACCTCTCATAGAAGATGATCCAATGCTCAACTATGTTTTCATACAAACCAGCCAAGGATCCAATTGCAAACTTTTACGTAAGCCTTGCCATGAATGGTTTAAGTTGTGTGATAGTAGGCCTTCTAATACAATCATAATAATGGAATCCTTTGAATTTGGATCAATAAACGTTATCAATACATAAGCCAAAGTACCAATGATGTCAACAATTTGAATACCATTATTGCAACCTTTGATACTTTCTCTTAGATTCCAAACTACGAAGGACATGCTACCTAATATGTTCTCATGGCATCTTCTTACAAGGCTTGTGTAGATTCTTCATGTGGACACTCATTTGAGAATGTCTAAATGCATCGATCAAAAGTGGAATATCACCTGTATCCTCCCAATAATTCTTTGCACTCTATTTTCAGCTCTTTAGCAACATCTAATTCGTTCTCTATTTTCTCAAAGACTTGCAACTTCTATCCATTTTTCCATATTCACCTCTAAATGCCACACTACTACTAATCATCAAAAATATTCCCGACACAAATTTTTTCCCATCATGGACTTGTCCAAATATCGGAACCATTATGTAATACCCATTTGTTTCCAAAGATCAAGCATCGGTTTCAGCTTTATTCCCAATTTATTTCAATCATTGCATTTCAAATACTTTATGGAATTTCAGCTTCATGTATTGGCCTAATAATTTCTAAAGTGTTATCAACAAATCCATGTTGTGCATATTCTACAATCATGTGATTGATGGAATCACATCTCATTAAGGCATTTAAACAAACAGTTCACACGCCTTCTCTAACTGCAGCCTGCAGCTACAACTTCAAACAAAATTCCTCTATATTTGATTTCTTTGATTGATGTCCACTTGTTGTCCCATAACTCTCATTTTGGCACAAGCGACGAGGATGCTAGAAAAGGACATGGATTTGGTTTTACACCTGTAATTGCATTCACCTGAAACCTTCTAAGGCCTTTTCAATGTATCCATTTTGTGCACATTTTAAATGAGACCACATTTATTTGACACATTTTTCCAAACAGCTCGCAGCCATTGCCTTCACTTGAATTTCTAGAGTCTTTTTGAATAAAGGCATATCATGCCTTTATTGCAATTCAAAAGACCACATTTATTTTAGGCATTCTGCCATACATTTCACACACTCTTTTTTCTTTCTTTAGGTTCCAGGAATCAGTTCGGTATCCGTCCCCTATAAATTGCAGTGTGTTTTCCATCTCCCTATAAACTGCAATGCGTCTAATAAACTTTTTTCATGTGACCAGTGGCATTGGCGCGACACGCCCTCTAGTACCATAGGTTTTGGGGGAAACTAGACCTCATGACCTCTTGCCTGCAATAGAATGCTTTAGCCAATCGAACTAGGCCCCCCGCCCCTACATTTCACACACTTCCTCTCTAATCTAGAATTCTTATTTGTCGCGGCCAGGGAGGATGCTTGCAAAAATTATGGAATTTGAATTTATACCTTTCCAATTGAATATATGTATGAGAGTTTCTAAAGCCTTCCCAACAAATTCATCTTCTATCCAGACCACACCTTTCCTTATGCATGAAACTTTCTAGTGGACGTGTAGAGGTATTAGTCCCAGAAAATGTATTTGTTTGCAAGCTTCCCAAGTCATTTTAAAAAATTCATTTTGTCTATATCCTATATCTATGAAGCCCATGAAATTACATCTATTATGAGACACAATACTAAATAGTTCCTTCTTGTTGCATCACATGATTTCCGCCTCGCCCATTAGTGTAATAGAGCAATCATTACGAACCTTGATGTGATAGTTGTTTAAGGCATTTAAATCAAACAACTCATGCCATTTTCCTTTCACACCACCACTCACACAATTTAACCATTCCATAATCTACAATAATTTGAACCCATGAGATCATCTTTCTTTGATGCATTTTGGAATATAGTTCTTGTACCTTGTCTCTGCTTAACATTTTCATCTGGTGCATGCAATCATGACAATGCATAATGTTAGGTATATGAAGCCCAACAGATATATGTCCTTTCAGTTTCCTTTGACCATTCGCATTTCCTCTTGAAGACATATTGTAATTTTGTTGTTGTATCTATTGTATAGATAGAAATAATAGTATTCCTATACTTTAGTGTGGATGTAGCTATTATTGGTGAACCACGATAAAACTTTATGTCTTATCTTTGTTTATCTTGTTTGCTTGTTGTCACTCTATTTTCTGCATCTTGTTTCGCACTCTATTACATTTACAATTGGTATCAGAGGTGAAGGAGTGATTGGGAAATTGTGATAATTTCTAGAGAAAATGAAGCAGAGAGTAGGAAGGAGGAAGTAGGAAGATTTGACGCAAGTTTTAGAAACCCCTTAGAAGCTTTTAGGTTATGGCTTGTAGAACTTAGTAGAAATTTTTAGTTGCAATGAAATCATGGCAGAAAGAGGAGGATTTGGTCATGTTGATCATCATGGCGAGTGAAGAGGCCATTGAGAAGAAGAAGAAAAATGGGTGATATCACAAAGCTCGATTTTTCGGTAAAAGAAGTTGAAGGACAAGGTCGTGAAAATCACGCTTGTTCAGAAGCAAATGAGGGTAGGGTAGAGAATGTGATTCAAGACCTTTGTTGTTGTCAGTGATTGCAATGACCATGTTGAACTGGGTGTCAAATGCAGCAAGAAGGTTGCTATGGTAATTTGCAAGGCTTTGATTTTTTGCCAAGCTATTACTTATTCCTGTGAGAAGGGGAAACAAGATTGGGAAGCTGCATACCATTCCGATTAACGCAATAGATTAGAAGATGGTCTCTAAGAAGATGTAAACAGGGACTGGCAAGGAAATGCTTCAAAAGATGTTGAGAGTGTTTCAGCTTGGGCAATTGCAATTGCAATGGTGAGCGAATATTCCAAGAACTGGTCGTTTAAGTGGTTTTTCTTTAAGGGACATGTTTGGCATAGTCCCTTGGTGCCTCAGTGGTATAGGTTGGAGGCCAAAAATGAGGGATAAGATTATTATAAGAGGCAAGGATTCTGTTAAAGAAGGAAGATTGTAGCAAAAGGAGATTTGAAACTAGATCCTTTCGAGAATGAGGATTTGAATGTTTTTGGTAGAGGCTGAGAATTAGGATGCTTTGGAGAAGGTTGTAGGCATGATGGAACTGTGGGTAGGGAGTCTATTGACGCTGAGGAGTAATCCCAAGTGGATGGTATAGAGGAAATAGTCTAATAAGAAGAACAAATGGGCAGCTCTTGAGATGCCCATGGTTGTAGTGGAGATGGCTATAGTGGTAGTTGTGGCTTAGGGTAGAGTCGCCCTTGGAAGAGAAGTTTGAGGTGCCACTTGTGATGGTGTCTTGTAGCAGAGATTCACCCTTCATAGAGAAGTTTGGGGTGTCACTTGTGATGGTGTCTTGTTGGTTTTTTGACTGGAATGTTAACGAAGCGACATGGTGAATGCACTCATTGTAAGTATGCATTCATCTGAACATTGTCCATGCAGTTGGAGTAGTTTGGCAGATGCTTTGGAGAAAGTATCATTGGAGAATTTTATGTGTGTAGCTGGAATCTTTCAGTTGTGATGGATATCATGGTGTTTGGAATTCAAGATGAAGTTGGACTTTTCTAGATAGAAGTGAGGGAACATCTCTAAGACTTACAACACTGTTTGGATTCATGGGAGAAGTTTGAGCATGTGTGTAGCTGGTGAATGTTTGATATGTTATAGCTATTGTTGGACTTGAAGTGGGAGATTGTTGGGTATATGGAGCCCAACGCACATCTGTCCTTTTAGTTTCCTTTGACCATTCACATTTCCTCTTGAAAGCATATTATAATTTTGTCGTTGTATCTATTGTATAGATAGAAATAATAATATTCCTCTGCTTTAGTGTGGATGTAGCCATTATTGGTGAACCACAATAAAAAAAATTGTGTCTTATCTTATTTGTCTATTGTCACTCTATTTTCTGCATCTTGTTTCGCACTCCATTACATTTACCCATCAGACCACAGGTCTTTCAAAACTCATAATTTCAGACAGTTATGGCAATCGGCTTATGATATCCTCTTTTAAATGCTCAAAAGTTAGAAATCCTAAAAAAGTTGAGCAAGGTTCAAATTCATCAAAATGCAAGTAAATGTAGTTAAAACTTTCTGAAATGTGCGCAGTGTAGGTTAGGATTTCTGAAAATTTGAGCATTGAAGTTAAAATGCAGCCAAATGTGAGCAAAATGAGGTTCAAATTTATTCAAATGTGAGCACATCGGTTAGTAATTTTAAAATTTTGAGCATGGAGGTTAGAATTTGCAAAAACTTGAGCATAGACGTTAAAATTCATTCAAATGCAAGAAAATTGAGGTTAAAATTCAGTGAAATGTGAGCAAATGAAGGTTAGGATTTGGAAAAAGTTGAGCAATGAGGTTAGAAAATGAGAAAAGTTAAGCAATAAGACTAAGCACACTCAATGTGCCTCAAATAAAAAATTTAAAAGATGGGAAAACCTTTAGAAAAAATTTAAAATAATTATTTATGTTTTCCAATAACCTTTTCACGATTCCTTATTGTTGCAACACTGAAACCTGCATAACTTTCAACTAAAAATTCCTTTTGCCTTTAAATTTTGTCAAGAGAATCAAAACATCTTGGCAAACAAAACTCAGAAAAATAATTTCAATTTAAGAAACCAATTTTAAAATTTTAATTATTTCTACCATTTTGTTGAAATAATTAAAACTTTAATTTCTCTAAATCTAGAGTCTAGGTCACTGTGAAAGCTTTTCACATTGCTTGGAATATTCTCAAGAACATCCCCCTTGAAAAAAAATTCATAACACTTCATGATTTTTTAAATTTAATTGTTTTCACAAATCTAGTAGACTGCATCACTGCTCTTAAGGATTTTGACTCAAAAGTTTAAAACTTGGCAAGTTTTAAAACTGGGTTAACATAGATATACCTAAAGTAATTCCTCCTATGATGGATCATGATCGTGACATAAAACTAGTTCTAGGGAGCCAACCTCCCAACATCAAACCTTACTGGTACCCATATATACAAAAAATTGAGATAGAAAATATTGTTGAGGAGATGTTAGAGGCAGGAATTATCAAACATAGCCAAAGTTCTCACTCCTCACCTATGGTGATGGTGCAAAAGAAGGATGAAACTTGGTGCATTTTTCTGGACTATAGAGTTCTCAACATGTACACCATTAAAGATAAGTTTCCTATTTCAATCATTGACGATTTGCTAGATGAATTGAATGGAGCTATGCATTTTACAAAGTTAGATCTTAGATCTGTTTATCACCATATTTGAATTAAGAACTAAGATATTTGTAAGATAGCATTTAAGACTCATGAGGGTCATTATGAGTTTTTGGTGATGCCATTTGGTCTTACCAAAAATCCATCTACATTTCAAAGTTTCATGAATTCCATCTTTAAAAATTTCTTGAGGAAGTTTGTATTAGTGTTTTTTGATGATATATTGATTTATAAAAAGACATGTGAAGAACACTTGCAACAAAATTTAGATCAAGTATTACAAGTTCTTGAAGAGAATCAACTCTATGCTAAGCCATCCAAGTGTGCTTTTGGTCTCAATGAGATGGATTACTTGGAACACATAGTTTCACATGGAGGAGTAAAGGTGGATTTTAACAAAATTAAAGCTATCATGGAATGGCCTATTCCCAAAACCATTAATAAATTGAGGGGTTTCTTAGAGTTGACTAGATACTATCAAATATTTTTGAAGAATTATGGTCATATAGTAGCACCCCTCATAGGTTTATTGAATAAGGATTCTTTTCATTGGAATGAATCTACTAATTCAGCATTTGAAATGTTGAAGGATGCTATACATGCACAACTCTAGTACTTGCCACTCCTAATTTCACAAAGGATTTCAATGTGGAATGTGATCCTTCTAGAAATGGTATAGGTGTAATTCTTATTCAGGTGGTTCGGTACATGTTGCTTTTGAGAGTTGTCAATTAAAGGGTAAGAATCAACTCAAACCTATTTATGAGAAGGAAATTCTAGCTATTCTTCATGTAGTAAAACAATGGAGGTCTTATCTAATGGGTAGAAAATTCAAGGTTAAGACAAATCATGATAGCCTAAAATATTTTTTGGAACAAATATTATCTTCTGAAGAACAACAAAAAAGGATTACTAAGATCTTGGGATATGATTTTGAGATTGTATATAAGAAAGGGAAGGAAAATTTTGTGGAAGATGCACTATTGTGGAAGGATGAGAAGGATGGGGTTTTATTGTGTGCCCTTTTAATATTACAAGAAGATTAGGTAGAAGAATCCAAATAAGAGTGGAAAAATTATGTGGCTACTAGTAATCTCATTCAACAATTATAGAGTGATCCTAGTAGTTTAGATAAATTTTGTTGGAAGGGAGATACCTTTTGGTATAAAGAACGATTGCATCTTTGTAAGAATTCCTCTCCCAAACAAAATATTCTCAAAGAGCTACATTAGTCTCTAGTAGTTGGTCATTTATGATTTTTGAAGACATAGTATCAGGTCAAGAAAGACTTCTTCTGGGAAGAGCTAAAAGGGGATCAAAAATTTGTCACAAAATGTTTGGTTTGTCAATGAAATAAAGGGGAGATAATTAAGAGACATGGTCTCTTGCAACCCTTAGCTATTCCTAGCCAACATTGGGAAGAGGTCTCCATGGAATTCATCATAGGGCTTCCAAGATCTAATGGTAAGAATGGCATCATGGTAGTTGTGGATTGTCTCACTAAATATGCACATTTTATTGCATTATCTCATTCTTTTACAACAAGTATAGTGGCAAAAGAATTTTTGGAGAATATTCAAAAGCTACATGGTATACCTAAGGTCATTTTTGGTGACTATGATCCTATCTTTACTATTAACTTTTGAATAGATTTATTCAGATATTTGGGTACTCAATTGGCTCATATTTCTTCATTCTATTTCCAATTTGATGGGCAAACATAGATGATTAATAAGTGTTTGGAAGGATATCTGCATCGTTTCACTTTAGATAAACAATCTCAATGGTTAGATTGGATAGCACTAGTAGAATGATGGAATAACACTTCCTTCAATAGTTCATCAAAAATGTCTCCATTTATGGCATTGTATGGACATCATCTTCCTTCCATCACATCATCATTGAAGGTGTCACCAAGAGTTCGAGTTGTCGAGGACCACATGATTCATCAACAGAAAGTACTTTCAAGACTTAAACAAAATCTATCTATGGCATAAAACTGAATGAAGCAATAGGCAAATCAACACCATAGTGAAAGAAGTTTTGAGGTTGGGGATTAGGTTTTCTTGATATTGCAACCTTATAATCAAACGTCACTGAAGCAATAGTAAAATAATAACAAGTTGTCTCCAAAATATTATGGCCCATATCAAATCATGAAGAAGATAGGTAGTGTTTCCTATAAGATTGAATTTCCATCAACAACAAGGATACACCTAGTTTTTCATGTTTCTTATTTGAATAAGGTAATTGGGAATAATATCCCTAATCAGAGAATATTATCAGAGCTTGATGATGAAAGAAGAATCATATTGGACCCAGAATGTACTCTTTAGAAACACATAAAGAAGCTAAGGAATAGACCACTCACTCAGTATCTTATCTAATGGAAGAATTTACCAATTGAAGATGCCACATGGGAGGATGAGGAGTTCATTCAAAAGCATCCAAAATTTCCTAGCATTGAAGAAAATTATTATCTAAAGAGGGGGGAAAGGAGGATGCTTGCAAAATTTATGGAATTTGAATTTATACCTTGCCAATTGAATATGTGTGAGAGTTTCTAAAGCCTTCCAAACAAATTCATCTTGTGTCCAGACCACACCTTTCGTTGTGCATGAAACTTTCTAGTGAATGTGTAGAGATATTAGTCCTATTGGAAATAATCGAAACTACTTCATTTTCTACTCTAGCTAGAACCATTCATGTTAGTGTCATCCCTATCAGCATTGGATCTCAATCAGTCCCAGCATTGAAGACAAATTAAGAAGAATGATTTTGAAGATAGATTTGGAAAGATTTAAAAAGATATTGTATTAATTGATCAGCAAGTTTCACATGGTTTTTGGGTGCTACGAAAAAAATTATTTTATATATTGTTGCCTCTCCTCTATTGAAGCTTAGTTCTCCATATATTGGTAGGCCTATTTTGGTGAAAGCACTCCAAAATGGATTCCGGCTCTGCGGAGCTATAAGAGTATGTAATGTTGTATGTGAAGGAGCAGAAGCTCTAGTAAGATGATGTAATGAAGTCTATTTCAATTAGCAGCAGCTTGGTAGGTTTTTGCAACTGAAATGAGTTTGAAATGAGTTTATGTAATGGACAGAAGTGAAGGAAATAGCAGAGATAAAATAAAACATACATTGTAAGTTATTTGACCCAAAACAGACTTTTAAAATGTTTGCTACTTGAGAGCAAAAAAAAATATATTATATTAATCTCCCTTTCATTTACAAAGATAAACCAGTATATAAATATTTTTGAACACAAAAATTTAATACAACTTAATGTCATAAACATGCCAGCAAAAAAAATGGTCCTATACAAGGTCTAATCGATTTAATATTGTCCTAGTCATATTAAAGAAAATCCGATCAGAATTGTCCTTTTATGCTACTGTGGAACCCACTAACAAACGCTGCCGAGAAAGGTCAAAAATTCAACTGACGTTGACTACTACGCTACCGCCACAGTTTACGAGGAGGCTACGATAACTACAAGAGCTTACAGCGCTACTGCCATGGTTAAATAATAGACCGTGGTGGTCGTGGTAACCGTGAGCGTTGGGAAGAAAGATGTTTTCTGCACTACTGCCACGATTAAGAAATAGACCACGGTGGCCGTGGTAACTGTCCATCGACAGACTACTAACTGCCAGAGAAAGACACCACGCTACCGCCGGTGACAAAAGAGAAAACCGCAGTAGAGCGGTAACTATACAGACTGACGATGAGCGAGAGCTGGCGGTTAACCATGATACCATGGTGAGTGAGATAAGAGGTTGCGGTAGGGCAGTGGTCACTGCGTTACCGTGAGTACTTGACTAAGTTGGTGCGGTATAGCGGTAAGAGTTGACTGCGACTACCGGTGTTGACTGGGACATGGACTTGTGAGTTGGACGAATTTCCAACACTCCTCCTTTAGTACAACTCATGCCATTTTTTATTCCCAATTGGTCTTATTGAAAGTTGAAGCTCTTTGTGCTCAGTGCCTTGGTAAATATATCCGCCTATTGTTCATCTGACTTGCAAAAAATTAATGAAATCTCCCTGCCAAAAATTAGTTCCCTGATAAAATGAAACCATGTATCAATGTGTTTGCTTCATTTGTGAAATACAGGGTTCTTTGACAAAGCTATGGCTGAATTGTTATCACAAAAAATCTTGGTTGCCTCTGTCTGCTCATTCTGGATTTCTTGTAGAACTCTTCTCATCCATACTGCTTGAGATGATGCACTTGTGGCTGCAACCTATTCAGCTTTAGCTAATGACAATGTAACAATAGGTTGTTTCCTTGAAGCCCATGCAACTACACCACTTCCAAAATAAAATACGTAGCCAGAGGTACTTTTCATGTCATCAACACTTCCAGCATAGTCACTGTCTATGTAACCTGTTAATTTAAATTCATCTGATTTGGAATATTGGATTCCAAAATTTCTTGTTCCACTGATATATCTTAGACTTCGCTTTCTAGCTATCCAGTGATTCTCCTTTGGTGCTTCCAAGAATCTAGAAATCAAACTGACTGCATACATGATGTCAAGCCTTGTGGCTATCAAATACATTGAGCTCCCTACTAACTATTTGTACAGAGTTGGATTAACATCTGAGCCTTTATCTTCTCTGCTCAATTTCAGTCCAGTCACCATTGGAGTAGGTGTTGACTTACAATTTGACATATTGAATCTCTTTAAAACATCCTTTGTATATTTAGATTGTGAAACAAAAATACCATCTCTATTTTGTGTTACTTCAATGCCTAAAAAATACTTCATCATTCCCATGTCTCTCATTTCAAACTCTTTCATCATTTCTATTTTGAACATTTCAATTGACAGATTTCCTGTTAAAATCAAATCATCAACATACAAGCATATGATAAGAATTTTACCTTCATCATTCACATTGGTATACTGTGTAGGTTCACTATCACATCTAGTAAATCCATTATTTGTGAAATAACTATCAATTCTGCTGTACCAAGCTCTTGGGGCTTGTTTCAAACCATACAGTGCCTTCTTCAATTTATAGACTTTGTCCTTTTGTCCTATTATTTCATATCCTGGTGGCTATTCAATGTAAACTTCCTCTTTCAGATATCCATTGAGAAAAGTTGACTTCACATCCATCTGGTGAACTAGCCATCTATTTTGTGTTGCTAGAGCCAATAGCATTATGACTGTGTCTAGTCATGCAACTGGTGCAAAAGTTTCATTGTAGTCTACTCCAGGTTGTTGTGCATATCCTTTTACCATTAATCTTGCTTTGTGCTTCTGCACTCCTCCATCTACATTCAACTTAGTCTTATAAATCCATTTGACACCAGTGACATCTTTGTTTTTTGGAAGACTTTGCAACTCCCATGTCTGATTATTTTCTATTGAATCTATCTCATCATCCATTGTTGTTAACCACTTTTCTTCCTTGATTGCATCCTCATAGTGAATAGGATCTTCAGCTTGTGAATAAAAGGCAAATAGTGTAAATTGCTAAGGATTGTTCTCACCTTCATTCTGATTATAAATATTAGTCATGCTTCTAATTTTCTGCCTTCTCATGCTAGCCAAAGTTGGATTTGATAAGTCACTTGAATCTACAGAATGTGGACTTGAAGGTCCTGTGCCAGAAATTCTTGTTGTGGTTGGTGTCTGTAGTCCTCTTGTTGCTGCTCTAGTATTACTAGCTGGTGTCAGTTGTTGACCACTTGCTTGAGGTTGATTAGGAACTATAGGTACATTAGTTTGAACTATATTTTCATTCTCATCTTGAGGGATATTAATAGTAACATTGACTGTATTTTCTTTGCTTCCATCCCATGCTTCATCTTCCACAAATTGGACATCCCTGCTGATTATTACTTTCTTGGTTGAGGGATTAAACAATTTGTATGCTTTGGATTCTTCACTGTATCCAACAAAGATGCATTTCTCTCCTTTGTTATCAAGCTTTCTTCTCAACTATTCAGGAACATGTGCATATGAAACACAACCAAAAACTCTCATGTGAGACACACTGTGCTTTTTACCTATCCATGCTTCCTCAGGAATTATGTTCATCACTCTTTTTGTAGGGCGTCTATTCATAATATATGTTGCACAAGATACAGCTTCAGCCCAAAATTCATTTGTTAAGTGCTTGGTTTTAAACATACTTCTAGCCATCTCCATTATGGTTCTATTTTTTCTTTCAACTACACCATTCTATTGAGGTGTGTATCTTGCTATGAACTGTTTGTGTATTCCATGTTCTTTGCAGAAATTTAAGAACTCTCTTGATATGTATTCACCTCCTCTATCTGTTCTCAGCACTTTGATGAAACAACCACTCTATTTTTCAGCTAAAGATTTAAATTGACAAAAGTAACTAAACACTTCACTTTTCTATTTCAGAAAATACACCCATGTTTTTCTTGAATAATCATCTATAAAAGTCGGAAAATAAAAACTACCACCTATTGAAGGTGTCTGCATTGGACCACATAAATCTGAATGAACTATTTCCAATGGGGTTTTTTCTCTAGTGGATTTCCCTACTAGGAAAGACTCTCTATGTTGCTTTCCAGGTATGCAACCCTCACAAACACTCTCTGGTTTTTGAATTAATGGAATTCCCTTTACCATGTTCTTCCTATGAAGCAAGTTCAGTCCTCCAAAGTTTAAATGACTGAATCTTAAATGCCAAAGCCAGTTCTCATCCTTTACCTCTACCTAAAAGACAGTTTGAATAGCATTTGATTCCTCTTGTGCTTGTGCATAGTTTGTACTTAAAGCTGGCTGAATTCTCAAAGGAAACATTCTATTGTTTGTCATGTGAATTTTTAAAATCAACTGGCCACTTGGGTATTTTTCTAAAATAGTGCATAACCCATTCTTGAAAGACACTTTATAACCCTTTTGAATTAACTATCCTACACTCATCAAATTGTGTTTAAGACTAGGCACAAAATAAACATTAGAAATATATTTTTGCTCCCCCTGCTTTGTTAGAATATTTACATCCCCTTTTGCTTTAACCGACACTTTGTTGTCATTTCCCAAGGTGACCTTTGACTTAACATTCTCATCTAAACTTGTGAACAACTCTAAATTCCCTATCATATGATTACTACAGCCTGAGTCTAAAAACCAAACTTCTTTCTCACTAGCTTGAGCTACATTACAGGCTAAAAACATAGTACTCTTATCAGGTTTGTTGTCTTGACTCTCTCTAGAAAAGTTTGCATTTTTTCTACCCATTTCATACTATTTCTTTCTACACTCATTCATGTAATGACCAAACTTTTTACAATAATGGCATTGGACTTGAGATTTATCATACCTTTGTCCTTGAGGAAAGTTTTGAGATGGGTTTTGGCTGCTAAATCTTCCACTTGAACTTAACTGGTTATTTCTTCCACCTTTGTTGAAACCTCTTCCTCTTGCTCTGAAATTTGATCTACGTCTGCTTCTTCCTTGGTTGATTGAAGCTTGTGACTTGAATGCATGCTCCAATGACATATTTTTTGTTCTGTTGAGTCTGTGCTCATGAGAAATTAGTGAAGCATATAGCTCATCAACTAAATATTGTGTGAGATCCTTTGTCTCTTCTATTGTGATTGCAATTGACTCAAATCTTATGGGTAAGCTCCTCAGAATATTTTCTATAACTTTGACATCTTCTATTGTCTGACCATGTGTTCTCATCCAATTTACCAGTCCCATTATCTGAGTAAAATATGAATCTATAGACTCATTTTCTTTCATAAACAGAGTCTCGGACTCTCTTCTCATTATTTGTAACTTTGCAGTTTTGACTTTGTCCATACCTTGATATGCTATCTGTAATATGTCCCATGCTTGCTTAGAATTAGTAGTGGTTGATATTCTAGGAGAGATACTTTCATGCAAACCTTGTAGAATAAGGAAGTGAGCCTTTGAATCCTTCTTCTTGTTATCCTTCAACAAATATTTCTCTGCTTGTGTCAGGGCATTGTATGTTGCTGCATTTGCTGGTTCTAGAAACCCATTCTCTACATACTCCCATAAAACTTGTGAACAAAACAATTCTCTCATTGTTATAGACCAGTAGTCATAATTCTTTCCATTCAACCGTGGAATTTGAGGATTACTCAAGCTTGTGCTTGCTGCCATGATTTACAGACTCTCTATAACTAACCTTATGGCTCTGATACCACGTGAAGGAAATAGCAGAGATAAAATAAAACATACATTGTAAGTTATTTGACCCAGAACAGACTTTTATCACCTTTGCTACTTGAGAGCAAAAAAAATTATATTATATTAATCTCCCTTTCATTTACAAAGATAAACCAGTATATAAAGATTTTTGAACAACACAAAAATTTAATACAACTTAATGTCATAAACATGCCAGCAAAAAAAAGGATCCTATACAAGGTCTAACCGATTTAATATTGTCCTAGTCATATTAAATAAAATCCAATTAGAATCGTCCTTTTATGCTATCGTGGAACCCACTAACAAACACCGCCGAGAAAGGTCAAAAATTCAACCGACGTTGACTACCACTGCGGTTTACGAGGAGACCACGGTGGTTGCAGTAACTGCAAGAGCTGATAGGAACGGGCTTACCATGCTACCACCACGGTTAAATGATAGATCACAGTGGTCGCGGTAACCGTGAGCACTGGGAGGAAAGCTGTTTGCCATGCTACCACTGCAGTTAAGAAATAGACCGTAGTGGCCGTGGTAACCATCCATCGACGGACTACTAACCGTCAGTGACAAAAGAGCAAACCGCGGTAGAGCGGTAACTGTAAATACTGACAGTAAGCGAGATTTGGCGGTTAACCGTGATACCACAGTGAGTGAGATAAGAGGCTACGGTAGGGTAGTGGTCACCGTGTTACTGCGAGCAGTTAACTGAGTTAGTGCGGTATGGCGGTAAGAGTTGACTGGGACGTGGACTCGTGAGTTGGACGAATTTCCAACAAGAAGAAGCTGTAGCAACAACTATTAATCAATGTAATGGTTGAAAGAAGATTCATGTAATGCTTTGATTTGAAAAATATAAAATATATGTGTTTCTATTTCTATTTTTCTCTATTTTATCCTCCCTCTTGTTTCCTATAACTAGTATCAGAGCCTAGTTAAGCCATCAAAAGATGAAGGCCAAGGATTTGTTAAGCTATTGAACATAGAGGGAGAATATATGCAGCCATCCAAGACATGCTAGAAGTTGTTGCTAAGAAATCCAAACTATAGCTGTATGACACCTAAGATTATGAAGTTGTTTCCAGTTGATGCAAAAAGGAGTCGTTGGAATCCAGGAAAGGATATTGAAGACCGCTAGTTTGTTGAATAAACATTGCAGCCAAGGAAGTGTGAAGAGACTCTAGAGGAGGAAGATAAAGCCACAGATCACCAAAGTTTCATTTAGTTGTAGCTAAAGGAGGAATGTTGTAGGAGTACGTTGCTTTGAAGATGCAAAAAGATCGTTGAAAGAGTTTGTTGCTTGAAAGGAGATCAAGTCACTTTGTATAAAAAAAATGCGTGGTCATTGTTTAAGTCACATACAGTCTGTTGGAAGATTGAAGCCATTGTGGAGAGGGAGTCATTGAAAGCAGTTGAAGCTTGCTGTTAAGAAATTGGTTCAGTTTTTCTCAGAAATGAAGGGCAGGTTGTCTTGAAAAGTTAAAAGAGATCAAAGTAGAAATCACTGGTGAATAAAAAGGGTCTGAAGCATAGTAGAAGAGGAGTCATCTAGGAGAAAAGCAAGATTGAAGATATGTCAGTTATAAAGAAAGAGATTTTTTCTGCAGAATGGTTCCTGCCAAAAAGAGTTGCACATATGAAGATGTTGCAAATGAGAGTGTGCAATTTGTAGCCCGTAGTGATAAAGGGGATGATTTGAATAAGATGTTTGTAGCTTTTGAAAAATCCATTTGAATCCATAGGGAAAACACTATGAAAGCATCAAAGTAAGGAGAGAGGAGAAAAGAGATCAAGTGAGATTGTGAGATCACTATCAGTAAAAGAAAAATAAGATTTTTGTAGAAACAACCAAGAGGATCTAAAGCCACATTCAAAGAAGATATCATGGAGTAGTTTTTTTGAGAAAGTGGGAGGCACGCAAAGCTGCTAAAAAAAGGTATTTGTTGTCACCCAAATGAAAATCATGTTTTCCTTTAAGGAAAGAAACTATTTTTTTTTAGGATGCAATGAGTGTCTTGGTTGGAGCTTGAGAGAGAGTGAAAGGTTGTATAGAAGAGAAGCATCTATTAGATAATAGTAAGAAAGAGGGGCTGCTAATGGAGATCAAAATATCAAAGGAGGGTAGACAATTGAAGCTATAAACTGTAAAGGAAAGAATATGGTTGACTGTAGTAGCATTATGTGTTTGTGAATGAGGCCACCCAAACCAACTAAATTTAGGATCCTCGAGCACCTACAGTGGAGCTAAAAGGGAGGTGTGAGGAAAATAAGAGTGTCACACCTGAACCTACAATGAAATGGTGAAAAAGAAAGTTAGAGCTCATGGTTAGAGCATCCCAATAGAAAAAAAGGATTTCTGAGGTTTGATCCATAGTATTTCAGGATTGTAGATGTTGAAGTATCAATGGAAAAGATCAATAAATTAATAGGGATTCATAGTTGATATTAAAGGAGAGTGTTGGAGGTAATCTCAACTACTTCATTTACTACTCCAACTAGAACCATTCATGTCAGTGTCCTTTGTATCAATGTTGGATCTCAATCAATCCCAGCATTGAAGACAAATTAAGAAGAATGATTTTGAAGATAGATTTGGAAAGATTTGAAAATATATTGCATTAATTGATCTGTAGGTTTCACATGGTTTGTGGGTGCTACAAAATATATTATTTTCTATATTGTTGCCTCTCCTCTATTGAAGCTTAGTTCTCTATATATTGGTAAGTCTATTTTGGTGAAAGCACTCCAAAATGGATTCCAACTTCGCAGAGTTGTAAGAGTATGTAATGTTGTATGTGAACGATCAAAAGTTCCAGTAAGATGTGTAAGTTAGGGAAAATAAGATATAAAACTATAACAACAAGATATGAAAACCCTAACAAGCACAATAGACCACACACTAGCATGAAAATCAAAACAAGAAAGCAAAGCAAACCGATCTCCATGCTAGATTTGATTTATCTTCATGCTAGATTTGATTTATCTCCATTGCTCTTCTCCACCTGCATGAGAATGCATGATTTTGAAGGTTTGAATGATTTGATATGTTGATTGCTCATTTTCGCAGCATAATGATAAGATGAATATGATAGAAGAAAAATAGATAGATAGATAGATAAGAAGGAATTTTGGCAGAGTAAAGATGTTGAAAGAGGATCTCCCAAATGACCTGTGAAAGGCTTGATTTATAGGAGAAGGCTGATTTGATTCGATGGCCAAGATTAAAAGTCAAATTTGTGATATGTGTGGCTAGGATTAAAATTTTATTTTAGTGTCTATGACGCACATTAAGTGGATTATGACATGAGACTAAAATTAAGATGTGAGGAAATAAGTGGGATTCTATTCTTTATTTTGGAAGAAAAGATGCTTATGACGCACAATGAATGGGGGTATAAATAGGATGTGAGTGGGAATCTCATAATTTAAATAATAAAATTATTTGAATTATGTGTGCATGTGAAGAGTTGTAGTCATGTGACACATGTTGCAACATGACAAGAAGTGAGAGATTAATTCAAATATTTAATTTGAATTATTTTGAGACATGTGAAAGGGGAATTAATTAAATAAATGAGATTTATTTAATTAATTGGGAAGGTGATTAAGTGGGATAAATGAGATAAGTGAGATAATGTAATGACCTAGGGTAAAATATTACAAATGTTTTTCAAGGTCATGTATCGACTAGGTAATGTTATGATAGGGACGATTTTGAGTGTCTACATTTTGCCCCTCTTTGAGATGATATTTGAGATGGTGAGATTTATGTCAATTAACATCATTTCAAAGAAGTTAAGGTATGGATAGAGGAAAAAAAAGTGATGCCCCAACCACTTAAGGAAGTAAGGAATAAGATGAATGAAGAAAAGGGATGATAGAAGAATACGATGATGCAAAAGATATGAAGAAATGAAATGATGATATAGGATATGATAATGATGATGATTCCCCCTCGAGAGGATAGGTGGGTTGGACAAACACAAATATTCTCTCGAAATGAATGAGATGATAAAGGAGGGATAAGATGAATGATATAAGATAAGAAGTAGATGAAAAAGAAAAATGACACGCTATGCTGCAATAAAGTGAGCAATCATATGTTTGATATAGCACTAGACATTATGCACCAAGGTATAAAGGACCAAGGTGACATTGTGTCTCATGCCCCAACATAATACAACCTTGTCTAGATACAAGATATGAATATTAGTTGGGAGTGATTCAGATTTGATGCAACTGCAAATTAAAATGATAACACACACAAGCAAGCAAACAAGCATGCACAAATGATACAAAAACAAACAAGGTATTGCCCCTATCAAGCTGTAAACCGATGATTAAGTGATTGACTGATGATGATGATGATAGTGTTGTCATTGTGGGGAATGATATATCCCTAGATCAACACAAGGATGATTGATTGATGATGATAGTGTTGTCATCGCGGGGAACGATATATCCCTAGATCAACACAAGGATGATTGATTGATGATTGATTGGGTTTACAACAAGATTAGGATCAAGACCAAAATGTGATTGGATAATTTGACTTGATTGATTAGCTTGGTTGGTATGGATTAAGGATTGACTTGCATTTGGATTATTGCTTGGAAGGATTGAAGATGCTTGATTTGAAGATTTGGATGATGATTGTTGAATTAAATTGAGGAATAATTTACTTGGAATGATTTTGATTGATTGGATTGATGAAGAAATGATTTGATTTGATGATAATGATTAGATTGATTAGAAGAATGGGTTTGATTAGAAGAAGTGATGTGATTGATTAGAAGAATGATTTGATTAGAAGAAGTGATGTGATTAGATAATTTGATGAAAAAATTGATTTGAAGAAGTTGAATTGATGCGTTGAAGTGATTTGGTTTGATTTTATTGCTTGGATTCTTGAAATGTTTTGATTTTTTGGATTTTTGAAATTTTTGATTTATTTTTTTTAGATTTTTGAAATGTTTTGATTTTTTTGGATTTTTGAAATGTTTTGATTTTTTTTGGATTTTTTCCTATGTTTTGATTTTTTTGGATTTTTGAAATGTTTTGAGATGTCAATGGATGACAATTTGGGTAGCCTTTGTGCTAGATACCAATGACAAGGGAAAACCAAGTCTAGGTGCAAGGATATAGATGTGATTGATGGATGAAAGGGTGGGTGATAGGATAAGGGACAAAAGGCTCATGATATATGGATGGATAAAAAATGACAGGATGTATGCATGATAAGAGGGCAGGGATGTGATCTCCAAAGACTATGTCGCATAGGAATAACATGCCCCATTCTAGGTACAATACTTAGGATTATTCATGACAAAGCTTATGACACTAGGATAATGATAGGCTTGTTTGGAAGGATGGGGTATATCAAAAGATATCCAAAGCATGTTTCAACATTTTGCCCCATATTTTTATCAAGATCAAAAAGAGGAAGAGAGGATGAATGGACTCAACATGGTAAGTATATGGGTATGATAGATAAATATGGTAGGTAGGATGGACATGATATGATAAGAAATGACATGATAGGATAGATAGTGCAGATGAGACAAAGTGCCCCCAAGTGTAAGTGACATAGAAGATAAACCTACACATGACGCCTGTTTGCCAGTTTTCATCATGGTACTTATCCAGGGTGCCTTTTTACCAGGTTTTCACCGTTGGATGAAGGGATTTCTCTTTACTCTTTTTTTTTTCTCTTTTTTCTTTTCTTTTTTGACTTTTTTTTTTTTTTAAAGATAAAAGAAGGGGAATATGGATAGGAGGGACTCAAGTGTCTAGTTCCATGAAAGGTGATAGTCCCCATAGAGATGGATGTCATCTCATGGACCATGTCGAATTCCATTATGCTCATAGATGTTGGTAAGGGATGACATGAAAGGGAGATGGAGTAGGTAGATGATGGATTATGATGTGGATTATCTAGGGAAGATGGATGGGAGGCTTAGCCAAAAGCATGGACCATAGGAAGGTGATGAGGGAGGTATGTAGGATAATGAGTGAAGGGTGAGGAGATGGAGGTACGTGGAATTGTTGTGAAATGGAAGGGAACCATGACCAATGGTTGCACAAATTGTGATAAACGTTGAAGATTTTGATGTGGAGGGGGTGTAGGAAGCAAAGGAGATGTTTTCTTAGGAGATGGGTGATGAAATGCTTTAGGTACCCACGTAGACTTAGTATTTTTATGACTTTTATTTTTCTTGTGGGATGGAATATGTGATTCTTGAATACAATGGGAATGTGAGGTGGAAGTGGATGGTTGGGATTTTTGAGATGTAGATGCCTCGTTTGACTTGTTTTCCTTTTTCTTAGGTACCCAAACCATTTTTATTTTAGACATTTCTTTTGAAGGTATGGGCTTATATTGTTTTTTGGATGGATTTTTCTTTGATTCTTTGCTTTTGTGTTCTAGGGCATGGGGACCCTTCATATTTTCTGATTTATAGATAGAGGCATCAAAAGAAGTTATTTTTAATCCCATGGGTATGGTGGAATGAGTGGAAGCTTCATGTTTAGACAATGTGTGCATTGATTGGTCATGATTAGGATTTTTAGAGGATTTATGGATAGGTGGATAAGGGGATTGGATAATGGGGATATTAGGTTTTGCTAGTAGTGGAGGTAGATTAGATGGAGGGTTATTAGGATTTGGAAGCAATGGTGGAAAAGTTGATGGTGGAAGATGTACGGTCACATGCTTTTGACATTTGTAAGCTGATGGAGGAGGGATGGCAACATATGTTTTAGGCATACGATAGGATTTATGGTGGAAAGAGGACTTATGATGGATGGAGGAAGTACCAACATCTTTAGATTGGTGTCCTTGGGGTGTATATCCAAGGCCATAAGAGCATAGAGGGACCTTGACATGGATGGGATCCAAAACACCTTGTTCATGAAGGCCTAAACCTTTACCTTGATACTTCATGTTCTGAAGCATGCAATTGACAATGGGACTAGGTGTGTTTTGGACACTAGACTTGAGTTCATTATTAGATGAAGAAGGTGAAGTGGATAAAGGTTGTTGTTGTTGTTCTAAGGAGGAACATTCATGAATAAATATGGATAGACCAATAAGACATGTTGGTGGATTTGAAATGGGGTTTATAGTGGATGCGGAAGGATCATTAGGATCTTGATTATGTTCATTTAGATCCACACTATTGGTTTGATCTTCTACATTTACTTGGGAGGCATGTTTCTCATCATGACAAGTGGATAATGTGGGATCATGGATAGGACTAGGTAGGGGGTCTATAGGAGAAATGGAGGTTTCTTGCTCATGGATAGGTGAAGTGATAGGCTCTTGACCATGGAATGCATAGAGTTGGCTAAGGGGATCGTCATATTCTTCTTGATCATAGGTAGGATCTAGATCATAGAGGGAAGCTTCATCATGAATAGGACTAAGTATGTTATGAGTGGGATCATTAGAAAGGCGTAGATCTTGATTAGAATGAGAGGTTAATGATTCCTCATGCTTAGGATAATGCTCTTGACATAGCTCTTGGATTTGAGTGGAAATGGAAGTGGAAGGCTCTAGAAGAGGCTTGGTATGATTTTTATGATCAATAGGTTGTTGACCACATGACGGAGTTGGAAGAATAGGCATAAAATTCAAAGGTTCATTGGTAAGCTCATTAATGGATGCTTGACATGGGGATGGTCTTTTCCGTGCTAGTAGTCTTTGGAGAAAATCGTTAAAGGGTTCTTTGGTTGATGGATTAGAGCTTGAGAAGTTGGATGGTGGCGTTGGTGTAGGACTAGTGTGCTTTGAGATAGGCATTTTATTAGATGGTGATGGAGGAATAGTAGATGGAATGGTGTATGATTCCAAATTTATGGTGGTATTTCCCTTGTCAATAGCATCATTAAGGTGACCTAAGATTTCAACAAAGTTTTCATCATCACTAGGATCTACAATGTCCTCATCATCACTAAGATCTACAAAGTTCTCATCATCACTAGGAGTAAAGTTTGACCCACCTTGGAGGATATATGGTTTTGGATTATCTTCATGATTAGGTGAAGGGGCTTCTTGAAGTATGACCTTGGGCTTGTGACTAAGATCATCAAGGATTAGGACCATTTTAGCAAGTGCTTGACTAGGATTAGGGTGAAATTGATTTGAATGTGATTAGAAAAAGGATGATTAGGATTATTAGAATGATATTTTTATGTGTTGGTGTTTATAGCTTGATATGGAAATTTTCAAACAAATGATTACACATGTACACACATGAATCACACATGCAAGACACATAATCAAGTTTGAATTTGAAATTATGAATGTGATGATTAAGCACGCACTTGAAGAAGACACATCAACAAGTCCTAGAACTAGTCAAGTGGGTATGGCCAATTAGGTCTTAAGCTAGGATGCACGAGGTTGACTAGGGATAATTTGAAAGATAAATCCTGCCACACAGCCGGGAGAAAGGGGTAACCCACCCTTCACCTTCACTTCCCAAAGGTATATATTTAATTAATTGGGAAGGTGATTAAATGGAATAAATGGGATAAGTGGGATAATGTAATGACCTAGGGTAAAATATTACAAATGTTTTTCAAGGTCATGTATCGACTAGGTAATGTTATGATAGGGATGATTTTGAGTGTCTACAAGATGATTTAATGAAGTCTATTTTAAAGAGTAGCAACTCAGTAGGTTTTTGCAACTGAAAGGGGTTTGAAATGAGTTTATGTAATGGACAGAAGAAGTTGTAGCAACAGTTGTTAATCAATGTAATGGTTGAAAGAAGATTAATGTAATGTTTTGATTGGAACAATATAAAATATGTGTATTTTTATTTCTATTTGTTTTCTATTTTATCCTCCCTCTTGTTTTCTATAACTCTTGGAAAATGTATTTGTTTGCAAACTTCCCAAGCCATTTTAACAAATTCATTTTGTCTATATCTTGTATCTATGAAGCCTATTAAATTACATCTATTTTGAGTCACAATATTAAACAGTTCCTTCTTGTTGCATTGCATGTATTTTAAATAAAATTTAGGAGACATTTTGCATGCCTTTCATTTCTACCTCACCCATTAGTGTAATAGAGCAATTATTACGAACCTTGACGTGATAGTTGTTTAAGGCATTTAAATCAAATAACTCATGCCATTTTCCTTTCATGCCACCACTCACACAATAACCAATCCATAATTTGCAACAATTTTGGCCCATGAGATCATATTTCTTTGATGCATTTTGGCATATAGTTTGTGTACCTTGTCTCTACTTAAACATTTCCATTTGGTGCATGCAATCACGATAGTGCATAAGACCACATTTGTTTCAAAAATCATACTTCCAGATAGTTATGGCAACTAGCATATGATTTCCTCTTTTAAATGCTCAAAAGTTAGAAATCCTAAAAAAATTGAGCAAGGTTCAAATTCATCAAAATGCAAGTAAATATGGTTAAAATTTGCTGAAATGTGAGGGATTTCTAAAAATTTGAGCATTGATATTAAAATGCAGCCAAATGTGAGCAAAATGAGGTTTAGATTTATTCAAATGTGAGCACATAGGTTAGAAATTTGAAAAAAATTGAGCATAGAGATTAGAATTTGCAAAAAAAAAGAGCATAGAGGTTAAAATTCACTCAAATGCAAGCAAATTGAGGTTAAAATTTGGTGAAATGAGAGTAAATGAAGGTTAGGATTTGGAAAAAATTGAGCAAAGAGTTTAGAAAATGAGAAAAGTTGAGCAATAAGCCTAAGGACACTCAATGTGCCTCAAATTAAACATTTTAAAGCTTGGAGAACCTCATTTAATAATTATTTAAAACCTTTAGAAAAAATTTAAAATAATTATTTATATTTTTCAATAACCCTTTCACGATTCCTTATTGCTGCAACACTGAAACCCACATAACTTTCACCTAAAAAATCCTTTTGCCTTGAATTTTTTTCCTATGAATCAAAACATCATGACAAACAAAACCCAAAAAAATAATTTCAATTCAAGCAACCAATTTTTAAATTTTAATTATTTCTAACATTTGAAAAAACTAAAACTTTAATTTCTCTCAATCGAGAGTCTAGGTCACCGTGAAAATTTTCCACATTGCTTGGAATATGCTCAAGAACATCCCCCTTGAATAGTTTTGCATAACACATCATAATTTTTGAAATTTAATTGTTTTCATAAATCTGGCAAACCACATCACCACTCTTTAAGGATTTTGACTCAAAAGTTTAAAATTTGGCAAGTTTTACAACTAGGTTAACATAGATATACCTAAAGGACTTCCTCGTATGAGGGATCATGATCATGACATACAACTAGTTCTAGGGAGCCAACCTTCCAACATCAGTCCTTATGGGTACCCATATATACAAAAAAGTGAGATAGAAAAGATTGTTGAGGAGATGTTAGAGGCAAGAATTAGCAAACATAGCCAAAGTTCTTACTCCTCACTTGTGGTGATGGTGTGGAAGAAGGATGAAACTTTGTGCATGTGTCTGGACTATAGAGTGCTCAACATGTACACCATCAAAGATAAGTTTCCAATGTGTAAAAGTACAAACCTATGTCACACTTCGGGCCAATCGTACGAATTCAATTGAACCTATTTCGGTCGGAAGGTGTTTAGCCAAATTGGTTTCGGCCAAAACCATGTGGCGACGACATGGTACCTACGTGGCCTCACTGTTTAGGCCAAGTAGGTTTTGGTCGAAGCCTACTCAGGTGAATACCTTCTGACTGTAACAAATGAATATAAAAGCAAAAACAAGACTATTCACTAGCATTTTATGTGTTCGGCCAAAGGATATGAGATCATAGGTTGCTTGATTGAAGGTCAACTATATAAAAGGAAGTGAAGCCAGGTTCTTTTGCATTCAGTTCCTCTTGCTCGTTTGCATTCGGTTCCTCCAGCAAGTAGTTTTTTTTACTGGGTGTTTGTTATGATACGCACTTTTGCAACTGCAAGTTAGGGTTGTGTTTTTGGGTTTTTTTGCTTTATTCAATTTTTTGGTATAAATGTGATTATTTGCACATGTCGATTTTGAAGGTTGTAGAATAAGTTATTTTCAATGGTTTACGAATGTGATTTTAAAGGTTTAATATTTTGGGTTTTTTCCAATATTAGTGTAAATATTTTCTACAAATGATATTTTGTAAATGGTTGAAATGGTTGAATAATAGGGTTTGTATGTGATTTTAAGGTTTTATTTATAAACCCTTAAAATCACATGCGAATGGGTTTTATAAGGTGATTGAAAGCCATATTTACACTGATATTTGTAGACTTTTTTAACTTCACAGAAATCAAAGTATTAATGAAAAAATAATAGAATTTTTTAATACTTTTGTCTTGCATACTTGTCTATCAGTGCAGTCATAATTACAACTTTAGACAAAATTTGAATTTCAATGACCACCCAAGTCGCCAGTCTATGGTATGGGTTATTAAAAATAGTACATTTTATTTAGGTTTTCACGAAGGTTTAAAGGTAACAATAGTTTGTGGTTTCCTCTTGTAGGCATGTGTACTATCTAGGTAGAATTAATTGTTTGGATTTACAATTTTGTATTCATTCAAACTTCTTGTGCTTGATGACATTCACAATATTAAATTTTTCGTTTATAAGGTCACTTATTTTCTGAACTTGTCTATAATAGTGCCTCCTCAAATTAGGACCATAATATATTTAAACAAAGTCTTTCATTTTTTTGATAATTTTTGAGAAAAAAAATGATTAGTAACATAATGTAATTTAGGTCAAATGAAAATTAGTATCATTTAATTTATTTCATCATATATGAGCCTCTTTCTCATTATCAAATTTGAATCATTAGGTTGAGTAGACCATGCAACACTTTGCCTCATGTGGCTTAGATTTGTTAGACATGGAAGAAAATCTTGTATTGTAAGAAAATTGTAGTTTAAGACACTCAAAAACCATCACTAAAATTTATACATCTAAAGATGTTTACTATTTGTACTTACAAAATTAATTTAATAAGCAAGCATCTTAATAAATATAAGTGCACTAGTATATCTTCCATAACCTTGAGAGATCAATTGAATCAAATATAGTGTTTACTTAGTATTTGGGTTAGCTTTATGGGGTTGGATTTAGCGTTCACCATTCATTCATGTATCAGCTAATTCATGAGCTAATTTATATTGGGTCAATTCTTGAGACATCCATAGTTGAAGGTCTTTCAATAGTGTATTTAATTGGATATCATCCAAAGAAATTGTTTGGTTGTTATCATGCTCTAACACAAAAGTCTACAATTTTGGTAACAACACTACACCAAAATACCATCTCATGAATGTATTTAGATCATATTTTATTGAATCCATCTCTATACAATTTACAACTCTATATGATATTGTTGCATGAACTAAATCTAACAATAGTACACTAGAAATCATAATAACGAAACATATAGAAAAAAATTATATAGAAATTTTTTTTATATCTAATTTAATTTGAAAAGTACACTATAAATTGTGTTGATGATAATATAAATTGTATCTACTATAAAATTACTCTTTCCTATTCTTATCTTCCTATAATAAATTTTTTGACTCATCATATGATCGATGTAATCCTTACCTATCAAGTTTTACACAATCTTAAAACATTAACCATCCCATATTCAAGCATGGAAGGCTTTTCCACACTATAATTCAACATATCCATATACAAATCCCCATAAATATTAATTTCTCTAAACATGGAAGGAATTATTTAGCAAAAATCAACTCTCCAAACAAAACATTCATTTAACTCCTCTTCCCCTATCCTAATACTGTACATCTTAAAAAATACCAACTCCTCAAAATCCTTTAGCTATTCATGCATCTATTCCTAAAATTTATTATTATATTCTATAATATGTTATAATAAATTAAACCTCACAATTATATGTGAGTTACAAGTAAGACTGTCAACATCAAAATTATGCTCTAATAAAAGTTTAGAGATTACAATTTAGCTACACAACTTAACTTGGAAACACTTTAATATGTTTCTCTCCCTTATATGATTTCTTAATGCATGACAAAAACTTCTATAACTCTCCCATCTTCCTCAAGATGGTAAGAATAAAATTTAGCCTATGCTACAATATATTCTTAATCAAATAAAAAATAATTTTCTCTCCATTATCCTTTGCAATTTTTTTAACCTCTCTCCTTCCTTGAAGCTCTTCTTTCAACTTTTTAACCTAAACTTCAGCATATCCCACTATTTACATAATATATCCTATACGTTTATTCCCCTACCTAAAACCAATCCTATGCTTGAACTATAATGATCACATAATCTCAAATTTTCTTCATTCAATTTTGTAATCTAAGCTTCCATCTTCTTAATAACAAAAACTAGACCTTCAAGATCTCTATGCTACACATTTTTATTTATTGATGTCTCAAGAATTCACCCAATATAAAGTAGCTCATGAAATAAAAAATAAATATAGCATGGTCAATAAGAGGGCATTAGTTGGTCCAAACATTTTGGTTCTTCCAAAATGTTTGGACCAACTAATGCTCTCTTGTTTACCACACCAATAAAAGTAGAAATATATGGAAATATAAACCAATTTCATATTTTTAAAAATAGAAGAATCTATGAGATATTAGATTAAAAACTGAAACCCTTTTTGTACACAACCTAAGCCATATAACCTATTCTACTCAAAATCTATGAGAGTCTTCTAGATTAATCAAAAGAGTTAGTAAACATTGATGAAAAAATGAAAGCTCACAAACACCAATGCTGAGTGAAGCTAGTTATAGTATAAATTTTGGTGTCTAAAACAATGTATTTTAGGATGTGGGCCTAATAGAGATTATAGATATGACTTACAATTTTATAATTTTATGCATTATGAAATTATAGAGTTGTAAGTCGTCTTAAAATACATTGTGTTAGGCAAAAAAAAAATTATTATAACTAATTTTTCACTTATCCATTCACATAACTCCAATTACTAAGGGTGGTAATTGGAGTTATTAAATTGGAATATGTAAATGGAAGTGAAACTAATTATAGTAAAAAAATTGGTGCGTACAATGTATTTTAGGATATGACTTACAACTATATATAATTTCATTTAAATGCATGATATTATGAATATATTTAAGTGGTGCATTTAAATGAAATTATAACTTCATACTTTTACATTAAGTTGTAAGTCATATCCTAAAATACATTGTGTTTGGAAACAAAATTTCTACTATAACTAGTTTCAGTTATCTATTTACATAACTCCAATTAATACCCTTCCA
Organism: Sequoiadendron giganteum; assembly: GCA_007115665.2. Classification (NCBI taxonomy): domain Eukaryota; kingdom Viridiplantae; phylum Streptophyta; class Pinopsida; order Cupressales; family Cupressaceae; genus Sequoiadendron; species Sequoiadendron giganteum. The sequence goes on along the minus strand of CM021108.1, from coordinate 22,229,552 downwards.
AGATTATTTTAATAAAGTATTTGATTGATCATTTGTTGTATTCAATGTATACCATTATCGAGAATGGTGAAAAGGGCCAATTATTATCCTTCCAAATTATTTTAATAAACTGCTATTTAATATTCTTTTGTATTTGATTTATCATTTAATGTATTTAATGTAGGAAAAATTGGGTTCAAAATGTATTTGTAGACTCACTCTTTTACATATCATCCTTCGAATGTAGCCAATTCAATTGAACATGAAAAATGCCAATCAAATATAGAAGAATATCAAATAATAATTACTGAAATAATTTGGAGGGGTAATAATTAACCTTTTTAGATGCTTCACACTAAATGAATGTTTAATAGTTCATTATTAGTGATGTTGTACATTCAATAAAATAATTGATCAATCAAATACTTTATTGAAATAATCGTAGAAGGGTAGTAGTTGGAGTTATGTGAATAGATAAGTGAAACTAGTTATAGAATAAATTTTGGTGCCTACAATGTATTTTATGATATGACTTAAAATTAGATATAATTTCATTTAAATGCATGATTTTATGAATATATTTAAGTGGTGCATTTAAATTAAACTATAGTCATACTCTTACATTGAGTTGTATGTCATATCCTAAAATACATATTTCTAAAATACATTGTTCTAGGCCCCGAAATTTCTACTATAACTAGTTTCACTTAAATCTATTCACATAACTCCAATTAATACCCTTCCAAGATTATTACAATAAATTATTTGATTGATCATTTATTGTATTCAATGTATACCATCATCAAGAATGGCATAAAGGGCCAATTATTATCCTTCTGAATTATTTTAATAAACTGTTATTTAATATTACTTTATATTTACATCAATTGATCATTTAATGTATTGAATGTAGGAAAACTTGGGTTCAAAATGTATTTTTATACTCACTCTTTGACATATCAGCCTTCGAATGTAGTCAATTCACTTGAACATGCAAAATGCCAATCAAATATAGAAGAATATTAAATAACAATTATTGAAATAATTTCGAAGGCTAATAATTGACCTTTTTAGATGCTTCACACTAAATGAATGTTTAATAGGTCATGCTTAGTGATGGTGTACATTCAATACAATAATTGATCAATCAAATACTTTATTGGAATATTCTTGAAATGGTAGTAATTGGAGCTTATGTTAATGGATAAGTAAAACTAGTTATAGTAGAAATTTTGGTGCCTAGGACAATGTATTGTAGGATATGACTTACAACTTAGTGTAAGAGTATGACTATAATTTCATTTAAATTCACACTACTTAAATGTATTCATAAAAACATGCATTTAAATGAAATTATATCTAGTTGTAAGTCATATCCTAAAATACATTATAGGCACCAAAATTTCTACTATATAACTAGTTTCACTTATCCTTTCACATAACTCCAATTACTACCCTTAGTAATTGGAGTTATGTGATTGGATAAGTGAAACTAGTTATAGTAGAAATTTTGGTGTCTAGCATAATGTATTTTAGGATATGACTTACAACATAATGTAAGAAAGTATGACTATAATTTTATTTAAATGCACCACCTAAATATATTTATAAAATCATGCATTTAAATGAAATTATAGATTTGTTTTAAGTCATATTCTAAATTGTAGGCACCAAAATTTCTACTATAACTAGTTTCACTTATCCATTCACATAATAGCCTTCCAAGATTATTTCAATAAAGTATTTGATTGATCATTTATTGTTATTTATTATTATTTTGTATTTTATTGATCATTTATTGTATTGAATGTACACCATCACCAAGAATGGTACTATAGATTCACTTAGTGAGGCATGCAAAAAGGCCTAGATGTGTGTAATGACAAAAGGATAAACACTTAAGATGCATGATTATCTCCTTATCCCTACTTATATAGATGCATTATACTTAATCATACACTCTTTTATCATGCACTCTTATCCTATATTATACACTTGTATGATTTTTATTTGGAATTCAGAGATACCTTGCAATTTTATATGATAATACGTGAGATTCTTTGTTTAAGACTTTAAATTTCGTACGAAGTTAGTCAAATTTAATCCTACTTTCTCCCTCTTTTTCATAGATAGTTGAATGAACTTAAAATTGTTCTTATTTTTACTTCATGACATTCAAGCTACTCATTGATCATATTTCCTATCTTTTTATAATTTCCTATGGAGCATCTTACTTATAAAATGTTTATTGCATATTTTACTTTTATAGAAATAAAATAAGTACATATTTGTAAATGTTTTTTGTTTTAATTAAATGTGCAGATATTTCTATTTATATAGATATGGTTGATGATCAAGGATCACATCATTCCACTCAATCTCAGGAGTAAGCTAAGGCTAGGTCTAATTTATATAATGATAGCATTAGGAGATTAGAGAATGCTTTGAAATGTTTGGACCAAACAATTCAAAACTTCCCTAATCTCTCTAATTGAGATAGATTTGTTAGGATTCAACAAGTGATCCAATGTATGATTCACACAATTCGATCTTATAATCCTTATGATGAGGTCAACACTGAGGATCTTTATAGGTCCCTTTCCAGCAGTGTTATTAGCACTATGAAAATTGATGATATTAGTACAAGATTTTTAACACATAATGTGCACAACATGTTCCCTCACTATATGGGAAAAAAAAAAGTTAGAGGATATGTTGTTACTAGATGTACAAAAGAGCTTGTTTCTCCATTTATATATCCTAGATGGTTGGCAGCCTATCACAAATGGTCACATAATAATGGGTTGCCACTTTATTTTTGAAAACAACTATATGTTGAGTTTCATTTAGGGTTAGATGTGGACTACATATCTATTCCTTCACATGTTGGATAGGGAAAAGGAAGGTTTATTGAAAAATCTCAATTTAGACATGCAGATTTGCCACCACACATCAACAAGAGGGTATTAGTTGGTCCAAACCTTTTGGTTCTTCCAAAATGTTTGGAACTAGCAATAGCAGGAGGTGTAGCAACAACACCTGTCAGATCCGACCTTTATGACAATATTTCCACAATTTCTACTCAAGTCGACCAGATGTGATCTGATCATGTAGGAAGATACTTATTATGTCTGTGGATTAGCCTTCCTCCCACTGAAGCTACATATGCCAACTATGATCCCTACATTCATGTAGAGCTACCATCACCATCAGATGTGGCCCAGATGAGTGAAGCCATTGTACGTAATGTTGCTTCAATTTATGTTGTTGATTTACTATTATCATATCAATTTATCAATGATGAGTATGGGATTCCTTTAGATGTTGTACAAACTCATATTAGATGAAATTTTGGTAGACAGTCTGGTCAGGGTGAGGTGGCTTCATTGGATGATCAACATATTCCAAACCAGCCTATAGTCCCTGCACAACATCAGGTTGAGATTACTGCACATGATGTACATGGCCCATACATCTCACTTCTCTTTGGTATTGGTCTATTACCTAATACAGGTGTCCCTAATGTGACTATGCATTCTCATGACATTAGTGAAATTAGTAGAGTGCTCGAGGGTGAGATGTAGGTACTTTCAAATAATATATATATTTTTCATTCCAAAAATTCACATACATATATAAAATAAAATTAACTTTAAAGTAGTTCTCACTCTTCATTAAAATATTGTATTTTTAAATTTTCTAGAAAGACGAGGATTTAGCACGCTTTGGAGATTTGTAGCATGCAAACGATCCTATGCATGCTACATTTGAGGTATATTTATAATATTTAAAGTACAAAACTTTAAGATGAATTAACATTTACACATGTACATTAAATTAATTAATTTACTTTCTTGTGCAGGGAGGCTGATCAGGACATGGATCGAGACAAGGATCGAGAGAGGCATTAGGTGCAGGATCCAGAGATCAGGACATGGATCGAGATAGGGCTCATGAAAGATTGATCCACAGTCATACTAAGCATTCTCCACTTTGACTTGTTTTACATGCAGACACATGATTTGTTATACATTTTATTTTGTGATTTTTCACATTATGGTTCTTAGATGTTGATCTTCACATTATATACATTTTACATTATGGTTTCACATTATGGTTCGTATTATTATGTTTTGCAGTATATACATTTTACATTATGGTTTATCTTATTATGTTTTACAGTATATATACATTTTACATTATGGTTCATCTTATTATACATTTTATATACATGGTTTCAACTTGATTTTTTGTTTTGTGAAAGTATTAAGTTATATATGTTCTAGGATATGATCCAAGTGATTTTTCTAGTAGCTTTTACATCTTAGGATTGTGGATATGTTCTTAGTGATGGCACAATGAAGACACTATCTGATGTGTTGCACATTCATGGTTTAGCCAAAAATTATATTTAAAATTTTAAGATGAATGATAATATTGTACATATTATTTATGATAATCATGGTTAAAAATTGGTTAGGGGAGATCTAGTTTTAGAAAAGGGTATTAGGCATTGGTACTACTTAACCTAACTATACCATGACTTTTTATCATGTAAATGAATTAGTTGATATGCATCTAGGTGAGAAAGGATAAAAAATATTGAAGAATAAATATATAGGTGAGAATGTGTGTTTCATAAGAAAAATAAAGTTAAATTCTCATATAGCAAAATGAATTTTAGATTTAATTCGTATATCTTAGAAACCATCTATATTTTGCCATCAAGTTATTGGTGATTTTTCAAGAAAATATTTGGTTTATTTTCTTACACACACATATGAAGTTTTCATTATAAGGTATTTAAGGTGCTTGTAGAAACTCATAAGGAAAAAATACAAGATTTGAGATCAAATAATATGGGGGCATATTTATCTAAATAATTTGATAATTTTGCAAACATAATTGGATTATAATTTAATTGGGTATTAGGCATGGTAATTTATTTGGATTGGATGGTACTACTTAATCTAACTATACCATGACTTTTTATCATGTAAATTAATTAGTTGATATGCATCTAGGTGAGAAAGGATAAAAAACATTGAAGAATAAATATATAGGCGAGAATGTGTGTTTCATAAGCAAGTGTTTTAAGCATAAGGAATTTAAGATGCTTGTGGAACTCATAAGGCAAAAAATACAAGATTTGAGATCAAATAATATGGGAGTATATTTATCTAAATAATTTGAATAATTTTGCAAACATAATTGGATTGTAATTTAATAAAAAAATATTCCATATATATAAAAATGGGGTAGCTAAGATAATGAATATAATACAGGTGTCCCTAAAAATATGTTTTGTAGGGAAGTAAAAGTTTGTGTATATCTATACAATAAAAGGAAGAGGAGGACATAATAAAATTTGATATCAAGTTAAGGTGAAGATGCATAGGGAATGAACAGGTTGGATTAAAAGGAGCCAAAGATGACGAAAAAATGATAGGAAAATTTGGAAGAATAAAATGAGAGTCTCTATCTTCACTGCCTTTAAGAAGGTCCACAAGAGAACATAAAAAATTTGAAAGGTATATCTCTCCAATTTTTTATTGTGCACACATTTAATTTAACTAATTTTAGTGATGAACTTATATTTGTGAAAGAATCTCTCTTTAAAGGAGAAAAAGTATTGGATAGATTCCATGATAAAGGAGATGATGACCTTGCATAAATGCAATGCTTGAGATATAGTTGATTTAAATGAAGGAAGAAAGCTCATAGGTTGTAAATGAGTGTTTTATAAAATTTCAATGTAGATGGTAAGTTAAAAAAGTACAAGACTAGGCTTTTGGTAGAAGGTTATTATTGGAGGGGGATTACATTTTGGGTCACTTAAAATATTATCTTTGAATAACTAATAATACCCACATGGAAGAGGTTTGTAGGTGTAATTAGTGCTCTTATATGAAGATTATGTGATGGTGATTATATAATAGGGTTATGCTATTGGATTAAATCTAGACACATAACTGAAGATCTCTTGTACCTATTCTAATTAAAATTTAAATAGTGATAAATGTATACCATATTTCACAAATTCATTTTTAATTTACTAAATCAAGTAAAATTTTATTTTAACTAGAAGATTATTGAGCTTAATAAAGGATTAAAATATTTATTTTTAACAAAAACTTAAATTTCATATTGAGATTTACAAATAAATATTTAATTCACTTGAAAATGAGAAAGTTATTTATAAATTTTACTATTTTATCTTTGATACTATGATGTAACATTCATTTTGATGCTAACAAGTATGTGTTTGTGATTCACAATACAATGTAAGAATGGACCTTAAGATCAAAATTATGTGTTATAATTATGCACCAAATATATCTACAAACATTAGGTTAAACTGGCCTTAAGAAAGATTTATAGACAAATAAGATCACAAATAAGATCATCTTAAGAAAGATTTATAGGAAAATAAGATCACCAAAAAGAAAGTTTCATGGGCTACTATTGAATGAAATTACTTGAATTCAACATAAAATAAAAATAGTTTATGTGTACGTTAGAATGTGTCAATCAAATTGAATCTAATATAATACACCAATGAAACATTAGATTGAATAAAACTAAATAAAATAAAGTTAATGCAAACTCTTGATAGCAGCTTCTTCAAATTCATTCCATTGTCCTCTATCTCCAAGGATTCGCTTCAATATGTTTGCTCTCAGTTGTGCAAACACAGCTTATAGAATGGCACTTGAGAGAATGAGATTATTAAAAATGCATATGCATCTACAAGATTGAACTTATTGAATTAAAATGCTTAAGAAATGCTTAAGATGCGACTATAATAACTACGCATGAAAGTGTGAGATTTGAGGTTTTTTTTAGCTCATGAAAGGGTTGTATTTATAGATTTTTGAAGGTAGGAATTCGATTGGCCAAGATCGACAGTCGAGTTCAAACCTGTTAAAATGAACGGTGAGAGATCGAGAATTCAAAAAGAAGGTGGAATTCTGAGAGATAGAAAATGAAGAGACAATTTGAAAGGTGTCTCTCATAATTAAATAAATAAATATTTAATTATGTGTGAGAGAAATATGAAAAGGATTTTAATTAAATATTGCAAATATTTAATTATGTGAGAAAAGAAAAAGCCTTTTGATTAAATATTAAGAATATTTAATTTTTGTGAGAGAAGTGGGAATTTAGAGAACGTGTTTTAATTAAATATGGAGAGAAGAATATTATTTAAATTTAGAATTTAAACTTGTGATAATTAATGTAAATAAATTGTAAAATCTATTTAATTAATTAAGAGGAAGATAACATTAATTAAATAAACTTTATTTATTTAATTAAATCAAAAGAATTGGAAAATGAACAATATAAATAAATAAATAATTAGATTTATTTATATGTAGATGACTTAAGAACATTAATTAAATAATTCATATTTAATTAATTAACAGGTTTGATCGACCGTGACCATTTTTAGATGTGTACAGTTTCAAATTTAGGTCCAAATGTTTTTTTTTATTCAAGGGGTAAACGCTTTTGACCTGAAGTTATGAACCGGTGAGGTCACAAATGGGGCACCTCATCCCAAATGTTACATGTATATATTTTCATAGAAATTATATATGTACAAAAATATCTTAAAGTTTTTGATACATATAATCTGGATCCTCTCTATCTTTTATTATCTCTAAAATCTTTTCATGGTCTTCAATAAGAAACCTCCACCTTTGATTGGCACAACCTTATTTTAGTAAAGTTTCAAGATTTAATCTTGTTGCTATAACTAAATTACTATAATATAAAACCTTTTGACCTGGCATATAATCAATAAATATAATTCCATTTGTATCTATCTTTGTTTTTTGATCAAGTATGTGCCTTCAACAACCATTGATCTAGTAGGATACTCTTTTCCATCACCATTTGTCATTGATTCTAACAATTTGCATTTTGGTTACGTACATCTTAGTAGATAGTAATCTACACCTTGAACTGTATTGTCAGGATCTGCAATAATAGCAAAAATATCCCATGTACACACTATGTAGTAAACCATGCTAGACTTAGTTAGATTTTAAATCAAGTGTAAGAAATAAAATTCAATTTAAAAATTTAAAATTTACCTATAACAACTAAATCTGATACATGTTCGTAATCAGCTGAATACAGAGGATCATAAATATCTACAATATCATTATCTTGAAAAGGGTTCGATGTGTCTACTAATTGTTTTTTTTCCCATTGTGAAACATACCCATCTCTAATATTCTCACATTGTAGACTATTTGTATTGTTCTCAATGCAATCAACACAAAAACATGATTTTTCTCTCACTTGAATTACTAGAGGCCTACTATGTCCTACTGTCATTTTTTGATGCAAACTTCTAATACCACTAATTGTTATACAATTAGTAAGAGTTGTCGATCAATATCTATAAATTTGAAACATCCAATTAAAAAGTGTATAAAATTGAAAATTCAATTCATGTACACATTTAAATTCATAAAACAAATTCATTTATGTACCTTTAACTTCCCAAAAATATCATGCATTGTATATTAATTCATGGGAAGAAAAATGAATTTTGCACCATTCAACAATTTCATGTGCATTCTTTATGGCATTACCTACAAGTTCATGTTGGTGAAATGTCAAGTCAAGAGGTTTTGTAGTTGAAAAAACATAATTATATTTTTTCTAAAAATCCATATGCCGTTACTTGCAAGCTCGTTCCGGCAAAGTGCACGCTTCACACATGCTCTAGCTCCATCATGATCTCTTTTTCCATGTCCACTCTCATAGAAATTCCACAAAACATTTATGTTGTGTCTAATTTGTTGTTGGCTTAACCAATTAAAAGATTTTGCAAACTTAAATTGTCTTGTGATGTTACAACCAATTTCATTTAAAACCAAGATAGTAAAAATAAACTATATGTGTACAACTAATTAAGTCTGAACAAGTTAAGTAAACAAATAAACATATAATTTTAAAAAAAATGAAATGAACACTTACCAACACATCCATCAAACCATATCCAATGTTGTGAAGCATCAATTTGGTGTTGTCTCAAGTCTTCAAAAAATATTGCAAAACAATGGGCTACATAGCTTCTATCATGACTTGTTTCATCACTGATATAAAATTCAACCTCTTTGATGATAATTTGTTCATCTTTGCTACTTTGTAGACCATCCAGATGTTCTTTGGCATGCCTATAAAAAACTTGTACAAAGATTTCAACTTGCTCTGAATGATAATGTTGACAGGTAAGTGCAAGAAGTTGGATCCACGAAGAGGGGAAGTTTTGGCCAAAAAAAATCTCGCAAAAAACACGTACGCATTATTAAAAAATGTGTATGCATTATGCATCAGGTACCTGAGCCTAAAAAAATGTGTATGCACTAAAAAACGTGTATGCGTTATATAACGCATACACATTTTGCAACACGTACAAGTCATTTATTTAAAAAAAATGCTTTATAGAAACGGGTACCCATTTTAAAACGCATATGTGTTTTGAAAAGCAAAACGGGTACCCGTTTTAAAATGCGTACGTGTTTTTCTTTTCAAAATGGGTACCCGCATTTTGAAAAGAAAAATGGGTACCCATTTTAAAACGCGTACACATTTTTCTTTTCAAAACCCGTTTCTAAAAAACTTTTTTTTTTAAATAATCAAATAAATAAAGAATGAATGTGTTTTGTAATGCGTATGTGTTTTTAAAAATGCATACGCATTACTAAAAATTTGAATCTCCAACCCACATGTAGCCTTGGTTTTAGGCTCGGGAAAGGCTTGGTAATCCGACCCTTAGCCTTTGACCTGCAACTAAGAAACTAAGGCAGATTGAAGAAGAATGTCTAACTTTGGCAATATGGCTGATGGACCTTTTTTCTGAATCAAGCTATAAAATTAAAACCCATTAGAGAACACAATGTCTAGTTTCCAAATATATAATTTTTATTAAGATTGGACTATATTTGTTATTTTTAATTAATTTCTAAGCAAAGTAGTCCTTAAACTTGAAATATTAGGTTTTTTTAAATTTTTTAATAACTTTGTTTTGGTTAAATTTCATGTAAAAAAAAATATATGGCATCAATCTTCAGACAATTATCTACACAATAAAAAAAACAAAAATCAAAAAATGTTTAGTTTAGTTCCAATTATGATGTCCGTACACGTTGATTTTTAAAAACAACAATTAAGGCCAATAAAAATTCAATTAAAAAAAAATGACTTTTAAAAAGTGGTTTTTGTACATCTCTATCAAAATGTAAATTGTATCATCTGGGTATTTGAATAAATTACATATTTGGAAACTAGATTCAAAATTCAAAAATCTCATATTGCTAACTTTTTTTAAGATTCATTATGTAAGTGCCTCAAATTTTCAGTTCAAGTGTGACAAATTCTGAAAAACAGCAAAAACACTTCCACTTTTTGAGTTTTTTGTGGACCCAACTTCTTGCATCAGCCCTAACTTTGGATCTCAGTTTGAGGACTAAATGTATAGTTCTCATAGAAATCAACATTAATAGAGAGAATACAACCCACTGGAAAGCAATTCTTTGAGTCACAAAATTGCTTAGCTTGCCATCTAGCACCATGACAATGTTGAATATGTGGATATATGATATTGTAATATTTGTTCATAAACTCATTGTAAGACAACTCACTCTCTTTGAGAATAATTTTTCTGGTCTCAACTCCCGATTTCAAATCTCTTCCACACAACTTGCATTGAATGATCAATGTTGTCAACCTGTACAAGATTCTTCAAATTTCCACATTCATTACATATATTTTTTATGCACTGCACTTTCAATTCATCTAAATCTTCTAATTTTTTGCATAGAAGAGACTTGACAAATTGTATTGTACTCCCAGGGATGACTATATTTGGATTGATTACTGCCATATACTTTCTATATGTTTGAAGGTGTAGATGAATCAACATGATTTTGATAGAAACAAGTCTCATGTATCTTATTTATACGTACAAAACTTGGTCGTAGTCTCTCAAACATCCTTTGACAAATCTTCACATCTAAAAATTCTTGCTTGAATGCTTCAAAAATTTCACTTTGAGTTTTATCTATAAAATATTTTGGATGTGAAAGTTTTTTACCATCTACACCTTTTATTTGTATAGTGTCGCTTCTATTAGAAGAAACATGAGAGTGGTTGGTCCAATATTTTATCTTTTTGGGGAACCTTGCAAATATTTACCCAATTATTCTCAAGATTTACATCCAATCTATTTCTCTTTCTAATATATCTTTGAACAGTTCTCCTAGAAACATTGAGTAATTTAGAAACTCCTTTAACTTGTCTTCTATGTGATAATTTCTTACTATAAATTACCATCATCAATGCTGTACATGCAACACTTAAATCAATAGCTCGACTCTTGTTTTCAATATCTAATTCAATGCTTCTTGCAAGTTTTCAACTATTGTTTTCTTTAATGATCCTGATGAATTTTTCTTATTATCAACCCCTAACAACTCCAAAATAGGGGTCATTTCTTTCCTCCTAAATAATTTTGTAAATAACTATGCTCTTCCAACAATAGACTTTTCTTCAAAATATTCATCACATATTCTTTTAAAATGTAATTTTATTGTGCTTTCAGATACATTTCTTCAAATGAAATATTATTAAAAAGGGATTCCCCATCCATCTCTATAAGATTTTCCATACCAAGGAAAATATTTTTATGAACACCTTTAGTTTGTCCTGGTACCTGTACTCCTTGGTCATCAACAATTTCCATGGGTTCTTCTTCAGAAGATTTTCCTTCATCCACATTTCTACTATCTCTTTTTCGATCATACAACCTTGTTCTTTTCTTTTTATTCCCCATCACAAATCGCTCAGGTTTGAATTCACCTGCATACAAAAATAACGTGCACTCAGACTTTTTTTTTTTATTATTGGATAAAGTGTCCCCTAATATCATGGAGGAATGACTATTTTTACTGTGAAAACAAGATGTAAACCCATCATTATGTATGTGGAAATTGTTGTTTGGAATCTTCTCCTTTGTGAGAAAGCCTGATTTGATAAAAGTGGATGATCCTAGTTGATAGGATATTTTGGCCTTATCATTCATCATGCGTAGCTCTTCTTGATCATTCAGGATATCAATTTGATCCATGGTAGCTTTTGTATCTTCTTCTTTAACTTGGTCTATATAGTAGCTTCTTTATATTCTTCACTAATGTTATTCATGTCAATTTTTTGATTATTTGTGTCCAAAGGAGGCAAGTATCTTTGAAGATCTCTTATAACTAGGTTGTAGAAGGGTCTATGATCTTTGATTCTACCATCATCATTTGTTTTGGTATGCTTAGATTCACTATATTTATGTTGGCCATTCATTGTGAGTAATGATATGTCAAAATCAGGAGGCATTTTGATTCCTTCATCAACAAGAGCCTTGAAGTATTGGTGTGGGTTATGTTTGACCACCACTGTAAGAAGTTTAGTGAATTTATTATCATTAATATATTCATTTATAGTGGATTGGGTTATTTCTTCATCCTCAATTTCACTTGTTTCACTAGTTGCAACACTAATCTGATCTTCCCCATCAAAGTCTTTTCCCCAAGGGTTCCCTTCTTCTTGAATTTTTTTTCCACTTGTTCTAGGGGTCATATGTGATTGTTCTGATCTTCAATATAAGGTAGGATAATGTATGAGACCTAAGACTAGGAAGCAATAAAAGGATATTATTCTAAGATGGGATATGAAAATGGTATGGTATGATATGACAAGCTAAAAATGCAAGAGCTCAAACACAACTCTAGCTCCAAAGTTGGTTATGATGTAAAGGCTTTACTTGTGTTATGATGGATAGACACAAGGACCAATGATCAAGAGAGGGTATGTAGGAGATGATGGACTCCAAAATTATTTCCCTACTCAAAGATAATGGTATATTCCCTAACTTAAGGATGATGAACCTCAAGTGATGCGGGTGATAGATAGCCAATGGTTTGATTTCAAGACCTAGGAAGAGTATTCTAAGTGCAAGATAAAGGTTTTTTTGAGCAATAATGGATATGCAAGGACTAGGTGGAATGCAAGGATTGAAATATCATAATAGAAGGATGATGCCCCTAAGACATTTTAGTGATAGGTTCATGTTGGATGTTTGGATTGTTTGACCTTTTGGGGTTTGCCAAGTTTGAAATGTTGCAAATTACTAAGTGTGATTTTTGTTTGAGATTAATTTTTGAACACATGCGCAAGACATAGCAGACATAATATTTTTTAGTTTGTTCTTGATTCAAGATGAAAACAATCATGCACAATCCTAGGGTTGGCAAGGACAATATTCGTTGAGTTCCCACTTGGATTTCTCTAGCTAAGCTTATTCTTAGCGGATGACTTAGAAGCTTGGCCACACTAACTCTGCCTTACACGACACTCACTTATCTATTCAACCAAGCTTCGAATTCTCATGAATCTCCCATGAAAAAATCTTCATCTCTACTAAGAACCGCAAGTGTGTGGGACAGCTTCAGAGGTCTGACCTCTTGCACCAACAAATAGAGGGATTTTGGCAACTACAACAAGAGGTGTCTAGTAAGGGAATCTATTTGAGTGGTTATACATGTGGAAAGATTAGCTCCGATAAGGAGGATTTCCAGCCTACAGAGGTTACGCTTTACAGGGTTTATGGGGATTCACTTGTCGGCATAACACATCTACACTTGTGGTACTTGAACTTTCCTCAAGCGCCCATTTTATATACTAGTTGGAAGTAGCTTGGCTTTAGCCTGTTACTGGTTGGGTTGTTCCCTTGGAGTGAGTATTTTTTCCCACCAAGGCAAGCCCTCTAAAGGATTAAACACATACAAAGACAATGGGTCTAGTTTTTTATCACCAAGTTCGCACAATGTGAGAGCATACTCCCTACCATCTCAAGCATAACAAACAATGTTCATTCATCCCCTAGTTGAATCTATATGACAGAAGACAATTGTTCATTATAAATCACCAATTGAAATGTGTTCTAATCTAAAAGACAATCAGTTTCAAAAATAAAAATTATTTGGCCAAACGTCTTGCAAAACCACAAATTAGTAGTTTTCCAATATTAGTCTTTGACAATCGACAACTACACCACTTGTTAGTCCAAACGTTAGCTCAAATTATTCATAGTAAAACACAATGAAAATATAAGCATGAACATAAAATAATCTAACAACAAACATATAAACATCAAAACAAAAAATAAATTAAAGAAAATTATCAAATCTTTTGTTTTAGAAGCTTGATTTTCCTATTCAACTCAATAGCCTATGACAAATGCAAATGATTAGAAAAGTATCAATTGTTTAGTATTAAATGCTCAGTGATTTAAGAGAAAAAATTAAATCATAAAATTTTATTTAAAAGAAAAAATAAGAAATAGTTACTTCATTAAAAAATAGAGAAAAAGTGGAAAAAACCTAAAAACAAAAAATGGGAGAAATTTAAAAAAAATTCAAAAAATCGGAAGTCGGCCATTTTAAGTTTTAGTAGAAATTGGATGAAAACGAAAATAAATTCAATGAAAATGGAAACAATCAAAAACACAAATTCAAAAAAAATAGTCTTTCAACCGAATAAGATCTAGTCGAACACTATTCGTTGAATATTGTTCGGCCGGACACTTTTCACCAATTAGGATTCTACTAATCCTCTTCGGATGAATATATCCACATGGCAAGTGACATGGCAACAAAATCACCATTTTCTCAAATTTCCAGAAATTTTCAACTTCTACTAAATATTTCTTCAATCAATTTTTTTAAAATAAATAAAAATACCCTTTTGTAGAGCTCACAGTGTTGAATCCAAATATATATATATATATAATTTTTTTTTTTTGATTACTTTTAGTATATAAATATTTTAAAATATTGCAAGTAGGTTGTTCAAAGTCAAAAAGAGGCTCAGTTGAAATTAAATAAAAAATAGTAAATCATCATAAAACAAATTGGAAAATATATGATGCCCTAGAGGAGACAATCCTCTTCAAAAGGGTATTTTTTTTATAAATGAATTAAAAAAAAAAAAAATAGTTAACATGAACTAAAAACTATCAAATTCGGGTTAGTTTGACTTTAAAATGTTATTACGAGAAAAATATACATCAAAATTTCAAAACAAAATTCCATGCCCTAGATATTGAAGTCAGCTATTTGGGGAAAAAAATCAAGAGAAAATAAAAAAATATCTATTTGTTTCTTGGCGTGAACTGAACATCACTTTTTCTTGAAATTTTCAGCATAATGAAATCCGCTTTTAAATTGATAAAAACATATAAAAAAAAAATTAAAAAATTGAAAAATTACACGAATAAACTTCAACAAAAGTTCTACATTTTATTAGTTTACATAATTTTGAAATTCAAAACATAAATACCACTTTTATCTGGTTGAAGTTGAGAACTTTTTATCATGTTGGTTGATTCCCTTATAAAGTGTGACAAAATTTTGTACTTTTACCCCTATTCCAATCATTGATGATTTTCTAGATGAATTGAATGGAGCTATGCATTTTACAAAGTTAGATCTTAGATATAGTTATCACCAAATTTGAATTAAGGAAGAAGATATTTTTAAGACAACATTTAGGACTCATAAGGGTCATTATGAGTTTTTGGTGATGTCATTTGGTCTTACCAATGCTCCATCTACATTTCAAAGTTTCATGAATTCCATCTTTAAAAGTTCTTGAAGAAGTTTTTATTAGTGTTTTTTTATGATATATTGATTAATAGAAAGACATGGGAATAACACTTGCAACATTTAGATCAAGTATTACAAGTTTTCGAAGAGCATCAACTATATGCTAGGCCATCCAAGATTGATTTTGGTCTTAATGAGGTGGAGTACTTGGGACACATAGTTTCACATGGAGTAAAGGTAGATCATAACAGAATTAAAGCTATCATGGAATGGTCTATTCCCAAAACCATTAAGAAATTGAGGGGTTTCTTGGGATTGATTGGATACTATCAAATATTTGTGAAGAATTATGTTCATAATATAGCAACACCCCTCATAGGTTTATTGAAGAAGGATTGTTTTCATTGGAATGAATATGCTAATTCAGCATTTGAAATGTTAAAGAATGCTATGTGCACAACTCCAGTACTTGCCACTCCTTATTTCACAAAGGATTTTAATGTGGAAAGTGATCCTTCTAGAAATGGTATAGGTGTAATTCTTATGCAGGAGGGTCAGCGCATTGCTTTTGAGAGTCGTCAATTAAAGGGTAAGAATCAACTCAAACCTATTTATGAGAAGTAAATTCTAGCTATTCTTCATGTAGTAAAATAATGGAGGTCTTATCTAATGGGTAACACTTCAAGGTTAAGAAAAATCATGATAGCCTAAAATATTTTTTGGAACTAATATTATCTTATGAAGAACAACAAACATAGATTACTAATATGTTGGGATGTGATTTTGAGAATGTATATAAGAAAGGGTGGGAAAATATTGTGGAAGGATGAGAAGGATGAAGTTTTATTGTGTGCTCTTTTAATATTACAAGAATATTGGGTAGAAGAAGCCAAAAGAAGAGTGGAAATGATGTGGCTACTAGTAATCTCATTCAACAATTATAGAGTGGTCCTAGTAGTTTAGATAAATATTGTTGGAAGGGAGATACTTTTTGGTATAAAGAGTGATTGCATCTTTACAAGAATTCCTCTCTCAAACAAAATATTCTCACAAAGCTACATGAGTCTCCAGTAGGTGGTCATTTAGGATTTTTGAAAACATAGCATTGGGTCAATAAATAATTCTTTGGGAAAGGGCCAAAAGGGGATGTTCAAAAATTTGTTGCAGAATGTTTGGTTTTTCAACAAAATAAAGGGGAGACAATTAAGACACCTAGTATCCTGCAACCCTTAGTTATTCCTAGCCAACATTGGGAAGAGGTCTACATGGACTTCATCACAAGTCTTCCAAGATCTAATGGTAAGAATTTCATCATGGTAGTTGTGGATTGCCTCACTAAATATGCACATTGTAAATTGCATTATCACATCCTTTTACAATAAGTATAGTGGAAAAATAATTTTTTGAGAATATTCAAAAGCTACATGGTAAACCTAAGTTTATTGTTGGTGACCATGATCCTATCTTTACAATTAACTTTTGGATAGATTTATCTAGATATTTGGGTACTCAATTGGCTCACAGTTCTTCATCCCATATGCAATCTGATGGGAAAATAGAGGTGGTTAATAAGTGTTTGGAAGGTTATTTTCATTGTTTCACTTTAGGTAAATAATCTCAACGAGTAGATTGGCTAGAGCTAGTATAATCATGGTATAATAATTCCTTCAATAGTTCATCAAAAATGTTTCAATTTATGGAATTGTATGGAAATCATCCTCCTTCCATCACATCATCATTGAAGGTGTTACCAAGAGTGCACATTGTAGAGGACCACATGATTCATCAATAAGAAGTACTTTCAAGACTTAAAGAGAATCTATCTATGGCACAAAACTGAATGAAGCAGTAGATAGGTCAGCACCGTAGTGAAAGAAATTTTGAGGTTAGGGATTTGGTTTTCTTGATATTGCAACCTTACAATCAAATGTCACTGAAGCAATAGTCAAAAAATAACAAGTTGTCTCCAAAATATTATGACCCATATCAAATCATGCAAAAGATAGATGGTGTTTCCTACAAGATTGAATTTCCATCAACAACAAAGATACATCTAGTTTTTCATGTTTCTTATTTGAAGAAGGTAATTGGGAATAATATCCTACTTAGACAATATTATATCAGAGCTTGATGAAGAAATGAGAATCATATTGGACCCAGAAAGTGTTCTTCAAAAACACATAAGGAAAATAAGGACCAAAATACTCACTCATTATCTCATCCAATGGAGGAATTTACCAATTGAAGATGCCACATGGGAGGACGAGGAGTTCATTTGAAAGAATCCAAAATTTCCTAGCATTGAGGATAATGCTTATCTAAAGAGAGGGGTGTGCTACACCCTTAATATTACAGTACATCGAGTTGTGAATAATTGGCTTGTGTTTATCTTAACTCTTAATTAAGTCATATTATCATTATTTTACTATTATTTGTTGAAAGAATGAAGAAGTAACCCTTTTATATGTTGTCATTGATGCCAACATTATTTTTTGACATTTTTTTCTAATCCGATAAATAGTTTCGATGACATCTTGATCCGGTAATTTGGTCTAAAATTGCTCATGTTATAAGATCGACCTATGAGGTTACAATATATCATTTAGGAATACTAAATAGATCTATGATCAAGATTTCAGTGATTGTGAGTGAATAGGATAAAAGTTTCACCTTACAGAATTTCAGCATACAATTTTTTGGCTTTATACAATGTAAATGGGGATGAGCCTTTTGGTTTGCATTCCTCCAGTATTTAGAATCTGACTCTACAACTTTGGGAGATGATTTATATATATTTGTACATTATATATTCTAGATGGTACATGTTTTTTTTTCAAATGGATCATTGGTGAGTGATTAGTTAATTCATTTTGTGACTAGGTCCAATTCCTGGCCGACCTAATACTTGATATATGTGTTATGAAGAATAATATGTATTGCAAATGTTAAGGGGATCTATTTTAGATCCATAGCAACTAGAATTAAGTGTTTCACAGTTGGTTTGCGCATGAAGAATTTTTTGTTTCAAGCATGAATTTGACAAAGTGATTTTGAATTAAATAGGGATACATCTAATTAGGTTGACCTAATTGATGTATGCGGATGTAATTGAGTATATATGTAGGACATTTTTTGAGTTACATAGTGTAATAATAATGTAATGTGATGTGTGTGAGATCTATTTTTTTGCGAACTTGCGAATTTGTATTTGTGAGATTAGTATTAGGGTAGAATTACTATGAATGTTGAGTGACTTCTAAGTAGAGCGTTATTTTGTATTCAAAGCTTCAAAGGAACTGAATTCAGCACAAGGAAGGTGCACTTTGTATTAGTTCACATTTTTTCTATGAAGCCATTTCTATTTTGTATCTATTTCTAGTTGTGAGCCTTATAAGGACAGTGTGTCCTGGCAATGAGCCCCTATAAAATCTTAAAATCGGCTATAATATATAGTGAGCTAATCCTCACTGTGGTTTTTCCCTTTTTGGGTTCTCCATGAAAAATTCTTAGTGTTCATGTGTAATGTGATCTTTTGATTCCTTTCATGCTTTCATTCATAGTAGTAGTTAGATATGTTTTGATTATTGGATGGATAATGATTAAATGGTTTAATAGAATACCAATTCATCCCCCCTCTTAGTATTCTGGATGTTCAACAATTGGCATCAGAGCCTAATTCTTTTTGAGAATCCTAACAACTTGAGGAAGATCTTGGAGTTTGAACACATGGCTAATAATAGGTATCCTATTCCTCCGAAATAAATTTTCACAATTGAATATGAAGAAGATGATTGCATGTTTGAAAAAGAAGAACATAAAGCTACTCTTGAAGATCTTGACAGAGTTGAAAGTGAGAATAAAAGTCTAAAGGAAAGCCTAGGGTAAGAAAATGAATATATCAAAAATTTGAGGGAAAAATTTAAGAATTTTAGAGAAAGGCATAGAGAATTCAATGAATAATTGAAGAAGGAAAATGAAGATATCACGAGACTAAAAGTGCAAGTGGAAGAAAAGAAGAGAATTGAGGATTGTCGGAATGCAACTATATAAAGCAAGAGTAATGAATGCACAAAAATTAAACAAGAAGTGGTAACCCTAAGAGAAAATTTGGAGAAAGAAAGAGCTCATGAGGAAAAATTCAAAACAAGTACAACAATACTTGATTCAAACTAATTGTTGGACAAAAGCCATCTACGGATAAAGGTGGTTTGGGACTTGAAGAAGGAAAAATCTCAAAGTAAAATTAGATCCCTAATAAGGTTGATAGTCAAAAGTGTTGAACAAGATAACTGAGAGGGGGGTGAATCAGTTCTAACAAACTTTAACCTTTAAAACTTCTCATCAAAAATTAAATCAATTGCAAATGGACTTTATTCTACTAATTTGATTAATCATTAAGTGCAAAGGAATAAGTTGAGAAACATCACACATACACAATAACACTAGATTTACATGGAAAACCCAATAAGGGATAAAGTGAGGATTAGTTGGCAATATAGAGAATATCATAACTGATTACAAAGGCTCACTGCCAAAGAAGGATCACTACCAAAATAGAACTCACTGTCCAAATAAGGGTTAACCACCTGGAGGGCTCCCTACCACACAAATACAAAGAAAATAGAAGAGATATGTTATAGAGAGAAGACAATCTCAATGCAATAGAGATTTCCCCCATAATTCACTCAAACTCTTGCAAAAATGCTTGGATGATAGAGTACACCTTTAGTTCACTGCTTCTGAAAACTCAACAATTAGGCTTCACACTAATCCACACCAACTCACATTACTTACACACTAATTTTCATCTATCTCACATCTATCTTGCTCTATTTCTTTGCACTTCATTTTTCACAAATATCCCATCCTGTATTTATACCATCTTCAACTTTAAAATATGTCCAAAGTTGTCCATACACCATTTGCATTTATAAATTCAAATTAGGCCAGTGCCAAAATATTCTAGAGTGGAATTATAATGAGGGCGACCCAATCACACACTTCAACACACTTCCATAAGCTTCAAAAGTAGTGTTAAACACAAGGTTGATCAAACCAGTGTTAAACACATAAATCAATTTATCACACACAACCTTAGCACGATCCAATCCTTCCAAATAACAAAATTATCTTCAGCATGATCATATCACCTTAACTCTAGAACCACAAGTTATAAGGCTCGTACAAAAAAAAATCTAAAGAAACTACATTTCTCTTGGACCTCAACCAGATACCCTAAAAAGCACAGTTCACAACTGGTGAACATAACTCACACTGAATAACGATCCAGAAGCCCAAATTCTAGATATAGCAACTTCTAACAACCATGATCAGCATATTTGAACCACATGAACATAGGAGAAAAATTCAGAGAAAAACTCAGAGCAACAACTAAACACCTACAACCTTTCTTTATTACAACTTTTTCAATATCCAAGAGAACAATGACAACAACAACTAGTTGAAAACTAGTTGACCAGTTGACATCAATGACAACACCTTCATCATACTTCCTTCATACTTTAAACAATCTCCCCCTTTGTCATTGATGGCAACACATGATGTGAGAAACCATCAAAGACAACACACTTCATGATTTTACTTTCTCCCCCTCAATAGATACCTTTTCACATCTTTCTCTCCCCATTTTAAATCAATGGAAAAGGCATATGATGTGTTGGAACCTACAAATTTGAAGTGCCCATGTTGAAAAAATTGCTTTTGCACACTTAGAAGTGCACCTCCAAAATCTGCCCAAGTGACCTACTTTGAAAGGTCACAATTTGGAGCCAGTTGATTTTCATATCAAATGGATTGTTGCTCTTCATTCTCAGCAGATTTATGTACTCTCTGGTCTGATTTCAAAGCCTCATTATTTGATTTTCTATTTTTACCAGGCCAAAAGAAAATGCAATTTGCTTTGATTTCACACCTGCATTTTTAAAACTTTTCAAGGTGGTCAAGTTTGACCCTTAATATCTGGTGAAGAATTATGATTCAAGGAAATCCCTTTTGTGCATATATTCAATGTACCCAAATGACCTAGTGAGTTCAATGGCAGTTCCTCAGAATATGATTTGATATTTTTTGAAAGTTACAACTTGGTGAGCTTTAATTAGTTTTGAATAGGAACAGTTGCAAAAAAGTCAAAGTAGGCCACTTTGTCAATTAATATATTTCACCTCATGACCTTTTTTGCTGAGTCATTTCTTGAAACTGAATTCTTGGGTCAAATTTTTATATTCCTACTCAATTTTAGGGTCCCGAGATGACTTCTAATGGGTTATTTAATTATCTTCTGACTGCAACTAGGTCAAAATAAGTGTTCCAAAAAGTAAAATTTTCAAATTCTAAGGATAACCAATTTCTCATTTTGGTCTAAAACATCTTCAGTTCCATTCACGTAAAAAAATGAATCCATCTAATGCATTATTTTAATGTATTTCAGTCGTGATAAAGGCGTCTTGAGGGCCAGTTTACAAAGGAGGTACCTGAAATATTTTGGCAATGCAAGTTTTGAGGAAATGAATTTTCTCTAAATAAATTATAGAGTCCATATGCAAATTTTCACTACTACAAATGTCCTGATTTGCCCATAGTGAATTCCCCCTATTTGGGCGACAGTTGAAATTAAAATTTTCCCTATTCTCTAATGTTTTGATGTAATATATTTAAAATATTTTGTGTGTTTTAAATATTAATAAAGACAAAAGTGCACGGGAAAAAAGGAGGAATTAGGAAAAATTGAATATTGTGTGTTTTATAAAGTTTAACTTTATAAAATGATTTTTCTGAGCAAGTGTTTGCCCGCTAGGAAGCTTTTTGCTCTATCAACATAAACTCACAAGAGAGACAGGAGTGGAGAAGAGTCTGCAACAAGCATGGGGATGGATTAAATTTTTTTTTATTGGCTTCATTCAAACATTGGATGGAAGGAAAATATTTTATGTTGCCTTTTTATTGTTTCCTGTCACCTCGTGGCAACAAAAGTTGCCATCACAGAAAATTCAAGAGGAAGTGGGAGATTAGCAAGAAGTATTTAGTGTTGGGAGCTAATTGTTGTATTCACATGCTTTGAATGTATTTCATCACTGCAAGGAGGAGATTCTCACTGTGAAGTGGGCAAACATCAAAGTGCAATCACGGTTTTGGTTTTCTTGTGAGATTTTGGGGGTGTTTTGGAGCTCAAATTTTTTGTTTTATGCTTGAAATTCATCCCCTAACCTATCTTATTGCTTGGACTGAGCTTTTAAGTGCATTTGTGATGATTTTTGGTTGCCGACAACTACAAAAATGCCATGCAACTCATTAAAACGCCCAACAAGTTTTAAGAATGCTCAAGAAAGTTGAAAATGATCAAAATTATTTGAAGGAACCCTATTTTTGGTGCTTAAATCCAAAATCTCTTCAAGATTAAAACACATTACAGTGCATAGCAGTAGCGGTCATTATCAAAGAGAAGTTAGGGCAGATAATGAGATCAATGACAAATGACGAAGGAGCAGTGTGGACCAATTCCCGTTTGCCCGACAAATTGAAGATGAAATTAAAGAAGAGCAGTGGGGAAGCGAAAGGAAAGGTTTATAGATTTTAATAAGTCTATTTTGCAACTATAAAGCTTTATTTTAAATTGTTAAATCAAGGCTTACCCGTGATCTCGAGAAAATTTTGGTTGTTGTCACAAAAAAGAAAGGGGAAGCAGGCATTGGCTCAAAAGAAAATGGTGGGCCAAGAAATATTTTTTATAGTTTTTAACTTTTAACAATATTTGTTAAGTGTGATATTTTAAAAGCTCCCCATTTTAAAATGTGAAATTTCAATATAAAGTGAAAGATAAAAGCACGAGGGGAAATATTTTAATCAACCGGTTAAAACAAAGTTGAAAAACTTTTATGCTAGGAAATATTTGCAGGCAACATTTTAATGTTTTAAATCTTTTTATTTGGCTAGGAAATGAAGACTTGCCCTGAGCCCAATCAAATTTTTCTGGCCTTCATCAAATACAACGGGTGTGTGGGGATTGTGTGAAAGACATGGTGGGCCCATAAAATTTTAAAATGCATTGTTTAAGTGGTGAGTAAAAACTTATTGTTGAAAAGATGGGAGTTTTTCATTTTTAAAAGGTAAAATGTGGAAAAGCATGGGTAATGTTTTATGGTGCCCGTTTTAAAAAATTTAAATCCTCCATCATTTTAAAATCAATATTTTAAAATGTAAGCTACAAAAGTAAATGTACAC
The DNA here is from genome assembly GCA_007115665.2 of Sequoiadendron giganteum. Lineage (NCBI taxonomy): Eukaryota > Viridiplantae > Streptophyta > Pinopsida > Cupressales > Cupressaceae > Sequoiadendron > Sequoiadendron giganteum. The sequence goes on along the minus strand of CM021108.1, from coordinate 22,205,664 downwards.
AAGAGATTATTTTATGAAGTTTATATTATATTCACTGAAATGAAATGTTTTGTTGGAGAATTTTTTTCACGGGGAGCACAACTTTCACAAGGTAGGTGAAAAATGAACAAAGGGGTGAAATATTTTGCAAGGCAAAGATATTTTTCAACTAGACAATAAATAGGAATGATGACTCTTTAGGGAAGGGGAATATTTTTTTGTTGAAGAGAAAAAGGTGCAAGAAGCGTGAATCAAATTGCATATTAAGGCTTCTCTTCAGGCGATGGGCAGTTATCCATCAATGAACCTAAATGTGCCAAGTGTCTGCTTTTGATGAGCATTTAGGGTTTCTTTCTCCTTAAGTTGAAATTTTTTTGATTCATTGTAAGCAGTTAGTTGTTCTGGAATTCTTCAAAGTGAACATTGTAATACAGAACATTTCAAAGTTGAGTCTTAGGTTTTGAGTTTTTGTCAATATGTATGTAATTTTGATAGCAATACTAGCATAATAATACTGAATGGTGGATATTTTGAACCATTTTATCTCCTATGTACTAGTTTGATAAACTATGAATAACATAATCAAGAGTTATTTTATTTTTCTCCATTGAATTCCAATGGATGTTTAGTTTTATTCTTGCTTATTGAATTGATGTAAATGCTTGAGTGAGGCTACTGGTTTATGTTAAGCTGAGTGTTAGGATTCTAATAAGAAGTTATGGTTGAGATGTTATGTTGAAATACTGTAATGCAGTATCTTCAAAGCTTAGATGATTTTGTGTATTAAATTGTTATTAGGTTACACAGGCATTGAAGTTGACTATGTTCCAATGGATGAAGCATTGATCTAAGTGTGTTATTCTTGTTTCATTATGTTGATTAATTCAACAACAAATCATAAATTTAAATCAAATTACCTATCAATCTCAGTTTGTTTGTGTGTTGATCTCATTTTATTACATCTCTCATGTTTGAGTTAGACACTTCCATGAAGGTCAACCAAACCTTTAGGGTGTTGTGTCTCTTAAACAATTAGAGGAAAATTATTTGCTTACAGTGTATTTGGTACTTTAACACACAAGTATCTATAAATATATTGTTGGGATTACCCTCCCTTGTTTAACAGAGCTAGAAGTGTAGAATATTTTAGTCTCTTTGACTGAACGTTGTTCGTTGGCCAAATCAAATCTCCGAGTCTAAGTATGAGAGAGTTTTTACTCTTTAAGACTCATTGCATCTACTGATTTGGGAACCAACATGATGTTTTACATTGATTTCCCCTTTGACATCAAGAAAAAAATACTCTTTCAATGACAACACATAACACTAACTACTCCCCCTAGGAGGTAGCCACCAAAACATCGGTCTAGAAGAAAGATAGATCCATAGATCCATTAGACTGATGCATATCCATATTTATCTAGTTTAATAAAGGAGGGACAATAACCCCTAACTTTTCTCAGAGATACTCAAAAGTATCTTTAGGAAGAGCGTTAGTAAATGTGTTACCTATTTGATCCTTCGTTGGCACATACTCAAGTTTTACTTCATTCTTCACAACCTTCTCTCTCAAAAAGTGATACTTGATAGATATATGCTTCACATGTCCTTGAGTGCATCATTGGATTCTTTGAAATGTTAATTGCACTTGTATTATCACATAAGATAGAAATAGGATCATCATGTGTTACTCTGATATCTTTCAATGTATGTCCCATCCACAAAACTTGTGTACAGCAAGATGTAGTAGAAATATACTCAACTTTAGCAGTAGATAAAGAAATTGAATCTTGTTTCTTACTCAACCAAGCCACCAATCTGCAACCAAGAAAGAATACACCACCACTTGTACTTTTTCTATCATTTACACAACCAACCCAATTTGCATATGTGTAAGCACTTAGTGTAAAATCAGTATCCCTAGAATATCATAACTCATAATTCGGAGTGCCATTCAAATATCTACATATCCTCTTAACAACATGTGTTTCTTTAGGATCTTGAAATATTGCCACAAGAAAAAATGGCATGCATTATATCTAGTCTAGTAGTAGCCAAATACAACAAACCTCCAATCATAGATTTGTACTTGCTATGATCAGCCTTAGGTGAATCGTCATCTTTACTCAATTTTCAACCAATCACCATAAGAGTGCATACTGGTTTGGAACCATCCATCCCAAAATTCTTCAACATTTCTCTTACATACTTTGACTGTAAAATAAATATCTCTTTCTTTGTTTGATTAATTTTCAGCCCAAGAAAGAAATGCATCTCACCAAACAAAGACATCTCATATTCCTTTCACATTTCTTTAGCAAACATCTTGCACATTGTTTTATTTCCTCCAAATATAATGTCATCAACATATACAACCACTATCAAGATCTTGTCATCCTCAATTTTAAAGTAAAGATTATTGTTTATCGTACCTTTGTTGAAACCTTCCTAAGTCAAATATCTTTCTAACCTTGCATACAAAACTTTAGGATATTGCTTCAATCCATATAGAACCTTATTCAATCTACAAACCATATCTAGTTGATCTAACAACTAGAATCCTTCTAGTTGTTCTATGTATACCTCTTCTTCTAACTCACCATTCAAGAATACATACTTGACATCCATTTGATAGACCTTGAAATATTTATGAGGAGCAAGCATTAAAACCATTATGATAGCTTCCATTCTTGCTATCAGAGGAAAAGTCTCTTGAAAATATATACCTTTTACTTGTGAGTAACCCTCACATGAAAGCCTTAATTTATTTCTAACCACTTCTTTGTTCTCATTCAACTTAGTTTTGAATACCCATTTTGATCCAATTATATTTTTATCTATCGATCTAGGGACCAATTCCCAATTTTGATTCTTCTCAATCTGCATAAGTTCCTCTTTCATAGCTTCCATGCAATACTCATCTTTACATTCTTAACTTATGGTCTTTGGCTCAATCTCATAAAGTAAATACAAATTTATCTCACCTGAAGCAGTAGCTTTGCTTCTTGTCAATACTAATTTCCTTTTATGGCCAATGATTTGAACTTTTGAATGATTTTTCTACACATATCTAGGTGTCTTAGGGGACACCATCGGAGCTTCTTCTTCTTCATTCTACTTCTCCTATCCTTCCACAAATTCTTCAATTCTTACACAATCAGATTCATCAAATACATATCCATCAACTTCAATTGAATTCTTCATTGCTTCATCAACCTTGACATTTGTTATTTCTATAATATTTCTCATTATTTTATTGAAACATATATAAGCTTTTCTCTTAGTAGAATATCCAAGGAAAATACCTTCATCACTTCTAGCATCAAACTTCCCTAAAATTTCTTCATCCTGTCTCATATAGCATTTTCTTTCAAATACCTTAAAATACTTAACACTAGGAATTCTTCCACACCATAGCTCATAGGGGGTCTAAGTACTGTTATCTCTTGCTTTAACTTGATTGAACACATAGACAACAGTGTGAATAGATTCTCTTCAATAAACTTCTGATAAACTAGCTTCAGTAATCATCAATCTAGTAGTTTCTTGAATTGTTTTGTTATGTCTTTCAATAACTTTATTCTGCTGAGGATTTCTAGAAGCAAATAACTATATTTTTATTCCATGAACTTCATAAAACATATTAAATGCATGGGAGGTGAATTCACCACCTTTATTAGACCTCAAGAATTTTATTCTTAAATTTATTTCATTCTCTACCATAGCTTTGAATGTCTTGAATCTATCTAATGCATCAAATTTCTCTCTAAGAAAAGTAACCCATGTATACTTGGAGTAATCATCAATCAAAAGCATACATTACCTCTCACCTTGTATACTTCTCACTCTTGTAGGACCACAGAGATTTGTATGAATCAAATCCAGTAGTTTGGTAGTAGATTCTTCTTTTGATCTAAAGTTGTTTCTTGCTTTCTTTCCAAACTGACAATTCCTGCAAATAACATTAATTGGCTTTGTAATCCTTGGTAAAAATCTTACTGCTTGCACTACATTGAGCCTTGCCAAGTTATCAAAATTCATGTGACACATTCTCTGATTCCATAACCAATTGTCATTAATCTAAGTCATAAAGCAACATCCATCAGCACCCTTACGTTGATATATATTTCCTTCAGACTTCTTTCCTGTAGCAATCACTATTCTAGATCCTTTCTTGATTTAAAATATCTCATCCTCAAATACAATATTATATCTTTTATTACACATTTTTCCAACACCTAGCAGATTATGCCTTAAACCCTTAACATAGTAGACATCATCAGTATTATGCTTGCCATCAAAACTTATTGAACCTATCCCACAAATTTTCGCACCAGTATCATCTCTAAATATAACTAAGCCTCCATCATATTTTTCTAATTTAAAAAATTTACTCTTATCACTAGTCATGTGATGTGAATAGTCACTTTCAACAACCCAATAGTTAATTTCTTGGTTAGTATGTAGGGTAGAGATTACATTATCTTTTTCTTTCTCTTTATCCTTCTCCAGAGGACAATCCTTTACCTATATTTCAGTTTTAGCAAAAGTAGGTTCATCTTTTATATCCAAGAACAAGCATTCATTGTTATCAAAATCTCCATAATCAGACTCATCATCAAAAATACTATCATTCTCATTCAAATAATATGCTATGTTGATATTTTTGCCTTTTTTTTCTTTCTCAAATATTTGTTTGTTCTTCTTAGCTCTTTCTAGAAATCTCAAAGCATAGTGGCCTATTCCTCCACAACTAAAGCATTTAAAGGGTAACTTAGCTTCATAATTTTCGAAGCCTTTCTTCATGCGTCTCACAAAGTTAGCTTCTACTTCATCAAGATTCTCCTCATCCTAATCTTCAGCTCTTGTAGCCTTGAAATCAGTTTCCAATTTGGATCCATTTCTCAAATTTGGTTTCCTCATCTCATAAGATGTTAGAGTACCCAATAGTTGATATTTAGTATAAGTCTTTTAGTACACATATTCTTCAATAGAAGATACCTTTTCATTGTATACATCAAGAAGAGTTCTAAGAATCTTCTTCACAATCCTAGGTTCATCTACTGTAGTGTCAATTCCTCTCATTTCAGCTACCAACTCATATTATCAGTACATAATATTTAATGTTCTCATCTTTAGATATATGCAAGACCTCAAATTGTGCCTCTAAATTCTGCAACTTTTTTTTCAACCTTTTCATCTCCTTCGTGCATCTTTTCTAAAGTATCCCATACCTCTTTAGTAGTCTTGAGATTCTAGACTTTAATCAACTCAGAATGTGAGATTTTTCTTCAGCATGAACTTTGCCTTGGTGTTGACTTAACGCACCTTGATTTTTTTAGTTGTACTTAAACCATTAGTCGGAGGAGTAAAGATAGTTTTATAGGAAGTTTCAACATCATATCCACAATACAACAGATATCCTTCCATCTGTATTTTCTAGATTGTATAATTTATTCCATTGAACCTAAGAAATTCAAAAGTGATCTTTCTCACCATCCTGGACCTTCCTTAAGCGGTTAAGCTCTTCTCCAAGGAACCAAGCTTTGATACTAATTATTGAACAAGACAAATGAGAGGGGGTGAATTAGTTGTAACAAAATTTGACCTTTAAAAAATTTCACCAAAAATTAAATCAATCACAAATACTTTAATCTACTAATCTGATTAATCATTAAGTCCAAATGTAGAAACTGAAAAACATCACACATACATAATAACACCCGATTTACACGGAAAACCTAATAAGGGAAAAACCATGGTAAGGATTAGCTCACAATATAGAGAATATCAAAAGTCATTACAAAGGCTCACTACCAAAATAGGACTCACTATTTGGATTAGGACTCACTATCCAAATAAGGGTTAACCACTCGAAGGGCTCCTTGCCACATAGATACAAAGAAAATAGAAGATATATGTTACAGAGAGAAGACAATCTCAATGCAACATATATTTCCACCACAAATTGCTCAAACTTTTGCAGACATGATTGAATGATAGAGTACACCTTTAGCTCATTGCTTTTGGAAACTCAACAAATAGGATTTTCACTGATCTGTACCAACTCACATTACTTACACACTGATTCACATCTATCTGATAGGGTAGGGTTGGATGGAACAATCACTGTTCCATGCTCTAATTCTCCCTTGGAAGATCCTTGTGGTTTCACACTCCACCACCTTAACCTATAGGTCCTAAGGCTTGTTTAGATACCCCTGGTTCTCTTGGCCAACCCTACTATCATCTCACTTCCAAACTCCCAAGACAATCTTGGTGCAATGCTCCTTTTCTTCCCTTAGCCCTTAATCTTCCCTAAAGGCTAATTACTCCCATCTCTCAGTTTGTTCTATGCAGGGGTATGGGGATGGTTTCTATAGGTTCAAACCATCCTAACTTAGCTCTGAAAACTCCACCTTGCTTCCTTAGTCCATCGCTTTCACTAAACCCTCATCTAGGGTTTTAGTTCCCTAATTCTAGGCTTCCCAATTAGGACTTTTTCCTCGAGGAAATAGGGAATCTCGCCTAAATCTTCCAAAGAGCATAGAATTTTTTCTTTGGTTTCTTGGTCCTTATACTCATCCCTCAAATATTTTGAAGGTCTTCATCTCCACCTGATCGTACACTATCATAACCCTCCTTTTTGCTATTTAGGCTTCTTTTAGGCCATTTTCCTAACCACATAATGGACTGTTAGCTTGTTCTCCATTCGGATGGACTAATGAAGTCTCCTCCTTCATACCAACCCTTTTCAAGGATCCTATCAACCTTTCCACCACATGATTTGTTAGGGAAAGGTCACCCCTGCAAACCAAGTGCTTTGCACTTTCTGTCTTTCCTAGCCAGGCAATGTCAAGCTCGCCTAGGAGAAGACTTTCATAGTGACTCGCTGACTCCTAACCTCTCCTAACTCTAAAATATTTACAAACATGGATTCTAGCCCAAATCCCCAAAAGCCAGTACACCAGGTACAATGGGAACGTGGACTAGTTCTCCATTCTTGCCAGTCTACCAGTCAGAGCAGCAGTTACAAGAAATGAACTATCTATTCAAAGAATGCTTGAAATAAAGAAACTAACTACCTATTGTTCCTACACAATGCTTGAAATTTAATTACCCTACATCCTACACTACTCACAGTGCCTGATCAAATCATTAACACACAAAACTAAAGCAAAAACATAGGAAATTCACATAAGAAATCACTATTTTCTTGATTTTGAAACTTCTACTCAGACTCGAATGAATCCAACCTTTCTCTCAGGTCGAGGAACCCCATTTATAGGTCAATGAAGGTAGTTGTGCCTCCCCTTGGTCAGGCATTACATGTGTCTTGTGGCAAAGGTGAAAAATGGGCCACTTTGCCACTTTTGCCAATTTTCTAGAGAACTAGGAAAAGTGAGTTTCTAACCTCATAAACCTTTCCACTCCTGATCACTCCTAATCATTAAGCCTCTAACTCTAACTCAATGGTCAACATGACCTTTAGGTAAAAACCTTAAAACAAAATGCATCTTAGACTTCCTAATTCCTAGTGTTTCCTAGGTGCTCTTGCACCACTATCTCACATCTATCTTGCTCTATTTCTTTGCACTTCACTTTTCACAAATATCACACCATGTATTTATACCATCTTCAACTTTTAAATATATCCAAAGTTTGACATACACCATTTGCATTTATAAATTCAAATTAGGTCAGTGCCAAAACATTCTAGGGTGGAATTAAAATGAGGGCGACGGGTAATCACATGATTCAACACACTTCCATAAGCTTTGAAATTAGTGTCAAACACAAGGTTGTCCAAACCAATGTTAAACACATAAATCAATTAAGCACACGCAACCTTAGTACAATCCAATCCTTCCAAATAACAAAATTATCTTTAGCACAATCATATCATCTTAACTCGAAAACCGCAAGTCATAAGACTCGAACAAGAAGAAATCTAGAGCAACTACATTTCTCTTGGACCTCAACTAGATATCCTAAAAATCACTGTTCACAACTGATGAACATAACTCATAGTGTATAATTATCTAGAATTCCAAATCTTGGATATATCAACTTCTAACAACTATGATCAACATATCTTTACCACATGAACATAGAAGAAAAACCCAGAGCAAGAATTGAACACCTACAACCTATTATGCCTTGCATAACCACCCCTTATTTTTCCTTGGTCAAAATGGGTCCCCCTTTATGTTTTTTGTCCTTGTTTGTTTTTCAACAAAGTCTGGAAGGTTTTCTTTCTTCCAACACTTTTTTTTCCTTTTTGTTCTTTCGAAACCGAAACTGGAATAGAATCAAGTTTAAGGCTTGTTTTGGGGATTTCATTCTAATCCCAGTCCCGTTTGTCTTTGTCGAAGGTGGAACCGAGATGGAAATTAACTCTGAACTCTTACAAATTTCATAGCTCAGTTCTCGTTCATGTTCTAGCTCCGCTTCTTGCCTTCACTTTTTTTTTGTTGCTTTGCCTGTTTTTGGCCTAAGGGTTGGTTTCCTCCCTTAGGTTTTTATTTTTTTGCCTTTTCTTCCATTTGTCGAAGTTGGAACTAGGATGGAACTTAACTCTAAACTTTTAAAAAGTTCATGGTTCAGTTCCCATTCCCATTCCCATTCCAGCTCCGCTTCTCGCCTTCTCATTTTTTTCGTTGCTTTGCCTGTTTTTGGCCTAAGGGTTGGTTTCCTCCCTTAGGTTTCCCTTTTGTTTCCTTTTCTTCTATTTTTCTAAGGCAGAACTGGGATGGAACTTAACTCTGAACTTTTACAAAGTCACGGTTTGGTTCCCATTCCCGTTCCAGCTCCGCTTCCCACCTTCTCATTTTCTTTGTTGCTTTTCTTTTTTTCAACCTAAGGGTTGGTTTCCTCCCTTAGGTTTTTCTTGGTTCACTTTTTCTTTTATTTGTCAGAGACAGAACCAGGATGAAACCTAGCTCTGAACTTTAACAAAGTTCATGGTCTAGTTTTTGTTCCCATTCTGGCTCCGCTTCCCACATCTTTGTTGTCTCACTGTGTTCAGCCTTTGGGTTAGTTTATTTCCCTTGGGTCTACCTTGGTCTTCCTTCCCTTCATCGAAGCTAGAGCCAGAGTGGGATCTGAAATAGGGACATTGTGAAAAGTATCATCTTGGTTTTTCCCCCGGCTTCATTTGTTTTATCTTCACTTCCACCTATTTTTGGCTCTACCTTCGCCTGTTTTTGGCTCCGCCTCCGCCTATTTTTGGCTCTGCCTCTGCCTATTTTCCTCTCTATTCATGTTCCTATTTTGGCTCTTCTTTTGCCTATTTCTGGTTCTACCTCCGCCTAGGTTTGTGCTTATCTTTCTTTCCTTGGGTATTCTAATGGACCAACTTAGATTTTGATGATGTATTGAGCATTAATTATGGCTCTTTGTCTACAAGTTGAATTGAGCAAGTTGGTGTTGTCATGAATGAGGGGATGCAGTGTGCATGTTTTAGGGATATGGTAGGATTTGTGGGACTTACTTGTGTACACTTTGTAGCTAAGGGCAAGTTGGGCTCACGTGTGTGGTTCCATTCTTGATGTTTGCATGGGTGGAGCATTGATGGCGGGCATGGCTCAAGGGAATGTACCATGACTTTTTCCAATCCCAAATAAATCTGAACGGGTGTTTCATGCATTCAATGTTGTATGACGAGTTATTGTTGGTTGTTGAGGCTGATTTGGTTGGTGGTCAACTTTCTTTGTAATGCAATAGTATGGATTATTCTGTAAATTGCATCATTTTATGGTTTTCTTGATCTGTTAAAAGAGCATTCATTGTTGGAGGTATATGTTTGGATATTGGAGAATTTTATTCATGTCTTACTGATTTATGCCTTCACCTATCTTTTTCTATTTATTTAAACCCCCTCCCTTTTTTTCAGAGTATAGATTGATGAATTTGTTGTTGCTTGCATTCCTTATCACCAGCAAAGGCCCCTTGAATATTAAAGTTGCATGGACCAATTGAGTGACACTAGACAGTTGAAAAACAACTACCAAGACCTTGGGAATTAGGCTACTATATGTTGTCTTTCTTTTTTAGGAGAAATAGAGTAGAAATATTTTGTTAACATTGTTTGTGTCATCTTCACCATCAATAGATTTGGTGCTAGAAGGAGGTCTAGAAGGAACAAGCTAGCTTGGATTGGGTAATTCTCATCAGAAAAATATGGGAGGATTCTCAGATCCTCTATTGGCCCTGAACCATTAATTGAACTTCAACCCCGATTAAACGTAGAGCCCAAGCTCATGGAATTTTCATCCCACCATTGTCACCACCACTTACTCCACCTAGATTTCTGCCAAATCCAACACCAGCCCCAATTCAACCAATCTCACCACCACCCATGGCTTACTTTTTGAATAAACCCTCTCCACTAGTGACTATCTCTGATGGAATACATGATCTACCAAAAACTCCAGAAAGGTTTTTCCCCAAGTGCATGCATGGAGAATCAAGAAGTGTTGAGGAACATATACAAGCATTCAAGGATCCTTGTACCCGTGCTCAGGTGGCTCACCAGGACATCGTATGTAGGTTGTTTCTTTTTTGTTTGGGGGACATGGGATACAACTAGTATCTAAATTTTCCCCAGGGATCTATTCTAAGCTAGGTAGATTTAGAAAATGCCTTTATTGATCAGTTTCGGGGCTATGTAGACCTGGCCATCTTGTACCATCAATTCACTACCATAAGGAAGGAACTTCATCAACCATTGTCATTATTCAACACTAGATTCCAATGGATGTTCTGCAAGTTACAAGACCCTTACGTAATAGTTGAAAATATTGGCATTCTGGAATATTTGAGAGTTGTTGATCCCCTGATTAGCTAATTTTTACAAAGAACCTATGCTCCCAATGAGATATACTACTTTTCAAAATTTTATCACCTATCCATTAAATTGCAACAGCGGATAAGTCTGTAATCAAGAGGTTTAGGAGGAGCCCTTCCCCCTATGGGTTATCAGATTCCCAATCCACCTTTGCTCAATACAGTCCCAAGGATCTCTTCCTCCCAATATGGACCTATTTCTGAGTTACAAGCCTCACCTACCATTCCATTTTTCGCTAGTGGCATTCAATATTCTTCCCAACAACCTCAAAACTACCAACAGCAAGGGGGAGGGTCAACTCTTGTTCACTCTCCATTTGTAGGACAGACTGTACAAAATGAATGCTCTATTCAACTAACCAATGAGGTGGAAACTCTCAAAAAGACTCTATCACAAATTTCCAATGACATGGCATAGCTTAGACTTAACTCCTCACATAACCAAAATCATAATTACCAGAATCAGGGAGGTTATAACAACTAGGGTGGTTACTTTAATCAGAATACAAATAAGAACACCAATAGGAACTTCCAGAATCAAAACTCCTCTAATCAAAATTATCAAAATCAGAATAGAGGATACAATTAGAGGTCCAACAACAACAATGGGTAGTGGAACACTAGACCCAACAATAGAGGATTTCCCCATAATTATCACTCTAGTGAAGATAAACCACAAACTACTAATGTTGCAAATCTCAATTTCATGACCAATTGGTGTAGACTCCATGATAATGCAGAACATTCTAAGGTTAATTTCCCAGAAATGTAAAAAATGGTGAAGATTGTGCAAGATGATTCCCACCCTCCACAAGGAAATTCCAATCAGGATGGTGGTTCAGTAAGTACTACTATGATTTATGAAACCATGGATGAACAATATCAATTTCCCATGCATGGAGAAAAGGAACCAGAAGAAGACGTGTATGATGCCCAAGCCTTCTAGTCTAAGGGTGGTCGCTTCTTGAGAAATCAGAATAAGGGCCCATTCACTACATCTACACACCCAAACAATATGGTCCCACCTAATCAAAATGTAGATAATAACCCACCACCACCACCAAAAGGGCCTCCCGACTCTCATAACAAAGGTAATCCACCTTCTTTTCCTAAATATCAAGTTAGGAATGATTCAGAGTTTAATTTTACTGCAGAGCTGCAGAGATAAAAGACATCATTGTCATTCTTTGATATTATGAAGTGGTGCCCGGCTCAACAGGAAGTTGTGTTGAAAGCCCTGGAGGAGGCGGATTGTTCAAAAGGAAAAGGTAAAGTGACTCCAGTGAAGGAGACAAATGCGGCCATCTATAAAGGTAAGACCGGTACCCCACCTTTCCTTTTAAGTTTAAGGATCTTTAGAAAGAATCTGCATAATTGTTTGTTGGACTCTGGAGCATCAAGTAATGTTATGCCATTTTTAATTTGTAAGAAGCTAGGATTAAGTCTTGCCCAAACCAATGAAAAATTGATTTAGTTAGACAAAACCGAGGTTAATGTGGTAGGAGAACAAAAAGATATGCATATATAGGTTGGATCAGATCCAAGGATCCAAACTTACATAGACATCCAAGTGGTTGATATCCCAGAAACATATGGTATGCTCTTGAGTTACGAGCTAATGAGGAGTATTGGGGGGTACTTGTATTTGGATTTCTCTCACATGTGGTTTCCCTAGAAGGGGATAGCAACACAGATTAGGATTGAGAGTGAACCTAGGCTCAAACGCATGATTACTGAATATAATTCTCCTAATGAAGTAGCATATTTTGAAACTGAAATAGGAGTTTACAAGCGAGAAGAGGTCATGACCTTCTCAGTACTCAATCCTAATGATACACTACCCCTAGAGCAGAGTGACCCAATGATCTCGGTCAACCAGCAAGTTTTAATAAGAAAATTATAAAAAGATAGGCCGGTATTAGGAGAGGAAACTAATTTGGGCAGTTTTTTGCTTCCTAATTGGTGTAGGATACATTATCACAACCATTCTGAGTTGGCATGCCAACCCTGCATAGATATCTTAGAACATATAGGCCAGCCTCAACTAATTTTTCAAGATCAACCTCAAGTACCCACCAATAAATTTTAATTTGAAGCCAAGGATGCTACCATCCTCACTAGAACCAATCTTTCTCAAGAGGAAGAGCCCTCACAATTTGAGTAGACTTGGGTTTTATGCTCTGAGTTTCAAGAGGATGTTGAGGTGTCTCAGTGTTTCTCCAATACCCCTGCCCCAGATAATCTACCAATGCCTAAGGCATTGATAAAAAGTGAATTGGATTACAACTTGATCCAAGAATTTGTTCAGGAAGTGATTCTTGAACAGGCTTTAAGTGTAGAAGAATCATTGACTGAAGCCTACCCCCAATCACCTTCAACTCTTGATGGCCAGCAACCGTCTGAGCTGCCACCTATCCCAAGCAAGTCATATCCTATTATTAAAAAAATGAAAGAGATCCTAGCTAAATACCAATTGTGGAGTCTTAAATTTTATGGCTCCAAGTCCAAAGAAGGAAGTGGAGCAGGGATTGAACTAACCAACCTGAAAGGGAAGACTTACTTTGCATATTACAAGTTGCAGTTTGGCTGCACAAACAATGTGGCTAAATATGAGGCACTCACTCGTGGACTTATGTTTTCCCATCAAAAGAAGGTCACTACCCTCATGGTAATGGGGGATTCTGAGGTAATTGTAAAGAAGGTATGCATCTAGTATAATTGTCATAATAAAATATTGGTTGCATATAGAAATAGGATTTGGAGCTTAATTGAAGACTTTGATGCTTTTAGGATCACTCTGATCCCTAGAGAAGCTAATCAAATTTCAGATGCCCTTGTTGTTGTTGCTAGCACCTTGGAGTCTATGCAAGATTCTAAGCTAAAGAGATTTTCAGTTGAATTAGTCTCAGTCCCAGCTGTCCCGAATAATGTTTGGAATTTTCAAGTATTCGATGATGACCAGCATATATTGGCATTTTTGGCAAGTTTAGATGCCTTCGAAGGATAGTTAATAGATGAATCTAAAAGAGATCAAGGAGATTGGGATCCTAAGAATAGTGATGAAGAGGGGATATTGGATTTGAAAAGCAACAGTATTCCAAAGGGGATGGTATGTTTGGAGAGAATATTTGATTCTGACCCACGGACTCGTCAAAGGGTGCCCATAGAGAGTGATGGATGGAAATATGAATCTGTTAATCTGACTCACTCGGACCCTGAAAGGAATGTTCTCATAGGAAAAATTTGTCTTGAGGAAATAAAACAGAAGATAGTCAAAGTTTTAGAGCAGAACATTGCAACCATCGCTTGGGAGTATGATGACTTAAAGACCTTTGACACTTTGGTGATCACACCTGCCATACCTCTTAAGCCAGAAGCCAATCCCTTTCATCAAAAACAATGTTTGGTCAATGATTTGATTGAGCCCCTGATCCAGAAGGAGGTGCAAAAGCTCCTATCTACAAGAATAATCTTCCTAGTTAGACATTCTATGTGGGCTGCAAATTTAGTTCCTATGTGCAAAAAAAATGGTGAAATCAAGTTATGTGTTGATTTCAAGAATTTAAATAAGTCCTCTGACAAGGATAATTACCCACTACCTTCTCTTGATGAATTACTACAAACAGTCAACAGGTCCCACATCATGTCTTTTCTGGATGGCTATTTTGGGTATAATCAGGTCCTCGTCAATCATGAGGATAGAATAAAAACAACCTTCACCACTAGATGGGGCACATTTTCCTATTGGAGGATGTCATTCAGCCTTATCAATGTTGGAGAAACCTTTCAACATGCAATGGGCATAGCATTCAAGGACCTAATAAGTAAGTGTATCATTATTTGTATGGATGACTTAACTATTTTCTCAAAGAATTGGGAAGACCATGCTGCAGATTTGGAAAAGGTTCTCAAAAGGTGCATAAGCTATGGTGTCTACCTCAATCCAAAATAGTGTGTGTTTGGAGTGTCTGAAGGGAAACTCTTAGGCCACATCATATCAGAAGAAGGGATATCCATAGACCTTGATAGAGTGGAGGCTATCTTGAAACTGATAAGGCCAAGAAGCAAGAAAGAAATGAGGTCCTTCTTTAGAAGGATTAATTTTTTCAAAAAATTTATAACAGGGTTTGCGGAGATTGTCAAACCCCTTAATGAAATGATGAAAAAAGAGGCAAAAATAGAATGGAGCAATGAGGCCAAATCTTCTTTCTTGTAGATCAAATAGTCAATATCTGAGGCACCCATTTTAACTAGCCTAGATTATCTAAATCCTTTTGATATCTATTCTTTCGAGTCTGATCATTCATTTGCAGTTGTTTTAACACAACAAAGAGGTGAGGGAGAGGAAAGACCTATCACCTTCATGAGCTCTCCATTTAAGAATGTAGAAGTTAGGTACCTACCCCTAGAGAAACAAGACTTTGCATTGGTTTGAGTGGTAAAGAAATTCATGAATTACATTCTTCAAAGTCAAGTAATGTCCAAAGTTCTTGATCCAACTACGAAATCTCTCTTGATGCAAAGCGAATTGGGAGAGTGAAGAGGAAAGTGGATGGATATCCTGCAAGATTTTGACTTGTAAATTCATCCAATGAAGCTCGTTTGAGGGCAGGTTTTATCAAAGGCAATGGTATATGTAGACAAGAATATTACATGCCAGAAGTACACTATGTAGTCATTTACTAAGGATCCCTGGTACACAGATTTTTTTATTCCTCCTCAACAATAGATGTTTAGAAGGGATGAATACTACTCAAAGGAGATAAATGAGGATGAAGAGTGCCCATTACATGCTTAAAGGAGGATCTATTTATAGAAGGAACTTTCAAGGAATTTACCTGCATTGTTTGGATCAGCAAGAGGATAAGCACGCCATTTCTAAGTTTCATGGAAGACATGGATCTATGGATGCTTTGGCTCATCAAATTCTTAGATCAATCTATTATTGGCCTTATGTATTTTTTGATACAACCAACATGTCAGGACGTGTCATGTATGCTAGACCTCTGCACCCAGGGAAATAATTCCAGCAATGCCTTTGCAACCAGTGTATGAGGTAAGACTGTTTGCTCAATGGGAACTAGACTTTGTAGGTTTTATTAATCCAAACTCTTCTATAGGTCATGAGTTTATCCTGACTACAACTAACTACTGCACATGGTAGACTAAGGCTCAGCCCTACAAAAATAGCACCATAGAGGTGGTTATCAAGTTCCTAACTGAGAACATCACCACCAGGTTTGGAGTACCATTCGCCCTGGTATGTGATAATGGCCCTAATTTTTCTTCAATTGAATTTATTCAATGGGCTTATTACTACCCTCATTTTGAAATATTTTTCTAATTACTACCCTCAGAGAAATGGAGTGGTTGATTCCACTAATAAAAATCTATTGGAATTAATAAGAAAATTGCTAGAAAACAATCCTAGGGATTGGCACACCCAGTTGAGATATTCCCTATGGGAAAATCGAACCTGAATCAAAGCTTCCCTAGGAAATTCGCCATATAAGTTAGTTTATGGAAAAGACACAGTCTTCCCAATCCATTTGAAAATACATGTCCTTAAGTTTCTATAGGAATTTTATACAAACGATGATAGGATTGAGGTTAGATTAATCAATTTTCTTAACATGGAAGAGTAGAGAGATGCTGCTTTGCAGCAGTTCTCTAAACATCAAGCAGTTGTCAAACACTGGTTTGACAAAAGTTCCAAGGTAAAGTCCTTTAGGATATCAGATCTTGTGTTGTTATGGGACAAAGCTAGAGAGAAGGGAGATCACTAGAAATTTGATAGACTCTGGTTGGGTCCGTATCAAGTGGTTGAGATACTAGGCGGGAATGCTTTTCACTTGAATACCTTAATAGGAGAACTTGTTCCATTGCCAGTTAATGGTCAGTCTCTCAAGCATTACTTTGGTTCATGAAAGGTCTGATGTTTTGAATAAATGTATTATATTTTATCATATGTAATTAATTTTTTATTTTCCTTTTTTGTATTTTTTTTATGTTTTTGTTTGTTCTTTTGTTTGTTCTTTTCTTTGTCTTTGTTTCTTTTTGTTTTGTCATTTTTCTTTGGGGATCTTCATTTCTATCCATCCCAACAAAGGGGGTTGTTATGCAAAGTATGCTACAGGCACCTGGAGAGAAATTGATTTAGGTATTTTCAAGGAGCCTCTGTTGAAGGATTTCATTCTAAAACTCATGTCTTATGATCATTTTAATGTTGGTCTAAAAAATTATTAAAGAAAAGGTACATTGTGAATATCTCATGAATTATGGTCAAAGTCTGTCACAAAATAGATAAACATCTGCCTAAGTAAATACCTATTTATTTCGGGGTGGTTGTACCTCTGGTTCAAGTGAAAAATGTGATTCCAAGACTGTCATGAAATCCATTGTAGTTCTCAACCACATTTCAAATCAATTGCATCTAAGTATTGAGAAAATTTCATTAAGAGTTCCCACAAGTAAAGCCTAAGTAAAAAAAAAAGAAAAAAAGGGCAAAGTTGGTATCAAGTGGGTGAATCAAGTATCTCTATCGGGGATATGGATGCCTATCTGGTAGTAGAGAAATTCTTTGAGAGAACTAGAGGTATAACATCAGGGCTATGGATTCTTGTCTAGCAGGGGAGCAATGCCTAGGATTTCATTGCACGATAGTTGGAGGACTCAACCCATGTAGCTTGAATCTTACGTACAGTTGTTCAGGACTGGAGAAAGTGTCTATGAATAAGGATGCACCATATATGCACACACTCAAATTCAAAATAGTTCAGGAGCACATACATCTGAGATTCTAGCTCAACCTTTTTCTACATATCTAATCTTATTCAAGTTAGCATGCTTCATTGGCCAAGTTGTTTTTGGGTGACTGAATTCTTTGAGGTTTTGAAAATGGATAAATCATTTTCCTAGTAGAGTCACCATTTGTTATGCCTAGCATAACCACCCCATATTTTTCCTTGGTCAAAATGGGTCCCCCTTTTTGTTTCTATCTTTGTTTGTTTTTCAACAAATTTTGGAAGGTTTTCTTTCTTCCAACACTTTGTTTTCCTTTTTATTTTTTCGAAACCGGAACCAGAACGGAATCAGGTTTAAAGCTTGTTTTGGGGATTTCATTCCAATCCTAGTCTCATTTGTCTTTCGTTAGTCTCTTTTTTTTTTTCTTTGTCGGAGGTGGAACCAGGATGGAACTTAACTCTAAACTTTTACAAAGTTCATAGTTCGGTTCCCATTCCCGTTCCAGCTCCACTTCACGCCTTCTCATTTTTTTCGTTGCTTTTCTTTTTTTCGGCCTAAGGGTTGGTTTCCTCCCTTAGGTTTTCCTTTTTTTGCCTTTTTCTTCCATTTGTCGGAGGCGGAACCGGGATGGAACTTAACTTTGAACTTTTACAAATTTCATGGTTTGGTTCCTATTCCCATCCTAGCTCTACTTCTCACCTTCTCATTTTTTTCATTGCTTTGCCTGATTTCGGCCTAAGGGTTGGTTTCCTCGCTTAGGTTTTCCTTTTTTCGCCTTTTCTTTCATTTGTCGAAGGTGGAAATAGGATGGAACTTAATTATGAACTTTTACAAAGTTCACGGTTCAATTCTCATTCCCGTTCCGGCATCGCTTCCCGCCTTCTCATTTTCTTCGTTACTTTGCTCATTTTCGGCCTAAGGGTTGGTTTCCTCCCTTAGGTTTTTCTTGGTTTATTTCTTCTTTCATTTGTCGGAGATGGAACCAGGATGGAACCTAACTCTGAACTTTAACAAAGTTCATAGTTCGGTTTTCATTCTCATTCCAGCTCCACTTCCCACATCTTTGTTGTTTCATTGTGTTCAGCCTTCAGGTTAGTTTCTTTCCCTTGGATCTGCCTCGGTCTACCTTCCCTTCATCGAAGCCGGAGCCAGAGTGGGATCTAAGCTCGAGACTTTGTGAAAATTCCCATCTTGGTTTTGTCCCCACCTTCATTTGTTTTGGCTCCACTTCTGCCTATTTTTGGCTCTGCCTCTGCCTATTTTTGACTCCGCCCTCGCCTATTTTTGGCTCCGCTTCTGCTTATTTTTGGCTTTGCCTCTGCATGTTTTCCTCTTTGTTCTTGTTCCTTTTTTGGATTTGCTTCCACCTATTTTTGGTTTCTCCTCCGCCTGGGTTTGTGCTTAGCTTTCTTGCCTTGGGTATTCTAATGGACCGACCTAGATTTTGATGATGTATTAAGCATTAATTATGGCTCTTTGTCTACAGGTTGAATTGAGTAGGTTGGTGTTGTCATGAATGAGGGGATGGAGTGTGCATGTTTTGAGGATATGGTGGGATTTACGGGATTCACCTGGGTAAAATTTGCACCTGAGGGCAAGTTGGGCTCGCGTGTGCAGTTTCATTCTTGTTGTTTGCACGAGTGGAGCATTGATGGCGAGCATGGCTTGAGGGAATCTACCACAAATTTTTATAGTCCCAGATCAATCTAAAGGGGTGTTTCATGCATTCAATGCTGGATGGTGAGTTATTGCTGGTTTTCGGGGTCAATTTGGTTGGTAGCTGACCTTCTTCGTAACCCTAGTTCTAGTTCACACGGGGAGGTTTTCTATAAAATGGGCATTCTGCCTCTTTTGTAGGGGTTGGTCATTTTTTTTTTGTTCTTTGGCCACTTGATGATAGCAGATAGGAATTTTTATAGCTTTGAGTGGAGATACTTGTTTTAGTTGATGTTGGATTTAGATACAGTTTTTATACAATTTTTGTATTGAAATTGAACTTCTTGGATGAGCTTAATGAACCATAATCGTTTTGTATGCCAGTGAGTTTGTTGAAGCATAAATGTTTCTTATTTGAAGAGAAGCAATAGAAGGAATCATATTTCAAAGATTATTTCATTAAATTGTCTACGGATGGAATTATTACATGTCTGTTGATCTATGTTATTAGCAATGAATGAAGTGTTTGTTCTTTTTAAATCTTAAAAGTATTGTGATGAGTGATTGTGATGGTTAAACTAAGAACTGTAAATGTATGCAATAGTATGGATTGTTCTGTAAATTTCATCATGTAATGGTTTTCCTAATCTGTTAAAAGAGCATTCATTCTTGGAAGCATATGTCTGGATATTGGAGAGTTTTTTTCATGTTTTACTAATTTATGTGTTGACCTATCTTTTTTTGTTTATTTAAACCCCCCCCTTTTTCATTGAGTATAGATTGATGAATTCATTGTTGCTTACATTCATTATCACCAACAAAGTCCCCTTGAATATTACAGTTGCATGGACCAATTGAGTGACACCAGACAGTTGAGAACTAACTACCAGGACCTTGGGAGTTAGGCTACTATATGTTGTCTTTCTTTTTCAAGATAAATAGAGTAGAAATATTTTGTTTAACGATTTTTGTGTCATCTTCACCATCAACATAACCTTTCTAAATTAAAATTTTCTCAATATCCTCAACATATATATCCAATAACCTATATCCAAAAAAATTATGAAAGAAACAACTAGTTGAGAACCACTTGACTATAAGGAAGTTAAGGTAGTAGAACAACTTCCTACACTAACCTTAAGTGGATAATAATGCAAAAAATTTACAAATATTTAATAGTTACAAAAACTTAAATAGAAATAAACACTAATATCATGCATACCACAACATAATGATTTATGTGTGGAAAACCCTTTCGGGAGAAAATCTCCACAGCACAAAAGCTACCCAATATATTATTCAAAAATCAAAATATTACAATATACTTGTAGATCAAGCTTCTCACAGGAGTATCACCACTAGAGATCAAGAGACAATACAACCACTATCAAACTATTAAAATAAACCCCTATCTACATACAACCCAACTACTTATAACAAGCCTTTTGGAACCTTCTAAAATTAGGGTTTAACAAGGCCATTTTTCTTTTGACATGTCAACGGGAAAAAAAACCTTGATGTGTCAATGGGAAAAAACCTTGACACACTACGAGTGTAAAGTATTTGTATGATCAGTCACCACATACCAACATACATCCTATCAACAAAAAACCATATATAATTGCAAGGTCAAGACACATTTTCCCAAATAATCTTCCACTTATGGAACACCTTGCAAGAGAAACGTGAGGGTATAACCATCATCTCTTTAATTGCTAGGGGCAAAAAGGACCATAGTCTTTGAACACCATCTGAACTTCTTTATGCTCATGTAGGCTTATTTAAAGAATCAACAATATTCATCAAATTCTCTACCTTAATTAGCTTCACCCTTCCATCCTCAACTATATCTAACAAAATGATATTATACATCAATGTGCTTGGTCCTAGCATGAAATGTAGGGTTCTTGGCTAGACATATCACACTCTGACTGTCATAATAAATTATCACTACAACTCATTTTATTCTAATATCTAAACACAGTCTCTTAAGTCAAATGGCTTCTTTACAATCATGAGTAGATGCCATATATTGTGCTTCAATAGTGGACAAGGCAACCACAGCCTGTTGATTACTCATCCTACTGATTGCACCACCAAATAAAGTAAAAACATAAGCATGGGTGGATTTTTTACTATCAACATCACCTGCCCAATCTGAATCCACATAACCATGAATATCAAGGTAAATCTTGTCTTTAGTCATATTACTATGATAACATAAGGAATAATCTAAGGTACCCTGCAAATATTTGAAGACTATTTTAATTTCACCCCAATGAACTCTACTAGGATTAGACATATACTTCGAAAGAACTCCCACTATTTGAGCAATGTCTAGTCTAGTACAAACCATAGCATACATCAAACTTCCAACTGCACTTTGGTAAGGCACTCTACTCATGTCTTTCATCTCTTATGGAGGTGTTGGACAATCTAAAATAGATAACTTTGTTCCAACTAAAATAGGAACACACAATGGTCTAAAATCTTGCATATCAAACCTTTGTAAAATTGAGTTGGCATACTTTCTTTGGCCAATCCATAGCTTTTTGTTCACTCTATCTCTTTTAATTTACATCTCGATAATTTTTTTAGTTGCACCAAGATCTTTCATTTCAAATTTAGTAGCAAGCTGAGATTTAGTTTTGAACTCATACATTTCCCTCTACCAATAAATAACATATCATAATCATATAATGCAATAAACAAGAAATGATCACCATCCATTTTATAATAAATACAATGATCTAATTTAGAATGCTCAAATCCCAGACTCAACACATGTATCAAATTTTTGGTACCACATCCTAGGACTCTATTTTAAGCCATACAAATATTTCTTCAATTTTCAAATCAACTTACTTTTACCTTTCACCACGTAGTGCTCTAGTTGTGTCATGTAAATATCCTCCTCCAAATCACCATAAAGGAAACTAGTTTTCACATCCATTTTATCAACCTCTAAATCATAAGCAACAACAATAGAAATCAAAAATCTAATGGATGTCATTTTTTACAATAGGAGAAAATATATCACCATAATCAACACCCTCAACTTGAGAGTAACCCTTCGTAACCAACCTTGCTTTGTACTTCTCAATACCTCCATCTGAACCAATATTTTTCTTGAACACCCATTTACAACCAACAGGTTTTCATCCTTCAGGAAATGGTACAAGATCCCATGTATCATTCTTTTTCAAAGATGTAATTTATTCATCCATAGCAATCTTCCAAGATTCTACATCATTCATACCTAGTGCCTCTTCTACAGATCTAGGTTCATCCATGTTAGTATTCAAAGAAAAAATACATCTCCAATCATCAAGTGAATACCTTTCAAGTGGTTGTATGTTCCTTGGTGACCTACAAATAAGTTGAGTTGGACTTTCTTCCTACTCTTATGAAGATCTAGAGCTAGATGAGCTCTCCTCAACTTCTTGTCTATCTTTGGGCCTCAATTCAACTTTCTCAGGTGTAGAAGGAAATTGAATCACATCTTATTGTTTACTTTGTTCTGGCTACAATGTAATATAAGAAGGCTTAGTTTCTCTAAAAATAACACTTCTACTATGTATTACCTTCTATGCAACAAGATCCCAAAGCTTGTATCCTATCACACCATAATTATATCCAATGAAGATACATTTCACACCCTTATTTTCCAACTTTGTGCACTTCTCCTTTGGCACATGTGCATATGCTTCACAACTAAAAACCCTAACATGTATTAATGAAGGCTTGTGACCTAACCATGCCTCTATAGGAATTTTATCGATAAGATTCAATGTAGGAGACCTATTAATTAGGTAATAGGAAGTGGCAACAACTTCATCCCAAAACCTTTGTTCTAGGCTAGCACCACTCAACATACTCCTAGCCTTCTCCATCAATGTCTTATTCATTCTTTCTACAGATCCATTCTATTGTGGAGAATACATAGTTATCTTCTATCTATGAATACCACAATATTTACATAATCTATCAAAATCATTAGAGAAAAATTCATTGCCATTATCAGTCCTCAAAAAATTTAATTTCTTTCGAGTCTGCAACTCAACCATTGCTTTAAATTCTTTAAATCAACTAAAAAATTCAAATTTAATCTTTACAAAATATACCCATGTCCTACTATAATCATCAATAAATGAAATATAATATGTGGATTTACCAGTTGAAAGAACATCTACATTACCAAATACATCAGAATGAATAAGAGCCAATACACCACAAGATTTATAAGAACTTGAGTAAAACTAAACGCAATTTTTTTTTCCATAAATGCAATGCTCTCAGAAGTCAAGTTCAAGATTACAATCAGACAAACCTTCAACAAGGTTTTTATTTTTCAAGGTCCTTAGAACCTTTTCTCCAATGTGGTCAAGTATTTGGTGCCATGACACTATTGTATTTGACTCTAATTTCCAATGAGCGTTTGTTGGAATATCAACAATATATTGTCGGCATATCGATGAACCACTGAAATATTTTTCTTCACTAATTTTTCATTGCTTTCCCAACTAGCTTTAAAATGTCAAAATCATGACACAACTTTGTTAGTTACCGCCATGGTAAAGGTCTTTGGTGTTCGTCAGAATATCAACGGACATTTTTTTGATCTAGCGATGAACTATAGCTAGAATACAAGTGGCATGCCTTTGCAAAAATGTAAGATCAAGAAATAGAAGTTTGTCATACTTGTGATGAAATCTAGGCAAGTCATTACGATGAAATTTTCATTGGACGTATTGCAAATTCGTGGAACATTTTTGGAGGTTCGTCGAAAGTTTGATGAAACAATGCAGTTTAAAAAAAAAAAATCATCCACGTGTCAACATTCCCTTGATATTGCGATCATTAACCATCCTGCAACTCTTGATCACATGATAGAGGGCAATCGTAGATCTTGATCTTCAGAAAAATTTCTTGTGCGGATGGTTGACAACTTTGACTTTAAATGTCAAGCACTTTTTTTGTTTAGATTAAAACATCTCCACCGATTTTAAGCATCTCCATTTTAGATCTGCTTTAGTAGCTTGCTAGTTAATATATTAAGTTTGGATTAATATATTAAAACATTCATAATGTTCCTTCGGCCTCTTTGAATGTGACAGGTGGCGCCTTCCCATGATATCGTGATTGTTCAATACTCTATCGTGATATCATGGGAAGGCACCATCTGTCACATTCGAAGAGGTTGAAGGAACATTATGAATGTTTTAATATATTAAGCCGACCTTAATATATTAACTGGAGAGCTACTAAAGCAGGTCTAAAATGCACATGCTTAAAATCGATGAAGATGTTTTAATTTAAATAGAAAAGGTTCTCGACATTTAAAGTCAATGTTGTCAATCATCCGCACAAGCAAGTTTGTTGAAGATCAAGATCTATGATTTCCCACTATAATGTGATCAATAGTTGCAAGATGGTTAATGATCATGATATCAAGGGAATATTATCAAATATCTTATATGCTCTTGGTTGAATCTATTGTGAAACCTTAGGTATTTGTGAATTTGAATCCTCCAATGGAAATAAGGAGTTGATCTAAGTTGCATCTGTTCTTTGTGGTTCAGTATTTGTTTGTATTCACCCAAAGCTTGCTACAAATTAAAAATTAATGAATATTTTTTACTTTGAAGTATTGTTGTGATTATCTCATGCTCCAAATGGTTCATAATTATTGATGAATAGCCAATTCTATTTAGTTTTATCCCATTCTATTGAGCTATTAATTGGATCAGTAAGAAGAATCAAATAATTAGGGTTGGGCACTATATAAACCACTACTATCACAACTATTGAAACATGCTTAGGTATTGGGTCCTCTCCCCTAGATTAAATTAAGGAAAAAATTATTGTAAACACAATATGTATAGAAGAATATGAATGTAAAGGAAAATGGATATTATAAAAACATAAATATAAATAAAAGTAGTGTGAGCAGAAAATGAATCTAAATTGGCCTTGAAGAAATAAAATCATACCCAATTAACATTAAGTTATACTGACCTTGTACTCATTTCCATTTTCAACATTGAAGGTTACTTTGATGCCTTCTGCAGAAACTCTTTGGCCACAAGGCAAGAGAAGGCGGGAAAACCAAGTGTATATTGATAACTTCCTAACAATCAAAAAGAAACAAGCAACCAGTCAACCCTATTAGAACAGAATAGTCTTATGAATTTATTTTATTTGTTTTACTAGCTAATGGATAGTGGACCTAGTTTTTATTGAATTGAGATACTACTAAGATGTGTTGACTGGTGATTTTAAAATACCAATATTCTTCTTCAATCTATATAAGTTACTTTTGTCTTAAATATATTCAAAATAACTCTTTAAAAAAATTCCATGATCTCTTAGAAATTATGTAGATTATTTTGTTAATACTTCTCCATTTTGATATTTTCTTTCAAAAATTCATAGAAAGATATGTAATGTCATATTTGAAACTTACATATTTTAATTTTACTAGTTCTGTAATTATAGGATATGATTCCAAAAATTGTGAAACACATTGACAATATGTTGGATGAATGAAGTAAACTTTGCAATTGGTAGGTGTAAAGCCAAATTCATTAAACATTTCCATCATCCTTCTTTCATGTTCTAAAACATGTGCTTTGGAACAGGGGATGAAAATCCATCTAAGTATAATGAAAAAGAGATTTTTTTTAGATATTATATTATAGTAAGTTGATTTAATGTAAGTAAAAAAAAAATTGCATACCTGTAGATGGTACAAAATTTCATGGTTAAATGGAAGCCTCCCATCAACAATAAGATCTAAATATTCGTGTATCTATCTCAATCGAGCCTCTAAACCCTTCAGAGCTATCAAATTTTCCACTAACCTATTATGCACAAAAGTCAAATTTTAGAGTTATGTCACCACTAAAAACAGAAGAAATAGAGCTTTGAA
Organism: Sequoiadendron giganteum; assembly: GCA_007115665.2. NCBI lineage: Eukaryota > Viridiplantae > Streptophyta > Pinopsida > Cupressales > Cupressaceae > Sequoiadendron > Sequoiadendron giganteum. The sequence goes on along the minus strand of CM021108.1, from coordinate 22,179,506 downwards.
ACCAAATCCACACACAACACAATGTTCATAGTGAAAAGTTAGCACTTTCATTATCATGAGCTAGAGCAGTACTTGGATGGGTGACCTCCCGAGATAGACCAATGATTCACCTCTATGAGCATCACCTAGATGCAATGAATGCTAAGTGGACCATTCATTATCATGAGAGATGGGTTCTTATGAACCACTACTCATGAATCATGGGTCAATGAGTTTCACTCGAAAACTACATGGTTGAATCCTAATAGCAATATCATAATTTGACATGTGGAAAAAACCTCCTACTTATCAATTGATGAGTTAAAGGGGCTCTATAATGAATGGTTCATAAGGCATGACACTTGCTAAAGGTTTTGCAAATGGGGTAGCAAGCTAAGTGGCCTTAACCTTGGGGGAAACTTCATGGTTAAGCGCGCTTGAGTTGGAGTAGTACTGGGATGGGTGACCTCCTGGGACGGACCAATGCTTCACCTATGTGAGCATCCCCTAGATGCAATGAGTGCTAAGTGGACCATTCATTATCATGAGAGATGGGTTCTTGTGAACAACTACTCATGAATAATGGGTCAATGAGTTTGACTATCCCCTAGATGCAATGAGTGCTAAGTGGACCATTCATTATCATGAGAGACGGCTTCTTGTGAACAACTACTCATGAATAATGGGTCAATGAGTTTGACTCAAAAACTACACGGTTGAATCCTGATAGCAATATCATAATTTGACACATTGTGGAAGAAACCTCCTACTTATCAATTGATTAGCCAAAGGGGCTCTATAATGAATGGTTCATAAGGCATAACACTTGTTGAAGGTTTTTCAAATGGGGTAGCAAGATAAGTGGGCTTAACCTTGGGGGAAACTCTGTGGTTAAGTGTGCTTGAGCTGGAGTAGTACTGGGATGGGTGACCTCCTGAGACGGACCAATGCTTCACCTCTATGACCATCACCTAGATGCAATGAGTGCCAAGAGGACCATTCATTGTCATGAGATATGGGTTCTTGTGAACCACTACTCATGAATCATGTGTCAATGAGTTTGAATCAAAAAATACATGGTTGAATCCTGATACCAATATCATAACTTTCTTTCATCTTTGCATATTGGTTTGATGCTTCAAATGATGCATTTCTTATATTGAAAATTGCATTACCTTATTGATCTTCTCTTTGTTTTGAGAATAGTTTAATTTTTTCTACTTAACAAGGCCAACCATGTAAAGGTGTAAGCTCATTTGGCCCCTCCCCACCCCCTCAAATCACTCTCAATTCCCCATACCCGATCATATAACATTAATCATTCATTCATCCATTAATAACATATAACATTCATTCATTCATCCTCCATTAATAACATATAACTTTCATTCATTAACATATAACATTCATTCATTCATTCATCCATTAATAACATATAAAATTCATTCATTAACATATAACATTAATTCATTAACATATTCACATTAATTCATTAACATATAATATTAATTCATTAGCATATTCACATTAATTCATTAACATATAACATTCATTCTTTTAGTTTTTACATATTTTTAAAAATATGGTTGTCATAATATGATTACAATCACTTTTTTTTGTTTTTTTTTGCAGGTAAAAAAAGTTGAAGTGGAGTATCATTTTCTAAATCATTTGTCTCCCCTTTAGTTGTTCTGAGCTCTGCCTGTGATCTTAATATATGCCTAGTCATTTACTCATGACATGGATGCCACTGCAAGGGGGGGTCTACTACAATAGAAAAGAAATGTTAAATTGACATTTTTTATTATTATTGTTACAATTATTTCATTAATTAAAAGAACATTAGAGTGGTGTTTTTTACCTGATGGGGCCACATCATGTTCTTGATCTTGTCTTCTAGCCTCATGTTCAGCATTTTGAACACCCTCTAAATCTTGATATGGATTTGAAACACGGGAGATTACATTAATTAATACACCAATTGCAATTAAATATGTTTAAAATAACATTAGAGTAGTTCTCTTTACCTGATGGGGCCACATCATGTTCCTAATCTTGCCTAGCCTAATCATGCTCAACATGTTGATCATGCTCTACATGCTCTAAAGTTGAAACATGAAAGGTTACATTAATTAATACACCAAATGCAATTAAATATGCTTAATTGTATTAATCCATACTGTGTTTTGTATAGCACATGAATACATCCAGTATCGAGATGCACACCATGACCTTCATCTATAGGTTGTGCTCCACCCTCACTAGGTTGCATTCCAATTTCATATGTAGTATTATCATTGGTTGTCTATTTAAAAAAAATAGGCACATAATTACTTTATAGTGGAAATTAATATTGAATAGATTGCACAAGTATTCAATTTTAAATAAACTTTATTGAGTTTATTTACCTATGTGTCGAATGCAGTGGAAGATTTGTTTTCCCAATTAAGACTCTTAGGCATTCAACCAAAGCTCCATAGCCTTGCTGGAAGGCAATATTTAGGTCCTCTTCTATGGGCACTCTGTTGAATTCAGAGCCCTACATTTTTGCATAACATCATGAATTTTGCTTTTATTGTGTGATAAAACCAAAATTGTTTGCAATTTATTATTTGGATACAATATTTCATTTATTGATACTTACATTTCATGCGGCTAATTTCATATAACCACCAGAGCCAAGTTTGTGTTGTCTGCGTTTTTCTAGTCTTTCCTTTGTTTCCTTCGATGTGTCGAACAACCTATGAAAAGTTTGAAATACGTTAGATTATGTAAAAATAAAGAGAAATCAGTATTTAATTACATTGGTGATAGTATCACATACCTTCCTTGGTCTGGTGGTGTCTTTCTTTTTTTCTTTTCAGCCTTCTCCTTTCCATCTGATACAAGGCCCTTCCACTCCCTCTTCGGGATGATGGGGGGACACTCGTACTTTTTGTTCTTCTCTAAATGTGACCTATATTGGTCCCTCATATACTTTAGATAGGTACCAACTTTCTTAAGGACCTTGGTTTGGTTGAATGTTTTATCACCGAATACCACAACTAAACGGTTAATGAGATCATCTTTTAAATCTTGATTTTGGCCATTCCACCATGTATGTATGGTGGGCCCAAAGATCTCCAATGTAATATCACTTAGATTTTTATAAAAAATATCATTTCCTGCAAAATGATCATGGGATCATTAGTCTAAAATGAGTGATCAATAAGTAAATTTCAATTGGATTATATATAATAATAATTAAAACATTTTAAAGTATCTGGGACCTTCTCTATCTTTATGGGAATGAAATCCTTAATCGCCACAAATGTGACTAGAAATGTTTTTGTACTAGTAATACAGGAAGATCCAGGAAATGTTGCTAAAACATCACTAGTACTAGTGGCCTCTGCATCCCCAAGTACATGTCCTGACGCATGTTTTGGCATGTGTTTGCTACTAGAGGGTGCACTACCGGATGCCTACATGGTATGTGTTGTCAACATTCCAGTCAATAATATAGGCATGGATGATGGGGTTGGATGATGTGATGTATACATAGGAAGATCAACATTAACACTTGTACCAACCCCTACTCCCTGGGTAACAATTGCAGTACCCTGATCATGGCCAACAGCATCATGAGGACGCAAATAATCCTATAAAAATAACACATATTTTAGTTCATGACATAAAAGAGTACAAAATATAAAACCATGAATGAACTTATGTTATAATTAAAGATCTCATGACAACTTACTTGCAAGGTTTGTGCTCTCTCAGTCAATATTTTAACCCTTTCTCTTATCTCATCTGTTTGAGGCACTATGAACACCAACTTAAGGATTTCTTCATTGCATTTTTTTGGGCCTTCCGCATCATATCCACAGGGTTTGCGGAAAATGTGATGTCATCATCACATAATAGTGACTACACCTCCATATGGATGCTCTCCTCTACTATTGGTGGCTTTCCCCAATCAGTCGACTGCAACAAGAATATTAAAAGCATTATCGAAATTAACCCAATAAACTCATGAAAAAACATAATAATAAAATATTTTTCTCATATATAATTTATACAATTACAATGAGGTAAACCTATTGGGTAGAAGTGCCTGAAGATGCATCACAATCTATGCTCTAGGTCGAAGCCTTCCCATATGATCAATGTCCCGCTGTGCAAAAAATAAATATAAAAATACATTACCAAAATGAAACCAATAGACTTACGAAAAAAACATAATAATAAAATGGTATATTGGAGTCATTAATTGGAGGTTGGGTAAAATGGTATACAGTACATACCACCCCCATAGTAACTGTGTTTTTATCTAAGCTATTCAGATTGTAATCGATTAGCAACTCTTCCCCTACAATTATTGATTTTATCGCACATACGAATACACGGTTTCCCTCGCACGCCTCGAATATTCAATTGGGTTGCTTATTTTTTGACCCAGATCATGTACTATTTATAAACCCTGCAATACTCCCTAATGCTTTTGGCCTTCCATCAATGTACCTAGCCACTCCTTTATTTTGATCCTTATCTTTTAGTTGTATATAATTTGCTGAAAGTGCATACCTATGCATACTTCATGTATATCGAACCAGTTGCATCCAATATTTGTAACTATAATAGGGTCTAACATACTCCATCAATTCAGTAACTTTTAAGTAACATACCTTTATGTGGTCCATGCAAAATAGGCCCAAACTATGTAATGACGATGGTGTTATGCGATATATCCTCTACTTAACACAAAAATCAGTGTTTATTGGAGGAATTTCCTTGGGTACCCATTGTTTCCATAGATTTTTGTACCTCAAGGGTACCTCAATATCGCCTATGCTCTCATCATTATAAGAACATGATCCCCTTCAACAAGAAAAAATTCCATGCGTTTACGAAATTTTCTTCTAATCTTTTGACCTCTAGTTGATCTCCCTCTTTTAGACCTACAGCATGTCTCACTTTCCTCTTCTCTTTCTTAATTTCCCTCGCTCAAGGAAGACAGATCTGATAAATACCTATTTGGTGGTACTTGCACTCATAATGATGTTGGATGAAGCTCTTCATGGTGATGTGATCCCAAGGTGACATTATGATTAATCTATCATTTCATCGCTAGAATTTGACAGGTTATAAGGTAATCAAGTCTTGATAGATTGCAAATTATTGTTACTACCGTCCAAATGTGTCCATCAAAAATCAAATCTACTTAATGTTTTAACTCCCAAACTTTGTAACAAGTGTTAAATGTGACTATGGTCCACCAGTTACACAACCAAGGCCTCAAATGTATTCTATAATTGTAATCAAATGACTTTTTCTCTTCATTCAAGTAAATAAACTTCAAGGGAAATACCACCAAGTGGTTTATTGGACACCTACATGACTAAAAATAGCAGAAAATTTACATTTAATTTTCATATGTCTAAGTGGTTAACAGGGAGGGAGTGTGTACTAGGCTTGGTTAAGTCATCATAATTTTATGCTTTGGCAATAAAAATTGTTTAAGTCATCTTAAATCTTCCTATGTCTAATTGCTAGGAGACTATTGGTATGTTTTCAGGTAGGATGAGTGGTTGCATCAATGTTCTAGTTCTCTATCACAAGGTTTCAACATCTTCAAATAGTGAAATTTAGCTCTCATTCATTTGAAACAACAACATTTTGATTATGTATGATGGTAGGATTTGATAACTTAAAAGAATTGGCTACCCAACAAACTTAAAGTTAAAAGAAACTTTTTCAGTTTAAGGGGTTAGCACTTTCTTTCATCTTTGCATATCGGTTTTATGCTTCAAACAATGCATTTCTTATCCCACTTCTATTATATTTTATTCTCATCCCATTTCAATTTTTTCAATTGTTGGGGGATTTGATACCAAAATTTCATATCAAATACCATGTTCTTGAAGTAATTTTTTGTGTTTTTACTATTTTTCTGAAGTTTTTTTGTGTTGTATGGATCCATACAAGCTTGAAATTATTTGACATCACTATTGTAGATAAATATGTGTTCCATTTCATTTTCGTTTGTTTTGAAGTGTTAAATCACTGTTTTATGGGAGAAAACAATCAAATACAGGGATTACGATGTTTTGCCTATGTAAGGGTTTGAGGGCTAAATAGAAATGACATCCACCAATCCACCCACTATCTTGGAGCTATAACTTGGTGGATTGGTGTGCAACATGGTATTATAGAGGTTCATTTCATTTATGGGTCTATTAAAGCAAGAAACTTGGCATTGAATTGATGCCCTAGGGCTCATAGGGGCAATTTTCTTGTGAATTTGTGGTTGTTAAGTCAGGGTTTATCAATTTGATGGATATCTTGGTAGAGTTATGGTGACACTATTTGATGGTCCAATCTCTACTTCAAAACAAAAATATCTTTAACAAATCTAAGAGCTATAATGGGATGGCATTAAAGGAACCTTCATATGAAGAATCTTCTAATGAAGGACCTTTCAATTAAGGTCTTCATTTGAAGGTACTTCATAAAAAGGTTCCTTTTATAAAGAATTTTGAACATGAAATATTTAAAATAAAAAATACCTTCATTTGAAAGTCTTGACATGGCATCATTTTTGAATGAAGGTTCTTCATTCAAAGGTCATGATGACATCACCTTCAAATGAAGGTTCTTCATTTAACCTAAGGTTTTCTCATAATTCCATCATTGGAAAAGTATGATCAAAATTCTTATATTATGAAGAATTGGTCTATGTGCCTCTAGTAATCACTATAAATGTTTGTAAGGATAAAATGACTAAATATTCCATCAGGTAGGAGAGAATAAACTTTGAGTTCTTGAAATATTATATTCATCTATTCATAATTTTTAAGGGTTGTGTGTGGAGGAGGTTATCACTATCAAGAAGGGAGGAGACCTTTCCTTGCATATGTTTGTGGTGGAGGTATTAAAGAAGAATTATATGCATATATTTCCATTCATTAGATCTAGCTTAGCCTAGCATATACTTGGGCTCCTTTGCCCCTATAAACTTCCAATTGTTTGATTTTATGTTATGTAAGCATAATTCCATGCTAGGCATGAAAATTGTAGGTTAAAGAGAATGGGGATGCGAAACTTATAGTACTCATTGTCCCTTGGTCGTTGATTTTCCCTAAGTGTCCTCAACCTCATCCTCGATGCTGGTATTGACCTTTTTCTCACTCCTCCATACTCTTCCTCGACATTGGTATTGACTTTGTTTTCACTCCTCCAAACTCTTCATCGGTGTTGGTATTGACCATGTTTTATCTCCAAACTCTTCCTCGACGCTAGTATTGACCTTGTTTTCACTCCTCCAAACTCTTCCTTAGTGCTAGTATTCACCTTTCACTTCTCCAATTTGTCGAGATACAACCTAGTTTCACTAGGTTTTAGAGTATGTTAATTAAATTCAAAATTATGGCGCCATTTAGCTAGGTTCGATGAAAATTCAGGTTCATCAAAATTTTGACAAATGTCGGGTATAAAATTTTAAAAAATTGAAAATTGCACATCAAATATCACAAGTACTCGATGATGATCTCATTTTACATCTTTTGTTAGAAATTTTCGTCAGATTTTTTAGTCAAATGAGTTAGTGCATGACCAAGTTTTATCTGTAGGTAACTTTATCTTAGAAGAAAGAGCACCCTTGGGTACCCAAAATCCATGACCATCTACTGAATGTGAAACCCTCACTTCTTCTATAGATTTTATTTTCATAGATGTACTATTGCACTCAACAGTGCATGGATCAAGCTTATACAATGTCCCATATCGGAAACCTCTAGCAGCCATGATAGCACCTCTAACCATCTTGCATCCTGCATCAAAAAATACTACTTGCACACCTGCATCAATTAGTTTTCTCACAGATAACAAATTTTGTGTTAATCTAGGTATATGCAACACACCATTAATCCTTTTTATTCTACCATTGGGAACCCTAGTTTTAACTTTACCACGGCCAACAATGTCTAAATGAGAATCATCCCCCAATTACACCTTACCTCCATCAAATTCTTCATATTCACAAAACCAATCTCTATTAAAATTCATGTGAAAAGATGCACCAAAGTCAATTAACCATGCATCATTACTTGCACGAGCTGCCAAAGCTATAATGAATGCATCAACATATTTCTTCTCGAACTCTGAATCACAATCAAAGTTCTTATTTTTCTTCTTCTTTTCTTATTTGCATTCCTTATGAACATGTTTAGGCTTATGGTAGTTCTAGCAAATAACTTTGGACTTTCCAAGAGATTTAGATCTCCCCTTGGACTTGGATTTGTCAGGCTTCTCACTCTTCTTTCCTTTTTCTTTAGGTCTTCCATGAATATTTAGGGCCTCCTTGGTAGTGATGGATATCTTCCTCCTCATCTCTTCAAAAAGAAAGATTTGGCATTTCTCCTCATCCATTTTGACACCAACTAATTCCAATTGAGCCACAAACATATCAAATGCTTCTAGGTGATTTGTGATTCATCCACCCTCTTCCATTCTCAAGGAATGCAACTTCTTCCTCAAGAAAATATTGTTCACTAAATATTTGAATTGATACATTTCACCAAGCTTCTTCCATAGTTTTTGTGCAAAGGTCTCTTCATGGACATTAATTAAAACAGAGTCTTCCAAGCACAATCTTGTTAGAGTAAAGGTCTTAACCTAATTATGTTGATTAAGTTACCTTTATTCCCTTCTTAATATTTCATGATAGTTTGCATAAAGTGACATTTAATAATTATATTAATTATTAAATGTTATCCTATTAGAGCTTTTATTAGGGTTTTTTCTATTAGGGTTTTATTAGGGTTTGCATGATCTCCTTTTTATAAGGATTAATCCCATTATATTTCATATCAATTCATTCTCTCATTCTCTCTGATATATACATTTTTAGTTTTCAGAGAACCCTTGTTTGTTTGTCTCCATCTCTTCTTTTATGACAGGTTATTTGCATGCAGGTGATCTTCGGGGTTTGTGGTGTTGTATTTTCTCAACTCCTAAAGGTTATTTCACGATAGTTTGCATAAAGTGACATTTAATAATTATATTAATTATTAAATGTTATCCTATTAGGGCTTCTATTAGGGTTTTTCCTATTATGGTTTGCATGATCTCCTTTTTATAAGGATTGATCCCATTGTATTTCATATAAATTCATTCTCTCTGATATATACATTTTCAGTTTTCAGAGAACCCTTGCTTGTTTGTCTCCATCTCTTCTTTTGTGACAGGTTATTTGCATGCAGGTGATCTTCAAGGTTTGTGGTGTTGTATTTTCTCAACTCCTACATGGTATCAGAGCTCCACGCCTGCTGCTTCTTGTTCTTGTTTTGAAGATTTTTGGAGCTTCAAGGGTTTGGGGTTTGTTTTCTTGATCTAGGGCATACCTGTAATTTTGAAAAATTTTAGCTCAAACGGACTTTGCCATTGCGTCCACAGCGGACCAAAACCCTTAAATTGACTGTTCATTCATCCATTTTGGACAAAGACGAAATTTGAAGCAAAATTTTTTTTACTGGTACGGTCATACTGTCGTCTCTCTGCGTGGTAAGAGAAAATTTCGGAATTTTTTTCCGCCTCATTTTTCGTCAAAAAAATAAAATATATTTTTTCCTGCTAAATTAAAAAATTCACAGTGTTTTTTTATTTGTAAAATTTTAGATTTTTTTTTTAAAAATCATTGAAAAAAAAAACAAATTAAAAGGGCAGTTTAAAGGCTTGCCCAGGCCTAACTACGCAGTCCTGCGCAGTGTACCTGCATGGTACTACATAGTGTACTTGCGCAGTCCCCTGCGCAGTGTACCCGCATACACTGCGCCGTCGATACAAAACCCTCGGCTTTTTCAAAAAAAATTTATTATTTTTTTTACAAAAAAACATAAACATTGTAATTCTTTTATTTGTTTTTTTATTTAAAACAACATTTTTTCAGAAAACTAGTCCAATTGCACATTTACGGTGATGGTCGTTTGGCCATCAAATTTAACCCAGTGTTTTTGCTGCAACAGCCGTATGACCGTCAAATTTAACTCAACACTGGTTTTTTCTCTCTTTGGAGCTGATTTATTCCGGAGGTTGTAATTTGGGCATACAATATCATTTTTTGGCAAACGAGATATCGTTGGAAATCTAGTTTTCTCATCTTTCTAGTGGTGTGGGTCTCATCACATCTTTTTTCTGTTGGTGCATTCTATAGCCAGTTGAAGACAAATGGGCTATTTTCAGTCTCAAGCTCATAACTTTTGATCAGTTTCTTCGTTTTTTGCAATCTCAGTGGTGTTGGAACCGTATTTCAGAGCTCTTAAGTTTCATCCATGCTATTTTTCCAGATTTCAGTCCAAGTATATTTTATTCAGTTATTTGTGTTTTCACACTCTGATGGATTACCTGGACATATTTGCTCTTGGAAACTTTTTGTTCACATGTGATGCTTTGTTCATGGCTGTTCTTCATGTATTTCCAGCATTTTGTCCTTTGAAGACATTTTGAGCATCATTTGTAAGCTATCTTTTATGTAAACACACTGAGATAAAGTGCCACACTATTGTACATGCATCTTTTGGGGATTTTGCACATAAGGTTGTGCCATATTTTGTACTCACACTGATATTATAAAGTGCCATGAGGGGTTGTGTAGTTTGTCTTTGTTTTGTCATCACATCTTTGTCCGGTGAGTATCCCTCCACGACGATAGTGAATCCATACCATGGGGGGTTGTGTAGTTTGCCTTTATTTGCCATCACACCTTTGTTCGGTGAGTGTCCCTCCACGACGACCATGGATCCATATGATTCTAGCCTCATGTATGTGTGCTTTGTTTTGCACACCACTTTTTTAGTTGCAGGTGCTATCTTGTGCACTTTGAGTAAAGGTCTTAACTTAATTATGTTGATTAAGTTACCTTTATTCCCTTCTTAAGATTTCACATTAGTTTGCATAAAGTGACATTTAATAATTATATTAATTATTAAATGTTATCCTATTAGGGCTTCTATTAGGGTTTTTCCTATTAGGGTTTTATTAGGGGTTGCATGATATCCTTTTTATAAGGATTGATCCTATTGTATTTTAAAATTAATTCATTCTCTCATTCTCTCTGATATATACATTTTCAATTTTCAGAGAACCCTTGATTGTTTGTCTCCATCTCTTTTTTTGTGACAGGTTATTTGCATGCAAGTGATCTTCGAGGTTTGTGGTGTTGTATTTTCTCAACTCCTACATGGTATCAGAGCTCCACACCTGCTGCTTCCTGTTTTTGTTTTAAAGATTTTTGGAGCTTCAAGGGTTTGGGGTTTGTTTTCTTGATCTAGGGCATACCTGCAATTTTGAAGCATTTTCAGCTCAAACGGACATTGCCATTGTGTCTGCAGTGGTCCAAAACCCCTAAATCGACTGTCCATTCGTTCTTTTTGGACAAAGTTGAAATCTGAGGCAAAAAATTTTTGCAATACGGCCGTCGCCTGCCTGGTAAATTTATTTTTTCGGAAAAAATTTCCACCTGCTTTTTGGAAAAAATTTCATCAAAAATATTTTTATTTTGCAAAAAAATAATTGGTTAATGCAATTTCTATTTTGATTTTTTTTTATTGAAAAAAAAGCAAAAGCCTTTTTACGGCTTGCTTAGGCCGGGCCGGACACTGCGCAGACCCTGTGCAGTGTACCCTACGCAAACCTATGTAGTGTACCCTGTGCCTGCGCAGGGAGCTGCGGTGGGGGTGGGCCCACGTGCCTCCCCCACCCACTTGTTTTTAAAAAAAATTCAGTCATATTTTTTTTTATGATTTTAAAAAAAAAAAAATCAAATGTTTTAATTTGTTTTTTATATAAAAAACAATTTTTTTTTCTGTCCTAGCCAAATTATGCATTTACGGTGATGGCCATTTGGCTGTCAAATTTAACCCAGTCATTTTGCTGCGACGGCCGTATGACTGTCAAATTTAACCCAGCACTGGTTTTTTCCCTCTTTGGAGCTGATTTATTCTGGAGGCCGTAACTTGGGCATACGATATCATTTTTTGGCAAATAAGATATCATCGGAAAGCTGGTTTTCTCATCTTTCCAGTGGTGTGGGTCTCATCACTTCTTGTTTCTATTGGTGCATTATACAGCCAGCTGAAGACAAAGGGGCTATTTTCAGTCTCAAGCTCATAACTTTTGATCAGTTTCTCCATTTTTCGTAATCTTAGCGACGTTGGAACCGTATTTCCAAGCTATTCAGTTTCATCTATGCCATTTTTCCAGATTTCACTCTAGGTATCTTTTAGTCAGTTATTTGTGTTTTCACACTCTGATGGATTACCTGGACATATTTGCTCTTGGAAACTTTTTGTTCGCATGGGATGCTTTGTTCTTGGCTGTTATTCATGTATTTCAATCATTTTGTTCTTTAAGGACATTTTGAGTATCATTTGTAAGCTATCTCTTATGTAAACACACTGAGATAAAGTGCCACACTATTATACATGCATCTTTTGGGGATTTTGCACATAAGATTATGCCATATTTTGTACTCGCACTGATATTATAAAGTGCCATGAGGGGTTGTGTAGTTTTCCTTTGTTTTGCCATCACATCTTTGTCCGGTGAGTATCCCTCCACAATGACAGTGAATCCATACCATGGGGGGGTTGTGTAGTTTGCCTTTATTTGTGATCACACCTTTGTCTGGTGAGTGTCCCTCCACGACAACCATGGATCCATATGATTCCAACCTCATGCATGTTTGCTTTATTTTGCACACCACTTTTTCAGTTGCAGGTGCTATCTTGTGCACTTTCCGATGTTTCTTCTCCTTCATGCACTACAGGGTGTTTCACATCATTTCAGTGGATCTGTCAGGCTCTCCCAGTTCAGCATTATGGGGGGGTTATTATATTGTTCATGCTAATTCTTCCTTGGTTTTGCCTTGGAAGGAATCTCCCATTCTCAGTTGATCAGTGTTTCAGACTATTGGTTCTTGTGCCATCTGTATCTTCGTTCTAGGTGTTTTCCTTTGTTTGCCATCTGTTTCGAGTAGTGTCGTATGGGCACTTATGCAGATTGTTGTCTTCTTGTTCCTGATCATCCTATCTTCAACAGAGGTTCTTCAGCACCATAGCAGTCATCTTTTGACAGTTGTTTGCAGCTTCTTCTACTTCAGTGATGTCTCTTCTTGGCCTTCTTCTTCTCTTTTTGGAGTAGAGATTTTTTCCATGAGGTTTTCTCTATTTCTCCATTTTACAGAGATTTGGCTGTATTTGGGTACCTGATCTGGCCTAGTTGCTAGGACCCATGTTGCCTTCTTGCATTGTAGTTACCTTTGTTTTCTTGCATTAGTTTGTAGCTACACTATTGCTCATCTTAAGGGGGGGTGTTAGAGTAAAGGTCTTAACTTAATTATGTTGATTAAGTTACCTTTATTCCCTTCTTAAGATTTCATGTTAGTTTGCATAAAGTGCCATTTAATAATTATATTAATTATTAAATGTTATCCTATTAGGGCTTCTATTAGGGTTTTTCCTATTAGGGTTTTTCCTATTAGGGTTTTATTAGGGTTTGCATGATCTCCTTTTTATAAGGATTGATCCCATTGTATTATAAAATCAATTCATTCTCTCATTCTCTCTGATATATACATTTTCAGTTTTCAGAGAACCCTTGATTATTTGTCTCCATCTCTTCTTTTGTGACAGGTTATTTGCATGCAAGTGATCTTCGAGGTTTGTGGTGTTGTATTTTCTCAACTCCTACAAATATTACATATAAGTTACAGAGCTATGCTCTTTCAGGTGTTAATCCATAGTATGAATTGGTAGCATTTCCTTACATTCACTTCGATCTTCACTTCTTTTGATTCCTATGTGCTGCAAAATTGCATAGAAACTTCACAAGCATTATAAGAAAATTGTCGTTCCAAATTCCAAACCATCTAAATGGTCACAAACAAACTTAACCAATTTTACCACAATACCACCAAGACCAAATTGAGCAGTCATAGTGTTGTGCTTAACCTTCATCACCCTACTAGTTACCACCATATCACATGATACCGCTCCACTACAGTCATCTCCACTAACCATCACGGGGTTGTATGTTACCGCTATATTGTAGCCTATTGTCATACCACAAACCCCTCAGCTAACTATCATGGGTCAGAACTCTCACATTACTACAATCCTCCTCATAGACTATCGTGGGATAGGAGGATCTACACGACACCACCACAAGCCTCCTCAAGGACTATTGCTAGATGGTGGGATCTATATCACACCACTGCAATCCCATGAACAACTTGTTGTAGGGTGGCGGTATTGTTGATGTTATAGAAGCTTTGCGCTCATCCTTCTAGACACGAGTGAAGACATAAATTCATATATCCTAACGGCTACTCATTTATTTGTGATAATTAATGTGAAGGGGCACTTCACATGGAAACAATGTATTTTTCACCTTGGCTGACCTTCCTTGTAATTCACAATTTATATTTGTAATTATCTTTTGTATTGTGGCCGACCTTCTACATGAAGAGGTGCAACCTCTCTCATATTGTGTATTTATTAAAGGTCTCTTCCATTCATTTATAATCAATCGAGTTCATTCTTCATAGCTCGCACATCTGGAAGAAGTTCGCACTTACAGGGGATCATAATTTTGTAGCGGCAGATTGACTTTAAGGAGAAACATATTCATTTTATTTTGCATCTAAGAGAGGTGCCATTATTCTTTGTATCAAATCAGCATTGTGTTATGCTTGATTTGTAAGAAGATCTCTTCTCTTATTCTATCAATATATAAGAGATATATTGGTTGGCTTTTTTACCTTCGAGTTGGAGGGTTTTCCCAGGGTACTTTGTGGTGTTCATTGTATTATGTGTTGCATTTTCTGATTGCTTTCATTTTTTATCCTAAACTAACATGGTATCAAAGTGGGTTCAAGATTCAAGATTAAATTTTCTTAAGTCAAAATTAGAAATATTAGAATTAAGCAAGGAATTTGAAGGTATTTAGTTAGGATGATATGATATTGACTGACTTCAGGGTGTCGTCACCACTACAAGGGCGAAGGCCAAGACTAGAAATCGTCTACCCGTCAGAAACCTAGAGTGATTCTCTTGATCAGAGATCTAAGAGTATATTACTTTTGAATTTCTTAAGGAGTGTGGAAATTATAATCCACTATAATTTAGTCAGAAGGCTCTTATTTAGATGCATATGCTCATCTATAGAATCTGAATCCCTTGGAAGCCAAGTTGATCAGACTCAACCTTCGACAAAAATTTCCACCATCCACAAGAAGATCTTTCACAAGCCTCCTTGAACTCAATATCATCATTCCACAAAGGTGTCTCTATCCAGTTATAGTCTCAAGCATGGGGTGCACGACTGAAGGCATTGGGACCTAAGGTGGAATCAATTTCATACGTTGTTCAGGATCTCTGGTCGGTGTCATCTCAAGCACTGGGAATTAAATTCACAAAGAAAATGGTGAACATGCAACCTCACCTAGTTGCACCATTCTGGAGATTCATCGCACCATCAACTGGAACACACAATTTTTAAGTGTCGAATTTTCTCAGAAGAGAAGAGTGAGTTGGTACTATGATGATTTTTGTTAGCAAGAGCTCTCTTCCACATCTAGATTTTGTAGTCACCTTCTATATCCTCATATTAATTATCGTGTGGTGTTGTGTGTAAATCTTGGCATTGGGAGAATTTAGCGGCAATCTCAGGAGGTTGATTTCAAACTGGAGGAGCCTCTAGCTCATGCATTACTTAGGCCACTCTCATGTCTAGTGTAGATACTCAAGTTGCACCTTTTTGGAGTGATGACTAGCATCGATGCTCACTGCAATCATTGTGGCCTCATTATACTCCTGTGTGTGATCGACAATAGGCTGGTTGCCTGTGGCATATTCGGGATAGCTCTTGAATAATGGAATCTATAAATTTTATCATGAACCAGACTGTGTTGGTAGCCCCTATTTTGAGACATTCATTATTTTCCTGAAAATTGTTATTGGTTGTTGTCATGGGATTTATTGTGAGTACACTTAAGCTCAATCTTTAGTAGTCTTTATGAGAAGACAATTTACATGGTAAAGAAGTCACACAGTCAATAAGTTCAATTTGACTAGTCAACAGGTGTCTGCTTGGGAAGTATCTGTCCATCCACAAATAGTTAGTGATTTGTTGATAGGAAGTAGCTTAAATTCTAAGAAGATTTGAAGACTTATTTGCCAAACCATTGTGGCACTCAATTCTCCTCTCATAGCATCAAAAGAAGGAACCATTGAATAACATGGAAACCAGGGAGGTCAGAGTCTTAATCCTTGGGTCATCATGGCACTAAGGAGCCTGATATTGGCAGGGTTGAGTGAAGGGATTTGTGCTACCCATAAATTAAATGAGCATTTCCATAGGAGTCTTCGATTATCAGCTCATGCAAAGGGCAGACTCGTTGCGATCGACACCACTGAAAGGGTGGAGAGAGAAAATATTGTGATCATTTTTTGAGGATATCTCTCATCTTATGTGTATAGGATTCTGAATTCAATGAGATAAGTATTTCATGGTTGAATGATGTTCATGAATCATTATGTAGTTACTAATTCATTCTATAACATTGAGATAGTAAATTATGTATGCTTTAAGCATTGGTATTTATCTTTGAAATAGTTGAGCTATTTGAACTATTAAGTAATCTCTTCTTAATGTGCATTAGGATGGACCAAGAGATTGCTTTCAAGAGAAGAAGAGATTGGAGTCACCACTTGTAGTCATGGGTCTAAATTGGTAGTTGAAGGCATCTCTCGAAAAGGAAGAACCTATTCAGGTTGTCTTTTTGATATGTCCTTTTTGAAGAGAATAAATTAACCGTTAGAGGGAGTTTGGTGACTCTCAGAGTAGAAGTTGCAAGGCCTAATACTAAATCCTTGAACATCCTCTTCAATAGTTAAGATAATAATTTCTCAAGACATTCAACCTAAATTTAACATTGGTAGCTCCACAAACCTGTTCAAATTGGAGCAATCTGGAATGAGGTCGAGAAGGATAACCTAAATTCTCTACCAGAGGTGTGCACTGCAAAAAATTTCTCTAAGACAAGCTTGTAGGCAATCTTGGATGAAGAGGTTAGAAGGTTGTTGCAAGTACTTCAAGATTCAAAGGGAGCCTTTTGAACCTGAAGAAGATGGTTGAGGTCTGTGATGATTTCCTAGTGTAGCAGGAAGCAGTCTTTTGTGGCACTAAGCACCATAGAGGTCGAGTATATTGTAGCTTGTATGGCAGCTAGAGAAGGAGTGTGGCTTCAAAAGCTCCTTGTAGGATTGTTTGGACAATCATTGGAGCCGACTGTCATCTATTTGGATAATCAAAGTTGTAAGAAGCTTTATGTCATTCCAATTTTCATTAAAGAACTACGCATGTTGAGATCAAATACCACTATATCAAAGATATGGTATTGAGGAAAGTGATCCAATTGGAGTACATCAACACTGATGAGTAGATAGTGGAAATTTTCACCACACCTCTCTCCAATATAAAGTTTTTGTACTTTTGATTCAAGCTTGGTATGGTGGAGACTAAAGCCCTAGTTGAGAAGGAGTCTCAGTATCAGTGATCTTGTTACTGCATTTCTCTTTGAGAGATATTTGAGGTGCAAGCCCTTGTTAACGCATTTCTCTTTGAGATTTGAGGTGAAAGCCCTTTTTTCCACCCTCTACGAGATCCATGGTGGATTTCATGTGTGTGACTCCATGACAACATCATGTGAGAGATTTCGTGATGATTTTCTTGTACTTTTGTTTTTCACCCTCTGGGAGAGCCATGGTGGAAATCACATTGAGTGATGAGGACTTGTACATACCATCCATGGGAGTATCCATGATGGTTGATATCATGATGAGGTGATATCTCTTCTTTCCACATATGGGAGTAGCCATTGTGGTTGACATCATGATGAGGTGATATGTCTTATGCAACTAGAAGTATTTCTCCTTAGCTGAGAGGGAGTGTTGATGTTATAGTAGCTTTGGGTTCATCCTTCCAACCATGAGTGAAGATATAAATTCAAATAGCCTAATGGCTATTCATTTATTTGTGATAATTAATGTGAAGGGGCACTTCACATGGAAATAATGTATTTTTCACCTTGGCCGACATTCCTTGTAATTCACAATTTATATTTGTAATTATTTTTTGTATCGTGGCCAACCTTATACATGAAGAGGTGCGACCTCTCTCATATTGTGTATTTATTTAAGGTCTCTTTCATTCATTTTTAATCAATCAAGTTCATTTTGTATAGCTTGCACATCTAGAATAATTTCACACTTACAGGGGATCATATTGTAGCAACAAATTGACTTTAAGGAGAAACATATTCATTGTATTTTACATCTAAGAGAGGTGCCATTATTCTTTGTATCAAATCGGCATTATGTTATGCCTGATTTGTAAGCAGATCTTTTCTCTTATTCTATCAATATATAAGAGATATATTGGTTGGGTTTTTTTCCCTCGAGTCGGAGGGTTTTCCCAAGGTACTTTTTGGTGTTCATTGTCTTATGTCTTGCATTTTTTTATTGCTTTCATTTTTTATCCTAAACTAACAGGTATGGCCCCAAAAACCTACATAGGCTAATGAAGACCATCATGGGATGGTGAGTAACACTGCCAACCCACACCCCTCTTAGTTTCGCCCTATGGTACTATGGTAAAGATCAAATGAAAAACTTTGGGAAGTTTGGCTTTGATGGCAATTGAGCTAGGGTTTTAACAGTGAGTTTGAGACATGCATTCTCAACATTCTCTCGCTTGACAAAGAACTCACTAAACCCCTTTCAATGCTTGAAGTCATTGAATATTCTAGGCCTTAAGGCCCATCAAATTGGTGCACCATTTGAACTTATCCATTTGCATAAGCTTTGTCAGTGCATCAACAAAATTCACCAGAGTATCAACATTTTCCAAACTAACCTTTCCATCCTCCACCATATCACAAACAAAGTGGTACTGCATGTCAATATGTTTCATCCTAGCATGGAAGGTTGGATTTTTTCCCAAACAAATGGCACTCTAACTATCACAAAAAATAAAAAAACTTCCTTGCATCAAAACCAACATTAGAACACAATATTCTAAGCCAAATGGCTTCCTTGCAGACATGATTTTTTGCCATGTGCTCAGCCTTAGTAGTGCATAAAGCAAATATATCCTATCACTTTCTCATTCAGCTAACTACACCACTAAAAAGTGTGAATACATATCCATTGGTGGATCTTCTATTGTCAATGCTCCCTACCCACTCAGAATCTGCATATCCACGAATGCTAACTGAACTCTAAGATCTAGTAGAGTAACCATGATAACATAAGGTCTACTTAGAAGTGCCTTTCAAATACCTAAAAAATATCTTCATAACATCCCAATGCAACCTTCCTAGATTATCAATAAAGCGAATAAGAACTCCCACTACTTGGGAATTTTTTGGCTTAGTACATACCATTGCATACATTAAACTTCCAACTGCACCTACATAAGGTACCCTGGTCATGTCCTCCATCTCAGTAGGAGAATTTGGATAATCTTCAACAGAAATTGTCATTCCCTACAACACTGTAACAACTAACTACCTCCAATCCACCATATTAAACCTCTCTAGGACAAAATTTATATACTTTCTCTAGATGAGCCATTTTTTTCTATTTCCCCTTATCCCTTCTGATTTCCATCCCTAGACTATACCTAGATGAACTTAGATCTTTCATCTCAAATTTTTCTAACAATTGTGATTTTAATTCAGAAATCATACCATTACTCTTCCCAATGAACAAAATATCATCCACATATAGGGAAATAATAAGATAACCATTTTCAAATTAAAATAAACAAAATGATCAGATTTTGATCTCAAAAACCCCAAAGACAACACATAGGTATCAAACTACTAGCACCATATTCTAGGTGACTGCTTCAAACCATACAAATATTTCTTTAATTTGCAAACTAGGTTTTCCTTACCTTTTTCAATGAGGTGCTCTAGTTGGGACATGCAAATCTCTTCCTTTAAATAACCATGAAGAAACGTTGTATTCACATCCATCTGCTCAATTTCTAAGTCATATGCAGTTGCAATTGACAATAGAAATTTGATAGATGTTAGCTTATCTACAGGAGAAAATATTTCTCCATAATCAATCCCCTCCACCTAGGAATATCATTTTGTGAACAACCTTACTTTATGCTTCTCAACACTACCATCGGGACCTATCTTTTTCTTGAACACATATTTAAATCCAATAATATTTCATCCTTCAGGCAAAGGTACCAGCTTCCAAGTTTCATTCTTCTTCAAAGATGTCATTTCCTCATTCATGGCTTCCAATCAGGAATCTAAATCAAACATACTCATAGCCTCTCTAACACTCCTAGGCTCATCAATGTTATCAATAAAATCATAGGCACAATTATAATCCAACATAGAATAACCAAACCTTTTAGGTTATCACTTCACACGTGTAGACCTCCTCTGAAGCTGAGGTTGAGGTTCTTCTTTTCTATTAGAATTTTTAGAGGTTCTTGACCTCTCCTCACTAATAGGTCCACCAGGAGTACGTAGTTCATCCTTATCTGGAGTAAGAGGAACTTCAACTACCTCCTTCTTTTCTACTTCTTTCACCTCTAGTTGTAGATCAACTATAGAAGGTTTTAGCTCATGAAAGATCACACTTTTTCTATACAACACCTTCTTTGTAACTAGGTTCCAAAGCTTGTACCCTTTCACACCAATTCCATAACCAATGAAGATACACTTTACAACCTTGTTCTCGATTTTAGATCTTTTTTCATTGGGCACATATGCATATGCCTCATAGCCAAAGAATCTAATGTGTCTCAATGAGGGCTTCTTACTAGACCACGCTTCCATAGGTGTCTTATCAATGAGCATTGAAATAGCAGATCTATTAATTAGATAATGTTAGAGTAAAGGTTTTAACTTAATTGTGTTGATTAAGTTACCTTTATTCCCTTCTTAATATTTCACGTTAGTTTGCATAAAGTGACATTTAATTATTAAATGTTTTCCTTTTAGGGCTTCTTTTTAAGGTTTCTTTAGGGTTTGCATGATCTCCTTTTATAAGGATTGATCCCTTTGTATATTTCACAACACAACAACATCATATCATTGAATTCCATTTTTTTCTGATAATATAATTTCTCCATTTTTCAGAGCATCAAACCCTTGTTTGTTTTCTCCATCCATTCTCTTCCTTGTGACAAGTATCCATTTACATGCAGGTGATCTTGGAGTCTAAAGTTGGATTTCTCAACTTCTACATGTTACCAGAGCTTTCATGTTGCATGCCTATTCTTGTTTGAAGAATTTGGAGCTATTTGGAGCTACAAGGTTGGATGAGGCATTCATAGTTTTGGGGTTTGCATTTTTTGATCTAGGGATTCACCTAAAATTTCAAAGCATTTTGAGCCCAAACAGACCTTGCCATTGCGTCCGCAGTGGTCCAAAACCCCTACCTATTCATCCATTTTGGACAGTTTATTTGAGGGGCAAATTTTTTTTACCCGTACGGTCATCCGTCCGCACCCTGGTAAAAATATATATATTTTTTTTTTCTTCTGCAATTTACTTTGTCAAAACAATTTTTTTTTTTAAATAAAAAAAAATCTTTTCAAAAGTTTCTTTTGATTTTTATTGAAAAAGATCAAAACTGCAAAAATCTTTAGGGGCAATACCCTACGTAGGTTCGTACCCTGCGCAGGTCCATACCCTACATAGGGCGGTACCTGTGTAGACCTACATAGTGTACCAGCGCCCTCTTGGGTGCGGTGGGGGTGGGCCCACATGCCTCCCTCACCACTATTTTTTTAAAAAAAAAAAAAATTAAAAAAAAAATCATTGTAAATTTTGTTTTATTTGTTTTTTTTAATATATGAAAAAAAAACAATTTTTTATTATAATAAGCCCAATCGCGCTTTTGCGGTGATGGCCATTTGGCCGTCAAATTTAAGCCCGTCTTTTTTTTGCGACGGCCGTATGACCATCAAATTTAATGCAACACTAGTTTTTTTCCCCTTTGGAGTTGTTTTCTTTTAGAGGCCGTAACTTGGGCATACAATATCATTTTTTGGAAAATGAGATATCGTCAGAAAGCTAGTTCTGTCAAATTTCCAATGGTGTGGGTTTCATTGCTTCATTTTTCTATTGGTGAATTTTATAGCCAGTTGAAGTCAAAGGAGCTGCTTTCAGTCCCAAGCTCATAACTTTTGATCAATTTCTCCATTTTTCGCGATCTCAGCGGCGTTGGAACCATATTTCAGAGCTCTTCAGTTCCATCCATGCACTTTTTCCAGATTTCATTCTAGGTATATTTTATTCATTTTTTTGTGTTTTCACACTCTGGTGAATTACCTGGACATATTCATTCTTGGGAACTTTTCATTTGTATGGGATGGTTCATTTTTGGCTATTCTTCTTGTATTTCTAGTGTTTGTCCTTTGTGGGCATTTTTGAGCATCATTTGTAAGCAATATTTTATGTAAACGCACTGAGATAAAGTGTTGCACTATTGTACATGTATTTTTGGGGATTTTGCACATAAGGTTGTGCCATATTTTGTACTCGCACTGTTTTATAAAGTGCCATGGGGGGGTTGTGTAGTGCCTTTATTTTTCCATCACACCTTTGTCCGATGAGTATCCCCACATGATGACAGTGGATCCATATAATTCCACCCTCATGCATGTGTGCTTTGTTTTGCACACCACTTTTTCAGTTGCAGGTGCTTTCTTAGGCACTTTCAGATGTTGTTTCTTCTCTTTCATGCACTATAGGGTGTTACACAAAAATTTCAGTGATCTATCAAGCTCTCCCAGTTCAGCATTAAGGGGCGGTATTATACTGTTCATGCTAATTCTTCCTTGGTTTCACCTTGGAAGGGATCTTCCATTCTTAGTTGATTAGTCTTTTTCAGACTATTGGTACTTGTGCCATTTGTATCTTCACTCTAGGTGTTTGCCTTTGTTTGCCATCTGATTTGAGTAGTGTCGATTGGGGCACTCATGAAGATTATTGTCTTCTTGATCCTAATCATCCTATCTTCAGCGGAGGTTCTTCAGCACCATAGCAGTCATCTTTCAACAGTTGTTTACAGCTTCTTCTACTTCAGTGGTGTTCTTCTTGGCTTTCTGCATCTCTTTCTAGAGTAGAGATTTTCCCATGAGGTTTTCTCTATTTCTCCACTTTACAGAGATTTGGTTGTATTTGGGTACCTGATCTGGCTTAGTTGTCGGGACCCATGTTTGCCTTCTTGCATTGTAGTTACCTTTGTTTTCTTGCATTTTTTTGTAGCTGCATTGTTGCTCATCTTAAGGGGGATGTTAGAGTAAAGGTTTTAAGTTAATTGTGTTGATTAAATTACCTTTATTCCCTTCTTAAGATTTCATATTAGTTTGCATAAAGTGACATTTAATAATTATATTAATTATTAAGTGTTTTCCTATTAGGGCTTCTTTTAGGGTTTTTCCTATAAGGGTTTCTTTAGGGTTTGCATGATCTCCTTTTATAAGGATTGATCCCTTTGTATATTTCACAACACAACAAAATCATATCATTGAATTCCCTTTTGTTCTGATAATATAATTTCTCCATTTTTCAGAGCATCAAACCCTTGTTTTTTTTCTCCATCTATTCTCTTCCTTGTGACAGATATCCATTTGCATGTAGGTGATCTTAGAGTCTGAAGTTGGATTTCTCAACTTCTAAAGATAGCATGCAGTGGCTATAGCCTTAGCATAGAACTTCAGTTCAATACTAGCACCACTCAGCATACTCATTTCCCTCTCAATCAACATTTTGTTCATCCCCTTCGCAACTCCATTTTTCTATGGAGTGTAGGGAGTTATTTTATGTCTCTTAATCATGCGATCCTTATAGAACTTATTGAAATCTACAAAACAAAACTCACCATTTTTATCCATTCTCAAACACTTTATTTTTCTACCAATTTGATTTTCTACCAAAGTTTTGAACTCCTTAAATCGAATGAATACTTCAATTTTAATTCTAATAAAATACTCAAATGTCCTTCTCAAATAACCATCTATGAATAAGAAAAATAAACAGATTTCAATAATGAAGGAACATTAGCTGGACCAAACACACCAGCATGAATATAATCTAGAATTCTAGAAGATTTATGAGAACTAGAATTAAAATAAATATGGTGTTGTTCTCCATATATACAATGTTAGCAAAAATCGAACTCGAGAATACAATCATCAAGCCCTTCAACCAAGCTTTTATTTTTCAAGGCTTTTAAGCCTTTTTCACCAATGTGGTCGAAACTTTCATGCCACAACATTGTTTTCTCTATTGGGAGTTTCATCTCCAAATATTTTTCACCCTCAAGAGCAACACCTCCTTTCTCTACGTGATCATATTTACTTGAATTTTTAGAAGCACTATTACACTATATTGCACATGCATCTAGCTTATATAGAGTGTTAATTCATGCATGCTTATCAAACTCCATAGATCCTCTAGTCATTCTACAAACATCATTCAAGAAAAATACTTGCACACCAACATCATTAAGTTTACTTACATAAAGTAAATTTCAAGCTAGACCTAGTATATGCATCACATCATCGATTCCCTATATCCTTCCATCAGGAAATTGAATCCTGACTCTTCCATGACCAACAATCTCTAGATGAGAATAATCACCTAGATACACCTTTCCACCAGAATACTCTTCGTATTTTGAGAACCAACCTCTATGAGAATTCATGTGAATTGGTTCACTTGATTCAATCATCCAAACATATTTTGATGCATGAATCACCAAGGTTGCTATGAAGGCATCTGCATCGCTCCGAGAAGATTCATTTTCAGAAGAATTATGGTTTTTCTTTTTCTTCTTCTTCTCTTTTTTGAAGTCTTTCTGAATATGTCTAGATTTCCCACAATTCTATAATTTCACCTTGTAATTATTACAAGGATACTTTGATCTCCCCTCTGACTTGGATTTATAATTATTATATTTTTTCTTGCCTTTCTCCTTTGATCTACCTCAAACAACAAGAGCTTCCTTGGCCATCTCAAAATATTTCCTTTATATTTCTTCTAACAATAGCGAAGCAACCACATCTTCCATCTTGAAAGTGGTTTTTGTACTCCCAATAGCCATTACTAGGTGATCCCATGTGTTAGGAAAAGAACTGAATAGGATCATGCAATGATCCTTGTCATCTATTTTTACACCCACAGACACCAACTAAGAAACATTCATATTAAATTCATTCAAATGATCTATAACAGACACTCTTTCCTCCATCTTCAAAGAATGCAACTTCTTCCTCATAAATAACTTATTTAACAGAGATTTCCCCTAATAAATTTCACCAAGCTTCTTCCACAAAAAAAAGTATCTTCTCTTTATGGGTGTTTAAGATAATTGAATCATCCAAGCACAGTCTGATCACACCCTTTTCTTTCTCATCCATTACATCCCAATAATTTTGTGAGGGTTTTTATGTGTTAGAGGACACTACATCCCATAACTCTCAGTCTACAAGCAATTTTTCCATTTTGAGTTTCCACAACTCAAAATTTCTAGCATTGAACTTCTCAATCTCTATTCTTTTGGATGTGCTCGCCATGTTAAATATGTAATAAGTTGTAAACTAGATTTCTCTACAAAATTCCCACTGAACAAGATACTTAAAAAAAACCCATCTTACCTACAAGGACAACAAAGCTAGCCAAGATCTGATACCACATCAAAGGAAAGTAGAGTGTGGAATACACCTTCCTAATGCTAATCTTTAGGAGAGAGAAGCAAATAAACTATTTAAATATTTGCAATTACAGTTCACTTAAGATGCACATATTAAAAACATGAATAGACAATAAAACATCAACATAGGATTTATGTCAAAAAACCCTTATAGGAAAAAACCCATACACCAAAGCAGAGATCTCTTGTATTATAGTAAAATGAATATTACATACAAGTTACAGGGTAAGTGCAAAAAGATGGGTCACAATTTTGTGGCCAACTTTTTAAAAAAGTTTTGAAAGCTCATAATGCTAGCACGTTATAACGCGCTCATGTTATATTGAGCTCGCATTATGGCTTGGTGTGTTGAGTCTAAGGCTCAGCCACAACAACCTCATAATGTGAGTGCATTATAACATGAGTGTGTTATAATGTGCTCGTGTTTTGACCTATTAAAAGCAAAAAAAATAGAAATCAAAATTATTCTTGCTTTCAACTATGTTTTCTTGCTGCCCATGGCCAAAACCCCCATATTTTGTGCTCACATTCTAGGAGGATGTATTTTGGAAAATTCTTCATCAAAAGTTGTCGATTCATCACCAGGATGCCAGCATGTCGACAGGGAGATTTGAGAGGTAAGGATTGTTTCTTTTTTTAATTCGTTAGTTTTAGGTATTTTTGTTTTGTTTTTTTAATTTGTAGGAGATGATAATCAACCTGCAAACCCTCCTCAAAATCCTGAACAAGCATAGCAACAACAAGAGGAACAAAATCCTCAACAAATAAAGCAAGAAAAACAACAACAAAATCCTCAAATTAATCAACCACAACCTCAATCTCCTCCACCAATCCCTCAACATCCTCCTAGCACTCATCAAAACTTAATGAGTGAAATTGAGAACAATAAAAAACAACTTGAGGATTTAATCAAGAGGTTGAACAATCCAAACGGTTCAATCATAGAAAGAATGACCCTGGCAACTTCATTGAAAGAAATGTTAAAACATGTAGATTCAATTACTAAATAATTAACTGCTTGGCAAGATAGGAGGTAGGCGGCCAGGGCTTATTACAAATATAAATTAACATATAAAGTAGTAAAAGATTTAAAATTATGAAAGGTTGATTTGTGCTCATTATTTACTAACCCACGCACAAATGCAAATCTTAGCCTTAATGTGAAGAGGTTTTCTATTCATTGGTGCCACCACCAATAGATTAGGAACTTTTTCTGGGATAGGTGGTAATTGGTTTTGATTTTCTACCATGCAACAATTGTGAAGTCTCCTATTATTTCCTTAGGAAACTATATTGTGATTTCATCTTGAACAAAATCCTAAATTATTTTGATATGAGGGAATTCCAAGGGAGAGGTGGGGGGTCAGCATAGGATAGACCCAATGCATAGTCAGATCCTACATGGCAAGGGAGATGACCTCTCGCAAGGCCGCCTCATGAGCACATTGTTATCCCTTCCATTGCGAAGGAGAATACCGATGTAGAGACTTTGTAAGCCATCAACTCTTTGACCCAGAGTGTCATCCAGCATGTTATCCCTATACTACAGTGCCATCTAGGGGAGTCTTTGAGTGGTGGGCTTTGATACCATTTGTGTCAATCTTGCGGGGTGACTTGTTCATATGAACCCATTGACACTCAAGAGGCTGGTACGCAAGATCCATCTGCAGCTATGGAGATGGAAAGGGCAGCTGAAATTTTGCATGAGGCCTATGGAATTGATACTCAGGTAAAAGTTGGCATGTTCATTGAATTTAATTTATTAAATTTCAGTTTTAAAATGCAAGATTAACTAATTTAGTTTTATGATTTTAATAAAATTGCAGGGTCACAATGTTGATACTGGATACACCGACCCTACACCTACTTATTTATCCACTGCACCTATCATTGTGGTATGTAACTAGTAAAAATTATAAATCTATTACATGTTAATAGCATTTTTTTATGAAAGGTATTTTAATATGTGATTTTGGATGTTGAATAGGCTAATATTGGAGGTTTTGCGGGAACACCTCCTAGTGCCAATGGATTTAGTCAAACCTTCATGCAAGTAATAGAATAAAGAGTTTAACTAATGAATTATACTTAATAGATTTGTATACATAGTTTATATTCATATCATTGATTGCATTGCATTGCACATCTTTCAAACTCAAAGAATTACTTCACATTTCATAACTAATAACTAGATGTTGATAGATGAAAATATTTCAACTACAATATAGTTATTTAGAAATTCAACATAATAAGTGATGCATTTACTTCACATAGCATAAGTAATAAGTAAGAGCAACTTCCAGTTGCATTTTCTTGTCATGACATTCCATAAGACCAATTTTTATTGAGGCGTATTTTCAAACAGTTCACTACCTTATCTATGTTATGGATGCTTGGAAGGAATATATGAAAGAATAATAGTAAACAATAGCATAAAAAAGGCAACGAGTTGTTTGAAAAAAATCCTCAAAGAAATACGGTCTCATGGTGATGTCCATCACCATGAGACCCAATTTCTTTGAGGCATTTTTTTTAAAAACTCACTGCCTTTTCTATGCTACCACATGTTCCATACATGTCTACCAAATAATTTTATGAAACAGTTCATTTCCTCCCATCTATGGCTAAAATCTTAAAAAAGGTTCTTTCCAAAAAACTATGGATGCTTGGAAAAAATCTATCAAAGCATAATAGTAAGCAATAGCATAGACAAGGCAGTGAATAGTTTGAAAAAATTACTCAAAGAAATGCAGTCTCATGGTGATGGAATGTCGTTCCATCACCATGAGACCACATTTCTTTGAGGCATTTCTTCAAAGAGCTCACCACCTTTTCTATGATACCACATTTTCCGTACATGTGTACCAAAGCATTTTATCAAACTACTCACTTCCTTGTTGCTATGGCTAAAAGCCTAAAATAGGTGCTTTCCAACAAACTATGGATGGTTGGAAAAAATTCTATCAAAGCATAATAGTAAGAAATAATACCATAGAGAAGGAAATGAACTATTTTTAAAAATGCCTAAAATAAATGCAGTCTTATGGTGATGAAATTCCATGACGTGCATTTGTTTGTAATGGCATTTCATCACCATGAGACCCCATTTCTTTGAGGTATTTTTTCAAACAATTCACTGCCTTCTCTATGCCACAATAGTTATCGTACATTTCTATGAAATAATTTTATCAAATGGTTCACCGGCTTGCTACTATAGGTAAAAGCCTAAAAATATGTGATTTCAAACAAGATATGGATAGGGAAAATAGTAAGCATGATAGTCATACATATGTAGCTTAATAAGTACTCAAAATTTTGTTCATTATCTCATAAATTATAAGTCATGACATGGTTCGCTATTGTATTTTTCATGATTCAATAACTTATTGTTTTATTTTCAATTGTTGCAAGCGAAAACACCTCCAAATATTCATAGGGAAATGGAGATCGATGTTTCATCTGCTATAGAATCCTCAATGGCTTTGACAGGGGAGATATGAGGACAATTACTAAATTTCAATTTATATTTGTTGTTCTAGATATTAGTTAGTCAAAAATCAAACAATTATTGATTTGTAGTTTAATTTCTATTTGGATGGTTTATACAGGGCTTCAGCATGCCTCAGCATTGGCATTTGAATTTTTCCCTTGTGGAGAG
Organism: Sequoiadendron giganteum; assembly: GCA_007115665.2. Classification (NCBI taxonomy): domain Eukaryota; kingdom Viridiplantae; phylum Streptophyta; class Pinopsida; order Cupressales; family Cupressaceae; genus Sequoiadendron; species Sequoiadendron giganteum. The sequence continues at coordinate 22,150,073 of CM021108.1, read as the reverse complement.
TGATCATCAGGTGGCAGTAAGTGATTATTTTGTTAAATATATCATTTTTTAAATTTAATCTCTATATATTAATGTCTTTACTTATTGTAACAAATAAGGCTTGACCAAGAACTAAACCTTATGAGGAGCACCAGGAGCACTCCTCGACCATAGCATAAATGAGTGATAGACGTATCACCATCCGATCAACAAACAAATGGAAAGAGTTTATTTCGAGGGGATGGAGAGCAATGACTTATGATTCCAGAGCCCTTTGTTGTATGCCTATATGGAATTTTTGTACATATTTTGTATTGGACATATTTGACATTGTATGCCTATATGGAATTCTCGTAAGCCTATATGGCTATTTTGTACCTATATTTTATACTTATATCGACATATTTTGATGTATGCCTACATGGATATTTGGTTAGTACAGTTTTTTTTATTGATCGTATCCATATTTGCATTATAAATCCATGGTTCAATAGATATGAGTTACGTGTATTCAAGTGTATACTTTACAAGTTATGTGTATACTTTGTGACTTACGTGTATTCTAATCTATACTTTGCAAATTACATTTTTTCATGTGTATACCTTGTATTCATGCATATACTTTGTATTAATTTACGTATACTATGTATTCGTGTGTATACTTCAAGTCTTATGTGTTTTTGAGTACTTGTGCTTCCCTTATTCACATGTACATGCTTGAATTATTCACATGTATACTTATTAATTGGTTAGCCCTTGCATTGATAATTTGTGTCCATGATTTTTCTTGAATATTAATTGATTTATGCTAAACAACTTTATTAGTTGATGCTAAACAACTTCAATATTTCCACGAATACTAGTAGAGTTACAAATTCCAAAATTTCACAAATTTAAAAGAAAAGATTAACTGTAAATAAATGCACTAATTCTTAACTTGATAATTGATTAAGAATGAGTATAAAATATATCAACATATGAGCCTTCTAGAATGGCAACTGCCAACTAGAAAATAGGCAAAGCATTCCCATTACTTTGAAATTAATAATCCACCCAAAATTACAATGGGAGAGAAGTGATGTAGAGCAAGGAGGCCTTCAATCACCAATCATAAATTTAATTTATTTCAACAAGCCTTCAATATCCAAAACCCTAAGTAGGGTGATTCCCTTCACAACTTCATTGTTTTCCTTGTACGTCTGCAGACCTAGTTTCTTGGACCTATCTCACAACTCCACTCTCAAACCCATTAACCAATTATATACTTAGACACCCTTTAAATTATACCAAAACATGTCTCAAAATCTCATATAACTCGTGTGAAACAAATCCCTCAAACTAATGCTTCTATGTTGTCCCCTTAAGCCAAATAGACCTAATTTACAAAGCAACTCTCCTCTAAACAATCTTCCAACCCAAAATACCTATGGAAAATCATTTACCAGTCTATAAAACAACAAAATCTATAACTTTTAGCGAGTGAACCGCTCACTAAGTCCTCTTTATACAAAACCCTCATTTTTAGTAAGTTACAAAAGGGTTTATTGAAAATCCCACTTCCCAACTTCTTTATACTTCACCAATGCATCAAAAATGCTTCAAATATCCTATGCATGCTTAATCTATCACCAAAAAAATTTGCCCCAAGATTTTTCCTCACCTACCCACCTTTAACCATCAAAGTTCACTCAAAACATTCAAATTTGAAAACTAAGGCATCATGCCCAAATGACCTATCCTGATCCAAAAACCATTCAATCAACTAAATCCTACCATATTGGGCCCATTCTACTTAGCTACAAGAGTTATATTCAGTGGAATGGGCCATAATCACATTTTTATGTCTTCAAAACCTAAAAATTGGAGTTTTAGGCCTGCCTACAGGGAAAACTCAATAAGATTCTACAACCCCAATGGGAACACCTCAAAATTTGTGAAAAAGATATATAGGAAATTGAAACAAAAATTCAAATCAATTTGGAGTCACCATCAGGTTGTGCAAGCCGTGCAACGAATTGCAAAAGGAAAGTTGCACCACTTTGCAACTTTACACTGCTTGAATTTGACACTTTTTCCATCAAGTGAAAATTAGACCCACGGTAAAATGACTTTGAGATAACAAAAAAATAAGGTTATTATAGAGGGGCCCAACATGATCCCATGGGCTCAGACAAAGATTTCATAAGAATCACAGTTTTTGAGTAATAGTCTGTCAAATATTGCATCCATTTTGCACTTTGGACCCTTAAGGGATCGATACGGTTGAACGTAGCTCAGAGAGATTTTGCATGTTTGGGTGTGAAAGAGGACCATGTATAGTGTAAAAATACATATTTGGACACGTTGGAACACTCTGTTTGGTCACACGAGCTGCGGAATGAAAGTCACACCACTTTGCAACTTTCAACTACTTGCATTTGATAACTTTTTCCCCAAGTGAAAATTTTCCACCACGGGAAAATGCCTTTGAGATAGCGAGAACCGAGAGAGGTTATTGTAGAGGGGTCCAACATGATCCCATGGGATCAGATGATAATTTTCTAAGCATCACAGTATCCGATTAACACCATGTTGAATTTTGCATCCATTTTACACTTTGGACCCTTAAGGGATTGATCTGGTTGAACATAGCTCAGAGTGATTCCGTGTGTTTGGGTGTGAAAGAGAACCATTCCTAGTGTAAAAATACATATTCAAATGTGTTGAAACACTCCATTTGGTCACATGAGTTGCAGAAAAAAGTTGCACCACTTTGCAACTTTCAACTACTTGCATTTGACAACTTTTTTCCCACGTGAAAATTCACCACCACGAGAAAATGCCTCTGAGATATCAAAAAATGAGAGAGGTTATTGTAGAGGGGACCAATTCAATCCCTTAGGATTAGATGATAATTTTATAAGCATCACGGTATCTGAGTAACACCATGTTAAAGTTTGCAGTCATTTTGCACTTTGAACTCTTGAGGGATCGATTTGAGTGAATGTAGCTCGGAGCGATTCCTCGTGTTTGGGTGAAAAAGAGGACCATTACTAGCATAAAAATACCTATTTTTATGTGTTGGAACAATCCATTTGGTCACATAAGTTGTAGAACAAAAGTTGCACCACTTTGCAACTTTCAACTACTTGCATTTGACAACTTTTTCCCCAAGTAAAAAATTTCCACCATGGGAAAATGCCTCTGAGATAGAAAAAACCAAGAGAGGTTATTGTAGAGGGTCCCAACACAATCCCATAGAATTAGATGAGAATTTTCTAAGCATCGTGGTATCTGAGTAACACCATGCTAAATTTTGCGGCCATTTTGCACTTTGGACCCTTAAGGGATCGATTCATTTGAACGTAGCTCGTAGTGATTCTGTGTGTTTGGGTGTGAAAGAGAAACATTCCTAGAATAAACATACATATTCATACATTTTGGAACACTTTGTTTGGTTACACGAGTTGTAGAACAAAATTTGCACCACTTTGCAACTTTATATTCCTTGCAATTATCACTTTTTCTATCAATTCAAAATTGAACACCACGGAAAAATGAGTTTGAGATAACAAAAACTGAGAGAGGTTATTGTAGAGGTTCCCTACATGATCCCTATGGCTCAGACAAAATTCTCGTAACCAACATGGTATCCAGGTAATAGGTCGTCGAAGATTTTTTCTCTTTTGCAATTTGGACTGTTAAGGGATTACATTGCTTGAATTACAAATGTTTGAGGGAAAAAATAAATTTTGATGTAGAGCAGGGAGGAAATCAACCTACAATCACAATTCAAGCCTTTAAAAACAACTTTTCAACCCTTTTAAACCTATCTCTCCAACCCTTCACAAATTCACTCAAATTTCCTTGTAGGTCTGCAGACCTATTTTCTGGACCAAAACTCTCATATCCAATCTCAATCCCACTAACCAATTGTATGTTTAGACACCCTTCAATATCTTACAAATCATATCTCAAAAACAACATAGGTCACTTTGGACCAACTTCTCCAAAATCATGCAATTATGTTGTCCTAGACCTCAATTAGGTCACTTTAGAAAAGCATCACCCACTCATACGCCTTTTCAACCCAAAATCTTAATGTACAATCACTTACCAATCTACAAAACCTCCAAATCTATAAATTTTGATCAAATAATCATTTCCTATGACACCAAAATATGAAACCCTCACTTTATGCCATTCCAAAGGGGTTTATTGAAAAACATTGTTCCAGGCTTCTACATAGCCAACCAAGGCCTCAAACACCTTTAGTTATTTTTGCACATGCTTGAAGGTTCATCAAAAATTTCTGCCCTCAAGATTGTCTATGACTTCCCTCCTCTAACCATCAAATTTCACTCAAAATACATAGTTTGACAATTAAGGCATCATGCACAGGCACTCAACCAGCCTTCCCTGCCCTTCCAAAGCTTCAAACACTTCAATATATGTCTGTTCATGCCAAATCAATCATCTCCCAATGTTGTCTAATACAATTTCACCAAAACCCAACATTGAAACTCCATTTTTAAGCCAAAATTCACCCAATTTCCTTTAGGACAGCAACCAAAAACACTCCTAAACATTTTCCCTACTCCTAAATATTATTCCTACATCTAATCCTACCATTTTGGACTCATTCTACGGAGCCACAGAGAGAAACAATAGGTGGAATGAGTCATTTATTCATTTTTGATCTTCAAACCCTTATGGTTGGTTGTATAGACCCGCAGTTAGTAATTTGACAATAAAATTCTTAAAACTCAATTAATTTCCTTCACTCCAAAGCCAAAACATAGCTAACACCTAGTGCAAGGGCACCAACCAAAATTTTGAAATTTAGGTGTTGAAGTCTTGTTTTGAGTTAAATAAGGTCATATAGACCATTTTCATGATGTAATAAGCCTATTTTGATGGTCATTAGATGATTATAAGGTTTTATGAGTCCATTAGGTTAGGAATAGGATAGATGTTGATTCTTGGAGCAGGGGAGATTGTTTTGGAGTCATGCCATGTAACCGTGGTAGTGAAAATAAGCGATGTTGAGTGAAATTTAATGGTTTTAGGGTGAGAATGGATGAAATCCATTGGAGCAGTTATTTGTGAGAATCTTTTAAGCATTTACAGACATCCTATGGTTTTTTTTGGGTGTTTTTTGTGAGAGTTAAGTGTGGGAAGAGTGATTTTGAATAAAGCTCCTTGGAAAACCTAGTCTTGAAGGTTTGAAAGTGAGAGTTTAGTGGATTGGTAGCTTGGTGCAAATTCAGAGCTCTAAAAATTATGGAATCTTGTGTTTAGTAGCCCAACTAAATACTGTCCTTTGACTTTGAATGAATTGTAGCTATTTGGGAAGGTGTCTCTTTGCAAAAGAGTCTTAATTGGCCTAGTTGCCCCTACGATAAAGTGAGATTTTGAGGGGTTCCTTTAAAAGGAGTCCATAGTAATCTTGATATATGTTTATTATTACATAAAAGGGTATCTAAATCCATTGGTACAGTCTGGAGAAGCCATCCAGATCTATAGATATGTTTGACAATCCCTTGGGAGAGGGTTACTAGCTTGTGAAGGTTTGGAGTGGGTTTGTGGCTAAGTATGGTTATTTGAGGTTTGAGATTTTTTTAGTTGATATTGTATGAGAATTTTAATCTTGTTATATGCCTCTTTGAATTCATGTGAAGGTCTGAGAACCTTAGTGTGTATTGGAGCCATTGGTGACTTACACCATTGTTGAGTTTTGTGAGTGTTTTAGAGAACCAGTCAAGAAGTCAAGTTTATGATCTTGGTACTAATCTATTTGATTGTGCATGTGGCCCACCTAGCTCTGCGTCAACACCTATCTCTACCAATTGAAAAATATTTTAGGACATAATACTTATGTACTACCAAGTCTAATAGTTTGCCACAAAAAAATTCAATCAAACACACAGACAAGAGAAATCAAGGGATTTGTATTGCTTTTCCTTCACAAAAACCTTCAACAACCTCTTCCTTTGAGTTCCCAACATATTTAAACCTTAACCAACCTACAAAAATAGATCTAACTGCCCAATACCCATGACCGTTGGGCTTCTTCAAGTTTACATTTTTTTGCACTTTTTTCACATTAACAACTTTTTATTTTTTGCAAGTTTACATCGTTTTGAAAAATATGAAACATGAACTCCAAAATGACCCCAAAACCAACTAACATGACTTATTACATCATAATTTTTTTTAATATGACCTTATTCAATTGACAAAACACAAAACTAACCTAAGACTTCCATGAACCAAATTTTCTCAATAACTTTGGTGCTTTGCACCAAATTTCAATATTTGAATAAATCTCATTAAAATTCCTTAGGTACTTCATTCTCACATATCTTTTACAATGTCACTAATACATTCAATATTCTCTTATAATTTCTACATCATAGGTTCTCATCATGAGGTTAACTTCAAATGAGTTACTTGAGATTCCCTTGCTAAGATTCACATGCAATCCCATAATGGCTTCAAATCAGAATTTAGATTTGTCAAGATCATCAAAATAAGGATGTTGCATTGCTTTTTTGGCTGAGATTCTATTCGATGGCTCACATATCAGCATTTTCTACAAGGAGAGGCCAATCAATTTTTAGTAGTTTACTTAAAAATATGCAAAGGAAATGAAGAAAAATAAATAGCATCCAACATAGAAATGAAATAAAAATAGATGGAAGGCACTTATAGACAACAAATCCACACCTTTTGGTTCCAGCTCGGGAACAACAAGGCATAGATCTTGATGCTTCCATTAAGGATAGGCATGCACTAGTCTCTCAACTTACTCACTCCTGGTCATACATCTTCATTGGGAGTTCCAAGATACCTAATGCACACAACACCTCTCATGAATAGAATAACTTGAAATTTGAGATGCTCTTATAATGTCTACATCATAGGTTCTCATGATAAGGTTAACTTCAAATGAATCTTCAAATTCCCTCACCAATCTCTGCATGCACATTTTTAATGGCTTAAAATAATAATTGAGATTTGTCAAGATCATCGAAATAAGGATGTTGCATTGCTTGTTTGGCTGAGATTCTTTTGGATGGCTCATTAATCTACATTTTTTCTGCAAGGGGACACCAATCAATTTTTATCAAGTTACTTACAAATAGGAAAAGTAAAAGAAGATGATAGCATTGGCATCAAACAAATTAATGTGCATACAAGTATAAATTAATAAGAACTAATGTACATACTTACAAATTAATCCAATGAACCATTTGGATCTGCTCTACTCTTTATTATGTCAATTATTGCCTCATGGTCGGACTCACGGACCTTCCACAAGGTCTTGTTCAAAGGTATACCCCCATATTTTGTCAAATTAACATCGGATGCCACAACAAGGTTCAAGTAATGAAGAATCTTATGATACATGAAAGAGTCCTGAAACAACAAATATTTAACACTCTTATGTGGGTACCTTCTAAGCCACATTCCAGTAACAACAACTGAGCCTGTAGGGTATTGGATGTCTTCTCCATCTATAACTAGGGCCTCCAATTTATTTTTGGCCTCAACACAATGATACAAGTAATATTTTGTTCCCTCTTTGTTGTCTTCATCTGCAATAACTATATAAATATGCCCTGTACTGATATGTGCAATAAATCTCTTGAAATTAGTCAACAAATTATGAATATAAGGAAAATTAAGATAACAATAAGAATTTCAAAAACTAAGCAAGTAGATATATTACCTGGTTGAACTAGATCTGATACATGGTCAAATTCGAATGATGATTCCATATGTGTTAGTTCCAATGCCTTCGAAGGGTGATACATGTAAAGTGGGCTAAGATAACTTGTCAACCATCTGTCAACCCACTCCCCTGACTCATAATCATTCCAAGTGTGCATTGTACATGAAGAACAAAAGCATGCCATCTTCCATGTATTGATACTCCATGAACCTACATCTAAGCTAAGGAAAGAGTGTAGCTCACTTGATCTTGTTAGTGTGCAACAATCCTCATATGGTGCAATGTTAGTATCATCCATCAACCAAAACAATCTATGAATTGAATACATACCTCCATTACTTGGACCCATCAAAGCATTCCACCACTCGACGATTTATCTTGCATTTGTCAACTTTGCACTGTCTTTATACTTTAACTCTTCTCATGCTAATTCTATTTTCATGCATGCTCCTGCACCATCATGCTCCCCCTTTCCATGTCCAACCTCACAACAATTCCACATATGTTGAACACATGTAATGACATGCATCTTGCTCAACTAGTAGAACATGTGCGAGTTCTTGAACTGTGTTGCCCAGTTATTTGACCATATTATATTCCAACTGTATTTTATGCCCCTTTTAGCCAAATCATTATAGAACATCTAGAATCATCCTTGCACAAACTCTAGAGAATGTGTGTGATCATCACTAATATAAATGGTTGTGTTGTCTTAGCGGAGTAGTGCTAGGTTTAGTCATTCCTTCCAAAGGAGTCTATGGAGGGCTTAACATATGTTTAGGTTCTTGAAAAAGGGTATCCAAAAAGGTTAATACAGTCTTGACTGGTGATCAAGATCAAAATATATGAGTGACTTTCCTATAAGGAAGGAATACAAGCTTGTAGGTGGTTATGGAGTGGAGTTGATACAAATGGATTTTCCTAGTAGTTTGAGTGGTCAAGTTGTGTTTGATTTTTATTTTTAATCTTGTTAGATGCCTTATAAGATTCATGAAAAATTTCTAAACCATTAGTGTGGATTTGAGTCCTTGGAAGCCTACTCCTTTGATGAGGCTTTGAGAGAGTGTTTGGAAGTCTGTCAAGAACTAATCTCTAAATGTTTGTTCAAGTTTATTGTGGATCCCTACAAGCTTTGCATCAGCAGTGTAGTGCTAGTTTTAGTTGTTTATTCCAAATGAGTCTATAGTGGTTTTTACATATGTTTTAGATCTTGGAAAAGGGTATCCAAAAAGGCTCTGACAATCTTGACTGGTGAACTGAGTCAAAAGATATGAGTGATAGTCCCTTGTGGAAGGACTACTAGCTTGTAGGTGGTTTGGAGTAGTGTTGCTACAAAATGGTGTTTCCCAATAGTTTGAGTGGTCAGGTTGTGTATGGTTTATTGTCTTAATATTTTTAGATGCCTTATAAGATTCATCCAAAGACCTTAAACCCTTGGTGTGGATTGGAGACCTTGGAATCCTATTCCTTTGATGAGACTTTGTGAGTGTGTTAGGGAGTTAATCAAGCCCTAGTCTTTAATTATTGTCAATTTTTTTGTGTATCCATTGATCCTCTGCATAAATTTCCATGCTAGAAATGGTGCCTACAAGTTAGGGTTTTGTAAAATAACAGTGGTAAAGGCTTGGAGGTGGTTTGGTTACAATGTGTAGATATTTACTTGAACTAAGTCCAATAAGTTGTGAAACTAGTGATATTGTGTTATGAAAATGTGATATTTCTTTGTTTATGTTAAGATGATGATGGTTAAGAATAATTTGGGCATGGTAAATGGTGCAGGGGTACCATTTAATTTTTTTTTGTTAATTTAAGGTTTTAAGGTCTAGGCTTTAGGATTTTAGGATTTTTGCATAAAATAAGGTCTATGAGACCATTTTCTATTGTAATTGGTCATTTTAGATTAATATTAGGTTTTTAGAAGGTCAATTTTGCAAAAAGGGCAAAATATTGAAAAGTTGTAAAGTTGTCATTAAAAATTGTGAAATTGCCTTGTAAAGGAATACCAACGGTCATAAGCATTCAAAAGTCATTTTTTGGGAGTTGGAAAGTTATTTTGGAGGGAAAAAGCATAGATAAGGTAGAATCCATCGATGTAAGTTTTCTTTTGAAGATTTGGAAGAAGAAACAATTGAAATATTGTTGATTTTATCAGATTTTCTATATTTTTCCCTCTTGTTCAGACCTATATAGCCTCGTACAGTAAATAATTTATCATAAACTTGTTGGATTCATTTTTATCATGAATTAACTTTTTTTTTGAAGAGTTTTGATAGTCTAATATCCCATTTGGAGGGAGTTTGAGTTGTTTTCCCAAACCTGCCTATCTAAAGCAGAGTTAAGGGATGGAGGCCTTAAAATCTCAAATTAGGCCATTCCACCTATTTTCCATTGTTGTATCTTAGTGGAATGGCCAAATAAAATGTGGGGTAGGTGTGTATAATGTTTTTGAATGCAAGGGAGGTCAAATAAGTTGCTTGGCATGTTGCCCTAGAGGGGAAAATTGAGTTATCCAAGTGAAATAGTGAGGTTTTAATATGGAAAAGTGGGAATTATGTTGGGTTAGTGTGATTTCTTGATGAATTGTGTTTTTGTGGGTCAATTTGGTCCTGTTTGAAGTGATTGCAGAGTTGTGAGAGGATTGGAAGCAAGACTTTCAATAAAGCCCTAGATTTTTGCCTAGAAAAAAGGGTTTTGGGGTTTGGTTCTTCGGTGGATGAGTTTCTAACAAGTGTGGAATCCTAGGTTTGGAAACTTGTACATTGCTTCCCATGTGAATTTTTAGTGAAAGGGAAAGTTTAAGATTGAGTCCCTTTGCAAAATAGGCCTAATTTGAGGCCTAGTTGGCATTAGATGCTTGATTTGAGTGAGTTGTGACAAAGCAATCTATCAAGTGTTTGAGATATGTAGAAAGGTGCCCTGATGGGTCTTTGAAATGATTCAAGTTTTGGTCTGAAATAGGGTCATTGAGAAGATTTACCCGATTGAGTTGATTTTCGAAGCTACAAGTAAATTGTGAGAATTGGTTGAGATAGAGTGAATTAGAGATTTTGGAGAACTGATAGTTGTTTTTTTGGTTGATTTTTGTGATAAGTGTGTTGTAGGATCTGCCTTGGTTACATCAGTAAAGTTTTGGAGTCAATATTTGTTGTTTTAGTGCTTTATAGCAATGTGGAAACAAGGTCAAATTGGTGTATTGGTGAGAATGTTTGATGAGTCGAGTGATTTAGAGTTTTCCAATGGTGTTTTTATTTTGAACTAGTCAAGATAATGATGTTCAAGTTGTTTTTAGGGTTTGTGGTGAGTTGGTAACCTGATTTGGTAATTTGGTGCCTTTTAGAAAAATGAAACAAGTTACAAAGTTGTGGATTTTGGTTGAAAGTTTAAGTGAATCTTGGTTGAAATTTTTGTTGATCTTCTCAGTTTGGGATTAGGGTCATAATTACCCTTGAAGTTTATGGAATTGTGTAGATGCTCTACATCAGAAACCTTTGGAGAGTGGTATGCACATCCACAATAAAGGATTGAGAGATGTTTTTTTACTTCCTTAAAATTTATGTCATATATATGTGTATACAAAATGTGGAAGCATACACAAGGTAAGTCAATTGTTAAATTAAAAAATGACTCAAAGAGATGTGGTTTAAAAATTTAATTGGCAAGTGTATAGAATTGTATAATTTAAAATGTGCATTGACAACCTAAGGTTATAATGGCAAACAAACAATGATAAACATGGAATATGCAAAATAGAAAAAATGAAACCAAGCCATAATAGAATGAAAGAAAATGTGTAAAGACTTCACATACCTAAAAAACCAAAGTTTGAAATGGATGATTTCTACCCAATTATGTAGCTTTTTCTTCTTCTTTCTTCAAACTCCTCAACAATTTGACTTTTTCAAAAGCTTGTTCCCCTCCAAACTTTAATTGTATATCACTTTTGAATGGAATAAAGACTTAAATTGATATTATATGTCTTTCAATGTGAAAAGTCTGCCATTTCAAGAAAAGGTGGTGGAAAGATCATGAAAAAGGTGGTGGAATGTGAAAAACATGCATGCACACTTCACAACATCATCAAAAAGCTACTTTTTGTCGAAGGATGCACAAAACCAAGAGAATATGCAAAATGTGGGCCTTAAGATCATGAGTATATTGATTTTTTTTACCATTTCTTAGAGAAAGCCAAAATGCGCTCGTGTTATAATGCGAGCACATTATTTATTGCTAAAAATGGTCACATCTCTACTTCTTCAAAACATGTCCACATTATGAGAAAGCTGGTTTTTTTATAGATTTATTTTCTCTATCTTTGTCTATACCCTTTATACCCTAATTCTATCTCTATTCCCTCTATCCTCTACCCTCTATCTCTCTCCCACTCCCTTTCTCTCTCTCTCTCTCTCAACTCTCTCCTTCTTAACCCCTCTCCCTCTCTCAACTCTCTTGCATTCACTCACTCCTTATGTCTCTCTCCCCTCTACCCTCAGCCCTTATACCCTCTATCCTCTACCCTCAACCCTTATACCCTCTATCCTCTACCCTCAACCCTTAAACCCTAATTCTATCTATCTCCCCTCTACCCTCAACCCTTATACCCTCAACCCCTGTACCCTAATTCTATCTCTCTCCCCTCTACCCTTAACCCTTATACCTTATATCCTCTGCCCTCAACTCCTAAACCCTAATTATATCTCTCTCCCATATCTCCTCTACCCTTTATCTCTCTCCCACTCCCTATGTCACTCTCTCTCTCTCGAGTTTGTCCCTCCTACCCCCTCTCCCTCTCTCAACTCTCTCTCTCATTCACTCACTCCTTTTGTCTATCCTCTACCCTCTATCTCTCTCCCACTCCCTCCCTCTCTCTCTCAAGTCTCTCTCACTCACTCATTTTGTCTCTCTCCCCTCTACCCTCTACCCTTAACCCTTATACCCTTTACCCTCTACCCCCAACCCTTAAACCCTAATTTTATCTCTCTCCCCTCTACCCTCTACCCTTAACCCGTATACCCTCTATCATCTACCCTTTATCACTCTCCCACTCCCTATGTCTCTCTCTCTCTCAAGTCTCTCCCTCCTACCCCCTCTCCCTCTCTCAACTATCTCTCTCTCACTTAGTAACTCCTTCTATCCCTCTCAAGTTTGGTTGCCAATTTCACTGAATTCGCAAGCTAGTGGGTGAAATTAGCATCCTAGCTTGGCTTGTTTCAAAATAAAAGTCCAAGAAATGGGGTCTCCTTATGATTTACATCACTGGGAGACCCCATTTATTGGACCCATTTTTTAAAACAGGCCACTACATTGTCAATTTCATCGAATTGGCAAGCTAGTGGGTGAAATTGGCATCCTAACTTGTGTGCCAAGAAATGGGGTCTTGGTGATCCCATTTCTTGGACCCAAATGCCAATTTCATAATTGGCAAGCTAGTGGGTGAAATTGGCATCCTAACTTGGCCTGTTTGAAAAAATGGGTCCAAGAAATGGGGTCTTCCGGTGATCCCATTTCTTGGACCCATTTTTTTTCAAACAGGCCACTATATTGCCAATTTCACTGAATTGGCAAGCTAGTGGGTGAAATTGGCATCCTAACTTGGCCTATTTGAAAAAAATGGGTCCAAGAAATGGGACCCATTTTTTCAAACAAGCCACTACATTGCCAATTTCACCGAATTGGCAAGCTAGTGGGTGAAATTGGCATCCTAACTTGGCCTATTTGAAAAAATGGGTCCAAGAAATGATTTACATCACTAGGAGACCCCATTTCTTAGACCCATTTTTTCAAACAGGACAAGTTAGGATGCCAATTTCATTGAATTGGAAAGCTAGTGGTTGAAATTGGCATCCTAACTTGGCCTATTTGAAAAAAATGGGTCCAAGAAATGATTTACATCACTGGGAGACCCCATTTTTTCAAACAGGTCACTACATTGCCAATTTCACCGAATTGGCAAGCTAGTGGGTGAAATTAGCATCCTAACATGGCCTGTTTGAAAAAATGGGTCTAGGAAATGGGGTCTCCCAGTGATTTACATTACTAAGAGAACACATTTCTTGGACCCATTTTTAAAAACAGGCCATGACATTGCCAATTTCACCGAATTGGCAAGCTAGTGGAAGAAATTGGCATCCTAACTTGGCCTATTTAAAAAAATGGGTCCAAGAAATGGGGTCTCATAGTGATTTACATCACTGGGAGACCCCATTTCTTGGACCCATTTTTTTTCAAACAAGCCACTACATTGCCAATTTCACTGAATTGGCAAGCTAGTGGGTGAAATTGGCATCCTAACTTGGCCTATTTAAAAAAATGGGTCCAAGAAATGGGGTCTCCTTAACCCTCAACCCTTAACCCTCTATACCCTCAACCCTATACCCCAATCCCTCAACCCTACAATTTTTCAACCCTATACCCTCAATTCTCAACCCTCTACCTTATACATTGAATCTTCAACCCTCATATATCTTTGTCCCTTTGTCCTCTTCTCTCCTTCTCTATATCTCAGTTCTCCATCCATCTCTCTATCAATTCCTTCCTCCCTCTCTACCCTGATCCCTAAACCCTAATCCCTCAACCATAAAGCCTAAATCCCTCAACCCTTAAACCCTAATCCCTCAACCCATATACCCTCTACCCTAGATACATTGGACCCTCAACCCTAATCCCCCAACTCTATACTCTTAATCCTCTACCCTCAACCTTAAACCTAAACCCTTAAACCCTCTACCCTCTACCCTCTACCCTATAAACCCTCTACCCTATACCCTAATCCCTCAACCCTAATCCCTTAACCCTTAAACCCTTAATTAACCCACTTAGTAAAGTTTCTATCATAATCCCTCAACCCTCTTGACTTTTAATCCCTCAACCCCTATACCCTCTACCCTATACATTGGACCCTCAACCCTAATCCCCCAACCCTATACCCTCAACCCTCTACCCTCAACCTTAAATGCTCAACCCTTAAACCCTTAAACCCTCGACCCTTAAACCCACTACCCTCTACCCTCAATCCTCTACCCTCTACCCTCAATCTTAAACCATCAACCCTTAAACCCTCTACCCTCTACCCTCTACCCTATAAACCCTTAAACACTCAACACTCAACCTTGAACACTAAACCCTCAACCCTTAAACCCTAAACCTTTAAACCCTCTACCCTCAATCCTCTACCCTCTACCCTAATCCCTCAACCCGTAAACCCTTAATTAACCCACTTGGTAAACTCTCTACCCTAATCCATCAACACTCTTGACCCTTAATCCCTCAACCCCTTTTCCCTCTACCCTATGCATTGGACCCTCAACCCTAATCCCCCAACCCTATACCCTCAACCCTCAACTTTAAACCATCTACCTTTAAACCCACTACCCTCTACCCTCAATCCTCTACACTCTACCCTCTACCCTCAACCCTAATTCCTCAACCCTTAAACCCTTAAACCCATGCTTAGAATAATCTCTACCCTAATCCCTCAACCCTCTTGACCCTTAATTCTTGTACCCTTAAACCATAATCCCTCAACCCCTAAACCCTCTACCCTAGATACATTGGACCCTCAACCCTAATCCCCCAACTCTATAATCTCAATCCTCTACCCTCAAACTTAAACCCTCAACCCTTAAACCCTAAAATACTAAACCCTCAATCCTCAACCCTCTACCCTCAACCCTCAACCCTTAAACCCTTAACCCCACTTAGTAAAATCTCTACCCTAATCCCTCAACCCTCTTGACCCTTAATCCCTCAACCCCTATACCCTCTACCATACACAATGGACCCTCACCCCTAATCCCCCAACACTATACCCTCAATCCTCTACTTGTAACCTTAAACCCTCAACCCTTAAACCCTCTACCCTCTACCCTATAAACCCTTAAACATTCAACCCTAAACCCTAAACCTTAAACCCTCAACCCTTCAACCCTAAACCCTTAAACCCTCTACCCTCAACCCTTAAACCCTTAACCCCACTTAGTAAAATCTCTACCCTAATCCCTCAACCCTCTTGACCCTTAATCCCTCTACTCTTAAACCCTAATTCCCCAGCCCCTATACCGTCTATCCCATATACATTGGACCCTCAACCCTAATCCCCCAACTCTATACTCTCAATCCTCTACCCTCAACCTTAAACCCTCAACCCTTAAACCCTCTAACCTCTACCCTCTACCCTATAAACCCTTAAACACTCAACCCTAAACCCTAAACCTTAAACCCTCAACCCTAAACCTTAAACCCTCAACCCTTAAACCCTAAACCTTTAAACCCTCTACCCTCTACCCTAATCCCTCATCCCTTAAACCCTTAAACCCACTTAGTAAACTCTCTACCCTAATCCTTCAACCCTCTTGACCCTTAATCTCTCAACCCTTAAACCCTAATCCGTCAACCCCTATACACTCTACTCTATACATTGGACCCTCAACCCTAATCCTCCAACCCTTTACCCTCAATCATCTACCCTCAACCTTCAACCCTCAACCCTTAAACCATCTACCCTCTACCCTATAAACCCTTAAAAACTCAACCCTAAACCCTCAATCCTCAACCCTCAACCCTCAACCTTTAAACCCTAAACCCTTAAACCCTCTACCCTCTACCCTCTACCCTTAAACCCTTAACCCCACTTAGTAAAATCTCTACCCTAATCCCTCAACCCTCTTGACCCTTAATCCCTTAACCCTTAAACCCTAATCCATCAACACCTATACCCTCTACCATATACATTGGACCCTCAACCCTAATCCCCCAACTCTATACTCTCAATCCTCTACCCTCAACCTTAAACACCCAACCCTTAAAACCTCTACCCTATAAACCCTTAAACACTCAACCCTAAACCCTAAACCCTAAACCCTAAACCCTCAACTCTCAACCCTCAACCCTTAAACCCTTGATTAACCCACTTAGTAAAATCTCTACCCTAATCCCTCAACCCCTATAAGCTCTACCCTATACATTGGACCCTCAACCCTAATCCCCCAACCCTATACCCTCAACCCTCTATCGTCAACCTTAAATCCTCAACCCTTAAACCCTCTACCCTTAAACTTGTTTCCCTCTACCCTTAATCCTCTACCCTCTACCATCAACCCTAATTCCTCAACCCTAAAACCCATTCTCAAAAAATCTCTACCCTAATCCTTCAACCCTCTTCACCCTTAATCTCTCTACCCTTAAACCCTAATCCCTCAACCCCTATAACCTCTACCCTAGATACATTGACCCCTCAACCCTAATCCCCCAACTCTATTCTCACAATCCTCTACCCTCAACCTTAAACTCTCAACCCTTAAACCCTCTACCCTCTACCCTCTACCCTCTACCCTCTACCCTATAAACCCTTAAACACTCAACCCTAAACCTTAAACCCTAAACCCTAAACCCTTAAACCCTCTACCCTCTACCCTCTACCCTCTACCCTCTACCCTCTTCCCTCTTCCCTCTACCCTCTACGCTAATTCCTCAACCCTCTTGACCCTTAATCCCTCAACCCTTAAACCCTAATTTGTCAACCCCTATACCCTCTACCATATACATTGGACCCTCAGCCCTAATCCCCCAACCCTATACCCTTAATCAACTACCCTCAACCCTTAAACCCTCTACCCTCTACCCTATAAACCCTTAAACACTCAACCATAAACCCTAAACGCAAAACCCTCAACCCTTAAAGCCTAACCCCTTAAACCCTCTACCCTCTACCCTCAATCCTCTACCCTCTACCCTAGACCCTAATCCTTGAAACCCTTAAACCCTTAATTAAACCACTTAGTAAACTCTCTACCCTAATCCCTCAACCCTCTTAACCCTTAATCCCTCAACCCCTAAAACCTCTACCTTATACATTGGACCCTCAACCCTCTACCCTCAACCTTAAACCCCTAACCCTCAACCCTTAAACCATATACCCTCTACTCTCAACCCAATACCCTCTACCCTCAACCCCTAAAACCTTAAACCCACTTAGTAAACTCTCTACCCTAATCCCTCAACCCTCTTGACCCTCAACCCTCAACCCTCAACCCTCAACCCTAATCCCTCTACCCTCTACCCTAAACCCTCAACCCCTATACCCTCTACCCTATACATTGGACCCTCAACCCTAATCCCCCAACCCTATACCCTCAATCCTATACCCTCAACCTTAAACCCTCAACCCTTAAAACCCTCTACCCTTAAACCCACTACCCTCTACCCTCAATCCTCTACCCTCTACCCTCAACCCTAATTCCTCAACCATTAAACCCTTAAACATGTGCTTAGAAAAATATCTACCCTAATCCCTCAACCCTCTTGACCCTTAATCCATCTACCCTTAAATCCTAATCCCTCAACCCATATACCATCTACCCTAGATACATTGTACCGTCAACCCTAATCCCCCAACTCTATACTCTAAATCCTCTACCCTCAACCTTAAACCCTCTACCCTAAAAAACCTTAAACACTCAACCCTAAACCCTAAACCCTAAACCCTAAACCCTTAAACCCTAAACCCTTAAACCCTCTACCCTCTACCCTCTACCCTCTACCCTTAAACCCTTAAACCCACTTAGTAAACTCTCTACCCTAATCCCTCAACACTCCTAACCCTTAATCCCTCAACCCCTATACCCTCTACCTTATGCATTGGACCCTCAAACCTATACCCTAAATCCTCTACCCTCAACCTTAAACCCTCAACCCTCAACCCTTAAACCCTCTACCCTCTACCCTATAAATTAAACCCTATACATTAAACCCCAAACCCTCAATTCTCAACCATCAACCCTTAATCCCTTAATCCTCAACCCTCAAACCCTAAACCCTCAACCTTGATACCCTCTACCCTATACATTGTATTCTCAACCCCAATCCTTCAACCATATGTACCCTCAAATCTAATCCCTCAACCGAATACCCTAATCCCTCAACCCTATAGGTCATCAACCCTATACCCTCTATTCTCAACCCTCTACCCTATACATTGGATCCTCAACCCTCATATATTTATCTCCCTCCCTCCTCTTCTCCCCTTTTCTCTATCTCACATCTCCCTCCATCTCTCTATCCTATTGGCATATGGCTTCTATTGTTTTCATTGATGGAAACCTAAATTTATTCATCTGGTCCATGATCTAGTATCAATTCATACCGGCAGAACAAAATGAAGAATAGGGCATCCGGTTAAACCTAAGTTTGTCGATTAATATGCATTATCTTCTTATCAGTTCATGTTGTGCATCTTAGGGAAGATAGTTGGGTATTCAGAACACCTTATTCTAGAGTTTTATGGCTACGCATTCATTGGTGTACGATCTAGGAGATCTAGTGCTATAATTTTCTAATTATTTGTGCTAGAAGGCTGCCTTGGAAAAATTATTCGTTGTGGATGTTTAAGAAGTAACTTGTTAAATTTTTCTATGTTCAAATATGTTTATTTGGTTCCTCACTATGCTTTGACTAACTATGGGTGGTGCACATAAAGAATTAGTGGTGGATTTAGCCGACACTTGAAAAGTATTTTATGTCTTATGTAAACCAACATATGAATAATCAAATATTTGATAGCACATATATATATGAGATTGGTAGTATCATTTTGAGAGAGAGAATGTGTAGTATGCAAATTATATGAGTGTGTGGTGCAAAATTCAAAAGGATAGTGGTCTGAATTCATTTGTGCACGGATTTGTGTTGCAAATTGCAGAGAAGAGCATTTGCAAAGTAGAGCAAAGAGCATAATCAGTTAGAAGGTCTAGAATCTGATCCATGAGCATAACCAAAACTATAAATTGGCATACGTAGAGCTATTTCTTCAGTTCAACCTTTCAGATGGTTTTAATCTAAACTTTTTGTAAGGCAATGAGCCTTCTTCTTGAGTAGTGAACTCTAGGAAGTGTACCTAATCACAAGTGCATTCCATTTTGTAACACTTACATTTGAGTACTCAAATTATGGATTAACCTCCACCGTGGTTTTTCCCCTAATAGAGTTTCCATGTAAAAATATTTGTGTTATGGTGTTGTGGATGATTACTTTGTGTGTTTGCATCTTTCTTTGGTTTAATGTTGAAATGGCTTAAATATCAAATTAATAAAGTTCATATTTACATAACACCGATTCACCCCCCCTCTCAGTGTTCCCTTCAGTCTAGCAATTGGTATTAGAGCCTTTGGTTCCTCTAAAGAATTTTAATAGCTTGGGGTGGATCTTGGAATGTGATGGACTCTGGTAGTTTTTAGCAACAACTTTTGGTGGCACTTGATGACCTTGATCAGTTTAAAGCAGAAGTCTAAGAATTGAAAGAAAATCTTAGGGATGCTAAGAAATTCATTCACACATTGAAGGATCATATTGTTAAATCTAGGGAAAAGAGGAAATATCCTTGTGATCAGATTAAGTAGAAAGAAAGAGAAAGCATGGATGATTCTCACTTGAATCAAACCTTCAAGGAAATAACTTAAGAATGTGAAAAGCTTGCCAGAAACAATGCTACCCTAAAACATGAGATGGAATCTATGGTGATGAAGTTGACTAAGGAGATTAAAGAATGAGGAGATTCTTGCCCAATCCTTAAAAGAAAGATATGATGAATGCAAAAGAGTAAATGGAGAATTCATTCAGTTGGAGAGTGAACTGCAACAATCCAGAAAAAATGAAGAACTTGAAAAACAACTTATTATTCTCAAAGATGAACTTACTACTGCAAATGAATACAAGGAGAAGTTTAATATTATTTCTATTAATCTTGATGAGCTGAATCAAGGATAGAAGAATGCTAAAGGCAAGCGGGGTCTTGGATATGACAAAGGAGAAAGTTCTAGATCTGGATAAAGAAATTTCGGGCAAGGAAATCAGATGAACAAAGATGGAAGGTATTCAGCAAGACTACCTAATGCTTAAAATTTTAATGGATACTGTTTTTCTTGCAATAAATTCGGCCATATGGCTACTGAGTGTAGAATTAGAATGAAATCAAGTAATCCATCATTCTTTGGTCAATCTTTCAATTGCAAAAAGTTTGTTCATAAATCAATTGAATGCATAATTGTGTCAAACTACTCTGTCAATAGAAGGAATGTTGAATGTTATACTTGTGGAAGAATTGGGCATATTGCTAATCAATGCAAATCAAGAAGAAATCAATGGAGTGATTGGTTTGGACAAGGAACTATTGTGTGTTACAATTGCAACAAATACAGTCACATTACAAGATTTTGCAGAAACAAAAATATGGGAAAAAAAGGTTTGGTATACAAAGACAGAAAAACACAGAAAAATAATAAAGAAAAAGGAAAAATGATTGTGGATGAAATAAGAAATCAGATAAAGAATACATGGGTAAGGAAGAATGAATCTGATGTTGTAAATGGTCATGAACGAGAACCTGCTTCCGGTAATTCCTCTTAAAATTGATCTCAAGTCATTGGCCCAGCGGAGTTAATCAAAGAAAATCCTTTTTCCCCTGTTCGTAAGGTGGTATTGAATCACAAGAAGATTGAAAAAAGGTTTATTAATGATATACAGAGGCTTTGTAAAACACTCACAAGGAAACTTACATAAATCATAGGTCTGCAAAAGAATTTTTCTCTTGCTATCTAAGAAAATAGAGAGTCCAGAAAACCTATGGCAAAGGCATTTATTACAAGTGTGTGAGATATAAAAGATAAGTTTTAACCCTCATTTTTCACTTTGCATCGAAGAAGAAAAGGAGGAAATTTTTCTAAAAACATAATCTTGAAGAAGTAAAGTTAATTCACTGATGAATCTTGAAATCAATCATGTATTTTAGTTATTTTTGGAATTTCCATATATTTTGGTGTGTGGTTGTACAAAAGGGAAAAATGGAACAAATTAAAGGGTCAATCAATTTAGATGAATACAATAGTGAAAATATTAGAGCCATAAGAAATATGTTGTTGCTCGATGAATTGAAATGGGTGAAAGAAGCCAAACACAAGAATTTGGACATTTGGAATGAGTTTCCCTATTTCAAGAACACGAAAATCGTTAAATTCATTTTGAGAAGATTGAACAATGACATTTTGGTTCTGGACAAACCCTACATCATTTCAAAATAATTAATTGAAAACTTAACTAGATTATGCAAAGTTGGGGATATACCAAGAAAGAAATCCATTCAGAATAAAGAAGTCGAAACCCTAACCAAAGTTATTGGAGATCAAAGGGAATTGATAATCTTGACAATCAAAAACTCTATGACAAAGTACATTGTGCATGGTGTATCATATAAAATATTTTCAAAAACAGAGAAGGAGAAACTTCAGCTGGTGCAATCTACATCTCACACAAAATGATAATGGAAGGTCAGGACTTTGACCTGTGTGGTTTGTAAAAGATCAACTGATGGAAAATGTGGAATTAACAAAGATGACATATTACCCTTTCAGGTTTGGTACTCTAGTCATATGTCTAGTAATATATTTTCTAAATTTTTTACCAATGAACAATAATGTGGTGTGGAAAGAAAAAGAACTGGTGTGCAAAAAAATCTACACACACTCTAAGAATCTGGCTAACTGTGATCAAGAATTTGCCAAGAAATTTTGGCTCAGTTAGTATTTCTCTTCTGGTAAGAGAACTCTAAGTTGGTTCCTCTTTAGGTAAGATGGAGAGAAAGAAGAAAAGAGAGAAATAAATTGATGATTATACTCCTTCGGAATGCAAGATTTTGAAAATTGAAGGAAAAGGAAAGGAATAGGAAATTGTGGACATACTAGATGAGGAATCCAATGAAGAAATTGAGGACATATAGGGAATAGAGTAGGATTTAGCCAAATTAGAACAATTAAAGGAAACAATAGAGGAAAATAAAGAAGATGACTTGAAAAGAGAGAAGCTACATCAGCTTATTCACAAGGAAGGTGGAATGTAGAAAATTGCTCAGTTATGGTCTATTAGACCCTCATATGATCAAGATATGATCTTAAGTGTTTTGAGTGCTCATATTGTACACAGTTAGATCAAACTGGAGAATTTGTATAATATATTACCTAAAGAAATGATTGAATGCATTAAGGAAATTTTGGACTCTGATTTTCAAAACGAAGAAGAAGGAGAAGTAATCTCTCATTTGATGGAAAAATTCAGGCTATCACTCACTAAGTTGAAAAAGAGGATGAATGAGTTGAGGCAATGCATAAGTGCAGCAAATAACATCTACAACTATTGCATATGTTGGCCTTGTGCAGTTGGGAAATACAAAGACAAGTTGGAGAAAATTGAAACAAAATTAAATGGGATTGGAAAAAGCTTTGATATGTTTTAGGATCAGGATGGAAAAATCAAGAAAAGAATTCAAGAACTATAGTTTGAGAACACAAAATTTTAGATCACTAAAAACACACTTGTGGACACTTTTTGGAAATTGAAGGACCTAACTAAATGTAGATTGGAACATATGGTTGAGATACTGAGGAAAGGTGAAAAGTTAGAAGATGTGAAAATAATTCTAGAATCCCTCACTGAGATTGTCAATAGGACATCTAAGAATAACAGTATGATCATAATCATTGGAATTGTTATAGATCCGTGGAATATATTCCTCCCAAAGATGAAAGAAAATCACAAGATAATTTTCTAAGTTGTAGTTGTTATTTTTCAAAGTTTTGAATCAATTTTGAAGTTTTGGTTATATTTGAAAAAGAGGGTGAGAATGCAACACATGTTATGTCAATTGTTTTGTCATTTTTTGCATAAGGCTTCCAGTTTTTTTATTGATGTCAAAGGGGGAGAGAAAGCAGTGAAAAATGCCTCATCAATCTAAGGGGGAGCTATGTTTTGAAATTTTGGAGTTTGGCAACGTATTCATATTTTTACACTTAGTCATTTTTCACTAAATGTTGTCAGCAATTCCAAAGGGGGAGATTGTTGGCATATGGCTTCTAGTTTTATCATTTATGGAAACCTAAAGTCATTCATTCAGTCCACAGTCTAGTATAGGTTCATATCGGCAGAACAAAATGAAGAACAAGGCATCTGGTTAAATCTAAGTATGTTGATCAATATGCATTATCTTCTTATTAATTCATGTTGTGCATCTCAGGGAAGATAGTTGGGTATCTGCAATACCTTATTCTAGATTTTTGTGGCTATGCATTCACTGGTGTACAATCTAGGAGATCTGGTGCCTTACTTTTTTGATTATCTGTGCTAGAAGGCCGACTTGGCGAAATTAGTCATTGTGGATATTTAAGAAGTAACTTGTTAAATGTTTCTATGTTCGAATATGTTTATTTGGGTCCTCACTATGCTTTGACAACTATGGGTGGTGTGCATAAAGAATTAGTGGTGGATTTATCCGACAGTTGAAAATTATTTTATGTCTTATGTAAGCCGACATATGAATGATCAGATCTTTGATAGCGGATATATATGAGATCGGTAGTATCATTTTGAGAGAGTGAATGTGTAGTATGCAAAGTATATGAGTGTGTGGTGTGAAATTCAGAAGGATAGTGTTCTGAATTCATTTGTGCATGGATTTGTGTTGCGAATTGTAGAGAAGAGCATAGTAGAGTAGAGCAAAGAGAAAAATTAGACAGAAGGTCCAGAATCTAATCCATGATCCTAACTAGAACTATAACTTGGCATAAGTAGATGCTACTACTTCAGTTCAACCTTTCAGATGGTTTTAATATAAAAAAATTGTAAGGCAGTGAGCCTTCTTCTTGAGCAGTGAGATCTAGGTAGTGTGATTGAATGCAAGTGCAATCCCTTTTGTAAAACTTATATTTGAGTACTCAAATTATGGATTAACCTCCACTGTGGCTTTTCCCCTAACATGGTTTCCACGTTAAAATATTTGTGTTATGGTGTTGTGGATGATTACTTTGTGTGTTTGCATTTTTCTTTGGTTTAATGTTGAAATGGCTTAAATATCATATTAATAAAGTTCATATTTACAAAACATTGATTCACCCCCCCTCTCAGTGCTCCCTTGAGTCCAACATATCCATCCATCCATCCCTCTCTACTCTAATCCCTCAACCCTAAACCCTCAACCCTTAGACCCTTAAACACTCAACCCTAAACCCCAAACCCTCAACCCTCAACCCTTAAACCCTCTGTCCTCTACACTCTACCCTCAACCCAATACCTTCTACCCTAAACCCTAATCCCTCAACCCTAAAGCATCAACCCTTAAATCCATGAAAAATTTCTAACCTAATCCCTAAACCATCAACCCTTAATCCCTCAATCCTTAAACCCTCAACCCTCTACCCTCAACCCTTAAACCCTAATCCATCAACCCCTATACCCTCTACCCTTTACATTAGACCCTCAACCCTAATCCCTTGACCTTATACCCTATACCCTCAATCCTCCACCTTCAACCTTAAACCTGCAATCCTCCACCTTCAACCTTAAACCCTCAACCATCAACCCTCAACCCTTAAACCCTAAACCCTTAAACCCTCTACCCTCTACCCTATGCATTAAACCCTCAACCCTTAATTCTCAATCCTCAACCCTTAGTCCCTCAACCCTCAATCCTTAAACCCTAAACCCTCAACCCCTATACCCTCTACCCTTTACATTGGACCCTCAACCTAATCCTTCAACCATATATCCTCAAACCTATACCCTAAACCCTCTACCCTCAACCCCAAACCCTCAACCCTCAACCCCAAACCCTCAACCCTAAACCCTCAAACCTTCTATCCTATACCCTCAACCCTCTACCCTCTACCATCGACCCTAACCGCTTAACCATCAACCCTTAAACCCTAATACCCTAGAAACCATCAACCCTATAGGTCCTCCAACCTAACCCCTCAACCCTATACCCTTAGCCCCTATCGCTTGGACTCTATATCTATACATCTCACCTCTCCCTCCCTCCCTCTCTCCTACCCTCTCTAATTTTCTATATCTACCCTCTCCCTCTTTCTACATACCTCTCGTTCAATCAATCCTTACCACCCTATCTTGATCCCTCTATCTATCTCTCTCTATCTCCCTCCCTCTCTCCCCTTCCCTCTCTCTTCCTCTCTCTCGGGTCTCTCCCTCCCATCCCCTCTCTCTCATGTCTATCCCTCTGGCAACCTACCTAGGTAACTCTATCTCTCTCCCCCCCTCTCTCTATATATCCCTCCCACCCTACCTAGATAAGTCCCTCTCACTCCACCCCCCTCTTTCTCTCCCTCTCTCAGATCACTCCCTCCCACACCCTCTCCATCTCTCAGGTCTCTCACTCACACTCCCTCTCTCTCCCACTCCCTCTATCTCACACTCCCTCTCACTACCTATCTCTCAATTCTCTCCCTCTCACCCCCCTCAAACTCTCAATTGTCTCCCTTTGGCACCTTGCCTGCATAACTCTCTCTTTCTCTCCATCTCTCTCTCTCCCTCTCTCTCTCTCCCTCCCTCTCTCCCACCCCTCCTCTCTCTCTCTATCCCTCCCACCCTACCTAGATAAGTCCCTCTCACTCTCCCCCTCTATCTCTCTATCTCTCTATCTCTCTCTCCCACTCCCTCTCTCTTAAACTCTCACTTCTCCCCCCCCTCTCTCTCTCTCCCTCTCTCTCTCCCTCTCCCCCTCCCACCCTACCTAGACAACTCTAGATCTCTCTCTCTCATAACATTATCCCTCCATCTAAATACATACATAAATACATACATACAAGCATAATACATATGTACATACAATCCTACATACATGCAAGAATACATGTACATGTGTAGATACACTCTTACATACATATAGGCATACATACAATATACATGCATTGATACATACAGGCATACATACATATATACATACATGACATACAAGCATACAAACATACAAACATACAAAAATATAAACATACATTCAAGAGAGTAGAATTTAACATTAAGCAAGACATAACGCAAGCGCATTATAATGCACTCGCATTATGTCTTGACAGACATATTCCTCAAAAATTCAAAAAAATGATGTCAAAATTGAGATATAATGTGAGCACGAAATAATGCTCACACGTTATAACATGCACACGTTATATCTTTCTTTGGGAATCCCCAAGCCTTGGGATTTGTATTTTCCTTGGAATACCAACCCAAAGGTTTGGAGGGCATTCCCAACGAGTAGAGACATGTTTTTAAAAATTCTACAATATTTCACATAATCGGGTTCATGCTCACCATCAGGATTGCATGTGGTTCAATATCAAACAAATCGAACATCTAGGTAATGTTAGGTTCTCTCTTAGCTATCGAACAATGTCATTTTTTTCACTTTTTGACAATGTTAAGCCTTTCATCCATATTTTCTGTTGTTTGTATGTCTCTTTTTTTGGAAAAAATAAATGCTTGGTATTTTTTTCGTTATGAATTAACCATTCATCAAAATTTCAAATAAATTAGATTTTTAGAAACTAGACTCCATTCTACAAATTTAAAAAAAATCAATTAATTTCCAAAATTTGTAGGGGAAGCACAGCCAAAATTTTGTTTTTGAGGAAGTGTCTACTTCAAAAATTAGTAATAAATCAAATATTCATTAAAAAATTATCAGAAAAATCATGCATCAACTACATATTTTTAGCTAACTTTTGACCATTGTAATTTTAAAAATACTATAAAAAATTCACTATACGAGGGTCGTACAATAGTTGCTATGTTATGTTTCTCAGACAAAAACATCACCAATTTGTGTACATCCCTCTTTTGAACCCCTTAATCTCAACCATTTTCAAAATAAATTAGTAGTTTAGAAAGTAGACTAGGAGCACTTCGATCCTTTTTTTTCCATCTCAAAATTTTGAGTGTAACTATCCTCAATTTCACGTCCAAGGTCAGTATTTCTTGATTTCAGGAAAAAAAAAAAAAAGTGGCCACTTAAGCCCCTTTTTGGGACCCATCTTTCTGCACTTACCCTACGGAGCTATGCTCTTTCAAGTATTAATCCACATAATGAAACTGATAGAATTACCTTACATCCACTTTTATCTTCACTTCTTTTGATTACTATGCCCTACAATATTGCATTCAAACTTCACAAGTGTTATAGGAAAATCGTCGTTCCAACTTCCAAACCAGCCAAATGGTCATAAACAAACTTAACTGATTTTACCACAATACTGCCAAGACAAACTTGAAAAATCACAGTGTTGTGCTTAACCTTCATCACCCTGCTAGTTACTGCCATAGTGCATGATACTTCTCCATCATAGTCATCTCCACTCACCATCACAGGGTCACGAGTCACCGCTATACCAGAGCCTATCGCCATATCACATACCTCTCATTTGACTGTCACAGGATTGTGGGTTAGAACTCCTCCTTCACTACCAGATGCCTCCTCATAGACTATTGTGGGATAGCAAGATCTATACCACACCATCAAAAGGCTCCTCACAAACTATCATAGGATGGAGGGATCTATAGCGCACCACCACAAGACCATGAATGACTTATTGCAGGGTGGCGGTATGGCCCCACACATGCCAATGAAGACTATTGTGGGATAGCGAGTAACACCACCAACCCACACCCCTCTTAACTACACCCTACAATATTATGGTGAAATGAAATAAAATGGGTTCTTTGTGGTTTAGGACATAGAACAACACATTTCACTCAATTTCATTGAAGGGAAACTATAGAGATCTCAACCTAATATATGCAAAGGAGAAAGAGATCTTGCAAAAGGGTTTCCCTAGGGTTTAGTTATAAACTAAAGAGGGGTTCACCACCAAGCTAGGGCTTGGAAAGAATAATGAAATGCAATACCTAATGCTTAAACCTAATATAATGCAATACTTCATTAAATGACCTACAAAAGCATGTAAAATAGAACAGAAAACTAAGAGATGAAAGGTGTGCACCTAGAAACCTAAAGAAGATTGGAATGAGATTTGAAACATTGAAAATTTATAAATTTAGGGAACATTGGGACTCATACACCAGTCTAGGTGTATCAATCCCATACTAGGGTTTCTCATTTGGAATAGGTTTCTGACAGTGTAGATTCAGGATCTGAAAAATCTAAAAAATTGCCTGTAGTGGGACTCATACGCCACTCCTAGCATATAAGTCTCGTTCCTCTTTTTCAAGAATTTGAAGTTCAGATCTATGCTCCAATCTCTACTTTTCCCTTCCAAACTAATTTTTAGATCTGAACCTACAAAACATAATATAGACTTGATTTTCTTATGAGGGGTTTTCCTCATTCAAATGAGCCCTAATGATGTATGTACCTTCCTTAGGCTGAATGTAGAGTGATAATGGTGAATGGAATCACTTACGAAACAATTCATTAGGATTGGATTGATGGTTGGTTGCATCTCCCCAACCTAGAATCCATCATGATTCACCATAGACAACCATAATCAACCCTTGACAATGCTAGATCTTGGATGAAAGTGAGATTGAAGACCTATAAAAACACAATAATATCGCTCCAAAATTTCTACTTTGTTTATTACTTGTTCTTGAATGCTCTTGTGAAGAATGCTTGAGTGCTCTCCTAAAAATGCTTTCTTAGATGAAAAATGACTTTAGAAGCTTACTTATATAGGCAATACACCTAATTTACCACTATTTAGATCTCAAAAGCTAACATCAACCAAAAATTTGAATTGAAAACTTGAATTTCTTGCTCAAACCCTAAAAAGGGCCCAAGTGGGACTCATATGCTACTTATGGCATATGTGTCCCACCTAGGGGGACTTATAGGCCCAAGGTGGCATATCAGTCCCACCCTATATTTTTGGGGTGGGTTGTTAGAAATTTTGGTTTTTTGTGGATTTTGTTAGGTTTTAAGTTGAAATAAGCCTCGAGATCCAAAATAAAGGGTCTTAGGGGGCTATTAATGATGAATTAAAGGGTAATTAATGCAAGGGTACTAAAATAGGTCCATATTAAATGATAAATTGCACTATCTCCAAGAAGGGAGTACAATTTCTATCATTGTATGTGGCAAAACGGAATGTAAAACTTTGGGAAGTTTGAGTTTGATGGCAACTGAACAAAGGTTTTAAAATTGAGTTTGATGCATACATTCTCAACTAGGAGATCACCCATCCTAGTACTACTCCAGCTCAAGTACTCTTAACCGTAGAGTTTTCTCCAAGGTTAAGCCCATGTAGCGTGCAACCCAAATTTCAAAACCATCAACAAGTATTGTGCCTTATGAACCATTCATTATAGAGCCCCTTTAGCTTATCAATTGATAAGTAGGAGGTATTTTCCACATCATGTAAAATTATGAAATTGCTATCAAGATTCAACCGTATAGTTTTACAAGTCAAAATCATTCACCCATGTTTCATGACTAGTGGTTCACAAGAACCCATCTCTCATGATACTAAATGGTCCACTTAGAACTCATTACATCTAGGTGATGCTCAGAGAGGTGAAGCACTGGGCCTTCTCAAGAGGTCACCCATCCCAATACTACTCTAGCTCAAGCACGCTTAACCTCATTTTTTTCTCCAAGGTTAAGCCCAATTAGCTTTCAAACCCATTTGAAAAACCTTTAGCAAGTGTTGTGCCTTATGAACCATTAGTTATAGAGCCCCTTTAGCTCATCAATTGATAAGTAGGAGGCATTTTCAGTCTCAAATTATGATATTCCTATTAGGATCCAATTGTGTAGTTTTACGAGTCAAGCTCATTGACCCATGTTTCATGAGTAGTGGTTCACAAGAGCACATCTCTCATGATAGTGAATGGTCCACTTAGCACTCATTGCATCTAGGTGATGCTCATAGAGGTGAAGCACTAGGCCTTCCCAGGAGGTCACCCATTCTAGTACTACTCCATCTCAAGGACACTTAACCTCGAAGTTTTATCCAAGGTTTAGACCACTTAGCTTACAACCCCATTTGGAAAACCTTCAACAAGTGGTGTTCCTTATTAACCATTCATTATAGAGCCCCTTTAGCTCATCAATTGATAAGTATGAGGTATTTTCCAGAACATGTCAAATTATGATATTTCTCTCAAGATTCAACCATGTAGTTTTATGAGTCAAACTCATTGGCCCATGTTTCATGTGTTTTGGTTCACACAAAGCCATCTCTCATGATAGTGAATGGTCCAATTAGCACTCATTGCATCTAGGTGATGCTAATAGAGGTGAAGCACTAGGCCCACTTAGGAGGTCACCCATCCAAGTGCTACTCCAACTCAAGCATGCTTAACCTCAATTTTTTCTCCAAGGTTAAGCCCACTTAGCTTGCAACCCCATTTGCAAAAACTTCATAAAGTGTTGTGCCTTATGAATGATTCACTATAGATCCCCTTTAGCTCATCAATTGATAAGTACAACGTATTTTCCATAGTGTGTCAAATAATGATATTGCTACAAGGATTCAACCATGTAGTTTTATGAATCAAAATAATTGACCCATGTTTCATGAGTAGTGGTTCATAAGAACCCATCTCTCATGATATTGAATGGTCCACATAACATTCATTGCATCTAGGTGATGCTCACATAGGTCAAACACCAGAACTTCCCAAGCGGTCACCCATCCCAGTACTACTCTAGCTCAAGAACGCTTAACCTCAGAGTTTTATCCAGGGATAAGCCCACTTAGCTTCCAACCTAATTTGCAAAACCTTCAGCAAGTGTTATGCCTTATTAACCTTTAATTATAAAGCCCCTTTATCTCATCAATTGATAAGTATAAGGTATTTTCCACAACATGTCAAATTATGATATTGCTCTCAAGATTTAACCATGTAGTTTTATGAGTCAAACTCATTGACCCATGTTTCATGAGTAGTGGTTCACAAGAACCCATCTCTCATGTTAGTCAATTGTCAACTTAGCACTCATTATATCTAGGTGATGCTCATAGAGGTCAAGCACTAGGCCTTCTCAGGAGGTCATCCATCCTAGCACTACTCCAGCTTAAGCATGCTTAACCTCATAATTTTCTCCAAGATTAATCCCACTTAGCTTGCAACCCCATTTGCAAAACCTTCAGCAAGTGTTGTGCCTTATGAACCATTCATTATAGAGCCCCTTTTTCTCATCAATAGATAAGTAGGAGATATTTTCCACAGCGTGTCAAATTATGATATTGCTATCAGGATTCAACGGTTTAGTTTTACAAGTCAAACTCATTGACCCATGTTTTATGAGTAGTGGTTCACAAGAACCCATCTCTCATGATAGTGAATGGTCCACTTAGCACTCATTGCATCTAGGTGACACTCATAGAAGTCAAGCATTGGGCCTTCCTAAGAGGTCACCCATCCCAGTAATACTCCATCTCTAGCACGCTTAACCTTATAGTTTTCTCCAAGCTTAAGCCCACTTAGCTTGCAACCCTATTTCCAAAACTTTTAGCATGTGTTGTGCCTTATGAGTCATTCATTATAGAGCCCCTTAGCTCATTAATTGATAAGTAGGAGGTATTTACCATAGCATGCAAAATTATGATATTTCTAGTAAGATTCAAATGTGTAGTTTTACAATTCAAACTCATTGACCCACGTTTCATGAGTAGTGGTTCACAAGAATCCATGTCTCATGATAGTGAATGGTCCACTTAGAACTCATTGCATCTAGGTGATTCTCACAATGGTTAAGAATTGGGCCTTCTTAGGAGGTCACCCATCCCAATACTAGTCCAGTTCAAGCACGCTTAACCTCAAAGGTTTCTCTAAGGTTAAGCCCACTTAGCTTGCA
Source organism: Sequoiadendron giganteum (assembly GCA_007115665.2). NCBI lineage: Eukaryota > Viridiplantae > Streptophyta > Pinopsida > Cupressales > Cupressaceae > Sequoiadendron > Sequoiadendron giganteum. The sequence continues at coordinate 22,117,740 of CM021108.1, read as the reverse complement.
ACCCCATTTGCAAAACCTTCAGCAAGTTGTAATGTCATAAAATTGCACCCCTTGCAATTTCACATACATTATTGTATCCACTATAGTATCCACTCCCTTAGCATTTGTGTAGGTTCATTTTAGCCCCTGCATAAGCCTTTTTCCCTCCCAAGATGCTCAGGACCCCTTATCAACAACTACCCTTGTGCATTAGCTTTGTGTCAAACCTTATGCTTTTCTCGTGCTTGTCATTTTGTAGTGTGATTTATTTGGACACTAGTGCATCATGTGGAAGCTTTTGCACTGCGTTAGCATCTTGTGACATTTCAATGTTCATACGGTCATTTTCGTGCCTTGCCACTTGTCAACTACTTTTTTTGGTGGTAACAACCCAAAATGCCTTGTAATGATTTAGGAAGCTTCTTTTCCCTCCTATTCTCTCTCTTAATGCTATATTTTCAATTTATTTTCTCTTCTTGGTTTCTCCCTTGAGCTCTCACTTCTCTTTCTCTCTTGCTATCTTTATTGTATAGCTCTCTACAACTTGCTACAACAGCCTCAAGCTCTCTAAAGTTCTCACAACACTCTTTGCAACTCTCTTAGCTCTTGTAGCTTTTTCTATCTCCTTGGCTTCCTTAAGCCTTGCAGGTGATATCTATCTTGTGCCTTGCATCTGTTGACGCAATATTTTGCATGTAGCAACAGCCTTATGGGAAATTTAACTATTGGGGGACATTATACGCTAGCTAAATAACCTCCGATATTTTATCGAAGCTGGCTCTTCGCTTAATGGGTGAAGTAAAAGGTAAGGGAGATTGGGAGAATGTAAAATTTACACTAGGGGCGATGTGCCAAATCTTTAGACAACTTCATCAGAGCACAGTGCGTAATGCAAAGGCCCGAATCACTAAATTGCTGTTATTTAAGATAATTTTCTCAAAAGCACTTGTCATGCAAAAATACCCTCTTATTTGTATAATGTAATCAAGCATAACTTTGTATTAACATAGAAGAGTAATAGAAACATGATCTGTATTCATTCCAGCTATTAGAGGTTACAAAAACTGAAGAACAGGCATTCATACAAAATGAAGATAACAGCACAGGTCAATAGTTCCAACCAACGCTTAAAAATAGAAAGGCCAAATCTATTTGGAACAGTCCGAAGTCTTTGAATTAAAAGCAACTATTACACGAGGCTTACTTCCTAGTGCTTGGGAGTTTTTTATAAACTTAATCAACAACCTAAAAAAAAGAAAACCAGGCCCCATATATTGGTCATCCCACCGCCTGAAAATGCATCATGAAAGAGCAGACCACGCGCGGCGATCCTTGGCCCAGATTATCTCGAGCCGCCACAAAAAAAATCCATCGGTCAGCAACACACCAGCGAGGCCACGATACAAAACGGAAAACCATGTAGCAATAGGAGAGGACACGCGGTAGCAGGAAGCACAAAAGATTCATCGGCATTTCCAAGGTAACCAACGCAGGAATAGAAATGCCACGTGTCACCCAGATGGATCTCGATAGAAAGCAGCAAGAACGCCCAACAGAAAGCCATGAGAGAGATCCACATGGAGAGCTCTGAGAAAAAGTAAAGAATGAGGCAGGCCCGGCTTGAAAAAGCAGCCAGCGTGAGCCACGCGGCATGTAGACGGAGATTGCTGAAAAGCAAAGCGAAGTCAAAGCAAAAAGCCTCAAGAAGCAGCCACGTGGCGAGCTCTGAGGACAGTGAGCATACAAAACTAAGGCATAGTCACAAAGGAAAAGAAAACTGCCAAGGCTTAGGTAGTTTTTGTTGAGCAGTTTGGCGACTCATAGGAGCTTTTCGCTCGCAGAAAGGAGAACCCCAGAAACCTTTGGCTCAGCAACACAATGCTCACAACCTAGAGAGGGCAGCCTGCAGATTGGTCCATACCTCATCTGTTGGTGTAGAGAGAGTTCGCAAATGCTCGTGAGCCAGTCTGAGATTGATGATTGCTTTAAAAGGAAATCCGCCTGATACTTTTGTTTCCAATTCCAATTGGAAGAAAAGTTGTGCTAGTTGATGCACGATTACCTCGATCTCCTCAGCAGTCGGAGATTGATCAAAGGTTTGGAAGACAGAAAGGTCCTGCTTCCTCTCTTCGATCATTTCAATAATATGCTCCACTCCTGCTACTACCTGGTCCGCAATGAAAGGCGAAGGGAGGCCTCTCTGAGTCAAACGGGAAAACTTTGCCCGCATGTCACTGGTGACTTGGTTTAACTGAGCTCTGCAATCTGCTACCTGTTGAACAGCCTCGTGCATGGAGATGAGGCTACTTGCACCCAAAGCTACCGCCATTCGATCATTAATGCCCACGCTACTCAATGCTTCATCCGAAGCAGTATACAACTTACCCAATAATATTCTAGCCTCGAGAACCTTGTCAGAAGTTAACTCCTGAACCTGTTGTATCAATTCACTCATCGTTCCACAGAGGCTAGGCACTTGCGCCATAAACTTTAAAGTGGGCTGTAGGGTAAGGCACAAAGCCTTCACCTTGTCCCAATATGATGCATGTAGCCCTTTGATAATTTCCAAGGAGCTCATCTGAGGTGCAAGGGGTTGGGTTCTTAGGGCAGCCAATTCTGCCTCTTTGCTGCTTAAACCTGCCACTGCCTCTGCCAAGCTTTTATCCAATGCGGCCATCTGCTCCTTCAAGGTAAATCCCTCATTTTCCTTTTCTGTCAGGGCCAATTCAGCCTGCTTAGTCTTTTGAACCTCCAACCCCAAGTTGGTACTCATTTCAGCAATCTCGACAGTGGTGTTCTATTGGAGCTCTCTCATGCCCTCAGTTAGTAGGTTAGACTTAGCCTGGAGTTCTTTTTCTTTTGCTTGGAGCTTCTCTTCATTTACTTGGAGTAGCTCAACTTGCTTCTCAAGAGTCAGAATGACCTCCTCGCCCAAATTTTGCAACTCTTTGATTTTATTTTTGAAGGTACCCCTCTCCTTCTCCAAACGACCTATTTCGTTCTCCTAGGCTTTGAATTTGTTTACTCAAATGTCGACCTTCCTTTTCAGCTCCGCAATCTGATCATCCTTCTTCTTCTCCTGCTGGCTGAGCTTGAGAAAATCATTAGTCACTATTTTTTTAGTCTCCTCCATCAACTCAATTTTATCTTGCGGGCGGGCCTGCCGCAAGTCTAACCTGACAACATTCGCAAAATAGTCACCGGGCTGCATCTCGCTTACTGCCTTGATCACATTAGGAGTGATCTTCACAAATATCAAGGAATTTTGGCTTTCATTGAAAATGGTTTGCAAGTGGGGCTCCGCCTGCCTGGTTGCATCCTTCGCTCTTCGCTTGTCGATCCAGTTGGCGCGGGAACTTTTATTTGCATCGACCTACGAGAAATATTCTTGGGCCGGGATACCTAGTCCACCAGCAAAAGGATACTCCTAAGGGACAGCCAGCGGAAAAGATAGTGTAGCTGATGCATCAAAGGTCTTGTTGGGTCGCATTATAATAGCCGGGGAGAATGGCGGGATGAAAATGAAGTGACGGTGTAAGGAAAAACTGGAGATGCACAAACCGCAGGGCTGGGCCTTGGGGATAAAAATTGTTCACCTACAAGCCCAGTGCTGACACCAAATTGTGCTTAGGGTAAAGTATGGAAAACAGAGGAGATAGGAGGGAAAACGGGAGGAGCAAGACCGAAATGACCAGCAAATCTAGAAGCGGAGATGACTAGCGCGGATGAGACAGTAGGGGCAAACTGTGGTGAGACCAAAGACATAGAGGAGAGAGAAGAGGGAGGAAAGTTTACCTAATGTTCCGACGGAGCCGCAGATGCCTCGACCGCTTCCTTTGTCGGCTACTCTTCCTCCACGTTGGCCTCTTCGGTACGCTATCACTTCTCCTTCAGGAAATCATCAAGGTCGAGAATGACCCGTCTCTTACCACTGGTGGTTCTTGTCTGCTTCCATTTTGATTTAGAGGAGGCGGCTGGCATGGATGCTAGTGTGCACGACTCTTTCTCCTGCACAGGTTATTTACCAGTATTCTTTTCAAGTACTGGATTCTCGGTGACGGCGGGGGGATTCTGAGTTACTTCCTCCCCAGATTTTGCAGTAGCCTCCTCTCTTCTATATTGTTGCACGAATGTTGAACGGTTCGTAAAATTCTCAACATCCGGATGTTTATTTTCCCAAATTTTGTCAAACTTCTCATCGAGGGTGACTTCGTTGTACAACTTGCCAGCTGCCAGAATCTCTTGCCGGTATATCCAGAAAGCTTCCATCTTCTCGAGTGCCCAATTGAGCTTCTTTAATTGGGTGACCAAAGGGGGGTTGATCACGAGCTTTGGGTTGACCCTCCCCACAATGTGATAAAAATTCAGCCAGGGTGGTCGACCATCCACTGTAGGAAAATATTTGAGGCCTACATATCTACTTATGTTTCCATCTTCGGGATCCCTCTAGAGGTCCCAGAATGGCCGAGGTGAATGCAAGATCTTGATGTCGATTTCCAACAAATTATTTTCAGGGTTGTAATTCCAGGGATCATCTATTAGTACCAACCCGAGGTGACCCAACTTTGAAAGTAGAATCACTGAAGTATCGATCTGCGAGGTCCTCTTCTTAACCAACGACACCGAACCAAACATGATTGACAATAGCAAATAGGAGGTTCAGTGCTTTCCTCCCCAATAATCATCATCAAAGGTACATAGCTGTCTTATTGCCTCTAGGGCTAGCACTCTATCGAAGAGGAAACGAAGAAGCTGAAAAAGTTCTCAGACGAAACCTGGCATGCGGAGCATGGTGAAATCCATGCCAAAGAACCAGTTACAGGGTGGAGTTAACTTCCCAAGCCAAGACCTCTAGCGAGGTGTATGCGTTCGATCATATTTATACCAGCCTTACCCAATGCCCTTATAGCCGGGGCTATGAACGCATCCGAGAACGCATAATAATTGAAGGTTTTTGACATGACGGTGGTCCATGTCGAAACCAGCTTCATTGAGCCACTCTCATCAAAAACAGATAGGAGCATAGACATTGCAAAGTAATCCGAATTTTGGTGCAAAATTAAGTAGGCTAAGAAAGACGAATACCTGAACCTAGAGCCGACCCCAAATTTCTTTAGCTGCAGCCAAATGCCATCACTAATAACCTTTGCAAAATTAAAAAGCGGGACCTCGCAATTCTTCTTTAGCATAAAGCAGAGGGACATTTGAAACTGATGAACCTCTTTATCTGAGTCCAAACCACACACCATCATCAGCATAGAAACGGTAGATTGTGCCACACCTCTTAGAGCTTTCAAATCGAAAGGGAATTTGGGTGGGGCCAAACTGCTCGGATGTTGAATCTCAGAGCAATAAAACTATGGCCGTAATTGGAGCTCTCCCCACTTTTGCTGCATTCTCTCCATGTCAAAATTGTCAACTTCCTTACCCAAAGGAAATGGGACGCACAACATATCTTGAATAGCCATGAGGCTAATGACTACCCAGAAATCCTTGCCGCTGATAACCCCTATGTTTGGATCGAACTGTGTCGTGCATGCTACTACAATCTCTGGGCAAGGGTGCACCAAGGGGACCATGTACTGTGCAAGCCCGCAGTACCATAGCCATTTGAGAAATTGGTCCGTTGTATGCTTCATTCTTTCACATGCAGCTTCCCGAAGGTTCTTAGGATTGCTAGACAACTCAGGGTCAAAGACATTGTCCCAATCCTCCAAAACCACTACCTGGTCTCTGTGAGGAACCATGCTCAATAACTTCTGGTTCACTGGGTGAGTCAAAGGCCAGCTAGGCTTTGTAGGTATGTCTGGATTGGCATAAGACTCTACATCGTAAAGATGCACGTGGAGTGCAATCCTCATCTGCTTGCTTAGACTTACTTGATTCGAAGTCTGTGTAGGGTTTTCTGTAATTTCGGCCATTTTTGTCTTCACAAGGGTCTCTGTGCAAACCTTTGGCAAATGACTTAGCTTCTCTAAAAACCTCTTTCTTCTTGAGAATGCCTTAATTGCTTAATTCTTTGGTAATTTATGCAATAAATATGTTTCCCTACATGCCATAACTTGCCTTTTCCACTTTCTTGGGAATGGCGGCCGAAAAAGATACATGCCAGCCGTTTACGCCAAGTTGCTATTATGCGTTATCAACTTTGCTCGTGCGAAAAGATTTCTAACTAGCCGAACTACTCAAACATTAATTGACAATCTTTCGTGTGTGACGGAAGTGGATTCCTGTCTTGAAAAATGAACCCAGGCAACCCCGCGAGCATTTCCTTGCAGGCTATCTGTATTGATTGACATTAATGCTCATACAGGGCACATTGCCCAATAGAGCTTTTCTCTATAATTTCATCTGATTTGGATGAGACGGCGGCGCTTCATATTACTGACAACTGGTCGATCTGCGAACAATGTGGCAGCTTAGCGAAGCAAGTTGCAAGCTGATCCGTCACCTCCCCATCACCTCGCATGCTGCGACACCGAAAATCGAGGCGAAGCGACCCACTTGGTACAATTGTTAATCATGATTTCTTCGGCAAGCAAACTTATTCAGTCTATAAATCAACCCCTTGTGCAATATTGCGAATCACAACATCAACTAGCCTTTCAGTTTAGCAACCTCCTGCTAGATAGTATTTTTAATCTTTTAACTAGAAAATCAGAAATCATGGAAACACCAGTGAGGCTCACCTGCAGAAAGACCCAGGCTGCCTTTCTTGGCAAGATTACCTATAGGTGCCTAAAGCGTATGACAAGTGCGAAAAACCTATTATTCGTGAAAGCCATCAAATGGATCCTTGGGAAGGACTGCGTGCATTATGAAGAGCAATATCGGGTGAACACCAGCATCTACTCCCACTTCGTCGCCTCGCTGTTGGACATCAGCATCTCCAAGCGTAAGATTATAAAACTGACGAGGCTGGTCTTCCTTGCACGCTACCTCGGAGGTCTAGAGCAGATTGTGCGCCCAGTCCAATTGGGTCATGGGATTCCCTCGGTTCAAAACATTCACCTGCAATAGCTACATGGAGGCATCATTCCAACTAGGCCCTTTCTGTTTGGGTTTGAGCTGGAAACCCATGAAGAGCATCACGCCAGAGCCTGCGTAGGTTGCTATTTCCTGATGCGCATACACTATCTTGAGCCATTCTCCAGTTTTCAGTGGTACGAAGACTTCGAGAGAATGGTATTTCTAGAGCCCGAGCCGCCTGCTACTATGATCGCCGGTCCTTCTCACTAATATCCTGAAGACAAAGATGGTTACAAATTTTGCTTCTTCTACCTACAAGCCCCGCGCTATAACGGGCATATGTAAAAGTTAACATAAGGCCATCCGGCCCCAATATATTGTAAATTTTCAACTCTAATGAATATAATCCAATATGCCCCTTTTTGTTAACACCTAGTCCATTCATAACTTTCTTTCAATTGCTTACACCATTGTTGCATTTGTTTCAATTCTTGTGCCGAGAAGACCCAAAACTTAAAACAACGAAGAGTAATTACATATATACAAATGTACAAAACTAACACGTATGTAGAATTAATAGAACTTTTTAAGATGTATTCCATTGACTAGAATACTCAAGGCGTTGCCTTCCATATCTTCTAACTCAAAAGAGTTAAACTGTTTACACTGGTAAATCTTGAATGGCCCTTCCCGGAGACTGTCGAATTTGCTATGCTGCCCGGGCTTTGCTCCGTGCTCATTGAATCTGAGGACCAAATCCCCGCATTGTAAACCTTGATCAGAAGCCCTTTTGTCAAACCATTTCTTCACTACCTGTTGGCGACTATTCATTGCTTCCAGGGCATGTTCTCTTTTCTCCTGCACCTCGAGCAACTCGGAAAATCACACCTCCATTGCTCTATTTTGTTCAACTTCTAGATACTTGAGCAATTGTAGGGCGGGAATCTTTGTGGCAATAGGCAGCAATGCCTCTTTCCCGTACACCATCTCATAAGGAGATGTTTTTAATATCTGCTTGGGCGTAATTCGATCTACCCAGAGCGTTGTCCATAGGTTCCTATGCCACTCCTTTTGATGTTCTGAGCCTATCCGTTTGATCAATCGGATGAGGTTTTTATTAGTAGACTTCGCGAGTTCATTCCGCTAGGGATAATAGTTAGAGGAGGTCTTCAAGAACACCCCGTATTTTAGAGCGAACTAGCTCATTTTCAAGCCAAGAAAAGCTTTAGCATTGTCAGAGATAATTGTTTTAGGCAGGCCGAATCTCGCCACCAGTTCTTCAAGAAAATTAACAATCTCTGATTCAATTGCATTTCTTAACGGCACTGCTTCTACCCACCTGGTAAAATAGTCAGTTGCTATTAATATCCATTTATGTCCTGCTGAAGAAAAAGGGTTAATCATCCCGATGAAGTCTAAACCCCATTGAGGAAAGGGTTCTTCTATCACTATGGGCCTTAAAGGCATAGCAGCATTCTATCTCTTTCCGACATAGAACTGACATTCCTTGCAAGACCTAATTAAGAAAAATGCATCATTAGAAAGTGTTGGCCAAAAATAACCAGCACATATAATTTTAATTGTCGTGGTTCTTGCAGAAAAATGTCCTCCGGCAAGGCTATTATGGTATTGATCTAATATCCTCTGAGCCTGTTCCTTATTTACACATCTTAGCAGGACACCATTGAAATTTCTTTTCAACAGGACACCCTCTAAAAGGACATAATTGCTATTCTGTAGGCGATAGAAATGCCTTTTAAAAGATGGGAGATCCATCGGATACCTTCCTGTCTGCATAAAATTTATTCTATCATCAAGCTAGTTGCTCTAGGAATTCTCTTCGTTTATTAACACAGGTTCCGGAGCTTCAAACTTTGTCATTGTTTCACTATTTTCGATGATATACTCACACAATCCTTTTCCTTTGACGGTCTTGACAGGTCTAACCTCAATGTCGTATTCTAGGATCTTGGTAATCCAATTAGCTCTTTTCTCAGTGATTTCTCCTTCCATGATATATTCTTGCACACTAGGATGCAGAACGCAAACAATCACCTTATTATATGATATCAAATGTCGAAATTTCTTAAGCGCTTTAACAATGGCGAAGGTTTGCTTCTCTACAAAGTTATACTTTACTTCATAGTCCTTCAAAGTTCATGAGTAGAAAGCAACAGGGGAATCCCTTGTATCTTCATCATCCTTTTGCATAAGCACCGTGGCAATACTGTTTCCACCACCAAAAACATACATAATAAAAAATTTTGACAGGTCCGGGTTAACTAACACAGGGGCGGAAGAAATAGCCTCTTTCACAAGCTCGAAAGATTTTCTGGCTTCCAACGTCCATTTGAAAATGTGATCTTTCTTGAGCATTAGGGTAATAGGACGAACAATGCCTGCAAAATCTGCAATAAACCGGCTAATAAAGTTGACCTTTCCTAGGAAAGACTACACCCCCTTTTTGTTGACAGGTAACAGAAGTTCTCAGATCGCATCAACTCTTTCTGGATCAATAGCAATGCCCTCCTTAGAGACAACACATCCCAAAATCTTCCCTTGGGGAACTTTGAAGACACACTTCTTCGGGTTCAAAGAGATTCTGAATTCTTGGCATTTCTGGAAAACAAGTTCTAAATGATCGAAATGATCATCAACAGACTTTGAAAACACTGTCAAGTCATCCAGGTAAATGAGTATGATTTTATGGATCAAATCTTTAAAAGCAATGTCCATAGCTCTCTGAAAGGTGGCTTTGGCATTTGAGAGCCCGAAAGGCATTTTGGCATATGCATACGTTCCCCACTTTGTGGTGAACGTTGTCTTATATTAGTCCTCCTCCTTCACCTGAATCTGGTTATAGCCTGAAAAACCATCCAACATGGAAAACATTTCAGAGCCAGCTACAGTTTGCAGAATTACCTCCATTGAAGGTAGGGGGTAATGATCCTTTAAAGACGCTCTATTTAAATCTCGAAAGTCTACGCATAGGCGTATATCTCCATTTTTCTTCTGGACTGGCACTAGGTTTGACACCCAAGTGCTATGTTTGATCGGAAACACTATCCGGGATGTGATCAGCTTGTTCAGCTCCTGTGACATGAGAGATTCTATCTCTGGGTTCACAAGTCTTTGTTTTTGGCGAACTGGTTTCGCCCCCTCTGATAGCTCAATTGTATGCTCGATGATCCCAGGATCGTACCCTTTAAGATCATCATATGACCAAGCTACCACTCCTGGGTATTCTTCGCAGAAGTGTTTTAGTCTTTCTTTATTCTTTTGCAACACTTCGTTCCCAACTTTGAGCTTCCTATCTTCCCCGATATACAAATCCGTATAATCGCCTTTATCTGCCACCAACTTTCTCTTATCCTTTGTTGCATCATCGGAATCGAATAGGCTTTCCAGAGTGACTAGCTCCCTCGGGAGCTTGTTGGATTTCAACTGAATGATTTGATCTCCGTAAGCTTCAGCGATCTTCGGTTGCAGCTGATCGGCGAATTCTCCAAATGACCGGAGGAATGATGCAATATGAGCATCACTATCGAATACCTGTCAATCTTGATTGTTATCTAAGATGGAAGGTCTCATAATTACTTTCACTACATGTTTATTTTTAAATAACTCGGTGGCGGGTTTGAATTGAGCCCCAATAGTTGCCATCCTATCAGCTTCGAAGTTCATTTTCCTCGGAATAGCCTGAATATTGAATGCTTCAAAGTTGTTGATCAGATCCCAGACCCTATGTCGATAGGATCGCATACGGATGTTCTTTACGGCCGAAGTTCTACGGATTTAGTTAACCACCAGCTCAAAATCTACGAAGACACTTATCTGCTTTGCACCCATTTGCTCCGCAAAGCCTAAACCATGGATGAGACCTTCATATTTGGCTTCATTGTTTGAACAGGCAAACTAGAAATAGTAAGACCTCAACGTCTTTTTGTCGGATGGGGATACCAAACAAATCTCCGCTCCAACTCCTACTTTACATTTGGCTTCGTCAAAATATAACGTCCATATTTCCGGAGATTCTTCACCCTCGGGTTCTTTAGTAACTTTAGGCATGATTTTCCCTTCTTCATGAATAACATAGGTTCTAAGGCCAGTTGAGTGGTAATTCTCGAAAGGATCTGTATCAATAAATTCCTTCAACAAATTTTCCTCATCCATTGTCCGAGAGCTAGTAGCCTCCTCTTCTTCAAGAAATTCGACATTATACCTTTCCTCTTGAGAGATTAAAGTGTGTGCTGCTTCTTCAAAATTTAGCAAAGCCTCGTCAGCGACATGCTCAGGATGTAAAGTCTCCGATAGCAGTTTCATCTTAGCCCCATTCTTAGTCCTTAGAATCAAGTGGGACCAGTCTAAAGCTAGATATCCTCCTACATTTGCAATGTACTCTTGGGACAAACAGATTCCGAACAAGGGAGGGATATCGATGAGTATGGTATCCTGATTTACAGTGATACTAGGGCTGGCGAACAAAGTCATGGGTAATCCCTTAATTATTCCAACAGTATCAACCTTATTTCCATCAAGCTGCATGACTCCTTTATTCGGAGGCTCATATTTTAGACCCAAAGCATCAACTACTTGCTTTGGCATGACAGTGGTGCTAGCACTAGAGTCGATCATACAGTTATGCAGCAACTTGTCACCAATAATCAGTGTTAGAAAGAAAGGTCTAGGTTTAGGCTTACTTTCCCTTCCGGATTCAAACTTCTCCTCTGGTTGAATCGTTAGCACTTTACCCAGGTCGGACCTAGATGCATTCTCTCTATGGGGTAGAGCAGAAACCTTAGAATCTTCAACTGACAGCGCCTTTTGTAGCAGTACCTTCTACTCTGGAATGGCCAGGACGTCCCACAGAGAAGCGTTGGCTTATGACTTTTTCAGTTGTTCCACCACGTTGAATTGCGCTTTCGGCTGGTGAGTTGCGATTACCTACTCTTTAGGTTTGGCGGCCGTTACAAGTTTCACAGTCGGTATATCCAGCAGTTTGGTAATAGTAGAAGTGACCGACGAAGCCTTTGTCTTGGGAGGAAGCGGATTCAGAGGGCTAAGAACAGTCGTCTCTGACTGTGGTGGGGTTGGAAATAGGCCTACCACTAGGCTAGGCATTGGTTGTGACGTAACCTTGGTAGGTAATGTTGTAAACTCTCTAGTAAATCTACGCTTAGAACGCGTATTATAATCAGATTACACTCGGGGTACTTTATCAATAGGGATGTCATTCGGAAACGCTGACTCTTCTCCTTCCATCCATGAAAAGAGAGCCTAGTCCGAGACAATCTCTGACTCTTCCTGGATAGACATCCCCTGCATTTGTGCGGCAAAGACCGCATTGTCCATTTGTTGAGAAGCATATGGTGAGTTGTCGGAAATAGATGTGCAGCCTTGGCTACGTTGATCTGCGATTTGTTGTTGCAAATTTCCCCGCGGACAGTTTCGTGGCATGTGTGTGTCATTGCAAGGAAAACACCATGAGTTAGCATCTTTGACTAAATTGTTTTGTCCTGCCACCAGCTCCTTATTCGAACTAGTATGAATAGTCTGCATCGGTAGGGTTACCAGAACCATCTGGTTACTTGATTGAGCCGAAGTATTCCCATGTGACCTATCCTGCCACTGGTTTGATTGGTACGGAGGTTTTCCGCCTTGGTAATTTTGGTATGTCGGCTTTTGATAGCTGTATTGTTGCCGCTTCAAAGTAGTCAGTTCATTAGTCATGGCCTGCATCTGTTCTCTCATTTCGTTCATCTCAGTAGCCATGGGGTTCGGCATAGGAGCTATTACAGGAGCTGCCGTCAGGGTCGTGCTTGGAATACTTCCGGGATAGACGTACATAGATTGGGGGGGAGCCGCAGACACACTGGTAGAAGGAACTTCGGCTTTTGGAGCATTGTACTCAGGGAACAATGGCATGATGGGTCTCGGTGCCAACTTTCCTGCAGCGATCAAATTATTTTATGCAGTGACAGCTAAGGCATATGCATCAGGAAGAGTGTCTCCATCCAAAGCTTGCAACATCATGGAAATATCGGCGTTAATCGACTTCAAGTAGAACATGAATGCCAAATCCGAAGGTGGTCGGCTGCCTACAGGCACTCTCTGCCAGGTCGAATGGAACCTTGCATTGAAATCAGGTAGAGCTTCATGAGGGGCTCGTTTTATATTTTCTAGTTGATGGTACAGCAAAGATTTGTCGCCAGCGTTTGAAAAGCACTCATAAAATGGGGTCCCGAGCTGGTCCCAAGTAGCAATACTACCAACTTGTAATATTTTGTACCAGTTTAGCGCCTTTCCTCGGAAGGAGGCGGCCAGCAATCTGAGGGCTACATTTTCGTTTGATACGCCATGTACCAGACATACATCTGCTACATCTTGCAGGTGCTCCATTGGTGTCTTTGATTCATCCCCAGAATATTTAGGGATAGTCTTTAGAGCAGAAACCGGGATGGGGGCCCATACTGCAGGAGGCATAGGAGCTACCAATGGACTGTCGGAGTCCTAGGCTACGTAGTTTCTAGCAGCCATAGGTGCGGGTGGATTAGGCGATGTCGGAGAAGGAGGAGACGGAGGAGGTGAAGGGCTACCTCAGCGACCTCTCGAGTGCACAAAAACTAAAGGGGGTACAAGCTGGCCAGGAACTCTTGCAGTCTGCGACCTGGTTACAGGCCGATGGCTCATACACACTTCTAAAAATCAGGCGAACGTGCTAGTTCACTGTCCCACCGGACGTGCCAGAAAAAGAAACTGTTGACGTAATATTTTGCATGTAGCAGCAGCCTTATGGGAAATTTAACTATTGGGGGACATTATGCGCTAGCTAAATAACCTCCGGGATTTTATCGAAGCCGGCTCTTCACTTAATGGGTGAAGTAAAAGGTAAGGGAGATTGCAAGAATGTAAAATTTACACTACGAGCGATGCGCCAAATCTTTAGACAACTTCATTAGAGCACAGTGCGTAATGCAAAGGCCCGAATCACTAAATTGTTGTTATTTAAGATAATTTTCTCAAAAGCACTTGTCATGCAAAAATGCCCTCTAATTTGTATAATGTAATCAAGCATAAATTTGTATTAACACAGAAGAGTAATAGAAACATGATGTGTATTCATTCCAGCTATAAGAGATTACAAAAACTGAAGAATAGGCATTCATACAAAATGAAGATAACAACACAGGTCAATAGTTCCAACCAACGCTTGAAAACAGAAAGGCCGAATCTATTTGGCACAGTCCGAAGTCTTTGAATTAAAAGCAACTATTACACGAGGCTTACTTCCCAGTGCTTGGGAGTTCTTTATAAACTTAATCAACAACCTAAAAATAAGAAAACTAGGCCCCATATATTGGCCATCCCACTGCCTGAAAACGCATCATGAAAGAGCAGACCACGCATGGCGATCCTCGGCCTAGATTATCTTGAGCCGCCACAGTAAACATCCATCGGTTAGCAACATGCCAGCGAGGCTACGATACGAAACAGAAAACCATGCAGCAACAGGAGAGGACACACGGCAACAAGAAGCACAAAAGATCCGTCGGCATTTCCAAGGTAACTGGCGCAGGAACAGAAACGCCACGTGTCACCTAGACAGAGCTCGACAGAAAGCAACAAGAATGCCCAGCAGAAAGCTGCAAGAGAGATCCACGTGGAGAGCTCCGAGCAAAAGTAAAGAACGAGGTGGGTCCGACTTGAAAAAGCAGCCAACGCGAGCCACGTGGCATGCAGACGGAGATTGTCGAAAAGCGAAGCGAAGTCAAAGCAAAAAGCCTTGAGAGGCAGCCACGTGGCGAGCTCCGAGGACAGTGAGCATACAAAACTAAGGCGTAGCCACAAAGGAAAAGAAAACTACCAAGGCTTAGGCGGTTTTTGTTGAACAGCATCTTTGAGCATCCTGGAATTTCTCACATCCCCTATCTATTGCATCTCTATTTCATGATACGGGTTATCCTCCTTGAGCGAGCTTTTTTTTTATCACTCTTGCATTCATTTCATTTCTATCTATCAGTCTGTTCATGGAGGTGGGAACACCGAAATATGTTTTTGACTGAGGCAAACCCCTAAATAGCCCCAACATTTTCCTTTGGTCTTATATATGCGAGTATTGAAGATATCTACTTCCTAGAGGCTTCATTTCTTGGGTTGTTGTCAACATTCTCTATCTCTCCTTCTCACACTTTATCATTTATATTTTACTTTAAAGTTTACTTTATTTTAGATCTATCATACTCTATTTTTTTTTTGCATTCTAGAATTTCTTAGTAATTAGGCTATTAGTAGTCGCTTTGTTGTTTTATGTGATATTCTTAGTTTCTGGTTCATACAAGACACCAGCGGACCTTTAGGGCTCCAGTGTGCCACATTGCCATCCTTGTTTCATGTTTTTATTTGTTGTTTGGGAGCTCATCAATTTGTCTAGAAAACCTCTGTGACCTCAGACCTCATTCTGAGTTTGAAACTCACTCTATTCCTTGAGGTAGTTTAGGGAAATTCACTCCCTGAGATTTTCTTGAGAATAAAGAGACTCATGAGCAACGAATCTCCCTTCTTTGCACAAGTGTTGTGTCTTATGAACCATTCATATAGATAGAACCCCTTTAGCTCATCAATTGATAAGTAGGAGGTATTTTCCACAACATGTCAAATTATTATATTGCTATCAAGATTCAACCATTTAGTTTTACTAGTTAGACTCACTGACCCATGTTTCATGAGTAGTGGTTCACAAGAACCCATCTCTCATGATAGTGAATGGTCCACTTAGCACACATTGCATCTAGGTGATGCTCACAGAGTTGAAGCACTGGGCCTTCCCGAGAGGTCACCCATCCCAATACTACTCCAGCTCAAGCATACTTAACCTTAACGTTTTCTCCAAGGTTAAGCTCACTTAGCTTGCAACCCCATTAGCTCACTTGGCTTGCAACCCCATTTACAAAACCTTCAGCAAGTGTTATGCCTTATTAACTATTCATTATAGAGCCTCTTTAGCTCATCAATTGATAAGTAGGAGGTATTTTCCACAGTATGTCAAATTATGATATTGCTATCAAGATTCAACCATTTAGTTTTGTGAGTCAAACTCATTGACCCATGTTTCATGAGTAGTCATTCACAAGGACCCATATCTCATGATAGTGAATGGTCCACTTAGCACTCATTGCATCTAGGTGATGCTCATAGAGGTGAAGCACTAGGCCTTCTCAAGAGGGTCACCCATCCTAGTACTACTCCAGCTCAAGTATGCTTAACCTCGGAGTTTTCTCCAAGGTTAAGCCCACTTAGCTTGCAACCCCGTTTGCAAAACCCTCAACAAGTGTTGTGCCTTATTAACCATTCATTATAGAGCCCCTTTAGCTCATCAATTCATAAGTAGGAGGTATTTTCCACATGTCAAATTATGATATTGCTATCAAGATTTGACCATGTAGTTTTACAAGTCAAACTCATTGACCCATGTTTCATGAGTAGTGGTTCACAAGAACCCATCTCTCATGATAGTTAATGTTCCACTTAACACACGTTGTATCTAGGTGATTCTCACGGAGGTGAAGCACTAGGCCTTCTCGGGAGGTCACCCATCCTAGAACTACTCCAACTCAAGCACACTTAACCTCATAGTTTTCTCCAAGGTTAAGCCCACTTAGCTTGCAACCTCATTTGGAAAACCTTCAACAAGTGTTTGTGCCTTATGAACCATTCATTATAGAACCCCTCTAGCTCATCAATTGATAAGTAGGAGGTATTTTCCACATGTCAAATTATGATAATGCTATCAAGATTCAACCATGTAGTTTTATTAGTCAAACTCATTACCCCTGTTTCATGTGTAGTGGTTCAAAAGAACCCATCACTCATGATAGTCAATGGTCCACTTACCACTCATTGCATTTAGGTGATGCTCACAAAATTTAAACATTAGGCCTTCCCGAGAGGTCACCCATCCTAGTACTACTCTAGCTCAAGCACACTTAACCTCGAAGTTCTCTCCAAGGTTAAGCCCACTTAACTTGCAACCCCATTTGCAAAATCTTCAACAAGTGTTGTGCCTTATGAACCATTCCTTATATATCCCCTTTAGTTCATCAATTGATAAGTAGGAGGTATTTCATTGACCCATGTTTCATGAGTAGTGGTTCATAAGAACCCATCTCTCGTGATAGTGAATGGTCCACTTAGCACTCATTGCATCTAGATAATGCTCACAAAGGTGAAGCACGAGCCTTCCTAGGAGGTCACCCATCATAGTACCACTCCAACTCAAGCACACTTAACCTCGAGTTTTCTCCAAGGTTAAGCCCACTTAGCTTGCAACCCCATTTGCAAAACTTTAAGAAAGTGTTCTGCCTTGTGAACTATTCATTATACATCCCCTTTATCTCATCAATTGATAAGTAGGGGGTAATTTCCACTTGTCCAATTATGATATTGTGATCAAAGATTCAATCGTGTAGTTTTACAAGTCAATGTTTCATGAGTAGGAGTTTACAAGAACCCATCTCTCACAAGACCTTGATTATGTTGTTCTATCTAAATTCTACTAAGAAAGATTGGACTTATGATATGTTGTTCTATCTAAATTCTACTAAGAAAGATTGGACTTATTATGTTGATTGCCATACTTTTGGCAACACAAAATAAGCCTAACCTTTTATTGAACCATTTCGTTTAGCAGCAACACTCATTAGAAAAAAGAGGGTATAGTGTGCAACTTCCTCAATAGAACATTATGTAGTTCTTTATATTTAACAATGTGTACAGCATAAAAAAATGACACGGCTCTATAATTTTATAATTATAAAACAATGTAAATAAATAATAAATAAATGTTCCTTACAAATTCTTGTATTTTGACTATGTACATATTTTTCAAACAATCATTTATATTATTTAATTTTATTGTTTCTTTATTAAACATTTAAGATGTCCATTAAAATATTAATGTTTAAAGTACTTAAGAAAAAACTTTCAAACTGAAAAATATAATGTTAATTATTTAAAATTAAGAGAAATATCTAACTGTACTATCAAATAATTATATAGATATAAATGTTCGTGACAAATATTTATAGCTCTCAACGAAACACCATACATGTACATTAATTATATAAAGGTTCACGGACAGAATTACATATATTTATGTCAGTATTTAATAACACCATTAAACAGTGTTACAGTACTATTTATCAATTTAAAATATAGAAGTATTGATAATATAAATGGTAGCCCGACTCTGAAACCTACCATTAAAAACTGTCAATCAATACTCGTAAATAAGCTTGCGAGTGTAATACAATGAATTGTGTTCCCTGCAGTGGATTCCAAAGCGACCAAAAACATTTAAAATCATCTTCAAATTTTAGGATTGCTCACTTATTTTAGGACCTACCTATATCGTGAAAAATAGTAACATGCTTCACGTTCGCCTGTCACATGTAAAAGTAACTTAGTAAACAAATGACGTTTTACTATACCCACTCGAAAATTATGTCTGCCTTTTCAGCCATTTGCTTTATATATTATTGTATTAAGATTGACTGTGACATCATCTGATAAACTTTAATCTGAGCGCTTAATTAAACATGTTTTCTTTAATACTAATGTATGTAGACATATTCATTTATCGAAAATTCCCCATACTGTCGGCTAAAGAATTTCTATGCTCATGAATAGATAAGATATTCACACATGTAAGTTAAGGCTTTTCATATCATAAATAAAACTTTATTATTTCATTGCAAATAACACTTGACATTGCTTATTTAGAAGAGCTCAGATACTTCGATCTATGCCTTGAAGACGTCAACATTGCCTATAGCTAGTAGTGTCAATGTTTCCCATTTCTCGAGGAGATCCACAAAACATATAAGTTAACCTGCAGACAAAAAAAAAATGTCAAATCAGATTGGATTTAGTCAGTAAATTGAATGTCGACATGTATAAATTTTTTGGATCTTAAAATTTCTGTCACAATTTATGATAGATAAGTCATAAGAATGGGACTGAGTTAGAAAAGAGGATAAATATCTTTAACATATTTGAATGGTCACTGATTATGATGGATCTATCATGTAATGAGATTTTGTTAGAAAAGAATTAAAGTCATTAACATAGTTGATTTTTCATTCTGTGTAGTATTGAAAAGATTGTTTATGATTTGTATCGATATTTTGTATCACAATCCTTTACCCAATGATAAATTAAGAAATGTGATTCAAATATCAGTACAAATACTTCATATACAATGATATACAGTATACAGCTGATCTCGAAATACTAATAGTATTTTATAAAAATAAAAAAATTAAGAACGTGATTCAAAAATCAGTACAAATACTTCATATACAATGATATACAAAGTATACAGATGATTTCAAAAACAATCTTTTAAATACTAATAGTATTTCACGAAAATAACAAACTTACTGTAACATATGTATTAAAGAGCTTTACTACTAAGAAGTGATTAAAATCTTAAGAAAAACACTTATGAAAATCGAAGGAATAACTTTGCTACTAAAATGTGCTAGAAATCTTGAAGTGATAAATAGATCCAAATGCTGCAAGCTAGCTACCTTAAAATGGCGACTAAAACCACTGACTACCTTTGCGTGGTCAGAAAAAGCTTATAATGCAACCAACATTAAGATGCAGAGCTAAGAATCGATGCCAATGTTAAACAGAAAAGCGAGAAACCATAGAGCATATCAATGGAGTTCTATAAGACATTATAAATCTTAGTAATAAGAATACAAAGCTGAAAATTACCTCAGAACAGCAGCTACCAGTTTTAAATGGAGCGCCAGAGTTATCTAATAAGGGGGAGGAGGAGACTTGTAGGCGTAGTGATGAGGAGGAGGGTATACTGGGGACTTAGCGTGAGGAGGTGGGTAAATAGGCGTAGGTTTAGGTGGTGAGGGAGTGACAACAGGAGGGTGAGGGGGCTTCACAACAACCTTTGGGGGAGGTGGGGATTTGTACTTGTATGGTGGGGAGACTGGTGGCTTCACAACAGGAGGCTTGGGTGGAGACTTTTTGGGAGGAGTATAAACTGGTGTAGGAGGAGGTTGTGATGGTTTGTGGGGTGAGTGAACTGGTGGGGACTTCTTGGGAGGGGGATATGTCGGAGCGGGCTTGGGGGGAGAAACCTTTACAACTGGTGGTGGTGGGGATTTGTAAGGGTAATGGGGAGGAGAAACTGGCGGCTTCACGACAGGGGGCGTGTGGGGTGGCTTCACAACAGGGGGCTTGGGTGGCGGCTTAACGACAGGAGGCTTTGGTGGTGGCTTAACGACGGGAGGCATGGGTGGTGGCTTCACAGGTGGCTTCGGGATAGGGGATGGAATATGGACGGGTGGAGGAGGAGACTTGTACTGGTATGGCTTTGGAGGACTTGTGTGGTAAGTGGCATCTGATGGGATTGCAGTAAGAATGGAGCCTGCGATCAAAACAAGCAAAAGATTACAGCTAAAACTCATCCTGCCCATCTCTGACCTACAGGAGGTGTAGCTTGGTCTGATAAGTTATGGAAATAAGACTGTATTTATAGGCATATGTAGAAGTTTTGTGATGAACTACGCGGTATTTGGTAGCGTGTGAAGTGGGCCGGGCTCTGTGATGGCATGTGGGATTTTGTTTTTTTGCCTTTTTAATAAGAATTTGTAATGGTCTCCGTAAGGCCTGATCCAGTGGAATATGTGATCCAGGCTGTTAATGTAGACAGTTACTGTACAGGGATTACTTAAGCAAATCAGATAGGTTCATTAGGGTGAGTATCGATGTTTTGCTTATCTCGATCTCTGAACGTACTCTCAAGACTGTGTCGGTGAATGCCATTATTCTCCTCCACAAAAATTCAAATTTATTTTTAGAGTCAAAATTGGCAGGCACTACCTAGCGATAAAGCTTTGGGACTTCACCAATATCATTTTTATTTTTTTTGTAAATGTGTCTTACCTCCAGCTTAAATCCAATAGCCAAAAAAGTTAAATTGTCTCGAGAATTTACTGTTCTCAAAGCCCCTTGGATTGGTAGTAAAAGTTATATATATATATATATATATATACACATGCTCTCCGCGTGGGGTAAGGGGTAACGGTGAAAGAATAGGATGACGAAGGAGGACGATAAATTTGTCATATAAAGGTCTCTCTCTCTTTCTTTTTTAACTTTTAATTTAATAATTGGGTTGGGAGATGAATATTAGTTTGGATAATGTTTCTGATTAAACTATTTAATAATAGTTTATATTCTTTGTAATTTTGTTTTGTTTAATTTATAAAATAATAATAATTTGGATGGTGAACGTTGTTTTTATATTTAGTGTTCAAGATTTTTGGATCAATTGTGTGCAAATTTTTTTTACATCAACGTTTCGGATCATACTCCATGATCCATGATCCATGGTGAACATTGTTACTAATTATTTTTATATTTTAGGAAGAAATGTAAAAAAAAAGATTAAATCAATTGAATTTTGATTACATATATTTGTAGCGTCATAAATTGTCACCCTTAATTTCACACTAGATTTTGCTCCTTCCTATGTGCTTGGACTTAATTGTGTCCCTAATTTCTTAAATTGTGCATTCCATGGCCCATTTTAAACATTTATTGAAAAATCCAAAGTGAAAAACTAAATTAGGCATTTAATATTTTGTCCATGGCTTGTTAGATCCTGAAAATGTGGGTCTGGACTACCCTTGCCCTTTTAATTTGGTCCCAGATTTAAGTATGTTGGGGTTGGCAATTTATTATTTGAATTTCAAATCCTAAATGTCAACTATTGAGATTTAATTTGCAGGAAATTAGAAGAATTGCATATAAATACATAGTAATTTCACCATTTTAATCTTAAGAGGTATTTTTTGAGAAAATTGAAGATCCTAAAAGCAATCAAGGATAATCAAGATTATTGTAACACTTCATCATTCAAGCTTCATGTCATATGTTATGTGATTTTATGTTCATGTTTACATGCATTTTATTTGTGTACTAACACTTGTAGGTTATCACGTCGAATTATAATCAAGCCTTGAGAAGATTGTTAGAAAATAGAAGGTGAACAACAATAATAGAAGCTTAAAATTACTTTAAATTAGATCTAATAGTGTTAGCCATATGGAGTTTAAATCGGCAATAACAATGAAATACAAGAACATAAAGTTGAACACGAAACATAGTGTTTAACATGGAGAACCCCTTTTGGGAAAAAAACTCCACCAAAGAAGAGATGAATAGCTTGTATTATCAGCAAAATATGATTACAATACATCCACTCTAACTCCTCTTCAGCCTTCAATCCGACATCATAACCTTTGCAAAGAAAACTTGAAGAAAAACCATGCCAATCTCCATTCTCAAGCACCTACTAAATAGATGTAAGTTAGGGAGTAGAGGGTTGTCCTAACTTACCTCAAGCTAAGCGGGTGTTTAAGTCAAGGATAGAGAATGAAGAGCACTCTCAAGTGCTTTTGGCACTCTACTAATTTGAATGCTTAAATGGGACTAGATGAGTCAATTTCCAAAATCTGAAATGCACCTCAGACAACTCTCTACCTGAGGACAGCAGCACGAGTCAAGGACGAGAACGTAGTGCGCTAGCATCTCTTTGGGGCGATGGTGTTCATACGACCAGAAAGTGAAAAGTACAGTATCAAATTCAAAGAAACCTACTAATGGCCTAGTAAATAAGATTTAATGAACTAAAAATAGTAATAAAGTACAATAAATGACTATAGGAATGATAAAGGAGATAGAGAAAATAAGGGTGATGAAGTCCAACTCACTGAGAGTCTATTTCACTAGCAAGCTCCACGTACACATACACCTACACACAGTCGAGAGAGGAAACATTTTGGGGTTGTAGAGGGGTTAGCCTCAGTCAAACCCCCGCTTTGGTGTTTCCACCTCCACGGACAACCAGATAGATAGAGAAAAGTAGAAATATAGTAAAGAAAGTAATGTTGGAATGGAAATAGAACCAAACACTACAAGAGACATAAAGCTACACAAATCCAAAAAAATAGACAAAAGCATTACTACCCTTGACCAAAGGCAGTCAAGGCCAATGAGAGAGGAATGCAAGCCCATAACAATGGTAGAGTCGATGCAACTGCAACAATGTGGAGAGCAGCCTCACTAGGCACCAGGCTGAAGCTTTTGTGGTAAAGTATGTATGATGTTGTGATATTGGAGATGTGAAGCTAATAGTGCAACAAGTATCTCAAACGTATGAAATTGGTGTGTAGAAGCTCAAGAAAAATGCTAGAGAGATTATAGAAGATCAAGAATTGCTAAAGAGATGAAGTGAATGAGCAAGATCTAAGCATTTGAAGATCAAAATGAGAGGGAAAGAGTCATTTAAATCGGGTTGGTTGGTTGACACAAAGGTGTTACATTTCATCCCTAATGAGGAGTGTAGCATCCCTGCAAACTCTAGAGGTAGGAATCTTTCAAGGATGACAACGTGCCACACGAACGTTCACGCATCACACTCTGTCCCCAACAAATATTCCCCCACTTACACAAAAGGCAGGCACCAAATGGATGCATTGTAGATGGGTGATGTGGAATTTTGCATTCAAGTTTGATTTTCTAAGGTGGAAGGATGCGAAAGGGGAATTCGCAAGGGGGTGAAAATTTGTTCCTATACATTTTTCCCCCACTTTAGTGAGCATGAATGTCAATGAGTGTTCACGAAAGTAGATCGAAGAGTTAAGAAGTGTATACCTAAACTATTGAGGAAGCAAACCATGATTTGGCGAACTCGAAAGTGCAAGGTAGGAAAATAGCTCCATAGGTACTCTCTCCTAAGGAGGTTTGAACAAAGGACTCCATAGCTCCTCAAAACTATAGAGTTGAATAAAGTACATCAAAGGCTTGCAGACCAATGATGGACAAATCTCGTTGGATGCAAGCACTTCACAAGGCCTTAGACCTACAAAGAAGGTGCCCTCTAGGTACTCTCTCCTAAAGGAAGCCTAATGTGAGGGGACTTCGCAAAGTCGGACTAGAAAGCATCTTTAAACCTATGCACTTGCAAAGCAACATGTTAATTTGTAGATAAAACATGTTAGAAAACAAAGAGCAGCCACGTAGTCAAACAAGTAGACTATCACACAGACAGTCAAAAATTGAAGGAAGAGCTTTCAAAGGGGTCCCTAGGGAACCCTTCAAAAGAAAAAGGGGTCCACTTGAGGAACACTCAGTTTGAAAGTGCAGGAGAATTTTTCATAAATCAATTCAACATCAAGGAATCCTTTCGAAAGATGTTCACTTCATCAAGGAATTTGAAAGGAATAAAATGCCCCCTCATGAGGGGAATGTCAAGGCTTCTCTCATAGGAAAATTTTCTCCCTCCTCAAAGGAAAGTTTGTCAAGTTATTTCTTTACGAACCCATGGTGAAGGAAACACATTCCGCTAGAGGCCCTTGTTGAGAATGCAATTTTTTTTAAAATGTTTTGAAGAAATTTTTGAGAAAAGATTTGTTGACCACCAAGTAATTTTTTTGAAAATCAAAGTTGACATGATAGCCCCCCCTTAGGATGGTGTGTGTTGAACGCAGAGGCACGTGACATCCTAAGGAGAGAAAAACAAGAATGAACAAGTGATGTTGTGGTTCACAGAACATATTGATATGTCATTGTGGTAATGTTTTTTCACATGCGAGGGAAAACACATGAGCACCACAACTTCACAAAACAAGCACAAAAGATAAAAGAGCAACAATGTAAAGAAAAATAGTAATGTCATGAATAATGGACATAAGGGTTGTAGACATGAAAAATGTACAATTTTGGTTCGGCACACTTGATCCTGATTACTAACAACATTTCCTCCTAAATCATACTCTCAACACTTCATCATATTCTGCCTTTTAATTTAATGAATCATTTTTCATTTGATTAAGTATTTCTCTTGATTAAATTAATCAATTTAATTTAATAAACCTTATGTTTCTGTTTAATTAAATAAATCATTTTATTTGATTAAATTCTCTAAAGTCCTCTTATTAAATTAAATAAATTAAACCCTATTTGATTTAATCTAACATATTTCTCCTTGGTTAAATAAATTGAAATCGTTTATTTAGTTAATCATTTCCTCTCAATTCTGATTTAAATCAATTCATCTATTTAAGTCAAAATTGTCAAATCATCTAGTCTCTCATTAAATTGATCAAAACCTTGATTAAGTTAATCCCTCTCACTAAAATCCTCTAAAGAATGCAACTTGCACAATAAATCAATTACTTTGATTTATTTAATTCTCTATTTTCCCTCACATGGCATCAAAAGAGAATATTCCCTCAATTTGAATTCAAAAAGTCCAAGTGGACTTGTACATCCAACAATGCATTCACTCCTCTTACATGTCCTTGTGCATTGAGCCAAGTGGCATTTATTTCATTCATTTTTCCCTCT
This sequence comes from Sequoiadendron giganteum, assembly GCA_007115665.2. NCBI lineage: Eukaryota > Viridiplantae > Streptophyta > Pinopsida > Cupressales > Cupressaceae > Sequoiadendron > Sequoiadendron giganteum. Next base: position 22,092,354 of record CM021108.1, on the reverse strand, counting down.
CACATGTCATTTCTCAAATTTGAAATTCCACCTAATGGCATTTATCATGCACATTGACCAAAATGTGCTCATTCCTCAACCATTCACATCTTGACAAGTGGAATTTGGCCATTGGATGTTGAATGATCCCACATTGCTTATTTCCACTATCTCTTCCATTTTAGAAATCTATAAATTGGAGGCTTCTCTCCTCATTTTACCATCCATAATTCAAGCAAGTATACTATACTTCATTTCATCCATAAATTTCACATATCTCATGCAAGGTTACTCTCTTAAACTGAGAGATAATCTTGTTCATTCCATTCAAACCAGTTGATATCACCTTCACAATCATCAAACTTACAAATAGGAATTGGGAAAGGGTTGATTTCGACATACCAATCAACACCAATTCCCCCATGGGATTGATAGTTGTTCATTAGAATAGGATTCACTTATTTCCATTTATATTGTGCTTCACTTGTTTTCCTATTTTAATGTTACAATCTAATTTCATGGAGAACCTCGATTCTCTCTTACATTTGATCTAACACCATGCTTGGTTGTTGTGTTTGTGCAGGTTATGAATTCTTGGTTCACAAGGGCGATATGATATTTTGGGGTCAAAGTTGCTCATAAATATATAAGTATAATAGTAGTATATTAATGAATTGTCATCAATTCCCTACTATATCAAACCATATGAAGAATGCACAAGAAGATAAAGTAAAAAAAATAAAAAATTATCAACATGGAAGGGAAGCTTGCCCAACACTTTGCATCGTTCCCAATTGTCAAAAATCAATATACATAACAGAGGAAGAATGATGCCACAAATAGAGAAATTTGTACAACACATAATTACTCCTATATCCAAGCACCTACGAGAGTGACAAGGGTCATCTAGGAACACATAATGCAAGCATGGGGGAGCACAAACACACACAATCTACTCTACAAATAAAGAAGAGGTGGCCCCTAGAACTCATCAACCAAGAGGTCATCAACCTCCCAATCTAGATCATTATACGAGGAAGGCATACGAGCCTGCAAGGATGAAATATCAAGGGGGGAACCCTCCGACCCCCCACAACAAGAGCCAAGGAAGAAAGCCCTGCGAGATCTTCTCCACTCAGTTCTTGTGGGGTAAAGGTCAACGACTTCACAAAGATCATTGAAAGGGTTGGGACCTTATCCAAAGAGTTAAAGATTTACCTCATAGGAGTGCCATGTGTTTCTTCAATGGACGAGGGAGGTGGCACCCAAAATTCACTACTAGGCTCATCGAGTGACTCGGGAGCAGTGACAAACTTTAGGGACATCAAAAATTCTTCCATCACTAGGACAACACATGCTAACATAGCACCGCCTTTTGAGGAAGGTGGGCTCTTCTTTCGCCCCCCATTGCTAGTGGGGTCATCCCCCATCTCTCGCTTCGTCAAAGGATGCAAGATCCCCACAAATGAGGCAAAAGGCATGGAAGAGGAGGAGAAAATTGTGGTAGACATCACCGAGGTATTTGGCATGTCCATGGGATTTGAGAATGGAGGTACATTAGGAGAGGTGACTCGATTGAAGGAGCAATAAACACCTACACCTTTTTAGGGTTAGGGGCATTTACACTCACAGCAAGAGCTAGAAGCAACACTGAGGCTGATTGAACTGAAGTAGAGGGGACATAAGAGGAGGATACATCAATAGCTATAGAAATTTAGGATTAGTCAACTCCCCTTCCTTCCCCTACAAAGTAGCCTGCTTAGCAACCAGAGCCTTTTGCCAATGCTTGCGCTCATGCATAAGGCAGTTTGTACGACTCTAGAAGTTAGAGGGTGGGAGCTGGGATGGAACAAAAGACTCTTGCTCGGCTATTGGAGTGTCCATCATGACCGTTTATGATGGAGGGAGGGACTCCTAGACAGGAGCAGGAGGGAGAGGCTGAGAGGAGGTTGCAGCAACAGTGGGGGGAGTTGGCTCTAATGCCTCAATGGTGGTCCTCTTCCCATTCACTACCTTGAGAGCAAGAGCAGTATGAGGCTATGGAGGTCAAAACAGAGCCTTCCACTTACCATACTGAATGGGCCTAAGCACTATGGGTAGAATGAGAAGCTTGAATGTCGGACACTTGGGCTTTCACCAAGTGGGCACTATAGGATTCTCTAGTAAATAACTAGGAGCAGAATCCAACGATGCCACAACAAGGCAAGAGGAAGCAACTGGCAGGACAATAGCCGTAAAAGAGGAAGAAGAGTATTGAGCATGCTTCTCCTTTTCTCTTTTATGAGACAAGGAAACATCACTATCAACCTTCAGGAAAGCCCTATCCGAGATGGCATAGGGAGATGGAGGGTATCTCACTTTAGGTGTAAAGTGCCCGCTCTTATACTTCACATAGGTCTGGTGCAAGAGGTTCATCCTAGGAGGAAGCAAACTAGTGGGTGCAGGCCAAAAGTGATCCAACGAATAGCTACCATGCACAATCGATGGTTTATAGTCAGTGTCACATGCATTTTACTCTCATTGATTAATTTCAAGCATTTATGCACTACCAAGGGAACTGCATTCATAGTGACCAACCAGGAGATACCTAGTTTCACCTTGAAGAGTTCATACCCCAAGATTATTTCAAAGAGTACATTCACTGATCTAAGTCCAACAAGGACCGACAAGGTGATGCAGCCAAGGGGAGGTACAGAAAGTCCATTGTGTGTACGAATGGTACTCTTGGATTTTTCATACCTATATTTGTGTAGGAAATTAATCAGCATAATCTCCTTGATTATGACATTCACCTGACACATGGGGTCAACAAGAACACCTGTCACAGTGTTTCCATTGATTCATCTAGGGATGTATAAGGGATATGGTTCTCTATTTAACCCATCAGTAGGTCTTGTGAGGTGAAAGTTATACTGGGAGAACTACTCATAGGTTGCATGGATGGGATGGGTAGATGTAAAAAGGAGGCCATCATGTACACTAGATGAAACTTTCACAAATCCCCCAGAGGTTTTGCAATTAAATAGTGACCCAACTAGGGTTTCATTCTGTAATGCCTACAAAACCTTCCAACTACACCACTAAGGATCACAAGTTGGATTGCAAGGTGAAACATCTCACATCACTCACACCCACAACACTCCTAAGATATGAAAAAAGCTCCTTTCAACACCACTAAACAAAATCAAAATGATTCATGTTGGGCTCACCAAAATGTGAGGTAGGGGGACCAACCACACCAAGGCTCTAGGTCATGGAGATCCGAGAGCAGAGGGCTACCCTAATTTACCTCAAACTAAGTGGGTGTTTAAGTCAAGGATAGAGAATGAAGAGCACTCTCAAGTGCTTATGTCACTCCGCTAATTCAAATGCTTAAATGGGACTAGATGAGCTAATTTCTAGAATCTAAAATACACCTCAGACAACTCTCTGGTTGAGGACAACAGTGCGAGTCAAGGACAATAGCACGACATGCTAGCATCTCTTTAGGGCATTGGCATCTGTATGACCAAAATTTGAAAAGTATAGTACCGAATTCAAAGAAACCTACTAATGGCCTAGTAAATAATATTTAATGAACTAAATAAAATAATGAAGTACAATAAATAAATATAGGAATGATAAAGGAGATGGAGAAAATGAGGGTGACGAATTCCAACTCACTAAGAGTCCAATTCACCAGCAATCTCCATGCATGCGTACACCTACACACAGTTGAGAGAGGAAACATGTTGGGGTTGTATACGAGTTTGCCTTAGTCAAACCCTCGCTTTGGTGTTTCCACCTCCACAGACAACCAGATAGATAGAGAAAAATAGAAATATGGTAAAGAAAGTAATGTTGGAATGGAAATAGAACCGAACACTACAAGAGACACAAAGCTACACAAATCTAGCAAAATAGACAAAAGCATTACCACCCTCGACCAAAGGTACTCAAGGCCAATGAGAGAGGAATGCAATCCCACAACAATGGTAGAGTTGACAAAGTTATAACAATGTCGAGAGCAACCTCACTAGGCACCAAGTTGAAGCTTATGTGGTAGAGTATGTAAGATGTTGTGATGTTGGAGATGTGAAGCTAATAGTGTAACAAGAATCTCAAACGTATGAAATTAGTGTGTAGAAGCTCAAGAAAAATGGTAGAGAAATTTCTAGAAGATCAAGAATTGCTAAAGAGATGAAGTGAATGAGAAAGATAGGCATCTAAAGATCAAAATGAGAGTGAAAGAGTTGTTTTCAGTCTGACTGGTTGACACAAAGGTGTTACATTTCATCCCCAATGAGGAGTGTAACATCCCCATGGACTCTAGAGGCATGAATCTATCAAGGACAACAACACATCACATAGACATTGGTGTGTCGCACTTGCGTCCCTAACAAATATTCCTTCACCGACACAAAAGATAGGCACCAAGTGGATGCATTATGGATGGGTGATGTGGAATTTTGTATTCAGGTTTGATTTTCTAAGGTGGAGGGATGTGAAAGGGGAATTTGCAAGGGGGGTACAAATTTACTCCTATACAATAAAATAACTCAATACATGAAGAAATGCATCCAAAGTGGACATATCCTCATGCCACCACCTTAGAATCATCAAATGTAGCTCATAATGACCTCTTACAGATGCTCTTACAACTGGAATAAGGCATCTTGCATGCATGGGAACCTATGAACCAAGATAGTAAATATTTTGTCATAGATGTTGTCATAGTTGTCATATAATCTTATGACAAGTGTCAGCTATCATAAATGCTCTTACAACTTATGGCGGGTGTCAACATGTCATAATGCAATATTCCCAAGGTGGATGCCTAGAATCTCTTGTTTGACCATTTTACCATTACCGTGACAACTATCCAATAAATGTAACATAGTAATTATGTGCTAGTAAAATAGTAATTATTGGGGCTAGTAAAAAATTAATTACCACTATTGGTGAAACCTTCCATCCCTCACGAGTGAATTAAAAACAATATTAGGAGTAATTAAATTACATGATATTTACAAAGTTGATGGCACCTTTATCCCAACATTCTCCCACTTGACATCATACATTGTAAATACACCCATAGGAAAGCATAAACATAAAGAAACTAATCACAAGTGACAAGGCCCATGGCCTTCCTGCACCAAGTAAATTTCTTTATGCTCACAAGTTTGGTAAGAACATCTACAAAATTATCTTGTGTACCAATCTTCTTTAGCTCAATCTGACCATTAGAAATTAATTCATGAACAAAATGATACTGAATAGCCACATGTTTAGTTTGTGCATGATACATCAAATTCTTAGCTAAATGAATTACACTTTGACTATCACAATTAATCTAAATAATTTTTCAATCAACACCAAAACCTGCACACAACCTTTGTGACCGAATTGCATCCTTAGAGACATGAGTAGCAACCTTATACTCTACTTTTGTGGTGGATAAAGCAATTGTAGCCTACCTTTTACTCATCCAACTCACTTCTCCTCCAAATGGAGTAAACACATACCCATTGGTGGACCTTCGACTATCCAAGTCACCTTCCAAATCTGCATCAACAAATCCCTATATGTCCAATGACTTGACCACATTATCAATACCATGATAAAGCAAACAATAATCAAAAGTACCTCACAAATATCTAAATAACCTCTTAATAAAAGTCTAATGCTCTTTACCTAGGTTAGACATAAATTTGCTTAGAACTACCACTACTTGGGCTATATCCAATCTAGTGCAAACCATTGCATACATCAAACTACAAACTACACTAGCATAAGGAACCTTATATATATCCTCAAAATCATCATCTGAATTAGGACACATATCTAAGCTCAACTTAGTACCAATTGGAAATGTAATACAAACTGTCTTGCAGTTATGCATATTAAACCTCTGTAAAATGGTATCAACATAATTACTTTGACTTAACCAAATATTTTTGTGACTCTAATCCATGTTGATATCCATCCCAAGAATTTATTTTGCAGCCCCCAAGCCCTTCATATCAAATGTGTCAGACAGTTTTTTCTTGAGCTCACCAATCGTCACCTTGTTGTTACCAATAAACAACATATCATCAACATACAAGACAATAATTAGGATCTGATCATCAATAACCTTAATGTACACACAATGATCCTCTTCACTCCTAGGAAAACCCAAATTTAATGCAAAAGCATCAAAATTCTGATATCACATCCTAGGTGACTCTTTCAAACCATATAAAGATCTCTTTAACCTACAAGCCAATTTTTCTTTTCCCTTCACAATAAAATTGCCAGGATGTCACATATAAATCTCTTCCTCAAGATCCACATGCAAGAAATAAGTTTTAACAATCCATTTTCTCTATCTCAAAATCACAAGTAGCAACAATATATAATAAGAGTCTAATAGAAGATAATTTAGCAACAAGAGAGAAAATTTCACTAAAATCAACTCCCTCTCTTTGGGAGTAGCCCTTAGCCACTAATTTGGCCTTGTACCACTCTAATTGACCATCTTCTCCAAATTTATTTTTAAATACCCATTTACATCTTATGTGCTTTCTTCCTTTGGGAAAACTAACAAGATAAAAAGTGTTACAATTATCCAAAGTTATCATCTCCTCCTACATGGCCTGTAACCAAGACTCACTTTCCTCCAAAGAGAGAGCCTCCCTGAAAGATCTAGGTTCATTGTCAATACTCAATAAATAAAATATACAACAAAAATATAGTGCGCTATACTTGTTGACTGGATTCCATTTTCTTGTGGATATTTTGATAATAGGAGTATGAGGCTCGTGTTGCCCTTGATCTTGTTGAACCTCTTCTTGATTTTATTCCTCATATTATTTGATTTGATCAATAACTTCATTTGAAACCTCATCTTCTTCCTCCTCATCCTCAAGTCTAACTCTTTGTTATTCTCGAGGTGCATCTTCTTGCTTAATTTCAAAATGCACTCTCTTTTCCTTATCTTTTTCCTTTGGTTGTTTAGGATCAGAAATAACACCAAGTTCCCTAAAAATCACATCTCTAGAAAATATATTTTTCTTGGTTAGAGGATTCCATAGCTTGTAAATATTGAAATTAACAAGACAACTAAGGTAGGGGGGGTGAAATAGTTGTAGCAAATTAAACCTTCAAAACCCTCAATAGAAATCAAAACCACAAGAATTCATTAAGCCCTTATTTTGTTAGATTGATTAAACATGAACTAAAATCACAACATCATACACATGAGAACACAAAATTTATGTGGAAATCCGAATGAAGGAAAAATCATAGTGAGGATTAGCTCACAATATAAGTAATATCAAAATTGATACAAAGGGGCTCACTGCCAAAATAGGAAACACTATCCAAAAGGCTCACAACCAAGGCTCACTACCACAAAAAGAATGCAAAAAGATAGAAGAAGAATTTTACACAGAGAAAACACTTCTAAATGCAACAAGGAGTCCACCACAATTGCACACACACTTTTTTAGTCTCACATGAAATATATTAGATTCATTTAGCTCACTTCCTTTAGGAACCCTAACATGATGTTTGCACTACTCTGCTCAATTTTGCATCACACAAATCAATCGCATCTATCTATCTTCTTACTCTTTCGTTCTTTTCCTTGCATCAACACCATACATATTTATATCAAGTTCTACCTCAAAAACAAAATCCAATGTCAGCCACTAGTTGTTATACATTCAAATTCAAAATAGGTCGACACATAAATATTCCTATGGTGAATAAGAACAAAAGGAAACCTACATAAATCCTTAATTAGGACCTAAGTAGATCTCAACACACTTCAACATGCTTCTACAAGCCTCACATGTAGTGTTAAACACAAGGTCATCCAACACCCTTGCAAAACAACATAAACATTAAGTATACGCTTCCTTAAATCAAGATGAAAGTTTTATATAACATAATTCACTTGAAATCAATCCAGAATAATCGACGAACCACTTAAGATTCACCAAACACATCATCCAAGTTCACATCAACAAATAATTTAACTTAGGACAACTAATAACCCTTATTTGCATACTGATAAATGGAACTCACTTTGTACTGCACCAATTCATGTAAAAATTTGAACACAAAAATATAAAAGCATTATAAGCAATGCCACAAATTTGCACAACTGATGCAAGGGAATCCATTTTTCCATTTTGTTATCATTTTGTAAAATTTTGGTTTTGGGTTGATTTGGCTTGTTTTGTGCAAATAAGGTCATTTGGACCATGTTGGGCCATTCCAAGTCATTTTTTATGTTTAGGTGGAAAGTTGTAAAAAGTTGTAAAAGTTATCAATGTTGTCAACCAAACAATGATTACAACTCTGCAACTTTGTTCTTAAGGAGTTAGAAGTCAGTTTGGAAGTTATGAATTGATGTAGTTCAATGAAAGGGATGTATTCTCATGCCAAGTAGGCGGAGGAGGTGATTGAATGAAATAAGATCAAATTTTGCATGTTTTTCTGTGTGTTTTTCTGAGTAAAATAGATTGTAATCTTCATTGTACAGAACTGTATGGATTGGTACAAACCTACAAGTGATTGAAGAAATTGAAGGAAACTTTCCTCTATCAAATGCATTTGGTTTCATGAATTTTTATTGAGTTTTGTAGATGTTATAGTGTTTTTAGTCTTAACGGTCCAAAACCCTAGGTAGGGTTTCTAGCGAGTAAATAAAAACCATGGGTAGAGTTTCCACTGTGGAAAATTGATGAAAATTTGTGGAATACTTTATCCCATGACTACCCATTCCTTAGAAAAATTATGACTCTTAGTTTGCACGTTTGGATGAGTTTTTAAAGTTTGTCTATTCAAAATTGCATGAAAATAATCATAAAACCCTAGTTTACTTGATGGCTTAACAAATCTATAAATTGTTTGGTCCTAAATGGGTGGAAAATCAATTAAATGTGTTGTAGTAATACTGATCAATCCAAGATCTCATGCAATATGTTTTCTCTTATTCAACCTCCATTAGGCTATTGTAGCAATGTGCCTATGATGAATTAGAATGCACTAAGTCCTTGTTTGTATTGAATCATTGGAAAATTGTGTCAAGTGAGTTTAGTTTGAGTCCTTCCTCTACATAATTATTGGTATCAAATCCAATCAAGACAATAAAGGTAATCCAATAAGTTGAGACAAACAAAGATTCCTCCAAGAATGAATATTGTTGAAAGAGCAGCATAAAGGATATCCAGAGAGATGAGGGAGATGAGAGTTAGTCTTGATGCAAGACTTACAACAGTAGAATCCAATCAAAGAAGAGGAGTGATAATTGGATATTTGAGTGACCAAGAAGAAGGAATGGGAGAAAACAATATGTAGAGAAGGGGGATTCGCTACTCATGAGTCTCTTTATTCTCAAGAGAATCCCAATGGGTGAACTACCCTAAACTACCTCAAGGAACAAAGCAAGAGTTCTAGAATTTGAAGGAGTAAAATCACAAACAAAATCTAGATAGACTAACAGGCTCTTGGCCAAAGGATAGTAGTGCAAAACAAGGATGACAATGCGGTGTGTCGGAGTCCCAGAGGAATGCTAGCATATCATACGGACCAGAAAGCGAGAATATACTAGAAAAAAAATTAGTGACTACTAACAATGATATTGCTAAGAACTCTTAAGAATGTTGGAGAATAACAAAACTAAAATAAAGTAAGATAAACTAAGTAATAGATTAAATGATGGTAAAATAAAAGAAGAGGAAGAAAACAGTCACAACCAATCAAGAAATGAAGCCTCCAACAAGTAGATATCTTCAATGTCTGGGCACATAAGATCGAGGGAAAATGTTGGGGTTGTATAGGGGTTTTCCTTACTCAAACCCCCGTTTTTGTGTTCCCACCTCCACAAACAACAAAATAGATAGAGAAAGTGAACAAAGAACCAAAATGTGAAGTGATAAAAGTAATCACCTCTCAAGGAGGAGAACCTGTATCATGAGATAGAGATGCAATTGATAGGGGATGTATGAAATCCCAGGATGCTCGCAAGCACAAGATAAGGGAGATGTCAGCTGCAAGGCTTAAGGAAGCAAAAGAGAGAGAGAGATAGCTATCAAATCTGTAGACATGGAAAATGTACAAGTTCATTTTGGCATACCTGATCCTGATTACTAACAACGTTTCCTCTTAAATCACATTCTCAACATTTCATCACTTTCTATCTTTTAATTTAATAAATCACTATTTATTGGATTAAGTCTTCCTCTTTCAATGATTAAATTAATCAATTAATTTAATTAACCATTGCATATTTGTTTAATTAAATAAATCATTTTATTTAATTAAAATCTCTAAATTCTTCCTATTAAATTAAATAAATTAAAACCTTATTTGATTTAATCTAACATATTCCTTCTTGATTAAATAAATCAAATCATTTATTTAATAAATCATTTCCTCTCAATTCTCGACTTAAATCAATTCCTAAATCTAGGTCTAAAATTGTCACATCACCTAATTCTTCATTAAATTAATCAAATCCATGATTAACTTAATCCCTCTCACTAAAATCCTCTAGATAATGCAACTTGCACAATAAATCAAATACTTTGATTTATTAATTCATCTATTTTCCCTCACAAAGCATCAAAAGGGAATATTCCCTCATTTGAATTCAAAAAGGCCAAGTGGACTTGGTCCTTCCAACAAGGCATTCAATGCCTCTTACATTTCCTTGACCTTGAGCCAAGTGACATTAACTTCACTTCTCTTCCCCCTTCAACAAGTCAACTCACCATTTCAAATTCAAAATTATGCATTTATCATGCACATTGGCCAAAATGTGCTCATTCCTCATCCAATCACATGTGGACAAGTGGCACAATGCCATTGAATTATCTTTTGTCCCACATTTCTCAATCTTGCTCACTTCTCCCAAATATAAGTCTATAAATTGGAGACCTCTCTTCTCAATCTTCATCCACAATTCATATGCAAAGTTACTCTCTATAATTGAGAACTAATTTTGCTCATCATAGCCAAGCATTCATCATTTTATCACATTTGATACCAAGGTTATGCTCAAATCTCTTTGGAGATTTGACCATTTCTAGATTCACATATCATTACTACTTAGGAATTGGGAAAGGGCCAATTGCAACACTTCATTGGCACCAATTCCCCCATGAGATCATCATGTTATTAGCTTAATTAGGATTTCTTTCATTGTTTTTTAAAGTTTTGTTATTTTCCTAATTTTAGCTTGAATAGATGGATTTTATGGGGAATCCTTCATATTTGCATGCATTTTGATCTAACATTAACCATGTTTGTCATCTGTGCATTTGCAGTTTTAGGGGTTTACATTTTGGCACTGGAAGGAGGGCTATCTCAAGATTTATCACGTTTTTCTTCAAAATTCCATAGTTTTTTTTCACTTTTTTTGCTTACATACAGGAAACTGCACCACGGGTAGTTCATGCGGTCCTGTATTGCACTGCACCCCTTTAAGACCGTGGCACCATATAGCACCGCAATTGCTTCCCGCGTTTGAAATTTGAAAATTTGCCAACTTTCGCCGCTTCCAAACTCCACCGCACCTGCAGTCTCTGTTTCTGCAGAGCACCGCATACAGTCAACCGCGTGACACTGTATGGCACTGCCTATTTTCTATACAACCACACCCACTAAATAGCACCGCACCTGCTAAACTCCACTGCGGGAAATAGTCTGTTTTTAAATTTGAACACGTTATTTAATTTTTTGAGCATTAACTTTGTTTACTATATTATGGCTCTCTAGTTTTCTGTCATTTTGTAGGTTGGAAAAGAGGAAAAGCAAAGAAAGAATTTCATCATGATATCATGCTCACAAACCCAAAGTGTTTCTAAACACTAAAAGTGTTCTTTAACACTCCTTAAGAAAATTTGTTAAATATCTTTGGCCTTAGGAAAACTAAATTTACTTTGGGACTAAAAAGAACAAGCAACCTTTTTTTATGACATGTTTATTTTGTACAAAGTGTTTCTAAACACTAAAGTGTTTTTTAACACTCTATAAAGGATTTGATAAGTTCTTTGATTTTAGGACACTAGTTTTCTTTTGGGTTCTAAAATTAACAATCAAATTTCTTTTCAAAAGTTGCCAAGGGGCTAAAAAGAACTTTAGGTAAATACACTAGATTTTGTTTAAAAGGTAACAATTGAACAAGGAAAACTCACACTTCATTTGGTGCTTAAAAAGAAGTCTTCATTGCTTTGAGGTTTAAAATGAACAAATGTTTTCCATGTTTTGCAATCTTTTTTACAAATTAATATTATCTCAAATGTGTATGCGCTTCTCTTGCGCTTCATTGCAATCTTGAGAATCAATTTCTTTTTGGTAATATTAGGTTGTTAAAAGGATTGCCTCCACATTTCAATTTGGGCACTTAAAACTGAACATGACATGTGAGTGTGAAAAAAACTTATTGCGAGTGTTCTCCTTTTGTTTTTAAACAAAATTTGATCGAACTACGAATAATGTTTGTTCGCTATTGTTTATCTTAGAGGGCCTACCTTGTGGGAAAAAGTAATCACCCAAGGGAATGACCCAACTGGGAACACGCTAAATCCAAGCGACTTCCAACCGGTATATAAGTGTGGATTATTGAGGAAAGTTCAAGAATCACGAGGATTATTTCGACGAGATGGACAACAATAGACTCTCGTCGATGTTGGATAATCCCCCATGAACGGAATGCCCGAATTAGAACCCTTTGTTTAGAAAAAAGCCAAAACCTTGTCTATCTTGTTGGTGCAAAAGGTTATGTCCTTTGAAGCCGCCCCACATTATACATGCGGTCTTGTTGTGGAAATGGAAGGTATGCCATGGGAGATTCATGGATACTAATGCTTGGCTGACCCGAATAAGTGAGTGTCATGGAAGGGAGCCAGTGTGGTCAAGCATTTAGCCATTCGCACAAGATATGCGCAACTGGATTTATCCAAGTGGGAACCCAACAAGATATTGCCTCATCATTCTAGGAGTGTAAAAGTGCTTGGAAGAAAAGGAATACATTGCTTGATCTTGAAAACATTTGAAAAACAAACATTCACAAAGACCTTCAAATTTCAAACCCCTTGTGAGAAACAAATACTCTTGATGAATTGGGACACTCTTGCTTTCCCTAGGAATCATATTCCTAGAGGTTTCTAAGTGCACAAATTCTACCGTCATTTATTTTCAACAAGGTTAAACATAAGGAACTTTTGCCCTATTTTCCTCGATTTCCACACAAAGGACCTTGTGGGATGAGAAAGAGAGTGGGACACTAGACATATAGTTTGAAACTTAAGCAAGCAAAGTGTCTTGGATAAAAATAATTTCATTAAACCAAGATAAAAAGACAAATTGAACTTCATATGTGTTGTTTCCAATGATTTCCCACAAGATCAAAATCCCAAGGACAAAGTTCAAGAAAATTAGTCTAAAATTCCATGAGCAACACCTTGAGATGCTCCTTGAAGTAAGAGAAAGAATTGTATACAACTTTTACAAAAAAGCCTCAAGGAATAATCCCGCATTGTATGCATTTTATTGTCAACAAAATCCCAAACTTTTTGAAAGGTTTGCTTTTCTCCCATAGGAAGTCTAGCATGTTCTTCAATACCGATATTTTGTAGAGAGAGTCATGTCTAGGATAAGGTTCAAGATCAAAGTCATCATTCTCATTCATTCCTCCATCAACCAAATCTCATTTCATCATCAAACCTTTTGTGAACTCTAGAAACAAATCATCGCGCTAAACTTAGAGGGCTAAATCAACATCACCGTATCTTGGCTTAACACACCTAGCCAAAATAGTCTCAACCATTGGACAAATTTTTCTTTAGGATAATGCAACTTCCTAAAGTCTATTAGTTCACAATTACATTGGCTTAACACACTTAGCCAACTCATCCATTTGTGCAAGTTCCCATAGGATAACAAAAATTCCTAGGGAATACAACTTCACAACAATCTTGTTTGACTTAACGCATCTAGTCAACTTATCACAATCAATCTAAAAAGCCCTTACAAGTTTAGCATATACCTTCAAGAGTTCTTCAAAATGTCTTTTCACTCACTCATCCCATCCATTTAGCCCATCACCATTACCACCATCTTTGATATTTTAGCTTCCCTAGTTCTTCTCTTTTGGACCTAAAAGGTTAGGATCGAACAAATCCCTATTTTTTATGGTCCAAACAAGATCTCAATACAAGAAGAACATGGAGAATATCAAAGAAATATCAACTTTTATGGACATGAGTCAGTTAAACTCTGAAGTGAACCTAACAGGATCAAGCAATCCCCCAAGCAACTCTCCCTTATCATCACAAAATCCTCAAGGGGAGAGTCAGCAAGAGGACATCACGAACGAAGACATAGGGATGACATAATCCGAAATCATGAAGATGGTTCAAAATCTAGAGAACCACAAAATTGTCAGTGCTATGTTCAAATACCTAAATATGCTAGCGGGAGGAGGGGTCTCGTTCCCGCCCGACCTTGACATAAGCACTAGTACAGATGTGCCTATTCCAAGTGCATCTCCAATGTCAAATGTCAATCAAGAAGTACCTTGCACCACATTGGCCATCACACCAACCTCGTCGAACATGAACAAAGGGAGTGCCATGTTCCAAGAATTGCAAAGGCATCGCCTTGTGGCTAATAAAGAAGCAGTCATCACCACCATGTCAGTTACGTCTGTTTCAAAAAATCCATCCCACCCATATGTCCCGCTCACCTTCCATAACCACGTTGGATCATCTTCATTTCGTGCAACACCATCTTGTCAATCAAACATACAAACTTCTCTACCACTTGAACAAGAAAGCTTGTTTGAAATAATTGGTATTGGAAATCCTTTTTTCCAAGGTAACATTCCATCCCTTCCTCCATTTTCATTCACAACCACATCACCTCTTGGATTGGGTTTTCCTCCTATCAAGATCGATGGTTTCTCGAAACCTAGCAATATAAACATCACACCCAATTACCTTTTCTTGCCCACATCATCACAACAAAAAGTGGCAACAATACAAGCCCCCACCGCAATTGGTCCTCAAGTATCCCAAAGCATACCATCTCAAGGACCAATCATCTCAATCACCCCTCCAACAACCAAAATCCCAATCACTACCACAATCCCTCCACCTATCACAAAGGCTGGCATGATTCCTATTCCACCACCAATCTGACCAAAAGATAATACAACAAACTCATTCACCACGCTAATCCAAACCCTCCAAAAGGCCAACCAATAGAGAGTACTCTAGCAAAAGCAGCAAGCTCAAGCTCAAGTGCAAGCTCTAGCCCAAGCACAAGGTCAAGTGAAAGCTCAAGCCCAAGCACAAGCTCAAGCGCAAGCTGAAGCCCAAGCGCAAGCACAAGCCCAAGCACAAGCTCAAGCACAAGCATAGTACCAAGCGGAGTTGCAAGCGATCCATCTACAAGCCTACCAACAAGCCCTGCAAGACTTTCAGGCACAACAACAAGCTAAATAACAAAATTTGTTGGCACAACAGCAACTCGACCAACAACAAGCTTTGTTGGTGCAACAATAGCTAGACCAACAACAAGCTTTACTAGCACAACAACAGATTGATCAACAGTAGGCTTCATGGGAACAACAACAGATGGACCAACAACAACAAGATGAACAACACACCTTGTTGATGCAAATACAGACATACCATCAGGCTTTGAATGCATAACTGAGCTTGTAGCAAATGCCTACTAGTACTCTCCCCACCCATCAAAAACCTCGAACACCTCACAACAAATTCATCCCACCTCCTGATCCGAGCAAAGATGTCGCAACACAAATCAAACTGCTTTCGCAACAAGTGTTGGACTTACAAGTAGGATAAACCATAAGGACACCAGGGAACTTATGCCCTTACCCTTTTGATAGAAGCCTCACCATGATACCATTCCCAAAGGGATTCGAGATCCCAAAATTTGACAAGTACAATGGAACAGGTAACCCTGAAAACCACGTCAGGGAATTACAGGTGCACTGCATGGAGGTCACATATGATGACACGTACCTAATGCGACTCTTCCCTCATAGCCTAACTGGTCTAGCCATGGAATGGTTTTCTCACCTACCCACGGGCATTAAAACATTCAAGGAAATTGTGGAGGCTTTCCTTAAGAATTACGCTTTCAATATGGGTGCGGATGTTAGTTTGGAAGAGCTGTCTACACTCAAACAAGGAAAAGTAGAACTATTTGCATCCTTCTTGCAAAGATGGCGATCCAAGGCCAATTAGAGCAAGTGGACCATGCCAAAAGAACAACAAGTTTGCACCATCATAGCCAATCTAGATGAAAACTTGGCATTTTACTTAAAAATGCAGTGCATCATATCTTATGATCAACTGATCCCAAAGGCGCTCAACATCTAAAGAGCCCTTACCACATGAGGAGGCGCACCAACATTCACTCCACCACAAGATAACCACCCATCTAACAACTACAATGATAAACCTCAAACATGGTCGAGGAATAAAAATATCATGAACGACGGCGTGGTCGATGCTAAAGTGGTCATCAGTGCCCCTAAGCAGAATACCCAAAACCATCATCAATCACAAAATCATAATCACAACAATGTGCAGACTAATACGGTAGTAGCACAACCATAATTATCTTCCACCAACCAAATCAACAATTTGGGTAATCAAGGAGGACCACCTCCCCGCAACAAGTATCCCCCCAAGAGGAAGTTCACGGCTCTTGGTGAATCGATTGAGTCCATAATGAAGAAGCTAGTCAAAGAGAATTTAATCAAAATCTCTAACTCCGAGTAGTACACGGAGCCCATGACCAAGCCGCTGTGGTATAATGAGAACCTTCTTTGTGACTTTCACAAAGTCAAAGGACACACCACCACCAATTGCATGAGACTCAAAAACATCATCCAAGACCTCATTGAGGATAAGGTCATCAACATCAAGCAACCGACTGGAAACCAAGACTTAAAAATATACACGAATCCGATGCCAAACCATAACCAAGGGAATAATAAGGGCAAGCAAAAGTATGCTAGTGCTAATCTAGTATACGAGGAGATAGTTGGATGCGTCGATGAAATGGTTACTGTCATAAATATCAAGGGAGCCAACAATGACTGTGGAGTCACCACACGAGGCGGAAAGGTTACCATCACTGGGGCATCTACTAAGACCCCCATTTCCAATACAAAGGTCATCCCCTATGATTACAATGTCATTGACCAGCTGAAAAGAACACCCGCCCAAATCTCCATCATGGAACTATTGAAAATCTCCGCTGCCCATAGGAAGATCCTTGATGAAGCACTAGCTGCGTCTACCGTTGCCACCACCCTCGACACAGAGTAATTTCAGGCTATGGTGGGTAACATCGTTACCCCAAATCTCATTACATTTTCGGATCAAGATTTCCCTCCGCATCCATCTCATAACCGCGCACTCCACCTCCAAGTACTAATCCACAAAAAGAAAGTCAAACGAGTCCTGGTAGATGGCGGTGCATGCCTTAATATTTGTTCTCTAAAAATCATAAAGAAATTGAGATTTGCTGAGGATTCCATCAATAAGAACAAAAGCATCACAATAAGGGCATATGACGACCAAGAAAGAGTGTCTCAAGGCACTATCAAAATCCCCATCCAAGTGGGGCTGACAACTATGGAAACCACCTGTTAGGTCCTCGACCTCAACCTACCATACAACATCCTCCTGGGACGCTCGTGGATACATGGAATGAAGGCAGTGGCCTCAACTTATCACCAATGCATCAAGTTCTCACGTCAAAGTGAGGAGGTCACTATATATGGGGATCCCGAACCCTTTGCCTACTGCAAAAACTTGGAAGCTAGGTTTTATAAGATCCCCGAAGTACCCAAAAATGATGAAGGACCATCTACTTCATACATAGACCCAGCCAATCTCCCCTCCACTTCTACGATAGAGACACCTACCATCCTTAACATATCTGAGATTAAAAACATGATCCAGGACAATGGATGCGGTGATTATAGATTAAAAAGAAATGCATTTATTGTAGGAGAGTTACCACAATCTCCTAGGTCACACGGACAACGCCAGCCAGTTCAAACACTTGTTCACATTGTTAGAGCAGAACCCTCTGGATTCCACCATTGGGGGGATCTCAGTCGGGCGAATGTGGATGAAGAAAACATCACAAACATACTATACCAAGATGAAAGACCCACTCCCACCCTACCCATGGAGGAAACTAACAGAGGGTTACAAATGATGTTTGGTATGGGCTATAATAGGAATGAGAGCCTGGGAAGAAACAGTGATGGACGGTTGGAGCCCATCATTGTAGAAAGAAGAATGCAGAACCTTGGCCTTGTCTATACTCCTCCGAGTGTAACCGTACGTGGCAGAGGTACTCCTAGAAGAGCAGCTAGGTCCTCTCCTTAGGTAACAACAACCACTCCTAGACCACCTGTTTGCTTAGGTATCCCACTTGATAATTATACCTTTGATGTCACTGATGTTTGTCCTAGTAGTGACGATGATGATACCATAGCAGGTCTCCCTAGGATTTTCAAAGATTCCACCTTGTCAATGATAAGTGCCTCCACAGCTGAGTCAAACCAACCAACCCATCGAATCACCTTAGTACATCCCCAACTCATCGATCACAACCAATGGGGACCACTGATTCTAGACTCGTTCAAAAATGATGAGGCACTCTCGGAATTCATGGGACTAAGGGATACAGTTCTGTAGGGGGATCATAAGGATGGATTCAAAATCACACTAGACACACAAGCATACTATGGTGAGACGATTGAGTCCTTCAGTCACAAAAGGAAAATATCAAGAATAAGCTTAGAGTTATTGAGTGAAAACAACACTGTGACACTCTCTAACCATAAAACAGTAAAAATAAAGGATGCATCCAATGGTGAAAACCTCTTTAAGGCACCGGAGGATGAAGGATTCAATCTCCCCCTGACTGCTCTACATCAGGAGAAATTAGCAGTATTGGCAGAACAGTGCAACTCGGTCAACTTAGGAACAAAATCAGAACCACAAATCACCTTCTACGTAGAGTCTCTCCTAGTAGAAGAACAGGAACTGTTGGCAGCATTCCTAAAAGAAAGAAAGGTAAATTTTGTGTGGACCTATGCTGACATGCCAGGTCTGGATCCTGAAGTAGTGGTTCATCATTTGGCTATTTACCCCGGAGGAAAACCATCCAGACAAAAGCTAAGGAAGATGCACCCACAAATAGCCTTGCTCGTTAAGATTGAGCTACAAAAACTTTTGGATGTTGGCTTCATACACCCGATTGACTATCCATAATGGGTATCAAATCTTGTACTTGTCTCAAAACCAAAAGGGGGCATCTACATCTGCACAGATTTTAGAGATCTAAACAAAGCATGTCCTAAGGATGACTTTCCACTACCCAACATTGACATGATAGTGGATATGACGGCTAGACATGAGATTCTATCACTGATGGATGGCTTCTCGGGATACAATCATATAATGATAGCAAAGGAAGACCAACATAAGACAACCTTTACATGTCCTTGGGGCACTTACTACTGGAATGTAATGCCATTTGGATTGAAAAATGTAAGAGCTACATATCAAAGAGCCATGACGTTGATCTTCCACGACATGATCCATAAAACAGTCGAAGATTATGTGAATGACATATTGGCTAAATCAAAGAAAAGGCAGGATCACATAGCAACTCTAAGTGCTATTTTTGACAGGCTAGAACAATACAAGGTTAGGCTCAATCCAAAGAAATGTGTATTTGGAGTACAATCGAGAAAGCTACTGGGATACATAGTTTCGATGAGAGGGATAGAGGTGGACCCTGCAAAAGTAAAAGCAATCCTTGAAATGGAAGCACCAAGAATGTTAAAGCAACTGAGAGGATTGCAAGGTAGACTCTAGTCCATTCGGAGATTCATAGCATAGCTAGCAAATAAAAAGATCGCTTATTCACACCTGCTTCACAAGGGAGTCGCATTCAAATGGGACGACAAATGCGAGCAAGCATTCAGTAAAATAAAAGAATATCTACTTACACCACCTGTGTTGATACCACCAATTTTAGGGAAACCATTGATTCTGTATATCTCAGCAACAATAGCTTCCCTTGGTGCCCTTTTAGCTCAACATGATGAAAAGGGAACCGAGCGGGTCATCTACTATATCAGCAGAACAATGGTGGGGCACGAGCTCAATTACACATCACTAGAAAAGGCTTGCCTGGCACTAGTATTTGCAGCTCAAAAATTTAGACACTACATGCTAGCACATCAAATCAAGTTGATTGCCAAGATAGACCCCCTGAAATATCTATTGTCAAAAGCAATGCTCATAGGCAGAATGGCTAAATGGGTAATGATACTATCCGAACATGATATTGAGTATGTCGAGCGAAAGGAAATCAAAGGACAAGTCATTGCGGATCAACTAGCAGAAGCTCCCCTCTACACAGACAACCCACTCATATCATAATTTACATATGAGTCCATTTTCAATCTCAATGTAGCTGACCACTCAAAATTGTACTTTGATGGCTCCCACACGCAACATGGATCAGGAGCCAGTGTGTTCTTCATCACCCCGCAAGGAGACTGTATACCTAGATCATATAAACTGGCATTCCCTTGTACCAAAAATATTGCAGAATACGAGGCTTTAACCATAGGCCTCAAGATTGCAGCATAGTGGAGAATCATGACATTAAAGGTCTATGGGGACTCACAACTTATCATCAACCAAGTCAACGGTGAATACCAAACTAAGGATGATAAGATCGCACCATACAAAAAGGTGGTAGAAAGCCTTAAAGAATCATTCATTGACATCACTTTTGAGCAGATACCAGGGACAAACAACAGAGTAGCCGTCGCAATGGAAACAATTGGATCCTTCCTAGACATTCCTTGTAACGTCTCGAAACATGAATTCCTTGTAGAACAGCTTCTCGTACCCACGTTCAAGGTACTAGAGTCAGAATACACATGTGAACTCGTTGGTCACGGTGATCTTTGGTACCATGAAACACCTACCTAAGATTAGGAATCCTCCCAACTGACATTACCCCATCCTCAAACGCACCTTTGTCAAAAGGTCTTCACGATTCGTCATCCTAGGAGAGACCCTCTTCCGCAGAAGTATCGATGGAACCTTGCTACGTTGTTTAAAACCTGAGGAGGCCATGACTACTCTAACTGAGGTACACAATGGCACGTGCGGTTCACACTCGAGTGGTATGACCTTGGCTAAAAATTTGCTGAGAACCGGGTACTACTGGCCAACAATGGAGAGAGAGGCACATAACTTTGTCAAAAGGTGTCTGCAATGTCAACAGCATGGAGAACTCATTCATGCACCAGCTCAAGAACTGCATCCCATTGTTACACCTTGGCCCTTTTCATAGTGGGGGCTCGATCTCATTAGTAAAATCTCGCCCACCTCATCCAATGGCCACAAGCTCATTATCACCGCCACTGAATATTTCACAAAGTGGGTCAAAGCAATTCCCATGACCTATATCACGGGAAAACAAATATCCAAGTTCATCCTGAACTACCTCATTTGCCGATATAGTGTTCCCCAATCCATTATCTCTAACAACGGGATGCCCTTCAAGAATCAGGATGTTCGTAATTTATGTGAAAAATTCAAAATCTAGCACCGCTTTTCCACTCCATACTATCCACAAGGCAATGGCCAAGCAGAAGCTACGAATAAAACCATCCTAAAAATCCTCAAGAAAATAGTCAAATTCTTTGGTCATGATTGGCATCTATAGCTAAATCCTGCCTTATGGGCCTACCACACCAGCATCCGCATGCCAACAGGTGCTACCCCATTCTCCTTGGTCTACGGATCATAAGCCATCCTCCCTATTGAGATCGAGCTCTCGTCACTGAGGATATCACTGCAAAAACTCATCACGGATGAGGAATATAGGGTTACAAGACTGAATGAGCTAGAATTACTAGATGAATGATGCATGGATGCCTTGAATCATCTACAGGTCTACCAAAATCACCTGAAACGAAGCTACAACAAGAAGATCAGGCAACACACTTTCCAAGTTGGTGACCTTGTGCTGAAAGAAAACCAAAAGAATGTGCCAAACCCATATACAAAAGGAAAGTTTGAGCCCAACTGGCTGGGACCCTTCATCATCACTACAAGTTACAAATTGGGGGCATATCAATTGTCAACACCAAAGGGCGAGCCTCTGCAAGAGCCCATGAATAGCTCTCACCTCAAAAAAATTTATGCCTAAGAACTTGCAAGGTATAGAAGCAGAAAATACAAAAACAATCGGAAAAAGTCCTGAAAAAATGGTCAACTTGATGAAAACTTGGCAAATAGGCATCTTGGCGACAACAAAAAAATCAAAAAATGCAAAAATCCAAAAAAATCAGAAAAAAGGATTGAAAATAGTAAAGAGAAAAAATTCGTCCTCTAGTGAAAACCACTTCGGTGGTGCTTCGGACAAGTACCTTGGTGAAAACCTAGAAAATAGGCACCAAGTGTAAATAAAGCACCTCCCATCTACTAGGATCTGCACGACTCACTCATTCCATCACATCTCAATAAATCATCCATCCACCCATCCGCTCGCATCCATACCATAGCCTGAGCTGATGCCCATACCATATTCCACCATGGTACTACTTGGCACATCCCTAAGGTCAGTTTGTCCTGCCTTCATCGAATTAGTCTATCACACCATGTTGGGGGCATGTTCCTATATCGGCATCAGATCAGATTCATGTATATTCTCGTGCTCTTCTTCAAATTCATTGAAAAATCCAAAAACTTCCAAATCATTCAAAAATCCAAAAACATGTCGAAATATCAGACAATCATCAAAAAAATTCATCATTAAGTCTTGTCAGTCTTTCACCTTGTCGAACTACGTCGTCTCTGAGCTTGAACATAGGAAAGGTTGATCCTTGATCATCCCTCGAGATAGTTAGAGTCAGTCCTTAGGCATTCGTCACATTGGCAATCCATTTGCCCATCCAGTCTGCATCTTAAGTCAGTCCTTTAAGCAATAAAAAGGCAATCCGTTTGTCCATCTTATCATTGAGTCAAGTCTGCTGTCATTCGAACTACGTGGTCTCTGTGTGTATAACGTAGGCAAGGCTAATCTATGGATCAGCTCCTGAGACCCCTAGGATAGGTCTTTAAGTTAGTCTCTTCGTCGTAAATCTTGAAAATACCAAAAACATTAAAAAATGTGAAAATACCAAAAAACAGCCTCAAAACATTTGAAAAAACCAAAATGGTGCATCCATTTCATCTCACTTTCACCCATGATTTTTCATCACTCATAATAAAGCAATCGTCACTTTCACCCTTTGGTGAGTCAGTCAGAAGCAAGTTCAGCAGGTTCTAAAGTGAATGCCCAATCGTCAAAAGTCTTGGAAGTCTAAGTCAGTAAGCAAGCAAGTTGGTCAACTCGGAGTATCAATAGCTTATCACCCAATTGGTCCCATCAAAACCCTGATCACTGCATGTCCTAGGATGAAGCTTTCCTATGATGGACATAAGCATCGGGTACCCCTCATAATAGTTAGTCTTGGCTAGCGGTACGAAGAACATTAGCTTGTTTGGTTTTCTCTATTTGGTCTTTTATTGACTTATCTTATGCTCATTCCAAGGACCTCTCGAGGATGTCTGAACAAAATAGGTTTAGAGAGAAAGGAATGGGGCAATGATCATTATCTTTTTATTTGCTATGCTTGTGGGATACGCTTGTAAAATAACTTAGTTGTGCATGTTTTGTTTGGTTTGTAGGGAGGATATTTTAGGTATCTTGTTGACCACATAGGAAAGCTTTCTTTTTTGAGTTTTGGTCTGAGATGTTTAGAATGTATGAACTACATCCCGAATGAAGTATGTATGTTAAGTGTGAACAAGAATACTCCTATCTGATTGTCGAGTCAAATTCCATCACACTAGGTACCACGCCATCCTGGTCTTTTATACCTTGATGCATCGTACCTATGTGTGTTATCAAACATAATGCAATTGACCCTTTGAAAATCCCAATTCCTAGCAATGCAAATCACCATCTCCATCCTAACTAATTCATTAATTATTCATTTCTTCTACCTTCTTTCCACACTAACATGGTATCATAATAGTAATCAAAGCATCGCCCATGCATACACCTTGCATCCACATGATCATCAACATTAAAAAACACATCATATCATTATCTTAAAAGTTGTTATTCTAAACATCTTAAGCACAACATTACATCATACATAATCATTTAGGACCATTACCATTTGCATCCATTACCATCATTAATATGAATTACATCATTAAAACATGGAAAATACATAAAAGAAGATGCATCCATTACATACATTGCATCACATAAGCATAAGAATAAAAAAAATCTCATAGCATCATACATTTGCATATTATACATCTACATATCATACATGTACACCATACATATCATAAAAAGGTGAATCATCTCATATATATCATCAAAAGATACTATTATGATACAAATCGGATTAGATGTGCATCAAATACATAGTACAATAAGGCCAAAATACTGCAGCCCATATATCAAAAATGAAGCAAACTGTCCTGTGATCAAGAGGGGGGCAGACCCTATTGGCTGTTGCCCTCCCCAACCTGTCTCTCACCATGGGCCTCTACCGGTCGCCTCCTTGTCTGCTGGGAAAAGTCTGGCACTCTACTGCTTGATGCTACTACCTAACAGTAATGCTGTCGATAGTACTCAGCCTCTTTGTAATCACGAATATCGACTGATTGGCCCTGGGATGAGGATGCTGCACTCTCTAACTGTCTCCATCGACCTATCTCCTGATCCCTCTCGGATCGTGCCTGGTTTCTCTCCACAGTCAGAGCCTGTACTTGCCCTTGTAGCTACTGAATCAGCACATCTCGGTGATGGGGTTGTCCTGTTGGCTACCCTGCTGGCTGTTGCTGAGGATCTACCCTCGGCTGACCATCCTGTCCCCCTACTCAAACAGGTGACTATTGTTCCACATCCTTGGGAGGTGTCTGATGAGGAAGTGGCCCACCTTTTCCTCTGCCTCGCCCTCTACCAACTGCCTGCTCCCTGCGTCTGCGTTGTGGAACAACTACGCCTGGAACTGTCAATCTGAGTGGAGGTATGAACCATGCCCTATAAGCTGGAGTGACCCCTGCATCTGTCGACCCCTGATCATATGGCCATGGTCGAGCCACTAACTGCCTAAATGAGGACACCGCCTCGACTGCTGGGATGGGCTGACCCCATGCTGTCTCTCTGGTCGTGCATGCAAAGATGGCCACATACTGGTTATCCGGTCTGTCTTGCACCTCCCCAAACTAACGAGCAACCCTGTCCGGAAGATACCTCTCAATCATGGTGTGCTATCAACCTTGCATGAACCTATCCTATCGGGTGAAAAAGAGCTACTGATCATCATCTTGCCAAGGACCAACACCCATCCCCGGTCTCCAGACGAACTCTCTCATCTCATCGATAACTTACCACCAGTGCAGAATACCACCTGCGCTAGTGAAAGAAAAGTGCATCACTACCCCACCATACCGCCAAACAAGGGGATCATCTCTCTCCAAGAGAACTGGTGTGATATCCGGGTGAAACATTGGGATCCTCTCCCATGCCTAGAGGTGCAGTAAGGTACCTCCAGCCCCGATAGACCTGTTGTCCAAATAAGAAAACTCATGAAGATCCCTATAGAGGGATGCTAGTAATACTGGTCCCTAAGTGAAGCACTCCCTTTGGTGAACCATCTGATCCCATGCTAGTCCCCATCCTGGACTGAAGTATCATCCCCACCGATCAGGTACTACAAGGCTTGAGATGATAGTGGCAATAATCAATTTGTACATGTGCACATGGCCGCGGTATAGCTCTAAGTCGATCTGACCGTCACAAAACTCAATCTCACCCAACTCCATAACCCCATAACAAGCCTCTCTGCCAGCATCTGGATCATAGACGACTCAGGTCCCATGAATAAGCAATTGGAGGATGTGCCATACATCCTCAAGAGTGATGGTGGCCTCGCCGGTAGGAAGATGGAAAGAGGAAGTCTTACTATGCCATCACTCTGCCAGAGTCGTAAGCATACCTAAGTGAGCCCGAACGGGAGGGACGTACGCAACATACCAGAGACCAATGGAACCAAGGTGCTCCTGGACCAACTCATGCATATCCCCTAGTCTCCTAAGAATCGTCCATCGGTGCTCCCGCAAGTAAAGTACACCAGGCTCCTCCTGCATAGGGAAGGCCATCGCGTTAGAAGAGAAAAAAGTTTCATTACATCTCACGTTAATTTCGCCCTAAACTGGAAAATGCGGTGTTGTTTGTGGGTGCGGCCTAGTTTGGAAAGTTCCAAACTGCACCGCTGTGATGGAGTTTGACATTTCAAAAGTTCCAAAGTGGCCCACGTGACGCACTTTTCATATGCGGTCCTGCTTAAGGCAAACCCATAATTCCTAACTATGTCGCGTGGTGGAGTAGGGGCACATGGTGGACTTTTGGTCAACTAAATGCTAAATTGCAAAGTGGCCCATGCGGCGCACTTCACATATGCAGTGCAATAGGGAACCATGCGGTTGTGATAATGCATTTTTCACGGTGCCATATAGCGCCACGCAGTTTGTATAGGACTTTGACCCTATTTAATGCATGTAAACTGATAAATTTGAAAGTTGGATAGGGGTACATACCATGGGTCCTACACCGGCTGGCTGCTGGTGCGTCCAAACCCTCTCCGACACGTGCCTGGGAAGCTGTCATTGTGCCATTTCAACCAAGACTCAGAGTTGAAATGTGAAATTTTCCAAAGTCTAAGATTACAAATGAATTGAAAATGACCCCTCGAGGTCTATTTAAGCCTAAAAAATTAGGGTTTTTTGACCTAATTTGACCTTTCGGCTAGAGTTTTGGCCGCCTAAACCCGTTTTCGTCCAACTGAGGGTCATTCTTCATCCCTTTTGGCCTTTTAATGCATTTTTTGGGTATTTTGGGGCATTTCTAGCCTGTCGGGCAGCTTGTCATCTTTTTCGTGAGATCATCCAAAAATTCAACATTTTCATCCGATCTCTCGAGGAGGCAATATCTAGCAATATCCTTCCATTGGGGCAATATTGGGGCATCTGAAAAAATTCAAAAAATCTCTGACCTTTGATCACAACAGTTTATTCTTTGAATCAATGCAACAAGTACATTGCTTCAAAGAGGGGCAAAATGTAGACATGAAAAATGTACAAGTTCGTTTTGGCATACCTGATCCTGATTACTAACAATGTTTCCTCTTAAATCACATTCTCAGCATTTCATCACTTTCTATCTTTTAATTTAATAAATCACTATTTATTGGATTAAGTCTTCCTCTTTCAATGATTAAATTAATCAATTAATTTAATTAACCATTGCATATTTGTTTAATTAAATAAACCATTTTATTTAATTAAAATATCTAAAGTCCTATTAAATTAAATAAATTAAAACCTTATTTGATTTAATCTAACATATTTCTTCTTGATTAAATAAATCAAATCATTTATTTAATAAATCATTTCCTCTCAATTATGGACTTAAATCAATTCATAAATCTAAGTCTAAAATTGTCACATCACTTAATTCCTCATTAAATTAATAAAATCCATGATCAATTTAATCCCTCTCACTAAAATCCTCTAGATAATGCAACTTGCACAATAAATCAAATACTTTGATTTATTAATTCATCTATTTTCCCTCACAACACATCAAAAGGGAATATTCCCCCATTTGAATTCAAAAAGGCCAAGTGGACTTGGTCCTTCCAACAAGGCATTCAATACCTCTTACATGTCCTTGACCTTGAGCCAGGTGACATTAACTTCATTTCTCTTCCCCCTTCAACAAGTCAACTCACCATTTCAAATTCAAAATTATGCATTTATCATGCACATTGGCCAAAATGTGCTCATTCCTCATCCAATCACATGTGGACAAGTGGCACAATGCCATTGGATTATCTTTTGTCCCACATTGCTCAATCTTGCTCACTTCTCCCAAATAGAAATCTATAAATTGGAGACCTCTTTTCTCAATCTTCATCCACAATTCATATGCAAAGTTACTCTCTACAATTGAGAACTAATTTTGCTCATCATATCCAAGAATTCGTCATTTTATCACATTTGATACCAAGGTTATGCTCAAATCTCTTTGGAGTTTGACCATTTCTAGATTCACATATCATTGCTACTTAGGAATTGGGAAAGAGCCAATTGCAACACTTCATTGGCACCAATTCCTCCATAAGATCATCATGCTATTAGCTTAATTAGGATTTCTTTCATTGTTATTTAAAGTTTTGTTATTTTCCTAATTTTAGCTTGAATAGATGGATTTTATGGGGAATCCTTCATATTTGCATGCATTTTGATCTAACATTAACCATGTTTGTCATCTTTGTGCATTTGCAGGTTTAGGGGTTCACAAGATCCAAGAAAGTTGCAAAGAGCGATATGAGAGATTGAGAGTGCTATTGTAACAAGTTGTAGGGAGATGTGTAAGAAAGATAACAAGAGAAAGAGAGGAGGAAAAGGAATGTGCCAAAGATAGAAAGATTCAGAAGGGGAAATGAATTGAAAAGATAAGATTTAAAGAGAGAATATGATGGAAAAGAAGCTTCTTGAGCAATTACAAGGAATCTGAAGCTATTGCCACTGACAAAATTAGATAACAAGTGGTAAGGCACATGGATATGATCATTTGAATGTTGAAATATCACAAGATACTAGCACAATGCACATACATCCACACAATGCACTAGTGTTCAGACACATCACACTACAAAATGATAAGAATGAGCAAAGCACAAGGTTCGACGCAAAGCTGATGCACAAAGGTAGTTGTTGAAAAGGTGTCCTAAGTATCTTGAGAGGGGAAAAGGTTGATTCAAGGGCTAAAATGAACCTACACAAATGCTAAGGTTGTGGGCACTAAAGCAAATGCAAGAATGTATGTGAAATTGCAAGGGGTGCAATTTTATGACATTACATTTTTCCCCCACTTTAGCAGGCATACGAGTCTACACTAAAGGAAATCTACTATACATAAATAATATCATGATATCAAAAGGATACTATAGAGGAAGCAAACAACTCTTTGAACCAAGGAATCATGCCCCTAGGTTGAAGACCTACAATAAAAACACATTAGACAAGATAAATTTGTGCAAGACAACAATGTTAGAACATAAAAACCATTACAGCATGGGGTTAGAACACACACACAAGCACATAACTAACTAAATAGATTTGAGTCAACAAAGTGAAAGAGACCTCGATGTATAGGGTTGTCTTAGTACTATGCATTGTCCCCAAATTAAGAAATGACACATAGAAGAATTCTTAAATAAAGAGAAGAATGTAAGGATCGATTACTTCAAAAGAAGAATGCACCTAAAAGTCAGGGAAGCAACCGATTTCTAAGAGAGAAAGAGCATATACCCAAGATAAAGAAGATGTAAGTCTTCAATCTGGTATACATAATTTGAGAATCTAAGAGAGAATTTAAGAGCTAGAAAGGAATGAAAATTCCAAGAGAGATGGCTCCACAGGTACTATTTCCTAGGGAGGTTTGGAAAAATGTGTCACAGACCCACAAACCTACAAAAGGTGAACTAAAGGCTCTATAGGTACTCTCTCCTATAGAGTTGAACAAAGAGATCCCACAAGATGGAAATCACTTTACAGGTCCTTAGAATTACAAAGGAGATATCCTAGGTGCTTGGTACTAAAGTAAGCCCGATGTAAGAGGCTCTGCAAAGTCTGATAGGCCCTTACAGGTGCTTGGTCTTGCAAGGTTGATTGAAAAGAAGCTTCATAGGTGCACCTGCAAAGCAACATGTTATTTCGTAGACTAAACATGTTAGGAAAGCTTGATGTAAAGGAGCTCTATAGGTTCTCGGTCCTATAGAGCAAGACTGATAAAAATAACCTATGGATATTGCAAGCTATGTTGCAAGATGTTCATAGAAAATAAAGGTCTAGTTGAGCTACCACCAAGCTAGATGTCAATGAATTCATTCGAGAAAAAATATTTCAAAGGGGGTCCCTCGAGAACCCTTCAAAAGAAAAGGGTCCACTGAAGGGACACTTAATTTGAAAGACATAGAGAAGAGAGGGGGTCCTTTAAGGACACACATCTCCAAAATAAGTTACCATTGCCCCTAATGTATAGGAGAGGAGAACCATGCAAGATACTATAGAAAGGAGGTGTGAGAACCTCATGAGAAGATTCTTAGAAAGGATAGGATAGAGGTAGACCTCAATATCACTTATCATTTGAAGAAGAGGCAGTGCATCAACAAATAAATGAGTGATGACACTAGGATCATGAAGTTTTATTTTATCCTTCAAGGCCTTACATTCACTAGTGGAATGGCCAAGCACTCGATGATATGCATAGAAAGAATGTTTTTCTTTATTGCGCTTATACAATTTCTTATGTGTATGAGGAGGAAGAGTAATTAAATGGGCTTTGAGAAGCTTCAACAAAATGTACTCTTTCTTAGATAGAGGATGAGGAGTAGGAAGAAACCCTTTCTCTTGTGGAGAAAATTTTGACTGCTCACAAGAAGAAGGCACAAAGACAATAGATAATTGTAGATGAATCAATCGGAGAGAATGAAGTATAGCGAAAACCATGTCAACAATCAATCATGGTTTCTATTTAGATTGTTCATTCAAACAACCAAGCCCCAAATTATGTTTATGCAATGCACATTATATAGGGATCTGAATTCCTTGTTTGTTATGCCCATAACCTTTACACCCATAACCATATTTAGAGGAAAGCTTAAATTTAGGGCCATAACGTGTTTTCAAATCTTGAGAAGGAGGAGGATCTTCATCTAGAGAATTATTCTAGTAATGGGGATTATAATCCTCTATGGGATCACCATCAACCTTCTTGACAGGACTACCAACATTAACCTCTTTAATAGAAGCATGATCATCTTCCTCAGAAGGAGGAGGATCAACATTAAGAACATTACAATTTGTGTTCACATTATCCTGTGATGCAAAAGAATAATCATCTTTGATAGCGAGTTTGGATGATATTATCAGAAGGTTTAAGTGGATCGGGTTGACTTTATACTCTCGAATGAAGGATTCTATAAAGTATAAAGAACACCAATCATCGCCAAGACATGCATTCTTTTGAGAAGAGATAGAAGGAGAAAACTTAATATTTCTTGCTTCAAAAGGATCTTCTTCAGGGACAGTTGTCTCAAGAGTATCCTGTGTAATAGTTATTGTAGGAGTATACATCAACACATTGGAAGACACTAAAGGGATAGGAGTAGGCACAACTAAAACCCGACTAATAGTTGTAATCTCACATAAGTGCATAGCCTTAGGGTCAACCCTGACTGTGACTACTTGATTATTACAAATGAACTTAATAGATTTATGCAAGGTAGATGGGATTGCACCCATAGCATGAATCCATGGTCTACCAAGAAGGCTATATGGTAATTTTTTTGACATAACATATACAAGGGTGGGTATGGTAATGCGTCCCAACCTTAAAGGCAAGACTATCATTCTTAGGGTTTGTCGACTGACATTATTGAGCCCACGAATGATAACAAAAGAAGCATTAAGAGAAGATGAATCCATATTAATCTTAGGCAATAGATCAATGCTACATACATTGAGCATTGAATTGATATCAATGAGAGTACATCTAATGAAATGTTATTAATGTGAACTATGATCATTAGAGGTTATTCTTTCTTTTTCACTTCTGAAGGAGGGAGTTCATGTGGATAGAACATAATATTCAGTGAATCTGCACGAATATGAGCTGTCAATTCATTAACATCCATTGGACTAGCAAAATAAGGTAAGAGGATCTTTTGCAAGGCTTCCTAAAGCATATCTTGATAAATTGGAGTAGAATGAAGCAAGTCCCATAGTGAGATCTTGGACGGAGTAATGTGAAGTTTCTCGACAAGATCATAATCACTAGGTGCTTTAGTTGTAGGTTTAGGTGCTTGAGGAAGGCTTAGTTGAAGTGGTAAATAAGTAGTTTTATTGACATTTTTCTTATTCTTTCTAGTCTTATAAGTATGGGTTGCCAATCTATAAGAGGGAGCCTTACAAAGATCAGGTGAATCTCTATCCAATGGAACACCATTAATAGAACAAATCCTTTTAGGAGAAGGACTAGTCGGGGTTAGATAAATAATGGGTGTCTTAGTCCTTTGAGGGATGACAAAGACATAGATGATATTTATGAATTCCTTACAACTTATAGAGGAATCATTTGAAGAAATATTCTCAACATTTATCCCTAGAAGATCCAATGTGAGAGGAACCTCATCATTCACTAATGCATCATCTCTAGAAGAGAGTGCATTAGAATGAAGAGAATCACCATTCACTAATACATCATCTATAGAAGAGATTGCATTGGAATGAAGAGAAGGTAGAGTAATATTATGAAAATTATCAATGATTTCATCTTCTCACAACAAAATATCCTTTGAAGCAAGAGGAATTTCATGAGAAGGATCAAAGATACCAAGTGACATGGGAAAAACCAAGTCACCATCAGATGCATGAAATGGAACATCATTAACACTTTGGATAAAATTAGATACTGAACTGATAAAAGATGATATTAAATTCATTTTAAAATTAATAATTGAAATATAATAAACGAATCCTAAATAATTCGGCCGAAGGCCAACGCATCACTCTGAGAGCAAGAAATGGGGTTTGTGGCATCACTTCGAAAAAACTTGGGGGAGGTTTTTTCACATTGTTTTCACCAAATTGTAGAGAAGGGGGATTTGGTACTCACGAGTCTCTTTATTCTCAAGAGAGTCCCAAGGGGTGAACTTCCCTAAACTACCTCAAGGAACAAAGTGAGAGATCTAGAATAAGGAGTAAAAGAACATAAGTTTTCTAGATAGGCTGACGAGCTCTCAACCAAAGGATGATAGTGTGAAATAGGGACAACAACATGGTGCACCGAAGTCCCAAAGGTGCGCTAGTGTATTGTACAAACTAGAAAGTGAGAATATCCCAGAAAAAAACTTAGTGACTACTAACAATCAAATTGCTTAGAACTCTTAAGAATGCTAGAGAATAATCGAGTATAATAGAACTAAAATAAAGTAAGATAAACTAAGTAATATATTAAATGATGGTAAAATTGAAGAAGAGGAAGAAAGTGCTCACAACCAATCGAGAAATGAATCCTCCAACAAGTATATATCTCCAATGCTTGCACACACAATATTGATGGAAAATGTTGGGGTTGTATATGGGCTTACCTCAGTCAAACCCTCGTTATGGTGTTCCCACCTCCATGGATAGCCAAATAGATAAAGAAAGTGAACAAAATATGCAAATATGAACTGATAAAAGAAATCCTCACTCAAGAAGGATAAACCATATCATGAGATAGAGATGCAATTGATAGGGAATGTGTGAAATCCAAGGATGCTCGTAAGCATAAGATAAGAGGTATGTCAGCTGCAAGGCTTAAGGAAGCCAAAGAGAGAGAGTTGAAAATTTTGAGAACATGTGTCTCAAACTCACTGGTAGAAACCCTGATACTGTCATCAAGTAGCCAAGATTTCATAAGTGTTTTGGCTATGAATTTACCGCCATACCACGAGAATCTCTTAGTTGTGTAGCTATAGTGCAGTGGATATCGCCATACCGCAGGAGCCTCTCATCTTTCAAAAGGTAGTGTGGTGGTTACCGCCATACCATAGGGGTTTTTTGGATGTGCAGTGGTAGTGCGGTGTAAATCGCCATATTGCGGGGGTGTGCAAACTGTTGAACAATAGTGCAGTTACCGCCACCCCGCTGGACATAATGATAGCACGACGTAAGGGGAAGAGTGTGGCTTCTTAGTGGTTTGTTGGGTTGTAAGTTGTTAACTGGAGGATGTTGTTGAATTGGAAGGAGGTCGTTTGTTTTCTTGGTAAGTTTGAAGGTTGTTCAACAAGGGAAGTTGAACTAAATCAATTGTACATAGAATGAATCAATCATGGTTGTTGCTATACATTGCAATGTATTGGAACTGTGAAAAGGTTCGAGAGTTCAATGATTTAGATGTTGGATGATCGAATGATTAGTAAGTGAATTTAATTGTATGATTTATTAAAATAATTGTAATAGTTTTACTCTGTATGAGGATGATCAGGGAAACTTTGTTGTTGTAATATTGTCATCTGAAAGGAGAGTCTATAACTTGTATATAATTTTATTACTATAATACAAGTGATTTTCTTTGGTGTGGTGGGTTTCTCTCCCGTACGGGTTTTCCCATGTAAATATGGTGTCAATTATGTTTGAGTTTATTTCTCTATTCTATTATTTTCTTCATGTGCATCTTAATGAACTGTAATTGTAAAACTTAAAGACATGTCTGCATTCTTCTTTGAGGATTGGCATTAGGAAAGTTTGTTCTGCACTTAAGTTTTTCCTAACAACAAAGAGCATTATGAGAGCTTGAGAGTGCTATTGTAACAAGTTGTAGGGAGTTGTGCAAGCAAGATAAAAAGAGAAAGAGAGGAGGAAAAGGTAGAACCCAAATCTCGAAAGATTCAAAAGGGGAAATGAATTGAAAATATAGCATTTAAAGAGAGAATAAGAGGGAAAAGAAGCTTCCTGAGTGGTTACAAGGCATCTTGAGCCATTACCACCAACAAAATTAGCTAGAAAGTGGAAAGGCACATGAAGATGTTCATTTGAACATTGAAATGTCACAGGATGCTAGTGCGGCACACAGACATCCACACAATGTACTAGTGTCCATACAAATCAGGCTATAAAAGTATGAGAATGGGAAAAGCACATGGTTCAACACAAAGTTGATGTGTGAAGGTAGTTGCTGAAAAGGGGTCCTAAGCATCTTGAGAGGGGAAAAAGGCTAATGCAAGGGCTAAAATGAACCTACACAAATGCTAAGGGAGTGGACACTAAAGTGGATGCAAGAATGTATATGAAATTTCAAGGGGTGTAATTTTACGATATTACACAATCCACCACAAGAAGAACCTCAGGAAGAGAGAGATGTTGATGAGATAAGGATGGAAATATTGCTAAGGGCATTCAAGGGTGAAGGTTCCAACGTGATGATGGAACTTCCAGTGTATGCAGGTAATTTGAATAGTGAGGAACTTCTTGATTGGATAGGAGAGTTGGATAAATATTTTAAGTTTGAGGAGGTACCTAAAGAGTAATAGGTGAAGTTAGATAGAACCAAGTTGAAAGGACATGCATCCCTATGGTGGTATTGTTTGTAAGAAGAAAGAAGAAAGAAAGGAAAAGCCAAGATCAATTCTTTGCATAGGATGGTTGCCAAGTTGAAAGGAAAATTCTTACCTATTGACTACGCCACTCAACTTTATAGGAAACTACATATTTGGAAACAAAAAGACATGGATGTAAAGGGATACATAGAAGAATTTTACAAACTAAGTATCAGATCAGGCCATATGGAGGATGATGTTGATAAGGTTGCAAGATACCTTAATGGTTTGAAATATAGCCTACAAGATGAATAGAGTCTTACAAGCACTAGGAGACTAGAAGAATGCTATCAACTAGCCATGAAGGTTGAAGAGAAGTTAAAAAGAAGAAAAGAGAAAAAAAATAGAGGTAGGGGAAGGAATTTTAAAGGAAGAGGATCATTTGTTGGTAGAGGATAGTCACAAAGGTCTCAAGGTGAGTCAAGCAATTCTCAAGAACAAGCATCGGATTTAAGAGGCAGTTTTAGAGTAAGAAGATCTAATTTTAGGGGCAGATTTGGACATAGAGGAGAATGAAATAGTTTCACAAGAAAATACTACAAATGTAACAAATTTTTAGGTCATCAAGCTTGGGAGTGCCCTAAAGAACAATCCAATACTTCTTTTAGGAGTGAAAGAAGGAATCAAGTTGCTCAAGGTGGGGATGTTGAAAGTGTTAATTGTTCACCAAAAATTGGAGAAATAGAAGTTGGAGAATCTTTGTTGATGAGGAGAACATTGATCAAGGTTCACATGGAGAAGGAGCCACCTCAAAGGAAATCACTCTTCAAGACCACTTTCAAATGTCAAGGTAAGTGTTGTCAAGTTGTCATAAATTCTAGTAGCACAGATAACTTAGTTTCTATGGAAATGGTAAAAAAATTTAAGTTGAAAATATTACCCCATGCCACACCAAATAAGTTCTCATGGTTGAATAAAGGGCAGAAAGTGTTAGTCAATGAACGATGTTTGGTAGAGTTCCAAATTGGAATATATAAGGAAAAAGTGTTGTGTGATATCATACCTATGGATGTGTGCCATATGTTACTTGGTAGGCCATGTAAATAGGATAGGATAATAGTCGATGATGGTAGGAAGAATGTCTATGTCATAAAGAAGGATGAGATCTCTTATACTCTAACACCTTTGAAGGAGGAAGACCGAGACAAAAAAGTGACTGAGACAAAAAAGTGGGATCAAGTGTGATGTTGGTAGGTGAGAAGGAGTTAATTAAAACCATGGAAGAGGAAGAAATGGGCTTTACAATCATAACGAGACCTAGGACTATTATGACAATAGTTAAAATTGATGAGTTACCTTTGGAGATCCAAGATTTGCTACAAAAGTATGCTGATATAGTGGTAGAGGAAATCCAAAACTCTTTGCCTCTAATAAGGGATATTAGCCATCATATCGACTTCATACCAGAGGCCAGTTTACCAAATAAAGTAGCCTACAAAATGACACCACATCATAATGAATAAATAAATAAACAAGTGCAGGAGTTGCTTGACAAAGAGCTGATCAGGGAAAGCCTTTGTCCTTGTGCAGTTCCAACTATTCTAACACCTAAGAAGGGAGGTGAATGGAGGATGTGTACTGATTCTAGGGAAATAAACAAGATTACAATCAGATATAGGTTCCCAATTCCAAGGATAGAAGATTTGAATGGATTTCCTAAGTGGAGAAAGTTATTTTTCTAAGATAGACCTTAAAATTTGGTATCACCAAAGGCTAAGTGCAAAAAGATGGTTCCCAAAAAGGGGGCTTAAGTGGCCATTTTTTTTCTTCTAAAATAAGGAAATACTAACCTTGGACATGAAATTGAGGATAGTTACACTTATAATTTTGAGATGGAACAAAACCAAGGATCGAAGTGCTGCAAGTCTACTTTCTAAAATACTAATTTATTTTGAAAATGGTTGAGATTAAGGAGTTCAAAAGAGGGACGCACATAAAATCATGTTGTTTTTGTCAGAAAAACATAACATAGCAACTCTTGTACGGTGAACCTTTTTTTAGTATTTTTAAATCACTACAGTTAGAAATTAGCTAGCAGTATGTAGTCGATGCACGATTTTTCTGATATTTTTTTAATGAATATTTGATTTTTTACTAATTTTCTAAGTGGACACTTCTAGAAAAACAAAATTTTGTCCATGCTACCCCTACAAATTTTGGAAACTAATTGATTTTTATTTTTTTAAAATTTTAGAATGAAAACACCAAACACTACCTTTTACAAAAAAAGAGACACAAACAAAATAAATTATAGATGAAAGGCTTAACATTGTCAGAAAGTGAAAAAAATTACATCGTTACATAGCTAAGAGAGAACCTAACATTTCCCAGGTGTTTGATTTATTTGAAATTGAACCACATGCAATCCTGATGGTGAGTATGAACCCAATTATGTGAAATATTGTAGAATTTACAAAAAACACGTCTCTAGTCATTGGGAATGCCCTCCAAGCCTTTGGGTTGGTATTCTAAGGCAAATACCAAGCCCAAGGCTTGGGAATTCCCAAAGCAAGATATAATGTGCACACGTTATAATGTGCTCACATTATATCTTATTTTTGACATGGATTTTGTGTTTTGTCAATGCATTGACAAAATGAGAGCATATTATAATGCGCTCGCATTTTGATGCACATTGAATTTATTTTTCTTCTCTTTTTTTTTTCTTTCTTCTCGTTATCTTTGAGGGAAACTATATACATGAAATAAACATGTAAGTATAAGTTGACATTTATATACGGACGTTTAATTTCTTATACGTTAAGTTATATTTCATGTATATAGTTTCAAGATGTTTGAGTGTGGTTTCAGATCTCTATGTTTTATAATGCAAATTCTAGTTTTTGGAAGATCTCACAAATTTCAGACTTAGTTAAATTTCAATAATCAAGAGGTCAAATATCAATAATCAATAAGTTGTATTATTTCTCTCTATCTCACTCATTTTTATCCCTTACACTCTAGACCTCTCTCACACTATCTCCATCAGTTTATCTAACTCTCTCTCCCTTGATCTCAAGAAATATTTGTTGCTTTGTATCTCTGTATCTCTCTCTCCTTTGCCCTCTAATTCTCTCTACCTCACTTATCTCTTCCTCCCTCCCTCCTTCCCTCTCTAATTATGTCTATCTCCCTCCCCCATCTCTCTATCTCTCTCTACCTACCTCTCCCTCCATCAATCCCTACCACTCTCTCTATTTCTCTCTACCTCACCTCTCTCTCACCTCCCTTTCTCTCCCTCCATAATTCTCTCACCCTCTCTTCCTCCCTAGCTACTCTCTATCTTCCAATCCCTCTCTCTATATACCTCTACATCCATCAAACCTTACCACTCTCTCTCTACACCTCTCTATCTCACCTTTCTCTCCTTCTCTGCTTCTCCCTCCCTCCCTCATTCCCTCTCTACTTCTTTCTATCTCTCCTCTCTCTCTACATCTCCTTCCATCTCTACTTATCTTTACCTCCTCTCTCCCTCTCTCTACCTACTTCTCCTTCCACCAATCTATATTTATCTCTATCTCACCTCTCTCTCTCTCTCACTACATATCCCTCCCTCTCTAATTATCTATATCTCCACTCTCCCTCTCTACCTAGCTCTCTATCCATCACAACCTACCACTCTCTCTCTATTACTCTCTATCTCACCTCCCAATATCTCCATCCATACCTCTCCCTCTCCTTCCCTCTCTACCTACCTCTCCATCCATCATTCCCTAACACTCTCTCTACACCTCTCTATATTGCTTCTCAACATCCCTCCCTCTTACCTCTCTACTTCTCTCTCTCTCTACCTCTCCTTCCCTCTCTAATTATCTTTATCTCCCCTAGACCTCACTCTCTCTCTCACTAGATGTCTTCCTCCCTACCTTTTCCCCTATCTACTCTTTATCTCTCTTCTCCCTCCCTCTACCTCTCTCTCTCACTCTCTCTCACTCCTCCCTCACCCTCTTTCTCTCTCACTCTCTCCTCTCTATCTCACCATTCTATATTTCCCTCTTTGTAACTCTCTACTTCTCTATATGTCACCATTCTCTCTCTACATATCTTTATCTCACCTATCCCTCTTTATATCTCCCTTCCTCCCCTCTATCACCCACCCTCCCTCCTTCCCTCTTTGTCTATCTCTCTCTACTTCTCATTATCTCACCTATCCCTTTCTACTTGCATATCCCTCCATCAATCCCTACCACACTCTCTCTATTTCTATCTCACCTCTCTCTCACTTCCTCTCTCTCCCTCCATACCTCTCCCTCTCCTTCCCTCTCTAATATCTATCTCCCTAATCCCTCTCTACATACCTCTTCATCCATCACTCCCTACCACTCACCCTACACCTCTCTATCTCACTTCTCTCCCTCCCTTATTATCTCTACTTCTTTCTACCTCCCTTTCTCTAATTATCTTTATCTCCCCTAGCTCTCTCCCTCTCTCTCTCTCACTAGATGTCTCCCTCCCTACCTTTTCCCCTATCAACTCTCTATCTCCCCTCTCCATCCCTCTACCTCTCTCTCTTGATCTCTCTCACTCCTCCCTCACCCTCTTTCTCTCTCACTCTCTCCTCTCTATCTCACCATTCTCTCTTTCCCTATATGTAACTCTCTCCTTCTCTATATGTCACCATTCTCTCTCTACTTATCTTTATCTCACCTATCCCTATTTACCTCTCCCTTCATCCCCTCTCTCGCCCACCCTCCATCCTTCCCTCTATCTCCATCTCTCTCTACTTCTCTCTATCTCACCTATCCCTCTCTACCCGCATATCCCTCTATCACAAAACTGCCAAAATATCTTTATTTATCTCTATCTCACCTCTCTCTCACATACCTCTCTCTCCCTCCATACCTCTCCATCCATCTATCCTTCCTTATCTTCTCTTTATCTCTCATGTCTCTCTACCGCTCCTTCCCTCTCATATTTATCTCCTCTTTCCCTCCCAACCTCTCTCTCTCTCCCCAATCCCTCCCTCCCCCTCTTTCTCTCTCCCCCTATGAGGGTTGAGGGTGTAAGGTTTAGTGTTTAAGGTATAGGCTTGAGGTTATAGGGTTTAGGATATTAGGTATAAAGTTGAGGGTATAGGATATAGGGATGATGGTTTAGCGTTTAGGGTTTTAGCTATAGGTTTGAGGGTTGAGGGATAGCGTTTTGGGTTGAGGGTATAAGGTTAAGTGTATAGGGTATATGGATTATAGTTTAGGATATTGGGTATATAGTTGAGGGTATTGGGTTGAGGATATTAGGTTTAGGGTTTATGGTTTAGGTTTTAGGGTTTAGGATTTACGTATAAGTTTGAGGGTTGAGGTATAATTTTTAGGGTTGAGGGTATGAGGTTAAGTGTATAGGGTATAGGGATTAGGGTTTAGAGTGTAGGGTTAAGGGTATAAGGTATAGGGTTAAGGATTTTGAGTATAGGGTTTTCCATTTAAGTATAGGGTTGAGGGATAATGTTTATGGTTTAGGGTATAAGGTTGAGGGTGTAGGGTTTAAGGTTTAAGGTATAGGGTTGAGGGTTGAGGGATAATGTTTATGGTTTAGGGTATAAGGTTGAGGGTGTAGGATTTAAGGTTTAAGGTATAGGGTTGAGGGTTGAGAGATAGTGTTCAAGGTTGACGGTATAGGGTTAAGTGTATAGGGTATAGGGATTAGGGTTTAGAATAATTGGTATAGGGTTGAGGGTATTATGTTTACAATTGAGGTTTAGGGTTTAGGGTTTAAGTATAGGGTTGACGGATGATGTTCAGGGCTTAGGTTATAAGGTTGAGGGTATAGGGTATAGGAATGAGGGTTGAAGGTGTAGGGTTTAGGGTTTAAGGTATAGGGTTGAGGGTTGAGGTATAGTGTTCAAGGTTGGGGGTGTAGGGTTAAGTTTATAGGGTATAGAGATTAGGGTTTAGGATATTGGGTATAGGGTTGAGGGTATTGGTTTTAGGGTTGAGGGTTTAGGGTACAAGGTTTAATGTAGGACTTATCATTTAATTATAGGGTTAAGGGTTCAAGGATAATGTTTAGGGTTTAGGGTATAGGGTATAGAGATGAGGGTTGAAGGTATAATGTTAAGTTTATAGGGTATAGGGATTAGGGTTTAGGATATTAGGTATAGGGTTGAGGGTATTGGGTTGAAGGTTTAAGGTTAAGTTTATAGGGCATAGGGATTAGGGTTTAGGAGAGAGAGAGAGAGAGAGAGAGAGAGAGAGAGAGAGAGAGAGAGAGAGAGAGAGAGAGATGAGAGAGAGAATATTCTCTAGTTAGGGTGTGAGCAAAAGACTTGAGATAGGGGGAGGGGGTGGGAGGGAAAGACCTGAGAGAGATGGAGAGAAAGAGAGAAAGAGAGATGACCCCCATTCCTTGGACCCATTTTTTCAAATAGGTCACTACATTGCCAATTTCATCGAATTGGAAAGCCAGTGGGCCAATTAGCTTGCCAATTCAGTGAAATTGGCAACCTAACTTGCCCTATTTGAAAAAATGGGTCTAATAAATGGGGTCTCCTGGTGGTGTAATTCTTGGACCCACTTTTTCAAACAGGCCACTACATTGCCAATTTCGCCAAATTGGTAAGCCAATGGGCCCACTAGCTTGCCAATTTGGTGAAATTGGCAACCTAACTTGGTCTACTTGAAAAAATGGGTCCAAGAAATGGGGTCTCCCAATGATTTACATCATTGACAGACCACATTTCTTGGACCTATTTTTTCAAATAGGCCACTATATTGCCAATTTCACCGAATTGGCAAGCCAGTGCACCCACTAGCTTACCAATTCAGTGAAATTGGCAACCTAGCTTGACCTGTTTGAAAAAAAATGGGTCCAAGAAATGGGGTCTCCCAAATCACCAGGAGACCCCATTTCTTGGACCCACTTTTTGAAACAGGCTACTACATTTCCAATTTCACCGAATTGGCAAGCCAATGCGCCCCCTAGCTTGCCAATTTGGTGAAATTGGCAACCTAACCTGGCCTGTGTGATCACTGAGATACCCCATTTCTTGGACCCATTTTTTCAAAAAAGCCAAGTTAGGTTGCCAATTTAACTGAATTGGCAAGCTAGTGGGTGCACTAGCTTGCCAGTTCGGTAAAATTGGTAATGTAGTGGCTTGTTTGAAAAAGTGGGTCAAAGAAATGAGGTCTCCTAGTGATGTAAAATCTCTACCCAAGTAAAATATCTACCCTAATCCCTCAACCCTCAACCCTTAATCCCTCAATCCTTAAACCCTTAGCCCTCTACCCTCCACCCTCCACCCTAAACCCTGAACCCTGAACCCTCAACACTTAAACCCTAATCACTCAACCCCTATACCCTCTACCCTATACATTGGACCCTTAACCCTAATCCCTCAACCCTATACCCTCAATCCTCTACCCTAAACCTTAAACCCTCAACCCACAACCCTTATACCCTATACACTCTAACCTATACATTAAACCCTCAACCCTCAATTCTCAACCCTTAACCCTATACAATGGACCCTCAACCCTAATCCCTCAACCTTATACCCTCAACCCTCTACCCTCAACTTTAAAACCTCAACCCTCATCCCTTAAACCATAAAAATTTAAACCCTCTACCCTATACATTAAACCATCAACCCTCAATTCTCAACCCTCATCCCTTAATCCCTCAACCCTCAAACCTTAAACCCTTAACCCTAGACCCCTATACCCTCTACCCTATAAATTGGACCCTCAACCCTAATACTTCAACCATATACCCTCAAACCTATACCCTAAACCCTCTACCCTCAACCCTTAAACCCTCTACCCTCTACCCTCTACCCAATACCCTCTACCCTCAACCCTAATCCCTTAACCCTTAA
The DNA here is from genome assembly GCA_007115665.2 of Sequoiadendron giganteum. Taxonomy (NCBI): domain Eukaryota; kingdom Viridiplantae; phylum Streptophyta; class Pinopsida; order Cupressales; family Cupressaceae; genus Sequoiadendron; species Sequoiadendron giganteum. Next base: position 22,049,218 of record CM021108.1, on the reverse strand, counting down.
AACCTTAAACCCACTTAGTAAACTCTCTACCCTAATCCCTCAACCCCTATACCCTCTACCCTATACATTGGACCCTAAACCCTAATCCCCCAACCCTATACCCTCAATCATATACCCTCAACCTTAAACCCTCAACCCTTAAATCCTCTAACCTCTATCATCTACCCTCTAAACCCTTAAACACTCAACCCTAAACCCTGAACACTCAACCCTTAAACCCTAAACCCTTAAACCCTCTACCCTCAATCCTCTACCTTCTACGCTCAACCCTTAAATCCTTAAACCCACTTAGTAAACTCTCTACCCTAATCCTTCAACCCTTAAACCCCCTTAGTAAACTCTCCACCCTAATCCCTCAACCATATTGACCCTTAATCCCTCAATCCTCATCCCTCAACCCTCAACCCTTAAACCTTAATCCTTCAACCCCTATACCCTCTGCCCTATACATTGGACCCTCAAACCTATACCCTCAATCCTCTACCCTCAACCCTCAACCCTCAACCCTTAAACCCTCTAGCTTCTAGCCTCTAGCCTATGCATTAAACCCTCAACCATCAATTCTCAACCCTCAACCCTTAATCCCTCAACCCTCAACCCTTAAACCCTTAACCCTCAACCTCTATACCATCTACCCTATACATTGGACCCTCAACCTAATCCTTCAACCATATACCCTCAAACCTATACCCAAAACCCTCTACCCTAAACCCTAATCCCTAAGCCCTAAACCCTTAAACCTTCTACCCTCTACCCTCTACCCTCAACCCTAGTCCCACTAGGATACCCCATTTCTTGGACCCATTTTTTCAAACAAGCCACTACATAGCCAATTTCACTGAATTGGCAAGCCAATAGGCTCACTAGCGTTCCCTGTTTGAAAAAATGGGTCCAAGAAATGAGGTCTCCCAGTGATCTACATGACTGTGAGACCCCATTTTTTGGACCCATCTTTTCAAACAGGCCACTACATTGCTAATTTCACTGAATTGGCAAGCCAGTGGGCCCACTAGCTTGGGAATTCGGTGAAAGTGGCAACCTAAATTGCCTGTTTGAAAAAATGGGTTCAAGAAATGAGGTCTCCTGATGATAATGGGTTCAAGAAATGGGGTCTCCCAGTGATATAAATCACCGGGAGAACCCATTTCTTGGACCCATTTTTTCAAACAGGCCACTACATTCCTAATTTCACCAAATTGGCAAGCTCAATTAGAGGGTTTAAGGGTTTAAGGGTCAAGGGTAGAGGGGAGAGATATAGAAAGAGTGAGTGAGTGAGAAAGAGAGACTTGAGAGAGGGTGAGGGTGTAGGAGGGAGAGACTTGAGAGAAAGAGAGAGAGGGAGGGAGTTTGCAAGAGATAGAGAGTAGAGGGTAGAGGGTAGAGGGTTTAAGGGTTAAGGGTAGAGGGTAGAGGGTTAATGGTAGAGGCGAGAGAGATAGGAGTGAATGAGTGAGAGAGAGAATTGAGAGAGGGAGAGGGGGTAGGAGGGAGAGACTTGATAGAAATAAATGGTAGAGGGTTAAGAGTAGAGGGTTTAAGGGTTTATGGTTTAAGGGCTAAGGGTAGAGGGGAGAGAGATAGAGAGAGTGAGTGAGAGAGAGACCTAAGAGAGGGAGAGAGAGTGGGAGGTAGATAATTGAGAGAGAGATAGACAGAGAGAGAGAGAGGGATTGAGTGGGAGAGAGATAGATGATAGAGGGTTAATATTAGAGGGTAGAGGGCCCACTAGCTTTCCAATTAAGTGAAATTAGAAATCTAACTAGGCCTTTTTTAAAAAATACATTCGAGAAATGGGGTATCTCGGTGATTTATATCATCAAGAGACCCCATTTCTTGGACCCATTTTTTCAAATAGGCCACTACATTGCCAATTTCACCGAATTGGCAAGCTAGGGTAGAGGGTTTAAGGGTTAAAGGTAGAGGGTAAAGGGTTAAGGGTAGAGAGGATAAAGATATAAGGAGAGAGAGAGAGATTTATCTAGTTAGGGTGGGAGGGAGACTTGAGAAGAGGGTGAGGGTTGGGAGGGAGAGACCTAAGAGAGAGATAGAGTTATCTACTTAGGTGTGAGGGAGAGCTTTGAGAGAGGGGGATGGGGTGGGAGGGAAAGAGATGAAAAATTGTAGAGATGGAGAGAGAGTGTGAGAGAGAGAGTTCTATAGTTGGAGAGGGAGTGAGAGAATTAAGAGAGGGAGAGGGGGTGGGAGAGGGAGCCCTGAGAGAGAGAGATAGATTTCTCTATTTAGCTTGGGAGGGAGAGACTTGAGACATGGAGAGGGAGTGGGAGGGAGAGAGAGGGAGAGGTATTTATAGGGAGGAGGGAGAGACTTGGGAGAGGGAGAGAGAGAGAGGGTTTTCTCTAGTTAGGGTGGGAGGGAGAGACCTAAGAGAGAGAGAGATATATTTATCTACTTAGGGTGGGAGGGATATAGCTGAAAACAAGTAGAGATGGAGAGAGAGTGAGAGAGATAGAGTTCTATAGTTAGGGAGGGAGTGAGAGAATTAACAGAGGGAGAGGGGGTGGGAGAGGGAGACCTAAGAGAGAGAGAGAGAGAGTTATTTAGTTAGGGTGGGAGGGAGCAACCTGAGACATGGAGAGGAGGTGGGAGGGAGAGAGAGGGAGAGGGATAGATAGGGATGAGGGAGAGACTTGGGAAAGGGAGAGGGGGTGGGAGAGAGAGACCTGAGAGATAGGGGGAGAGAGAGATTTATCTAGTTAGGGTGGGAGGGAGAGACCTAGGACATGGAGAGGGGGTGGGAGGGAGAGAGAGGGAGAGGAATAGATAGGGAGTGTGTGTGTGTGAGAGAGAGAGAGAGGGGGAGACAGAGAGAGGGGGGTGGGAGAGAGAGACTAGAGAGAGAGAGAGAGAGTGTTCTCTAGTTAGCATGGGAGGGAGAGACTTGAGAGAGGGGGAGGGGGTGGGAGTGAGAGATTTTAGAGAGATAGAGAGGGGGGTAGGAGGGAGAGACTTGAGAGAATGGGAGGGGTTGGGAGGGATAGACCAGAGAGAGAGGGAGAGAGGGAGAGAGAGGAGAGAGGGAGAAGTGGAGAGAGAGATAGAGAGTTATCTAGTTAGGGTGCAAGGGAGAGACTTAAGAGAGGGAGAGAGAGGTGAGAGAGAACTGAGAGAGAGAGAGAGAGAGTGTGAGGGGGTGGGAGGGAGAAAATGAGAGAGAGAGTTCTCTAGTTAGGGGTGGGAGGGAGATACTTGAGAGAGGGAGAGAGGGTGGCAGAGAGAGACCTAAGATATAGTGGCTGAGATGAAGAGATAGACATTCTCTAGTTAGGGTGGGAGGGAGAGATATTAGAGAGGGAGAGGGGGTGGGAGGGAGAGACTTGGGAGAGAGGGAGAGATAGTTCTCTCATTAGGGTGGAAGGGAGAGACCTGAGAGAGGGAGAGGCAACCTAGGAGGGAGAGACCTGAGAGAGAGATATATATAGAGGGAGTGAGAGATATACCTGAGAGAGAGAGGGGGTGGGAGGGATATAAGTAGGGATCGACCTAAGAGAGAGGGGGAGAGAGAGGGGGTTGTACCTAAAGCCTAAGTCATAAACCATAAATCCTAAACCCTAAATACTAAACCCTAAACCCTAAAACCTAAACCAAAGAGAGAGAGAAACACAAAGGGAAGGAGGAAGGTTGGGAGATTAAGAGAGAGGGATATAGGGAGGGAGAGCGAGAGGGAATGAGGGATGGAGAGGTAGAGATGGAGAGAGGTAGAGAGAAGTATATAGGGAAGGAATAGAGATAGAGAGGGGGGAGGGAGGGAGAGAGATATAGAGAATTAGATAGGGGAGGAGGGAGGAATATAGGGGAGAGAGAGGAGGGAAGGAGAAAGGTGGATAGATTGAGAGAGAGGAGGGAGGGTGAGTGATATGTAGAGAGGGATAGGTTAGATAGAGAGAAGTAGAGAGGGAAGTTGGTTGGGATGAAGGAAGAGAGAGAGATGAGGGAGGGAGAGAGAGGTAGAGAGGGATGGGCTAGATAGAGTGAAGTATAGAGGGAAGGTGGATGGGAGGAAGGGAGAGAGAGAGGGGGAGAGAGAGAGAATTAGAGAGGGAAGGAGGAAAGGAGGGAAGGATGGAGGGGGAGAGAGAGGTTAGATAGATATAAGTGTAGAGGGAAGGAGAGAGTGTGAGAGAGAGGTCTAGAGAATAAGGGATAAAAATGTGTGAGATAGAGAGAAAAAGATGATACAACTTGCTGATTACTAAAATTTGACATTCTGATTATTGAAACTTGACATGCTAATTAGTGAAATTTGACTAAGTCTACAAATTTTAAGATCTTCCAAAAACTAGAATTTTTATTATAAATCATAGAGATCTGAAACCACTCTCAAACATCCTATAACTATATACATGAAATATAACTTAAATTATAAGAAAGTAAATATCCATATGTAAATGTCAACTTATACTTAAATGTTTATTTCAGGTATATAGTTTCCCTAAAAGATAACAAGAAGAAAGCGACAAGAAAAAAATTTCAACGTGGACCAAAACATGAGTGCATTATAACACACTCGTGTTTTGGAAATGTTTTTTGATTTCAAAAAATGCATGTATTTTTTGAACTCAAAATGCACAAGTTTTTTGAACTCAAAATGCATGCATTTTTTTAACTCAAAATGCATGTGTGTTTTGAAATTTAAACCATAACATGAGCACGTTATAATGTACTCACATTATGGCTTGGTAATGATCGATCCTAGGCTCGATCATTACCAAGCCATAACACGAGTGCATTTTACTATAACACGCTCACGTTTTTGCTATTTCGGGATGATAAAGTAAATTGGCCACAAATTGGCTACCCATCTTTTTGCACCCACCCCAAATCAAAATCAGACAAGGGGATGAGTGGAAGACAACATTAAAAAAAAATGAAGGGATTTATGAGTGGATTCTTATGCAATTTGGCCTCTCTGATGCACATACTATCTTCATGAGGTTTATGAATGAAGTTCTCAAACCATATATTGGTAAGTTTGTAGTTTTTTATCTTATGAAATCTTAGTTTTTAGTTCTAGAAAAGAAAAACATTTGCATAATTTGAATTTTTTTTTAAAAAGGTTGGAAGAGAACAAGCTACTAACCAATTTGAAAAAGTGTGAGTTAATGAACACTGAGTTGCTATACCTTGGGTTTGTGGTCACAAAGGGAACATTGAAAATGGATCCAAGCAAGGTGTAAGCAATCTTGAGTTGGCCTACACCTAAAGCAGTTACATAGGTAAGAAGTTTTATGGGTTAGAAATATTTTATAGGAAATTCATCAAGAGTTCCAATCATGTGTGTGCGCCTATAATAGATACCATAAAATGGGATAGAAAGAGGAAATTTGTTTGGACTGAGAAAGATTATAGTATTTTTTAGTATTTGAAGAAAAGAGTAATAGAGCAGCCTATATTAGCTTTACTAGATTTTAATAAGGTATTTTCCATAGAATTTAATGCTAGTGGATATATTATAGGGGTAGTATTGAGTCAAGATAACATACCTATTTCTTTATTTAGTGAAAAATTGAATGATTCTAAAAGAAGTACTCCTCTTATGATCTAGAAATGTATGCTATGGTTCAATCCTTAAAAAAATGGAGATATTACCTTATTACAAAGGAGTTTGTGGTCTATACTGATAAGCATGCTCTTCAATTCTCAAATAGCCAAGAGAAACTCAATCAAACGAATGTCAGGTGGGTGGAATGCCTGGAAAAGTTCACTTTCACTATCAAGCACAAGAAGGGATAGTCCAATAAAGTGGCTGATGCTTTAAGTAGGAGGGAACTAATGGTGCAAGAGATTCAATTGCAAAGTGTAGGAGTTGAATCACTCAAAGGTATGTATGTTGATGATGCAGATTTCAAGGAGATTTACGAGTATTAAAAGCAGCCTCATAACACCACCAATGATAAATGACTTGAATTTCTTACTCAAGATAGTTTACTATTCAAAGGAGCACAAATTTATGTGCCTAAGTGCTCAATGAGAGATAATATTATCAAGGAAAAGCATTGTGGGAGTTTAGCAGGTCATTTTGGGCTTGATAAAACATTGAAGCAGTTAAAAAGAAATTATTTTTGGCCTAAGATGCAATCAGATGTAAGGAGGTTTGTGGAGAGGTGAATTATTTTTCAAAGAGCAAAGGGAAGTAGCACAAATGCAGGGTTATATCAACCTTTACCTATTCCCAATATACCTTGGGAATCCATTAGCATGGATTTTGTCATGGGTTTGCCAAGAACACCAAGGAGTTTTGATTCAGTCTATGTTGTAGTTGACTGGTTCTCAAAAATGGCTAGTGCTTAATTCCTTGTAAGAGCACCAATGATGCCTCTTATATTGCAGGCCTATTTTTTAATGATGTTGTTAGACTTCATGGTTTTCCTTTGAGTATAATTTCAGATAGAGACAAAAAATTCATAGGACATTATGGAGAAAACTTGGCACCAATCTCAATTTTAGTTCTGCCTACCATCCTCAAACTGATCGAAAGATTGAGGTGGTTAATAGAAGCTTAGATAACCTCCTAATATTCCTATCAAAGGATCATTCTACTTAGTGGGATCTTGTGTTATCTCAAGAAAAGTTTTCCTACAATGATTCAGTGAATAGGAGTATTGGGAAGAGTCCCTTCCAAGTATGTGTGTTCAAAATTGCATGAAAATAGTCATAAAACCTTAGTTTACTTAATGGTTTAACAAATCTATATATTGTTTGGTCTTGAATGGGTGGAAAAATAATTAAATGTTTTGTAGGAAGACTAATCAATCCAAGATCTCATGCACTGTGTTGTTTGTTCTTGTTGAACCTCCATTAGGCTATTATAGCAATGTGTCTAAGATGAATTAGAATGCACTAAGTGCCTATTTGTATTGAATCATTGGAAAAAATATGCTAAGTGAGATTAGTTTGATTCCTTCCTTTGCATCAACAACCTGAAGCCAAATAGCAGAGAAATGTGAAGCAAATACATTTCTCCTAGACCATAGAAAATATCACTAAACAACTAGTTTACACATTGGTGAAAATTTCTCACATTATACAGTGATCCAAAAACCCAAATTATAAATGTAGCAACCTAATTCAACCTTGAATAACCTATAATATCCATAAAATAATATCATCAACATAGAAAGAATGTGGAGTAGAATACCGAAGCACACTATAAACATTTTCACAACATAGTTTACCTTGTTTATTAAATTTTCTCAAAAGAACTTGGAAACCAAGTGCCAGAGATAACATCTCATCTCATTACTTCATTCCAACTCATCTTAAAAATCTACAACAAAATAATAGCTCCATGTACTCACAACACTTCCTCGAGGTCTCCACTACACATGCACAACCAATTTTCCTCTTTTCCACAATTTTCTCAATATCTTCAACATCTTCATCCGTTGACATCAATGACAACACCAATTAGTAGAATTTCTATTGAAATCAATGAAAACACCATCATTCTTGCAACAATAAGCTTTTACATTATCACCATACCCAATGAAAATGCACTTTTTAGCTTTTGTATATAACTTAGTTTATTTTTATTTAGGCACATGAACATAAGCCTCACAACCAAATACCCTTAAATGTGAAACATAAGGTTTATTACCTATCCAAATTTCATAAGGAGTTGTTTCAAGAGCCTTAAAAGGAGATCTATTCAACAAGTAACAAGCAATACTTACAACTTCTACCCAAAATAATCTATCAAGTCATGCACTACTTAGCATACTTTTGGATCTTTCCATAATTGTCTGATTGATCCTTTCTGCCACTTCATTCTATTGAGTGTAAGGAGTATTTTTTTGTCTAATGATTCCTGCATGCTTACAAAATTCTTCAAATTCCTTAGAACAGTATTCCCCTCCATTATCAGACCTCAAAACCTTAATATTACATTTCTTTTGCTTTTCAACTAAGGCTTTAAATTCTTTAAACTTAATGAAAATTTCAAATTTATGCCTAATAAAATATAACCAGGTATATCTTGTAATAGAATCAATGAAGGAGACAAAATGTCTATATTTTTTGATTGATTGTACATCCATAGGACCGAATACATCTGAATTAATAAGTTCCAATTTATTCTTAGATTTAGTACTACTTGAAGGAAAATATTTTTTGTTTTATTTACCAAACACACAATGTTCACAAAAATCAAAACTCTCATCAAAATAAGAAAAAAACATCTAACAAATTTTTATTCAAAATGGTTTTTAAACCAGTCTCACTAATGTGGCCCAATCTATGGTGCCACAAAATACAAGTATTTTCAATTTTTTTGGTTACATTGGTCGAGTTAACAATAGTAGTGGCTTCTAGCCTAAACAAAGTCCCCTTCCTTGTCCCTCTTCCTATCACCAAATTTCCTCTTACCAATCTACAACCATTCTTATCAAATATCACATGCAATCCCGAATCATTCAAATTAGAAACTGAAATAATATTTCTACCTAATCTAGGAATATGTAAAACACCAAGGAGGGTTTTAATCCTCCCATCATTGAAACACAAATGAATCTTACCCTTTATGACAATAGGATATGAAGAGTTATCACTAAGGTAGACTTCACCTCCATCTTATTTTTCATATGTGGAAAACCACTCCTTATGAGTAGTCATATGATACGAGCATCCTGAATCAATTAACAATGTTCATTAGTAATAATATGAAGAGAAGAAGCCAAAGCTTCATCACTTGAGTTTGAGGATTTTTTGTGGAGGAATTAACTTGTTTATTTGGATTTCTACATTTCTTCTTCACATGTCCTCTTTTTCCATAGTTGGACAACATTTCACTTTGTTCTTCTTCCCAGGAGTTTCAGATCTACCCTTAGACTTGTCCTTAGGGCCATTCTTATCTTCTTTAGACCCTATTTATTTAAGCCTTCCCCTGACATTAAGAGCATCACCTAAACTATTCATAGCCCTTTTCCTCATTTCCTATGACAACAATGTTGCTACAAGAGCATCCATATTTGGATCTTCGATGTTAGCAGTGATAGCAACTATGAAATTATCCCAAGATTTAGGTGAAGAACAAAGGAGCATAATGAATTTATCCTCTTCTTCAACATTAACATCAATAGAGGCTATTTGACTCAAAAACCAAATTAAATGAATTTAAATTCTCAGCTATTGATTTACCTTCCTTCATCTTAAGAGAAAACAACTTTCACTTCAAGTAGAGTTTATTTACAATATTTGTTGCTTGATAGATCTCACCTATCCGGTTCCACAATGCATGTGCAGTCTTTTCCTTTGACACATTCAGGAAAACAAAATCAAAAGGATGCAATCTAATAGTACCACACGCCTTTTTATCCATCTTCTCCCAATATTCATCACTCATTTTCTCAAGTTTCATTTCATTTGTTACATCCACTCATTGATCTCGTTCTTCAAGGAGATCCTCCATTTTCAGCTTCCACAACTGAAATCCAACTCCATTAAATTTTACTATGTCCAAATGAGAAGAAGTTGTAGCCATGGTTTACCACAAAAAAATGCAAAAAATAGATTAACTATTTCCCACTATAGCTCAAAAAACCTTCATTCTACCACCCAAGACACAAAATTGACTAGGATCTGATACCAAATGTTAGAAAATAGAAGGTGAACAACAATAATAGAAGCTTAAAATTACTGTAAATTAGATCTAATATTGTTAACCATATGGAGTTTAAATCAACAATAATAATGAAATACAAGAATGGAAAGTCGAAAATGAAACATGGTGTTTAACATGGAGAAACCCTTTTGGAAAAAAAAACCACCAAAGAAGAGATGAATAGCTTGTATTATCAAAAAAATATTATTACAATACATCCAATGTAGCTCATCTTTAGCCTTCAATCCGATAGCATAACCCCTGTAAAGAGAACTTGAAGAAAAACCATGCCAATCTCCATTCTCAAGCACCTGTTAAATATAATAACTCAATACATGAAGAATGATGCAAGAGCATCCAGTGGCGTAAGGGCAATCCTACATCACCCAAAAATAGATTTAATTTCATTTAGATTTTTGTAGATGTTTTTCCATTTTTGGATACCCTTTTCGTCGAAGAAGAATTCCCAACTTTCAGAACTGCTTTTTTGCTTTTTCTGCTCAACTGCTATTTTTAGCAGGTATGAATTTGAAGGCGTGAGGAGACAAAAATTTAAGGGAAGCTTCGGGATAGAATAATAAACACTTTGGTGAAAGAATCAGGCTAAGATCATTCCCGGTTCAAAAGTTATTCAAGTTTTAGTTTCTGCTTTTTGCCCTACAAAATCTTTGGAGCTAATTTTGAGGGACTTAAAGGCTCCGGATGGGCCCGAAAATTGTTGGAAAACAAAACTAGTTAGTCTTTAGGCCCCATTTTTTGGCACTTCATTTTCGCAAGAGCTTTCCGAAAAGATATTATGATTGAAGATCCGACGGTTAGATCTTAAGTTAGGGCTTCCGGAAGTTTGTGCATAATTAGAATGTTGTTTTTGGCTCCAAACAGAGAATTCCTCTATTTATGGTGTAGTTTCTGATTTTTGTGAGTAGTTTTTGGGGAAAGAAGATTGCATACTACGAATAGGGGAATTTATATAGTTTCTTTCTGTAATTTGCATGTATTGCAAAACTCGGGGATTTGAGATCCTCTACATGTAAGAATTTCATTGCTTTGAATAATAATATTCTCTGGTTTTCTGTGTCTTCCTTTTGCTTTCTTTGAAAGGTACATGATACAAAAAGGATTCAATAAGGGCTCTGGAGATAGTAATATTTACTTTAAAATTGAGGAAGACAAGATCCTGATAGTAGTTGTATATGTAGATGATAATATCTCTGGTGGAAATGAGGCCATGTGCAAGAAATTTGTTGAAGAAATGCACAAAGAATTTGGCATGTTAATGTTTGGAGAGGTGAATTTCTTTCTTGGGCTACAGATCAATCAAACTAATAAATGGATTTTCATTTCATATTCTAAGTATGTCAATGAGATGTTGAAGAAGTTTGGAATGGATGATTCCAAACTGGTATGTACTCCTATGGTGACTAGTTGTGAATTAAGAAAAGATGATGATTCACCTAAGGACGATCAAAGCAAGTATTGATCTATGATTGGTGGATTGTTGTATTTAACTACTACTAGATCATATATCATGCATGCAATTTTTCTTGTTGCTAGATTTGAAGAAGATCCTAAAGAAACACATATTTTAGTAGTGAAGAGAATATTTAGATATTTAAGAGGCACACCAAATTATGTTTTGTGGTATCCTAAGGATACTAATTTCACATTAAATGCTTATATAGATGCAAATTGGGCTGGTTGTTTTGATGATAGGAAAAGTACAAGTGGTGGTGCATTCTTTCTTAAGATTTAGTTTATTTATCCACTGCAAAGGCAAAGTATATTGCAACAACATCATACTGTACACATGTATTATGGATGAGACAAACATTGAAGAATATCAGAGTTGTATTTCATGAATCTATATCCATCTTCTGTGATAATACAAGTGCAATAAACATTTCAAAGAATATAGTGATGCATTCAAGGACAAAGCATATATCTATTAGGTATCAATTTTTTAGAGAGAAGGTTATGAATAATGAAGTGAAGCTTGAATATGCTCCTATAAAGGATCAGATTGTTGACATATTTACTAAGGCTCTTTCTAAGGATACTTTTGAGTATCTTCAAGAGAAGCTGGGGGTTATTTCTCCTCCTTTCTTGAACTAGATGTATATATAGGTGAATTAGTCTATTGGATCTATGGATCTATCTCTTTTCTAGACTAATGTTAGTGGCTACCTCTCAGGGGGAGTAGGTAGTATCATGTCTTGTCATTGAGTTGCTAATTTAGTTAGGTGTACTCCTAAAGGGGAGTATTCACAGCAGGTAATTTTGGTTTATTTTCAAAGAGGGAGAACAATGCAAGAAATTTTATCCTTTTCCATTGATGTCAAAGGGGAGAAGAGAATCATGTGAAAAAATAGAACTTATCTAATTAGATATAGAGAATCATGCAAGGTATCAGGAGAGTGTCTTCAGAGTTGTCATATGGTTTTTGGTTGTTTTTTCACATTTTTTGTTGCCATCAATGAAAAGGGGGAAGATTGTTGCAAGAATGATGATGTTGTCATTGATGTCAATAGGAAGTCTATTGACTGGTGTTTTTTTCATTGATGTCAACTATGGGATAAATATGTTGAGGATATTAAGAAAATTATGGAAAAGAGGAAAATAGGTTGTGCATGTGTAGTTGAGACCTTGAGGAAGTGTTGTGAGTACATGGAGCTAATTTTTTTTGTAGAGTCTAAAGATGAGTTGGCATGAAGTAATGGGTTGAGATGATGTCTCTAGTACTTGGTTTCCAAGTTCTTTTGAGAAATTTTGATAAAAAAAGTAAATAGTGTTATAAAAATGTTCATAGTGTGCTCCATTATTGTGCTCCACATTCTTTTTGTGTTGATGCTATGCCTGTGCAGATTTTATAGGTTATTCAAGAGTGTTAGAGATTTATATATTAAGAAAACCTATTAGAGTAAACTATGTTAGAGTAAACTATGTTGTGTAAATGTTCATAATGTGCTCTCGTATTGTGCTCCACGTTCTTTCTATGTTGATGCTATGCTTGTGCGGATCTTACATGTTATTCAAGGTTGAAAGAGGTTGCTATATTTATAATTTGGGTTTCTAGATCATTATATAGTGCAAGATACTTTCACCAGTGTGTGAACCAGTTGTTTAGTGATTTTTTCTATTGTCTGGGAAAAATGTATTTTCTCCACATTTCTCTAAATCAGGTGGTCCTCCATAGTGTGACCTCTTGGTGACACCTTTAATTATGATGCGATTGAAGGAGGATGATATCTATACAATTCCATAAATGGATACATTTTTGATGAACAATGGAAGGAAGTGTTATACCACCATTTTTCTTGTGGTATCCATTCTACCCATTGAGACTATTTGTCTGAAGTGAAAAAATGCAGATATCCTTCCAAACACTTATTAACAACCTTTATTTTCCCATTAGGTTGAATATGATATGAAGAACTATGAGCCAATTGAGTACCCAAACATTTGAATAAATTCATCCAAAATTTATTGCTAAAGATATGATCATGATCACTAACAATAACCTTGGGTATACCATGTAGCTTGTGAAAGTTGTCCAAAAATTATTTTGCATTTTCACTTGTTGTAAGAGGATGTGATAATGCAATAAAATGTGCATATTTAGTGAGGCAATCTACTACTGCCATGATGACATTCTTACCACTAAATCTTGGAAGCCCTGTGATGAAGTCCATGGAGACCTCTTCCCAACACTGGCTAGGAATAACTAAGGTTTTCAAGAGATCATGTGTATTAATTATCTCCCCTTTATTTCGTTGACAAACCAAACACTTTGCCACAAATTTTTGAACATCCCCTTTGAGCCCTTCCCAAAATAAGTCTTTCTTGACCCAATGATATGTCTTCAAAAGTCCTAAATGGCCACCCATTGGAGACTCATGTAGCTCTGTGAGAATATATTTTTTGAGAGAGGAATTCTTACAAAGATACATTTTCTCTTTGTACCACAAGGCATCTCCCTTCCAAGAGAAATTATCAAAACTACTAGGATCACTTTGTAATTGTTGAATGAGATTACTAGTAGCCATATCTTTTTTCCACTCTTCTTCGGCTTCTTCTACCCAATATTCTTGTAATATTGAAAGAGAACACAATAAAGCTTCATCCTTCTCATCCTTCCTCGATAGTGCATCTACCAAAAAAATTCCTTCCCTTTCTTATATACAATCTCAAAATCATATCCCAATATTTAGTAACCCATTTTTGCTGTTCTTCAGAAGATAATCTTTGTTCCAAAAACTATTTTAGGCTATCATGATCTATGTTAACCTTGAAGTGTCTACCCATTATATAATGCCTCCATTATTTTACTACATGAAGAATAGCTAGCATTTCCTTCTCATAAATGGGTTTGAGTTGATTATTATCCTTCATGAAATCAGGTTTGAATTAATGGATCTCAAAAGCAGTGGGTCGACCCTCCTTCATGAGAATTGCACCTATACCGTTTTCTAAAGCATCACATTCCACAATAAAATCCGTCATGAAATCAGGTGTTGCAAGCACATGAGTTGTGCACATAGCCTCATTTAACATTTCAAATGTTGAATTAGCATATTCATTCCAATGAAAATAATCCTTTTTCAATAAAGTTGTGATGGGTGCTACTATATGACTATAATTCTTCACAAATCTTCTATAGTATCATATTAATCCCAAAAGACCCTCAATTTCTTAATGGTTTTGGGAATAGGTCATTCCATGATAGCCTTGTAAGATAGGAATTCAAAATAGTAAAGATAAGTGACGACCACTGCACTAAATCTAAGGTAAAATACAAATCTAAACAAGGAAGAACAATCAAACAGGAGGAATGAAATAAAAGAAATAAAAAAATAAACTCCCCATGTTGAAGTTGAATCACCTTCCTTGTCTCTCCTCAAATAGCCTTTGCAATTTTCCCTCAGTTTGTTGTATGCGAGTACCTGCAAATGATAAGCATGAATATTGGAGATATGTGGTTGTTAAATCAAAAATGGAGGAGAAAACCTTCTTTTATAGAAATCCATTCAAATGGATGCAAGAGATTGAAGTTCTAGAAAGATTCTCAAATCGACAGTTGAGGATTCATGCACCATAAAGTAGTGGGCTAGGGACGACTATGAAATGGACGGTCAAGATCGAAAGGAGACCAGGGACAATCAATGGTTGAGATTCGAAAATGAGAGAGTGGAGGGAGATAATGAAGGAATTAAATGATAAAATTATTTAATTTATGAGAGGAGAATATTTGACCAAGTGGGGGAATAAATAATTTATTTAAATAATTTATTTGGGGAAGAAGAGGAAAACAAGAATTTAATTAAAATGATTGTGCAACCAATTTAATTAAATAAGAGGAAATAGAAAAGGAGGATTAAATAATTAATTATTTAATAGTGGATAAATAGAAAAAAATAATTAAATAATTATTTAACTATAGAAAAATAATGAAAAGCCAATAATTAAATAAATGATAATTTATTTATGTTGGAAAAACAAGGATAGACAACTGAGAGGGGGGGTGAATCAGTTGTTACAAAAATTAAACTTATTCAACCTTAAACAACCTTTAATCTCAAATCTGATAATTAATAGTGAAATCATAAATCAACAACACATCAAAGACACATGAACACCAAGATTTTTATACGTGGAAACCCTGTTAGGGGAAAAACCATGGTGGATGTTAGTCCACAAGATTATACCCTGTTAGAAGTATAATGAAGAAAATGAATAGGGAATGCACATGCATTCAGGCACACTACCTAGAGCTCACTAGTCAAAGGGAAGGCTCACTTCCTTACATAAATAATCAGATTAAATCCATCTAATGAAATTGAGTTGAGAAATTAGCTTCTACAAAAGCTTGATGATAATTTCGGTTAGGCACAAATACACTTCTTCACACTCTGCTCTATATTCAAATGATCTGATCTTTATTTGCATATTTTTCATACACACCACACACTCACACTTCCACATACTTCCAAAATGAAGAAACAATCATTCTTATATATCCACTACATGAATTTACATCAACAACTCTGTTGGCCACAAATAAAGAATAAATTACAACTGTCGACCCAATTAAAGAACAAATCTCAATGCACACCAACCTAAGTCAGTCACAAAATAGTGAGAACCTAAATCAATATCCTCATACACATCAAACAATAAATGATTAATCCATAATGATCTACAACATGCTACCACCATCATGTTAGCCAAGAACATGAAAACTCGAACACACAAGGGAAAAATCTTAGATCATGAACACACCGATCAACACGGATGTACCAAACTGATAGAGCATGATCTATAAACATCACTTAATATCTCAGGAATGTATGCAATAAATAAATTCATTGGAATTGAAATCTCATCTCCGAAAAACACCTGCTCTAGTAACTGAATAACTGTAGGAACACAAAACTTCATAACTTTCTCAATTCTTGATGCGCACCTCTGAAACTCTCAAAAAATATACTAGATAAGCTTAGAAACAAACCCTTTAATGCACGCCTTCTGAGCATCAACGTACAAAAATTTCCATCACTCTGACCTTCTCAGCTTCATAGACTGCCTGCAACATATTTATTACAATTTTCTCAATTTCTTCGACATATACAACTTTCAGAATCACCAATACTAATAGTGTTGACATTAATGACAACCGCATATCAACAAAACAACCACAACATCCAAAAATCTCCCCCTTTGACATTGATGGAAACACATGATGTGAAAAATACCATCAACACAACTAGCTCTTCATACAGTACTCTTCTCCCCCTTTGTTCCACACTTCTCCTCCTTACACTTCTCTCCCTTATAGTACAAGGTTTTTCACATTACACTTCTCCCCCTTTGACATCAATGGAAAAGGTAAACAAGCTCTGAACCATATATCATTTGAATCATGTGACTACTCCCCCTGAGTAGCAGCCACCACAACATCAATCTAAAATAAGATCTGACTGTAAGTCCATAGATTGATGCAAAGACTTGCATATTAGTTCATATTAGGAGGGGAAATCATCCCTAACTTTCCTCTGAGATACTCAAAATAATCCTTAGGCAATAGTCTAGTAAATATATCTACAATTTGTTCCTTTGTAGGCACACATTCCAATCTGACCTCTTTATCACTCACCTTGTCTCTCAAAAAGTGATACTTGATAGATATATGTTTTGTCTTTAAGTGTAGCACCGGATTCTTAGATATGTTTATGGGACTTGAATTATCACAAAATATGGCAATAGGCTCATCATACTCAACTCTGATATCTCTCATCATCTACTTCATCCACAACACTTGAGTGCAATTGATTGCAATAGCAATATATTTTGCCTCAATAGTAGATAGGGAAATGGAGTTCTACTTTTTACTTAGCCAAGATACCAACTTCTTCCCTAAGAAGAATGCACCACCACTTGTACTTTTCCTATCATCCACATCTCCTGCCCAATCTACATTTGTAAAGGCATTCATAGTAAGATCATCATACTTAGGATACCAAAGACCAAAATCAACTGTTCCTTTTAAGTATCTAAAAATCCTCTTTATTGTAGTCACATGTGCTTCCTTTGGATCGAATTGATATCTAGCAACCATGCACACAACATTCATGATGTCTGGTCTAGCCTGAGTCAAATATAGTAATCCACCAATCATTGACCTATACCTTGTTTGATTGGCCTTAGGAGAATCATCACTCTGTGTTAGCTTGCATCCGGCTACCATGGGTGTACCAATTGGCTTTGAGTCTTCCATGCCAAAAAATTTCAGTAACTCTCTTACATATTTGGACTAAGAAGTAAATATTCCACCATCTAACTAAGTAATTTGCAATCCTAAAAAGAATTTTTGTTTTCCTATCATTGACATTTCAAATTCACTTTTCATTTCATCAGCAAACTTCATGCATAAGTCATCATCACCTTCAAAAATAATGTCATCAAAAAATACTTCAATTATCAATTCTTTATCCTAATCCAACTTGAAATACATATTTTTGTCAGCAGTACCTTTATTGAATCCTGTCGACATGAAAAATGTACAATTTTATTTTGGCACACTTGATTTTGATTACTAATAACATTTCCTCCTAAATCATACTCTCAACATTTCATCATATTTTGTCTCTTAATTTAATGAATCATTATTCATTTGATTAAATCTTTCTCCTCTATTGGTTAAATTAATCAATTTAATTTAATTAACCTTACATTTCTGTTTAATTAAATAAATCATTTTATTTGATTAAAATCTCTAAAGTCCTCTTATTAAATTAAATAAACTAAACCTTATTTGATTTAATCTAACATATTCCTCCTTAGTTAAATAAATCAAAATCATTTATTTAATTAATCATTTCCTCTCAATTCTGATTTAAATCAATTCATCAATTTAAGTCAAAATTGTCAAATCATCTAATCCTTCATTAAATTAATCAAAATATTGATAAGTTAATCTCTCTGACTAAAATTCTCTAGAAAATGCAAATTGCACATGAAAATAGATTTAATTCATTTATTAAATCTCTATTTTCCTCACATGGCATCAAAAATGGAATATTCTCTCAATTTGAATTCAAAAAGTCCAAGTGGACTTGTACATCCAACAAAACATTCACTCCTCTTACATGTCCTTGTGCATTGAGCCAAGTGGCATTTATTTCATTCATTTTTCCCTCTCACATGTCATTTATTCAAATTCAAATTCCACCTAATTGCATTTATTGGCACTTTGGCCAAAATGTGCACAACCATCAACCATTCACATGGTGACAAGTGGCATTCAACTATTTGGTAAAATTAGTCTTACATTGCTCAAATTTTACTTTCTCTTCCAATTTAAAATGTATAAATTGGAGGCTTCTCTCCTCATTATTCATCCATAATTTTTATGCAAAGTTACTCTCTTCACATTAAGAGCTAATTTTGTGCACTTCACTCCACCATTCAACATACTTATCATTTTCATAGCTAGGCTATGTTCAAATCTTATCATGGAGATTTGATCATTCTACAACAATTCACATTGCAACTTAGGAGTTGGGAAAGGGACAATTTCAACATTCAATTGACACCAATTCCCCCATGGGATCATAAGTTTATTGGCTTAATTAGGATTTACAAGATTTTTTATATTGTGTTCTTCATTTTCATAATTTGAGTTTTTAATAGATGGATTTCATGGGGAAACCCTCATGCTTGTTTTCATTTGATCTAATACACTAATTTGTTATTGCTCTTATGCATTCGCAGGTTTAGGGGTTCACATTTTGGCACTAGAACATATTTCTCAAAATACCAAAAACAACCTCGAAATATTTGAAATAAATAAATAAATAAATCATAAAAAAGGATTGAAAACAGTAAAAAAAAAAAATCGTCCTCTAGTGAAAACCACTTCGGTGGCGCTTTAGACAAGTACCTTGGTGAAAACCTGGAAAATAGGCACCAAGTGTAAATAAAGCACTCCCTATCTGCCAGGATCTGCACGACTCACTCATCCAATCCATCACATTTCATTTTATCCATCCACCCATCTACTCACATCCATACCATAGCTTGAGCTGATACCCATATCACATTCCACCATAGTACTACTTGGCATATTCCTAAGGTCAGTTTGTCCTACCTTTATCGAAGTAGTCTACCGCTTAACACTGGGGGCATGTTCCTGAACTTGCATCAGATCAAATTTGTGTATATCTTTGTGATCATCCCAATTACCAGAAAATCGAAAAAAATTCAAAAAATCAATCTAAAAATCAAAACATTCAGAAAATTCATGAAAAATAAAAAAACAGGTCAAAAATCCTAAAAAAATATTCAAAAAATTTCATCATTCATTTTTGTCAGTCTTTCGCCTTGTCCGAACTATGTCATCTCTGAGCTTGAACATAGGCAAGGTTGATCTTTGGTCATTCCCTGAGACATCTTAGGTTAGTCCTTAAGCGTCCGTCAGAATAAAATGGTAATTTGTTTGCCCATCTATCTTTTCATTGAGTCAAGTTCGTTGTCAGTAGAACTACGTGGTCTCTGTGTGTATAACATAGGCAAGGCTAATCAATGGATCAGCTCTTGAGACCCCTAGGATAGGTCTATAAGTCAATCACTTTGTGATAAATTTTAAAAATACCAAAAACATTTCTCAAAATACCAAAAACAGCCTCAAAATATTTGAAAAAAAAAAAAAATCCAAAATGGTGGATCCATTTCATCTCGCTTTCACTCGTAATAATCATCATTCCTAAAAAATCAATCATCACCTTCATCCTTTGGTGAGTCAGTCAAAAGCAAGTCTAACAGGTTCAAAAGTGAACACCCAAATCGTTAGAGTCTTGAAAGTCTACGTCAGTAAACAAGCAAGTTGGTCAACTTGGAGTATCAATAGCTTATCATCCAAATCAGTCCCATCAAAACCCTGATCACAACATGTCCTAGGATGAAGATTTCTTGCGATGGACATAAGCATCAGGTACCCCATAGTAGTTAGTCTTGGCTAGTAGTATGAAGAACATTAGCTTGTTTGGTTTTCTTTATTTGGTCTTTTATTGGCTTATCTTATGTTGTGCTCATTCCAAGGACCTCTCGATGATGCCTAAACAAAACAGGTTTAGAAATAAAGGAATGGGGAAAAGATCATTGTCTCTTTTATCTACTATGGTTGTGGGATACACTTGTAAAATAGCTTAGTCATATGTGCTTTGTTTGGTTTGTGGAGATGATGTTTTAGATATCTTGTTGACCACATAGGAAAGCTTGCTTTCCTATGTTTTGGCTTGAGATGTTTAGAATGTCTGAACTACATCCTGAATGAAGTATGTATGCTAAGTGTGAACAAGAATATTCCTATATGATTTTCAAGTCAAATTCCATCACACTGGGTATAACGCCATCCTGGTCCTTTATACCTTGATGCATCGTACCTATGTGTGTTATTAAACATAACATAATTGACCCCTTGAAAATCCCAACTCCTGAAAAAGAAAAATATCATCATCCTAACTAACTCACTGATTCTAAAATTCTTCTATCTTCCTTCCACACTAACATGGTATCATGACAGCAATCGAAACATTGCCAATGCATACGCTCTGCATCCACATGATCATTAGCATAAAAAAACATATTGCATCATATCATTATCTTAAATTAGGAAGAACAATATAAATTTATTATTCTAAGGATCTTAAGAAAGAATTACATCATACATAATCATTAGCATCCATTACCATTTGCATATCATTACACCATCATAAGATCATCATTAAAATGCATAAAAAAGGTACAAAAGTAAATGAATTTATTGAAAACATACATCACATCACATCGCATAAGAATTAAGAACATCTCATAGCATCACATCAAATTAGAATGCATTCATACATATCATAAAAAGGTGAATCATCTCATATATATCATCAAAGAAATACACTGTTATGATACAAAATCAGACCAAATGTACACTAGAATACATGATACAAAATGGGCAATAATGCAGCCCGTGAACCAAAAAGTGAATAAATTGTCTATGGTCAAGGGCTAGCCCTACTGGCTATGACCCTCACCCTCTCCCACCTACTTTTCACCGTGATCCTCTAGCAGTCGCATCCCTATCTGCTACGAGAAGTCTAACACTCTACCTATTGGTGGCACTACTTGCCTGTAATATTGTCGGTAGTACTCAGCCTCCCTGAAAACCTCTTTGTATGTCCGTAGGTCAAATGATTGGCCTTGGGAGGAGGAGGTGGTGGTCTCTAGCTATCATCGTCGACCAATCTCTTGATCCCTCTCGGATCGTGCCTAGTCCCGCTCAACTGTAACTGCAACAACCTGCTACCGTGCCTCATCCCGCTCTGCTATCAAAACTTGTACCTAACCCTACAATTGTTGGATCAGTGCATCTTGATGGTCCGACTATGCTATTGGCTACTATTGTGGGACTACCTGAGGCTGGCCATCTTATATTGCTGGATGATGCTGTGCTTGGTCTCTTGGAGGTGTCTGCTGGGGAGGTGGTCCACCTCCTCCTCTACCCCATCCTCTGCTAGCTGTTCGACCCTTGGATTTGCGTTATGGAATAGTTGCACCTAGAACTGTCAATCTGAGGGGAGGCCTGAACCATGCTTTATAAGCTAGAGTGATCCCCGCATCTGTCGGCCCCTGATCATATTGCCACGGTTGGGCCACTAATTGTCTGAAGCAAGATACTGCCTTTGCTGATGCAATGGGTTGGCCTCATGCCATCTCTCTAGTCGTACAGGTAAAGATGGCTACGTATTGGTCATCAGGCATGTCCTGTAGCTCCCCAAACTGTCGGGTAACCATGTCGAGAAGATACCTCTCAACCATGGTGTGCTCTTGAACCTGCATCCACTTGTCCTATCTGGCATAAAATAGCTGATCGACATCATTGTACCATGGTCCAATGCCCATTGAGGGTCTCCAAATGAACTCTCTCATCTCATCGAGAACTTGCCGCTAGTGTGCTAGACCACCTGTGCCAATATGGGTGAAATGGATCTCTGCCCCGCCATATGGCCAAACAACAGGATCATCTATCTCAAGAATAACTAGTGTAACATCTGGGCGAAGCACTAGGATCCACTCCTATGCCCAGATATGTAGTAGGGTAACTCTGGACCCAAGCAACCTACTATCCAGGTATGCAAATTCATGAAGATCCATGTATAGGGACGCCAGTAATACTGGTCCCCAAGCAAAACACTCCCAGTGATGAACCATCTGATCCCATGCTAGTACTCATCTTGGACTAAAATATCAGCCCCGCCAATCGGGTACCACAAGGCCTGAGATGATAGAAGCAATAATCAATCTATAAATGTATACCCTGCCATGGTATCTCTCCAAATTGATCTGCCCATCAAAAAACTCAATCTTGTCAAGCTCCATAACCCCATAGCAAGCATCTCTACCGGCGTCTAGATCATAGATAACTCTGGTCTCATGGATAGGTAATCGGAGGATGTGCCAGAAATCCTCGAGGGTAATAGTGGCCTCGCCGATAGGAAGACGAAAGGATGAATTCTCATAGTGCCACTGCTCGGCCAAGGCTGTCATCATACCTAAGTGTGCCCAAATAGGAGGGACGCACACGACATACCAAAGACCAAGGGCACCAAGCTACTCCTAGACCAACTCATGCATATCTTGTAATTTGCTAAGCACAAGCCATCTTGCTCCCGTGAGTACAGTACATCAAGCTCCTCTTTCACAAGGGAAGACATCGTGTCAAGGAAAAGAAAAATGTTTTGCATCTCGCATTAATTTTTGCACCCAAAACAACAAATACGATGCTCTTTGCAGGTGCGGCACAATTTGAAAAGTTACAAACTACATTACCGCGGTTGAATTTCACATTTTTCATAGTTCCAAAATGGCCCACGTGGTGCTATTCATGTATGTGGTCCACTTTGAGGCGAACCCTAATTCCCTAACTACATCGGGTGGTTGAATATTTACATGCAGCGGACTTTGACCGACAAAACCCTAATGTCAAAACTGAAGTGCATGGCACACTTTGCATATGCAGTCCAATACAAGACTGCACGACGTTGATAAAACATTTTCAGCAGTGCTATATAGTGCCGCGCAACTTGCATGACATTTAAACCCTATTTATTGCACGTAAAATGATAAAATTAAAAGTTGGATGGGGGTACATACCACGGGTTCTGCGCCGACTAGTCGTTGATGCACTCGTACTCTCTCTGACATGTGCCTGGGAAGCTGTCGTCTCACCATTTTGACCAAGACTCAGAGCTAAAAGTGTGAGATTTTCTAAATAAATGCTAAGATTGCAAATGCATTGAAAGTGACCCCTCAGGGTCTGTTTAAGCCTAAAAATTAGGGTTTTTTACCTAATTTGACCATCTTACTAGGTTTTGGTCCCCCAATCCCATTTTTGTCCAACTGAGGGCCATTCTGCACTTTTTCTAGCATTTTAATGCATTTTTTGGTGTTTTGGGGCATATTGGCCTATCAGGCACCTTGTCCTCTTTTTCGTGAGATCATCTAAAAAAAACAAAATTTTCGTACGATCTCTCGAGGGGGCATTATACCAGCAATATCCTTCCTCTGGGGCAGCAGTGGGGCATCTGAAAAAATTGAGAAATTTTGAACTTTGATCACAATAGTTTTATTCTTTGAATGAATGCAACGGATACATTGCTTTAAAGAGGGGGAAAATGTAGACACAAAAAATGTACAATTTCATTTTGGCACACTTGATCCTAATTACTAACAACATTTCCTCCTAAATAATACTCTCAACATTTCATCATATTATGTCTCTTAATTTAATGAATCATTATTCTTTTGATTAAATCTTTCTCCTCCATTGGTTAAATTACTCAATTTAATTTAATTAACCTTAAATTTCTATTTAATTAAATAAATCATTTTATTTGATTAAAATCTCTAAAGTCCTCTTATTAAATTAAATAAACTAAACCTTATTTGATTTAATCTAACATATTCCTCCTTAGTTAAATAAATCAAAATCATTTATTTAATTAATCATTTCCTCTCAATTCTGATTTAAATCAATTCATCAATTTAATTCAAAATTGTCAAATCATCTAATCCTTCATTAAATTAATCAAAATATTGATAAGTTAATCTCTCACTAAAATTCTCTAGAGAATGCAAATTGCACATGAAAATAGATTTAATTCATTTATTAAATCTCTATTTTCCTCACATGGCATCAAAATGGGAATTATCTCTCAATTTGAATTCAAAAAGTCCAAGTGGACTTGTACATGTTGGAGTTGAGAAGATACAATACCACAGAAGCCCAAAAGATCTTTGCAAGCAAATAACTTGTTACAAGGAGAAGCAAAGAGAAACAACAAAGGAAATGCTCAAGAATGTGGAGCAATGTATTCACCTGAAAATGTAAAAAGAATTAATTATACAAAAGATAGTTTTCAACTACATATAGATGAAAACCCTAAAAAGGAAAACCCTAGGCTTGCACAATAATAATTAATAAAGTAATTAATTATTATGTACCTAATGTTAGCTTAAGTGAAAAAAGGTAAAAGGGAACTTTACGTAATTAAACAAATAATGTTTAATTAATAAAGTAAATACCCAATTACTCTAACAGTACATCCAACAAAACATTCACTCCTCTTACATGTCCTTTTGCATTGAGCCAAGTGGCATTTATTTCATTCATTTTTCCCTCTCACATGTCATTTATTCAAATTCAAATTCCACCTAATTGCATTTATTGGCACTTTGGCCAAAATATGCACAACCATCAACCATTCACATGGTGACAAGTGGCATTCAACAATTAGGTGAAAATTAGTCTCACATTTCTCAAATCTTACTTTCTCTTCCAATTTAAAATGTATAAATTGGAGGTTTCTCTCCTCATTATTCATCCACAATTTTTATACAAAGTTACTCTCTTCACATTGAGAGCTAATTTTGTGCACTTCACTCCACCATTCAACATACTTATCATTTTCATAGCTAGGTTATGTTCAAATCTCATCATGGAGATTTGATCATTCTACAACAATTCACATTGTAACTTAGGAATTGGGAAAGGGCCAATTTCAACATTCAATTGGCACCAATTCCCCCATGGGATCATAAGTTTATTGGCTTAATTAGGATTTACAAGATTTTTTATATTGTGTTCTTCATTTTCATAATTTGAGTTTTTAATAGATGGATTTCATGAGGAAACCCTCATGCTTGTTTGCATTTGATCTAATACACTAATATGTTATTTCTCTTGTGCATTCACATGTTTAGGGGTTCACCAATCCAAGTTTCAACAAGTATTTATCCAATCTAGCATACCAGGCTCTAGATACTTTCTTGAGTCCATATAGAGCTTTCTTCAATCGGAAAACCATATCTTTTTCATTAGTTAGTTGAAATCCATCTGGTTGTTCAATATATACCTCTTCTTCTAATTCACCATTCAGAAATACTGACTTCACATCCATTTTATAGACTTTGTAATTCTTGAAAGTAGCATAAGCAAGAAACAACCTTACAACTTCAATTATAGCAACAGGAGCAAAGGTTTCTTCAAA
Source organism: Sequoiadendron giganteum (assembly GCA_007115665.2). Classification (NCBI taxonomy): domain Eukaryota; kingdom Viridiplantae; phylum Streptophyta; class Pinopsida; order Cupressales; family Cupressaceae; genus Sequoiadendron; species Sequoiadendron giganteum. Next base: position 22,023,508 of record CM021108.1, on the reverse strand, counting down.
ATCAATACCTTCCATCTGTGAGTATCCTTTACATACCAATATTGCTTTATTCTTGATCACTTCACCTTTTTCATTTAGCTTATTCTGAAAGACCCATTTGGTTCCAATCAAATTTTTGTCTTGAGGTCTAGGAACAAGAATCTGTGTATCATTTTTCTCTATTTGCATCAATTCTTCCTTTATTGCTTCCATCCAATATTCATCTCTACATGCTTCATTGACATTGCTAGGCTCAGTCTTGGATATCATACAATATTCTTCTGCAATTCTTCTTCTGGTCTGCACACTTTTTTTCTTGTCTCCTATGATCTGACTTTTAGAATGACTTCGCTTTACATACCTTGGAATTTTGGTTCTTTCTTCTACATTTCCATTGTCTTCTTCTTCATGATTTTCTTGATTGACCAAAATAATTTGAACTTGATTATGTGCATGTGCATTCTTTCCATTCTCGGTATTATCTTGTTGGTCATTTGAATCATATCCACAATACCTAGATGATCTAATAGTGTCCTTATCAACTCTGACATTTTCACTTTCAACCATCTTCTTCAATATTTTATTGTAACACTGGTAGGCTTTGCTCTTAGTAGAGTAACCTAGAAGGATTCCTTCATCACTTCTAGCTTCAAAATTTCCTATATCTTCATCTTTTTTGATATAACATCTACTTCCAAAGATTTTGAAATATTTAACAGTAGGCTTATAACCAAGCCATAATTCAAAAGGAGTCTTACCAGAATTACCATTGACATTCACCCGGTTAATAGTATACATAACATTGCTTATAACTTCTCTCCAATAGAAATGAGGAACATTACCTTCCAACATCATAGTTCTGGCAACATCTAAAATTGTTCTATTCTTTCTCTCAACAACTTTGTTCTATTGTGGAGTCCAGGGAGCAGATAACTGCCTTTTTATTCCATGCTCTTCGTAAAATGAATTTAACTCCTGGGAAGTGAATTCACCTCTATTTGATCTCAAACATTTGACCTTCAAACCTCTCATTCTCTGCCATATCTTTGAATATTTTGAATTTCTCCTATGCCTCATGTTTTTCTCTTAAGAAAGTAACCCATACCATTCTAGAATAATCATCAATAAATAACATAAAGTACCTTTCTCCTTGTAGACTTCTGATTCTGGATGGACCACATAGATCAGTATGTACCAAATCTAGTACTCCATTGGAATGATGTTGTTTTCTACGAAATGAAATTCTTGTATGCTTTCCCATCTGACATTATTTGCATATAGTGTTAGTAGGCTTCACTAAATTGGGTAGATCTTTGACTGCTTGTGTGGAGCTTATTCTAATAATTTTATCAAAATTCACATGATATAGCCTTCTATGCCATAACCAACTTACATCAAACTGAGAAATCAAACAACTTTCACTAGTAGCATTTAAGTGAAAAATATTACCTCTTGTCTTTGTACCTGAAGCAATCACAGTTCCAAAACTTCCTAGTATCTTGCACTTACCATCTTTGAACTGAAGATTGTAACCTTTTTCAACCATTTGTCCAACACTCAACAAGTTATGATTCAATCCTTCAACATAAAGAACATCATTAGTATTACATTTACCACCAAGAGAAATAGTGCCTCTTCCACAAATCACACCAACATTATTATCTCCAAATCTTACAACACCACTGTCATATTTTTCCAAGCTTAGAAAGTTTCCTTTTTCACTAGTCATATGATGCGAGCATCTGTTTTCAATCACTCATTCATCCTTTTCATCAATTTTGGTTGTAAGAGCTTTCTCAATATTTTGATTGTTAGCAGATTCAGTGGACACCGAACCATTTTCCTTGATAGCAATGAATACCGATTCATCTTAATTTCTAGTTTCTTTATCAGATTCATCATCAGTAACACCTTCTTCATCATAATAACATTTCTTTTGAAATCTAGTCTTATCAAGTTTATACTTAGAAACTCTTTCAGGACACCTTGATGTAAAATGACCTATCTTACTGCAAGAGAAGCATTTAATAGGCAACTTTCCTTTGTACTTACCTTGTCCTCTAGATTCTCTTTTTAAAATCAGTGCTTCTAGTTCTTCTAGCTCTCTTTTTTCATCTTCAATTAGTTTGATTTCATCTTCATATTTAAATGTCATCCTAGAGCTTTCTCCTGGATCATATCTTTGTTCGCTTTTTCTAGATACAGTAGCTTTGAATGTAGACTTTTTCTTAGGATAGGATTCACCAAATTCACTCAACTCAAAGGTAGTAAGTTTTCCAATCAACATGTCTCTTGTCACATTTTTTATTGTCCCAAGTTCTTCAATATCATGAACTTTTGTTTTGTAATAAGTAGGCACAAATCTAAGTAATTTAGCCACACTCTCATCTTCTTCCAAGATTCCACTGGCACATCTAATGCCCATCACCAGTTCATTTACCTTTTGTGTGAAGGAGAAAATGTTTTCATCTTCACTCATCTTCATGTTCTCCCACTTTCCTTTCATACTTTGTAGCTTGGAAAATTTCACTAGTGCATCTCCTTCATACAATGTTTCCAAATTTTTCTAGATCTCATGTGCAGTCTTCAGGCCTATCACAATTGTCATCTCTAAATCAGTGAAAGCACTTAGAAATTCTTCTATAGCCCTGGTATTAGTTTTTGCTTCTTTGATCTCATCAGCAGTAGAGGGACCATTCTGAGGAATAGTATATGCATTCTTTGTAATCTTCCAGAAAGGGTCACCAATGCACTTCAAATGACACTCCATTCTGACTTTCCATAGAGAGTAGTTTGTACCATAAAATCTAGGACTATCCTTCTTTTATGATGTCATCTCGGATCACCTCAAGCTATTAGACTTCTTCAGAGGAACTAGCTCTGATACCAATTATTGGCAAAACAAGGATAGACAACTTAGAGCGAGGGTGAATCAATTGTTATAGAAATTAAAATTATTCAGCCTTAAACAACCTTTAATCTCAGATCTAATAATTAACAGTGAAAGCATAAATCAACACATCAGAGACACATGAACACCAATATTTTTATACGTGGAAACCATGTTAGGGGAAAAACCACGGTGGATGTTAGTCCACAAGGTTATACCTTGTTAGAAGTATAATGAAGGAAATGAATAGGGAATGCACATGCATTCAGGCACACTACCTAGAGCTCACTACTCAAAGGGAAGGCTCACTACCTTACATAAAATAATCAGATTAAATCCATTTGATGAAATGGAACTGAGAAATTAGCTTCTACAAAAGCTTGATGATAGTTACAGTTAGGCACATAAACACTTCTTCATACTTCCATCAATCTTCTTCACACTTTGCTCAGTATTTAGATGATTTGATCTTTATTCACACATTTCACATACACACCACACACTTGCACTTCCACATACTTCCAAAATGAAGAAAAAATCATTCTTATATATACGCTACATGAATTTTCATCAACAACTCTATTGGCCACAAATAAAGAATAAATTACAACTGTCGGCCTAATTCATGAACAAATATCAATGCACACCAACCTAAGTCAGTCACAACATAGTGAGGACTTAAATCAATATCCTCAAACATGCCAAACAATAATTGATTAATCCATAAGGATCCACAACATGCTACCACCATCATGTCAGCTAAGAACATGAAAATTCAAACACACAAGGGAAAATATTTGATCATGAACACACCAATCAACACAGACATACCACACTAATAGAGCATGATCTAGAAACATCACTGAACATCTCAGGAATGTACACAACAAATCAATTTATCAAAATTGCAATGTCATCTCTCAGAAACACCTACTACAGTAATTGAATAACTGTAGGAACTCAAAATTTCATAACTTTCTCAATTCTTGATGCACACCTCTGAAAATTTTAGACAACATACTAGATAAGCTCATCAACAAACCCTTTAATGCGTGGATTCTGCCCATCAACGTACAAAAATTTCCATCACTCTAACCTTCTCAGCTTCACAGTCTGCCTGCAATATATTTATTACAATTTTCTCAACTTCCTTAGCATATGCAGCCTTCGGAATCACCAATGCTAATAGTGTTGAAATCAATAACAACCACATATCAGAAACACAACCACAACATCCAACAATTTAATCATTGAAGGAAAGAATGTTAGTGACACAATTAAATTTATTTAATTGATCAAAGTAGAATGAAGATCAAGAGAATGAATTAATTAAATAATTGATATTATTTAATTAATAGAGAAATGTGATCAAAGGAAATAATTAAATAATTAAAATTATTCAATTATGCAAGGGAGAAGACCAAGACAAAGGAAAAATGACACTCACAGACCAAGACATTTTTTAGTTTCTACATTTTCCCCCTCTTTGACATAATGTGGTCCATCAAGTTGTGTCAAATAAATTCAATCAAAACATGCCCTGGTTAAAGTATGTGGACGTATGCCCCCTCGGGAAAATTTTACAAATTTTCAAAAAAAAAAATGTTCCAATAAGTCAATCTGATTGCCAAGAGTTCAATGGTGGTGACATAAATAATTTTCAAGATCATATAGGGGGTGAAATTTATGTTCAAAGTGGCCAAATAGTGCATCCAGTACACATCCTTAGTGCAAACCCTAAGTTTTTGCCTATAAATATGCACTTGAATTAGAAATTTTCTCATCTATGCATTCCAAATTTAGAAATTTAGGAGCTTTGGGAGAGAGAAGATGTTGCTGGTTCCACACTCTTCACACCGATGCTATCACATCCATACCTTCCACCGACTTGAGGGAGCAGAGGACCCGATAAGTACTCTGAACCCACTTTTTCAATTTTTTGATTTCCATGCATTTAGGGCTAGGAAAAATTTAGCAGGCGATTGCATCGAACACCATTTGATGTAATTGCATGCATAAATGACACAGGTGATTGTGGTTCACTGCAATTTCCTCATCATGATGCAATTATGAGGGCATGGAGGTGGTTGGTTGTGATGTCATGCATCTAAAAAGGTGTGCCACATTTTCTTCCTGCATCACAAATGTGACCAGGAACGATGCAATCGACAAGAAGTGCCACACATGCAAGGGGAAATGAAGCATGTAAAAATTTAATGATGCAGCTAACAAGGGGTTGATTGCAATTGACCCTGGTGATGCATTAGTTGAGGCGTGCGACATAATTATAGTTGCATGACACATGCATAAGAATAGTGACGTGGATGACTTCTGTGACTCAATCAACAAGCAAAATGATGCAATTGACTGGTTAAATTTTTTCCCCAATTTAGGATAAAATGACTTGTCCAATTTAGTTCCAATAGGTCAAATAAATATTGTAAATTTATGTGATGAATTTTGTGGTGACCTCAGGTTGTACTTCCACTTATCTATACTTGAGAGTCTTGACCAGTCACATTTCAGTTTCGAGATCAGCTATCAGATGCTGAGAGGCACACATTGATAGATCTAGGATTGTTCTATGTCACATATATGCCCATTTTCTGGGAAAATTGAGGTATACTAATAGTGCTTGAGGAGCGATGGCACTCTGAAACTTGTACATTTCATCTTCTGATTGTGGGGGCTACTGTGACCCTAGAGGATGTGTACAGGATACTTGTTGAAAACATGTGCCTCAATCTTGTTGACCTGAACCTCCTGTAAGAGAAAATCGGTGAGACACCTACGATATACTTCCGACGAGCTGTTTAGTCCTGAAGTCTTGAAAGGTTCAGACTAGTGTGACCTAGGACCTATCTTGCCAATGAAAAATGATCGGCTTGACCTGAACGGTCGACATAAGTTCTCTCTCTCTTGTTCGATGGTTGAAGTTAGACCAATAGATGATGATCGGTGAGAGTCTAGCTGATGGTTCTCCATCGGGCTAACCTTGGTTCTCGGTGAGGACCTATGAATGTTGGACCGATAGTGTTAGTTTGGCCAATAGATCTGATTGGTGTAAGTCATGGCAATGAACAAATGGTCAGGCTGACACGGGACTTCAGGCTGAACTCTTAGGGTTTCTCCGATAGTGGATCTCTAGCTGATATGATCTGTTTGGTGTGAGTCTATCCGACGGTGCTTCATTGGTGTGACTCTGGTTGGTGAATAGGTGATCAGGCTAACCTTGTCTCTCAGTGCGGCCTAGAAAGATTGGATTGACAATGAAAGTTAGACCAATGGGTTTGGGATCGACGTGAGTCTTGTTGATGGATGACATCGGTGTAACCTAGGTCTTTGGCCTAGATTTGGATGTTTGTCTCAACTGTATTGGTTCTCTACTGATGGTGTGTTATCAGGGTGAGTCTTGCCAATGGTTCTCCATTGGTGGGAAACATGACTTCGACCTAGCTATGAGGTCTTCGTCCGATGGTTAAGGTTTGGCCGACGGGTGTGTTCAGTGTGACTTCGACCGACTACAGGTTCTGAACTGTAGTGAGCTAAATGTCATCAGGGTGACTTATGATCTCGGTGGGACTTTCTAATTCTTTTTTGATAGTATTGTTCTTGTCGATGGTATGTTCTAGTTGGTATTCGGTGTGACTCTTGAAGAGGTTTGTGGTCGTGTTGGTTCTCTTGGGATGTCAAGGAGACTTGGTGTCTGTCATGCTGATGGATGTGATAGAGAATGCAAGTTGACCATTGCAGACTGCTGAGTTATTTGTTGGTCATTGGATGATTATGCTGAGTTGGATGTAACTGTTCATCATTGGCAAGAACAATTGTTGATCAGATGGGAAACTGAACAAACAGTTTTGTAGAAGAAATGAATAGATCATTGGCTTAGCTAAATCATAGGTTCGATATGGAAGTTTCTAAGTGTGTTCGAATGGTATGCACATAGCATTGTAACTGTGAGAACTCTTAGTGATAGAACTGAGAAGAATGTGAACCTATGGTTGTCGTGAGGCTGTGCTAGATGAAAGGCTAGCTGAGTGAGTCGACTGGAAATGAATCTGCATTGTATGTTGTGTGAGAACATTGGAACAGTGTGAGGGTTCTGAATAATGTTGTTATTTAAATTCTCTAGATGGACAATATGTAAAATTTTGAAGAGCATAGCTCTAAGATTGTATTGTAACTATTCTTGTTGTTGATTAATACAATTGAGCTGGGTGTTTTGGAGGGTGGGGCTTTTTACTTGAAAGGGTTTTCCCCACGTAAATCTATGTGTTCATTTTTTTTTCTTCCATGTTGTTTGATTCTATAATTTTGAATCTATGCATAAGTGTTTAATCTAGCTATGTTGCATGTGCTTTTCTTAGAAGGGTTAATGTGGGAAATCAACTGTGCCAGTTT